>OW028588.1:22500000-23750000 GCA_932294275.1 Chloroclysta siterata
TAAGTCCATGGTCCAAAATTTACAAGGTCCTCATTACACCTTTTCTGCACTCTGTGGTCCTACCGAAATATAATCATAGAAATAGGTATCATAATAATTATTATTCTGAACGCAACGGCTTTCCTTATTGCTCTGTCCAATTAAACAGACATTTCGTACATCCTTACTTAGCGTGTTCCATTTTCAGAGGGACTATCTCAAAAGCAGTTATGGCCCTCGTTAACCGATGCCTTGTGACAATAACTAGGTAGGGTTGGTAACCACCGAAATGTCCGTCCCAATATGTCCGGACTTTTAAGCCGAAGACAAGAGCCAATGTACCTCTTTACGTTTTGACATGTTGAAAGATATAAAATCACTAAATACATATTCGAAAAATCGCAATCAACCATTTTGTGTGCAATCACATTGCACACAGTTTAGTAAAAAAAAATATTTTGATCAATACATGTTTTCCTACTCAATAGTTTGCTTTACTAGTTTTCGTACATAAGCAAACTTTTAAGTGGGAAAACTTATATCGATCAAAATGAAATTTTTACTAAACGGTGTGCAATGTGATTGCACATAAAATGGTTGATTGCGATTTTTCGAAAATGAGTTGTGATTTTATATCTTTCAACATTTCGAAACGTGCGAGCCAGAAGTTATTTGATGGTTGTCAGCCCCTTAAGGAACATCGTATATGGATATGCATACCTCGCTTTTATTTATTTGTTGTAAGCGTCATTTTTCTTTGGCCTTGTGTAGCGGATACACGGTTATACAGGTATAACCGTAACCGGTGTATCCGTGATCTATCCGTGTGTACTAGTCGTTTTCGGATTGATCAGAATTTAAGCCGACCGTCCAGAGTTTTCGATTTGGGAGGATCATAATTTATTAATAGGTATTATCCTATCCTACTAATATTATAAACGCGAAAGTTTGTAAGGATGGATGGATGGATGATTGTTACTCTTTCACGTAAAAACTACTGAATGGATTTTAATGAAACTTTACAATAATATAGCTTATACATTAGAATAGCACATAGGCTACAATTTATAAAGATATGACGATAAGTGTCAAGCAAGTAGGAAAAAATCTACCATCTGCGAGCTATTCTTACGTGCGCTGCCAAAACCGCTAGAGTTACACATAATTATAGAAATACTACTGTACTAATGTACTACGCCACGCTAATATAAGTTACTCGAAATACTAATCCTGCGCAGACGAAGTCGCGGGCACCAGCTAGTACTTATTATAATTCTAACATGGCCTTGCTTACTTACTATTGTTTGTAACCGACGATACATATTTCAAAAACAAATATTTTTAATAATAAAGTTGTTCAGGAGCAGACAGTAGTATGGCTCTTTGTGAAGGGCTCGTCCGGGGAAGTACTACTGCAATACCTTTTTCTGCCGCCAAGCAGCGTTGCTGTGTTTCGGTTTGAAGAGTGTGGTTGCCGGTGTAATTACAGGCACATGGGGCTTAACATCTGTATGGACTGTATGCCTCAAGTTTATGGACGCAGGGCAGTGTATTGTAGGGCACGTGTGTGACTTTCGAGGCAATGCTTTGTTATAGGTGATGGTTACCACTAAACATCAGGTAGGCCATCTGCATGTTCCATCAACAAGTTGTATAAAAAAAAAAGAGAACAGATTCTTTGCACTCGTCAGTATCCATAGATTTCATTCGCCGGCCCATCAGATTATATCCTCACGGCAGATTTGCAAAGGGAATGGGCAATCGATGCTGTCAATCGTCACTTTTTGTATCTACTACACAGCTAACTTGAAAGCCTAAGGGCCGGTTTCACCATGCTCTGTTTAGTTACTAATCAAGGATTAAAAGACCGTTAAATCTAACCTTAGCTGCCAAACGCGTACATTTTGACATATTTAACGGCCCTTTAATCCTTTGTTAATCTAACAGAGCATGGTGAAACCGGCCCTTAATATAAAATTGAAAAAGTATACCTATGTCAAAAGTGTTGAAATATTGCCGAGGCACTGCAGGTAAGCTAACAGCACTCAGAAATAATAAAGGAAATTGTTTGCTTCATTTTACCGTGTACCAAACCGATAATCCGAAGAACCAATCACTTTGATATCTTGCTCGAGTAATAATTGTGATTGGTTCAGCTTTGAACTGGATATCGCAAGATATTGTTTATAAAATAAACAATATCTTGCGAAATAAACAATATCCTGACAATTTATTTAGCAGCGATCTTATCATCTTTAACACAGGCTCAATACCTACTATAGTATTTACGGAACGCTATAGATTCTATAGCGTTCCGTAAGCGTTCGCGTCTGAAAGCTGAAATAGCTTTTCGACTTTGATCGCCAGGCACGGTTTCTAGTACCTACGAACTCCACGATTCTTTAAGAATGGTATGCTCTTAAGGACTTTAGCCTGCGTCTGACATAAAAATAAAATCGTTTCAAGTAGGTAGGTAAGGTACCTACTAGACTAAAGTAACTACTAGGCTGTCATCCATCTGCCTCCAGCGAGTCCTTGAGTATTTCAAGAGACCAAGAGGCCGAAGCCTGATACGTTCATCATCATCATCATCAACCTATGTTCGTCCACTGCTGGACGTAGGTCCTGATACGTTGGTCCGACCAAATCCGCACCACTCTCGATGTGACGGTCCATGTACCCATCCATGTCGCCGGCAACAGATCCAGATGGCGAAGATTTGTAAAAGATAGAGTGATCCATGGAGGGGGTCACGACTCACGACCCTCAGCAGTGAGGAGTACGACGCGAGGAGGAGGAAGGTACCTACGTGTAAACTGTGAATAGGCCACTAAAGATAATCCTCACGTAAAACCGCATTTAGGCAGGCGTGATCACTGATCAATCATTGATACCGCTTGATCATTGATCAATCGGTACCTAGGGTAACTACGCCCCTTATCGTCCAGTTAGCGGAGTTGTCACATTTAAGCACCAAAAAGTCTATGTTATTGTAGGTTTATAGAGGTGAAACTTTTTCTGCACATAGCCTATATCCTCTATTTTCATTTAATGTAAAGTATTTAATTATGAAGTAAACTGCGAATTTTATAAAAATATTTTAATGTGAAATACCTATTTTGACCAGTTTTCGTCCACAAAATCCAGTTTTCGACCACCTACTCCCCAGTTTTCGACCATTCATTTCTGATGGGAAAATATTTCAAATATAGGAGTAAAAATTGATAGAAACGAAACAAAGTTATAGTTATCATGTCGTATATTTTAAGAGTCATAATAATAATCAAAATTTCTGCATTCAAAGTTCAAAACTTACTATCTAGGTATTGAAAATCATTTTTGCTAACTTCTGAAGAAATGTCCCTTTGCATTTTAGTTTCTATAATGTAATAGTGTACCACAAGAGTTTTAAGTACTTATTTATTATATAATATTATTCAATCGTAACATATCATCATCATCATCAACCTGTGTCAGTCCACTGCTGGACGTAGGTCTCTCCCAAGACGTTCACTGAGCCCGGGCTTCGGCTCTTCTCATTCCGTATTTGCCAGCTACATTTCGCAACGATGATGACGACGAAGTGGGGCGACGATCTCGTCGCCCCACCTCTGCGGAGGGCGGCCTACACTACGCTTACCTAAACGCGGTCTGAAGAACCACTGGGACCACTCAAGTATTAGTTTGCTCCAGCGATTGTCAGTTCTACGGCATACATGGCCGGGCCACTGCCATTTCAGCTTGCTAATCCTTTGAGCTATGATGTCGACTAGTTTAGTACTCCGTCGGATAATCTCGTTTCGGATTCTATCCTTCGGAGAAACTCCGAGCATAGCTCTCTCCATAGCTCGCTGGGCCGTTCAGTTTGTGAGCCGACCCTACTGTTAGTGTCAACGTTTTGGCAGCATAGGTCATAACAGGCAGGACGTACCTACTGGTTGAAGACTTTCGTCTTCAAACATTGAGGGATGGGCGACGATAAGACCTGAAGAAGTTCCCCAAACGCAGCTCAGCCCAGCTGAATTCTCCGGTTTAGCTCTCTCTCAAAGTTGTGTCTACCCAACCGCAGGGGCAGACCCAAGGTAGACATATTCCTGTAAAACTTCGAAAGGCATTCTGGCGACAGTGATCGGTTTGGGTGATGCGATCAATAATCATGATCTGAGTTTTATCCAAGTTCATACCCAGCCGACCCATCGTGAGGCAGCAGCTAGGCTGTTCAGCATCTGTTGTAGGTTCTGCAACGATTCTGCCAATATGACGATGTCATCAGCAAATGCCGTAATGTTGTGATGTATTCGCCGTTAATATTAATGCCCATTAGGGTGCAACTCAGTGTTTTAAACAAATCTTCCAGTGCGCATGAGAACTGGAGGATATTACGTCCCCTTTTCTTACTCCGCAGCACAACTGGTAGGTTTGGACAGCTGGTTCTGGACCTGAACAGACATGGTGGCATCATTGCTTAAACATCTCAGCACTTCGATGTATCGCCAGTCAACCTGACATCGTTGCAAGGACTGCCGAACAGCCCTTCAAAGGCCTTCTCCACAAACCTAGTCCACAAACGTTAGGCACAAGGGCTGATTATACTCTTCATATTTTTGTATAATTTGCCGTATTGTGTGAATGTGGTCTAGTCCTGCTCGAAACCCAGCCTGCTCCGGTGTTTGAAACTCGTCAAATCTCGCGCAAGACGGTTCGAAATAACCCTATAAAACAGCTTGTAGACTTGGCTCAAGAGCGACATATGTCTATAGTTTTCAAGAAGTCTTTGTTGCCTTTCTTGAAAAATAACACCACGACACTTTTGCTTCACACCCTTGGAGTTCTTCCATGGTTAAGAACGGAATTGAAAACACGTTGGAATTCTTTCAGAACAGGAAAACTACCCGCCTTTAAGAGTTCCGAAGTGATTTCATCTTCCCCTGGGGCTTTCCCATTTTTCAACTGTTTCAAAGCAATCTCGATCTCGTCAAGGCTGATCTTTGGATATCTTCTGTGTAGTGGCGTGTCAGTGTAGCTCTACCATCCTCGTTACTTGATTCGGGACACAATACCTGCGAGGGCACAATACTACCGACCGTAAAATTCCTCTATTTCAGCTAAGACCTCCGGCCTGGAGAGGAGTAATCAATAATTTCTTAAATGGTCGAAAACTGTTCGGATGTATCGGTTTTCGACCACAGTATTACTAAGAATTTTAGAGGAAATTTATATGTAAATAATGCAAAACCTCAATAAAATAATAAAAAAGGAATTAATACATGTTATTCTATAGCTTAAAATTAAAATTTATTGATGTTTTACAGAATTTGTTGCAAATTAAAATCATGGTCGAAATCTGGAAGTCGTATTTACCCCATCCTGTTCTCGACCACTAGCATTATATTAGTATCTGTATTTGTTGATATAATCATATTAGCCTGGACGAAAACTGGCTAATAAATTTAGGAGGAGTAATAAGACTCAATATTGTTTAAAAGCAGCAGTTAGTTTTCATACATAAAAAAATACAAGACTCCAATTTCTTGACATGATACCACCAGTTCCCGACCACGTGGACGAAAAATGGCTTTTCATATAAAAGCGTGGTACAGTTCTCGTCCACGTAATTTAAATAACTTATCTACACTAATATTATAAAGAGGTAAACTTTGTATTTTTGTATTTTTGTATTTTTGTATTTTTGTATGTAACGAATAGGCTCAAAAACTACTGGTCCGATTTCAAAAATTCTTTCACCATTAGAATGCTACATTATCCCTGAGTAACATAGGCTATATTGTATTTTCAAAATAATCAGGGATCCTTACTAAAACTTCAATAATGTAACCCAAGGTGGAAAACAAAAAACCTTACATCGCGTGCGCTGCGAAAACTATTGAAGATAGAACAAAATAATGTACTACGATTTTGTAGAACACGTTATCATCTACAAAAAATGTCGCGACAGCATATGTCTAACTATTATAGTTATGTCACAATAAGTGTTCTTTTATTATAAAAAATTAATTGAAATGCCTCCGCTAGAAAAGGGTCTTTATTTGTACCTTGGTATTAATCCTTATCCAAATAAATCATTTCATAATTAAGACGGTTTCAATACCTATAGATTACTTCTTAAATTTTTCAAATCGGACATTCCATTCAAAAGATATGACGAAATTAAAAATGTTAACGGGTCCACGGGGTGCAATTTCACTCACTCAGGGAGAAGGTCGTGCAAATGTATGAAATAAGTAGACGCGAGGCTCGAACCCACGGTCTAAGTTTATCCTAAAATGTAAATAAAATGTATGACCACCCATGCGAAGCTGGGACAGGCCGCTAGTTATTTATATTTAAAGCGAAAAACATTATAAACTTATTATTTGATCTATTATGAAGGCATACGAATAACTATTATTCTAAAAGTCATAAAAATGAGTGAAGAACTTAGCGTGAAAGCGCCATCACTTCACTATTTTTTTTGTTGTTTTTAGCGCTTTTGTATCAGATCACGGCCGACCCCAAACTGATTCTATTATTTATAATTGTTTCACTTGTGCTGGTGACTTGAAACTTTTTTGAGTGTTTGCTTGGACATTCAAGAAGGCGCCAAAATACTCTCTCTCAATGTGTGCATGTTAATTTTGCTATTTTTTGTGTTTATCTACTAGTAGTGCCGCGAATGGTCGAGAAAGGGACGTGGACGGCGAACTAGCGCATCTACCCTACCTATATTACACGCTCTGGATTAGGGTTGCCACCCGTACTTTATAATAAAGTATTGTACTTTATTTCAGGTAATTGTACTCTATACTTTATGAGAACAATAAAGTACACCAAAATACTTTATTTCGCATGATTTAATTTCTTTGGGATTTTGAATAGTTTAGTCGTAAGTATTTTTTCGTTAAACGACTTTAACGATTGATGCTGAATCGATTTCGCCTCTCGCCAGCGCCACATCACTTAAGCACTCGTTTTTAACAATTTCTAAACACAACCTAACGTCAAATTGTACCTAAAAAAATTGTACTTTATTTTGATTACTATGTACTTTTTTTTTCTTACCTATAATGACCAATGTACTTTAACTGCAAAAAAAAAGGTGGCAACCCTACTCTGGATGGATGCCATGACAACCGCTATGTTTATTTTCTTGTATTGTAATATGGTTGTAATACCTACGACTTTTTATACCTGGCACATTTAGTTTTGCAAACCACGCCTTTGAATCTTCGTCATTGGTAACCTTGAAGTGACAAACATAATTTAACATATTTTGTGGACATTTTACACCACGCCAGAGTATTTTTTTTGTCACACGTGTATAACTGCTTACACTAGCATCCGCCCGCGGCATCGCCCGTAAAAGCAGCTGAACTGCAATCAATGATGTTATTTGAGTTCATGCATAAAGTTTTATGCAAATCGGTCCAGTCCTTGCAACGTAACTGAACTAATAACTCTGCTTATAATAATTAGATTGAGTTCATCACTTCTAGGTTTGGTCGCGTGGCACCTAGATTCACCTTAGCTTAGACGTTTGAAAGTGATCCTTGTGATCCAATTGAATAATACCTTGTGGCTTTTGATTTTGAATTCGAGACACGAATGTGTGCCTACAATTAAACTGGGTCGACACGACAACTATACCACCCTATGCCGTGTCCATCATCAACCTATTCCAGTCCACAGCTGGACGTAGGTCTCTCCCAAGGTGTCTGTGATTGATATGATTTCAAAATGTGCGAACGAGAAGTACATTAGCGGTATCTTCGTCTTAATAAGTAATGGTGGCACTTCACATCGCTATTCATGTTAGCGTATTCGTGTGTAGTGACGCTATTTGCCTATTTACAAGCTTTTATTTAACTTGCAATGTTGTACGTATGTTGTTATACCTATGTTTGTTCGGGGGGAATCTTGCAACTCAACTATAAAGCAGATATATTCAGCCGACTGAGCTGAAATTTTGTATGCATGTTTAGTTTGAAAAAAAAAACAATACCTACATGGTCAAGTTTAGCTGTCAAGTCAGCATTTAAGTAAAAGCTTGTTTTTAAAAAAGATTTTTATTTTAAATTTTTTATTTCACGAACAAGACGAATACGCAAATACACGAGCAAATAAAAACGCGAATGCCGAATAGCGACGTGAAGTTCCACCATAAGATTAAATAAATCAATTTCGATCTATTCCTATCTAATACCAAAAACTAATATACCTACCAATGGTATTAATTTGGTGGTCATAAATTTTCTGTTCCTGGCGAAATACCATTTTGGTATTAGAAAGGAATAGGTCTCAATTTCAACCCAATTTCAAATTTCAAGATCATCGCGTCAGCCCCAGTCGGTACAAAGCACAGAACATTCTGTGGTACAAAGGTTACCAAAGCATAACACAAGGCGTTGATAGATCTTGGTAATATCCCTCGGATACTTTTTCAATAAACGATCCGCGTGTCTCGAACAAACAGTAAAAACGTTGTTTCATAACAAATAACGTACCTACCTACCTACTTGATAACATTATCCGTCATGCCGTTGACTGGTCTCATTTCTTTATAATCTTGTGTTGATTTATTATGAACTAGCTGGTGTCCGCGACTTCGTCTGCGCAGGATTAGTATTTCGAGTACTAAAGGTCGATTCACACATATCAGTGAAGCCACAGTTCCGACACAGTACCGGCAGAGTACCGGTACAATCCGAAATATTCTTTCATACATTCTCTATGAACGCATCCCCACTTCTCAGTGCCAGTGACGACACAGTGCTCTTAGTGTCAGTGCCAGAATGTATGAAACTGTGCTGGTACTGTGTCGGAACTGTGACTTCACTGATATGTGTGAATCGACCTTTAGCTTATATTAGCGTGGCGTAGTACATGTGTCACTCTAGCGGTTTTGGCAGCGCAGCGCACGCAAGAATAGCTCGCAGATGGTAGATTTTTCCTACTTACTTGACACTTATCGTCATATTTTGGACAATTCACACAGTATCTTTATAAATTGTAGCCTAGGTATGTGTTATTCTGATGTATTTTAAGCTATATTATTGTAAAGTTTCATTAAAATACATTCAGTAGTTTTTACGTAAAAGAGTAACAAACATCCATCCATCCATACTTACAAACTTTCGCGTTTATAATATTAGTAGGATAGGTAACATTGTCAAGCCGGTTCTCGGGTCAATCAAAATGCGTCATATAAGTTTTGATTATTTTTATCGTTTTTTAATCCATTTTGACGTGGCCCCCGTATCTTATTACGTTGTAGTACAGTTTATAGTCTCATAAAAGGTTTGATTATGTTTATCGATTTTCAATCCATTTTGACGTGACACCCGTATCTAATTAGTAATTACGTAAAAGGTAGTACAGTTTATATTTTGTGTAAAACATGTACCAGTTCCTGAGCAGGCACTAATGATTGATCAATATCAACCAAATTTAACTTCAAGAGGGTATCGTCGAGTTTCAACCATTTAGGTAGCACGTAAAAAACTTTAATCGAGTTATTGGAGTCATATTTTATTTTGATTATTAGTGCGAGTGCACTTGAGGTTGAGGCAGTGTTCTAAGGCATTTTTAAAATTTACCTACCCAATTAAATTAATTATGTACGTAACGTGTTGATGAAGTTATGTAGGAAAACAAAGAGCGTGTATTTAGACCAAGCACTGGAATACTTTGACGTGTGCAACGGTTGGATACATCGTTTTCGAAATTCCCATAGAAAAGTAAAATTAATATTTTCTCAGAAATTTGCAACAGCCCTTTCTGTGTACGTGTCAAGGTCACACGCACGCGCGCTTCTATCTAGGAAAGAAAAAAACAACGATAACCTACGAGATAATTTGAAATACTTACCTTTCGGTAGGTAGGTAGGTACGCCGCCAATCCCCTGACACGATATTTTTACTGGTTCCTATGGATTTTGTCATTATTTACTGGCTATAATAACACTGGATAAAACTGGATTTTGGTAAGTTTGCGAGATTTCGCACGACACAGGCTTCAAACTTCACACTAAACCATTACCTCGTAGACACTGCTCATACACACACTGACTGACGACGGTTTTTTACATAACAATCACCATTTTATCACGTTTGATGACATTTTCTCAACAAAACAATGTACAACAACGCATGTAAACACAAACAGGGTGACCATCTCAAAAGTGGCGGTTCTACCACACACCTGCCAAAAAATCTGTCAAAATCTACCAAGCTTGACGATAAAAATACCAAAAATATGACTTCATACCATCTCCTTCGTGGCTACGGAATAAATTAAATACCTACATTACATTCAGTTACTATCTTTTGATCGTTTGTAACGGTTTGCAGTTATCTAAAACGAGATAGAAGTTGTTTAGAAACCAAATCAATAAAGGTAAAAAAGAATAAGAAGTTTCCAGTTCGGTAAAAAATAAATAAATTATAAATATTATTTCATTAAAAATTCAAACTAATAAGATTTTTCTTGAAATATTTAAAATCTGCCAAATGGAAGAAATCTGCCACAAATGGTAACACTGATCGGCGGCCGTCGGCCGTCCTGATTGGATATGCGTTTTTAAATGCAACCAATGACAGACAGGTTAGTCAAAGATTAAATAGGACAGACTAGACACTTCCCAAAATTGCAGTTGAATAATTTTGTCGTGTCATTGAACCATGGTGGTAAAGTAACATGTTACAATTTAAAGAACTATGAATATCATAAACATTGGTTTACGACATCTAGTAATTAAACAAAAATAAATATTCTATTAAATATTGAGTACGTAGCCACGTAGGTACCTAGTTACTGAATAGGTATTAGTACCAAAGATCTCAGAGAATGTTTACCGTGACTAGGGATTACAGTCGCGAAAATATTTCTTTTACATACCAAGATCTTTAAAAACAGCAACATCATTATTAGGTAGGCACATTACTAGGTAATTGGTGGCAGTTCTGTTACCTATTTTATCTAAGGTTAACAACTAGAGGTCAAAGAACAGCTGTAAATAGGGCTGCCTCATGATGCGTTTAGATTCATTTTAGATAAAAGTTTAAGAGGCATTTCATGAATGAAAAACTTTGAAATTTTAAAAGTCGTAGAACAAAAGTTGTTCGTTATGACCGGTAGAATATCCTGCTTTCGGATCCCTACAATTCTTAATAAACACGTTGTATAATATAGTTATACATAATTTAATGAATTCAATAACCTGTATCTAAACCTAATTTGCATTAGGAATGCCGAGTGAAGTTACTCACTGTTATTATTTTTGACAATCATTGTACCTACCTACCTACCTACCGTACCGACCCACTTACTAATAAATTACACTCCTATTTCCTACAGCAAAATAATGAAGGTTAATGTCGTGACGAACAGTACTAAACATAACACTGAACACACAACATCACACTTTGCGTGTGTGTGCAAAATTGTCAACAAAGGTCAACCTTCTGCGCGTCCTTCCAATAGTCCATAACGTGGCGTACTATTGTATGTACGTAATCGTGTTTATCTTGCTAGTTCAAGTTCAGTTCAAATTTAGTACTCGTGGAGTGGATTGCTTGGTAGTTAGGCAATGTTCAGCATGGTCACCTAGACGGGTGACTGCTTGTACTAATAATCGGATTAGAAAGAATGAAAGAATACATGCATTTATTCTTTCATTCTAAACCCTTTATCCCCCGTGACACAACTGCTGGGCTCAACTAGTAGTCAAAGTCAAAGTCAAAAGGTATTTATTCAATAAAATCACAAGGATCACTTTGAAACGTCTTAAAGCTAGGTGACTGTAGGTGCCATTTCCATGCGACCAAAGCCTAGAAGAACAGGCAACAAACTTATGGCTTGGTTCCTACCTGTTCCTACCGCTCTTTTGTATGATCCTTGTTACAATGTGTTATATTATATAGTACTATAGGAACATTATCTCTCTTGTGACTGTGTTTTTGAGAGTACTGGAACTGTGCACTACATTTTTGAACAGATGAACTCATTGGTGCACGACTAGTTTAGAAACCACGACCTTAGGATCGGAAGGCGGGGTCGCTACCAAAACTACTACTACACTACTCAAAATGTTTTTATTCATGATACCCTAAAGTTATAACTTGCATGATCGATAGAAAGGTTTCACTGGAACCCATACGGTTCGTCGCGGCTGTAACTTTTAAATAACTCCTATTTATAATCCACTAGCATACCGCGGCTCCGCTCGTGTATTACATCCCTAGATAAAAAGCCTTTATTCAAGATATATATTCTAAGTTTTTATAAAGGATTTTCTTTGTTCAGGAAACTTTAAACTGTGAAGCTTATTCCGAAAGGGATAGGGATCTGTCTACCGACTAGATGCTGGCGCTACTTGTATTTACTTTACATACATCATCAGCCTGTGGAAGTCCACTGTTGATCATAAACCTATATGTTTGGTAACCGCAGTGTTGGTGTTACGTACTCAATCCAAGGGCCTAACTACGGACCATAATCCCATAAGACTACGGTGACCTCCATAATACCTTCAAAAATATCATTTTATCCAAACAAGTTTTCCTACAAAAAAATTTCATTGAAAAGGAAAACTAGTTACTTATACAATTTTTTTTGTAGGAAAACTTGTTTGTGTCTAAATTATATTTTAGATGATGTATCCAACTTGGCTTTGAGAGTTTTCATAACTATAATGTTGTTTCACGGTGGTCTGCGTCTTAAATTCTGCAGGAAGTATACCAGTAGCTGCCACGTATAATTTCTTCTACCTAATGTACTATTTGTCGTGTTGTCCTTCAATGAAATGCGTGACGACTTATACATATAACGGATGGCGGCGACTTCCAGTGGTCTTTGAAGTATTTGCAGACGAGCTCTTCTTTGCCGAGTCATTGTCTTTGAACTGCCCCGAAAGGTTTGCCATTCGTCCAGCCAGGATAAACGCAGGGCAACACATGCGTGGCAACTTAGTCAACACTTTTAAAATGTTGAACATAACTTTAAGGCTCACTTTCTCGCTCGCATGTTTCGACATGTTGAAAGATATAAAATCACTAAACTCATTTTCGAAAAATCGCAATCATCCATTTTGTGTGCAATGTCATTGCAAACAGTTTAGTGAAAATTTCATTTTGATCGTTACATGTTTTCCTACTCAAAAGTTTGCTTTACTAGTACTAGATCAAAATGAAATTTTTACTAAACTGTGCCAAGTGTGTGTAAGTATGTGTGTTTGAGAGGTCTGTGCTCCAAGGAGCTCACACCTCTCAAAGTACTTCTCGTTTGCACATTTCAACACTAAAGATAGGTATAAAATCCAGGATATTATATTTTAAAAATAGCAATCAACCAACTTGTTTTGTAATAACATTGTACACGGTCATTTCGATCCCAAAAAGTTTGCCATAAAAGTACAAAAACTAGTAAACTAACTTTTTGGAAGGAGAAAAATACACTACATGGTACAGTAAAGAAAGTAAATATGCAAATAACTTGGCTAGCAAATAAAGCGACACGTGTAAGTATACCTGTGCAAACCTCTTTGTCTCACTGAAACTCTAAACGTGCCTCGACAAATTTTATTTGCTTTAACGAACATTTAAATATTATTTACCGAATCGTTTTAAAAGAGCTTACACGTTTTGCTATTGACACAGCAAAGGTTGGAATTGTGACCCAATTCACATTACAATTATTAATTCACTGATGTATTCACTTTACGCTGTTTAGGTAAGTTTATAAGGTAAACTTAGTGTTTCGTGTACCTATTGTATGTAAAACATGAAAGCCGTGTATATGTCCTTGAGTCTGTTGCTAATAGACAAATTGCGCAGGCAGAGAGAGCACCGTATGCGCTCGCCAGTACCCTGTCCACCCATAGAATACCCCGTTTACACTCAGCTCATGTCCGTGGAAATGTGCAGAGACATGCAGAGACAGGCGCAGGGACTTGGGTAATGCGAGAATGGGACGGCAACATTTCCGTCCACGCGAATGGCAGCGCGAATGTCTAAATGTAAACGCGCTAGAAGATTAATTGCTAATAACACTAATAGCCAAGGTCCGTAGAAGTTTGTCCTTTAGTTCTCAGAAACACGTTCTCAACTTCAATCCCCAGCACGACCCATTTCCCCTCAGGTCCCTTCGTACCAAATGTTAACTTAAGATTCTTTGAGGATGTCGAAGAGGGCTAGTTTACAGAGGCAGAGGTGAGACTTAACTATGTAGTTTGAAATTAATCTTATGTTTATATCAGCAACCAGTAGCCCGGTAACGCTGCCAGCAATCGTCAGGTGGTAGGCAGGTATACCTATTACTTGCATATTCATCCGTTCGAAAAAAATACGGAAGATTAAACTTTTTTTATTTGTATGATAGAAAAAAACAAATCGTAAGTCAATAATCTATTGAACCATAATATAGCAACCAAAAACGTTCAGCATAAATTTTGACGTTTGTCGCGTTAACGCATCCTAGCGATATTCGACCTTATTCGGTTGTAGTAAGGGTTACGATACGTTATAAATAAATAAATAAATAATGGTGGACATTCCACACAGCACTATCTCGCCCCAAACTAAGCCAAAGCTTGTGATATGGGAACCAGATAGCTGATATACTACTTAAATACTTTTTTTTTTTGTAAATACATACTTATAATATTATATAACACCCAGACAGAGAACAAACATTTATGTTCATCACACAA
The DNA here is from genome assembly GCA_932294275.1 of Chloroclysta siterata. NCBI lineage: Eukaryota > Metazoa > Arthropoda > Insecta > Lepidoptera > Geometridae > Chloroclysta > Chloroclysta siterata. The sequence continues at coordinate 22,514,684 of OW028588.1, forward strand.
ATGTTTGTTCTCGGTGGGGATCGAACCCACGGCCTACGGCGCAGAAGGCAGAGCTACTACCAACTGAGCTGTGAAGGCTGTCAACGTTAACGTGACTAGCGTCGAATTCGTTCGTGATAAGGCCTCTGTTCTAACATAACAAAACGTTTTTAAAAAGCGTGTTTTGGTAATTGATAATAACCTACTTGTATGTACTCGTATGATGTTACGTGTCATAACAACGTTTGAGATTAGAATTATCAAAATAAGCGCTCCCTTCTCTATCCAAGTAAATCGATTTTTAAACAGATCAAAAGATTCAAACTCAATATAAAATCTCTTGCTTCAAAGTGTAATTAAAATGAAGGACAAATTATTCGTAGGTAACGTACGAGTAGATATAGATTCGGTTAGCAATGACGTAACTCTATTGTACAAGGATTTCAGTAATACAAAAGTCAATGCCATAGCAAGCGAATAAACTGAAGAGAGCAAAAAACAACAACATGAACTTGCTTGATTATTATGGAAGGAAGTATAGTATAGTCTTACCTTGACCCCCATATTGTGGTTCTTTTTATTGTATAAACGTTACTTTTAATTACTTATTGATGTTGAAAATTAAAATTTGAAAGAAGCGCCGATGGAGAAACTGAGGAGTAATTGGCTACGGTGTGGATTGAGATTTTTTTTTTCTCAGTTTCATTCCGATCGGTTCAATGGTTAAGATTGATTTACAAACATTGAAATATCCAAACATCGTAAACATTCGCATTGGTAATGAAATATCAATAGTGCAAAATGTGGGATAGTGCCAAAAAAATTAAATATTTAGACCATCAGTACTCCCCTGAAAAATCCTTACAGAATCTTGAACTAAGAGATCTGAGGGGGACCCTGTCTGGGGATCAAAGTCGTAAAGATGATTCTTACATGTTGTACCTGTTATGCTTGTTAGTAGATTAGGATTTAGGTATATGTATTAGGTAGATAAAATATACTGACTTTAAAATCTTCAACAGTGCACTGTTTGCGTGAGATCTTATTTACCCAGTTGATAAGTTGTCAATGGCTCAATAGTGTAAGAGTAATGAGTAGAGTAGATTTCAAGGTAAGAAACTAAACGTCGTCGTTTTATTTGAATCGACTGAGCCCAAGCGTTATTCGAATGATCTCACAAATAGATTCTTGTCGATCGATAGTTGTTGTGATTGGAACTCTATCAAATATCTTACAATGTATGTGACAGACTAGGTAATCTTTATAATATTGACCTAGGAAACTCATTTGTACCTACATCTCTATCTTCAGTGAATGAAGAAGCCGATCGATACTTCCTACTCTTGTTTTGTTTTAATTCTCGTTTTTTTCTGCATTTATGTATATGTTTTGTACCTAGTACCTTCCTATTGTATGGGAGTGTCGAAAATAAAGCAAATGCTATTGCCTGAGCTGAAATTATCAAATAACTTAGAGGAAATGCTTTTAGTAACATATAAAAAAAATATAATATCACAAGAATTTTATAGCTTGGAGGAATATTTAGATAAATAAGTGTGCTTACCTACCAAAGTAAACTATAGTTCCTATTAAGTTAGATTCATAAAGTTAGATAGAGATAAAATACATATTTTAAATGTTTAGTGTACATACCTAAACATTTTTTTTTTTAATTTATAGAATTTAAGCAAAAATGTTTGTAACATTTAATTGTACGTCCGAATAGGGCAGACTGTTTGTACTTTTTATATAGGTACTTACCACCTTATACATTCAACAGTTTACAATAGAGATTATTCTGATTCTGTACCCCAAGTATGAGTTGTGTTTACCATATTTGGTTTTTCATTCTTGTTCAGTGTTCATTGCGGGTTTGTATGAAGACGCGATAGAGATACCGATACGGAACTTTATGTTGCAAGTAAGATGAAAATTAGTAGTAGAACATAAAGTTCCGTATCGGTATCTCTATCGCGTCTTCATACTAAAACCGCAATGAACACGGAACATAAACGAAAACGAAAAACCAAATATGGTAAACACAACTCTACTTGGGGTGCTGATTCTGAAAACGCGTAGGAACACGAAAGCGCCTCCTTAAGGCGAAGACAAGAGCTAATGTGACTCTCGCTCGCACGTTTCGACATGTTGAAAGATATAAAATCACTAAACTCATTTTCGAAAAATCGCAATCAACCATTTTGTGTGCAATCACATTGCACACAGTTTAGTAAAAATTTCATTTTGATCGATACATGTTTTCCCACTCTAAAGTGTGCTTTTCTAGTTTTCGTACATAATCAAACTTTTAAGTAGGAAAACTTGTATCAATCAAAATGATTTTTTTACTAAACTGTGTGCAATGTGATTGTACCCAAAATGGTTGATTGCGATTTTTCGAAAATGAGTTTATTGATTTTATATCTTTCAACATGTCGAAACGTGCGAGCGAGAAGTTGTTTGATAGTTGTCAGCCCCTTAAAAAACTTACAAGACAGGTTTTTAATGATGACATGGGTGTCGCAGTTGCTGCGTTGTCGCGTACTGGTGTCACGGAAGACCAGCTGCTATAGCATATGCTGGATGACGGCCAATTTATGTCACTTAGTTACTTACTTTGCATGTATATTCTTGTATTTTTTTATAAATTGTATTTACGTGTGCATTAATAAATGATTTTGTATTGTATTGTAAAAAGAAATTGAAATCAGAATAAAAATGCTAATATCTGAACGCTTTTACCTATATGGAACGCAACGTACACACCAACAAGAAGAACAAAGCTTTGCCTGCTCAAAAAAAAGGCGCAAAGATCATCAAGTACCTCAGAAGGAGTTCTGAAACCAGGGATGCTAAACTTTTTAGTTACCAAAAATACGAACAGCACGAATAACCCACAGGAAAGCACGAGTAAAAACACATAGCAATTTATGTAACCCTCCCGCATAGCCAAAAAAGAACATAAAACATAAACAAAACACATCTTCCAATCCGGTTGGTCACCGTGGAAGAATATGACCAAAACTATCAAAAAAAAAAAACTCAAATACAGAGAATAAAAATATAAGTAGTACAAACAATCAGCTATACAACATTATCTACCTACAACGCCAGATCACTATCATATGAAGTTGAACGCCGAAAGAACTAAACGAAGCACTAAAGAAAATAAATTACAAACGTAATCGGCATATCTAAAATGAGACGCTCTGGCAACAAAATAGAAGAGTGTGAAAGCTTTATATTCTATCACAAGGCAAACACCTATCTTTGGAGGAGGCCTTCACCTGCGAAAGGGTTCTTGTGACTAAGGATTAACGAGAAAAAAAAAGATTCCAATAAAATATGTTTTAGCTTTAGTAGGCTACGTACCTATGTTACTAACACTTAAAATTAAGAAATTAGATTTTATTACTAACATCAACAGAAAATAATTACTTTTGAAACTTACTTACTATGCAAGAAATAAAAGGCTTTTTGTTTTAATTTTATTTAATATTATATTGTATTGTAAAAAGAAATTGAAATCAGAATAAAAATGCTAATATCTGAACGCTTTTACCTACTCAGTTTAAGGCTTCCCGAATACGGGTACGTGTCATATAACGAACGGTCATTTCAATAACATACTAATATAAATAATAGTATAAATATCTACTATGACCTTAAAAATTAATGAATGAGCGTACATTTTTGCACACTGATGTGACAAGTAAACATATACATGTGAAACCATTTAAAATAACTTATGTCAAGGTGTATGATCAAGTCAAGGACCTTAACTTGTATACAAGGATAATATAATTTTTGCATATAAATAAATGTATTAATGAATGGTCCGAAGTTTCGCTATAAAAGTATTATGTATTATTCTATAGTTTATTCTTTTTTTACTTTTATGGCACTGATTTGGATCAGTTGAGCTATCTCAACTCAACTGTATGAAACAGTTGAGCTCAACTGTAGGTGTTTTGTATTCATTGTAATTTTCTTTTAAATACTACATATTAATAATGTCAAATAAGTTTTGGTAAAAATTGAGACTATTGAAACAAGAACGTTTCTCAATTAAGTAAAATTTTATGAGAAATAAATATCAACGATAAACCTAATTGTACAATCACTTCTTTACAATAAGCTAATCTGTGCGTTCTATAGAGTAGCGCTAGCATCTGATGCCACCTCATAACGTCACAACATTGTCTTCATTTCCATTCAGGAAATCGAATAGGAAACTCCACACACTACATAAATATCCTGTGTCCGCCTTCATATTACATATTTATAATTCAGTACACGTTGTTTTTATTGAATAAGGTTGTTACTTGACTTATTGCTGGAAAATAGCATTTTTTTGTTTGATCCAAAAACCAACGCCTCACTAAGATAAAATGATATCAGGCAGTAACATAAGAGTAGTAAAGCTCTTTGTGAAGGGCTCGTCCGGGGAAGTACTACCAACATTCCTTTTTCTGCCGCTAAGCAGCGTTGCTGTGTTTCGGTTTGAAGAGTGCGGTTGCCGGTGAAATTACGGGCACATATTTTTTAGTAGGAAAACTTTCATGGATCGAAATGATTTAAGATTTTTTGTTGAATGTATTGCTATTCTCCATATCTTGGTTGTTTTCATAACTTCATTTAATGATTCTATATCTTGAAAAATCTAATGTTCGTGCAAGAAGTACATAGAGGTATTCTGTGTCTTAAAGAATGCTACTTGAAACCAATAGGCCGGAGGTTATTCGACTCTCAATAAAATTTTCCATTAGGATGGACGACGTCATGCTAATTTTATTTTTTAGTTTAGGCCTTGTGTTTACTTCCTTGTCGCATTTCGGTTCAGCCGTATTGTCTCACTCATAAAATATGCGTCTAAATTGAAAAAGAATATTTATTAGCGCTGCTAACTCACTTTACAATTCAAAAATGCGCTCATTTAGAAAACTGGTTTTATTCAAATGTAAGGAAATTATTTCTACTCCAATGTTTCTCAAACGGTGAACGAAGTAAAGGATACAAACTTAAATCCTGGGTGGTATCGTTGTTATGACATCAACCTTACTTTATCATCTCATTAATCAATACATCTTCTGTCTGTCGTATCACTCTTCAAAGAGTGGTCAAAGAGTGGTCGTGGTCGTAATTTAGGGGCATTTTCCGCTACTCCTTTCGCATCGCCGCTCTCTTGGCTCATGCGTTTAGTTCAGGCGTTCAAGGCAATATCGATGGCTGTCTTGACATGGTCCGTCCACATCATGTGACAGGTGACCTCAATACCAATACGTACCAATAGGTACACACATTTCATCGGATTATTTTTACATTTTTACTTCGTGACGAAACAACATCAGTTGCTAAAACTATATGACATATACGAGAGGTTTTCACTCTTAATTACACATGTTTCGATGTATTCGGTGTTGTGCACTCTTCTTTTCGATTATGAATCATTCGCAGTTAAAATTACCTACGAGGTCGTAAGAAAAAATATTTGAGAAACGCTGGCCAACGCCGCAGTTCAAAAATCTAAATAAATTATGTTACGAAAATCTAAATTAAAATTATGCTTTAAGTGATTACGGCAGGTTCCATTAAAGTGACTGAGGTCAATAATTATAACCTGTCTACTCTAAAAAATATATTTGACATACCTTACCTACATGATGAGGTGCCTCATGTAGGTATCTTATCTTCGTCTTCTATCGTATAACTAAACAGTTTTCGTTCTACCTGGAAATGTAGTAGAGCTCTTTGTGAAGGGCTCGTCTGGGGCAGTACTACCACCACGCCTTTTTCTGTCGCCAAGCAGCGTTGCTGTGTTTCAGTTTGAAGAGTGTGGTTGCTGGTGTAATTACAGGCATATGAGGTTTAACATCTGTATGCCTCAAGATGATAGATGCAGGGCAGTGCATCGTGGGGCACGTCTGCGTCGTGATTTGCGAGGCAATGCACAAAGCATTATCAGGTGGGCCATCTGCTTATTCCATACTTATGTTATTTAAACCTGGCAGTGTAGGTATAGGTGAGACCTTTGCCCAGCAGTGGACTGCTTCAAGCTGATGATGATGATCCTTCAACTAAAATCTCACCTTATGCTAAGTGACGATGGAGCAAGACGATCTAGAGAACATCTATTCATTTTTGCCTAAATAGATTCAGATCAGTAGATGAGCCATGGACCTGAAACGTTTCGGTTTTGCGGTAGAACGGTTTTTTGCCTTCGAAAATTGTTTGCATAGTAAATTAACATTTTAGATAAGATATTGACAAATCCCATATAAAAGGCGATATAAATCAATGTTCTGATATTGACAATCTTATCTTAATGGTGATTACACATTTTACACAGATCATGGACGCGCAGTTTCATAATGTAGCTGCCTTTTTGATAAGCGATAATGGATTTAGATTATTTTTCATGTTAATTAAAATATATAATATTAAGAAACGAGGTGGTTAGTTCAAAGCTACATCTTTGGAATTATTGTTATTATCACAAACTACAAGTTTTTATTGGTTTTATAGAGGTATAATAATATATATCTGATATCCGGACGATTTTTTCCTTAGCCTATGTCGCCCTAGGCCTTTGCCCACTGCTGGGCAAAGGCCTTCCCCAAAGACTTCCAGTTCTCCCTGTCTTGAGCTTCCTTCCACGAAGTGGTGGTGCACTTTGAAAGGCATCTAGATCGTCACCCCAGCGCTTTCCCAATTCCCAGTTTCTTTGTGGATTGGAAGATTCTTATGATGTTTCCGCGTGGAACTGGCACCTAGATTCATCTAGTTTTAAGTAAGATGTTTGAAAGGGGGGTCCCTTTCAAACATCTTACTTTCAACTGAATAAATATCTTTAGACTTCTATTGCTACTGCTACTGCTATTGGATGTTTGTGGCTCCGTCATGCCCTAACCATTGAACCGAACAGGATGAAACTTAGCACAAATACAGTTTGTGACACAGGCTACTTTTTATCCCGAAAATATACCAGGAATGGGTAAGAAAAACGTTAAAAAACCCCAAAGGATAATGCCTTAAATATTATTGTCAGCAATCAATACGCGAGCGAATCCGCGGGCGGCTGCTAGTCTGTCATAATGTTACAGTATTCGAGCATGACATCAGGTGATTGAGGAAAACTTGTGACACAATTTTTTACATTTCTTCTGAAATTGTAAAAACAACTGATTAGACAGGCGAATTCTCAAAGTCGAATGTAGATTGTAAAGTTACAAGTGAATGCTAGTCTGTCAGTGAGGAGTATTAAAACGTAATTTTCGGAATATAATTTTGGATTGTTGCATACGGAATGCTCAAAATATAATTTGAGATTATTGCATTACTGTTACATTACCAGCGATTATTCGACAGTCAGTGAGAGAAAATAATAGTTTTGGATTGTCACATTACTGGTGTTTGCTCCCCTTGAGTGTCTTGTGTGGGAAAGTGGGAATGGTAAATAAATAATGAAGGCAAAAGGATTCATAATTGAATGCCCTGAAAACAACAAACTCCTACCTAATTCATAACTGAGCATAATTGAATACAATTTTCTGGCCTACATCTAGGATGTATCTACGTAGTCATACCTGAAAGTAAATAAACCAAGCAGGGAACTTTCCCGAACAAACAATAATCAAACAAATATCAAAAAACTTCAGGAAAGCGTGATGGATTACTTACGTGAATACTTGGTAGATAGATTACCATACCACCTACCTACGAATATTTCTGTTTTTTTCATTCTGTAAGACTTTTTCGGTGAAAAACATATTTTTCATGGCAAGGGAAAGGAAAGAAAATATGCAAAGCTAGCCAGTCTAGCGAATATCCATCAAGGGTTTCTTTTTGCAAGGTACAGTCAGCAACGGCAGTTCTTATACATTTAATGATTTGGTATCTTGAATAAATCCTGAACCCGTTAATTCATGAACAACATAAAGGCAATTTTTTTAAGATTTGCCTTGGCTTATAACAAGTTTCAAGGCACAGTTAACAATTATCTACATACGAGCAGAAGAAACCAAAGTGTAGAAGTGTTTTAATTATAAACTGAAACTGTTCATCATTTATTGTTCCTCCTTCTCCTTCTTCCTCTATTTAAAACCTAATTTCACATTATATCACACAGACAGTTGACAGCCCTCACAACTCAGTTGGTAGTAGCTCTGCCGTCGCTGTAGGCCGTGGGTTTGATCCCCATCGAGAACAAACAATTTTATGATGAACATAGATGATTGTTCGCTGTCTGGGTCTTACAATATAAAATAAGATACCTATATCTGGCAAATTTGTAGCCTGTTCTTTTAGGCTTGCGTGGAACTGGCACCTAGCTTTAAGACGTTTTATAGTGATTCGTGTGATTCAATTGAATTTTGACTTCCAGTCGTTATTTGACTGCCCCTCTGTCGGAAAATATGTTTCAACAAACACGACACGAAAGGGTACCAAACTAGCTGTTCCCATACTCCATTCATTCATCATCAGCCTAAAGACTCCATTAATTAACCATCATAAATTGTCCGAAAACGTTCAGGTTTGTTCCCCATCGGAGAAGCGGGTTAAATCTACTTGCAAGGTTTTCTAACCATACCCACAGCTTGTAATAAAAGGAAACCTCAAGCAGCATAATGGTTTTGTTTTTAAGATTTACCGTTCAGCCCGTTGCAGATTAATGGTGCCCATTATATCGAAGTTCGCGCATCTAAGCACTCAGCGGAAGTCCTATCCTAAATTGCTTGCAAATTACTTGAGAGGCAGACGCTTGTTACTGTTTCGCTAGGTTCTTTTATTTTAACTGTTGGTACAAATACCTACATTAGATAACCCTGAAATCGACAAACCATTTTATTATTTGTGATATTTCCTCATCATCATCGGCCTGAGGTAGTTCTGATACATAAATCGACAAACAATTTTTTTAAATTATATTTTTTCATCATTAAATCAGAGAAGTTCTCTGATTGACATAGGCATCTGGCTACACATTGCCAAAAGGAATGTTTTTCCATCCATCGATTTTCCGTAATCTTCACTATTTCGTTGGTCCATTGGGCCCACGCTTCGTTTTTTGGTTCGTTGTCGCCTTTCAAGAACCTTTTTATTCTGCTGTTGTCGGTTCTACGACCTACATAAATAGCTTGATTCGATTCTAAAAAAAATTATTGCTCAAAAAAGAAGTACCTACAGAGAAGTAGTACACAGGCGAATTTACGACTAATGACCAAATAGCATAACAGTTTTGAAGAAGCCCTAGGTATGCCCAGCAGTGGGCGGCAGCGGCACCGAGCTGAGATGATGTTTAGAGTTTGACTGTTGTTGAAAGCCAATAGATAGAGACTGTTCAGAAGGGACTTCTTAGCATTTTATGGGTATGATAATCTCAGACATGTTGGAATTAATGAGTCTTAAAAGATCATAGAATACGACTACTGTGGCGGATCACTAGTTGATGATATCATCAACAAAACATACAAAGTCAAAGTCAAAGTCAAAATGTATTTATTCAATAAAATCACAAGGATCACTTTGAAACGTCTTAAAGCTAGGTGACTCTAGGTGCCAGTTCCACGCGACCAAAGCCTAGAAGAACAGGCAACAAACTTACGGCTTGGTTCCTACCGTTCTTTTGTATGATCCTTTTACAATGTAATATAATATATTATTGAAGTTTAGTGAGGCGTAGGCATACAGAAAAAGGTAAACATAATCAAATTTATAAGACAGCACACGCTACGCCTCAAACTAATAATACCTAATGCATAAATACAATCTATTAAATCAGAGAAAAATAAAAAAAAACACACAATAGTAGGTACAGTACAGACATTGCAGACATGTTAGTTGCCGATGGGCAGAGCGACCGGGACATCGTGCCACGCATTTTTATCAACAATATAGCTATCTAAAGTATAATAAGCTTTCCTTATTAGATTATTCTTAATGTACACTTTAAATTTTCGAATAGGAAGCCCAGTGGCACTTTCTGGAAGTTTATTGTAGAAGCGAATACCGTTCCCCATAAACGAGCCATTTACCTTTTGAAGTCGAAATTTAGGTATACATAATTTGTTTTTATTTCTAGTGTTAACGTTATGTGCATCACTCTTTTTCTTAAAGCTATCTATGTGTTTATGAGTGTATAATAGATTTTCATAAATATACTGTGAAATGACTGTGAGAATATTAATTTCTTTAAATCGCTCCCTTAATGAGTCACGTGGTTTCATTTTATAAATGGCACGTATCGCTCGTTTTTGAAGTACAAATATACTTTGTATATCAGCAGCTTTCCCCCAGAGCAAAATACCATAAGACATTACACTATGGAAGTAGCTAAAATATACTAGTCTAGCTGTAGCTTCATTTGTAAGCCATCTTATTGTGCGAACTGCGTATGCAGCCGAACTCAGTCTACCAGCAAGTGATTTGATGTGTGGACCCCACTGCAATTTTGCATCAATATTAAGTCCTAAAAAAATAGTAGAATTGACAAGGGTAAGTGATTCACCATTTAATTCAATATTGGTTGGTCGTTGAACCACATTTGGCAAAGTAAATTTAATGCATTTCGTTTTCCCAGCATTGAGCAAAAGATTATTAACAGTAAACCAGTTAAGTACTTGCGACAGAGATGCATTAACGTCATCGAAGTTAGTCTTCAATCTGTCGACTTTAAAAATTAAAGAGGTATCGTCAGCAAATAGAACTATTTCACATAAATCTTTTACAAAAGGTGGAAGGTCATTTACGTAAACTAGAAATAAGAAAGGACCCAATATCGAACCCTGAGGCACCCCTATATCAATGACCGATCCAGAAGACCTCTCACCGCCAACATCAACTTTTTGGATTCTATTGGTTAAGTAAGACTGTATAAGATCAATAGCCCGGTTTAGGATGCCGTAGTGTTTAAGTTTAGATAATAAAGTGGCATGACTTACACAGTCAAAAGCTTTGGACAGATCGCAGAATACCCCGATCGCATCTTGTGAGTGTTCCCAAGCATCATATATGTGCTTCAGGAGCGTCGAGCCGGCATCAGTCGTTGATCGACCTTTAGTAAATCCAAATTGATGACCATGAAGTATGCCGTTGACGTTAAAATGTGATATTAACTGATTAAGAACAACTTTTTCAAAAATTTTACTTAACGTAGGTAGTACCGAAATAGGCCTGTAGTTGGCAGGATCTTGTTCATTTCCAGACTTGTACAGGGGAATGAGTTTACTGTGTTTCATTAAATCAGGGAAAACGCCCTCATCAACACATCTATTAAAAATGTATGCTAGACATGGTGCAATATCAGTTATAATAGCGCCTAATACTTTTGTAGACATTCCCCATAGATCTTCAGTATTTTTAATATTTAAGGATTTAAATGTTTTGACAACATTATCAGCATTAATAAATTTAAAACTGAAGATATTATTACATTTTTGAACGCTAGACTCTAATAGTGTTGTCGCTTCAGCAGCTGAGGAATTTAAGGATGAAGTCACAACTCTAGGTATACTGGAGAAAAAACTATCAAACGCGTTGGCGACTTCAATATTTTTTGTAAAAACATTATTGTTTACTTTTAAATTTATCTACAATTATCTACAAATACATAGGTACTCTAACAAGGTTTGGAACGTAAATGGGTTTCCCTGTCGCACAGCGGCTGTATTATATCCAGTTGCAAACGTATTGCAGACAGATATTGCAAGCCATTAATCTTCTAAAACATGTGCCGTGCACACATGTTGTCATTCGCTGACAAGAATACAGAATGGGAAAATTTGGTATAGCGTGAGATAACTATGTAGGTACAAGTTGGAGCTCTGTAAGGAACAACAAGTTTTGAAAGGGATATGTGATAAAAGTACACTTATTTTCAATAACGGCTTTAAAAGATTGGGTCTTGTGTTAACTAATAAATACCTACCCCAAAATTTTACTCGTGACCCAAATAAAAGACCTTTAAATACTTAAATACTTATGTCGTACACGCCGTACAAGTCACCAGGACTCGATGGAATCTACCCCGTCCTCCTGCAGTGGGGCAAAGAACATCTAATCCTGGTGCTGACAAACGCGTTTAGAGCATGTGTAGCCTTCCGCTACGTACCACTGCAATGGAGAGAGGTAAGAGTACTCTTTATACCTAAACCCGGGAAAAGCGACTACACCGAAGCAAAATCCTACAGACCGATCAGTCTCACCTCCTTCTTGCTTAAAACCCTAGAAAGACTCTGCGATCGGCACATACGAGACAACATACTAATAACCTCACCTATTCACCCTCAACAACACGCCTACAGCGCTGGTAAGTCGACAGAATCAGCGCTGCACACAGTGGTCAGCAGACTAGAACGTGACATAGCAAACAAAACACTATGTCTCGCAGCTTTCATAGACATAGAAGGCGCTTTCGATAAAACAAACTTTAACAGTATAAACATAGCGCTAAGAAAACATAAAGTAGAAACGACACTGGTGGATTGGATCATAAACATGCTACAGCTTAGGGCAGTAAGAGTCGACACACAGGGACAAACCAGGGGAGTTGTGGCAAAGGGCTGCCCGCAGGGTGGGGTCCTCTCACCACTCCTGTGGAACCTGGTGGCAAATGATCTAATCACCAAACTAAATGCAAAACGGTTCTTCACGGTAGGCTATGCAGACGACCTTGCCATTCTAATATCAGGGCACTTTGCCAGTGTGGCTTGTAATTTAATGAACAACGCGCTAAAGGTCGTCGAAACATGGTGCACAGACTATGGGCTGACCGTAAACCCAACTAAAACGGAACTCGTGATGTTCACAAACAAACGCAACCTAGGAACATACCTACTCCCGTCCCTCTTCGGTACGAGACTGAGTCTATCAGAAGAGGTAAAATATCTAGGCATTACAATGGACAGTAAACTAAACTGGGCTAAGCATTTAGAAAATAAAATAAAGAAAGCCACCATCTCCTTCTGGCAATGCCGCAAAATGGTGGGCAGGACATGGGGACTTCACCCAAAGATAACCCTATGGCTTTACAACACCGTTATCAGGCCCTCACTTACGTACGGGGCTCTAGTATGGTGGCCTCGGACAAAACAGGTTACCATGACAAATAAACTACAAAAGTTTCAGAGACTAGCATGTGTAGCAACAACAGGGTGTATGAAGACTGCCCCCACGGCAGCAATCGAAGCCCTAATAGGCCTGACACCCCTACACCTACACGTGCAACAGGAAGCGGCCGCGGCCGCTTTTAGACTCTGGGTTTTAAAACTATGGGAAACAGACATACGAGCACACCACACTACCATAATAGGAGAATATGTAGGCAACAACCCTCTACTGCTTTCCGTTTATGATAGGATACCCAAAAAACACATACCAACAAGGAGCTACACTATACAACTACATGAAGAGCCTAGCGACAGCTCCAGCATACACGAAGTAAGAATATATACAGACGGCTCTAAAACAAAAACAGGTACAGGTGCCGGAACATTCTCGGAAGACCTAAACATCCACATATCAGCAGCTTTGGGCCAGCACAACTCCATCTTTCAGGCGGAATGTGTCGGCATAATCCAAGCTGCCAGTGCAGTACTACGAAGAAAGGTAACTGGGTACAACATCAGAATCCTCTCAGACAGTGCTGCAGTACTACAAGCTTTAAGCAGGCACGAGCATAACTCCGGATTAACCATACAATGCCACCAGCTACTGGAGGAGGTATGTAAGTCCAACAAGAACATCACTCTACAATGGATCAAAGGTCACAGTGGATCTAGAGGTAACGACGGTGCAGACGCCCTAGCTAGGAGGGGCTCAGAAATGCAGACAGCAGGACCAGAGCCAAAAATACCTCTCCCCTTTAGCCAAGCACGATCCTGGATCCGCAGCAGAACACTTGAACTACACCAAGCAAACTGGGCAAGTACACAGGACTGCAGGCAGTCGAAGGAGGCTTTCCCGGACTTAAATCCGAGATACTCCCGAAAACTCCTGAGCCTGAAACGTGACAAACTCCGTATTGTTATCGGAATTGTCACAGGTCACTGCTCACTAAACAAACATCTATTTACACTGGGTGTTACAGACAGTCCCCTATGCAGAGGATGCCTAAACACAGAGGAAACAGCAGCACATGTACTCCTGGAGTGCAGCAGCGTGGCGCCTCAACGAGCACTCTATCTTGGAACACCGAAGACACCTAGGGAAGCCTGCACCAGCATAAGCGAGCTGCTGGCCTTCCTAGAGGACATCGGGTGGCTGAACTAGCAACCACCACCCGTCACGCAAAAAGGGCCCACCAGCGGCCTACTTGCGGAAACCAGTCCGCTCACCAAACTGAACTGAAGTCGTACACGACACAAAATAACACCCAGACGGAGAACAAACATCTACATATTTTATGTTAATCTCATAAGTCCGAGGAACTCGGTTGAGAAGTAACCCAGGACCTCACAACCTTCTGCGAAGAATTTGCGAGCTAGTGCTAGCTCGTCCGGGGAAGTACTACCACCACGCCTTTTTCTGCCGCCAAGCAGCGTTGCTGTGTTTCGGTTCGATTGAAGAGTGGGGTTGCCGGTGTAATTACAGGCACATGAGGCTTAACATCTGAATGCCTCACGTTGATGGACGCAGGGCTGTGCATCGTAGGGCACGTTCCTATCGTGCGTGATTTACGAGGTAATGCTTTGTTATAAGTGATGGTTGCCACTTAACATCAGGTAGGTCATCTGCTTGTTCCATCAGCTAGATGTATAAAAAAAACACAAAAATTAGTATCCAAAAGCTTACTATAGTCAAATCAATATTATTTTATTCTCGTTTAAATTGAGCTGTACTCTGTTACCAGACCAGTGACACCCGAGAAAATCAATTTGCCATTAATTACATGGAGTCATTAAGTCGCTTGTTGACTCCATGACGGGACAATCTGTGCTTAATTACAAAGGACTGGCATAATGGGGGATGAGGCTTTTGAGGGCATAGGGCTGTGCCTACGTTCACCGTACCCAATAAATCTCTGACTTCGACAATAAACCTTGATTGGTTGATGGAACTCTTATAAAATAAGTCATCCCTACAATTTATCAAGCCTGGGGTGTTGGGGGTATCAACAAAGGACATAGATGCAAGGTACGGATTACCACTATGGGGCAATTCAGTAGATTTGATGAAAGCCTTTAAAGTCCAAAAAAAATGTATTCGAGCGGTCTGCGGAGCTTGGTTCTTAGATAGCTGTAAGCCGTTGTTTAAAAAAACTAAAGTACTGCCTTTGCCATGCATGTATATTAAAGAAATTTCTGTTTTTGTTAAACAGTATCCTAATAATTTTGCAAGACATGAAGAAATGATAATGAGACATACCAGACATAAAAATAGAATTTATTTACCTAACCATCATTCGACATTTTATAGTAAAAACGCTTTTTGTATGGCTGTAAAAATATTTAATCGATTACCTGACGAATTAAAAGAATTAGCTATATTTAAACGCAGACTTAATAAATGGTTGTTAATTAATTGCTTTTACACAATTGATGAATATTTTCGTTTTTAAAATAGGTGACATTTTAGTATTTTGTAAGATTAAGTTGAATTTTGACATTATTGTAGGTATTCTTTTATTAAATTAAATTATTATTCATTAATTTTAAGTTCAAAAATGTTTGCACGCCAGGACTGTAACTGGTAGAATGTAATTATGTTCATTTTTCTGTACATTAAGACCAGTGTAAACCTAAACTTACATTCCGCAAATAAATGATTCTGATTTCTGATTTCTGGTATTTTATGAACACCTAGGCAAGTTCCAGGAATTCGTTATAGCACACTGACAAAAAATCTCTCTTCTCTTGTCGTGTCACTAGTTTCTTTCGAAACAGTGTGGTGAAAGGATTTTAAGTGCGCCTCAAGAGGCTACTTTCGAGCACTTGACACATGATGGAGAACTTTTTAGGTTCCACGATGTTTTCCTCGCGATGTTTTCCTACACCGTTGACAAACAATATTTAAACTGTGATGCCAATTTTGGGCTATCCCATGTCTTGGGGAAAATCTACCAAGTGATAAATAACTAGGTAATTAATATTGGTTGAACTTCCGCATAGCACTATCTAGCCCCAAACTAAGCATAACATGTATGAGAACCAGATAGCTGATATCATACTTTTTTTTATACATATACAAACATCTATGTTTATTACACAAATATTTATTCTTGGTGGGTATAGAAACCACAGCCTACAGCGCAGAGCTACTGTCCACTGAGCAGTGAGGCCTGTGAGGAAATGTTCTCCAATCCGTAAGAATATTTAGTTTACCAAAGGACATTTTAAAATATTCCAGGGTTTTTTAAGTAAGCTTGGGCATTACGTGTAGTAATTTAAAATTCATCAAAGCTCTCGGTTTGATCACGTTTGCGGTAACCACTTTCCTCAATAAAGCTTTAAGCTTTGTTCAGAGTACCTTACTCCATGTTTAGAAATCCATCGGCTTACAACAAAACTCATTGAATTGTTATTTTACAGATTTTTTGTCGCGTATCGATTTTTTTCATCGTCCTTGATTTCTTATGTGTACCACTTTCACGTAATACTTTTTACGTAAAAAGTAGAGCACGAATGAATGCTCCTAACTGCTTACGATACTGTATGAATAACGGTTATCACAACTCAAATATTTGGACCTTTGGGAGGCGAAGACCTCGACGTACCTGCGTATCTCGATCAGATAGCAAATGTTTTAGAGAAAGGCCAGGTGAAGGGTACCCAAAACTGACGAGCGTGTGGTCTTTCTGCAGAGACCACGGCACCATGGGTATACGATACCCCAATGGGAATCCGTCGTGATTTTATCTCTCATTGATTCAAATCTTTGTACCGTACGACTTTTATTCCATTCCTTAGTCAGAGTTTTGTTTCTGGTTTGTTGTATTACGAGTCTGGCGGCGGTTTCTGAAAGCCTGCTCAAATCTAATCGCATGTCAAGTCACTTGCTATCTCTATCTAATTCGAAGTAATAACTGAAATGACGAGTGACTTGACATACGATTAGTTTTGATCGAGCTTTCAGAAACCGGCTGTAAGTTTTCTATAAAGAGGTCAGATAAGCGCATATTGTGACAAAACTCTCATTTACTTAAATAAAGAAATAAAAGATAATCTATAAGTGCTGAGAAGTCTTGTGACTCCATCCAAAGCCCGGGCTTACAATACAGAAAACAAATACCTATAAAAAACTAAAAAAAAACGTGGAGGTACAGGTGGGTCTTAAACTTGTTTCGTCACTTTTTGTCATTAAAAAACACATCAAGCTATTTCTTAAATAACAAAATAGGCAATTACCTTGAAGCGAGAAGTATTCTGTAAGGTAATGGATGCCTGCGCTATAAATTGCATTTTACCACAATGCGGAAAACAGCGAGTCGCGTTAAGTGACACTAACCGCATTGTTTATTTAGATTTGTTAGTTAGAAAATACATTTTAATTAAAATTGTGGAGACAGCTTACAAAACACGCTAAAAGAAATACTTAAGTTCACAATTATATAATCTCCAGACACGGTTGACTTCCCCTTAGAGAGATCCCCCCCACCCCTACGGAGATTCTTACTTGATCCTTGAGAATTTTTTTAATCACCAAAGTTTTTTAATATCCGTAATGGTATGAAATGTATGTAGCGTATGTTATGACTTACTTCCCCGTATTTAGGGGATGATCAAAGTCGGAAAGCTTTTACCTATTCAGTAAAATCACAAGGATCACTTTGGAACGTCTCAAAGCTAGGTGAATTTTAGGCAGTTTAGGCCGCGCGGGTCCGTTTCCTTCCGCCTATAATAATTATGCGGCAATAATATGAACCCCTTGTCGATGTCTATGGGGTACTTGGAGGCATGTTCAAACTGCAGAGGGAAGGTTCCACGATATTGAATTAATGGAAGTCCTTGTTTGTCCGCAGGTACATTTCAGTTATCAGCAGTAAAAATCGAAGTCAAGCAAAAAGCCTTGGAGTGTCGCAAACTTGTAAAACGACTCTCTTATCGAGTAAACAGGTATTATTATACTAGTGGAATGCCTGCGACTTCGCTAAACGACAACGACAATACACACAAATGGTAACAAAAACAGACAAAGATGGTGCTCTAGAGTCTAGACCATAAATGAAACTACCCTCCGAATTTATAGAAAATATTTTTTATGAATTTATGGATAGGATAGGATGTGCATTGATGCGTTCCTATGTGCTTAGTAAGCGTTCGTTAACTAACATTGAGTAAGCACGTTCTGCAGTGTCAAGATTTGGTTAGGTGGCCGCTAGTGGGATTTACTTTTGAGGGCACGTTAACGCAAACAACTCTAGGGTGCTTGTCGCTCGCACAATACAATAATTTTGAAGATATAAAATCACCGAATATCGTTATGAAAAATTTCAAACAACCAAGTTTTGAAGAATAACATTATAAAGGTTAAGCAAAAATATTATTTTGAACCAAACAAGTTTTCCTAACAAATTGTTTGTCAGCGTCTTCAATTCAACCCTGTCACCAGAGTTGGCCTCTACCTATTTTTTTTATACAACTAGCTGATGGAACTAGCAGATGGCCTACTTGATATTAAGTGGTAACCATCACCTATAACAAAGCATTGCCTCGTAAGTCACGCACGATAGGAACGTGCCCTACGATGCACTGCCCTGCGTCCATCAACTTGAGGCATACAGATGTTAAACCTCATGTGCCTGTAATAACACCGGCAACCACACTCTTCAAATCAAAACACAGCAACGCTGCTTGGCGGCAGAAAAAGGCTTGGTGGTAGTACTTCCCCGGACGAGCCCTTCACAAAGAGCTCTACCTACTCTTAAAGTATCATGGTGGCACTTCAATTGCTATTCGGTATCCGCGAATTTAAGTACCACCACATACTAACTTATTTATGTCAAGCCAAGTCAATCAATAAATCTGTTTATTTAATTGTATCAACTTCTAACAGCTATTATGAACGTTGATAGTCAGTCAGACATGTAACGATTATATTAATTTAGGTATGATAGATAAGGTATTCTTACAGCACTCGACGAAACGAAAGCGATGCACGCTTCCATCCAGTATTGCAGGGGGATGTTCAGAGGCTCCTCAACAATTGAAATAGGTCACCAGTACCCCAAGTCCGAGTTTTGTTTTAATTTTTCGTACAAAAAAGGCCTGACGATACGAAATACGAAAAATAAACTCAGACTTGGGGTACAGATGCGAGTGTAGAATACAGATGCAGGGTTAGTCACTTCATCATCATCATCTCAGCCCGGTATCATCCACTGCTGGGTATAGGCCTCCTTCATTTTCTGCCAGCCTCGTCTGTCCTGTGCGTCTCTCGTCCAGGTGTTTCCTGCGACCTTAACGATGTCGTTGACCCATTGCGCTTTCGGTCGGCCCAGATTTCGTCGGCCCGATTTCGGCCACGATTTGGTCAAGGCTTTACTCCACCGGCCATCACCACGTCTGTCATGTAGTAAGTAGTTACTAGGTTAGTAGTTACTTAGTATTTGGATTACTATCGAATCGCTAGCTCGCAAATGTTATTGGGTTCAATAAGGTTCAAATAAATACTTTAAATAGGTATTTCAATTCAAATAATATTCAAAGAGCATCGGTTGTCTAGTGGGAGCATCCCTTCTGATCTTAAGGTCGTGGGTTCGGATCCGGTCGTGCACCAATAGATTTTTTACTTCTGAAACTTTGTGTTCACTGCAATGCTCTCAATCGGTGAAGGAAAACATCGTGAGGAAACCGTTAGTATTCTAACAGCGGCGTTGGGCTTGCAACCTTGTCACGTATGCAATACTAACTTGCAAAATGTTCTGCGCTGATTCTGAGTGTAGATCTTGTGAAGCGAGTGAATTTTTCGTTAATATTTCGTCAATATAAAGTACCAGAATCTAGGAAGAAAACGCTATTTATGTTCCAAAGTTGTTTTTCAGGTTGTTTCAAAGTAAAGCAACAGTAGCAAGCCGTTCGATTTTAATATCTAGAAAGTGCATAAAATAACAAGAGGTTGATTCACTCCCATTTCGGTATTCGCGTCGGTAAAAACGCCAATAGCAAGGGAGCGAACAAACACTCAAATAACGGGACGTGCGCGGAATGCCCTACATGCCTTCATTTATCTAGCTCTGTCTACCTGGCCCTGCTTATTTTTGAACCGAGTTCATTTAGCCAAAAAAATATAACAAATAAATATTGGTGGAATTTTCACACTAAATGTAGCCCCAAACTAAGCAAAGTTCGATATATATCAAACTGCTATACTTGATAGGTACTTTTTTTTTGTCAAAACAAATGTAATACAATATAACACCCAACTAAAATCTTTGTAATATGTTACATGTAAAAGCTTTTTAATCTTCTTATTTGTCGTGTCACTAGTTTCTTTCGAAACAGTGTGGTGAAAGGATTTTAAGTGCGCCTCAAGAGGCTCCTTTCGAGCACTTGACACATGTTATAGAACTTTTTAGGTTCTACGACGTGCCGGTTTCTTCACGATGTTTTCCTTCACCGTTTGAGAGTACTGGCACTGTGCACATTTTTTGAACCGAAAAACTCATTGTTGGAACGGAAAGGAACGGAATTCGGGCAGCTACCACTAGACTAACAGTGCTCTTTAGCGCCAAAGCTTTTGATCAATATTCATGATGGATTTGTGGTTGACATATCTGTCCACATTGTCTCCTCATTATCTCCACATGGACGGTACTGAGAAACTCACTTTTTTTTTTCAAATTGCTACCTTACTTGTAAGATAAGTGTTGTATAAAATCCCTCTTGTTTTGTTGTGTGTCGTCATAAAAAACCTTTTATTTTTCTTTCTTTTAACCTGACGACGCGACGGTCATACAGTTTGTAAACTTCTCACCATCTGTCCTTAAAACGAATTTTGACCTAGTTCTGTATCAGCTTTAGTTATAACAAGTTCCGATGACAAAACTTTGAATTATAAAAGTTTGTGCGACCTAGTGAGCAACTTTTGCGATGAAGGTATTATCCAGCCTTTTGTTTGTCTGTGTTCTTTGCCAAATAATTTCGTAGCATAGCAAAAAGATTATAGTGATTTAAGGTTCCATGAAAACTTATACCAACGAATAAGTTTACATGGAACCTGGACTGGCTGATATGCTATACTGCCATCGCGCATCAGTCAATCACAAGCGTTTTTTTTGGTTTGTTTTTGGGCGGGATCGAGAATTTTCTCGAGTAACGAAGTAAAAACTTGAAAAACATATTCAGCAAATAAACTTACATTAAAAAAAAACTTTTGAGCTAAAATAAAATAAGTACTGATTGCATTTAAAGCGAAAAGTTGTCATAGTAATTATTATATGTATACTCTGTGGTAATCGAAAATCGTAGTCTATAAATAATAGGAACCTGTAAGTATAATGAGAATACCTTCTCGCCATAAAATGTTTGTGTTGCAACCAATTTTACTAAAAGGCCCGTTAAATTTTGTCGAAATACCGTGTCGTTAAATGAAATGGGTTTGCAAAGTACCGCCAAAATGATTATTGCCAAATAATTTGGAGTAATTACTTCTGGGACCTTCCAAAATAGACTTATATGTGTTTTTATATCATGGCCACACCGTTTAGAATTGAACATGTTGGATTCTAGATATTTACCAACTTTGGAATATATGGCTATTTATCGAAAAAGAATAGATAATCTATTTAAAGAAAAGAAAATCAATGCTTAAAACTATCTTATTTATGAGCTATAATATGACAGGGTTTACTTTAAGCATTGTTTAGAACTATGGGGGTTTAAAAATAACCAGTAACGATGTGGTTTGAAAATAGAAAATGTGGTTTTCATAAATTAAGGCAGTAAAGATTCAATTTCACCAAGTATGGCCAAGTCTCGAACTTAACGTCTAACTTCTCAGTTAATCCCCTCTCCGTTTCAAACTTTATTCATCAGAAATTCTCAACGAACAGATTTAGACATAATACTGGTAAGCACAAACACACATATTGCTTACACTCATACATAACCTACAAATCGGAACACAGTATTGCTTGGCGTCAGAAATAAGTACTGGGGTAAAATTATCCCGACAGAACTCTTTCAAAAAGCATATCACGGTTCTGAGCTAGTCTAGCTTATTTATGACAGTGTTTAAGCCCCACCTTGCTTCAGGACGTACTACGTTTCGGAAGATGTTTTTGGACCAAGCATTCGTTGTTGTTTAAAATAATTGTTTGACATGTGTCTTTCCTTGTCTTTTCAAACAATAAACCGAGTGCTGGCGAAAGCCTGTGTGAAAGATGACATAAGTCTCACTACACGCACATAAGTCATCACGGTGAGCACCTGAGTAGACGCTTGATAAGATAGAGCAGAAGAAGAAAACCTGTTGCGCTGACCCCACTTGGCGTGGTGCAAGGGCAGGAAGATGATGAATCGGTTTGTTGTTTGAACTAAGCCTCTATTGCCACCAACTTACCACTCACAGTCATCGCTTTACTGCAATAACTATGCAGCTCTATGACGATCGTTGGTTAAGGCTCTAGCTTGATTGTTGAGACTCGCTTCATTCTCGAACAAACCAGGAAAGTATATAATTTATGCTAATTCGCATTGGCGCATAACGGCACGGCACATGTTCGGGTTATCAACGCGTGTGATAACGTATAATCGTAGAGTGCCTATCTCTACAAAATACACAAACACCCACCCACCAGTCACCGTTACTTACTTACTCGTAGTCCTGACCTCACACCTACACGTTACAAATAAATAGCACGGTTCACTTTGAAACGTCTGATAAATTAGGTGTTTCTGCGCCAGTTCGCGACCGCAAGTTTAGAAGAACAGGAAAGAAACTAAGACGGCTTCATATCTTTTACACTAGTATCCTAAATCTGATGATATAACTTGTCGACCACTTCAAGGCCTTGTCGTACTGTTTCGAGGATGGACGCAGTGCAATGGGCAAAAATACAGGGCACGTCCTTGGTGGACGAGCTGTATGAGGTAGTGTTATTATTTTAGAGACCGGTCAGAGAAAGGAAAAAAAGGAATACATTTATTTGTAGATGGGTGATGCATGGCCAAAGTAGATGTGTTTCGATTGGTCATCTGACCACATTGGAGCTTCATTATCATATTATTTTGTATCCAGGATCACAAAAGAACGATAGGACCCAAACTGTAAGTTTGTTGCCTGATCGTCTAGGCACTTAGATTCACCAAGTTTTATCACGTTTCTAGGTGATTCTAGTAATTCAATTGACTTGACTTTTACTTTTTATGCTCCGTCACTCTGATCAACTAAAGGGCAGAATACAAATGACCAAGAGTGTGTAAATTTTCAGTAGGTATGCTAGTTTTATTATTCTATCTATATCTACATATTGTTTCTTCGTACTACAAGATCAAAACCCGCAGATAATAACAGATATGCAAATATTTAGTCGACAACAGCGGCCCGCCGCGCCTCAAAGGTCATGTTATCGTCATTTTAAACTCATGATACGTATGGCGTAGGCGTGTCATACGCACTATCATCGTACAAATATCTTACAAATAATGACTGATATTAAGCATGTGATACTCTAATTTGGGAGTCACGCTCATAAAAGCTAGGCTTAGCACTCGTGATGGGAATTTTGAAATCTTGATGATATTTTGTCATAGATTTCCGGGCGGTGTGAAATTTGTATTCTTCGGGCCGCTTGCATAACGATCTAATTTAATTATATTTCGTTTAGACGCAGACCGTCAAATAACTTCTCACTCGCGCTTTTCAATTTTCGTACTTCAGAAAACTTTTAGGTAGGAAAACTTGTTTAGATCAAAATGTTATTTTTGCTGAACCTTTGTCATGTTATTCTCTGAAATTTGGTTGTTGGCGATCTTTGGTTTTTATGAACTACAAACTGGTGCCCGGGACTTCGTCTGCGAAGGATTAGTCACACATAGTATAAAGCAAAGTCGCTTTCTCTGTCCCTTTATCCCTATGCGGGCTTAAATCTTTAAAACTACGCAACGGATTTTGATGCGGTTTTTTTTTATAGAAAGAGTGATTCAAGTGGAAGGTTTATATGCATAATACAAGCATAATCTCTTAGGGATAATCCACAATAACCGTGCGAAGCCGGGGCGGGTCGCTAGTATCTTTATAAATTGTAGCCTAAGTGTTATTCTGATGTATAAGCTATATTATTGTAAAGTTTCATTAAAATCCATTCAATAGTTTTTACGTGAAAGAGTAACAAACATCCATCCATCCATACTTACAAACTTTCGCGTTTATAATATAAGAAGGATCTTCAGTTATTTTGTATCTTCAAAAATGTTGATATGTGCAAGCAAGAAGTTGTTTGACAGTTGACAGCTTCGTTATCATGTTTAGCAACCATTTTTTCTTGTGCAACATTTTAATCGTTATTAGCTTCTATAAAGCGATTTAGGAGTGAGAGGAGGATGGATTGTGTGAAGATACCATGCTTAAGAAATGAATTACTTTACTACTGAGATGACGGATGATAGATTGTAACAAAGATACAAAAGAACGGTAGGAAGCAGAGAGAGAAATCCAGATGTGCCGACCCCACATGAAGTGGGATAAGGGATAATAAGTGCAAGCGGCAATTAAAAAGTAATATAAAAATCCTGCTTATGAATCTACACAATCTTTATCTCTCTATCTTATGAATCTAGAATCACTGTTTCGTGTAATGCAGATAAGGAGATACTTTCTGCTATTTTTTTGTACTAAGTACCTTGCACTTAAATGAAATTCCATTTTATTTTAGTCAAACTGATTTGACTCTATCACCACAGCTCCGAGGCCAAAGCAAAGGTATAAAATATTTAAGTCTACGTGATTTGACTCTACCACCACAGCTCCGAGGCTAATGCAAAGGTATAAAAATATACAACTAGGTACCTAACCGATTTAGGTTCTGTTATCAGGGAATATGTACGCGATACCAACCAACACCCACAATATAGGTCGGCGTGATATGACCAATTGCCAAATACGCACGTGAGAAATAACGGGTTTATTTATTTGTTTAGGATTGCCAACAAAAGTTACACAAGTTACAATAAGTTCCGTAAGTTTATATGATATTAATAAACGAGTTGTTTTAATATATGCCATTATATTCATTATCCATGCCTATTTCTCCCGCCAACGCGTTGTTGTGTTTCGGTTTGGAGGGTCTGGTTGTCGGTGAAATGACAGGCAGTCTGTATGCCTAAAGCTGATGGACGCAGAGTAGTGCATCATAGGGTACGTTCCTAATGTGCGTGACATGCAATGCTTAGCGAGGTGGGCCATTTGCTTTTTGCATCAGCTAGTAGTATAAAAAAATCGTTACACACATATCTGTTTTGTCACTGCTTTTCACAATATCTCTGATAATAGCCACAAAAGAAAGATTTCTGTGTCTATGTAACCGTATCCGATTCTCAATGTGTGATCAATCAATACAATATTGTCAGTATCACGTCATCACCGCGAGTCTTTTGTTTTACACTACGACAAATGCCAAAGATAATGAAAAAGCAAGTACCTTCGTTAACTGTGCTGAAGCGGATAACACAGGAATGGAGGAATGCAATTGCAGCGTGCAATTCTACATTTTATAAACCGCAAGGTCTGGAGTGTTTCCCACGTGCCGACATAGAGCAAGCACGATGAAACACTGACATGTACGACTCAGACCAGAATAATTATGAATTGGTTGGGTTGGGTTTCGAAGGATGACACGAGTAAAGGACGTCTATTCTGAGTTTTATAACTTGTTTTTCGAATTTTGGATTATCATTTTGATCAAAACAACTTTACCTGCTAAGAAGTTTGTTTATGTACGAAAACTAGTAAAGCAAAAGGCCAGAACAAGTTTTCTTACTACAAAGAACGATCTGCAATGTGATTGCACACAACTTGGTTGATTGCGAGTTTTCATAAATCGAAAATATATATATATATATATACATAAATATTGAAATGTGCGAGCGAGAGGCACATTAACAGTTGTCTTCGCCTTCATTCCAAGTAACACCAAAAACTTCGTACCAAATAGTAGAGTTGAAGAAACGCAAAGGAGAGACATTTGAAAAGGTAAACCTGTATGTTCACTTAGCGTGGGATTAGGGCAGGTAGATGATCGATCAAGTGCAAATCTTTACGCTCTGGTAGGAAGGACGCCTGTGATCGTAACATTAAATTAGAGTTCAGCATTTTCAAAGACCAGTATCAGTTATCATTGTGGCAAACCTTATTCTACCATTCAGAGGTGTGGAATCTGGAATCCCAGTGAATACGTATCATAATATAAAACACAATAACGTGGGGTATCTTCATTGACCGATGTATGAAATCGTTTACTTCACTGGAGGACGCAACACGTCTCACAGTAATGGAAGCAAATCAAAGCCACTTCAGGAATGGTCTCGTTGAACCTCTTCTGTGAGTCTATAGGCAAGGGTAAACGTTCAACATCAGGATCATCATATACACAATAAAAAATATATTAAACATACGTCAAGGTCAAAATATATTTATTTAATTGGATCACTTTGAAACGTCATCAGGTTCCAGTTCAACGTGTCACGTGGCTAAACCTAGAAGAACAATAAACAAATTTACGGCAGTTACAAACATTGCAGATTGACATGTGCTGCCGTAGAGCGAGCTGGACATCGGGCCACACAGTGTTATCTAAAGTGCTATCATTATTGATTATTCCTAATGTAGGCTTTTAATTTCCTAATAGGGTGCCCACTGCCCAGTGGCTTATAAACCAGCAGTTGATAAGCCAAGGTTAGCGTGGTGTGGGCATGTCATGATAAGGGAAGAATGTCATGTAACTAAAAGAGTGTTAGGTATTAATGTGGATGGATTAAGGAGTAGAGTAGAGTAGGCAAACAAAAGATGGATGGATTGTGTAAAAAATGACATGGGTACGAATGGAGTGACTACTGAGATGACGGATGATAGAGGAAAGTGGAGAGTAGAAACATGTTGTGTCGGGCCCACATAAAGTGGGATAAGGGCAAAAAGATGAGTTGATAAGCCGAACATGGTAGGGCATTCTAATGGTTTTCATGCTCTGTGGTAAACGGAGCGCGCACGGCGTTCTGGCCACTGGCGCGGTAAATTGCCAGCCTCCATTCCGCCGTCTGCCCACATCGCATCGCCCTGATATCCTCGCCTCGGGTTTATTAACTGTCGCTTCTCTGTTTTGCCATTGGCATGCTGTAATATTTTTATACCATCCAGCCTGCAAATAAATTTATACCTCAAGACCTAAGTTTTCTCGTATTCTGTATTGAGGAGAGTGCTAGATGACGCTGGGTAAATGTCCGCTCATAACGTTTTCATTTATTATATTTCTAAATAGAGTTCGTAGCAAGCTACATCAAGAATATTTTATCTTATTTTCTCTCTACTTTCAAACTTCAAAACTCCAAAGAGTTTTCAAACTATCCGCTTAGTTAGCGACCTTTTCTTGGGCTTGGTGGAAGTTTTCCAGATTCCTGTTTCGGAGACCGTCATTTGACGGCCGTGAGATTAGATTTTTGATTATAGTTAGAAAGAACCAGGTAACTATGTTCTCTACTCTTTAAGTTAGACCAGACCGTGGTGCGTTCGAGTCATTTGCACGCCCTTCTACCTCGCGCGTTGCCCGCGCTGAGTGGGAACACGCCCCGTGGTCGCGCGTCGCTTATATTTTTAAAGCAAACTAAAGATTTTAATTCGTAATATCTTTTAACTTTAATTTCTTTTGTAGTGGGTAATATTAAATATAGTATAAGTCTAAGTTCCTATTTCACCATCTCTGAGTAACGCTATTCGTCAGATAAAAACATTTACGTCTCTACTTTCGACTTATAAAAAACAAAGATGGGTTTATTTTTACTTGACCGATCGTTACTCCACATGAGTCCACACACGTAGCACGTAATTCTATTCTGAAGTAGAATTCTAAGGTCTCACGTAGATGATTGTGTGAAAGAGGTAAGGGTGCTAGCTATCGTATAATTTCTCTTATTTGCTCTGGAAGTCAAGGAATATCACTCGAAACGGCTCTTATCATACTAATCCTTAGAAAGAAACAGATGTGGCGTTTTCGCGCGTATACGCGTCTATTCTGTGGCTCATACGCTTACATTGAACAGGCAACACAATACCTTTATGTTAAGGAGAAGACGTCGAAACGTGCGAGCGAGAGTCACATTAACTCTTGTATTCGCCTTAAATTGTGAGGGCCAATAATCCACCAGTGAGTATGGGTAGGTAACTCGCAAGAATGAAATGGACACGATATTTTTTCCCTATTCTATTTTTGAGATTCTCTAAGATCGATTGTCTTCAGTGGATAAAATGCCAGAAAATTCCACGATAAAACATTTTCTTTACGATACTACTCCTCAACCCTATTAGGGTTCTCGAAAAGGCTCTATAAAATCTCACTATCTCCAGATACCCCCGAGCCAATAATCCGAGTAGACAAATTGGTGACGTCACAGGGTCAACAACCCTTGGCGTTTCCGTGTTTCTCATACGTACTGCTTCTTTATACATATAAGTGAACTTTATTTAGGGTAGTGAAATCAAGAGATAATCTTTCTCTTACCTGCAGTTATGTTCTTGTAATATGCTTGAAATTTTAAAATGATATTTTTTTTAAACCTTTATCTACTACACTAATATTATAAAGAGGAAAGATTTGTATTTTTGTATGTTTGTAAAGAATAAACTCAAAAACTATAAACAAATTTCAAAAATTCTTTCTAAAAAATTTTGCCATAAAATGGCTTTTCATGCGCTGCGGAAACTATAGATGATAGAACAAAAAAAATCTACAATATTAAAGAATCAATACAATATTAAGAAGTATTTTTAACATTTTAAAGTTTACAGAAATGCCGACCTTTATATTAATCCTTAGCCAAATAAATCATTTCATATTCGAGACTGTTTCAATACCTGTAGATAACTTCAAATCTCGGCATGCAAATCTATGAAACATCAGGTAGCCGGCGAGACTTAAACGCGCGGTCTACGTTTATGCTAAAATTTTGAAAAAAATAATGTCCACCCATGCGAAGCTGGGACAAGCAGCTAGTAGGTAATTAGTAAAAAGGTTAATTTTTATAACTACCTTCAGCAATTTTACGTCCTCAGACTTTATGTTACGTACGTCTCCTACTTAGCTTTTAGTCATTAGAAGACTTTAGATTAATATTCCACAGGCGATTTTGTGCAGTTAAAAATCCCGCTCGCCCACTTGCCTCTCGCCTTGCCATGGAAGTGTTGTAGAGCGCCATTGTATTTTTATGGCCACATGTTGAATATTCTGAATGCGATGTGTATTGAATAAAAACAGCTCTGTCTGATCCCCAGCCACAGTAGATACCTCTTCAGATCTCTTAGTACAACAGAATATTAGTACCAAGTACCAACTTAAGATTCTTTGGGTAGGTCTAAGGGTACGTCCAAAATTTTGGGACAGGTACCCACATTTTGCAGTAGTTGGTATTCCATACGTGACAGGTTGCTGACCCATCGCCGCTTCTAGAATACTAACTGGCATCCACGATGGGTATTGAAAAACGATAAATGGATAGGTCTTCCGATTGGGCGTTTAACCGCAGATTTTCTCATCGGTGACTCCTACTAAGGTACAAAAACTCATTTCATATCGGTCGGCAGTTAAAGCCATAATAGGTCAATAAATGGTTTTACTAAACGAGGAAAAGTCGCCCGTTTCTCGCCTCATGATTGAAGCTTTGTAAACAATATAATTAAGTAGGTAGTACTTTTTTCTTTTTTTCTCTTCAACCGTCATATGTTTTTTGATGAATAATAAAAACAATAAATTGTCATCATCATCATCCCACGCTAAGCGGGGTCGGCACAACGGGTCTTCTTCCACTCGGTTCTATCAATCGTCATCACGGTGCTCAATTCTCTTTTACGTATATCATCTTACACACAGTCCATCCATATTTTCTTTAGTCTGCCTCTTCTTCTAAAACCATCCAATCCAATGTTTCACTGTTCTCGTAATATGGCTTTCTTCCTCATGACACGCCCATAC
Source organism: Chloroclysta siterata (assembly GCA_932294275.1). NCBI lineage: Eukaryota > Metazoa > Arthropoda > Insecta > Lepidoptera > Geometridae > Chloroclysta > Chloroclysta siterata. The sequence goes on from OW028588.1 coordinate 22,544,775, forward strand.
CACACCTATTACTTCTTAAATAATAACAATACATTGTATAAACATGAAATTTAAATCGTCATAGTGTTAGCCGGCAAGAAAGCGTCCAATACTTATCTATTGGATAGTACGTTCATTGCATTTCTTGGCATTCATTCTGATATGGAAACTATTTGGCACATTAACCATGTCCATACACAGTACTACTATAGTATAATAGATCACCATACCCGCTGTGATTTAAATTTCTGACAACAAAATATAAAAAGATCTTTACTGTAACATCTACAAACAGGTGATCACAACTCTTTTAACCGTTCTGTTGTATGTAATATTAACTAAGAAATTAAATATCACTGCCACTCATAAGAACACTTGGTCGGACATATTATTTTCTACCAAGCCGTAAGGTCCTCTTTTTCTAGGCTACGGCACGTGAAACAGGTAATGTCATGATTCACCTAATTTTAAGCATTTCCAAAGTGATCCTTGTGATTTCTTGTGGGTATGTGCCAAGTGTAATATTTGGATATGCCTCTGAATACCCTCTTTTAAGATGTCTATCTTAAAAGAGACTAGTTACTTGGTAATAAGAGATGTCCTCAACGAACCTTTAGTAGGGACAAAGATGATATGAAAAACAATAGAACGTCAGTTTATCGGATATTTTACGAGTTCCCAACGTCCCGATCCAATCGCCTGTGGTTTACGACTCGTGACAACTGACACCGCCCCAGTTTCCATGATATAATATGACTCACATTCTGTATGTGCGCTGAATACAACGGTGTTACTTGCTCTGGTGGCACAATATTTTCTAATAAAAACTGTACGTTACATCTAGCCTTATATCAGCCTCACAGCTGGTACGGTTGAAACATGAGTGGAACAAACATTTGTGTAATGAACATAGATGTTTGTTCTCCGTCTTATTAATTTGGTTCTTATGAACGAACAATACCTGATGTTGTTTGTATGAGCCATGAACCTAGTAGTCAACTCTATTGATGGAGTTTCTGGGCCGCCCACATGGGCCAAAGCCTCGGTCATGAGTATTCGTGCCATATACTTATATAAACTGATATATCGTGATGTCCGCTCCAGTCTTGCATGTTTTTTTATACAACTAGCTGATGGAACAAGCAGATGGCCCACCTGATGTTAAGTGGTAACCATCACCTATATAACAAAGCATTGCCTCGTAAGTCACGCACGATAGGAACGTGCCCTACGATGCACAGCCCTGCGTCCATCAACTTGAGGCATACAAATGTTAAGCCTCATGTGCCTGTAATTACACCGGCAACCACACTCTTCAAACCGAAACACCGCAACGCTGCTTGGCTGCAGAAAAAGGCGTATATGGCGTACGTTACATCGATAATTCGATACCAAACACGATATTTTGGGATCTAACTACCCTATACCTACTTGGGGTACCAATTGTATTTAAAAAATCATACATAGTACATCACTACATAGTATAAAACAAAGTCGCTTTCTCTGTCCCTATATGCTTTACTAGTTTTCGTACATAAGCAAACTTTTGAGTAGGAAAACATGTAAGTATCGATCAAAATGATTTTTTTACTAAACTGTGTGCAATGTGATTGCACACAAAATGGTTGATTGCGATTTTTCGAAAATGAGTTTAGTGATTTTATATCTTTCAACATGTCGAAACGTGCGAGCGAGAAGTTGTTTGATAGTTGTCAGCCCCTTATCGTGTTCTTTGTAAAGTACGGGCTGATAGGTATATGCTTCGGTAGGTGTGAAAATTTAACAACAATATTAAAGAGCTAATGAGTTTTTCACATTGGCCAGTACAAAAACAATGTAACACATTTTACCGGCATTGCCCATGAATATGAATGTTCTATATTTTAGTGTCAAACAAAGAAACAATAACATATTATACACACAAATCACGACATTTACGTATACATATGTATCTATATCTAGGTAGGCATCCTTAATATACTTATTTGTAAATGAAATATGCTCACGAGTGTTATCTTGCTTTATCCTCGGATGTAATACTTCCCCGGACATGTAATTGCCGCAGCAATTAAGTCGAGCAAGTCACTCAGGCAGAACAGAAGTTTAATACAGTTTTTGAATCGTTTTAATAAAATAGGTATGATCTTTGCTCAAACTCAAATGAGAAGTTCTTTGAATGCGTTGCGTATGCGATTACTTGACCAACAGTCAGCACCTTACGTCAGCATCACCACATACGGAACTTTATGTTCTGCTACTAATTTTCATCATACTTGCAACATAAAGTTCCGTATCAGTATCTCTATCGCGTCTTCATACAAAACCCGCAATGAACACGTAACAAAAACGTAAAAGCAAATATGGTAAACAAAACTTGGGGTACAGATATCGTACTACGTTCCGTACTCGCTTCGTAGCCATTAAGGGGCTGACAACTATCAAACAACTTCTCGCTCGCACGTTTCGACATGTTGAAAGATATAAAATCACTAAAATCATTTTTGAAAAATCGCAATCAACCATTTTGTGTGCAATCACATTGCACACAGTTTAGTAAAAATTTCATTTTGATCAATACAAGTTTTCCTACTTAAAAGTTAGCTTATGTACGAAAACTAGTAAAGCTAACTTTTGAGTAGGAAAGCATGTATCGATCAAAATTATTTTTTTACTAAACTGTGTGCAATGTGATTGCACACAAAATGGTTGATTGCGATTTTTCGAAAATGAGTTTAGTGAATTTATATCTTTCAATATGTCGAAAAGTGCGAGCGAAAGTCACATTAGCTCTTGTCTTCGCCTTAAATAGATCTAAGTATACCCAGAATAACTATCAGTGTAAAATACTACGTACCTAATACCTAATCTTCTCGCAGAAATAACAACGTAAACATGCGATTTGCGCGCGCATTACACCACGTGTTTGTTGATTTATTTTATTAACAGACTTACGAAAACAGGAAGTAATTTTGTAGGTTTTGTAAAAAAAATATTGATGATAATATATTGGGTTTTCTTGAACCTAATATTTCGGTTATCTTACTTACTCATTACACAATATAATGAAATAAATTGAATAATAAAGCGCCCCTGTCGGTAGTGGTGGGAACTCTTGTGAGTAGGTACACAGAAATGTAAATCCTATGTTCCGTGAGTAGGTACATAAAAAACCCGGGATCGCAAATTCGCAATACAAAAACCCATAAACGAAAATATACCGAATGTAATTATTAAATTTGTTCATGTTCTACAAATAGACAGATAAATACATTGTAAACAAAGAAAATATACCCACCTAAAGATACAACAAATTTGGGTACAATGGGCAGCCTTGTCGCTAAGAGCGATCTCTTTCAGACCAAATATATTTATCTATGTACTAGCGGCCTGTCCCAGCTTCGCATGGGTGGACATAATTTTTTTCAACGTTTTAGGATAAACTTAGACCGTGGTGGGTTCGAGTCACTTCTAACTCGCGCCTTGCCCGGGCCCGCGCTGGGTGAGAACGCGCCCCGTGATCTTATATTTTTTAAATCTTTTGAATGGAATGTCCGATTTGAAAAATTCAAGAAGTAATGTATAGGTATTGAACCACTCTTGAATATGAAAAGATTTATTTGGATAAGGATTAATACCAAGGTACAAATAAAGACCCTTTTCTAGCGGCGGCATTTCAATTAAATTTTTATAATAAAAGAACACTTATTATGACATAACTATAATAGTTAGACATATGCTGTCGCGACATTTTTTGTAGATGATGACGTTTTCTACAAAATCGTAGTACATTATTTTGTTCTATCATCAATAGTTTTCGCAGCGCACGTGATGTAAGGATTTCTTTTTCCACCTTGGGTTACATTATTAGAGTTTTAGTAAGGATCCCTGATTTTTTTGAAAATATAATATAGCCTATGTTACTCAGGGATAATGTAGCATTCTAATGGTGAAAGAATTTTTGAAATCGGACCAGTAGTTTTTGAGCCTATTCGTTACATACAAAACAACAAAACAACAAAACAACAAAAATACAAATCTTTTCTCTTTATAATATTAGTGTAGATAATACTTAATACTATTCTACAAAAACACCAACTTTTACCCGAACAACCTTCACAATTAGCCGACATTCGATGAACCAAAAAACAAAAAAAAATATCTCCGTACTCTACGTAGGTACGTGCTGTTTTTTTAAAAACTACTGAATAGATTTTAATGAAATTTACAATAATATAGCTTATACATCAGAATAACACATAGGCTACAATTTATAAAGATATTCTGTGACTAATCCTGCGCAGACGAAGTCGGGGGCACCAGCTTGTAAAAAATATACATATTTGCCAAACTGAGAACCTCTTATCTTTGCGCAATATGCGAGATAAGGCAACAGGTTCCGGGTAGGTATCGCGTCGAATTTGTGTTATCTGGATGTACTAGAGCTGATTTCACCATGCTCTGTTAGTTACTAATCAAGGATTAACAGGCGGTTAAATCTAACATTAGATGTCAAACGCGTAAATTTTGACATATTTAACGGCCCTTTTATTCTTTGTTAATCTAACAGAGCATGGTGAAATCAGCTCTTAGGCAGTGAGCTCTAGGCTAGAGCGGCTAGCATTTCAAATTAATCCTTTACATTGAATTTTACAATCGTCTAACAACTTCTCGCTTGCATATTTGTCATTTTTAAAAATCTAAAGTAAAAAATGTGAGAAATTGCAAACAACAAGGTTGTTTGAGATTTTTCATAACTTCAATCAAAATTAAAACGGTCTTTATTCAGTACAATCACAAGGATCACTTTGAAACGTCTTTTATACTAGGTGAATCTACCGCCAGTTCCTCGCGACCAAAGCCTAGATGTAGAAGAACAGGCAAGAAACTTACAGCTTGGTTCGTAGCGTTTTTTTGTATAATCCTTTATAGAGGTACAATTTCATTATGGTACCTACTTAATTGTTTAGTGTTTGTAATGAGTTGGAGCATAGTTCAGTCCCAAGCCTTTTTGTCATCTATATAATCCGATATTCCATAGTAAGCTTTTGTAAAAAGGTTTCAATGATTTAGGGCCGGTTTCACCATGCTCTGTTAGATTAACAAAGGATTAAACGGCCGTTTAAAATGTCTAAATGTACGCGTTTGACATCTAAGGTTAGATTTAACAGCCTGTTAATCCTTGATTAGTAACTTACAGAGCATGGTGAAATTAGGCCTTAATATCTTCAAAAATGTTAAAATGTGCGAGTGAGAAGTTTATTGCCGGTTGTCTGCGTCTTCACTTTACATCAAGTGAGAATGCAGTCAAGTCAACCTGCGACCAATCTTCCATACTTTAACAATCCTCTCCATCCAAAGGTTGTCTGGCAGAAATCGCTTTCGATAAGACCGCCCATTGTACTACTTTATTTTTGTTCATTTTGGTGAACAATAAAGTATTTTTCATTCATTCATTCAAGTCCTACTTAGAACTCGTAAAAAAACTTGTGTAAAATCGTACGACAAAGAGCAATGGAAAGACCTAACTGCTCAGTAGCACATAATAAATAGTAGTTTGCTGTGTTTCATTTCAACTTGTGAACTAATTAAACTCGACCGAGATGGAAGCGATCTGAGCCCCGTGGGACTTTGCGTGGTTGGAAACTGTTTTACTTTTGCCCAGTATTGGTACACTACATTTTCAACTAGTTTAAAAGATGTTTTAATGCTGTTTTCTTCAGAGGTTCTGAAACTTATTTCGACTACCGCCCACTTTGAGAATGAATTATTTTCTAGCGCCCTCTAATTTTGCTTTGTGATGATGATGGTTACTACTTAACATCTGGTAGGCCATCTGCTTGTTCCATCTACTAGTTAAATAAAAAAAAATACCATTTTTTTCCCATAAAATTACCAAAAAATTCTAAAACAATTCCCGAAATAAATGTTTTAATATTATACATTATTATAGTACGCTTATGCGCACAATGTGAGAGACCCAGCAGTAGGTAGGTACTTCGATTCGATACTCAACGATTGCGCGTTGCGTGCAATTTCCTCTAGTCCTTTAACCGCCCCTCTGGAGACCTCTAGCACGCCCAAGGGGACGTTTGTTTGTGTTTGACGGCCCACTTTGAGAAAACTGAGTTGATCAAAGAGGAACTAATGATGTCCTTCCTTTTATTTTGCGTCGCTGTCAGTTGTTATTTTTGTTTCACATATTTTTAATAAAACGACCCTCTCGACAGTGCAGCAAATAAAAACACGGGGAGTTTCATCAAGTGGATCCGCGCTCACTTTGTTCACTTCATCTCAATCACGTTGGCATTACCACTGATGGGGGAATATATTACAGAATGCCAAACTGAAAACTCACCGCGGTCGCTTGGGTGAGTGTTGTTGACAGAATACCACTTCTGAACCGATAAATTAGCGGAAAGAAGCGTAATCCTTGTGACTTTATTGAACAAAAACTTCAGTCATTTCGATTTCTTCTTTTTCGCTCGTTTAAGGATTCTTTCTGTGATTTCGACATACAATTGCCAGTACTGTGAAGTGAATAAAATTATTTTATTCAATTTATTATCAAAGAAAGTCGGCTAACACTTGTTTGCACTAGATTACTTCTACGAGTGTGATCATAAAACAAACATCTTACTGCAGGATATGATAGGAATAATGTGACTTCGTGCAATACTGTTAGACCATTTATAGTTTAGTCCATGTTCTGCATTTGGCTTCAGATCAAGTGACCGCGCAGCGTTGCCAAGGGATCTCGGAACTTGGGTATTGGCGTAACTCGTACGTAAACTTGACCCACTCCTATTAGAACTTCGCAACTTTGCCGGGAGCTTAATTTATTGGTTTTTGGAGTGTAACGTAACTAATAATCTTGGCGAATCTATCTTGGTACGTGTTCTGTAATTGCAGTCTTATAGTTAATCTTGTGATTTATACCATGTTACTGTAAGCTTTTTTACTTTAATGTTTGAAAAAAATATGTGAATGTGTGAACAAAAAAATAGTCTCGCCTCTAGTTAATGATAATTTATGGTTTTAATTTCAGGGAGCCGCTTTTAATTACTTAAATAATTACCCTGTTTCCTGAAGCTTGTAACTGTCCTGCCGTTGAAGATATGTCTGTAGGTTCAATTCTAGTTTCAGTATATAAACTAAATTGAATTTAAGTAACATCTCCAGCGACCGGCTACCAAACTTTGCCAGCATTTCAGTACTAATTGGGTTAGTAAACAATGTACGTGCAGCTTCTCAAACTAGCTTCCCAACTAAGACACACTTCATTAAAAGTTAATATGAGCTAGTGGCTAACTCTGGTAGTCACTAGACCGCCAGAAGGCCTCCGTCATGTCTAAACGACTGTTGTCGAAGTTTCTTACCTGTTTTTCTAGGCTTTGGTTGCGAGGAACTGGGGAGTATTTCTCGTAGAGCACCGATTTTTAGAGCACTGATATTATTCCTTGGTGAGCACCTACGAGGAATAGCAAAAGCTTAAGCTTCTAATGTTGGGGTATACTTTAAATTCTACTCAATACTAATTTCCTACATAATTATTGTCGAGTCTCAAACGTCGTACGTCAGAAAATGACAAGTATGACAGTAAACTTAACATTGACTGAAAAAAATCAAAATTACGTTTATAAGACGTTTCAAAGTGGTCTTTGCTTTTGTGATTAAACCCAATAAAAACCGCTTTGAATTTGACTGCTAGAGCCGGGATTGATGGGTAGCTTAAGACAACAACAGTCTCGCACACATATTTTTTTTATCATATAAAATCACTGAATGTAGTGAAAGGGTTGTCACTGTATAGTGCTCTCCAAAGCAATGAATAAAATCCCATTTAGTGTCTTCCCACTTCAACTCAGTAGGTAAGTTATCAAAACCTTTCACCCACTCGCGTACAGATGCTTGGTGCATTAGCTTTGATGTCAACTGCATTCATGCTGCACTGAACATTATAAACATATTATTACGATAATCTGGAAGTCTGTAACTGACATAAGAGTAAACAATATTCAGAACAGTATATTTGCCTGCTTTATTTGTATGTATGTAGGCCGTGGTTTCGATCCCCACCGAGAACAAACATTTGTGTGATGAGCATATTCTCTGTCTGGGTGTTATAAAATGTTATAAGTAGGTACAATCTTTGCTTAGTTTGGGGCAAGATAGTGAATTGTGGAATTTCCACCAACATTTATTTTATTTACCCAGAAAAGCTATTTTATAAACCAAAACATTCAACGAAACTATTTTCACATAGCAAACCCACTGTAATGAATAACAATTCTGTTTTCAATTACATATAGCATGTTCAAATTTACCACCTACAAATAGCAAATTTTAATGCCGTCCTAGCTCGACCGTTTTGGCTTCCGACCGGACGCCGCCGAAAACGACTCGTGTACCGTTAACGGACCGTAAACAGTGAAACAGAACATTCAATTTCCCGTCAATTGCTTTTGTGATTATACGGATCCCTAAAATGTACGGAATGAGCGTTGCTATGGCTCTAAGCGGTTCTTTGTTCAGATATTATATTTTGGAGATTTCCAATGGAATATTATTGATTGATGTAGGAATAATCCATTCGATTATCTGCTTTTTGTATCCCATGTAAATGCCAGTTTTTAAAATAGTTATTTTTAGTGTAGGATCAGGCAGGACCGTATCGATCTGAGTGTTGATATTTTCAAACAAAAAGCTTTTTTTTATACAACAAAGTAGACAATCAAGCTATCGGCCCGCCTGTTTGAAATCAAACGCTATGCCAACCCTTAAACGCCCATTTGGAAGAACTTTTAAAAGTAGTACCTAGAGCTCTTTGTGAAGGGCTTGTCCGGGGCAGTACTAGCACCGTGCCTTTTTCTGCCGCCAAGCAGCGTTGCTGTGTTTCGGTTTGAAGAGTGTAGTTGACGGTGAAATTACAGGCTCATGATCGTAGGGCTCGTTCCTACCGAGCGTGACTTACGATGAAATGCTTTGTTATATTACCACTAAAAATCAGATGGGCCATTTGCTTGTTCCATCAGCAAGTTGTATAAAAATAAAAACTTTAATTGAATTCTCCGCTCAATTGCTCTAGAAAGAAACCCAATGATTCGATATCGAGTCAAAAACAATAGAAAATCTATCGTCTAGAATTCCAGTGTTCTACGAGTGATACACAACTTTCTCGAGGGGAATCCGTTCTCAGTTTCGAGTATCGAAACTTAGTTATCCAACTACTTATCCACAGGTACACCTTCACTGGATGAGACTTAACTCAATTAAAAGTGGGAGCTTTTAGTCGGATTAATGAGTGGGCAAGTGAATGTACCCTCACCTCTGGAATTAGATTCTACCTAATTCAAGTAGAGCGCTACATGTGTATGTAATTTGCTCGCCTCGCTGATTCTAATGGCTTTTGAACAGAAGCTTTGACATCGTTGCCTTTCGCTCGCCTTTATAAAAGTTTGTTAGAACTAACTGAAGGTATACCTCAGGGTATTCTCACGGCGAAGGACGGAGCGTACTATTTCTGTAAATTCTTTTAGCAGTATATTAAGCCTGACTTTTCGCACTGCTGGGCAAAGGAAGGCTTTTCTTTGTTTGTGCCAATTGTCACGGACCTGTACTTGACAAATAATTTTTATTACAAAAATTGGATAGTCGGATGTAAAGGTAACCGGTCAACGTCAGGTGTTCACCAGTTAAATTCTGACTATACTTACATAAAGTGAGCACAGACCAAAATTTTGCAGTGCCTACAAAGTTTTTTTATACACGCTGGTATATGAATATGTAATGTAAGTACTTATAGCAAATTTTCCCGCAAATTTTCTGGACTTGTATTTATCACGCGTTGTTGGCCTAATTTTGGCCTGGCGTGGTTTTTATACATTAATAAACTCGACAAACTCCTTGTGCAAATAACTCCTCGAGATTTGATTGGTCGACATTAGAATAAAAACTGTTTCGTGTTTTATTAACTAAAGTTAAATAATATATAGTAACTGACAGACCTACATTTGCAAAGTGATTTACGGCGGCCAACCTATTTATATTTGGACGCCATCTTACGGTTCAATGTGGTACTAATACGTGCGAGAAAACTTTGCGAAAACCTTCCAGTTTCATTTTCACGTTGCTCATTTCGTATTGTGGTACGATCTGGAATCAACAGATGTCGCTAGGAGGCACAAACTTGATTATCTTTGTTCAACCTGTTACCAAGCAAAGGTAGTTGAAATTAAAGGCACATGAGGCTTAACATCTGTATGCCTCAAGTTGATGGACGCAAGGCAGTGCGTCATAGGGCAATACAAGTTAGCTTAATATGGTGTGGTGGTAGTTACAAGTTAACATCAGGTGGGCCATATGCTTGTTTCATCAGCAAAGTAGTAAAAAAAACGGTAGCAAGTAGGTAAAAATAACGTGGTGAACGGTACTGTGTCTTCTCTATCCACCGACTTCCCGCGATTTTTTCAATGTCGTCCGGGTTTTGTTCTTATACGGATTTCCTCGTTTTGGATTCTATGACGTAATGAAACAGTTATTTCTTTTACTTCCCAGGTGACGGCTTCAAGCTGGCTTCGTCGGGCTCGGGAAGCCCGGCGCCGCCGCCGGTGCATTGGCGAATACGGAGAAAGCCAGGTAAGAGATATATAAAGATATTACATTTATATACAAGGTGTTCCAATAATTGGGTTTAAAACTTCAGAGAGCTAAAGTACTCATCAATATGAACAACTTTTTCTAAGGAACCAACACTGTAAACGCGAAAAAAAAACAGCTGCTATACAAAAGTAAAATACTTACCTGGCTAAAATGTATTGTAATGATTCGACCGTCAACCCCAACCCTAAAACACTATAAAACCTAATAAGTTTTATTTTAAAATTTTTTTGGCTGATGGAACAAGCAGGTAGGTCACCTGATGCTTAGTGGTAACACATCCCTTGCCTCACAAATCACGCAAGATAGAAAAGTGTCTTATGATCTCCTGCGTCCATCAACTTGAGGCATACAGATAAGTTAAACTTCATATCACAGCGTACGTACGAGGTCTCCACTCAAGTAATAAAAACTAAACCTACAACAAAAATGACAAAGTGCTACATATACAAGTGTAGCGACTTCAGCAAATCCGTTTATGTTACGTGTGGGACTACATCGACATAAATAAAATTGTCTAAACAAGTCACGTGATCAACCTACGCTACGCAGCGATTCCACGAAAGAAATGTATGTTTAACTAGACTTAGCTGTAAAGATTCATTTTACGAGCAGTGTGAAACGATGATGATAAAATAAACTCGTAAAATACTGCTATTTCTCCCGGACCTCGTTGGTGAACCATAAAAACTATGGATTTGTTATGGAAGTAGAGAAATGCACTCGGATGCCTTAAAGTTTTATGTTGCTACAGCGTTCTAGATTTTTCTTTAATAGTCCGCATAATTATAAGAACGAGATCTCACGAATACGAGTGTAAACTTGTAAGTCTAGAGCGAATTGAAGCGCAAAACACATAAAATTGAATAGGATATCTTTTATTTAAGTACTTAATATACAACGTGTAAACGACTGTACGACATTAAATTAATACACGTGTAGTACTACTATCTAGTATTGATTTAAAAAAGGTTGTAGGTATTAACATTCATTCATAATTGAGATTTTTTTATTTTCAAACAAACTAAATATCAGAATAAGCATAAAATTATTGAACATTCTGTATAAACACACAAACAAAGCAACGTACGTTCATTCAATGCCGCGCCCCGCGCGCAGAAACCGCACATACCTACATACCTACTACGACTAAACCTAAACTGTGCCGCGCGCCCGTGCCTAAAGGTGAACGCCCTTTCAGCGCGGGCGCGCGGCCGGCGGCGGCGTCTTTGATTCGACGATATAGTAGAGCAACGTTAGCATGTAGGAAAAATAAAACTAGTTAGGTACCTCAAATCCGTACGTTTCCAATATGCTCACGTTGTTGCATGTTGCACATACAAATGAATGCACTGAAGAGCTCCTTCAACTGTTCTAGAGTTTGTTTTGTATGCCTAGTTTCACAATTATCTTTCCCTTCATAATACAAGTTCTGCATTTTGATGACATTAACAAGACACACACACTCACAAAAAAAGTCTATTTCGCGGTACCAAATCTAGACACTAGTCACGAGTAATAACACGAATTTACAATTTTCAAAATTAGATATGTCAAGGTCGCTACCAAGGCGATTGTTTACTAAATAATAATGTCTTTCACTGGCCACCGGGCGGCAGCGTGGCACATAGTGGGGCGCGCTACGTACCTATCTGTCTCTATCACACACGTAAGCGGAATGATATCTGTCCTTGTCGCACAGCGAAATTTTACAATGTGAGCGCACAAATATGTTTCTTATGCGGTCTAACGCGTATAAATATGATATCTCTGTCCTTTTTTTCGTTTGATTGATGAGTCACATGACTTCATGACCCCGGAAATTTGACCTCATCACCGGCGATTAGAGATACAGGTTGCATAGAAATTATTTATTGGAAAAGTATCGATATCTCGATAAATATTCAGGCTTTTTTGATAAAACCAACTTCTAAAATCTAAAAATGCAATTAGGAGTACGTGTTTCAATTTAATGTCGTACATGACTTTACACCTTGTATGTACGAAAGTAAGATCATATAAGTACGAAAACTAGTCAAGCAAAATTTTAAGTAGCAAAACTTTTATCGATCAAAATTAAATGTTTACTAAACTGTGTGCAATGTGTTTCCATGTTTCCACACACAATGGTTGTATGCAATTTTTCGAAAATGGGTTTAGTGATTTTATATCTTTCAACATGTCGAAACGTGCGAGCGAGAGTTACTAGCTCTTGTATTCGCCTTAAGTGGTTACCATCACCTATAACAAAGCATTGCCTCGCAAGTACTACCACCACGCCTTTTTCTGCCGCCAAGCAGCGTTGCTGTGTTTCGGTTTGAAGAGTGTGGTTGCCGGTGTATTGGTGTTCCGTGACTGCACCAAGGTATCGGCAGAATAACAGCGCTGACCTGTCTTCGGATAGAGAAGCATAATGCTGAGCCGGGACCTTTTTGCTGCTGTAGCACACAGCACTATTATTGGGTACCCATTGTAATATCTAATAGATATGTTCCATGGGTAGGTATATAGGTAGGTATATAGTCAAATTAATTGTAAAATAGTCGAATTAATTGTAAAATAGTCGTTTGTTTAAATTGTTTTGTGTTTTATACCTATTATCATGTTATTGTTTCATCATGTTGTCGCTGTTTTTGTTCATTTTTGTACCTACCTACATTACCCTAATTATATGTTGTGTGTTCTTGTGGCCAATAAATAACTGTCTATGTCTATGTCTATGTAATTACAGGCACATGAGGCTTAACATCTGTATGCCTCAAGTTGATGGACGCAGGGCAGTGCATCGTAGGGTATGTTCCTATCGAGCGTGACTTTGTTATAGGTGATTGTTACCACTTACCATCAGGTGGGCCATCTGCTTGTTCCATCAGCTAGTTGTATAAAAAAAGTCACGCACAATATAAACTTGCCCTACGATGCACTGCCCTGCGAGCCTTCTACAAAGAGCTTACTACTCTTAAACTTTGTTTATGGGGATCCCTTAATAGGAGTGTGAGAATTGTAATTAATTCATAAAAAATAAAAATAAATTAAAGGTCTATATTTTGTCAATCACAAGAAATATCTTATAAACTATGTGAATCTAACGCCAGTTCTGGGTCAAATGCTCACCTGAGACTAGAATCAAGCAGTGACTATCCCCAAATTGTTTTATTATAGCTTTGACCTCAAGTCAGTCGGAAAAATTTACGTAACAAATATTCGTGGTAACGCGGATTTTCAGTCGCCAGCCGAAGCAATTCAAAAAATTAACCATTCATACCTTGATTAAATTTCGTCGTAGTGCTTCAGTTCTCGAAAAACTACGATCTTCGCTAATTACGATGAAAGCTTGATGGGCCATCAATGATTTGTTTTGAATCTACCACAGCTGTGTGCGAGAATATCTGGTATAATCTGATGGCACACGGGATACACGATCGAATATTTATATATTAGCATGCTATCATGCTATAAAACGCTGGCGATATCTAGAGTTTTTATTAGTTGTTTTATTTTAAGAGTAGTAGAGCTCTTAGTGAAGGGCTCGTCCGGGGAAGTACTACAACCACGCCTTTTTCTGCCGCCAAACAGCGTTGCTGTGTTTCTGTTTGAAGAGTGTGGTTGCCGGTGTAATTACAGGCTTAACATCTGTATGCCTCAAGTTGATGGACGCGGGGCAGTGTAACGTGGGGCACGTTCCTATCGTGCGTGGCTTGCGATGCAATGCTTTGTTAGGTGATGATGGTTACCACTCAAAATCAGGTGGGCCATCTGCTTGTTCCATCAGCTAGTTGTATAAAAAAAAAGTAGTTTTTAAGTTTACTACCCCTAAGGCAATCACAAATACTTTTTTATAATATTCCAAATGTTGCAGCTGTAGATCAGTGGTTCCCAACCAGTGGTCCGCAGGAGTCAAAATATGGTCCGCGAACGATTTCAAATTTCGCACCTTTATTTGCAAACTTCAGTTATGGTTAGGTAAAATTGGGGAAACAAGTATTTTGCTTTCGCGATGTTTAAAACACTTTTGGAGGACGAAAATGTCGCCAAAAGGGCAAACATACTAGAAAACATTAGTTTATTTTTCTTGTACATCGTGGTCCCTGCGAACTGCAAAGAAATCAATGTGGTCCCTGGTCAAGAAAAGGTTGGGAACCACTGCTGTAGATGGAGCCACGGTCCCATAGTACCGTACTAGCAAATCTCTAAGAGTTATTCGCCGAGTGTGATTTGAGTCCGATAGCGCAGGTGTTTAGGGCAGCCCCGTATCAAGGGGAATGTCGTGGGTTAAACCCACTCGGATAATAACTATTGGGATATTATAAAAAAATAATTATGAGATCTACCATGCCTGGGGATAAAATCCTGAAGCTGTTTCTTATAAATTAGTTAGAATTATAACATCTATATAAGATGACTAGCGGCCTGTCCCAGCTTCGCATGGGTGGTCATAAATTTTTTGAACATTTTAGAATAAATTTAGACCGTGGGTTCGAGCCTCGCGTCTACTTATTTTCATACATTTGCACGCGCTTCTCCTTGAGTGAGTGAAATCGCACCCCGCGCGTGACCCGTGGACCCGTTAACATTTTTAATTTCGTCATATCTTTTGAAGGGAATGTCCGATTTGAAAAATTTAAGAAGTAATCTATAGGTATTGAAACCGTCTTAATTATGAAATGGATAAGGATTAATACCAAGGTACAAATAAAGACCCTTTTCTAGCGGAGGCCTTTCAATTATTTTTTTATAATAAAAGAACACTTATTGTGACATAACTATAATAGTTAGACAATGCTGTCGCGACATTTTTTGTAGATGATGACGTGTTCTACAAAATCGTGGTACATTATTTTGTTCTATCTTCAATAGTTTTCGCAGCGCACGCGATGTAAGGTTTTTGTTTTCCACCTTGGGTTACATTATTGAAGTTTTAGTAAGGATCCCTGATTTTTTTGAAAATATAATATAGCCTATGTTACTCAGGGATAATGTAGCATTCTAATGGTGAAAGATTTTTTGAAATCGGACCAGTAGTTTTCGAGCCTGTTCGTTACATACAAAAATACAAATGTTTCCTCTTTATAATATTAGTGTAGATTTAAACAGTGTCCAAGGCCAATAGGCACTTACGTTCATGGCTTGTAAGGAGAGCGCCAGGCACGATCACATTTAGTGCAAGAATATTGTGTCGCCCCTGTAGATGGTAAAGTGAGAGCAGCACGTTGATGTCGCAAAGTGCGCTTGTGTGACAACAAATGAAGCCATTCTCGATCATGGGCAATGACTCCGTCGAAAAGAGTTTTCCTACAGCATTCTCGGTCTTCCGCTTTCTCTTTCCACTTAGCCGGATCAATTAATTAGGAACTCAAGTTTTAGAGGTCTTTGCAGTGACCCAGCTATTTAAATGTTCACAGTAGATTGGTAAAGTAGGCTTTCTGAAATTGATTGCTTTCCCCTCTTGACACCAGCTACCCAACATTTTCTGAGATTGTTTGAATTAGGCCTCGTTGCTAAATGGAGGACTTCCGTGTCGCTCATCAGCTGCTTGATTAGTGGCCTGATTTTATTGACTCAAAAATTAATTAAGTGGGTGCTACGACTTTCATGAGAGATTATGAGAGGTTTCGCAATATCTACGGGCTTATAAGCCATGATTAAAATTCATTAGAAAAATGTCTATGCTACTAATTTTCGTGATTAGAAATTTTTTCGGACAAGACATTAATTGTGATGAATATTTAACGGTTGCAAAAACGACTGGGTATTATCCTGTCATGTTAATTTTGGTTTTCGAGCAATGAGTGCGAGGGCGCCACTTAGGTGCAGACCTCTGCTTGGACTGTTGCCAGGAGGGTAGATGATGGAGAGAAGAAAGAAAAATGTCTTACATGCTCTTTAAGGAAGCCAGACATTTTTTGATCTACGCTCCTGAGCTCTTACGAACCCACAAATCCAGTAAAAAACTTTAACAAACTAGTAATTAATTCTCATTGTTCAACAGATGCACAGTTTGAACTAACTAAATATAAAAAAAGTAAGTATTTTCATTGTGCTACCCTTAAATTCATCTGATAAGCGTAAAAACAGATTTACTTACATAATTTAAAAACGGGCCTTTCCGTCTATTGAACATGATTTATACAGCATTTTACTCAGGTCCCTATTTACGGGTCGCGGACGCTGTAGTGCCAATATAACTTGAACTATAAATTGACTTTTTATCACATCAATTCGAAAATAGATAGTTTGCTCTTCGAAAACAGGTAGCAAAATAGCACTTTGATCCCAAGGGCGGTAAAGTACTTTACCGCCCAAGGGCGGTAATGTGATTTGAATTTGGAATGTGCTTATTGAGTAAAAGTTCCAATCACCACAGAGATCACGAACACTGTACGAACAAGCAGGCTTTATGATTAAAAAAAAAGCGCCTGAACTAAATAAAAATAAATAAAAACACGTGAAACCACCTTTGTTCATAAGATTTTACTTAGTTTTATGAAAATAAATAAAATTACAATAAATACATGATTATGATTATGAGATTATGTGACATTGTGACAATGTGACTATGTGACTATGTGACTATGTGACTATGTGACTATGTGACTCCGTGACTCCGTGACTTTGTGACTTTGGGACTTTGTGACTTTGTGACTTTGTGAATTTGTGACTATGATTATGATTATTCATAAGTTGCACTAAGTTATTTTCTCATAGAGGGTGATAAAAAGTAGAGTGTCCACCTCGGGAGCAACACTATTTTAAGCTCGAGTGAAGTACTTTGAATCCCTCGCTACGCTTAGGATTCTACTTTAGAATCCCTCGCTACGCTCGGGATTCTAATCTAGAATCCTTCGCTCCGCTCTGGATTCAAAAAACACTCTCGCCATAAAAATAGTTGTTTGCTCCCTTGGTAAACAATCTACTATTAAAGCCCTCTTTCTTGGCTCTCTTTGACGCAACAAAATATTTCAGTGACGTAAGTGTTGAAAGTCCCTGGGTGGATAATCCTACTTATAAAAGTATCTCGCTAACGGTGACTCAGTACACATAGGGATAAGCACCAGCTTCAGACGTTATCGAATTGCCAGCGAGTCGAGAAAACTCAAATTACAACAAAAAAATATAATTGTCGAAATATTTATTGTATTACTTTTTTTTGCGTACTAGATTTTAGTAATGTTCTGACCATTATTTACGAGAAGAACCTATTGTAACCACATAATAAATAAATAAATACATTTCTTAACACCAAAAACATACACCTTAAATTTTTGGATTACGAAACCAGTGTAAAAAAGACGTTTATTTCTGTCATTGTCGATGCTAAATGTCATCTTTGTATTTGTTTCTGATTCAGTACGTTTGTTCGTCCTAATTTACAGCAGGGGCAAATTAGGCATTGCTACGAAAAAAACGATAAGAAGCCATCCTTAGACGTTACACGTCCAGCTAGGGCTTCTTCAGGCTAGCAATTATGTTGGTAGATTTCTTTTTTTTAATACAACTAGCTGATGGAACAAGCATAGGGCCCACCTGATGTTAAGTCGTAACCATCACCTATAACAAAGCATTATCTCGTAAGTCACGCACGATAGGAACGCGCCCTACGATACACAGCAACGCTGCTTGGCGGCAGAAAAAGGCGTGGTGGTACTTCCCCGGACGAGCCCTTCACTAAGAACTCTACTACTCTTAAGAAACTACTCTCTTTTGAGGTGATGACGGATGATTGGTAAAGTTCTAAAGATTCTACACAACTTTGTATTGAGTAACGTACAAACTAGTGCTGAGAGTCCAGTAGATATTATGAAAGATGCTCTCCGCTTAAGCTTCGAGCGAAAAGTGCAGCAAAAAGCTTACCGAGAGAGATTTTATATTTCCAACGTCAACCGCTGACGCTGATGCGGTTCTACTTATATTTCTTCGTAAAATGTTGCCTAGAAATATGGAAGCTTGTCCAGGATTATAACTAGGTGCATTCTTCTTGTCGTGTCACTAGTTTCTTTCGAAACAGAGTGGTGAAAGGTAAGTGCGTCTCAAAAAGAATCCTTTTGAACAATTGACACGTGTTTTAATTTTTTTTAGGTTCTATTAGATGTCGGTTTCCTCACGATGTTTTCCTTCACCGTTTGAGAGTACTGGCACTGTGCACGTAACTACCGCAACGTATTACATGTTAATAAGTCTAACCTTTGACATGACTTCAAAGATGTATATGTGTGTCGTCGTGTTGTAAAATCCTTTTTGATATAATTAACTATATGCCGATTATTAAAAAGTACACATAATCTTACATTATTTTTAGTCAAAAGACTCCATTTGAAAACATATTTGGAAAAAAGCCTATGAACAACCTGATGTTGCGTAGTATTCTCTTTTTTTTTTACAACTAGTTGATGTAACATGATGGCCCACCTGATGTTAAGTGGCCTATAACAAAGCAATGCCTCGTAAGTCACGCATGATAGGAACGTGCTCTACGATGCACGGCCCTGCGTCCATCAACTTGAGGCATACAGTTGTTAAGCCTCATGCGCACGCTGAATGGCAATGCGCTGAGCCAGATGCTCACCAGCTTTTGGGTGACGCGTCGCCTTAATAGGACGTCCAAATAAAAATTTGAAGACCCGTTAGTAGTTTTTAAGAGTAGTCGAGTTCTTTGTGAAGGGCTCGTCCGGGGAAGTACTACCACCACGCCTTTTTCTGCCGCCAAGCAGCGTTGCTGTGTTTCGGTTCGAAGAGTGTGGTTGCCGGTGTAATTACAGGCACATGAGGCTTAACATATGTATGCCTCAAGTTGATGGACGCAGGGCAGTACATCGTAGGGCACGTTCCTATCGTGCGTGACTTACGAGGCAATGCTTCGTTATAGGTGATGGTTACCACTTAACATTAGGTGGGCTATCTGCTTGTTCCATCAGCTAGTGGTATAAAAAAAAAGATTAGTTTTCATACGTGTTTTAATGCAGCCGCTAGCGAGATAGATAACTCATGGAAAATAGAAAATAAACGTTTTAAATTTCAATTTTGTAACGTGTCTCCCCTTAGTAACCATAACTTTGTCAGTCAGGATGTGTAATTGAGTTTCTAATTGTAAGCAGGTTGGGAATTTCGTTCAGAAAGGAGTCCCTTTCTAATTGTCTCTGAGAAAATATGGACTGTAAATTCAGGGGGACAGTTAATTTGGGTAGGCAGAGCGTTGTGCTTTGTTCGCCTGAAAGCATTGTTTCTAAGTGTGGTATTCCCGTTAGGTTTTCTTCTCTGGTGTGACTGGAACATGGGTGTTTTAAATTGCCTAGGATTTTAAGGAATGGGGGTTAAAGATATTTATCACAAAAATCAAAATCAAAACGGTCTTTATTCAGTAAAATCACAAGGATCACTTTGAAACGTCTTATAACGAACATCACTTATAAGAATAATATATTTTACAGAAAGTGTATTTACATTACATTATGTAGCGGTTGTACAGTTTGCATTAGTACGAAAACTAGTAAAATAAACTTTTTGGAGGAAAAACTTGTTTCGATCAAAACTACTTGTATATTTTTCATGAACTGTGTGCAATGGGCTAGTTTGCACACAGTGCGATTTTACATAAATAAGTTCAGTGATTTTATATCTTTCAAAATGTTTAAATGTTCGAGAGAGAAGTAGTTTGACGGTTGACAACCCCTTGAAGAAGTAAATACATAGTTCTATTAACAGAGATTGTGTGTAGTACGGCCTACACGCAATCTGGTTAATAGAACTATGGGTGTAAAAAGGGGTAAGTAAGTAAGGGTGTAAAAAAGTCTTTGACGCCGTATAAATGATTTATTCACCAAAAATAAACATATAGAAAGTTTCAAGTGTACTTGTACTATCTATATCTACACTAATATTATAAAGAGGTAAACTTTGTATTTTTGTATTTTTGTATGTAACGAATAGGCTCAAAAACTACTGGTCCGATTTCAAAAATTCTTTCACCATTAGAATGCTTCATTATCCCTGAGTAACATAGGCTATATTATATTTTCAAAAAATCAGGGATCCTTACTAAAACTTCAATAATGTAACCCAAGGTGGAAAACAAAAAACCTTACATCGCGTGCGCTGCGAAAACTATTGAAGATAGAACAAAATAATGTACTACGATTTTGTAGAACACGTAGAGCATTTTTTGTCTACAAAAAATGTCGCGACAGCATATGTCTAACTATTATAGTTATGTCACAATAAGTGTTCTTTTATTATAAAAAAATAATTGAAATGCCTCCGCTAGAAAAGGGTCTTTATTTGTACCTTGGTATTAATCCTTATCCAAATAAATCATTTCATAATTAAGACGGTTTCAATACCTATAGATTACTTCTTAAATTTTTCAAATCGGACATTCCATTCAAAAGATATGACGAAATTAAAAATGTTTACGGGTCCACGGTTCACGCGCGGGGTGCGATTTCACTCACTCAAGGAGAAGCGCGTGCAAATGTATGAAATAAGTAGATGCGAGGCTCGAACCCACGGTCTAAGTTTATCCTAAAATGTTCAAAAAATTTATGACCACCCATGCGAAGCTGGGACAGGCCGCTAGTTATTAATAATACACTCGCCCTCAATAATAAAGGGTCACTTTTGAAAGCAATATCTTCAAGAAATGATCAAGATAACTTCTTTTGCTTATGAAATTAAACCAAAAGAGGATATGCGGACTGTAATAACATAAAAAATGCGTTTAAAGTAAAAACTACCTGTTTTCAAATTGTGATTCATTTTTTAATTTCGACTTCTTTGATTTTGTTTTATAATTTAAACTTGAAATTGATTTTCTTTATTCAATTCGAGTTAATTGTGCAAATTCATACCTTTTACTTTGGAAGAATGTACCAGAATTATCACCATGGTAGAGTTTGGGTTTAGACAGCGCAGAGTGGTGGTAGTTTATTTTATGCGTTATTAAATTTTCTTTCAGATACTTTTTAATCTAAAGAGCTAGATTGTGTGGTTTCAAAGTTATTTGGAGTTAACTAGGTGACCCTTTATTTTTGCAGGCGAGTGTAGATATAAATTCTCACGCAAATAATAAATCATCTACAATAGATGAAAAGGCTCGTTACTCCTCAACTGTTGAAACTACGAAAGCGTTCATTGTAATCATTTGGGCAAGTTGCGCTAATGACTGTGCCATTATAATTAAGTTTCAGTTGAAACTGCTACAAATGACGCCCGTATTCCAACGGCTGTTTTGTTCTGCTGTATTTGATTCTGCTTCTGTTTGTTTGTGATGATTAATTGTTATAGAAGTGTACCTTCTATTTGAACAACCTTAGTCGTGCGAAATTGATGAATAGCAAAGCCATTATACAAGTAAAATAGTGTTTACTTGTGAAATGATTGCTTGATCAATAAAGGTCCTTGATAAATTAGCAGGTTTACTCAAGTTTGACAGGATAACATCAGTTTGATATCAATTCGATTTAATTGAGCATGAAATTTTCTGTTTCTACTAACTTGAATAACAACCCCAGCAATTAGAACGCATGTTATCTGAATATATATACCTATATATATACTTCCGGGGTTATAGGGGTACTATGTTACACGTTGTATACATATATTTACACCGACGAGATTGTATTATGATGAATGTTATGAGAGTGAATGAAGCGAAAGAGGTATGTAAGGACCGTAGCTAGTGGAAATCCGAGGTCTCTACCTACCCCTATGGGAAACAGGCGTGATTTTATGTATGTTTGTATTATCTGAATTTAGGAAAATGTACTTATGTAACTACTATTCTAATACCTAATATTCAGTTTTATTTGATTCCGAATAATTTTCCTTAGCTAACATCGAAGTCAAACTCAGATTTTCATTCAAATCTTATAAATTCAATTGATTTTAGTCAAACTACATGGATTGAATGAACTTTAAATCAACTCAAACCTCGGTGAAAATAGGCGCCAGTTCCAAGAAATCTAGCCTTGAAGAGCAGGCAAGAACCTCACTCACCTCACAGAGATCTGAGGTGATATCTACAGCGCTTGGGGATAAAGTTGTGAAGTTGTTTCTGTATCAACACCCAGTGTATTCTGAAAGATGAACGGCCGATTTCTGAAAGCGCGATCAAAACTAATCGGATGTCAAGTCACTCGCCATTTCAGCTATTACATCGAATTAGATAGAGATAGCAAGTGACTTGACATCCGATTGGTTTTGATCGGGCTTTCAGAAACCGGCCGTTATTCTAAAAGAAGGCCGGATATTCACCTGAACGCATTTTCCACCTTCTTCTTCTTGTCGTGTCACTAGTTTCTTTCGAAACAGTGTGGTGAAAGGATTAAGGGATTAGTAAAGGATTTTCCACCTATTTGATGCAATATTGATTTTGAACTGAAGTTGGATTTTAGTGGGGCAGGTCAGGTCAGGTCATGTTTGAGTAAATTTTTCAAGAGGAAAGTAGATTCCTCAATAAAATTGAAAGTTAAATTGGGATTTACAATTAGGTATAATTATCAAAGGTTAACTCGAATTCATGAATTGCAATTAGCAAAAAGGACAAAAAAACCTGATGTCTAATGTATTTGGTTTACACAGGCTGATGAAGCCCACTGCTGGGCATAAGCTATATATTTCCAGAAAGAACGATTCTGAGCCCACTCTACCACCGATCCTCACGATTCTCACGATGTCATCGGTTCATCGGGTAGGAGGGCGCTTCGCGTTATATTACATTACTAGTGGCTTCCCGCGGCTTCGCACGCGTTGAAGTGCTAAGCCATGATTGAGCCACAAACGTCCAAACATCGTAACTTTCGCATTGATTTGTATATTATTAGGGTAGGATTTTAAATACCTACGTATAAGAGATACCTATAGGCGTACATTACCTATATTAGGTAGGTAGGTATAGGTACTGAGCTTAGCACAAATACAAACGAAACAGCTTCACGACTTTGATCCCCAGGCACGGTAGATATCCTCAGATCTCTTCGTACCAACTCAAGATTTCCGTTTTTAGAATATTGCAGGAGTAGTTTTAAAATATTGAAAACGTGATTTTAAATTATTTATTATGGAGTAGGTATATTTACTTCAAGTTTGAAATCAATCGCATAAAAAATTAAAAGTATCATCATTAGTTATTTATTTCTTAGTATATTTACCCCCAGTTTTAAGTCAATCGCACCACGCGTTACAAAACTCCCATACACACTTTGACATCCCTTTGCACACTTATTAGGGGAGTTTTAAAAAAATAAAAATGCCTATCCTATTTTTTTGACTTGGAGTACCTACATATACTCCAAGTTTCAAGTTTGTAGATTTAAGGAATACAATTTTTCATACCAACGTTTTCAACCCTTTTAACACCCTTAGGGGTTGAATTTCCAAAAATCCCTTCTTTGTACACCTCTACGCCAGAAGACCTATACAACGTGTTGATGAAGTTATGTAGGGAAACAAAGAGCGTGTATTTAGACCAAGCACTGGAATACTTTGACGTGTGCAACGGTTGAATACATCGTTTTCGAAATTCCCATAGAAAAGTAAAATTAATATTTTCTCAGAAATTTGCAACAGCCCTGTCTGTGTACGTGTCAAGGTCACACGCACGCGCGCTTCTATCTAGGAAAGAGAAAAACAACGATAACCTACGAGATAATTTGAAATACTTACCTTTCGGTAGGTAGGTAGGTACGCCGCCAATCCCCTGACACGATATTTTTACTGGTTCCTATGGATTTTGTCATTATTTACTGGCTATAATAACACTGGATAAAACTGGATTTTGGTAAGTTTGCGAGATTTCGCACGACACAGGCTTCAAACTTCACACTAAACCATTACCTCGTAGGCACTGCTCATACACACACTGACTGACGACGGCTTTTTACATAACAATCACCATTTTATCACGTTTGATGACATTTTCTCAATAAAACAATGTACAACAACGCATGTAAACACAAACAGGGTGACCATCTCAAAAGTGGCGGTTCTACCACACACCTGCCAAAAAATCTGTCAAAATCTACCAAGCTTGACGATAAAAATACCAAAAATATGACTTCATACCATCTCCTTCGTGGCTACGGAATAAATTAAATACCTACATTACATTCAGTTACTATCTTTTGATCGTTTGTAACGGTTTGCAGTTATCTAAAACGAGATAGAAGTTGTTTAGAAACCAAATCAATAAAGGTAAAAAAGAATAAGAAGTTTCCAGTTCGGTAAAAAGTAAATAAATTATAAATATTATTTCATTAAAAATTCAAACTAATAAGATTTTTCTTGAAATATTTAAAATCTGCCAAATGGT
Organism: Chloroclysta siterata; assembly: GCA_932294275.1. Classification (NCBI taxonomy): domain Eukaryota; kingdom Metazoa; phylum Arthropoda; class Insecta; order Lepidoptera; family Geometridae; genus Chloroclysta; species Chloroclysta siterata. The sequence continues at coordinate 22,569,712 of OW028588.1, forward strand.
AGAAATCTGCCACAAATGGTAACACTGATCGGCCGTCGGCCGTCCTGATTGGATATGCGTTTTTAAATGCAACCAATGACAGACAGGTTAGTCAAAGATTAAATAGGACAGACTAGACACTTCCCAAAATTGCAGTTGAATAATTTTGTCGTGTCAATGAACCATGGTGGTAAAGTAACATGTTACAATTTAAAGAACTATGAATATCATAAACATTGGTTTACGACATCTAGTAATTAAACAAAAATAAATATTCTATTAAATATTGAGTACGTAGCCACGTAGGTACCTAGTTACTGAATAGGTATTAGTACCAAAGATCTCAGAGAATGTTTACCGTGACTAGGGATTACAGTCGCGAAAATATTTCTTTTACATACCAAGATCTTTAAAAACAGCAACATCATTATTAGGTAGGCACATTACTAGGTAATTGGTGGCAGTTCTGTTACCTATTTTATCTAAGGTTAACAACTAGAGGTCAAAGAACAGCTGTAAATAGGGCTGCCTCATGATGCGTTTAGATTCATTTTAGATAAAAGTTTAAGAGGCATTTCATGAATGAAAAACTTTGAAATTTTAAAAGTCGTAGAACAAAAGTTGTTCGTTATGACCGGTAGAATATCCTGCTTTCGGATCCCTACAATTCTTAATAAACACGTTGTATACTCTTCAAATTTCAAGTCTCTAGGACCAGCGGCCAAAAAACTCCATACAAACTTTTACATCCCTTTGCACACTTATTAAGGGTAGTTTAAAAAAACTAAAAATGCCTTTCCTATTTTTTATCCTTGAAATACATGTACTTCAAGTTTCAAGTTTGTAGATTTAAGGAATACAATTTTTCATACAAATGTTTTCATTTCTTTTTACACCCTTAGGGGTTGAATTTACAAAAATCCCTTCTTAGTACACCTCTACGCTATAAGACCTATGTACTCCTCAAATTTCAAGTCTCTAGGACCTTCGGTCAAAAAACTCCCATACAAAGTTTTACATCCCTTTGCACACTTATTAAGGGTAGTTTAAAAAAACTAAAAATGCCTTTCCTATTTTTTAGTCTTGTAGTACATGTACTCCAAGTTTCAAGTTTGTAGGTTCAAGGAATACAATTTTTCATGCAAACGTTTTCAACCCTTTTACACCCTTAAAGGTTGAATTTCCAAAAATCCCTTCTTAGTACAACTCTACGCCATAAGACCTAAGTACTCCTCAAATTTCAAGTCTCTAGGACCAGCGGTCAAAAAACTCCCATACAAACTTTTACATCCCTTTGCACACTTATTAAGGGTAGTTTAAAAAAACTAAAAATGCCTTTCCTATTTTTTAGCCTTGTAGTACATGTACTCCAAGTTTCAAGTTTGTAGGATCAAGGAATACTGTTTGTCATACAAACGTTTTCATCCCTTTTTACACCCTTAGGGGTTGAATTTCCAAAAATACCTTCTTAGTACACCTCTACGCCATAAGACCTATGTACTTTTCAAGTTTTAAGTCTTTAGGACCAGCGGTCAAAAAACTCCCATACATACTTTTACATCCCTTAGCACACTTATTAAGGGTAGTTTAAAAAAACTAAAAATGCCTTTCCTATTTTTTAGCCTTGTAGTACATGTACTCCAAGTTTCAAGTTTGTCAGTTCAAGGAATACAATTTTTCATACCAACGTTTTCAACCCTTTTTACACCCTTAGGGGTTGAATTTCCAAAAATCCCTTCTTAGTACACCTCTACGCTATAAGACCTATGTACTCCTCAAATTTCAAGTGTCTCTAGGACCAGCGGTTTAGGCTGTGCGTTGTCTATATGTCAGTCAGTCAGTCAGTCAGTCAGTCAGATTAGAGATAACATTGTGATTTTATTGACCTTTTGACTTTGACTTTGACTTTGACTTCGTCTTCTAGTTTGTGTTCGCCATTCGAGAACTTTTGTTCTTCTGCGGTAGTCAGTTCTTCGAGCTATATGGTCTGCCTATTGCCACTTCAACTTGCTAATACTGCGAGTCCTTTATGTCCTTTGATTCTGTTATTACTTTTTTGAAACTTTGTTTTATAAATCTTAAATATTTTGACAACTTAACTTAAATAACATAAGTTTATTTAGTAAAAAATATGACTCATGTATGTAGATATATCTCAAGTTTTAACTGAGTTCGTATAACCGTTAGAGAGAAGGGATGGTAAAAACGTACTCACAAACATCAACATACACAACAAAAGTAAAAAAAAACAACTGTAAAACGTAACACAAACAAAAACACTATAAAACGAATAAAAATATAATAACGTCTTAGCAACTAAAATAAGCATCTGTTTTGAAGCTTTCATTAAGATATCATCAGACTAATAAAAATAGCCAGATAAACAAAACTTAGCCCTTCAAATCTATAATTTGAGAGTATAGTATTTATGAATGAGCACGCGCCTGCCACATGGTCGTGTTTGTTGGTTTTTGTTACGGTACAGTTCCATCCAGGTCCGATGACGTCACGGGAGATTCATCCAAACCAAACATACGGTTTTGGGTCCATATTTCGGGAACGGAACCGGCTGCTTTTACTTTTTAGCGTTACTCAACCACGGAATACTTCGAGATAGGTTCTACTTTACAGTGACACAAAAGCGTCTGGGTGTTTTGACAGTTTATTTCGGTAATCCATTAAGGGGCTGACAACTATCAAACAACTTCTTGCTCGCACGTTTCGACATGTTGAAAGATATAAAATCACTAAACTCATTTTCGAAAACTCGTAATCAACCATCTTGTATGCAATGACATTGCACACAGTTCGGTCCGGGGACATAGGTCTTTATGTCAAATTACCGACTTGCAATTACGACTTTATGTTAAAATAGCAACATACCATATCATCTGAAAGTCAAAATGCCTTAGGCCCCATAATGCCTGAAATTTATTATGCCTGAATGTTTATAAGACTGATTAAGAAAATGAACATCAATGTACAGTCGTGCACAGAAAAAAAAAACTTATTTTCTTATTTAACTACAATATACTTAACATCAATTATTTATCTGTATCGTTTTCTTAATGATATAACATATTCCAAAAATGGAATTGGTGTAATATTTTCCTCTCCAAGCTAGGCTTCCGTTTTTGGTTTTTAATAAAAATAATTTCTTTTTTCCTTTCCATTGTGTAAATATTTAATTTTACTTATTGCAAAATGCAAACAATACAACAATATAATGACAACTGTTTTGAAGTATTATCGAATCATAGTAATGTAAGAAATTTTAAGTGGCCAGTGTGCAAAGATTATCTTAGTACCAAGAAGTATCCTACCTATTAGGCATGACCAAGAAATATCTATTATGAAATCTATTTTTACATACATACGTACGTCACATCAATCGTCGATATATCTAACGGCTATTGTCAAGATATCGACATCTACCACTCAATAAAATATATTTTTCTTGTCGATTGTATGAAACACCACAGGTATATAGTAATTCAGTCATTAGATAAAAGAGCCGATATGAATTTCAGGCATTTTGGGGCCTAAGGCATTTTGACTTTCAGATGATATGGTATGTTGCTATATTGACATAAAGTCGTAATTGCAAGTCGGTAATTTGACTTAAAGACCTATGTCCCCGGACCGACACAGTTTAGTAAAAATTTCATTTTGATCGATACAAGTTTTCCTACTTAAAAGTTTGCTTATGTACGAAAACTAGTAAAGCAAACTTTTGAGTAGGAAAACATGTATCGATCAAAATGAAATTTTTACTTAACTGTGAGCAATGTGATTAGCGATAGCGAGAGTCACATTAATTCTTGTCGTCGCCTTCAGCAGCTTAAGACAAAGTGACGAAAAATATTTTTTTTTGTTTATCTAGGCATTCGATTGTCATGAAATTTCAAAGTTTTATCCCGTCTGCCTTAATCAATATTCAACCCGTCTTTCATTTACGACAAATAGTACATCAATCCTACCTATGTCTTAATTTTACTGTACATTATTGAGATTAATTTGTTTTTAAAGAAATAATTTTCAATTAAATTAAGTGCGGATTAGCCATTCTGCCACATCCTCTCAGTACACCACGATACCACTTCGCCTTAATCAAAACATTCTGTTTCAAATATAATTTTCAGTCTTCAAGTAAATTATAAGCCCGACTCGAGAAACATTACTACAAAAGACGTTTAATTTCAGAAACTGCCATATTCCCAGCTGGTGTAATGCGAAATGGATGATTTACAGTCCTGGCATGTTTTGTTGTATAATATTATTATCCCCAAGCTACGGTATACTCAAGAGTTATATGACGTCCGTCATATAACATGCGGACATGCTACAGATATAAAGAAGCTCGGATAGACGCATAGAAGCGAATGCAATTTTGCTAAATATTTTCAAACGACTTTGACGTTCGAACGGAACTTTTTAGTTGCTAGTTACATTCATAATTTGGATTTCGCTAATTTTTGGGCGAAAATATTACCTAATTAGCGAAAACGGCTTAAAGATTTGTTGTAGCAATCACTACTAAAGCGAGCAAAGCTGCTGGCAGTATCTAGTTATTTTTATTCCAGTATCAATACGTGTATTGAATTTTAGCTCTATACGCGTTTTAATATATTATTTAATGTTAAAAGTGACAGGCAAAGCAGTTCTCTTGAAGGTAATTTATAAGCGCGTGCCTACGTCTTACGAGCTCCAGGAATTGCTTTTGCGTTTTAATTTATAGGCTGCCTTTGCACTTGAAATGACAGTGTGCATCTGGCTATGAATCTAAAAAAAGTATATTGCGTTGTTAACAATGTTTGTTGTTCCGAAGCTTGATGTGCCTGAGTTTCCAAGAAAAACTTATAAAACTCTGGTAAAAGAAATAAAAATGCTTATGAGAGTACTGGTGGTCTAGTGGTAGCGGCCCCGCCTACCGATCCTAAGGTCGTGGGTTCAACGATGAATTTTTCAGTTTAAAAATATATGTGCACAGTGCCAATACTCTGACACGGTGAAGGAAAATACCGTGAGGGAACCGGCATGTCGTAGAACGTAGAAAGTTCTAAAACATGTGTCAAGTGCTCGAAAGAAGCCTCTTTGAGGCGCATTTATAATATTATAAGTATGTATTTACAAAAAAAAGTATATATGTTTAATATCAGCTATCTAGTTCCCATATTACAAGCTTTGGCTTAGTTTGGGGCTAGATAATGCTGTGTGGAAAGTCCTCCAATATTTATTTATTATTTGTTTATTTACTTAAAATCCTTTCGAGAGAACTATTGACACGACAAGTAGTAGTACAATGCTATACAATTAGCATCATGGTTTGTTTAAGTTTTGGTGCCTCAGAATCATCACTTCATGTTGTAAAAGATAGAATGATAAAGCACAGCTGTCATGCCATCGGTGTCATTTACATAACTTCATATAAATCGCTCGATAATGTAATGTCATTAATAATTCTAATTTTACGACACTGATTCCATAGGTACTTATTTTTTTTTAAATAAGTCTAAACTTAACCATTTTTTTCTGGTTTTTTATAATATAATTTTATCCTTATCGTACGCACGAACGTATTCTCCACAGAGGACGTACAATTAGGAGGAAGGTGCTAAAAAGCCCACGCTCGAGTTTTGCTTTGGTAGTTAGCGGTCTTACCTCGGACGTGAATATACAGCTTCCTCTGTAAAAATCCCACGCGTTCCTGTAACATAGTGGATTCTCATCATCATTAGCCTGAAGACATATCCTAATATTCATAACCTCTTAATCCTTTTTTTTTACGAATGGGCTAATACTGGTGTAATAGTATGACGATTGCCGACAGCGTTACCGTGCTACTGGCGAGCACAGAGGTGCCCATACTAAAGGGTTTTTGGCAAAAAAACGCAAGGGCACCACTTAGGTACGAACCTCGGCTTGGGCTGTTGCCGGGGAAGAGAGATGACGGGAGAGATTCTTGGTCCAGAAGGGGCGTTAACGGGGAATGCGTCTTCGACCCCTCCGTAGGGTTCGGTGTAGTATTTCTTGTGTCCGGGTTCGATGAGTCGGTGACCGCGGGTGATCGCGTCATCTGAGTCACCTAAAACGTGTCTAGGTCTACGGAGGGTACGACATAGGCCCTTATTCATATTCCCTGCCATTTTATAGCGGCTCTATGGAGTATATTTGTCACTGTCACTTTCATGCCAATGAAAGGAGACAGCAACAGACTTATCGGTCTGATAAGCTAATGTAGCGCTCAGCGACCAATATGAAAAAGATGGAGATTGTCAAATTATCCAGTTATAAATCAAGATCAGTTTAAACACAACCAATAATACGATGCTTAACTACAATTTTACTAAGACAATGCCTATGACCGAGATGAGTGGAAGGAAAAAGGGGTGGTCTTTGTCCAGCTGTGGGACAGAACAGGATGAATAAAAAAATTGGTTGTCTGTAAAGTTGGTTTACGGACGATAGTTTGACGTGACAACAATAAGCGTAACGAGCGTGCATGCAACCGGTGTTCATCGATTTATTACACGTTGTCACGTCAAAAAATATGGCGCACTGAAGACTGAAAAATGTGGATATTTTACACAACGCTATCTAGTCCCAAACAAAGCAAAGCTTGGGTTAAGCTTAGTTTGAAATACAGCACCCGTATAACTTAAATCTACCTATCTAAAAGAACTAACCCTCCAGTGAAAAGGCCGGATTTTTCAGTGCACGAATTAAGACACGATCCGTTTTAATTAAGGCTACGTCTGCAGTGAGAACTGCAAGTGCTGAGGTTTAGTGGGAATTAATTTATGGCAACACCGCGCTACTGAATTTCTTGTCCTTTAAAATATTTTAAAAGTAGGTATAAAGTAAACAGGCCTTTGCCTATCTGTATAGGGTTTGCCCATGTTGTGGTTAGTTTCATTTTTAGGGTTCCGTACCCAAAGGGTAAAACGGGACCCTAATAATAAGACTCCGCTGTCAGTCCGTCTGTCACCAGGCATGAATGTCTCATGAACCGTGATAGTTAGACAGTTAAAAGTTTCACAGATGATGCATTTATGTTGCCGCTATAACAACAAATACTAAAAAACAGAATAAAATAAATATTTAAGGGGGTTTCCATACAACAAACGTGATTTTTTTGCGTACGGAACCCTTCGTGCGCGATTCCGACTTGCACTTGGCCGGTTTTATTTATTCCATCAGCAATAGTATAAAAAAAAAATTGATTAATGCTGCATAGTCTGTGGCATTATTAAGCTCGTCCCTCGTGAAGATGTTGGGTTACAAGGGAAAGAGATGAGATAGTCAGTTGATGAGCAATAGGCTGTATTGGACCTCCGCAATCGCAGCCAGTCAAAAAGGTTGTGGCTATAGAGAGGAATAGGCTTGTCCATCACCTACACCATCCTCACAGCTTAGTTGGTATAGTCCACTGGAAAACCTGTGTCATCAAGACACAGGGTCAAAAGTTCGAGCAAAGTAAAATATACAAGGTGTTCCAATACTTGTATTTAAAAACTTCAGGGGCTTAAGTACCAATCAATATGAGTAACTTTTTGTAAGCGCGAACAACACTGTAAACGCGAAAAAAAAACAGCTGTTTCATTTCAACACCTTGTATAAAAGAGAGGTAAAACATAATGAGACACTCCTTACTCCTTAACGTCTCTAGTTCTTTCGAAACATTGTGGTGAAAGGATTTTAAGTGCTCCCCAAAGAGGCCCCTTTCGAGCACTACACATCGAGTACCGACTACCCGCATGAGACATGGGTGATAAAAGTAGAACAAACTTTTAAATAAATTAAGTTACAGCGAGTAGCTTACGAGAAAATGTGGGTGTTTGACCTCTCGCGTTATATCAGATGTAGTAACAGCTTATATACACAGTTACTGCAGCCAATCTTCAGTTTTACAGCTAAAAGTTCCCATATCTAAGTTTATTTTGGAACGAAGCTGCGCTCACCAGTACAGTAAGATACGAATGATTAATTATTAAAAAATGCATTAATTTTAAATGCATCGGTTTTGAGATAAAACCAAATTACACTTATTAAAGACGCTGAAAACCGCTAAAGTACTTCTTGCTCGCACATTTCTTTCTAAAGATATAAAACGTAGTTAATCTCCAAAACTATGTTATTTGCGATTTTTCATAACTTCATTCAATGATTTTAAATATTCAAAAATGTGTTTGCGAAATGTACGTCATTGGTTGTAAGTGTCTTAACAAAATCGCAAGGATCACTTTGTAACGTGTTTTAGACTAGGTATTAGGCGCCAGTTACACGCGAGCTAACCTCTAAGAACAGGTAAAAAATATATGGATATGTTTTCACTGATTTTCGTATGATTTTTTAACAAAAGAGCGTTGGAATAACATAAAAAGTATCAACATTTATGGCTTGTGTCCTAGTGCTAATGAAAAACTATTTTTATCGTGTAAAAAATCATAATCATAAATAAGGTATAACATTCATTCAAAAACTTTTGTTTGAGCACGGTATTTCGTCGCAGACTGTACTATTTTCAGTACGATGAATTTCTGTGTGTTAAGTCAATCTTCTTCGTTCTAGTGTTAGTCAAAACTTAAAACGGGTTAATTTGGTTTTATCTCGAGGGATGCTGTTGTCAGAGCAACGCTCGATGAACAATACCTAGAATAGAATATAATTGATCGAGTGAGCGAAGCGAACGAAGATCTTAGTTTCAACTTGGGCGATTTGGCATTTTATGTATGTATGTATGTATGTATGTTTGTCTGGCGATAACTTTAGAACCGTTGATCCGATCTGCATGAAATTTGATATATCGATAGCTTGTACTTGAGAAATTTACTGGTAAGTATATGAGTAAAATCGGATGAAGGGTTTTTGAGATATGGGGTTTTTTAAGGGGGCAAAAATAAAAAAAGTTACATAAAAAAATCAAGTTACATGTCATATGAAAGGGCTTTGTTTGGACATCCCAAAACAATTTTTACTTTTTTTTTTTGACGCTCGGTTTTTGAGATAAAATAATAAAAGTTAAATTAAGATAACCAGCGATCCAAGAGCTCCCATCTCTAAGAGTTTCGTTGACATCAAGGTTTTTCTACTGGTCGGCCAGTTACTTTGCTTTTTCTTATTTTTTTTTTCTCGAAATAAATTAAGGAGGTACTCAGTTCTCATAAAATGGTGACGACGACCAGGTCTGATGATGGAGCCAAGGTCTGTTCAACGGAACTCTTCAATAAATAGGCAAATAGAGTTGAAACTTGGTAACCATACCAAGTTAGTAGGCGGTAGTCAGAAAAAAGTCCAAAGATAATGTTTGGACTTGCCTCTGACTACTACGTACTCAAAGTTTTGATGCGTTCGTCGCGTCGGGTCGCATCACGAGATCTCAGTTCGGGGCGAACTACTAGTAAAGAAAGTGTTTATTTTCGTCACAAAAACATAGCACCAGTGGTCTAGTGAGAGTGAACCCGTTTTCTGATCAATGGATGGTTGCCTTTGGAAATGTATGTGCGCATTGCCAGTCAAGCGGTGAAGGAAAACGTCGGTAGGAAAACAGTATGAGTAACAGTAACAGTAAGAGTAGTAGAGCTCTTTGTGAAGGGTTCGTCCGGGGAAGTACTACCACCACGCCTTTTTCTGCCGCCAAGCAGATATCCTGAAAGAATCTTGAGTTAGTACTTCGTACTAAGATATAACAGGGGATATCTACCGTGCTTGAGTATTAAAGTCGTGAAGCGGTTCCTGTTTTTTTTATACAACTAGCTGATGGAACAAGTAGATGGCCCACCTGATGTTAAGTGGTAACCATCACCTATAACAAAGCATTAGCTCGTAAGTCACGCACGATAGGAGCGTGCCCTACAATGCACTGCCCTGCGTCCATCAACTAGAGGCATACAAATGTTAAGCCTCATGTGCCTGTAATTACACCTGCAACCACACTCTTCAAACCGAAACACAGCAACGCTGCTTGGCTGCAGAAAAAGGCGTGGTGCTTCTCATCTGACAAATTAACAAAAGGCATGGTGGCGAAAAACGGACACCAATCAGCATTTGCTGGCTAAAAAGGGGCAAGGTCACATACGCACAGTCCTGGGTTAAGCAACATGTAATTAAGTACCTACTGTATTTTATTTATTTTGTATTTTTAGAATACAATACATATGTTATTGCATTTTTTTACTCATTAATCTTAGGATGGTGATTGTAACGAATCATCTCTCATACGTTTGAGATACGGAACCAATAAGAATCGGGCATAAGACAAGCAGTGACAGGACAAAAATATCGAACCTATCGATCAGCTGTTTGTTTGCATTGCCCCAATGGGTTCGGCAACCCGGTCTTGAATGGCTATGGCACCATTCCACGCCTCGTCTCTCCACGGTGTCAGTCACTTCAATCTGCTTGCGATTTTTTATATGTGAGATGGTGGGAGGAAGCCCGGATAGGGAGAGCTGGTAGTCTGGGGGAGGCTTTTGCCCAGCAAAAGATGAAAAACAAACAAGGTGCTACGAACGACACATTCTAGACTAGTAGTTCGCCCCGAACTGAGATCTCGTGATGCGACCCGACGCGACGAACGCATCAAAACTTTGAGTACGTAGTAGTCAGAGGCAAGTCCAAACATTATCTTTGGACTTTTTTCTGACTACCGCCTACTAACTTGGTATGGTTACCAAGTTTCAACTCTATTTGCCGATTTATTGAAGAGTTCCGTTGAACAGACCTTGGCTCCATCATCAGACCTGGTCGTCGTCACCATTTTATGAGAACTGAGTACCTCCTTAATTTATTTCAAGAAAAAAAAAATAAGAAAAAGCAAAGTAACTGGCCGACCAGTAGAAAAACCTTGACGTCAACGAAACTCTTAGAGATGGGAGCTCTTGGATCGCTGGTTATCTTAATTTAACTTTTATTATTTTATCTCAAAAACCGAGCGTCACAAAAAAAAAAGTAAAAATTGTTTTGGGATGTCCAAACAAAGCCCTTTCATATGACATGTAACTTGATTTTTTTATGTAACTTTTTTTATTTTTGCCCCCTTAAAAAACCCCATATCTCAAAAACCCTTCATCCGATTTTACTCATATACTTGCCAGTAAATTTCTCAAGTACAAGCTATCGATATATCAAATTTCATGCAGATCGGATCAACGGTTCTAAAGTTATCGCCAGACAAACATACATACATACATACATACATAAAATGCCAAATCGCCCAAGTTGAAACTAAGATCTTCGTTCGCTTCGCTCACTCGATCAATTAAAAGTACCTATTTTTTGGACTACTATTTTGTGCTTTCTGTAGTGAACTTGCTACTGGGATAAGTGGCCTACCATAAAACACGTTAGCGTATATCTCGAATATGGAATGAAAAAACATAAAGGGGGCCATCTGCTTGTTCCATCACAATTTACTTCTGCACGTTTACCACTGCATTTATCAATTGCATTACCTCACTGAACGAGCCTTTTGTTTACTATGTTGAAAAGGTACACTGTAGCTTCATCAGACATATTGTAATTACTTGTATTTTGTACAAGATCCAAGCCGTAAGTTTCTTCTCTGTTCTAGGTTTGGTCGCGGCGCTGAATTTACTTGGTATAGTTTTAGCTATAACGTATGTGTATGATAGAAGTCGATCAAGTGACACCGCTGTGCACGGAACTATGATATCATCCGTGATGTCACGCCAAAAATACATTGGTGAATGAACGAATCCCGCCAAAACGGAACAATCCTAAGCCCTGCGGAAAATTTCACATCCGGTCTTAATTTTCAAACGAAACGAACCTCTATTTCGATGGCGTTGCGACCTAGATTCGTGCGATAGCCCGCAGATTTTTTCGCTCAGGCACAGAATGGGGCAAAGGATCGAAAATGAAATTAATATTCAAAAAATTTACAATGTAGTCTGTTTTCGAATATACTTCGTCTGATATTGAACTATTGAATATTGAAATTTAATCCACCACTTATTGAAAAAACATACCACTATGTTTTGTACATTTTATGCTAACCACTGACATGTGACACTTTTTAATGAGATTTAAATGATCAAAGAATAACATTTAAAAAAGTTACAAGCTGTTTTTCGATAACTAGGTTCAGCGTTAATTTTAAGTAAGCCACCTAATAAATCTTTCCATACTAAAAAAATTAAAGCCTTTGGACGATAATGCTCCCATCAAATCAACGCTAAGAATTATGAAGAAAAAGTAGATTACAGTGAAATACGGGGGGTACTTATTATTTTTCGCAGTTAATCAAAACCTTCACAATGTAACTTGAGAAATATCTTGGGGATAATTTATTATACCAAAGACTCATGACAAAGTCCGTAAATGACTCTAATTTATTTAAAACAGTATTATTTTCAAAGGATCTTCATTTCACGATCGCTCTTGAAAAACGACTATACCGCTTTCATTTTATGTTGATGCTTGACGTTAGTTATAATAATTTCAACAACGACTATCAAATATCAACATAAACTATTAGGGATATTCATAAGATTCATAAGTTTAATTGAGTTATTTAAATATCCTGAGTTGAGTTTGAGTTTATTAAATTAGTTTAAATTTAGTAGTTTAAAAATACATAACACGCACTGGTTAATTTACCGGTAACACTAGTTTTAGTAATACTCGTTTTAGTTGCACCTCGATCAATTTATTTATAAATAGAAAACCATATCCTGATGTTGCCTTTTGGATTTTACTAAGATCGGAATTATAAACTTGACCGGTCATTCGTCAAGATAAACAAATTATATTAGTAAACCGTTTGACATCTTCTTTTATTAAATAAGATGAAAAGATCTAGAGCAGTTTGTGTAATCTTAGTCGGTGCCAAATAATATCTTCTTTCGCAGCTTAAAATATGCTTGATGGTAACTTAATCTGTTTACGTAATTGTATTTATGTTGTCATTGTTTACACTTTCAAACTGAAACTTCTTTGTATAGATAATTATTCTGATTCTTCTTCTTGTCGTGTCACTAGTTTCTTTCGAAACAGTGTGGTGAAAGGATTTTAAGTGCGCCTCAAGAGGCTCCTTTCGAGCACTTGACACATGTTATAGAACTTTTTAGGTTCCACGACATTCCGGTTTCCTCACGATGTTTTCCTTCACCGTTTGAGAGTACTGATTGAACTTTTATATTTATTATACTTTGAGATTATTCTGATTGAACAATGCATATTAAGATGCTTTGATTTCCACTATGGGTGACTTAAGTTCAATGAAGACCAGTAGGGTAATTATTTAAAAATAATTAAAACATTCGCAAACGTCAGAATTTGTCTCTCTAGCTCTTTGCTTACAAAATAATAATGCGGAAACATTGCTAGTGGAATCAAATCTAACATATTCCCATTAATTGATGAAAAATTTAAATTTACATTTCCAATTCTAATGAAAATATTTCAAGGTCCATTAGCAAAACTGAGGATCGTATATGTTTTACTGGCAAAGCAGTGAGTAGCTGTGTATCTACTGAATATATGAAGCCAGTTTGGCTCGACTTAGCACTTAAATAATAAATAACTTAGCCAATGCCATTGCCAACGTTCAAGACCATGTTTGTTTCTTCGCAGAACTAATTCTTGGCAGAACAATTGCATTTTACTATAAAAAAGTAAAAAATCTCCCATAGAGCTCACTATTGGCTGACCTACAACTTTAAGAGATGAATCTTGATATCAGCTTGACATTTAACTTTGATAAAAATAAGACAAGAGCATTCATTCCAAGATGTGTAACAAGATTTGTTGTTAGGGCTACTATACATGAGGATATAAAGTTTACTACCCGATGATGTGATACAGCTTGCTGATTGAACACTGGTTTATTTTATATCAGTAGGTAGAAACTAACATAGTTTTATAAAACTACCCACACTATTACTACAGTGACGACGTTATAAAGATCTTGAGACGGCGGTGGATAGTTCTTCCTGGAAATGTATAGGGAGGTGATATAATTCTATGGACCGAGCTGAGCTCAGAAGGCCATTATAAGAACCAGCGAACTGAATTAGCCGTGGGTCGGCTATGTGTGGTTAACCAAAAACAGCTGAACTGTAAACGAGTTCTAGAGTGTAAAACGTGTTTAGGCAAACCTAGTGTAGAGAGATCTAAGAAAACCTAGTGTAAGCGACGACTTTTGTAGGGTTGCAACTAGAAGAGTCGTAGAGCCTGTAAAGAGCCGGGTGCGCCGTTGTAAGAGACCAAGAACTCCAAATAACAGAGCTCTATACACATCAAATTTTGAAGGACTTTGTCAAGAAAATTGCAATATCTTTTCATATGAAATAAGACCATGTAAATAATAGTAAGAAGTAAGTGAAAAATAATATAAAGCTTTGAATAATTATCAATGTTAGTTAGAACAAAATAACATAACAATAAACTTAACTAACTAGTGGTTTGCCTCGAACTGAGATCTCGTGATGCTCCAAAACTTTGAGTAGGTGGTCATCAGAGGCAAGTCTGGCTACCGCCTACATAAAATGCCAAATCGCCCAAGTTGACAGTAATCAATTACCTACTAGTATCGCAAAACCGACGCGACCGGTATGTTGGTAGTCCCATTAAAAAATCAATTAAACTTGTAAATCCACAAAAAGCTAGTTTTCATCCAGTATGTTAAAATATAGTTGGTACCTATAATGATTTTAATGTCACGTGATTCTACAATAAACATCTTGATGTTTTTTTATCCGCTTATTTTTTTGGTGATTTTGGAAGATGAACGATTTTTCATTATTTTTTTACTAATTCATCAAGTAATAAAGTCTATATGTATTTATATTAGTACCTCTTTCATACTTCTGTCTTCAAATAAATCATTTTCCATTTTCACATAAAGCTTTTAACTTTTTATCCGTCGTCAATGGCAATAGGCAAGAAGTTTCATTACCAACATTCATTAGTCAAGATTGATGATTCTCGATGTATTCAACAAATTGATTGATGCGTTTAGCATTTGGTCTCTAATGAAACGGCGTCCATCATTGTTATAGCGTTGACCGCAATTTTTAAACTCAAATAACATTTACTTTGACGACTTCGGCAACGGGGCAAATGTAAGCATGATCTACAATTTGTTCCAATACAGTCTTACCGCGAAACTGAAATAATTGGTCTGAATATATTTTGTGGAGGTCTTAGATGTATGCAATGCATTTATCCGCAGCTATCCGTCCTTCGGAGAATTGTGCCCTATTCCAACTTGATAACGAGTTTCAGCGTAAATATGATCAGGATTATGAGTATCTTACTTTTAATAATTTTACGTTGAAGATGCAGATCGATATTTTCACTACAATGGGTCGCCTTAAAAACGGTTTCCACTTTTTAGTAACAAGTGTTTTTTTTCCCAATCCATCGAACCGACTTTCCCTTTTCGTCGGTCACGTTTTTGTTACACCGCTGCCGGTACGTCAATTGAATAGTAAATTAACCTTTGCGAAACCAGTATTTGTGATAGATACCTATTCTTCCTCAGTTCATCACTATCGATCGACGGTCTGACTGATGTTTTACAAACTCGGTCGTCGAGTTACCTACTTCTTGTTGAAGAGCAGTTAGCAGATATATTTCAATCCAAAATACTGTGGTATTTTTTTTTAATGTGTCTTGGTCTATCTTGCGTGAACCCTTGGTTGTCACTAATTTGAATCCGAGAGTCAATCTCGATACCTAAATACATACATCTTTCCATTTTTGAGTTCTGGGACTGATTGTAATTTTAGAAGATTTAACACATACTCGTTTGAACTGATTCATAGTTCGTACTTTCCACCACAAGACCGTCATCTTGGATCGCAATAGTATTATTGTATTGGGAGAACACTTAACGCTTCAATGAACTCGATAAGTGATGTGATAGTCACGTTAATTTCACATGGTTTCTCTTTTTTTGCGTACTAGAATGTCTGCTGACCAAATATTACTCACCTACTTTGATAAACTTTCACATCGTACATTATTATTATATACCTATAACCCAGTTCCAGGTAAACTCCCAGGAGATAAATCAATTTACGTGGATCATTTTTATCTCTCGATTCGTACTCGTGTCGAAACACAAATAGATTTTACGAAAGCTCAAATTGAATTTCAGAAAGCGACAAAGTAAATTGAAACGTTTCGTCGTGAGACCTTTTCTTATTGTAAATATAGAGGCGCAGGAATCTTTGAAGTTGATTTATTAGAATCGGTGTCGGTTGGTAGATGAATGTTTCCATTTTGTTCCTTCACCCCATACTATTCGGCTGCAGAGTTTTGCGGCAATTTGATGACCAGGAGAATTTATTTTCAACTAGCTTTCGTTTACAGAATCTCTCCCAAAATACATTCCATGTCACGAACTACACCAATTCCTAGTTAGATCCAATTAGGTACACCAGTTACAGAGTGCTTGAGCAAGCCATTCATACCAAACATCTCAAAATTAGCATTCATAATAATTGGTAAGAAGTAGAAGCCGACCAGAGTAAGCCACACCATTTTTGAAATTGTGTTAGTTTATTGTGCTTTTACTGTGCAATGTGTGGTTTGTTTGGGAAATCGTAAAATAAGTCTTAGTAGTAGTGATTAGGTTAACTAATAATGTTTGACTTTATAAATTATGCATTCTAGGTAAAGCTTCCTCTATCAATGTTATTAAGTTTTTATCCTCAGATATTTTGTCTTTGATTTCAGGTAATATTCTTACCAACCAACAATGCGGACTCTACATGCGTGAGTATCTTTTTATGTTGAATCATATCATTCAAGAATATTTACAATATCGTTATTAAGTTTTGATTGCATCGATATCTTTTAATTTTAATTCAAGTTCTAGATTCAAGATTCAATTCTAGAATCTACTGCAAAATCAATTCATATTTCGTTTCACACGATTACCCTATCATAGATTACGTATAAACATTCCTATTAGGTATAATAATATTAATCATTGTTATCAGTTACACAATCGAATTGATTGACGGTTGCGTTGTATTGATTATATTATAATATATCCGTTTGAGTTTACAAAGTTTGTTTGAGTATAGAAGGTATCCCTTTCTGGTGTTGAATGGGTTCATTGTTTATCAGGTTATTCGTATCTATTTCAGAATCGTCAATAATTGCATTCAAATAATTTTGTCTCCTGCTGCGTCTGCCTTGGATAGCAGTTCCTCCCTATGTGATACAAATTTCACTGCTCTACCTTTATGTGTAGGAGCGAATGTGTAGTGTAGAGTCTTGTACTATTGTCTCGACCTCACTGTTTATTACTCTTGTTTTCCTGCTTTGTCTGTGTTCAATATGCCATTACACGTTGTGTCCGACCTACGACATTTCTGTCTTCAAGTACCCATTACGATCCTCGTACGAAACCTGTTTTTGCCGTTTGTGTTTTGTTTTATATCTACATCATCTCGTGCACCGACCGTCTGTTGAATTTTCCACGTTATTTGTTAAAATAGTAACCTCTCTGACGACAGCTGAGATCAATGGTGTTGAATAATGGGAAAACTGCGTACTTATGTTTATTATGTGCAGTTGCAGAGTGATGTTTTGTTTGGTGGTGTTTATCAGTTTTTGATTAAGAGTGTGTGAGTGCGGGCGGCGCGAGCGTGTACAGTAAAGCAGACGCACGTGTGAGTGGCTTGGCTGCGTCGGTGTGGGTGTTCCTGTGTGACGGCCGGGCGGAGCGAGCGGTCGGCGCCAGTTTACTTCTGAGTGCCACGGGGCTGCCGCGTTCCGCCGCGTAGAGCCCTGACTCGCGATCCAACTAACTTTGTGCACTGGAAACTTTTCAAAGCAATTCAGGACGGTTCCGACGGGCGGGTATCGCTTTCGTTTCGAATTTCGAGTCGCGTGTCGAAGTAAAACGTGTGAGGGTTTACTGTTGCGCGTTTGATCGGATCGGTTGGTCTATTTTTGAATATTCTCTAAACGCTTCGGCGACGTGAAGTTTTCGAAACGCAGTCCGCCGCCGGTGCCGGGTTAACGGCCGCAGTGCAGCACGCCTGCACACGTCTCTTGTGTTTTGTTGACGGATTTTTGTTGTTAACCTCCACCATTCGTGCCCGAGAAACGTTATCTGTAAGTATGACCCCGGTTGATTTACGATACTGGCTTCTTTCGTTCCCAATATATCAAAGTGTAATAATTTAAAGCTTATGTACCATGATGCAAAACCAAAACATTGCGTATTTGTATTTCGAAGAGTAATGGATGTTCTGATTATTATAAATTTGTATAGGCATGATTGCAAAAAAAAACAAACCTCGACGATGTTCGTATAGAGCCGTAAAATAAACGTGTGTTGAGTGAGACAACGTATGTTTTAAGCACACAAACGTACATTACCATACATGTGCTAGTGCGTATTTATATGGCAGTGTAGTTGTAGTGTGTTCTGCGAACATACCACCAAGCATTTTATTACAAGAACCTATTAACCATATTGCATTGGGTATTCTGCATAACACCATCCTGTTTGCCAAACATTGGATACCCGACGATGTTGAGTTCAAGTGTTTTCACATTGGACATAACTACCTACTGTAAAAATTTACTAATATCTACCTGCCTATCAGCAGTTTGTATTTGTACCTCATACATAACACTCATAAGAAGAGCAACCTCCGTGATTCTATTGTTTTTGTAGTTCGTTACTCTTCCACGTTTTAAGCATAATAATTATTTGATATGTTTATACATTATGTATTGTTCTAATAGCTATCTTTGTTCTAATAGCTATCTTTGGTAGATAATAATATGTTTCACAAGTATGTACATTGAACCTTATAAACAAATCTTTATTTATTTAGTTCGAATTCGACTTTTTACTGTGGAATAAGAAATTAAGTTATTGTTCGAACTGGCTTGGTCGAATGTTTTACTAATAAGTATTTGATCAGCTAATTAGTAGGAAAAAATCTTGTGCAGTGGGAATTGGTTTTCCCTTTAATAATAGGTAAGTACCTACCAATTTCCTACTATTAAACCTACTATTTTCCGCGGATTTATCTGTTAGTTTTTCTATTGATCTTCGTTTGTTTATTTTTATTAGATTATGCTAAAATTAATTGTCAACTTTGGATAACTCGCTTTTGGCCCAAATTCGTCGCCCTCTTACGATCCCCTTTTTGTTGTGATAAAAAGGATCTAAGACAAAGTCTTTAATTTATTCGTGTAATCGTTTGTAAAATTAGAAATTTAATATTACAAAGTCAGGGCGTATCTTAAATTTCTACAAAAACGTAATAAAGAAACTGCTCAATATTTGGCTTATGCTCTTTTATCCTTCGGTTATCGTCTTCAGAGGTTTGCTTATCCCATTCTTATGAGTTTATGATGTGTATGAGTACATAGCTGAGCCGGCACTGACCTTTTACCTCTTTACAGCGTGTAGATAGTTCTAAAACCAAAACAATTCCACCGCGTTTCGCGTTTTATCAATCATTCAACACACACATACAAGCGAGTTATCATTCTCGACCCTATTCTCTGAGTGATACGATCCATAGTTTTGAATACATGACATCAATGTGTGTAGTAATGATTGCAGACCCGCCTCCCTTGGAGGTCATGTCACAGATATGTTGGCTACTGTTTAGAATTTGTATGAATGGGTCTACTCTTGTTAATGTACTTTGGGCTCCTTTAGTTTTTTATGTACTAATTCTTTGGCTCTATAAAGGGTGTGTCTGTGTAACATCTGTCTGTCGGTTTGTTATCAGATAAACAACTATATGTATATCAGATAGAATTGTAAACAGTTTAAATACAAACAAAGCTTGTTTACTTGTGGTTGTATGGCTCTTGCTGCATAATCAAACAATTGTACTCCAAGTAAATTTTACGCTATATAGGTACCACACGTTTCTATAAGTTAGAATTTACGAAATTTCTCCAACCAAGACTTCCTAACAATAAATATAAACCTAGGGATTTGGCTTTATCTATAGTATAGGATTCAGTATTATATTTCCAGCCGCAATAATGTCATATAGATTTATTATTATGGCATGTATTTTAGGAACACTATAAACTGTTTATTTATTAAAGCGTCCATTTACAGCACTAATCTTGTATATAAAATAATGATTATAACAATACTGTATTGACCGCCGCTGTACGATAAAACCTGAGGTACTACAGTAATAGGTACTTATCTATCGTGCAAGGCAAACTATCTGTTTACTACCTTCGATAAACTAATTTCCGTATTCCACACATGCATAATAATACAATTCAACATCACGAGATATATCACATATAGGTAGTCTATACCTACTAATATTATAAAGAGGAAAGATTTGTTTGTTTGCATTGAATAGGCTCCGAAACTACTGGACCTATTTGAAAAATTATTTCACAGTTGCGAAGCTACACTATCCCCGGACATATGTGCCATATAATTATATAAAACAAATTTGGATCCTTACTAAAACTCCAATAATGTAACCCAAGGTATAAAAAATTCCTTACATCGCGTGCGCTGCGAAAACTATTGATGATAGAACAAGATAATGACTATATATATAATGAATACTACGACTTTGCAAAACACATCATTATCTACAAAAAATGTCGCGACAGCATATGTCTATTATAGTTATGTCACAAGGTGTTCTTTTATTTTAAAAATTCAATTGAAATGCCGTCGCTAAAAAAGGTTCTTTAATTGTACCTTGGTATTAATCCTTATTAAAATAAATTACTTCATATTCAAGACTGCTTTAATACCTTTATTTAACTTTTAGAATGATTCAATTCGGACATTCCATTCGAAATATATCACGAGTTCGAAAATGTAAGTATTGTTACGAGCTCGGGGTTCGTATGGATAGAAAATGCACAATAATAATCCAAAAGATAACTGATTTATTAACTTCACTTAAAAACACTACTTAACACTACCGTTAGGTAGTGTTAAGTAGTGTTAAGTAGTGTTTTAACAGCAGCATCTAGCTCAAAACTAAGCAAATCTTGGACCAGATTACTGACAACTTGTATCGTTTTTGGTATCGTAATGCTGATTCTAGACAAAGATATGGATTCAAATGTCGTTATTATTAGCATTTCTTTGATAGTTACTGAAATTGTGAATTTGTGAAAAATGAGTACCTACTGACAAGTAGGTAAGTACTCATTTTTCATTGTTTATTAGTATTTCGCTTGCCAATAACTGAAATTTATTTCTTTTTCTAAGGTGACCTTAGAATTGGAAACGGTATCGCTGGCTTCCCCCTAGGTCACCAATGCTATTAGTTTCTATCAAGTGGTTTATGAGAATTGTGTATTTATCAGTTTAGCTCCGATAGCTTAGGTACCAATGTGTCCTAAGCTTGTGTCATGTGTGTGTGTGTCATCAATCGTAGCCAGTTTCTTCCAATTTACAAATAATAATTGAAGTTTGTTTTGTTCCCAAACCCATTAGAGATCGCTTGTCACATATAACAGATTAAACCATAGTATGTCTTAGCCTCGAATTGTTTGTCTTGGCTTGAGCCTTCGAATGATGAATTTGGGATTACAAAGAGCCATTTCAAGCATTGTAATCCTAAATTGAACGAACACCAAACGAACATCAATCTGGCACATGACGGATGAGTCATATCGGCATTGGACGATCTTCTCCTTCTGTAAAGTGCCAGAATAATGGCTGTTTTGTGTAGTCCATTTGCGCAGCAATCCAATTAGATAAGACCTATTATTTTGCATAACGATCTAAACATGATGGAAGGAAACTTTATATTATGTTTTCTTTTGAATTATAAGGAAGGAATATATTATGACACTCTAAATGCGCAATATAGTAAAAACATCATTATCATATTTTCCTTTAATGTTGGTCGTAATTATGCAGTATATGCAGAGTAAAACTCAAGTCGTATGAAGCCTAACGAAATATTATATAGATCACAAAGGCCGCCCAACTCAAACCTGCGATCCGAAGATGATTAGTCCAAATCCCGGCTTCAATATATTTTTCTCATGTGAAGAAAGAAGATTAATGTGTAATTATGAGCTCTTTCACAAAATGAAAGAACACGAAACAAGAAAAATAATAGACAATTTCAAGAGCTACAAGAAATACAGAACATTAGATCTAAGGCCATGAAAGGAATTCTCGTAGTTTCAGTCCAATTACGGTCAGTGACGTAGAGTCTTCAAACTAACCAGTACCCTTAGCATTTATTTTTTGCGCAAAAGTAACAGTCGAGATGCATTTTGCTCGAGCTCTGTGTATAGGATAATATAAAATCTATGAATACAATCATATTGGTGGTGGTATTTTAAGCACTCAGACAGAGAAGAAACATAAGATAAGATGATCAGAGGACCTGTCGTGCTGTATGGATCTGAGTGTTGGGCAACCAAAGGGATGGATGAAAGAATAGTGAATGCAACAGAAGTGCGAATATTGAGATGGATGTGTGGAGTGAAAAGGATGGATAAAATAAGGAATTAGTATATTAGAGAAAGTTTGAAAGTAGCGCCTGTGATGGATACGTTGATAGAGCAATAGGCTAGCGTGGTATGGACATGTCATGAGGAGGGTAGAAAATCATATTACGAGAAAAGTGTTAGATATGGATGTCAACAGTTTTAGAAAGAGAAAGAAAAGAAAGGACAAAGAAAAGATGGATGGACTGTGTGCTGTGTGAAAGATGAGATGAGTAAGAAAGAAGTGAGCACCGAGATGCCGGATTGATAGACGACAGTGGAAGATGAAAACCTGTTGTGCCGACCCCGAATAACGTGGGATAAGGGCAAGAAGATGATGACAGAGACCAAATATTCATGATCATTACACAAATATTACTTGAGGATCGAACCCAAGGCCCACAGCGCAGAAGGCAGAGCTTGCTACCAACTGAGATGTGAGCTGCAAACCGAAAACAGCAACGCTGCTTGGCGGCAGAAATAAACTGCCCGCGATCTTTACCAAGTCGTCGTTCTATAGTGCTAATGGTACCTTACAATCTAGTAAACGATAATAGTCAATTTGACTCTGCGCATAATTGTCTTAACGATTAACTTTTATTATCAACAACACGGTAAATATTGATACTGAACGTTTTCAGGGCAATATTGAGTTGATGATCTCTCTAAGCGATTTTTGATGGCCCGCTAGCCCGCTACAGACATTTTGTTGCACGGTTACCTTGTAACCTTTCAGTATGCTTTATTATGAGATCACTGGTGGTCTAGTGGTAGCGAAAAAAACTGAAACTGGAACAGCTTCACGACTTTGATCCCTATGCAACAGGCATCCTCAAAATCCTGTGTTAGTACTTGGTAGTGAGAGACCTGATCGAAGTCGTAAAGCTGTTTTGTGTTTTCTGCGATGCCTGCACACTTCAATGTATCACATTTATCAGCTTGAAAAATACACTGTTAGACATAAAAAAAACAATCCAAATCAAAATATTTTAATCATAAAACGCAAGTTTTTACAGTTAAATGGGTAAGGATCTTTTCTTTTAAGTTATAAAACCTGTATTAGAAGAGTCCCCTCTTTTCTGTGGTTCAAGGTAGTCTTTTAATATATGAGCTACAGTTGCAAATACAAATTTATTTTGTTAAAACTAAAACTAAACGCCAGAATAACTTTCCACGATAATTGCAGCCGTTTACGACTCCAGTTATCGAAGGAAGCCATCTGGGTGCGTAGTTAGTAAAAGTTGTATCTTCAAAGGACAATGGTACATATACCCTTATGCAACTATTACCAGAAATAACGATTTAAAGCTTTCTCTATTCAGTCTTTTTCGATCGCACTCGTCATGAGTATGAGTACTTACTAATCAACTACTAATTCTGAGAGCTATTTCGTATCCACATAGCGACAATAATTCCATTACTCCATGGGAGGTGGTATTCTTTTTGCAATGTGACACTACAAACCGTCATTGCTTCAGCATTATATTACGAGCTAGCAACGAGAAATTGTAATTCAAGGAACCGCGCGCGCGCGCAACAATTCAACGAACAGCTTATGATTTTATAATAATGTAATATTAGCTGTCTCCTATGCGTGAGCAGGGATGTCAACATTTTCTATTTAATAACATATTATACAGATACTTTACCTACTCACATACCGTAAATTATACCAAGTCACGCAAATCCATACAACTTATATTGTTCGTAGTTTTCCACAAACTGTTTGCTCATGCTCCGACACTCTGAATGATGAAATTTGAAGACGCCGTGGAAATTTTATGGTGTAACAAAACCGTTTTATGTTTTTGTGGCCCGATCTATCGCCGCTGGTAGATTTTTACTTTAAAACTTTGTTTTGGCTCAAAACCATAGCAGACGATTTGAAGGTAAAAATATATATCGTTAGGTGAATGGAGTTTCATGATCACATTATTTTGTAAAAAAAAACGGTACACCAATGTTAGTTTCTTGTCTTTTCTTCTAGATTTAAGAGTTGTAGAGCTCTTTGTGAAGGACTCGTCCGGGGAAGTACTACCACCATACCTTCTTATGCCGCCAAGAAGCGTTGCTGTGTTTCGGTTTGAAGAGTGTAGTCGCCGGTGTAATTACAGGCACATGAGGCTTAACATCTGTATGCCTCATGTTCCTATCGTGCGTGATTTACGAGGCAATGCTGTGTTATAGGTGATGGTTACCACTTAACATCAGGTGGGCCATATGCTTGTTCAATCAGCTATTGGTATAAAAAAAAAAACATTCTCGCGTGGAAGTTTTTGACGGTTGTCAGCCTCTTAACTTTAGATGTTATTGAATAAATGCGTTTTGGCTTTAATAAAGTCTCTTTCGAAAATACCTTGTTGCCATAGAGCCTGTGCTAAAAATAAAAAGAAGCGAACCCAAATTGTGAAATTCGTTTATCTCCCGGACGCTAACGAAAGGCCTTGATATCTATCTTTTTAACTGTGTCGAGATGATTCCCGGCCTCGTGTACCATAGTAAAACTGGAACCAAGTACCCTAACATACTAAGGTGTTCATAGTCGCTGAGCGCTCCATCAGCCTAAATTTCCGCAGTATGTTACCATCTTTTTTTCTTCTTCTCTCCATTTATGGCTCCTGTCTGTCATTCGACAGACAAACTTGCCAGTGTCAAGTGATTTGTATTGAATAAATACTTTTTTGTCAAGTCAGTCTATAGTCAAGTCGGCCGTCATTTGTTTTGAAGAAAATGGTGGCGGTTTTCTTCAAAACATTGGAAACATTTTCGGTCAAATCAGGATATCACAATACACTTTCATTCCAAATGCTTATACTTGTGCTAAGACCTCAAGTAATGTTGGTTAAAATACCACCGAAATTATACAATACAACTCAAAATAACACAAGAAAAACAACTAAGTGACACAATTTTTTCTATAGCCGCTACAACGTGAATACGAAAAGGAGGGTATGTCTGAAAAACGCGTGCTGTTCAATGCTCAGCTAGTACAGACTTCGCGTATAAGAGTCGAAGGGAACGCGTTGGTGTGCGTGTGCCGAGTCGAGAAAGTGTGTAAAGATGAGGAACTGTAATAAAGGTACGGTGTCTGCTTATCCATCGTGTATATCTGGCGCCTCTTAATAGCTGCAGACCGGCAATAATTATCAGTTCGCGTGCTATACTCCGCCTCCTCTGGTCGGCTACTTAGATACGTAACTGAGCTAGCGGTAAGCAAGTTAACCTCCTAAGGATTTTCTAGAAACATCTTTTCCATTACTCGGATATTTAGTTTATTTTTATACTAAGAAAGAATTCTACTAAAATCTTCTCATTCAGCTCCATTAGCTAAAATGGCCGATAAGACTGTTGCCATCCCTTTGATGACATGAACATGCCAGTGACAGACAATATATACCTTATAAAATGACGGGAATTATTCTTAATAATTACAGGCTTTTTTATAAGAAAAATCACTTACGCTTACTGAAAAGAAAATGGGAGCCCGTATTATAATACCTTAGCGCGTATTCAGCATTCGTTGTCAATAATGGATCAATATGGACTGTATTGCGAATTTGGAAAAGATCAAAGTCGTAAATCTGCTTCTCTGTTGCTGTCTTTCCTTTATTTCATATAATAGTAATTGAAACTTTCAAAAGGAAACAATTCAGTGAATCGAATCGCATTGAGACTTCATAATACGGTGTCAGTTAAAATTTTTATGCATAAAGCATATAACTTGACAACTTCACCATGAAAATGTACCTACTTATCCTCGTGTACGTAACCTTGGTTATTTAAAAAAGTTGCACGTATAACCTTGAAACGCATTGGAAAAATTCAATTTCGAGGTAGCCTATGAATATCAATTTCAATTCTCGCAATTTCATTCTGTAAAATGAATTACCGAGGGTGTTGTCGATGCCTTTATTCGTGAGTCCCATTGCACCTTAAGGCATTCATATTTCCCGCCGTTTTGTTACGGCGCTCTCTCTCTCTTGTCGTGTCACTAGTTTCTTTCGAAACAGTGTAGTGAAAGGATTTTAAGTGCGGCTTAAGAGGCTCGTTTTGAGCATTTGACACATCTTATAGAACTTTAGAGGTTCCACGACATGCCGGTTTCCTCACGATGTTTTCCTTCACCGTTTGAGAGTATTAGCATTGTGCACATACATTTTTGAACAGAAAAACTCATTGGTGCACGACCGGTTTCGAACCCACGACGAAACGATCGGAAGGCGGGACCGCTACCACTAGACCACCAATGCTCTCAGTTACGGCGCTATAAAGTTTACTTGTCACTGTCATGTAAACGGAAAGAGAGGGCAACACAACGAGAGGGCTTAACGGTCTTTTTAGCTATTGGAGCGCTCAACGATCTACTTTTTTGTAGATGTTGTGTTACTGTCGAATTTAAATATTGGATTGCACATTTGTTAATAAATATGACATAGGTCAGAATACAAAAAAATATTTGACCAAAGCATATGACCCACCTGATGTGGCGCGGCTCTGCTTTGCCTATAACACGGGGCACGCTCACTGTTGACACGTCCTATATGGTATACCACTGCGTCCGTCACTCTGAGACAAAAAGGTGTTAAGTCTCCTGGGAAACTGCAGAAATAAGTATTTTCCAAAAACCTTGCTGTCCGAATGACGAAAACGTCGATATCATCGCATACAGGCCACAGCCAGAGTCAAAGATACCTAGTAACTACTTGTAAGTATTCTTTATCTTACTCGTGTTTTATGGCACGTGTTCCGACTGACCATTTACTAGTTTCGTGAAAAACGTGTCTGAAATCTACCGAGGATAAAACTGAAAACAAAAAAGCCTTACGACTTTGATTCCCAAACACGGTAGACAATGTAGACATCCCCTTAGATCTCTTAGTACCAACTCAATATTCTTTGAAGGTGTAAGAGTAAGGGGGGCTAGATGTACGTCAAAATATTACATTAGGCACATACCCACATTCTGCAGTAATTGGTAGTCCATACATGATAGGTTGCAAGCCCATTGCCGTTGCTACTACGTTCCTGGTGTTTTATAGAAAATTAAAGACCGATCAGTATAAACTTGGAAAATTATTTGAAATAGCTTCTAATTAACCATTAAAAAGCTTGGATGAAAACCTCACAGGCTCTCAGGGGAGTCAAGAACCATACCGTCTATTCAGTCTGGAATTCCGGTATTTTAAGAGTGAATGAAAAACACTTTTTACCTTACAATATGGCATAATATTAAAAATAAAAACGACAGTCATAACATGTGCACAGTATCAGGGACGGCGTTATCAGTCAGCAGCGATCTCGACCAGACTATAATAATAACAAACATATAAATTTTAAGTACCTTATAAAAAAATTGGGCGCCAACACGAATAAGGTCAGAGGGTATCAATGTATTGATTAGAATTTAATAGTTTATATACATGATGCCCACAGCTTCATTCTACCATACAGTTGCACTGCTCGCCGTAGGCAGAGAGTTCATCCACACACCTTGGAGCCAAGATGGTTGGACACAGTTTGGTTTCAGAGGACCAAACTGTGGACTGTGGATTTTCTCTAGAAAATTCTAGGGTTGTGGAATATCCTCCCTGCTGAGGGTTTCCCTCGAGAATACAGCATGGGGTTATTTTATAAAAGAGAGTGTTAAAAAGTTTAAAGGGTTGGCAACGCGCATGTGATGCTATACAGTAAAAGTTTTGTACAGTACTTGTTTCTTACTTAGTATTATAGAACATTGTTATGCGACGGTTACTGTAACCGCTTGTTGAAGTGGTGTGGAACTAGGGTCCCATTGAAAACATTGTTTACATGCAGTCCCTTGATGGCGCATAGATTAAAGACCACAGAATAAGTGCTAAAGTACTAGTGCCTTAAGACGTGCCATTAATTCTTCATCGGGTGAACAACCTTCGACGTCGACTCGTCTGGAATTGTAATTATTATTGTTGCTTGTGTCCCTGTGTCAATGACCAAATGGATTGCAACTATGATAACATTCTAAAGGGAAAACTATGTTCTTATCCGACTTCCGAAAGGAAGAGGTCCGCTTTGAATTGGATGTGAGTAGAAAAATGTCGCGAGGGTCCGAAAGAGTTTGTCCGAGAACTACCACCGAACCTACTTCGGTCGCCAAGCGGTGATGCTGGCATTACTGTGATCCGATAAAAAATTTGATTTGAAGGGTATCGGTACCGTGGAATTACAGGCACATGAGATTTAACACTTTTACGTCTAAGAGTAACGGATGCGGTGCAATTATATCAGGGCACGTCCTCTGTGGATGTGTGCTCTATGAGGTAATACAATTGTTATAGCCAAGTAAACCTCTTAACATAGGTTAAGCCGTCTCCTTTAAAGTCTCCGAAGTTCCTTTAAATTCAGGATTTGTGATTTTCCGTGTAATTCTATCAAAATAATATACAAACGTTAAATGATATGACCTTCATGCGTACTGCCGTTTGTATGACCAGCGCTGCGTATACCAAATTTTAAACTATAAAAACTAGCTTTTACTTATTTTTTGCGTTGTAATAATATGCGTAGGTAAGGTATGTATGTAGGTGTATTATGCATGTGTGTGTTTGTATATTTGACCTCTCTATCGCGGCAAGCCTCCAGCGTCATCTGCTTTATCGTAATGACGCGTCATTAGTTACTGTTGATTTGACGAACGCTTACAATATAGGCGAACGTTTTTTATGGGAAAATATATAGTGGACTTTCTACGCAGCGTGCTTTTCTGTGCCCTAAGCAAAGCTGGTATAAGTAACTATAAATATTACATTTCATGCAAAAGTCGACCACCTTTTGTTTAAGCTCCAGTTACACTCTTATTCATAATATACTATAAGAATCAAAGTCCTGACTGACTGACTGACTGACTGACATATAGACAACGTACAGCCTAAACCGCTAGTTCATAATATTATGGAAAATATTGATTTAAAGTAACTTTTTCAGCATAAATAATAAATTTTAAATCAGCGTTCCAGAAACGATTTTTTGTCCGTAGCTCGGAAAATCACAACATTAAACTCATTTTACCCAAGAACAAGAACGTAAAGGTGTGTAAATCCCTCATAAATCCAGGCGGGATAAGTTTATCCCCGTTTTCAGAAGGAATTTGTTACAGTGACAGGTCCATTTACCTGTGGTATTCTTTCTCTAGGGTATTAAAAGGACACCGAAAAAGCTCCGAGTAATTGCTAAAAGCTAAGCTAGATGTATATTACCTTTGTGTTACAAACAAGAACGACAGCAGATGTTTTTGGAAGATTAAGTAAAATAAATATTCGTGGACTTTCCACACAGCACTATCTAGCCACAGAATAAGCAAAGCTTGCAATATGGGAACCAGACTCTTGATATAATACTTATTTAGGACAAAACATCAATTAACACCTAATGGCTCCAACGCCTCGACAGGTTTCCGTAGAATTCATAAATTAAATTCGAACCGCCTTTTGACATTTCATCTCAAATTTTAGATTAGGAGATTAACTTCGTACAGTTCTCAGAAAATTTGAGTTTGTTTGCATTCATTGTTTGAACGTAAACAGGCACAGTCATACAATGATCAAATGCTGAAGCGTACTTTTGCCGTGTTCTCAACATTGCCAAGTCTCTACATTTCTCTAGGACGCATTTCATAAGGAAAATTTTCGTCGTAAACTGCGTCTCACTTACATCAAAGACGGAACTTAGTTGTCAAAGTTTAGTCAACGGCCCACTTGCGCTTGCAGGTTTGCGAAACCGAGTAAACATAAATAATTCCACTAAACTTAATCCGAGTAAGTTTAATGAAATGGTAAACCAGAAGGCATAATTGTTCAGCTTAACCCTTACTTATCCGATACGGCACCCATTCCCCAAATTCACAATCGACACCAAGCTGCGCAATTCAAACCTTGCACGCTCCAATAACGTGTTACAAAAGATCGAACCACCATTGTCTCTAAATCATAAATGGGCCATAAAGTCCTTATAACCGTGAGTACTATTCGCGGCACGGACCACACGTGTGCCCACATCTCATTAATGCAATCGATACGCCCTCAGTGAACATTACGAACGCTAAAGCATTACTTTATTGCTCTGCGAACCGGTTGGGCTTAGATGTGTATCTGTTTTGTACAGTGTTGTGAAACCGGCGCTGAGTTGTGAAGTTAATATAATACCTATTGTGGTCATGTTTCAAAAGTGCGCTCAGGTACTATTGTATCCCATCGTTGCCTTTCCGCAGGCTAGGACTAGCAGACTCATGATTCATTCTTACCACGTGGGTCGTGCGTGACTCACGCACCCTGATACGCACTGCTGGTTTTGTCCACCTTTATTAATGGATCCATTAGACCCATATTTATATTCGATCCCAAGCGAATCAAACTGCTAGGCCTCTTGAATTTTGGACATTCGGCAAATGCCGAATGTCGAGAAAAAATTTAGGTTGTTTTAATTACTCTTCTCATAGTGCTTGAATAAAAGCATAATTTTTATACCGCAGTGTAATTTGGCACATACAGCTGACTCGTAGTATCCGCCGCTGGCTGCATTTTAAGAACATTATAAATGCATTAGCCTGATAAAACTCCAGATTTATTCCGCGTCGCGTTTTTTGATTCACAGTATTTTGACGGCTTCTGTATTCTAAAATCCCCGAATCTGATGGAGGAACATAGTCCTAACTAAGGTCCTACTTAGGGGTCATGACCACACGATAGCAGTGACGTAAAGGAGGAAGATTTAAATTCTTTAACCGGTAAACCGATTACAAATCGAGGCGAACCTTTGCGAAAGTCACGTGGTGAGTTTTGGGTTATAAGAAGAAACGTCAGTGTGTGCGGCTCTCCAACGCGCAGACACATTAGACGTTTATTCAATTAATTCACAAGGATCATATTCACGTCTTATAAAGTAGGTGAAGGCACTACGCCAGTTCCATGCGACCGAGTACATACCAATGGAGACTAACTGCTCCAGAAGAGTCACAATTAAGTATATGAATCACGATCACTTCAGCCATGAAGGAACGATAGAGAAAAAGTGGATATTAAATGCGAAAGTACAAAAGTCAGAAAGTATCATGAAAGTAATCAGCTGAAACCTCGCATGGTTTTTGGGGAGCCTTGTTTCAAAGGTCATGTTGATATTCGCGGTTTGTATTGCCGCTTATTCTCTCGGCAACACGAGGGCACGACCTCGCGCGTGACGTCACTCCTCAGATGAATGAACATCTCCCTCGACCCCTACCCTGACACCTCCTGACACCCCCTGACACCCCCTGACACCTTGGTCAGTTTTACACGAGTGATGAGTGCCAATAACTTAGTCAAAACAGCTGTTTTTATGGACTTTCCGCAATATACTTAGTTCGAATAATCAAAAAAGTCGAAGCTATCTAAATATTATTTTAGACAACTCTTTCTAAGTCCTTTAAAACTGAGTTGGGCAATTACTGTTTCTAAAGCAGTTAGGCTTTGTAAGTGTCCTCAAGGACGTTTTATAAGTGTCGTTGATGTGATAATAGAGTCGATCGTAAAGGCATACGATCTGCCTTTATTACGTAAACGCGACAGTTCTGCGACTGGCGTAAATAAGCAATCATTGCTATCATGCCACTTTTTTTTACTAAAGTGTGGCGTTTGGCTAATTAACTCGTGCTGCAGACCTGTTACAAAATACGTTATTATAAAATAAGGTCGATAAGGCGTTGACTATTTACTATTTTAACCTTTATTTTACCAGGTGTTAGACGAAGTCTAGTAGTTAATTCGGAAAATGTCTGGCAGTAAAATACGGCAACAAAACTAAATGTAGCTTGTAAGTATGGTCGCCTAAGCCCAATGTCATTAATTGCGAAATAATCCACTCTGTTCGAAAGCCAACTCAATTTGCGTGCCTGTAATAACCGACCCAGTTCAAGGGTCCGTTAGGGCCTTTAGGGAGCTATCACATAATTGCATTACGGCAATCTATTGAATATGACGTCAATCCATATATACGTTTAAAGGAATTTTAGCCTTGTGGGATATAATGTAGGTAATTATTACTTTGTCTTGTGGAGCCTCTGTGGTTTTAAAAAGGAAAAATAGATTTCGTTTAAAAGTTATTTATAAACAGCGAATGTATTTTGTCTCTCATTGCTCGCGTGGCGGTGGTAATTATTGACATCAATATTTAAGGCACTGTCATTCAGGGCCTGCTCTTTTTACTAACGGAAAAGTATATATCTAAAATTAACAGCATCATTTGCTATGTGCTAATGTTTTAATATTTAAAATCATTTATTGCACGTTTTATTCAGCTCAGTCTATAACTATACTATACTAGAAGTTGCGGCGTGGTTGAGCCACAAACATCATTCAAACATCAAAACTTTAGGTTTTACGAGTATATCAATTTAGCACTTATGAAGCTCCATTGAGTTATTAAATTAGTCGTTTTATATGCCCTGATGTCACGTTTCTACAACCAGTGGTTTTGGGGTGTGTGTTTATGTTAGTCAGTAGTGATATAAAATATTTTAAAATATAATAGTGGGATTGAAAAATGATCAAAATCAAAAATCAAAATCAAAACGGTCTTTATTCAGTACAATCACAAGGATCACTTTGAAACGTCTTATATACTAGGTGAATCTATCGCCAGTTCCTCGCGACCAAAGCCTAGAAGAACGGGCAAGAAACTAACGGCTTGGTTCCTAGCGTTTTTTTGTATGATCCTTTTTACAATTTTATTATGGTACCTACTTAATTATTTAGTGTTTTTAATGAGTTGGAGCATAGATCAGTCCCAAGCTTTTTTGTCATCTATATAATCAGAAATTTTATAGTAAGCTTTTGTACAAAGTTTTCTTTTTATTATGTTTTTGAATTTGTTAATCGACAACTGGTGAAAGACTTAACAAAAAATTACCACAGAAGATAAAACACAGGTAAAGTGCAGTGCAGCGGAGGTCTTGATCAAGTTCCTTATTTGGTTAGCAGTGAGTCATCAGAGCGGTGTGCACATAAGGCTTGAAGCCAACCGTTGCCATATCGAGGCCGACTTAAGGGGAATCCTAAACGATAAGCAGGAAAAACAGACTCCCAACTTCGAACCTGCACGAGAAATAAGGAAACTACGAGCAGGAACGATGAATAAAAATAATAATCAAAAATCAGTTTACACGAAAATCAGTTTCAGTTTTGTCATGGCGAAATACAAAAAATAATATTGATTACAGGACAAACATAATCGGTCATCACTCAGATTTGTGCTGATGCACTACAATAACCAACTTGCCGGTGTCAAGTAAATTGTTTAATTAATTGTTTTCATTAAGAAAGGCACACAACCGTTCACTTGTTTTGAATATAATTGTGGTGGTTTCTTTAAAACCTTATAAAATAGATAACGTAAAACAATATTCTAACGGTCAAAAACGGTCTCTCAATCTGTCATTTGACAGATTACATTCTAAAGAACTTGGAGATACCGTTTTTACAAACGACCACTTTGCTCGTGGGAAAAAATACTATTTAGTGAAAAAGCTGAGCTATTGTGGCTTAACGTCAAATCCATTAAAATAACTTTTTACAAATGTTTTTATAATTCTAATAAAGAATACCCAATACTTCAATATGTGTTATGATAGCGGGAGTTAAAAAAAAACTAATTCTAATAAAGCCAATGTTTAACATTTAAATTTCTGAAATCACTACAATAGTGAAAAGTAATTATTATGTTTTAACATGCTAGCTATCCACAAGCCCACATACCAAACCTTTCCTTTAGAAGTCAAGGTAGAAACTTCGCCTTAACTAAACAAGCAACAAAAACGTTGCTCACAAGCCCTACAGGGTATTATGACGCGATCCCTAAAACGGTAAAGGCTTCGCAGAAACAACAGGTTTTGGTTTTTTGCTCTTAGCGTAATGTAAAGACCTCTTATCCTACACAGAAGGCAGACCTTCAAGGGTTTGAAGACATTCTATAAGACGATATCAATTAAAATTACTGTTTTATATTATTCAGGGCACCTAACCTGTTTAAAATCCTAGCGTCAGCCCATGGAACTGGAATATATCGTCGATATCGTCTGACCGATGTTCGGTCTACAGAATGTCAGTCAGCCGATCTGTTTGATATTTATAGAGCAGACAATGAAGCTATTTGAAGTACGTAGACTAAGTACTCGAAAATAACCAAGTATGTACACTTGCACTACAGATAGTACACGCGATACCTACTTGCGCTACTAATACCAATAGCATACGTTGCACGCACACTTTGAAACTTGTACCTTTCAATGGTCTCATATTAGCAACACACGCTTTCATAAAGTAAACGGAAGAGCGATAAGGTTGTCCTTGTTTAGATACGTGCCTATGTGTGTGTCTAGATTTATGTATGTGCATATTGTGTATGTGTGAGCGCCTTGACCTTCCGCACCCGGTCTGTGACCGCTTTGAGCCGATTCTACTCAAAATGAGCTGAATCCTGTGAGGACATAATTTGACGTTAGTAGCGTCAACGTATCGTATTCCTAACAACAACAGAATAAGGTCGAATATCGCTAGGATACGTTACGCGCCATACGCCAAAAAGGTCAAAATGTATTCATGATGGGCAGTTCTGCCTGTAAAACTGCAAAACTTACCGCGATGTTTGGTTTTTGCATAAAATAGACATCAGCTCACGAATAATCTCTGGGTTTCGTAAACATCATTACAATAAATATTAGTGAACGAAATATCCACACTGGTCTTATAGCTCCAAAGTATGAGCAGCTGAATCCAGAGATGAGTGCGAAGGCCAGATGATGTATACCAAATAAGCCCCTAATCAGTTTTTGCTTCCAAACGGGGTAGATATCTACCATGCTAATTATGAGGCAAAACCCTAAATGAGGTGACGCCAATGCGGAAAAAAATATTTAGGTTTTTGTGAGTATCGACCGCGGGCGTCTCATTGACAACAAAACATTTGTGAAACTGGTTTCTTTAAGCATCTGACCTTCTTTTCGCTTTGTTCTAATTGTTACTTGGTACGAGTTTAACAGTACCCAGAAATGGGAATCACAAAATAATGTCACGTCAGACCGGTTTCCGAAACTTGTCCCCGATTTAAAATTTATTACCTCTTATATTTTGCCAATGTAGATTTTGAAGATATTTCCAAAACCGGTACTAATTCATTGGTCATATAATCACCAAGTTTATTGTTTTGTGAATGGATAAATAATAAATATCTACGTCAACACGAAAAGTCTTTGTTCCATTCTACCTTAGAATGCATTGTTGAAATTCAGCAACGCTCTGTGAAACTATTCGAGAAATTCCTGTTTTTCAAGAGTTTCTGTTCCTTTTCCGCCTCTGTGGTGCGGGGCTTAAACTACAATTTTTCTTTTTTTTCTTTTCAGTTGAATTCGACGCCCATGTAGTGTTTCGCGGTGATGGCTACGGATGAGATTGATTTAGTGGGCTATTCGTGATTCGTGCTTGTGGGCAGTATCTGCCAATGTCAGTGTAGTTAGTGTTGCTTGTGCCAGTGATGTGACAGTCTATGGAAGCGCCTGGGTGTGCTCGGCATGTTCACGAAGCACGGCAAGCCCGCGGAGCGGTGCCACCATCCCTCTCATAGGCGGTGTAAGAAGAAAAAACAAGCACCCCACACGCCGTGGAAGTACTTGATGAATTGCCCACTCGTTAGAAAATGTTTTGGTATAGTATTTTTATTTATTATACTTTTTTTGGTTATGGGTCTAGATTAAACATAAAACGTGATCGATAATATTGTTTTTATGTAAATATAATTAGCAACCGGATTGAAGCGGTAAAACTGGTTCATAAATTACGTTTGCAGTAGGCAAGGTAGGTACTTTGTTATGAAAGTTATGATGACTAATATTTTGTTATGGTTGATAACGATATTAAACATCCGTCGCGCGTGTACCTTTAACGTGGAGATATTCATTTATATTATTCCAATAACTTAAACTTTAGCTCAATTAATGAAACATTTTTTAAATTTGTGTACCGATTTAAGTATTTTTGACTATTTCGAATTTTTAGGCGGTGACATTTTAATCAAAATGTCATTGGTTTTTGGGACTAAACTATTGTCAAAAATAAAAAATTCAAGGTCGCATTGTAATAAATATTTATGGAAAAATACGTCACGACAATCTCCTTCTTTTTTGAGGTCGATTAAAAATATGGCCTGTCCAGTCTCGTGCGAGAATCCTTTCAGCAGATTTTCATGAATTTGTGAAGCAATGTGACCTTCAAGGTTGGTTTTACAGTGTTAATTATGTATAATTATAAAATTTTGCGTAAACTCTTCTCTAGGTTGCAAGGTTATAAGATAATTGGTCCGCGGTGTTTACGATAGTTAATCTGAAACTGTCAGTTTTCTTTTAACCTTGGGAGAAAACTGTCAGTTTTGTTGTTACTGAGACTTTTTAGATTAATTATCGTAGCATCGTGTGCGATAGTAGAATTATTAATCTCAAGTTGTACTCTGAAATTTTTGTACAGAACTACCTAGTTGAAATGTAAAAAAGAATAAGAAAGAAAATACATTTATTTAACACACACACAAAAAAAAAAAACAGAACGGATAGGTACAGACAAACAGAATACCTTCCAACTAAAAAACTCATAACAATAAAAAAGTCCCGTCCCGTTGCAGAGTGGTAAGCCAAAAAGGCTCAGACTCAGCTTTTGCTGATTAACAAGGTAATGTAGTTTTTTTTAAACAGTAACTTTTCTCAAATTTAAAGACTTACATCAAATAGAACAAAGCTACACAGAGATTGGTTAGATCTGGTCGTTAATTAGAGCAAATGTTGCAATTAAAAGTGGGATTCCGACGTCGTCATCAATGGCCTTGTAGTCTATCAATTTCTTTGAAGACATCTGTAAACTATAATTGACGGTAACTTACTGGTTTGAAGAAACTTAAGGCGGGATTTACCATTACGCTATCCACAAATAAATAAAAATATGTCTATAGATCTATATGTAGGTATATATGTTTGAGAAGTCTATAAAGAGATTTTTTTTCAGATGAATTGACATTGAGTTATTTAAACCAGCTCTGAATTTTATGAATTCTGTAACATCATCATACAGATAGGTGAATGGAATGCGTTAACTAAATATGAATAAATATTAGCAGACATTTCCCATAGCACTGTCAAACCCCAAACTAAGCACAACTCGTGTTTTTTTTTGTGAATATAAACTTTTGAGATATACTCGTATTATGACACTAAGACTGAACAAACATTTTCATTTCACAAATTGTTCTCGGTGGGATCGAACCCGCGATCTACAGCGCAGAAGATAGAGCTACTACCATCATAGCTATGTAGGATGTCAAAATGCCACGCTTATTAAAACTACCCTACATTCAAGAAGAAAATACAGAAGCAAAAGATTATTTTATTTATGACCCTTATTACGAAAAAATCCCGTTTGAAATATTTTCCTCCAATCCAAAAGCCAGTGAATTTGTCATACTCATACATTTTTCACATTACCTCATACAGACTAATGCACAGGTATAAATCTCCGGCGCTTAGTGGCTCGGGCGTTGAACGAACACGACCTTGCCTGCATTCCTTCGCTGACCGATCGCAGCAATGCCACAGTAGCCATCATAATCACATCTTGTTAAAGTTTCTCTGTGACGACATTACTAAAAATACTCGCCTTCTATGTAAAGTGTATTGCGATTGCCAAGTCGGGTTCTGGCACACATTTTTGCCATTTTTTTTTTGGAATTTTCAGTCTTAGAGGCACTGGGAGACAGTATAGTTTGTTATATTCACTTCTCTATTTTTTCTCTGTTCTCTTCCCCACGAACGAGTGTAGTTCCTATATTGGTATAATTGCTGTGAAATTTTGCAATGGTATCAATAATGTCCAAAATACACGATGCAGTTAGTTCTCAGCGAAAAAGACACAAATTATCGCCTGTGTAGTGACACAACGGGCAACTTAGAAAAGACTGCACAATTATATTATATAAGTCATGGTTATTTGATTTTCCTTGTTCATTGTTATTGTTCTATATAGGTACCTACATGAGCCTATCATTTTCCTTTATGATATCGCACCCAAAACTGATACAACCATTGTGTAGGACCATTTTAGTCTGAATGTTTTCCATGTACAGCACCATAATCTAGGTAAGGTAGGCTACGTATATTTTATTACATTTCCAGTTGGTAATTTCTACGTAATATTTAACTCCTAGATTTTCCTCTTCAGCTTTCCGAGTAAAACCCTACACTGTATAATTCAAAGCAGTGGAACATTTATCTTCATAATTGAACA
Organism: Chloroclysta siterata; assembly: GCA_932294275.1. Taxonomy (NCBI): domain Eukaryota; kingdom Metazoa; phylum Arthropoda; class Insecta; order Lepidoptera; family Geometridae; genus Chloroclysta; species Chloroclysta siterata. The sequence continues at coordinate 22,608,471 of OW028588.1, forward strand.
AGTTGTCTAGATGTTTACAGAAAAGGGAATTTCTAGTATTCCCGGTTTTCAAGTTTGCTTGGTTTTTCTTCGTTCGCCTGTCAATTGCCAAATGCGGTCTGAAGACTGGTTCTTACGGACGTATGTGATTCTATGTGGCGGTATATCATTGTGATGCTATAGTACAAAGAGAGCACTAGTGGTTTAGTGGTAGTCGTGGGGTCAAAACTGGTCGTGTATCAATGAGATTTTCTGAACAAAAATGTATGTGCACAGTCCAAGTCCAGTCCAGTACTCCCAAACGGTGAGAAAACATTGTGAGGAAACCGGCATGTCGTAGAACCTTCAACCTGTCGTAGAAAGTACTAAAACATTTGTCAAGTGCTCGAAAGGAGCCTTTTCAGTCACTTAAAATCCTTTCACCACACAGTTTCGAAAGAACTAGTGACACGTCAAGAAGAAGTGCAAAAGTTTATCATAGGATTGATATGTTTTTCATCCAGTTGAGTGGATATACTTGTTGCTTCTAGCAACTTTGCGTTCTACCTCGTAGTTCCAGTCAGCAGTTTCACGAAGTTTTACTAACTGCCATATTCCCACCGTGACGTCGCGTCGGTTTGGTTGAGACGCTTTCCCTTAGCTTCCAAGTGCTAACAACAAGTAAAAGTTACCTAAGTTTGACTCATTATCACGGTCGATTTGCTTCTCGATCTATTTAGGTATTGTATTTGTTTATTTTTAGATTTACTATTAAGGTACCTTTGAACTCTTACCTATGAATTTATTTACGGAAAAAGTATAAACTAGGGGTATTGTTATCGTGGTTTAAACAATTCACAGAGAATGACTATATCTCGGGATTTGAGACTTCTCAAAGTAGCAAACTGGCTGCATTTACTCAATAAAGGAACCATGAAATCATAAGGCATCATCTAATTTCCTCGTTTTATCCTTCAAGTGAATTGCCACGACTTCCTGGCTGGCTCCAGGTTCAGAAGAGCTATACTGGGAAAGTGTTTAACGAGATTTTAATGTTTGAGCTTGTAAAATTTATGGCCAACGGCGCCCAGGTCTATCTGCAAGGATTTTACTGAGTAATTTGCACTGTCTGTGTGTTTCCAACAGGAAAATTGCAGGCGGCTAGCTGTTCCACTCAAGGAAGATGAAAATGGAGAAGTATTGGGCGTATCCCTCTCACGTGAACTCTAGTATGAAAATATCACATTTTCAACTAACTGTACATTGGTTTACTTATAATGATGATCACGCCACGTTAAGTTAGAATTCTGAAATTAAGTCATGTGCTGTGTATAAGGATAAATTTGAACAGCTCATGATTACCTCATTTAATAATAATGAAATGGCATTTATTTATTAAAAAATTATAAGAAAGGTCAGACTTACATACAGTGCGGTAATTTTTTTAAGTAATGAAATGGTGAGAGTAATGAATGGGGCTAGTATTATAAGCATAGTATTATAGCATTTAAAATACAAACAACGAATGTTATGTAAAAGTAAAATTTATAATATTACTTTTAATCACCATGTGCGCGTATACGTTGGTTTAATTATGGGCAATATGATCCACCACTTCAGATCTGGAACTTCGTTCTCATTATATGAGAATAATTCAATTCAATATGTCACAAGCTTTGGCTTAGTTTGGGGCTAGATAGTGGTGTGTGGAATGTCCACCAATATATATATTTAACAAACGACTTTAGGGGATTCGTGAAGTTGATAGTTTGTCTAGGCCTGGTCGCGAGAAGCTGGCGTGGTTCAAGTGATTCTTGTTATTTCATTAAAATACATTTTCTTTTGACTGTGCGATGAAGATATTTGTGTTTGGTGTGTGCCACGGGTTCAAATGTGTGTGCTCGGCGTATTATTTTCTTTCACAAGAGCTATCACACACAAATACAATATTTTTGTCGTTTACGTCCTGGCAAAAGCCTGACTATTTGTACACTAAATGAGATTTCCTTCGGTCGACATAGCAAACAGGGTCGGAAATTGGTTCCTTCTCGACTCCTATCAGATTACATGTACCTATTATTGACATTACGAGTATATTATTATTCGGTTCTGATTGGATTTTGTTAGAAGATTGTGTATAGGACAGGGTATTCCAGAAAAATATTTTTGTTTTTGGTATGGCTTTATGATTTTGTTTTTGAAGGGTTACTGGCGAGATCGTGTTTGTTTTATCAAAACGAAAACAGGTTTTCAAGAATGGATGGAATGGACCTTATTTGCACCATAGCTTCTCTTCTATTTTGGGGCTCGTCCTAGTAGTTCCTAAAATGTAATGATGAACGATGTCATTTTCCCCGTTCGAAAACATTAATGGTGTTTTGTATTCTAAATCAGTATGCCAGATTGCTTTGCCTTGTCGCTTTGAGTGCTACGCTGAATATTACAACGCCTGCAGGTATCTTGCATTGTAAAGAACGTTTGTGATTGGATATTTTTATACCTATGTTTACCTATGTTTTTGTCCGAACATCCAGCAAGTGAAGTCGCGAGTAAAAAGAGGCTGGTAATAATCCGTTTAGAATCTCGACGCTGTGAACCTCCTTGGAAGCTTTGTTGTAGTTCAACGTTATGAAGTAACTACCTATCTAGAACCTAGTTATACTCCACTTCGTGGGTAGAATGTAATTTTAAACTTATCATGCTTGTGTCTTCTGTTTTAAACTATCATTACATTTTCTTAACATTCCTATCTCTTTGTTGTGCTATGGTGTTATCGCAGACATGGATTGTTGTTTATGTTTCAACACGTAGCTGTACGTAGGTAAATAAAGTTCGTTTGAGGTAGTGATCAACTGGTACTGGTACCTAGTTACGAAGATTTGCTCTGACTCACGCCAGAAAACCCTAACGAGTCTGCCGAGACGAGAGAGCCAATTCCAATAGCCGATGATTGATGGTTAGTGCAGGCGCCAAAGGTATGCAATTATGTAAATTGTTACGTCTTTGAAAGCTATATTGTTTTCTAGAGATCAATTTAATGATTCAACAGAAGAAGGCACAAGGGAAATGGGGATCGGCGAGTTAAATAATGGTATAACGTGTTCACTAATAAGCGCAAGAGATAAAATGTTGGCCTTTATACATGGACGATGTTATGTCAGGTGAAATGTTGGTACAGCAGACGAGTAAAGTAGAATACCAACGTTCAAGTACCTAATTAAAAACCTTGCCAACGGTAAAGAGTAGAATTAAAGTATTCAACGAAGAAATACAAGAAAAGGCACTTTCCTTGTTATTGTATAATAAGAATTTTCCAATTGCTTCGGCTCCATAGTAAGTAGCCAACGTCAGGTAATGAAATTCTGGGCCTTGGCCCGGGTTTACATGTAACGTAAATGATTATGTATAATGACTTATTTTATTTGAGTATTATAAGTAAAACAATTTATCCAATAAAACTCAAATAAATAAGACGCCTAATAATATGAAAAAATCTAGTAACGGCGTAATTTATAAGCCCTGTTTAACTAAACTGCCGAAGCAAGACTTACAGCTGCGTGGGTAGGTAGCAGACGTCGTATAAAGTAATTAATTACAATTTACCTTACAGACACGCAGACAGACATAATAGCACTTAAACCCACGCTTGTTCTGGATTGTAACTGACCTAAATATACAGTTTAAGTGAAAGTAAACAGTGGGTTTAAATTGTTTGACAACATCTGAATTAACAATCGTTTAAAAGAGAAAAATATAAATTCTCTGTATTTTTTCTTGTTTTTCTTTAATCTCTTAACAATTGAAGGTGTACAATTACTTTATTCATCAATTTAGATAATAAAACAATAAAATATGAATTATTATCTATCTTATGCTGATAAACACCAGCTCGAGATGAATCGACACGATCAGAAGACGAACACCAGATAATGAGACCGGCTTAGAATATACATAAGACGAGTTATGGGGGCCTTGACATATGATAAGAAACTGCGTCCGAAATTATATATATCTACTGAAGATTTAAAGAGATTTAAAGACTACAAAATAAATGGGATTTGATTATGTCTAATATATGAATTTTAGTAAAATATTGAGATGGTTTGAGCACGACAAGATAAGCCCCGAGTTTAAATTATGTCGCTTACTGTGAAATTGCAGTACAAAGTGACAGGGCACAGGGCAGGTTTAAAACGGGGCTTTACATAATCAGAGGGGTTTGAATTGCACAAAGGAGTACTAGGTACCTCGCAAAAATTAATCTACGAGGCGAAAAATCACAATGAAAATTTCGTTCCACAATTGTTTTTGTAAACCAAAAGGGGAATTAAAGAAAGCAAAAAGAGTTCTTTGAGCAAACGACAGGGGAACAAAATGTTTTGAACCCTAACAATGCTGGTTTTTGTTGAATAGCCTTGGACCGGGAACTTGGGTAAATCTGGAGCGGAATGAAAAAATATTTATAATTTACGTTAATTTGTTTAACCCAGTTAAGTCAGCATCAAATTGGAGACTCGGAACGGACAAATTGGATGCGTTGTATAGTATTGAATGAATCAATAAATAAAATAAATGATAAATGCAAGGCGTTACTAATGCTTGTGTACCTATTTTTTAATAATTTATACCCTTATTTTTGCTATAATCCGAACACTGCCCAACCGTTATTCAAACTTTTATAAATTTCCATGTTTCCCTAAAAATATTCGAAAATTCGTTCATATTTTTTGTTTAAAATACTCGTTTAAGCGAGTCGATAAATTCGGTTGATCGATTGGCTGTCATCATTATGTTACGGACACGGTGTGACAAAAATGTACGAGTTAAATCATGTTTGGTCAACACGTGTCGCTTCGAACTTTACAATAATATAGCCGTAAACAGGATTTATACCTGACCATAACTTTGTAAGGCAGCTCTTGAAGATCGTTAAAAATGACTGATTAAGAATCTGAGGAGACCTGAGCTTTGTCATTTTAAAGCCAAAGCCCGATCCATAGACAACAGCGCAGCGCTACTCGGGTTACTCGCAATAGATCAGAAGAGATAACAGCTTTGCCTCAAGCCATAGCAATTAGTGCAGCGATATTTTTTTTTTATAATTAAAGCGATTTACTACGGATATATTTTTTGTAAGTCGAGTCCCGTAGGGTCTGATAAAATTATACCAGATAATTGCTTTTTTAAATTTTAGCTTCGACAGTCGAGCGAAAATTGCGTTATTGAAGACCCTTCTATCAACGTTATTGCCATAGCTTCTAATACCTTTGCAATAAAAACTAAAATAAAATTTAAAAAAAAACTTTTATTATCATTTGTGTTGGATGCTACTTGGTCACTTAAAAAATCTTAAGTGGTCTGCTCCAGCGTGATGTTCTAACAAATTGAAAGCAACACCCACAGTCCAGTGGCCTTCTCCACCAAGTCAGAAATAGTTACAGAACTTATATAAGTGGCGTAGTGAGGAAAACCCCAGTGCATACTGATTTAGCTAACTCATTTAGAAAATACGACGGCAGCGTTCGAGAACATGGACGTAGAAGTTTCAGAAAACTAAAGTGAAAGAACAAATCTTGGCTTCGTTTACGACCGCGTATCTGCAGGCGAACTCTTTTGAAAAAAGTAAGGTTGATCGAATATTCAAGAACTATGGCCAAGATTTTTCAATTGCCAATCTATACGCGTTGTATGGTATTGTATCGGTGTCAAATGAGCATGAATAGAATCGTTTGTTTTAATTTATGTTTGGAATAAGTCCTCTTAGATCTTATTAGATAATAATAAAATCTCCGGGGTCTTAGTTATTGTTTTTTTAAGAAACAGCTGTTTTCATTGAGCTAAGTTTAAGTTGACTTAGAACACAACTCCTACGCTACGTTTACAATTTCATTTTCCCTTAGCGGTGGTGCGTCCAATCGATAGTTGTCTCGGAGTTATCTGTAACAAATGTCTTTGCAAATTCTATTATCCACCTACGGTGGAAAGTTGGGACTGTTTGAAAAATTACTTTGCGGGACGTGGGCTGTTTCAAAAGCTTCTATTTTCGATTTGTTACCAGGTTGGAGACCGCAGGGTTCGCGATGGACTTGTTGAAATGTTTTTAAACTTGTTACAAAACTGGTATATCGTGTTTAAAAATTAGGATAAGTACTTATTTTAGAAAAAATATTTTAATTAAGTATATTTTTTTAAACATTTATCCTCAAAAATAGCTGCAGCGGAGTCGTGGAAATAAGTTTGTTTTAAAGTTATTTACTTTGCAACACGTTTATTTGTTGGTTAAGAAAATAATTACTACATGATGTACTGATACTCGTACTCCTCTCCTATTTGGTCTAAAAACATACAGTCTCTCTCATAAAAATATAGATTATGTCTTAATAATGTGTGGAGAATTTTTTTCCTCTTCCAAAGTAGAATAATGGAGACAGTCATAATTTTAGTCGTAACTGAACTAAATTTCACCTTTGACATTTTTCACCAAACTTTTCCCGACATTCAAACTCCATTTTAGGAATCACTGTGATCATTAGTAGATAATAAAACTTTTAAAATGGCTTCTTTCTTCTCGAACTTTTCGATGTAAGGGCCTAATCTTTTTACGAAACCATCCGTCTTTTCGATGAAAAAGGGTTTCATAGCAATTGAGACGTTGGTTGTTAGTAGTTAAATGTTGTATTTTGTTAACATTTTTTTTTTTTACTAGCTTCGAATTTTAAATAGTATGAATGAAAACATACGAGTAGTACACATTTCTTAGGTTACCAAACTATTGAACAAATAGCGCGACTGGGCCCAGTTATTTATTTATTCTGTAAATATTCCTTTTTTGCACCAGAAAAACTAAACGCCAGTTCGCGTTTAACGCATCGAATCGTAAAGTTGATACATCGAGAATAGAGATTCAGTTTCTGCAATTTTTGGATGCAACACAGCTTTTTTATTGCCTTTTTTAGTGTGTTGGTGTTATTTCGGTGTTATTGTAACTATCATTTGGTGTCAGGACTAAAAGAGAGCAGTTGAAATAAAAGTGTTTTATGTGATATGCTGATTTGAAAGAAAATGTTTTCCCTGGAGTTTGAATAAACTCGCCACCAATATAGTATTCTTCTTCTTGTTTGCAATACCTTTGCAGTGTAGCCCGCAATTTCGCCAATGTCACGTTTTATGTTAGACCTTAGCACGAAATAGAATGATGATGATCAGTGAGGTAATGCTCGGTGGAGAATTTCGTTTATTTTAATTAATTATTCAAAAAAATAAACATAAACCTATATACCTAGTATAATGATGTTCTTCTTCTTTTCTTCGTTTATGGCTCCTGCCCGTCTTTCGACAGACAATCTTGCCGGTGTCAAGTGAATTTAAATACCTACTTTATAGTCAAGTCATTTGTTTTGAAGAAAATGGTGGCGGTTTTCTTCAAAACATTCGAAACATTTTCGGTCAGATCAGGATATTACATAATACACACATTCCAAATGCTTACACTTTGTGCTAAGACTTCAATTAATGTAGGTTAAAATGCCACCGAAATTACACAACACAACTCAAAATAACACTAGAAAAACAATTAAAATGAAAAAGCTATGTTGCTTCCCAAAGTGTCAGAAAACTAATGATCTTCAATATAAATTACAACCAAATTGACGTATTTGACTATATTGAATTAATAATCACTTGACACTGACAAGATTGTCTGTCAAAACGATAAATCCAAAACAGGTTAGTACAGCAATTTCACCTATTATGATATTACGGTATAAAGGGGGTAGGTGAAGAGGGCGGTGCAAAGTGATTTATTTCTACACGCTCCCATTCATGAGCGGTCTCGCTCGCTTGTACGATTTATCAATGACAATTGGTTTTTCGTCGTCATTCGTTTTTCTATTTCCGACAGCTTTTTTTGTGTGCGGCGTCCTATAATTGCTTTGGGGCATTTAATTTCGAGAACCACTATGTTTATGCTGTTTGATGGGAAATAAAATAAATAAGATGTTTAAGCTTTTGGTAAACTTCTTTAATTTTGTGAATATTACATTTTGGGGAGACCTTTGACATTGACATTTTAAGAGTAGTAGAGCTCTTTGTGAAGAGCTCGTCCGGGGAAATACTACCACCACACCTTTTTCTGCCACCAAGCAGCAATGCTGTGTTTCGGTTTGAAGAGTGTGGTTGCCGGTGTAATTACAGGCACATGAGGCTTAACATCTGTATGCCTCAAGCTGATGGAAGCAGGGCAGTGCATCGTAGGGCACGTTCATATCGTGCGTGACTTACGAGGCAATGCTTTGTTATAGGTGATGGTTACCACTTAACATCAGGTGGGCCATCTGCTTGTTCCATCAGCTGGTTGTATAAAAAAAAATAAAAAAAAATGACCTGATGTAGGGTGACCGAAAATGTGGCAGTAAAGAACTGATTTTGGACTAATTTGTGTTGTTTTAAGTTCAACTTTAACGATACGTCTCCGCGTCTCGACGTATAACTATATTTGTCCAAGGGCAATAAGTCCACTTCAAGACATCCTTCGTGAGACTTTTTCAAAGGGAGCTATTTTTAGCCTTCTCCATTTACCGACTACCCGCAGCTTAAAAGCTATTTGAACAAGTCAAATATCGTGCTATAGCTACAGTTTCCTATTAAACCTCAACCGTCACGTGACAACCGTTAAAAACAAAAGTAGATGCGATAAAACCATCGTAAGGAGCGCGATGCTTTATGCGGGCTTGCTTGTTCGTTATAGACATTAGAGGAACGCAACAGACGTTATCTTTATCTTGAAGTTGAAGAAACATCTATTTAATAAGAATAAAAATAAAAATAAAAGATATAATATAGATAAGATAATAATGTGGGATAAAGGAGAATAAAAATAAAAGTAATCTTGAATAACGAACACGAACCGTAAGATAAAACGTAGGATGCCTTTCCACCACCAGTTAACATGTAAGATCGTGGGATGTCGATGGATGGAGAAGGTTCACTAAAAATCTATTGAAACCAGCAATAGACTTTTTTTTATACTACTAGCTGATGGAACAAGCAGATGGCCCACCTGATGTTAAGTGGTAACCATCACCTATAACAAAACATTGCCTCGTAAGTCACGCACGATAGGAACATGGCCTACGATGCACTGCCACGCGTCCATCAACTTGAGGCATACAGATGATAAGCCTCATGTGCCTGTAATTACACCGGCAACCACATTCTTCAAACCGAAACACAGCGTTGCTGCTTGGCGGCAGAAAAAGGCGTGGTGGTAGTACTTCCCCGGACGAGCCCTCCACAAAGAGCTCTACTACTCTTAAAACTTAACTCTTAAGACTTTAGCTAAAGTTGCATAATTTCATCGTTATATTATGATCGTCTTGTTGAGCTCGCTTGTTTAAGACATGCATGCCGTTCCAAAACTCTCGCTCTCGCTTTTAAGAAGATTAAAATCTGCATAGCTGATGCTTGTGATGTTTCATTGTTCAGTTTATATGCGAGTAAATTTACTCCGCATTTTTGTAGACTTCGTTGAAACATACGGGAAATTATGGACTGATATATTCACTAGAATTATGAATTTTCTTCAGAAGCCAGTACTGTAAATCAACCTATGTCATAAATCAGCGAACACTGCATCTCATCTGTGCTAAACATAACCAGTACAATCTGTGCTAATAGTGTTGTACTTAGTGAAGTGTCAAAATGTATCGATAAAGTGTCGAATGTCAGTCGGCTGCCAGCCCTAATGGAGACTAGAGCGGGGTAGCGCCCGCATGGGGCAAACGGCGAGCATGTGCCGCCTTCACGGATCATGTCTTCAACACCAGAAAAGTATGTATCCTCATGGTATTTGTATACACCTTATCATTATGTATGTCCAGCTACTGAGCCACGCTACGTTTTTGGTATTTGGTTGTATTGCGAGCCTGGGTGTTGTATGAAGTCACGTGAGTTCTTAGTACGCCCGACGTTTATGGCGTCTCAAACTTCGGGCTAGCGATCCAGAAAACCAAAAACGAAAAACAAACTCAGTTTTCGATTCGTCTCTCTCCAGTGTTTGCCAGCAAAATTTGGCATATTGATGCCATACCTGCCTCAACTCATTACCGACATCGTATGTCTGTGTCCACAAAGTCATCGATATAGCTCTTAAACTTAGTAAGTAAAAGTAGCTAGGGCAGCCCTTGCAGCATGTAGAATCGACAGCCGCTGGAGAAAAGTTTCTATAATGGCGAGCCTGAAATGGAAGGCGAAGCACAGGGCAGCCACAGATGGACCACCAATTCCTCGATGTTGCACTCAAAATCATTCTTCTGGTAATTTATGAGTATTGGGAAGTTTTTTTTTATACAACTAGCTGATGGAACAAGCAGATGGCCCACCTGATGTTAAGTGGTAACCATCACCTATAACAAAGCATTGTCTCGTAAGTCACGCACGATTAGAACGTGCCCTACGATGCACTCCCCTGCGTCCATCAGCTTGAGGCATACAGATGTTAAGCCTCATGTGCCTGTGATTACACCGGCAACCACACTCTTCAAACCGAAACACAGCGTTGCTGCTTGGCGGCAGAAAAAGGCGTGGTGGTAGTACTTCCCCGGACGAGCCCTTCACAAAGAGCTCTACTACTCTTAAGATTAGAAGTAGTGAAGTAGGAGTATTGGGAAGTATTTGTCCGGCAGTCAATTTATATAGACTTATGATGATGAAGTTATATTTGTGCCGAGTATTTTCAATTACCCGCTTGGCTGTTAGATTTTTAATGTCAACCTAGTACTTGTCATCTACCTTGTCTTTGTAAGTACCCGTTTAAGATACAGATACACCCCATACCTTCCTCGTATTGTACTAGTTCGTAGTAGTACTACAGAATACTAAGTTACCTTCAGTAACGCCACTTTCAGCTTCACTTTTCAGCAACGTTGACTGGGTTTTGTGTTTCTCTTATGGTTTTGTTCCGTAAATATATGTATAATTACGTAATAGTTTTTTACTGTACATTCTATTAAGAATGTGTACCTTTTAAAAGTAAACTGTTTGCTAAAAAGATGAGGATCTCAATAAACATTTAAGTAAAAAGTAAAAAACTGGATTCCTATATTATACGAGGAAGACAACGAAATACCATTATTTTTTTAGCTATAAACGAAAATATCTGTCATGTTTAATGCTATGTGAATGGGATAGGTAAATATTCCATTCCATAAGAAAATAGCGCAAAAGATTCTCCTTGAATTATTATTTCAGTCAACCGAAGTTGGCTTTCATCGCAAACTCTCTTTCTGTTTCCTATGAATGATTTAACGTCGTATATTCGTACGAAAACGTATTTCTCTGAATATGAGATAGGTCTATGAAAACGTTGGTAGTTAGATTACACTCGAGAACAATGAATCCGGGTGACCATGATAAACTACAATATTCCCGAGACTAAAAACGCCAGCTAAGTAAAATAAAGTTGTTCGTTGAAAAGCCAATGGAATTTCTCATAAATATATTTCATTTTCAAAAAACTAGCCTTCAAGATAATTTTAAGGTTATATGCTAATGACCCCAATTAATTTCTCTCGAGTGAATATTGCAACAATATCATGGCCGTCTTTTATGTGTTGGTAGTAGAATCCTTGAACTTATTTTTACATGTATATTAATCACGTATTGGTGTCATATCATAACAATATCATGCACTAGCGGCCTGTCCCAGCTTCGCATGGGTGGTCATAAATTTTTTAAACATTTAGGATAAACTTAGACCGTGTGGGTTCGAGCCTCGCGTCTACTTATTTCATACATTTGCACGCGCTTCTCCTTGAGAGAGTGAAATCGCAAAGCGCGCGTGACCCGTGGACCCGTTAACATTTTTAATTTCGTCATATCTTTTGAATGGAATGTCCGATTTGAAAAATTTAAGAAGTAATCGATAGGTATTGAAACCGTCTTAATTATGAAATGATTTATTTGGATAAGGATTAATACCAAGGTACAAATAAAGACCCTTTTCTAGCGAAGGCATATCAATTATTTTTTTATAATAAAAGAACACTTATTGTGACATAACTATAATAGTTAGACATATGCTGTCGCGACATTTTTTGTAGATGATGACGTGTTCTACAAAATCGTAGTACATTATTTTGTTCTATCTTTCGCAGCGCACGCGATGTAAGGTTTTTGTTTTCCACCTTGGGTTACATTATTGAAGTTTTAGTAAGGATCCCTGATTTTTTTGAAAATATAATATAGCCTATGTTACTCAGGGATAATGTAGCATTCTAATGGTGAAAGAATTTTTGAAATCGGACCAGTTGTTTTTGAGCCTATTCGTTACATACAAAAATACAAAAATACAAATGTTACCTCTTTATAATATTAGTGTAGATAATCATAAATTCCTTGAACCATAACTTTTCTTAGTCTAAAACTAACTGACCCGTGCCCATTTTGTTGGGCGGTGTCAAATTTGCAATAACATAATATTGAGATGAAGGCTCAAGGATCCTATCTTTTAAGTTAGATCAAACTGCACACGGTGCGCAAATTTGATTGAAATCGGTTAAGTAGTTTAGGAGTCCATAGCGGACAAACAACGTGACGCGTAATTTATATATATTAAGATAATTGGGGCTCCCCGGAATGAAGAGTTTGAATAACCCAGATTTCAGTATACAGATGAAAAAAGAACAATATAATTTTTTCAAAGCTACAATAGCTACAGTAGTTAGGTTAAGTACAAACTACTATACTATTGGCTCATTTGCCAGACGTGTAAAGTAGGTACTACCTAGCTGAGTACTTTACCTATAAACTTTACCTATAATACCTTTTTAATAAATGAAAAGAGAAACCTGTATTATTGTCTCTAAAATTGACTACCTACTCGCTTTAACTAAGTTTGAACTTGTCATTAGATAGATAAACAATCGTATAATTCTCTATAGTTTTACTTAGCGCTTTGCGAATACGCTACCAAATTAGAAAGCGCTTTACCAGTACCAAACGATACAACGAGTGCTTGGAATGTGAAACACGTAGACGTATCCACATAATAAAACTTAATTATAGGTCTCCGGCAAAGTCTTTCTCCTAATGCACCTTAATAAAACAGTAAGTAGGGAGCAAATGGCACAATGAAAAACTCCTTTTACCATTTTAAACACCTACTTGGAATATAAAACAAAAAAGAAAGGGCTTACGGCTGTAATCCGCAGACACGGTAGATGTCCCGTTAGAACTGGTATCTAGTGCCAACTCATGAACCTTTGAGGATGTCTAAGGGGGTACCTAGCCAGAAGCATGTCAAAACTTTACGTTTCGCATTTGCGCATGTTACAACTACCTACCGTAGTAACAAGTTCAGATTGCAAGCCCATTGCCTTGCTAAAATACTAACCTGCTTGAGTCAGTGAATAATCCCGTAAACTAAACAATAATTTTTCAGATTGCCCGATAAAATACCAAAAAATTAAATAAGAAGGTAATAAATAAGTGTACTATTATTTACATAATAATTTTCAAAAGATAACTTTTATTAACATAAATGCATCATAAGTACATACCTACTCAGTAGCGTAGCTATCGTAGGGCCAGGTGGTACAGTGCACTAGGGCCCCGGAACTCAGGGGGCCCTCTAGCCTAAACTTTGAAAAGAGAGGGTCAGCCAGCTCCCGAAGCTAGAAAGCCTTGAGCCTTTTTTATTTTTTCTCTACGCACCAAGGCCCTTGTCCACCTAGCTACGCCACTCGACATTGAAACTTGACAGTTTTGCAAAACTGTTTTGTCAGAAACATTGGAGTAAATAAATTTACAGGTTTGTAAAATTTGTACTTGAAATATTAGGTTAGATTTTTCGTAGATATGCATGATGGCAGGTTTTACGATTTTTGCGAGCATGCCTACATCCCTATAGTATGAATAGACCCCCACCTGTTCCGTCCGATGTAAGCTTAGGTTGTTAACTAAGCTGTAAAACATATCGGAAAAATTTATAGCCCGTTATACCGATATCGCTTCCCATATTGAGAATTTATAGTCTATAGTTTGGTCTACAGCGGTTTAAATTGGGAGTCGGGAGTCTGACCTGATACTTTATTGTCCTCTTGTCGCTCGTTCACCAGTATTTACAAGTATTCATATAACAATGGGCATTATTTTATAACGTAAATAATACCTAGAAATTTTGCCTCCCTCATGTAGGTTTTAAATATAATGTGAGAGTAGAGCTCTTTGTGAGAGCTCGGCCGGAATGTACTGCCACCATGTTATTTCTGCCGCCAAGCAGCGTTGCTGTGTTTCGGTTTGTAGGGTATTACAGGCACTTTGACCTCGGTATGATGGACGCGCAGTGCATCTTAGGGCACGTCCGTGTCGTGCGTGACTTTCGAGGCAATGCTTTGTTATAGGTGAAGGTTACCACTTACCATCAGGGGAGCCATCTGCTTGTTCTATCAACAAACAAGTTTAAAAAAAAGTGTATGAGAGAGTTTACCGCAGTCACTACACTTGGCAGTTTTGGTGACTGCAGTGTTTGTTTTAAGTGCTCAGGAGAGGATTGTGCTTTACGTTAGTCGCCTTTTACGGCATCCATGGGAGGTAGAGACTCTGGGACCATCACACCCTCAATTAAAAGATATGATAAAATATACATCGAAAAGTTCAAAATCTTCTGAAGGTTTGCGCCTGCGCCGGTCCGTTCTTTCATTTAATGGCTCCTGTCACCCTGAACGACTTGTCAGCTTGCCAATAGCAAGTGAGTAAATTAAAAAAACAGTCTTCTGCTGTCTTTTTCTTATAAAAACAGTGACGATGATGATAAATGACGCTTCTCTTCGAAACTTCTAGAATATATTTTCGAAAATAAATGACGGCCTTTACCATGGATTGACTGGACTTCACTTGACACTGGCCAGATTGTCTGTGATGCCAATAGCTGGAGCGAAGAAGAAATGAGGCATACCAAATAAACTTTCATTCCAACGGTTAACGCTTACTACCTCAAGTAATATAGGTTAAAACACCATTTCAAATATAAAAAAACGAATCAAGAAGCACTATTGCTCCGACTTCATCATCATCAACCTATTAAGTGCCACTGAGCCTGGCATTATTGCTTTGAAAGTCACTTGTCAGTGACTGATTTGCCATTTCTATTCCGCGTTTGTGTATTTAATTGAAATTAAACTGGATTCATTTTCTGACATTCTTGGAAGCAACATAGCTTTTTCATTTTATTTGTTTTTCTAGTGTTATTTTGAGCTGTGTTGTGTAATTTCGGTGGTATTTTAACCAACATTACTTGAGGTTTTAGCACAAAGTGTAAACATTTGGAATGAAAGTGTATTGTGATATCCTGATTTGACCGAAAATGTTTCCAATGTTTTGAAGAAAACCGCCACCATTTTCTGTAAAACAAAATGACGGCCGACTTGACTATGGACTGACTTGACTAAAAAGTATTCAATACAAATCACTTGACACTGGCAAGATTGTCTGTCGAATGACGGACAGGAGCCATAAATTGAGAGAAGAAGAAGAAATTAAACTGACGACGCGCAATTTTTCCACTTTCCAGGTTTAGTCGAGTTTTAGTGGCCATTGGCCACGTAATAGCGTCACGGGATCGTCGCATTCTTAAACGATGGAGTAACGCCTGGTAATAGGATCTGACAAATCCATGATTATTGGTACCTAGTCATGAAGTCTTCTAATCCCCTACCGATTACGTTGTGAAGGTATCAGAAGGTTGTTGTTCTGGAAATCTGAGTTATTACCTGCGGTCCTCGTACTAGGACAAGCCTGTATCGGAGGACGCCGAGTACTTAACTATACATATACCTATTTATAATATAAAAAACTGATCCTTTGTTAATCATATCAACTGTGCCAGCCATACCAATTATTCTATTGTTAGCAAAATCTGCCGTAATCCCTGGAAATTTTGGACTACGAGTTTTATGAGCTGGGAAGAATATTTTTCTTCCGAAATAAGTGATAGAAATCTTAACAATAGATTTATTTTCTGGAATCATAAATAGGTAAGATAGTTTTTGCTCTGTATTTTATAACAAAAAACTGCAATATTTTTTTTTAAACCTGTGAATGGATTGAGCTTTCAATCCATTCACAGGTCACATAAAAAAATTGATGAAAAAGCTTAGTACAACTTTTTAAGTAGTTTTATATTTAGAAAGAGTTATAAATAATATGTTATATCTTGTTCCGCGAGCGTGCGCAATGTGAATCTCACGAGATTTGGGCACATGGATAAAGCTTTTCGTCGGCCCAGGACAGAATATCGTACACATTTCCATGGTCTCAAAGAGTAATGTTCGTAATATCTTTATAGGTAAATAGTTTGTAAGCAATATTTTTTTTAAAAGAGCTCTACAACTCTTACAAAGAGCATTACTACTCTTAAACATTGCATAAACATTGTTCGACTTCAGGAATTAGAAAGGCTATTTTTTCCCATTATGTAACACGCGAGCAGAGTCGCGGTCGGATGTTAGTTCATAAGTACATTTAAGAAAAAAAACAATATTTATGCTACCTGCCACTTTATTTAATTTGCCAACTGCCGCACTATTTATTTTTCGACATGTCTAATTGAGAGAACGTTTCTATTAGTGTCAAAAGTGGCACTAATTATTTCGAGTCTAATATTAACTTATAAATTATCGACTGATGGTAGAGATAGATAAATGGCTAATCTGAATAATCTGCACATTTATTTGTAGTGATTATATTACTATTTATCAACAGCCCTCATAGCTCTGTAGTAGTTCTGCCTTCTACTGGCTGCGGGTTCGATCCCCAACGAGAACAAACATTTGTGAAATGAACGTAGAATGTTTGTTCTCTGTCTAGATGCTATAAAATATAACATATGTATGTCTGTTCAAAAAAGTATAAGTATTTTATCAGCTATCTGGTTCCCATATTAGTACAAGCTTTGCTTAGTTTGAAGTTTGAGTTTTTTAGACTGATTGAACCCTACAAAACTTTTCCATATATTTTTTGATGGTTTTTTTTTGCATATTAGTATTTTATTGGAAAATTGCAATGAATTTAATTTCTTCCAGCTTCCAATCACAAAGTGGTGCATTGTTGGCTTAGCTGCGCTTGAACGATGAAGCAGGAGCACTTTGTATTTTTTATTAATTTTTGAGTGTACCGATTTATTTTCACTATATTAGTTTTATGTTAACAATAGGTACAGATCGCTCTATAGCGGTTTATTGAGCCATCTGATAATTTACAATTTTAATAAAATGTATTATTTTGTAATAGATATCTGGTTTCCTTAGTATATATAGGCTTTGCTTAGTTTGGGGCAAAAAAACTGTGTGGATTATCAACCAATATATATTTTTTACCAACCACCAATAAATTTTATAAGAGAGTTAAGTAGTACTTAATTATAATAATCAAAATCTAATTGATCTCATTATCATAATGTCGATGATAAACTTGGATACGTATAACTCTCTAGTTAGAAAACCCACCATTCTGATCGAACCATTGATCGTTTGTATTTAAGAGGATGACAACCGTCAAACAACTTCTCGCTCGCACAATTCGCACAAGTTTTCTGACCTAAAACTTTGATTATGTGTGAAAACTAAGTTAAACAAACTTTTAGGTAAGAAAACTGTCTTAGAACAAATTTAAGACTTGATGAACCTTTGTTATATTATTAATTCTCCAAAACTTGGTTCTTTGCAATTTTTAAATAATTAAATTCACTGATTTTATAATAAAAAATGTGAGAGCGAGAAATTGTTTGACGGTTGTCAGCCTCTTAACATTTTTACGAGGCAATAATATTCTGTTTCCTGTTGAAGTCTGGGTAATTTATTTATTTATAACGCCCTTGAGATTTACTACTTAGACAAATAGTTATCGATGCGAAGGCGAAGAAACTAATTAAAAAAACAACTTTACGACTGGATCCCCAGGCACGGTAGATATCCTTTCAGAACTCTTATTATCGAGTACTAACTCAAGAGGATGCCTAAGGGGGGTGCTCTTAATTGGTGAAGGAAAACATCGCGAGGAGACCAGTTCGTATTCTAGCAGCGGCGATGGGCTTGCAACCGGTCACGTGACACGACGGTCACCGTCACAACTAATGTAAAATTTTGGTATGTGCCAAATGTGGCTTAACATTTGTATGCCTCAAGTTGATGGACGCAGGACAGTGCATCGTAGGGCACGTTCCTATCGTGCGTTACTTACGAGGCGATGATTTGTTATAGGTGATGGTTACCACTTAACATCAGGTGTGCCATCTGCTTGTTCCATCAGTTAGGGGTATAAAAAAGAAAATGTAATATTTGGACGTACCTCTGATTAACCCCTTTTGACACACTTATCACGATTACATCAAAATATCAGCCTTCTATTTTCTTTATATCTGTCACCTCAGTCGCATAATTAACATCAAAGCAGACATACGTTTTTTCGTTCCCAATAATCAGCAAAATAACAAAGTTGGATTGCACAGCCCTCACAGCTCAGTTGGTAGTAGCTCTGCCTTCTGCGCCGTAGGCCGTGGGTTCGATCCCCACCGAGAACAAACATTTGTGTGGTGAACATAGATGTTTGTTCTCTGTCTGGGTGTTATACAACGTGTTGATGAAGTTATGTAGGGAAACAAAGAGCGTGTATTTAGACCAAGCACTGGAATACTTTGACGTGTGCAACGGTTGGATACATCGTTTTCGAAATTCCCATAGAAAAGTAAAATTAATATTTTCTCAGAAATTTGCAACAGCCCTGTCTGTGTACGTGTCAAGGTCACACGCACGCGCGCTACTATCTAGGAAAGAGAAAAACAACGATAACCTACGAGATAATTTGAAATACTTACCTTTCGGTAGGTAGGTAGGTACGCCGCCAATCCCCTGACACGATATTTTTACTGGTTCCTATGGATTTTGTCATTATTTACTGGCTATAATAACACTGGATAAAACTGGATTTTGGTAAGTTTGCGAGATTTCGCACGGCACAGGCTTCAAACTTCACACTAAACCATTACCTCGTAGGCACTGCTCATACACACACTGACTGACGACGGCTTTTACCATAGCAATCACCATTTTATCACGTTTGATGACATTTTCTCAACAAAACAATGTACAACAACGCATGTAAACACAAACAGGGTGACCATCTCAAAAGTGGCGGTTCTACCACACACCTGCCAAAAAATCTGTCAAAATCTACCAAGCTTGACGATAAAAATACCAAAAATATGACTTCATACCATCTCCTTCGTGGCTACGGAATAAATTAAATACCTACATTTCATTTAGTTACTATCTTTTGATCGTTTGTAACGGTTTGCAGTTATCTAAAACGAGATAAAAGTTGTTTAGAAACCAAATCAATAAAGGTAAAAAAGAATAAGAAGTTTCCAGTTCGGTAAAAAATAAATAAATTATAAATATTATTTCATTAAAAATTCAAACTAATAAGATTTTTCTTGAAATATTTAAAATCTGCCAAATGGCAGAAATCTGCCACAAATGGTAACACTGATCGGCGGCCGTCGGCCGTCCTGATTGGATATGCGTTTTTAAATGCAACCAATGACAGACAGGTAAGTCAAAGATTAAATAGGACAGACTAGACACTTCCCAAAATTGCAGTTGAATAATTTTGTCGTGTCAATGAACCATGGTGGTAAAGTAACATGTTACAATTTAAAGAACTATGAATATCATAAACATTGCTTTACGACATCTAGTAATCAAACAAAAATAAATATTCTATTAAATATTGAGTACGTAGCCACGTAGGTACCTAGTTACTGAATAGGTATTAGTACCAAAGATCTCAGAGAATGTTTACCGTGACTAGGGATTACAGTCGCGAAAATATTTCTTTTACATACCAAGATCTTTAAAAACAGCAACATCATTATTAGGTAGGCACATTACTAGGTAATTGGTGGCAGTTCTGTTACCTATTTTATCTAAGGTATTGTAACTAGAGGTCAAAGAACAGCTGTAAATAGGGCTGCCTCATGATGCGTTTAGATTCATTTTAGATAAAAGTTTAAGAGGCATTTGATGAATGAAAAACTTTGAAATTTTAAAAGTCGTAGAACAAAAGTTGTTCGTTATGACCGGTAGAATATCCTGCTTTCGGATCCCTACAACTCTTAATAAACACGTTGTATAATATTATAAGCATGTATTTACAAAAAAAAATAAGTATTTATGTATTATATCAGCTATCTGTTTCCCATATTACAAGCTCTGGCTTAGTTTGGGGCTAGATAGTGCTGTGTGGAAAGTCCAGTAATATTTATATTTATTTTATTTTACATTATTCACACCCATCAGTGTTTATGCACTACTACACGCTGGTCTTCCGTGACGCCGGAGACTTTTCTGTTAAGTAATCGCTTTATTTGCCGCTTGTCTAGAGGTCTGTGCATCTATGCGATAGCTATTTTATGGTCAAGTTAATTTCCTATATCGGACGGGTTTTTTACGATGAATAAAATCAAGCTTTACTTTACGATGCTATATATTTTGGCGGGTTTATCGGGACCCATAAGTATCGTTATCGTGTTACCTACAAGTATATAAAATATACAAACCTCATGCTATTTATTCATCTTACGGCCGGTTTCTGAAAGCTCGATCAAAGCTAATCGGATGTCAAGTCACTTGCCATTTCAGCTACTACATCGAATTAGATAGAGATAGCAAGTGACTTGACATGCGATTAGTTTTGATCAGGCTTTCAGAAACCGGCCGTTACTAGTGCATATATTTTTGCGCGTGACATAACATTCGTCAAAATACAAAAAGGAATATCTATTTGAAAATTAGTTACAAAATATAGTACAACATGTGTAAACGATGACTATTGACAGCCTTCACAGCTCAGTTGATAGTAGCTCTGCCTTCTGCGCTGTAGGCCGTGGGTTCGATCTCCACCGAGAACAAACATTTGTGTGATGAACATAGATGTTTGTTCTCTGTCCGGGTGTTATATAATATTATATGTATGTATGTAAAAAAAAAGTATGTGTGTATTATATTAGCTATCTGGTTCTCATATTACAAGTTTTGGCTTAGTTTGGGGCTAGTAGATAGTGCTGTGTGGATGTCCAACAATATTTATTTATTTTTTATATTTATTTATTAATAATTATTATAATTATAAATGGTTTATTAAAACGTAACGAAAGAAACGAAGGGGTTGTTAAAAAGGCTCTAAAGCATTAATTCTTTGAGTTTTTTTTTTTTTTTGTTATACAACTAGCTTATGGAACAAGCAGATGGCCCACCTGATGTTAAGTGGTAACCATCACCTATAAAAAAGCATTGCCTCCGATGCACTGCCCTGCGTCAACTTGAGCCATGTAAATTACACCGGCAACCATACTCTTCAAACCGAAACACAGCACCGCTCCTTGTTGGCAGAAAATGGCGTGGTGGTAGTACTTCCCCGGACGAGCACTTCACAAAGAGCTCTATTACTCTTATAATTGGGTGCTAATTGGAACAAGCGATAACTTTCTAAAAACAATTAAGTTTCGGGTTTTTGCGATCCGGTTATGAGGCAGTCTTTTCGTATTTTTATGTATATAGCTGCTAACAAAATAGCATAGCTGAATTCTTCGCGTGAAGCTATTGTCGTACCTTCCAACCCCAAAGCAAATTCACAAAAATAATTTCTTAGTGAGCGTCACAAAGGGCGCCTGGGCCAGTTTCAGATCATTATTCCCCGTAGTTTCGGAGATTTCGTTGTGAACTAGTGGCTTCCCGCGGCTTCGCACGCGTTGAGGTGGTGAGCCGTGGTTGAGCCACAAACATCCAAACATCGTAACTTTCGCATTGATTTCTATATTATTAGGGTAGGATTTTAAATACCTACGTAGGTATAAGAGATACCTATAGGCGTACATTACCTATATTAGGTAGGTATAGGTACTGAGTTTAGCACAAACATGATAAATAAAACAAAGACAACCTTACACGGAAAAAATGTACTTATTTGTTCCTAGTTTCTACACCAAAAACAAACGAAACAGCTTCACGACTTTGAAGAGATGAAGACTTTCTCCATTTTACATATATAAAGAGTAGCATATACAGATAGATACATAAAATGGACCCAGAAATAAAACAAGACCATAAAACGTGGGCCAAAAAGTAATCCACTGCGTTTGTTCTGAATACTGAGCACTCCGCACGAATTCGGGCGGGCTTTTTGCGACGGCAATTAAACTGCTGAGACAGCTTACCTTTGGCCTTCTCAAACATACGGGTAATGTGGAAAGAACAGATTATTTACTATGGTAAAATTTTAATGTATTTTTCCCTTTTCAGTAGTAACATTCGAATATAGATAGTTGCATAGAAATCTCTTAAAACTAGCCCTAAACACTTAGAACAGATAGATATCTTGACTATACTATGATAAAATTTTAAATTTATTTCTCCTTTTTCAGTAGCAACCTCCTTGTATAGCATTACTTAAAATAAATATTGCTTAGAACTAGCCCCTGTTATTGGAAGAAATGCCAAGAGTTCGCTGTTTTTTTTTAAACAACTCTAATTCTAAAACTCCTAAATTTGAATTAATTTTGACAGATAGTCAAAGCCATAAGTGATTAGGTTCGTATAATGTTATAGGAGTTTTTACCATTTAGGCTGCCGATGAATGTTAGACTGAAGAGGAATACAGGTGGCAAAATAATTGGTTTGCCATTTCTTGCGTTGCGTGCAGAAGCTTACAAATAAAATGCTATGTTTTGGTTCAATGGTCTGCTTGCGTGCTGTGTTTAATAATATATTGGAAAAAGTATGAATTGCTCAACGAATAACGTTTCTTTTAAACTATGAATCAGAAAAAAAACATTACTGATTTGAACTAAATGTTTTTTGTAGGTTTTGAAGGAAATCTCCTTGACTCGACTAAAAAGTATCGATATACATCATCATCTTCCTACCCTTATCCTAATCCTTAAGCTTGGTGGGGTCGGCACAACAGATTTTCTTCTTCCACTCTCCTCTATCATTCGTCAGCTCAGTGCTCACTTTCCTTTCTTACTCATGTCATCTTTTACACAGTCTATCCATCTTGTCTTTGGCTTAGCGAAGAACTACTGGCAGCCAAAAAACTCCATCACTAGTAAACCACTACCTAGCTTATACGGTACTGTTTCACAATCTCAGAAAACAGGAATACTGAATTTATTTATCAAATTGGATGTCCACTACGTCACCGTGGCTTTCTGCAAACAAATCAAAACTTTGTCCAACAATTTATGCAACGCAGCTAAGCTTGCGTCCGAAGCCAGTGAACGGTCATCGGGGACGCTGGCCATTCCGCCGAGGGTTGAGACAGGAATGTTTGTGAAACGTGTTTCAACCGTTTTAGTACTCAATTTTCGAGACCACTGGTGGTCTAGTGGTAGCGGCCCCGCCTTCCAATCCAAAGGTCGTGGGTTCGAAATCGGTCGTGCACCAATGAGTTTTTCTGTTCAAAAATGTATGTGCACAATGCCAGTACTCCCAAACGGTGAAGGAAAACATCGTGAGGAAAGCGGCATGTCGTAGAACCGAAAAAGTTCTATAACATGTGTCAAGTGCTCGAAAGGAGCCTTTAAAGGCGCACTTAAAATCCTTTCCCCACACTGTTTCAAAAGAAACTAGTGACACGATAAGAGATAGAGTACTCATAGCATTTTATTCCTTTCAAATGGTAAACATAGTGTGCTACTTTTGTCTTCATAATGAACCTATGTTAGTCCAATGCTGGACGTAGAAGACGTGCCACTGAGACCGGTGTTTGGATCTTCTCATCCAGTGTTTGCAAGCTGAATTTCGCGATCAATTCCTTTCTAATACCAAAAACTAATACCAATGGTATTTGTTTTTGGTATTGCACTCTAACCTTCACGCATCTCCAATAACTCCATCCATTTTTATTTTCTATATCTTTTTGAAATTTTATTGATAACCAGCTCTCAAATTGTTTCGGTGACTGTACCAAAAGTTATGTTTTGGTATTCGTCGGGAATAGATTTTTTACTTCATTGATATATTTAAAAAATTTGGTATTCGTCATTAATAGAATATTTATTACAACAAAAATAAGTACCATTGGTGTTCGTTTTTGGTATTAGAAATAAATAGATCAATTTCACAAACCGTGTGACAAAAACTCTTTGTTGTCAACATTAGATAGGAGACACATACCTACTTGTACTCAATCCGTTATGTTGTTTCAAAACTGTATAAATGTTAATGTAGGTATGTAATGTAAGACAGAATTCCCATAATTGTAAGACTCATTAATAGCTTTGAACTCTGTAAAAAGCGCTGAAACGTTTCTTCAGAAACTTATCTTAATTCAACCCTTTTTATGAACTAGCTTTCGAAAAACGGAAAACAATAATTTATTTAATACAAGATCACAGAGAAAGGGAAGTTTGTAAAACGGAAATATAGTGAGAACACTCAACAAACAAAAGTAATAAGTTTACTTGCCGGTCTGCCTTTTCGAAAGTCAGGGTTTCGATTCTCTAAACAACATCAATCATGGAGAGTTTCACCCAGTGGATCCGCGCTCACTTCGATCACGAGCTTCGACTCACTCGCGCGGGTATTACATTGTAGTACGGGTATTACAGAATGCCAAATTGAAAACTCACTGCGGATTCCGCTGTCACTTGGGTGATTGTTGTTTTCAGAATAACACAAATAAGATTTAAAAAAAAAAGTGTTGAAATCTCGATATAAGTTCCTGATTCCGAGCTACCTAAGCTAGTCTACCCGTCACAGGAGCGTACTACCATAGAATAAATAATGGTATAGCTGAGTACTTTTTAGGGTTAATCTCAAAGTAATGCTATCGGTCGGATTAAAATATTTCTGACTTTGTTTTTGACAAGTCCTAAATAGAGACGGCAATATTTTTATCTGACTAAAAGTATAACTCTGAGATGGTCTCTGAGTGTGACTCTGAGAGTCTTCAGTAAAACAGAACACATTTATTTATTTTTTATACTAAAAGAAAAAATTAAAGCCGGGATTATTTTATTTAATCTGGAAAACGGTCTCATTAATCCCGAGCCCGATAAAACTTTAATCAACATTTGCTGTTTTAAATAAATCATTTCCATGCAAATATTGAGCTGCTGATAAAGTGTCGGAAAATAGTGTTGAATATGTAAATTACGTTAATATGAAACCAACAAAGCCTTCGGGATTGAGCTTCATAACATATCATCAAAATGCGGATTTGTTTTCGATTTAAACAAGCAATTCCCGTGGCTTTTCTCCATCCGATTTGATAATTTAAAAATATATTCATTTTATCTTCAATGTTCATGTACGCGTAGTGTAAAGATAGCAAGGTAAAGACATCTGCTATACATCTATTTTTCTAGTCCAATCGTTTGTGGATCGGGAAACTTTTTAAATGAGAATTGGTAAATTTTTATGCAGCATTTGCGATGGTGTGGATGGGAAAGGATATAAAGACATAATGCTTAAGCCTAATCGTAGCAGAGATTGAAACAATCCAATAACCTACAATTTTTTTTATACAACTAGTTGATGGACCAAGCAGATGCTAAGTGGCACCTGATGTTAAGTGGGCCTATAACAAGGCATTGCCTCGTAATCCACGCACGAGAGGAACGTGCCCTACGATGCACTGCCCTGCGTCCATCTTGAGGCATACAGTTGTTAAGCCTCATGTGCCTGTAATTACACCGGCAAACACACTCTTCAAAACGAAACACAGCAACGCCTGGCGGCAGAAAAAGACATGGTGGTAGTACTTCCCCGGACGAGCCCTTCACAAAGAGCTCTACTACTCTTAAATTCTAGATATGAAGTGTGTCTGCAAAATGCTGGCATGGTAGGTAATTAGGTATATATTATGAACACATGTTCTACAGAACCCGCACTAGCTAATTCAACGTTACTGCAAACAATAAGCAAGTTCATTCCATTCAGTGTCTATTTCAATTAGGATAACGCAAACATTGCTATATTAATTAACATCACGCGATAAGACCACAGAAGAAACAACAGTCAACAGCCGATGATAAGATACAAACTCCAATTAAGGAGTTGGTCTATGGTCAGACAATACTCACGTCTTGATTGGTATGGGATTGACGACCGTACCTCATTGTAATAAGAGCTTGAGTTGGTTATGGCGCAAATGGTTGATTGTATTCAAAGTAGCATAGCGTGTTTCCCACAGAGAGCTGGAAAGTTCATAGCATCACGAATATGAGTTACGGAGTAATGGCATTGTGGAGCTCGTGTATATTCTTTGTTGTATCAGGACAAATTTTAAGCAATGCTAAAAAGAAACGTCAGGAATTTTAATACAATTTTAAGTAATTGTGACATGTTTTCCATAACTTTCAAGTGAGGCGTAAGGACCTACAAATCGTTAAAATAAATAATACTGCTTTACGGCACAGTTTTTTTTCAAGTATATTCTTTTACGAGTAAGGGCTTGTGTTCATGCAATAAAATCCTCTTATAGTCTTCTGTTGTTTTTACACACCTTTGTTTGTACTCAAATCTGAATACAAAGTAAATCCAGGATAAAATAAAACGTGTTGCTGGTTCGGACAATAACAATAAAACCACTTAAATCACTGAAACCCGACCGCCCTTGACTTATAATACAACCCCTGAGGAAAGTACTGTGTTTTGAAGGTTTAGGTCCCGAGAGGTATAGTTTATTGTGGCGCACTTACATTACTTTTACGTGTCAAGCAGCTTCACAACTTGACTCTGCCTTCTTGGTAGTTTTAGATTTTTGTTATGCGCTGCGTGTTTTTTAAGATTCTCGGATTCCTTTATTAGAGGTATATTTTATGATTCAGTACAAAAATTTTGGTCTAAAAGAAGCAAAGCATTTCGGTTTTATTATTAGAACGTTTTTGTCTTTCATGAATTCTGTCTTTCGTTTTTTCATTCGTTCTCTTGGAGTCTGTTGTATTTTTTGTTTTGTTTTTAAATTCCAATCCTTTTGTTGCATAATGATTTTTGATGTATGCTTTTAAAAACATCACTAGTTTCACTTATTTTACATTACATCCACATAAAAATAACTTCCCTAATTCACTTCAATATTATAGTGTTTGTATTCGAAATCATGGACAAAGGTTTTAACTTGGAGCGTTTCTGGGATAGGAATTTGTAAAGTAGTTACCTATTTGTAACTTACCTTTAGTAAAAATTCGCAGTATTAGATACAGTAACTATACCTACGCCCTGTTGCGCATGTACAGTTGTAAAGAGCTTGAAAGAGATAGAAGGGCATTAGGGCAGATAGGTTCTCGACGACAGAGCACGCATTGGAAACCGTAAGACGGCATGCTAGATGGAAGGTGCAACGCACAATATCAGTAACTCTGGAAGTCTATGTATAGAGCGGGCTTATGTTCATGCAACTCCCTCCTCCTCCATAGTCAGTCCCTCATTGTTGACGACCGTGACTTTCAAATTTTGTGGGCTTTGCATGCAATATTGCAATGACCATTGATTGTTATTTGCCAACAGATTTTGTCTCCCTGTAGTAGACCCTTTATAATAATGATTACAGTTTCTACACCACTGTATCCAAACTTGTATGTAAACTCTTTCACATCCATACTTTTAATAACGTTATTTCAATTTGACATGCATAAAATGTCATAAAATGTCTATTCTATAGTTTTGTCGGCGGCGTTTTGTCACACAAAATAAATTTACTTAATATTATTTGCATGTCTTTCGATTTATTTAGCGGATGTTGTGATTGGTGGGAGCCTCGGGTGCCAAGTAAATGATGTTTTTTTAGCTGTTCCTTGCAAGTTATTGAACGCTACAAAGTGGAAGGCTATGGTTTACAGGACTTACTCAAAGTCCTGAATATGTCACGATATATTACTGGACTATGAGTGGTGCTAGTGTTATGTTGAATTCTAAAGCGACCGATCTTGTACAACCTGCACCCAACAACTGAATAACTGAACCATTATCTCTGCCTCTAAGGATCACATTACCTCACTAATTGCGTAACATTGCACTGTGTCTGTTTGCACCAGCACCTTTACACTGGAACACAGACTCTCTAGCATTACTTTCCGGCAGAAATAAGTACGCTGGTAGTAATTCTCCAGATCAACTCTTTTACATACGACTTGTTACTTTAAAACCTATTCCCCTTACTCAACGTGCTTTCCATTGTTGCAGGTCTTCAGTTGCGGAGCATAGAGGAGCCAGCAGGGGGCGCGGGAGGCGTACCCGCGTCCACCTGCTACGACGCAGAGTGCGCCCGCACTGAGGCCTGGCTCGATGAAAACCAGGAGTTCGTGCACGACTACTTTTTGAGGCAAGTTCTACTATGATGTTATGTTGTTCTATTAAGGTTATACGTTATTTTTTTCTAATTTTATCATATTTCCGGTGTCATTGTTTCTGTGTGCTGTATGTGTCGAATAATCTGTTCTATTCTATGAAATGGGTGGTTAAGTATCGCTCTGGAACGCATAGATAGTCACCAAAGTTATAAACAACACTCTTATAGACAGACTGACTACTTATACAGTCAGTCAATAGCACTCCGTACTTACTCAGGGTAGATAAAAGAGCTTATGCTAAATCTAATCAATTAGTTTATTATCCCAGTTAGTTTATTACCTTAAATCCCGGCAAACTAAAGGGCAAAAAAACTGACATACTATCAATAAACTACTATGTGAAACCTCGATTCTTCATCAGTAATCGTTTCTTTTTTTTATTTGGTACCTCCTTGAACATGAATTTTAATATTTTACATCTAGAATTAGAGTTTTTTTATATTGCGTGCTACTCCCGCGTATACACGGAGTGCGTAGTAGCACGCAAATAAAAAAAAATCTAAATAAATAAATTTTCTGGGGATAACCCGAGAAAATTTGACTCTAAGGTAAAGTCCCAAGCGAGATTGTACTAATGGCAAAAAAATATATTAATGTGGCCCATCAAGCAAAACAGTTATACTCATAATGAAGGCACATTTCGTCTCTCTCTGAAGACGATATTAGCGACAAATTATTTAATACTTCACATTGATGTGCACATTTAATATTGTTTTAATGTCGTTTTCGTGTTATCACGCTTTTGGGGTACACGACAAACACATTTAGAAAATCCGAACCGTGCCTGTGAATGTTTACTGTTTCGTTGTAACATTTACTTCTGTGTAAAGGTGCACAGAGGACGAACCTCAGCGTTAAGTCCGCTCAATTCAACGTGAAGTAAATAAACAGTTGCTACCCAACGTAGCATGTCTACGACGAAGTAAGAAAACGCGTAGCGGTTACTTATTTGCTGAGGAACAAAGGCGCAAAGCCAATTAAGGCGAATACAAGAGCTAATGTGACTCTCGCTCGCACGTTTCGACATGTTGAAAGATATAAAATCACTAAACTCATAGTAAGAATTTAGTAAGCACACAGTATAGTAAGAATTTAGTTTGTATCAATACATGTTTTCCTACTCAAAAGTTTGCTTTACTAGTTTTCGTACATAAGCAAACTTTTATTGCGATTTTTCGAAAATGAGTTAAGTAATTTTATATCTTTCAACATGTCGAAACGTGCGAGCGGGAGTCACATTAGCTCTTGTCATCGCCTTAAGGATGGTTCTTCTCTGGATATCTTCACAATGAATGAGGCTTAACATCTTTTAAGCCTCAAGTTGATGTGCACAGGGCGGTGCATCGGCACTTTCTTTGATGTGCGAGGCGATGCTTGCTACAGATGATAGTTACCACTTTACAACAGGTGGGCCATTATGCCTGTGCTAAAATAACATCCTAGATATCCGCGATGTATTTTTTGCAAGACGTAAGGGAGATGACAGATGGGGCTGTAGTGTAGGTGTGACACTCGTAAAACAGTGGGGTGCCGACGAGACACGACATTAGTAACTGCCAACTAGGTCGACGACATTGCGAAGATCGCATACTACGGCGATCAAAATGGATAATCTAGAAACAGTAGGTTAGTTTCTGTTATTTTCTTAACACAATTTTTTTCGCCACATGTAGTACATACGCGAGCAAAGTTTATAACTTGCTGTTCGCATGTATTCGTAGAATTTTTTTTGTGAGACTAGATTTGTTTAGGAATACTTTTATTATCCCATGTTTGTACCTAAAATTATGTCAAAATAAAATATTTGATCTGATTTGTTATACAGGCGGTCACTATGTCATGTCATACAAATATTTGAGTCTTGAGATGCGGAAATATTTTTATTTGACGGATAGCGTTACTCTGAGAGGTTTTTTTATACAACTAGCTGATGGAACAAGCAGGTGGTCCACCTGATGTTAAGTGGTAACTATCATCTATAGCAAAGTATTACCTCGTAAGTCACGTACGATAGGAACGCGCCCTACGATGCACTGCCCTGCGTCCATCAACTTGAGGTGTACAGATGTTAAGCCTCATGTGCCTGTAATTACATCGGCAACAACACTCGTCAAACCGAATCACAGCAACGCTGCTTGGCGGCAGAAAAGGCGTGGTGTACTTCCTCGGACGAGCCCATCACAAAGAGCTCTACTACTCTTAATCAAGTACATATGGTATACTGGGATACTGTTTGTTTACTTTACAATGTCAAAGTATCAGTTATCTTTGCATTGCATTCCACGCATGTGTTACACATTAATTTAATATTTATGTAAATCTAACATATTATAAGTGGCTTAATGCAGCTTGTTATTTGATTTTCGTACAAATACATTAAATAATGCAAATACATGAGATTCAACCTTTTGTTAGAAGTATTAATGAGATGTATATAGTGCTCGAAAGGAGCCTCTTTGATGCGTAATTGTAATCCTTTCACCACACTGTTTCGAAAGAAAGTAGTGACACGACAAGAAGAAGGGAAATCCGCCGACTTAAGAGTGCAAACCTTATTTCCTGTATGTCTTTATCACTTCGACGATCGTAGCGGGATCTAGGAAGGTGTCATAAAAAGGTTTATACCCTCATATTTCGCCTGTCACACGGTACCTAAATAATATACGTAAGTACATCGTTATATAAAATTTCGCTGAGCATATCGAATGCTTACGTAGGGCTTGTTTTCGTAATAAATCAACAACAAATTTGTTGTCAAGGCTATAATATAATAGCTACTCATGATAATAACTGATGAGTAGAGGATTTCGATAGACAAGGTTAAAGCTATTGAGACGTTTTTTTGTGTGGTTATTACAGGATCATCAATTTTATTCCCGTAAATATTTGTTTGGAAATCTAGTCTTTGTCTGAGTAGCGCATAGCGGTACAATCTTGTCTCAACATTAATTTTGGTAACATTTCATTTTGTAATGTAAATATATTATACAAGGTGTTCCATAAGTTGTGTATATACGCGAAAAAAAAAACAAAAACAAAAAACAACTGTTTCATACAAAAGTTCAATACTTACCAGGCTAAAATGTATGAAACAGCTGTTTTTTTTTTCGCGTTCACAGTGTTGGTTCCTTAGAAAAAGTTGTTCATATTGATGGGTACTTTAGCCCCCTGAAGTTTATATACACAACTTATGGAACACCTTGTAGATAAACTCTAGAGTAGTAGAGCTCTTTGTGAATGGCTCGTCCGGGGAAGTACTAGCACCACGCCTTTTTCTGCCGCCAAGCAGCGTTGCTGTGTTTCGGTTTAAAGAGTGTGGTTGCCGGTGTAATTACAGGCACATGAGGCTTAACATCTGTATGCCTCAAGTTGATGAACGCAGGTCAGTGCATCGTAGGGCACTTTCCTAATGTGCGTGACTTACGAGGTAATGCTTTGTTATAGGTGATGGTTACCACTTAACATCGGGTGGGCCATCTGCTTACTCCATCAGCTAGTTGTATTAAAAAAAAAACTAGCGAGAGCCTACGAAACTTTTTTTGATGACAAGCTGATGTTACAAACAGATTGCCCACCTGATGTTAATTGGTAACCATCGCCTATAACAAAGCATTGCCTCGCCGTTCACGCAAGATAGGAAGGATAGGAGGTACATTGGTTAAGCCGGCAACCACACAGCAACGCTGCTTGGCAGCAGCAATAGACATGGTGGTAGTACTTTCCCGGCCGAGCGGTTCACAAAGAACTCTACTAAAAGTCTTCCCTACTTTGGTATATAAACTTAATTATCTATGACACTTTACGAAAAAGGACCATGTTAGGTATTTTGAATCGTATAAATTATCTGTATAAAGACTTGACAGACATAACTAATGCGATTTGTTCTGCCGCTCTCGCGAATCTTTTGTTTGAACACTTTGAACCCGTTTTCATGAAAAAACACTAATTAGAAAGCGTCACTAACTTCGTAGACTTAAATCAAGTGAGTATGCTTTATTGTCTGAAGGAATGAGGAACGTTAATGCTCTCGGCGAGGGCATGGAAGTATGCGGGTTCTCGGTAAGAAATGTAAAATTGGTCAGAGTATTTTTTTTTAAATAGTCTGCTCATTCATTAGTTCAAATTTCAACCATTGGTTTTGTCACTTATACGTGATTTTTAAAACCAGCTTCTCTTTTAAGGGGCATACAAGAGCTAATGTGACTCTCGCTCGCACGTTTCGACATGTTGAAAGATATAAAATCAATAAACTCATTTTCTTAAAATCGCAATCGACCATTTTGTGTGCAATCACATTGCACACAGTTTAATAAAAAAAACATTTTGATCGATACATGTTTTCCTGCTTAAAAGTTTGCTTATGTACGAAAACTAGTAAAGCCTATTTCACCTCTGGAGTAATGCTATCCGTTGGATTAAATATTTCCGTCTCTACTTTAGACTTGTCGAAAACAAGGACGGGTATATTTTTACTTGACGGATAGCGTTCCTCAGAGACGGTGAAAAACGCGCTTAAAAAATCAAATCGGTTATTCAAGCTTTTACATACATATAAACGTAACTGAAGTTGAGAAATTGCTCAAACTTTTCCAAACTTTTTGGATTTGTAATTGGTAGAGTTGGCAATAGTTCGAACACTGATTATCTTAAAAAATAAAAATAAGTAAATATTCGTTGACTTTACAATTAGCCCCAAACTAAGTAAAGCTTGTACTATGGGAACCAGTTAGCTGATATGAATATATAGTATTAATAGTAATAATAATAAAAGCTCAAAGAATCAATCATGATTCGCACTTGGCTTAGGCCAGAAAAAAAATCCTTTAATAATTTATTTATTTGACACATAAAAATATGGTACACAAAATATACAGACTAAAAAAGGCACAATAACTGCGACTTATATGAGATTATAAGTAAAGTTGGTACAAATTACATTATAAATTTTCAAATAGGTACATAATCATACAAATTATAAAATAGAGTAATACGAGTTTCTGCACTGATTCCCACCCTAGGAATAAATGCTGTGTTGTGTGTAAATGTTGTGTTGATATGTCTCTGTCAATCAAGACCATCGAGTTGTTGTATGCATTGTGATCGTAACTTCAGTTTGTCTTAACTAAAATATTGATTGACAGTGTGTGTGGTGGCACTCTCGTCCATTATTTCGCTAAGTGTAGTTAGAAGAGAAAGCACCCTGCTGCGTCTCGCCATACGCTATCAAGTTACTTAGTCATTGTTACTCATTTCTTACCAGCTGGATACCAGCAGTCCTCTCAAACGGTGAAGGAAATCACAGGGAGGAAAGCATGTCGTTGAACATAAACCTTCATACTATAAAATGGTGTTTAAATTTAAATAATGCTTAAAATTTGCGCTGTCTCTGTTTGCCATTACGCATTGGTAAGAGATGGCAATAGTTTAAGCATATGTTTATCGTTTGACAGGTTTTTTAGTAAGGCTGATTAAGTTCTAAAACATGTGTCAGTGCTCGAAAAAGCGCGCACTTAAAATCTATCACACTGTTTCGAAAGAACATGACATGACTACATAAAGAAGAATATTCAGACAGCCTTCACAGCTCAATTGGTAGTGGCTCTGCCTTCTGCGCCGTAGGCCGTGGGTTCTATCCCCACCGAGAACAAACATTTGTGTGATGAACATAGATGTTTGTTCTCTGTCTGGGTGTTAAATAATATATTAAGTATGTATTTACATAAAAAAGATATGTAAATAGTATATCAGCTATCTGGTTCCCATATCACAAGCTTTGGCTTAGTTTGGGGCGAGATAGAGCTGTGGAATGTCCACCAAAGTTATTTATTTTATTTTAGTTATCGGGTTGGAGGAAAAATAAAAACATATATTTGCTTAGTTTTATCAAGCTGCCATGGGCCATCTGCTTGTTCCATCAGCTAGTTGTATATAAAAAAAAAGCTGCTTCCTCCGTGATGCGAAATCCCGCCTTTGTTTTACATTTTATTTTTTGTGACATTCTTACGCCCTTTAAGAAATCTTGTCACGTTAAACTGTTTGCGACGTTCCTTGAGCTGAAAACTGAAACTCAAGTCACTGAAGAATAAAACAAACAAGCTTTTCGTAAGTAAGGTATTCTCTTCATGAAGTTCTCATCTAAATAGCCATGTTTTTTTACCGACTTCAAAAAAAGGAGGGGGTCTCAATTCGATGTTTTTTTTTATGTTGTTACCTCAGAACTTTTGACTGGGTGAACCGATTTTGATGATTCTTTTTTTAATTGAAAGCTGGTGCTCACTGTGTGGTCCTTCCAATTTGGTCCAGTTCTACAATGGCATCCATGAGAAAACCATTGAAGTAGGTTTTTTTATGCAGATAAGTTATAAATTTGTTAAAATCACTAGTTAAGTGGCTGACAACCGTCAAACAACTTTTTGAAGATAAAGAATTACTTAAGGTAGTCGTAGTTTAATCAAAATCTGCACCTTAAAACCTAATACTCATAGTTCATTGTTCCACTGCCGATGTTAATAACCCTAAGATTTATTACAACTTATTAAGCCTAAAGGTATTAAAAAATGTTGCGCTGTATTAAATATGAGTACGTTATAAAACTACAGTAAACCTACATTCTCTAATTAGTTATAACATTTCAAATGTGACCACTTTAGAACCACTAATGGCTCGTGGATTCGAACATGTTGGTTTTAGTGGATAGTTCTCCACTAAAACCAATTTGCAATTTAATTAATTCGTAGGAACTTTGAACATGCTATCATTATTTCTTCAGATTTTATTCAGTGTGTTTTAATACCAAAACAATTCAAATTTGTAATGCTTCAAGAGAGTCAGATTTTCTATAAAACAACTTAGACACATGGATACAGATCAAGCTACAGAAAGCCAAAGAAAAATGACGCTTACTACAAGGACATAAAAGCCAGCAATCCATATAGCCTGATGCGTATATATGTGTACCAGAAGAGTACACATATATACGCATATTTTTGTGTGTGTGTGAAGAGTAGTAGAGCTCTTTGTGAAGTGCTCGTCCGGGGAAGTACTACAACCACGCCTTTTTCTGCCGCCAAGCAGCGTGTTTTTTTTCAGTTTAAAGTGTGTGGTTGCCGGTGTACATAATAAATAACAGGCACATGAGGTTTATCATCTGTATTCCTCAAGTTGATGGACGCAGGGCAGTGCATCGTAGGGCACATTCCTATCGTGCGTGACTTGCGAGTAATGCTTCGTTATGCCCTGCCCTACGCCCATTAACTTCAGGCATACAGCTGTCAAGCCTCATGTGCATGTAATTTCAGCAACCATACACTTTAATCCGAACACAGCAACGCTGCTTGGCGGCAGAAGAAGGCGATGTGGTTATCTGCCCAAGGCACGATTTAAATAATATAAAACAGATGGAAAGTCCTGTTTAGACAACTGCTCATAACAACACCATAAGAGGTAGTGCCGCTTAGGACGTGGAAGCTAATAGGAATAGTTACCACGGGATATTCAGCCATCAAGTTTATTGTACAAACAATAAGGAAACGTGGAATTTACCGACGTCGTTACCAAGGTGCCGCATAAATTTTAATTGTGTACGTTCGTATAAAATTCACAAGCATGATTAGTTTGTTTGTAAATAAATCTTTCAGAACAAACACGAATTATATTTTCATGTTTAATATGACTCGAGTAAATTTAAATCTACACTAATATTATAAAGAGAAAAGATTTGTATTTTTGTTGTTTTGTTGTTTTGTTGTTTTGTTGTTTTGTTGTTTTGTATGTAACGAATAGGCTCAAAAACTACTGGGCCGATTTCAAAAATTCTTTCACCATTAGAATGCTACACTATCCCTGAGTAACATAGGCTATATTATATTTTTTTTAAAATCAGGGATCCTTACTAAAACTCTAATAATGTAACCCAAGGTGGAAAAAGAAAACCTTACATCGCGTGCGCTGCGAAAACTATTGATGATAGAACAAAATAATGTACTACGATTTTGTAGAACACGTCATCATCTACAAAAAATGTCGCAACAGCATATGTCTAACTATTATAGTTATGTCACAATAAGTGTTCTTTTATTATAAAAAGTTAATTGAAATGCCGCTGCTAGAAAAGGGTCTTTATTTGTACCTTGGTATTAATCCTTATCCAAATAAATCTTTTCATATTCACGACTGGTTCAATACCTATACATTACTTCTTGAATTTTTCAAATCGGACATTCCATTCAAAAGATTTAAAAAATATAAACGACGCGCGGGTCACGGGTCGCATTTTCTCTAAGCGCGGGCCCGGGCAAGGCGTGAGTTAGAAGGGCGTGCGAATGATTCGAACCCACCACGGTCTAAGTTTATCCTAAAACGTTGAAAAAATTTATGTCCACCCATGCGAAGCTGGGACAGGCCGCTAGTAATTAATAAATTTATTATAAATTATGAAAATGGTCGTACGAATTGAATAATCCTTCAAAACACATAGGTAACTGTATTTTATAACCAAATGCAAATCTTTTTTTTTAATACTATTAGTTGATGGAACAAGCTGATGGCCCACCTGATGTTAAGTGGTAACCATCACCAAAGACAAAGACAAAGCATTGCCAACGCACGATAGGAACGTGGCTACGATGCACTGCCCTGCGTCCATCAACTTGATGTATATAGATGTTAAGCCTCATGTGCCTGTAATTACACCGGCAACCACACTCATTAAACGGAAACACAGCAACGCCGCTTGGAGGCAGAAAAAGGCGTGGTGGTAGTATTTCCCCGGACGAGCCCTTCACAAAGAGCTCTACTACTCTTAAAATCTTGCGGTCTAAGCTAGATAATACAATAATCAAAGATGTCCGAAATGCCTGAATTAGGCAGTGCGTGCCACAAACAGTTTATCTATCTCACAAACAAAAGGTCGTCGATGTTTTCATTTATTTTTATGAATGAACAAGTTCATTAGCGATACACGCGATCTCTGAAAGGTTATGTCGTATTATGACGTCACGCGTCGTTCGTTTGTATTATAGTAAAAAGAAAACAAAGTAATACGCTATGTAGGTAAAACCATTGTGTCGTGTCGTTTGAGATCTTTGAACCTAGCAATTTTGCAATAGTAGTTCTAGCGAAGGCTCTTCACTTATTCAATGAACTTTATTACCACGGACACCGTAGACGTATTTTGTTTGCTATGATTTGACTACCTACCGGCTAATTAATACCCCGTTTACACTCAGCTCATGTCCGTGGAAATGTGCAGTGACTTGGGCAATGCGAGAATGTAAACAGGCTACTTCCATGTCCACTCGCGTTGCCCGTTTTGTGAACACACATTGCCGGCGACGCTGCCGCAGACATATGGACGGCAACATTTCCGTCCACGCGAATGTCTAAATGTAAACGCAGTATTAGAGTAGTAGAGCTCATTGTGAAGGGCTCGTCCGGGGTAAATCTACTACCATGCCTTTTTCTGAAGAGTGTGGTTGTCGGTGAAATTACAGGTACATTTGTATACGAAGGACGCAGGGAAGTGCATCGTAGGGCACGTTCCTATAGTGCATGAGTTACTTGCAATGCTTTGTTATAGGTGATGGTTACAACTTAACAGCAGGTGGGTCATCTGCTTGTACAATCAGCTAGTTAAAAAAACTGCACATAAATATTTTAATGGAAAGACTAATTGGTGCGTGACCGGTTTTTGAACCCTAACACTAGGCTCACTAGACCATCAGTGTACTACTCTGATAATGTCAAACTAAGACTAAGCAATGAATGAAATAAATAAAAATAAAACCGGCCAAGTACGAGTCGGACTCGCGCGAAGGGAAAATTTCAACTGTCTTACTATCATACGGTTAATGAGATACAGCCTGGTGACAGACGGACAGACAGATAGACAGACAGATAGACAGACAGTCAGACAGACAGACAGATAGACAGACAGACGGACGGACAGCGGAGTCTTAGTAATAGGGTCTCGTTTTACCCTTTGGGTACGGAACCCTAAAAATGTTGGAAACTAATAATTGCTTATCAATTCTGCAAGTTCTGGGTGGAATTGCGTATTCTAGTTCTAAGTAGTTTAAGAAAGAAGAATTATTAAACTACCCATAAGGGTTCCCGCACACGGGCCTCCGGCCACAACCACAAAACGCCGCCTCTGGCATATTTCCTATAGTTTTCATACGAAGCGAGCAGCGACGATTTGTAGCGTGTGGCGGGTACCGGCGTCAAGCGTGTGCGGCGAGTCCATATAAAATGTATGAAAACTACAGGAAATGTGCCAGTAGCGGCGTTTTGTGGTTGTGGCCGGAGGCCCGTGTGCGGGAACACTTAGCATTGAGCATTTGATTAGTCAAAATACTTTTTTAATTGCTTACGATTCCCATATTGTAATAAGAATAGTTTTACTCAGTTAAGAATCTTATATTATAATTTAATTATGTTCCTTTAATTTGAGATAATATGTGAAAGGAATCCCTATGGTCATTATTGATCCTTATAATTAGTTATAGTCCCTTTTCGAACGATATCATAAAAATACAGATTGTTTTTTTCATCATTTCACGGAGGTCTCGAAAACTAGCAACAAATTATTCAATGACTATATTTTTTTTTCTATTAATTTATATTTCTTGCACATAAAAATAAGCTAACATGCTGTTCGTTGGTTGTAACTTGTAACAAAGCGGCGCCGGCGGCGGCGGCGCCAAGTCTTATCTGACGAATTATCATAACTATCTAAAACGTACATTACTATAGTATTTCAATCAGCAGACGCGCCACTGTAGATTTTTGCAAGATATAAAATTGTATTAAATATTTGGCAAATTAGCATGACTAGGTCGAAATTATACTTTTTGGAAAGAGGTTTTAACAAACCTATTCATAATATTTTGAACTGTAATATAAATGAAAAGCTAGGGAAAAAAATACAAATTTTAGCCGACGTACATATGTCGTGCATACTTAGGTATACTGAATAGGTATGCTGAAAATCGACGCTGAACAGACATTAACACGTCAATTCAATTCAATTCGTTTATTCAATTACAATTCTCTTACAAATCGTATCTGAATCTTAACCTAACATGCAACAAAATAAAAATCAACAATTTAATTAACATAATGTCCCCAGTGAAATTAAAATACAATAACTATACAACGTGTTTATTAAGAATTGTAGGGATCCGAAAGCAGGATATTCTACCGGTCATAACGAACAACTTTTGTTCTACGACTTTTAAAATTTCAAAGTTTTTCATTCATGAAATGCCTCTTAAACTTTTATCTAAAATGAATCTAAACGCATCATGAGGCAGCCCTATTTACAGCTGTTCTTTGACCTCTAGTTGTTAACCTTAGATAAAATAGGTAACAGAACTGCCACCAATTATCTAGTAATGTGCCTACCTAATAATGATGTTGCTGTTTTTAAAGATCTTGGTATGTAAAAGAAATATTTTCGCGACTGTAATCCCTAGTCACGGTAAACATTCTCTGAGATCTTTAGTACTAATACCTATTCAGTAACTAGGTACCTACGTGGCTACGTACTCAATATTTAATAGAATATTTATTTTTGTTTAATTACTGGATGTCGTAAACCAATGTTTATGATATTCATAGTTCTTTAAATTGTAACATGTTACTTTACCACCATGGTTCATTGACACGACAAAATTATTCAACTGCAATTTTGGGAAGTATCTAGTCTGTCCTATTTAATCTTTGACTAACCTGTCTGTCATTGGTTGCATTTAAAAACGCATATCCAATCAGGACGGCCGACGGCCGCCGATCAGTGTTACCATTTGTGGCAGATTTCTGCCATTTGGCAGATTTTAAATATTTCAAGAAAAATCTTATTAGTTTGAATTTTTAATGAAATAATATTTACCTATAATTTATTTATTTTTTACCGAACTGGAAACTTCTTATTCTTTTTTACCTTTATTGATTTGGTTTCTAAACAACTTCTATCTCGTTTTAGATAACTGCAAACCGTTACAAACGATCAAAAGATAGTAACTGAATGTAATGTAGGTATTTAATTTATTCCGTAGCCACGAAGGAGATGGTATGAAGTCATATTTTTGGTATTTTTATCGTCAAGCTTGGTAGATTTTGACAGATTTTTTAGCAGGTGTGTGGTAGAACCGCCACTTTTGAGATGGTCACCCTGTTTGTGTTTACATGCGTTGTTGTACATTGTTTTGTTGAGAAAATGTCATCAAACGTGAAAAAATGGTGATTGTTATGTAAAAAGCCGTCGTCAGTCAGTGTGTGTATGAGCAGTGCCTACGAGGTAATGGTTTAGTGTGAAGTTTGAAGCCTGTGTCGTGCGAAATCTCGCAAACTTACCAAAATCCAGTTTTATCCAGTGCTATTATAGCCAGTAAATAATGACAAAATCCATAGGAACCAGTAAAAATATCGTGTCAGGGGATTGGCGGCGTACCTACCTACCTACCGAAAGGTAAGTATTTCAAATTATCTCGTAGGTTATCGTTGTTTTTCTCTTTCCTAGATAGAAGCGCGCGTGCGTGTGACCTTGACACGTACACAGACAGGGCTGTTGCAAATTTCTGAGAAAATATTAATTTTACTTTTCTATGGAAATTTCGAAAACGATGTATTCAACCGTTGCACACGTCAAAGTATTCCAGTGCTTGGTCTAAATACACGCTCTTTGTTTCCCTACATAACTTCATCAACACGTTGTATAATTCGCAATATTAAATGTCAACAATAATTAAATGTCACTTCTGAAAATATAAAAATTCTTCAATCGAATAGAAACACCCCTCCAACAAGAGCTTTTCAGTTCAGGTATAAATTTGATAGGGCTCTCCCCATTACCTGAACTGTTTAAGTTTAAATAAATATGAAATGTTATTGTATCAATATTTAAGGTTTAAGGTAATAAACGCTTTTTCTTTCTTTCTTTAATAATTAATTTTATGACATTTAAAACTATGTCACGTGGCTACTCCTATATTTTTCTCGCTAAGCGCCTACATCATCATACCTAAGTAACGCTATCCATCAAGTTAAAATATACACGTCTTTGTTTTTTAAAAGTGTAAAATAGACGGAGCATTTCACGCGGGAGAATCCAACAGAAATGCTAGTATTCAAGCTTTATGCACTGTTCTTGAGCGTCATTTAACACGCTCCACTTACGTGTCTGACATACTCTAGCCTAGCCTCAGTGCAAAATAGTTTGAATAGAAATTATCTAATTTATTTGATAGTATAAATTGACTCTGTACATTCCTAAATAATTGGTGATTTAGAGGTTGTTGGCAAGCTATTTTTTATTCACTATGTACATGTTTGGTTTATTTTCGCAGAATTTGTTGCCCTTAATGACCAGTATAACTCTGTCGATACTCATACCTTGAGGAGTATGAAACGTAAAATGCAAAAAATATTTGAGGCTGGGCTAAAAAAAAAACAAGACTAAAATGACTGATTACTTTAAAAACTAGTGTAGTCTTATAACCCGTACTTTAAGCAGAAAAGTACATTTTGTATTCTAATTATTTCTTAATAAATATTTTCATTTCTTTTCTAACATTTCATTTGACAACAAGTTCACATACATAACTTATACCTATACTAGATGGATACCTATGATAATATAATTACACAACTAATATAACTACTGTTCTTGTATATACATATGTATGTGTATTGCTTATAACAACTATCGGATATAACGTCGGCAACTATACGGTCCCTTCAATGTCGCTATATCAGGTTTTGACTGTATTTGCTTATGGAACACTCAGATGGCTAGTCGCCGTCATCTGCCGAAACAAGCAGATGGCCCACCTGATGTTAAGTGGTAACCATCACTCTTCAAACCGAAACACAGCAACGCTGTTTGGCGGCAGAAAAAGGCGTGGTGGTAGTACTTCCCCGGACGAGCCCTTTACAAAGAGCTCTACTACTCTGAAACATCTGAAAAAACATCTACCTACCTATGTCTCAAAATGATAAATCATAGGGCACGTACATATCGTGCATGACTTGCGAGGCAATGCTTTGTGGTGATGGTTACCGAATAACTTCAGGTGGGCCATCTGTTTGTTATATTAGCAATAAGTATTTAAAAAAAAAGTTGTCTTCCGACAAACGTCCTCAATGAACGCATTTCTTGTGATTGTCCGGCGCTGTTCACGGGATTCCTCATTCGGCGGAGAACTTTGTGGTCGACTATAACCGAGTCTTTTGTCCACAGGAAGGCGACGAGGCAGGTGGTTGATGCGTGGCTAGTATCACACGCGACGCCGCCGTGTGCGGAGCTCGCTTCTCCTTCAAGAGCCGGCTCCGGGTCCGGAGCTACCACACCTGTGAGGTAATGCCATATATGCTATAATATAGAATGATAGGAAAGCTACCGAACCTATTGAAATAGTCCTTGTTATATAAAGATTTGCCGTCGAAAGGCTAGCTACACCTG
This sequence comes from Chloroclysta siterata, assembly GCA_932294275.1. NCBI lineage: Eukaryota > Metazoa > Arthropoda > Insecta > Lepidoptera > Geometridae > Chloroclysta > Chloroclysta siterata. The sequence goes on from OW028588.1 coordinate 22,651,295, forward strand.
AAGTTGAGAGCTGGGTAAAGTTTATTAACGAGGCCCTTCCCTATCGAGGGGGTAAGGTAGACGATCAAAGTAGTGGCTACCGTAACCTATCTATGGACGCTTGCAATATAAGAGGTATCCCTGACTAGCTTTAAAGCTCAGTTGGTACTCCTTCTGCGCTGTAGGCTGTTCGATCCCCTAATACAATTTTTTATGACCGTCTATCTGTCTGTCTGTCCGTCTGTCACCGGGCTGTATCTCATAAACCGTGATAGTTGGACAGGATTCATTTTCTGACATTTTTGGAAGCAACATAGCTTTTTCATTTTATTTGTTTTTCTAGTGTTATTTTGAGTTGTGTTGTGTAATTTCGGTGGTATTTTAACCAACATTACTTGAGGTCTTAGCACAAAGTGTAAACATTTGAAATGAAAGTGTAATATGTGATATCCTGATTTGACCGAAAATGTTTCCAATGTTTTGAAGAAAACCGCCACCATTTTCTTTAAAACAAAATGACGGCCGACTTGACTATGGACTGACTTGACTAAAAAGTATTCAATACAAATCACTTGACAATGGCAAGATTGTCTGTCGAATGACGGACAGGAGCCATAAATTGAGAGAAGAAGAAGAAGATAGTTGGACAGTTGAAATTTTGACAGATGATGTATTTCTGTTGCCGCTATAACAACAAATATTAAAAAACATATTAAAATAAATGTTTAAGGGGCTGCCATATAACAAACGTGATTTTTTGCCGTTTTTATAGATAATGGTACGAAACCCCTTGTGCGCGAGTCCAACTCGCACTTGGCCGGATTTTTATTTGTATACGCTTTTATGTGGTTATATGTGTGTATATAAGAGTGTATGTGGTGATAAGTTGCAAGCTCATCGCTGATATAAAATATTTCCTTTATCAATAATTTGATAGCAAACACAAATTAGGTAAGCTTACACTTCAAACTTCTCTGTGAAAATACCCATCCGATTTCTAATTATAGATGTTTGTAGTCCTAAGTAAATTAACATTCTGAATAGAATTACGCGTTCGCATGCGCTGTTAATGGACACGAGAAATTAATAGGAAAGGACTTAAGAGTGTAAACGAGCCTTTAGCATATGTAGCAAAGCAACTCATGTGTCCACTCATTTATTCAACACTGTTCACTCATTTACAAAATCACCGACGTTAGTACAATGTTAGTAACCAAAATGTTCTGAACACTTCACTTCACACGCCGAGTAGATTGACTTGAATCCAATACCCCTTTTTTGATGTAAATGCACTTGAATAATGGTACACAGATATATACGTAACAATACTGTATGCCAAGGTTACGAAACCAACTGCAGCAAATACTTATTTCGTTACAAAACAATACTCCAGATTTTTTTTCCTCCTTATATGTAAAACATTTGACCGCAATCTCACATGATGTTAAGTGGCCATCTGCTTGTTCCATCAGCTAGTTGTATAAAAAAAAAGCTTTGCCTCCTATATTATCCTACCATGCACTGCCCCAATTTTTAAGCCTCATCTTTATAATTTAACCGGCAACCACACCCTTTAAACCGAAAACAGCCACGCTGCTTTTAGGTATATTTGTACATTGCGTTGTTCAGCTACTTTCGCCCGTATCCCGAATAAATAGACTATTAGCAGCACATGCGAAGCTGACTAGGGATCTGTGTGTTTAGGCGGGAACCCTCCTTAATGTCCCTGCTGTCTAAATATTTGACAATGTTAAAACGGTGACACCTTTTTAACACTGTCAACCCTTTTTATAAACTCTTTTTTTCCACGTGGTGAGCTGGCAGAGCGCTTTAATTAATAAATAAAGCAAAACTATTACTATGCTGGTGCAAGCATTACTTTATTTACTCAAATAATACTAATATACTTATGTTTTGTAAAAGATAATAATAAATATTGTTAAGCATTCCACACAACACTATCAAGCCCCAAACTAAGTAACACTTTTAATACGGGATCTTATACAAGGTGCTCCAATACGTGTGTTTAAAAACTTCAGGGGGCTAAAGTACCCATCAATATGAGTAACTTTTTCTAAGGAAAAAACTCGTATGTGAACGTATGTGAACGCAAAAAAAAAGCAGTTTCATACAAAAGTTCAATACCTTCCTGGCTAAAATGATTCCTGGCACCATCGGCGATGGTGGAGATTAAACCCACGGACTACAGATCAGAAAGCAGAGCGACTACCAATTGAGCTGTGATACAAGTTAAATGCAAAAGGTGCTGGTTTTATACCGTGACTGGACTAATGTTTGAGTGATCTGCAATATTTACTCCAGGGTTCCCAAAAAGGCTCCTAAAAAGTATAAAAGTGTTTGTTCCCCTGCCATAATATCTACTTTTAGTGGTGGAAGTAGGTAAGCTTTTCTCGGGAACTTTCAAGACAAACTTTAATTAATGAAGGAAGGTTTTAGTTCCTGTCCTCTTTTTTCAACACTTAAAATACCCAGTCATAGGATTAGTATTAAAATTTGTTCTAGCGTATAGAACAGAAAATTACGAATTTACCGAATTGTCATGAGTGAATGACACAAAACAATAAAAAAGCACTTGTTTATAGTCATATAATGTTCCTGATTGTTGGTGCGGGTATACTAAATAATAATATGCTATAAAGGCATGTTAAAGAACTTCGATTCTATACGCTTATTTTTGTATTACGTATTTAGTTCAAAAAACGGCAACCGCTGGATCTGACCCAATAAAGTTAACTTCCTAAAGTGTTTTACAACCTGTTTTATGGTCTCTTGAGGAAATGTTTAATTAATGTAGGTTGAGCTCTTTTAATTATTTGCGTAAGAGATCAAATTGATAGTAGGCAGTTGAGTTTTGTAAAGAATTCGTTTTTTCTTGCCCGAAAATGAGGTGAAACTCTGTAGTTGGTTTTACTGCCTCCATTTCTGAGTCCACCTTCTAAGAGTAGGCATTTTTAAATGCACTTAGAAATATAACAGCTTGTCTATTTGTCTTGGCATATATTTAGGAGAAGAAAATGGAAGAAATCGCTTTCAGCGATAATACTGCCCATAATTTACGCTTAGATTTATGATGAATCCTTCTGCACAATAATATGTTTTCTATCTATCTAGCAGTCGTATTGTTTTTTCGTAAAGACTAATGTCATAATAATATATAGGTAAATCTATGGACACGTATAACTATTGCTCTCATACGCAAGCTTAAAGTTGCACGACATACTATAGAGCGATGTATGCTGGGAGTTTCCTTACAGGGGATTCCTGTATGTCTGTAAACCCTTAAAAATTACGATATCCCTTGGCATCAGTTGGCATCATCAAAAGATCGTAGATTTTCGTTTCATTGAAGTAGACATTAACTAGACCAGTGTCGAGGCGAGTACACTATTTTACTAGTGTACACGCAACAAGACAAATAAACAAAAGCTTGTAACAAAGTACCACTTTCTATCCACACCATCTAGTGTGCAACACAAACATGCTCGCGCAACAACGACAAGAGATTGATGATAGCTTTAAAGCGGTTAAAATGTTAAAAGTAATGCGAATTTATTGCTTCTGGTACACTGTTAAGCTTTAAAAAGCGCTCCTGAAACAGTTTTCAAAGTGAAATGCATTTTGTGGGAAAATAGCTTGTCGTTTAAATGACTGGGAAGTTTTGGAGTCATCGCTTCGCTCAGTCGTGTGGAACGGCATTTGTTGTATGAACTTACTACTACATCCATTGATATAGTTTATGGCGTAGTTTGTCTGGTGGTTCCTGATAGGTTAAACTTTGTTTCGAAACAATGCATTAGGTTTGTGTTTCGTATCACCGGTTTTGCATGTTCTTCAAAGCTCTGGTGACCTGGTGAAAGTTTATTGGCCCATGTATGGGCTTGAGATTAAGTGTAGTATGAAATAACTTTAGTAAATTTTAGAGTTGGCCCCAAAAAATTTAATACAACATAATTGTATTATTAACATCTATACTTTTACGATTAAAGTTAAGAATATCTCTAATACTATAAGAATCAAAGTCCTGACTGACTGACTGACTGACTGACTGACTGACTGACTGACTGACTGACATATAGACAACGCACAGCCTAAACCGCTGGTCCTAGAGACTTGAAATTTGAGGAGTACATAGGTCTTATGGCGTAAAGGTGTACTAAGAAGGGATTTTTGGAAATTCAACCCCTAAGGGTGTAAAAAGGGATGAAAACGTTTGTATGAAAAATTGTATTCCTTGAACCTACAAACTTGAAACTTGGAATACATATACTTCAAGACAAAAAAATAGGAAATACATTTTTAGTTTTTTAAAACTACCCTTAATAAGTGTGTTAAGGGATGTAAAAGTATGTATGGGAGTTTTTTGACCGCTGGTCCTAGAGACTTGAAATTTGAAGAGTACATAGGTCTTATGGCGTAGAGGTGTCCTAAGAAGGGATTTTTGGAAATTCAACCCCTAAGGGTGTAAAAAGGGATGAAAACGTTTGTATGAAAAATTGTATTCCTTGAACCTACAAACTTGAAACTTGGAGTACATATACTTCAAGACAAAAAAGTAGGAAATACATTTTTAGTTTTTTAAAACTACCCTTAATAAGTGTGCTAAGGGATGTAAAAGTATGTATGGGAGTTTTTTGACCGCTGGTCCTAGAGACTTGAAATTTGAAGAGTACATAGGTCTTATGGCGTAGAGGTGTACTAAGAAGGGATTTTTGGAAATTCAACCCCTAAGGGTGTAAAATGGGATGAAAACGTTTGTATGAAAAATTGTATTCCTTGAACCTACAAACTTGAAACTTGGAATACATATACTTCAAGACAAAAAAATAGGAAATACATTTTTAGTTTTTTAAAACTACCCTTAATAAGTGTGTTAAGGGATGTAAAAGTATGTATGGGAGTTTTTTGACCGCTGGTCCTAGAGACTTGAAATTTGAAGAGTACATAGGTCTTATGGCGTAGAGGTGTCCTAAGAAGGGATTTTTGGAAATTCAACCCCTAAGGGTGTAAAAAGGGATGAAAACGTTTGTATGAAAAATTGTATTCCTTGAACCCACAAACTTGAAACTTGGAGTACATATACTTCAAGACAAAAAAGTAGGAAATACACTTTTAGTTTTTTAAAACTACCCTTAATAAGTGTGCTAAGGGATGTAAAAGTATGTATGGGAGTTTTTTGACCGCTGGTCCTAGAGACTTGAAATTTGAAGAGTACATAGGTCTTATGGCGTAGAGGTGTACTAAGAAGGGATTTTTGGAAATTCAACCCCTAAGGGTGTAAAAAGGGATGAAAACGTTTGTATGAAAAATTGTATTCCTTGAACCTACAAACTTGAAACTTGGAATACATATACTTCAAGACAAAAAAATAGGAAATACATTTATAGTTTTTTAAAACTACCCTTAATAAGTGTGTTAAGGGATGTAAAAGTATGTATGGGAGTTTTTTGACCGCTGGTCCTAGAGACTTGAAATTTGAAGAGTACATAGGTCTTATGGCGTAGAGGTGTCCTAAGAAGGGATTTTTGGAAATTCAACCCCTAAGGGTGTAAAAAGGGATGGAAACGTTTGTATGAAAAATTGTATTCCTTGAACCCACAAACTTGAAACTTGGAGTACATATACTTCAAGACAAAAAAGTAGGAAATACACTTTTAGTTTTTTAAAACTACCCTTAATAAGTGTGCTAAGGGATGTAAAAGTATGTATGGGAGTTTTTTGACCGCTGGTCCTAGAGACTTGAAATTTGAAGAGTACATAGGTCTTATGGCGTAGAGGTGTACTAAGAAGGGATTTTTGGAAATTCAACCCCTAAGGGTGTAAAAAGGGATGAAAACGTTTGTATGAAAAATTGTATTCCTTGAACCTACAAACTTGAAACTTGGAGTACATATACTTCAAGACAAAAAAGTTGGAAATACATTTTTAGTTTTTTAAAACTACCCTTAATAAGTGTGCTTAGGGATGTAAAACTATGTATGGGAGTTTTTTGACCGCTGGTCCTAGAGACTTAAAACTTGAAAAGTACATAGGTCTTATGGCGTAGAGGTGTACTATGAAGGTATTTTTGGAAATTCAACCCCTAAGGGTGTAAAAAGGGATGAAAACGTTTGTATGAGAAATAGTATTCCTTGAACCTACAAGAAACTTGGAGTATTTATATTTCAAGGCAAAAAAATAGGAAAGGCATTTGAAGTTTTTTAAAACTACCCTTGATAAGTGTGCAAAGGGATGTAAAAGTTTGTATGGGAGTTTTTTGACCGCTGGTCCTAGAGACTTGAAATTTGAAGAGTACATAGGTCTTATGGCGTAGAGATGTACTAAGAAGAGGTTTTTGGAAATTCAACCCCTAAAGGTGTAAAAGGGTTGAAACCGTTTGCATGAAAAATAGTATTCCTTGAACCTACAAACTTGAAACTTGGAATACATGTACTCCAAGGCAAAAAATAGGAAAGGCATTTTTCGTTTTTAGAACTACCCTTAATAAGTGTGCAAAGGGATGTAAAAGTTTGTATGGGAGGTTTTTGACCGCTGGTCCTAGGGACTTGAAATTTGAAGAGTATATAGGTCTTATGGCGTAGAGGTGTACTAAGAAGAGGTTTTTGGAAATTCAACCCCTAAGGGCGTAAAAGGGTTGAAAACGTTTGCATGAAAAATAGTATTCCTTGAACCTACAAACTTGAAACTTAGAGTACATGTACTCCAAGGCTAAAAAACAGGAAAGGCATTTTTAGTTTTTAAAAAACTACCCTTAATAAGTGTGCAAAGGGATGTCAATGTTTGTATGGGAGTTTTTTAACGCGTGGTGCGATTGATTTAAAACTTGAAGTAAAATAATTTAAAATCACGTTTTCAATATTTTAAAACCACCCCTGCAAAGGGTGCAAAAGACTGACAAAGTTTCAAGGTTTGTACGGGAGATTTTTAAAACGTAGTGTAATTAACTTAAAACTTAAAGAAAATGTGTTCTGTGGATAAATAACAAAAAAACAGTTAAATTTTCGAAAACAACCCCTAAAACGTTACCCTCCTTCGTTGCGCTCAAGTTAAAAGGATACAACAAGGCGTCAATGTTTGTAAGGAACATTCGAAAACGGGAATCTTGAGTTGGTACGATAAAGAGATCTTAGGGTATCTACCGTGCCTGGGGATCAAAGTCGTGAAGCTGTTTCGTTTGTTTTTGGGGTAGAAACTAGAAACAAATAAGTACATATTTTCCGTATAAGAATGTCTTTGTTGTATTTGTCATGTTTGTGCTAAACTCAGTACCTATACCTACCTACCTACCTAATATAGGTAATGTACGCCTATAGGTATCTATAGGTATATACCTGCGTAGGTATCCTACCCTAATAATATACAAATCAATGCGAAAGTTACGATGTTTGGATGTTTGTGGCTCAATTACGGCTCACCACTTCAACGCGTGCGAAGCCGCGGGAAGCCACTAGTGTAGACATATATTTATTGACAAACATAATCATTTATTGACATAAGCATACAAAACCCAGTATAGAAAACAAAGGCACTAAAGAAGAAAGGTACAAAGGAAAATGGTGGATAGTACTTCAAAAGAACGCCACGTTTCCGTGTGCCACAGCAGCAAAAGGGCCTCGACTTATGCATATAAGTCGAGGCCCTTATGCATATAAGTGTTCAGGTGAAGCTGCAACAGCAACAACCTAACACAAACATGTTATCCTCCAGGAAGATATCGGCGCACGAGTTCGAGCGAGGCGGTCTGCTCAAGCCCCTCGTGACCACAGTGGACGGCACACCGACCTTCCTCGGCGACCAGCCGTACGCGACGCCCTCGCGGCCGCAGCGGCGCTCGCGGCACGAGCTGCGCCAGCTGGATGAGAAGGAGCTGATATTCGAGCTGGTGAGTACCTATCCATGCCTATGCTATGCCAAGCAGCGTTCCTGTGAAGGGTGTGGTTGCCAGAGCAATTACAGATACATGAGACTACTTCTTGTCGTGTCACTAGTTTTTTTCGAAACAGTGTGGTGAATGGATTTTAAGTGCGCCTCAAGAAGGCTCCTTTCGAGCACTTGACACATGCTTTTTTCGTTCACCGTTTGAGAGATCTGGCACTTTGCACATAAATAATTCAACTTTATAGATTTAATGAGTTAGCCTGCAGAAAAATTGCAAAAACTGGTTTGAACAAAATGTCCCATAAAAATCCCGGTATCAAAGCCCCAGTCATGAGGCTTAACATCGGGTAGGCCCGATGAACTGACGACATTGTTAAGATCGCGGGAAGTCGGTGGATGGAAAGGGCTCATAATCGTTCTTCCTGAAAATGTGTAGGGGTGGCCTATGTCTAGCAGTGGACTTCTGCTGGCTGATGATTATGATGATGAGGCTTAACATCTGTATGCCTCAAGTTGATGGACGCAGATCAGTGCATAGTAGAGCACTCTCTATCGTGCGCGACTTACGAGGCAACGCTTTGTTGTAAGTGATGGTTACCATTTAACATCATGTGGGCCCTTCCATCAAGTAGAATAAAAAAAATAAGAACTCTAGTAACCTATCAGTAGCGAGGCGGTCTCCATCAAAACACATGAGCAGCGTGGGGTTTCCTTGTCATCATAATAGTTGTTGAATACTCCAAGAACTGGGATACTTGGAAATATTTGGTTTTTGGTTAGTAAATCTAAGTATAATAGTTATTAGATTGTGAGCTTTGTTCCGCTCACAATAAAACGTTCGTTCCTGTTTAACACCAACAACAAACAACGCTAAACAAGAGTTGAATAACAATGCCTCGTTTGTACCATGCTAAAGCAATACCCAGTTGCTATTGTCGTCGAACTGTAAAGTCGACAATTAAATCCGAGCCACCAGTTTTCAATTAAGGCGGTGAAGCATCGCTCGCTGCATGTTCACTACCCTTTACTGCTGTCCCCGTTTATTACGCTCTGTCTGCTTCAAATGTTAGTACGACAACGGTGCAAGTGCAAATGCGTTTGTAAAATTGTTTGTTGATCAATATGAGACCGGTTGTCTGGTGGGAGTGACCCCGCTTTCCGATCGTAAGGTCGTAGGTTCGAATCCGGTAGTGCACATAGGGATTTTTCCTATCAAAAGTTTATGTGTGCAATTCCAGTGCTCTTAAACGGTGAAGGAAAACATCGTGAGGAAACCAGTTAGTATTCTAACAGTGGCGATGCGCTTGCAAACTGTCACAGTTTCAGTTTCAAAATGAGACGGGTGGGACGCCACGCCTGATGGGCCTATGACTCATACCAAAGAACGGTAGGAACCAAGCCGTAAGTTTGTTGCCTGTTCTTCTAGGCTTTGGTCGCGTGGAACTGGCACCTAGATTCACTAAGTTTTAAGACGTTTTAAAGTGATCCTTCCGATTTTATTGAATATCGCGGGGATTTGGTGGATGGAGAAGGCTCAAAGTCGTTATTTCTGGAAATGCATGATGTGAACCTACTCGAGGTTAGGCATACCTAACTCCTTTCCGTTGATTTGAGAAAGTCCAGTGATGATTTGTGGGGTGGTAATGTTCTCGATGGATGAAAAATATCGTTCTCGTTAACGTAACAAGTAGCGTAGCGAGTCTCATTGTATTAATATAATGCATGTGATGCATTGTATGCATATACCTGCATCATCTGCAACTGTGTATGTTTTCTTAAACCTGGGCTTAATTAAATGAGTAAAACATGAAGTACCTATTTCGTTTATTTTATTAAAAATCATATTATCTTTATGTGACTTCACTGAGTTTTTGCTTCTACTATAACTATAACAATTCAACTGTCTTGCCAATCATTTCCACTTTACATAAAAAATTCCATAATATCAATCCTCCTTTGTTCAGTTTCAATATCAATTCCAAGAAATGTTTTCGTTTGGGAAATTCTTCGATTTATAATTAGCTTAATGGAATTTCTCATCGCGTCTCGTAGCCATATTCCATATTTCTTCAAATTATTTCGCATTCCAAATTACTGGAAAATATTTTAGGCCGTTCCGCTAATTTTTTTTTTTTTTTTTTTTTTTTTTTTTTTTAAATTAATTGAAGTAATTAATTTGTAATGAGTTGCTTGTTACAGATGGTAGCGACAGATCGACAGGAGATCAACTAGATCACTCTTTATGAGTCGGATCACTATTTTTCTGTCGGTTCACTTTTTTTTTTTTTTTAATACAATTAGCTGACGGAACAAGCAGATGGCCCACCTGATGTTAAGTGGTAACCATCACCTATAACAAAGCACTGCCTCGTAAGTCACGCACGATAGGGACGTACCCTACGATGCACTGCCCTGCGTCCATCAACTTGAGGCATACAGATGTTAAGCCTCATGTGCCTGTAATTACACCGGCAACCACACTCTTCAAACCGAAACACAGCAACGCTGCTTGGCGGCAGAAAAAGGCGTGGTGGTAGTACTTCCCCGGACGAGCCACACACAAAGAGCTCTACTACTCTTAAAAAACTTAAACTTCACTTGTATAAAAATACTGACAAAATTGGTGGTGCCAGTCTATTTTTTTATTTTACTTGTCTTTTGAACTAGCACATGGCCCACCTGATGTTAACTAGTAACCATCACGTATAACAAAACATTGCCTCGCAAGTCACGCACGATATGAACGCTTAACTTATCTAAGGCTTAACAAATGTCGACAACTCAGCTGTGTTTTATGTGTTTTTACTTCTAGAATTCTTTATTTTGTTGTTTTCGTTCGTTTTATTGACGTTTACTGAAAAAGTGTGAGCCTTGTTGTGCCTTGGCTCTCCATAGCAGAGCTTTAATTGACCAAGGTCTGTTCAAAGGGGACTTTGTTTAAATTGATTTATGTCTTGGAATTTTCAACGCCCCAGCCGTTTATTTAACTGTGGAAAGCAAAAATATTTTCGGCTTCAACGCCTTATTAGGCGGAAAACTCTGGTAATACTTGAACAAGGTTTACGTTATAATTGAAATCTTTTTGCACGAACTTGGGAATTTTCTCTTATTTGTGTTTGTTTTACGAGAGGCTCTTAGAAACGAGCACAATTAAACTTTTAATATCGAATATTTTGCTAACTGTGTGACTGCTCTGCGCCGCTATTCTGCTTTGTCGACAGAAGGAAGTTTTTTCTCTCATAATGATTCAAAAATAAGGTTAACGCATAGATTAAATGTAAGTTTTGGAGAAAAGTTTTATTAACTTTTTCATTTTATGTCTTTATATGTCTTTATAAGACTTTTTTTTATACTACTAGCTGATGGAACAAGCATATGGGCCACCTGATGTTAAGTGGTAACGATCACCTATATAACAAAGCATCACCTAGTAAGTTACGCACCATAGGAATGTGCCTTACGATGCACTGCCCTGCGTCCAACTTGAGGCATGCAGATGTTAAGCTTCATGTGCCTGTAATTACACCGGCAACCACACTCTCCAAACCGAAACACAGCAACGCTGCTTGGCTTCACAAAGAGCTCTACTACTCTTAAAACGAGCTCTTAAGACTATATTTATTGGTAGTATACCAATTTTACTATACATACCATTTTATTATACCAAAAATTCATTTTTTAAGACTGTATAATTTTTTTATAAGAAAATGTATCCGTCCCGTTTTAACATATCCCTATGAGTTATTCGCCGGGTGTCTTATCCATAAGAGTCCGATGGCGCAGGTGTTTCAAATCCCTCCGGATAATATTTCTTAGGATATTATAATAATAATAAAATCTTTGCGATTTCCTTATCATTGATAGATTCACCATAAAACTAATTATTATTATTATTATTAGGAGCCTGTAGTGTCCCACTGCAGGGCAAAGGCCTCCCTTCCTTCTCTCCAGTTGCTTCTACTTTGGTCTACTGTGGACCAGTTCTTTAAGTAGGCGTCTATTTCGTCCCTCCATCTCTGCCGCGGTCTGCCGCGAGGTCGTTTTCCCTTTTTAGGCATCAAATCTGTAGTGGAAATTTTAAATTTATTAGGTTTAGTATGCATTATGTTATGCTTGTCTGCCTATCACAGTACCCCCAACTATCCTCGTTTATGGAATTCATATCGTCTTCGGAATGCTTTATCAATATTAATTAATCAGACGTAACGGGGTCAGTACGTGTAGGCGCCAGACATAAATCGACCTATTTATTATTCTGTACAGCTGACGTTCAAACTTCAATTTTGAGTAATGATATAGGGAAATGTATAACGCTGCTGGTTCACTTTAGAGATCCTATCGTACGTTACGACGTAATGCTTTGTTATGTGATGGTTACCACTTAACATCAGGTAGGCCATCTGCTAGTTCCATCAGTAATTAGTATAAAAAAAATGCATAAATCTATCTTTCCCCAGCAGTAATCAGTGACTTTTGCCGGTGTAATTACAGGCACATGAGGCTTAACATCTGTGTGCCTCAAGTTGATGGACGCAGGGCAGTGCATCGTAGAGCACGTTCCTATATCGTGCGTGACTTACGATGCAATGCTTTGTTATAGGTGATGGTTACCACTTGGTATCGGGTGGGCCATCTGCTAGTTCCATCAGCTAGTTGTATAAAAAAAAACTTGGATAACATTTTATGGGATATTAGGTAAATAAAATCATTTGTTGTAGGTAACGTTTCAAAATACTCTGTCTACGGACTGATCATGCTGTTACCGTTTGAACTGTGGCCGTTACTTAAAAAAGTCAATTATTGAAACAATTGTGTGTCAGTTTCCACAATTATCTAAATTAGGCCTGTGTCGGTCTGCCGCAGAGGTTGGAGATAACGATTTATAATAATAATTATAACATGTAAACATGTTGTCTGAATCGCATTCGCATATGATTTAATGGAAGAGCTTTGGGTAAAAATATAATAAATATAATGTTATAAAGTTCTTCTATAAAGAGTAACGCCAACCGAGTGGTGCCCAAAGTCAGGCAAAGAAGTCTTAGTAGAGTAGTAGAGCTCTTTGTGAAGGGCTCGTCCGGGGAAGTACTACACCACGCCTTTTCTGCCGCCAAGCAGCATTGCTGTGTTTTGGTTTGAAGAGTGTGGTTGCCGGTGTAATTGCACATGAGGCTTAACATCTGTATGCCTCAAGCTGTTGGACGTAGGGCACGTTCCTATAGTGCGTGAATTACGAGGCTATGCTTTGTTATAGGTCATAGTTCCCACTTAAAATCAGGTGGGCCATCTGCTTGTTCCATCAGCTAGTTGTATAAAAAAAAAAGTCTAGGGCGTCTGAAAGCGCGTTGGGTTGACGACATCGTGAAGGTGGCAGGAAACGCCTGGATCAGAGACGCACAGGACAGTGCAGGCTCGCAAAATATGAGGGAAGCCTATACCCAGCCGTGGGTGATACCAGGCTGAGATGATGATGAAAATTCATTTTCTACCGCTAAGCAGTGTTGCTGTGTTTCGGTTTGAAGAGTGTGTTGACGGTGGGATTACAGGCACATGAGGCTTAAAATTAATGGACGCAGGCCAGTGCATCGTACCTATCGTGGCTTACGATGCAATGCTTTGTTGGTGATGGTTACCAATTTAAATCAGCTGGGCCGCCATCAGCTCGCCCCATCAGCTAGTAAAATAAAATAAACCTATATTTTACTAATGCAGTCTCAATTAACGTGCAGAAGTTAATGCGGATTAGTCGGAAATAGGTGCGGTGGTAGAACTCCAACGAAGTCGGTAAACCATTTTGATTGTTACACATTTTCCTGCCACAGAGTGGATGTTGTTTCATAGCGACTACCGCAGGTAAATATGTAATTAATTAAACACATTCTAGTCTCGGGCAGATTCCAGCATCCCTTACCCTCTACTAGATAATGCATGAATCGTAGACCCAAATCGCTTATATTACTTAAACTAGTGGTATTACGGAGTCGAGTGCAAACTAATAAAGCTTGTCCTTTATATTGTTACAAATGGGTCCCGCCTCGCAGTTTGTGGCCTGCTTTCTAGTGTTGGGAATAGCGATGGGGCAAATCCTAGTCCATACGGCATACGATTTTTTTTATACAACTAGCTTATGGAACAAGCAGATGGCCCTGATGTTAAGTGGTAACCATCACCTATAACAAAAGCATACCTCGTAAGTCACGCACGATTGGAACGTTCCAATAGTGCGTGACTTACGAGGTTTCAGCATGCGTTTTCGTTTCGTGTGCGAGCGAGAAGTTGTTTGACAGTTGTCGTCTCTTCACTAGTTAATCCTTGTTTTGTTTTGTTTGTGTTTCTTCAAGCTGTGGTCGTAAATTTACTGCAAATACCGCATCTACTCGACAGCTAAACGGCTACTAAGAAGAATTTGTCTTGCCTCTGACTGTACCAGTAGCATCCCTAGTTGCGTATGATGATATTGTGTTATATGGGGGTATTTTTAAAGAAAATAATGCTTTCAAGATAAATGACACAGCATTCTGTATTTACAGGGTTAGGTATACATTTTAGAAGCCTAAAACCTTGGCAGCATGGTTTGAGGAAATATGCCAAAAGCCTTCTGGCTTGGCTTGACTTTGGAAACGTCCTACTAGTGCAAAGAGAAAAACTCGATCACACGATGAGTCTGACAAACCCTGATTTGAATTCTGAAACTCTCGCAACAGCGCACTGTATTAGTTTCGTCGCATAGTTCCGCATAGTTCGCAACTTGAGTAGGGTAGATAGTTTGTAACTCAAAATGAATCTGTAGATCTATAAGCTTGATGCAACGTGGGTCGAAATTGGATATTAGCTATCCGTGGAATTCGACCGGAAATGCACAACTAATTAATCCGGAAATTGGGATGTCCCTGGAATCCGTCCTCCTTTTACAGATGGACAAATACTATTACGCCGCGACAAAATATTATGATAGCGGCGATGGGCTTGCAACCTGTCACGTATGGAATACCAACTACTGCAAAGTTGGGGTATGTGATAAATGTTATATTTGGACGTACCTCTGACTACCCCCATTCTCTAGATAATTTTTGGTTAGCACTTGCGAAATACGAAATCTGAGATATCTACTGGATCAAAGACTTACCTAAAGCGGTTTCTGTTTTTTTCTCTGTTTTCAAATTCAATTACATCTTATTAGCTGAATTATGATTATGTGGCGAGGCCTGCTATTTAAATCTACTACCTTAGAGGTCTAAAAGTATAATACAAGCTATTTCTATCAAGAGTAGAAAATAATAAACTCGATCAATAGGTACATGTGACTTCTACTAACGCCAGGCGCATCCGAAAGGCACGTGAAACATATTGTGTTACACAATTGCCCCAACACAACCTATATAGGCCCTGGGAAATTGATATTCTTACCTCTGAGATCACCTTTCGGGCTAAATATTGTATTCAAGTCGGGACCCAGATCACGTGACTAAGATTTAGTCAGAAGTTGAATCTAAGCCAGATGTTCCCTCGGGGATTGCTCACGTATTCCTTGTAGCACTCCAAAATGACGGATAATATGATTTCTGTGATCTGTGTTATGAATATCTTGGCCGTCTGCCGAATAGAATTGGATAAGTTAGCGGCAGAATCTTCATTTGTTGGTGACCTCTGAGTAATACTTTGTGTTTGATACTTTTGTCGCAGTGTGTTTAAGATTTTTGTACCCAAATAGAGTAACGAAAATAGCAAGTTTTTCTTTTTTATACAATTTGGTGATGGAACAAGCAGATGGCCCACCTGATGTTAAGTGGTAACCAACAACTATAACAAAGCATTGGTTCGCAAGTCACGTACGATCAGTACGTGCCTTGCGACCATCAACTTGAGGCATTCCTATAGATATTAAGCCTCATGTGCCTGTAATTTCATCGGCAACCACGCACTTCGGACCGAAACAGTAATGGTGCTTGGCGACAGAAATAAGAATGTTGGAAGTTCCTTCCCGGACGAGCCCTTCCAAAGAGTACTCTCAATTTTTTTTTACCCATACTGAACATTTAAAAGAAAGATTTTTTTACTGGTTTAAATTTTATCATATTTGGAAACAATAATCTACACGCGCCGTATTTAGTAAAATTATGAATCGCCGATGACAGCTACCGCTTGCCGGCAAAATTTGATAAACGGGCGCCATCATGCATTTAATTGTTATTCGAGCTTTATTTATACATCCCGCGAGTTTGCCATCTACTAGATTTACGGGGTGTCTTCTGAAAGACGACATGCATTCCTAAAATACGATTGAAGCCAGTGGCCAAGCAACAGGCATTCAATTTTTTTTTTACTTGCTAATGGGGCAAGCTTATGGCTCACCTAATGTTAAGTGGTAACGTGCGCTGTGCCCTGCGTCCATCAACTTTAGAGATACGGATACAGATGCTAAGCCTCAGGTGCCTTTAATTTCACCGGCATCCTCTTCAAACCGAAACACAGGATGCTGCTTAGCGCCAAAAAAGACATGGCACATGGATCACTTTGAAACCACTTAAAGCTAGGTGAATCTAGGTGCAAGTTCCACGCACATTTGTGCGACAAATAGGTAAACGTTTTTCTTTCTTTATTTACAACCAGTCAAATCACGAAAAAAGGCTTGTGAAGAGTTTACGAGGTTCAAAGAAATTCAAAGAGTTGAAAGATTGCTCGTTTCCCCGCATTCCGCTTTACTGTGCATTCAACCGACAAACTGAGCAAACATGTGGCTTTGAAGCAACAGCTGATGCATTTGGTTCAGATGATTCGCAAACAAAACTCTGTAGATACTGGTATCGGCAATCTAATATCTACTAATACATATCTACCAATAGTATCCCACATTTCTAGAAGGCACTAGATTCATTTAAACTCAAACTCAAACGTAAATAAAATATTGACGAATGGTGGCGTTTAAGATTTGATCTCAACGATCGATTATCATCAGTGTCATTAACTTTCTGTACACAATTAATAAACAAAAAAAAAATAGAAACAGCTTCACTGCTTGTATCTTCAGCCACATTAGATATCCCCTCAAATCTCTTAGTACCAAGTACCAACTCTTTGAGGAAAAAGTAGTCAGAGGGACGTCCAAATATTACATTGGGTCTTACATTTTTCAGTGTTTGGTATTCCATGCGTTACAGGTTGCAAGCCCGTCGCCGCTATGAGAATACTAACTGGTTTCCTCACGATGTTTCCTTTAACCATTTGAGAGCACTTTTATTGCGCACATACATTTTTCGAATAGTAAAATTCATTGGTGCACGACCGGATTCCAAACCACGACCAGAAGCCGGGGTCGATCCCACTAGACCACCGGTGCTCTTACAATTAATGTACGATGATTCATGTATCGTAGCCTTTGTGTATGAAGCCTTTACTGAAGAAAAGGAATAATAATGTAATATGGGAATATATAATGTTTACTTTGGCTTCAATATTAATTGACTTACGTACAAGGTTCCCTGCCTAAATACTTGCCAAAGTCTGCTCGGATTACTGGCGCGGGCCGACGTTCTCGATAATAATTAATCACTTTGTGTTGGTATTACCACAATAATGAATGGATGTTTTAGTGTCGTGTCAACGCATAAAAACTTATAGTGTAATCAATTTTGATGACCTATTGGCCAAAATATCCAGTAAATTTGGCCTAACAGCTCAGTTGGTGTGGGTTTCTTTCTGCGGTGCAGGTCGTAGGGTAAAACACTTTCATATTCAAGTTTGAATTTATAACGTAAATTTGTTTAGCTGACCTCTCAAGCGTGGACAGAGTTTACGCCCTGACTTCTGACATATACTGGATTCTGAAACATGCACACAAAAAGGAAATTAACTCGGAAATCAAATATACGATGCCAGATAGAGTAGTTTTGAAATATTAGTTTGAAGCCTTGCTAGGACGGCAGAGCATATTCAATTTACACTTGGGTTGTTCAACTCTGTCAGATTATACTATAAATGACAAAAAAGTTTGGGCTCCATCTCATAAATACAAACACTAAAAATAAAGTACATACCTACTTAATATCAAAAAAACGCTAAGAGCCAAGTCGTTTCCTTGCCTGTCCTTCTAGGTTTGATCGCAAGAAACTGGCGTTTTGAGCGCAAAATTCATTTGCAAGACGTTTTAAAGTGATCTTTGTGATGGAACTGAATAAAAACTTTTTTTATTTTACTTTTATTTTTTATATAACTTGCTGATGGAACAAGCAGATGACCCACCTGATGTTAAGTGGTAACTATCACCTATAACAAAGCATTGCCTCGTAAGTCACGCACGATAGGAACGTGCCCTACGATTAGGGTTGCCAGATACGGGCTTATTATTTCCTGGACATTTCTGGGGTTACAAACGGAGTTGGAGTTTTTAGAGTCCAAATCCAACTACAAACGTTTGCTGTTCGACGAGCAAAACCAAAAATATTACTATAATACTAGTTAGGTACTCTTTTTAAAAGGAAAAAACAAATTACTTTAAAAACATATTTATTTTTTATAAAATCTAAAGGTAGATATTAATTAACACACTGTAATTTGTATTCATACCATACACATCACAAATTAGAATTTTTAGTTCCAAATAAAAATTAATCTATTCTTTAAATAAAAATCATCTCGGCTCGTCCGAGGTACGAGTATGCGCGCCGCCCCTTGTTGTTGTTATTTTGTGGAAAAAATAGTTATCATGAATTTCGGGACAGTAAAGTGTAATTACTGGACACGGGACCACACGTGAAATTCCGGGACTTTCCCGGAAATCCCGGCCATCTGGCAACCCTACCTACGATGCACTGTCCTGCGTCCATCAACTTGAGGCATACAGATGTTAAGCCTCATGTGCCTGTTTAATTACTCTGGCAACCACACTCTTCAAACCGAAACACAGCAACGCTGCTTGGCGGCAAAAAAGGGGTGTTGACTCGTTTACTTATCAGTAATGCATAATGCCTTTTTTATTCCCCCATCATTAATAATCGTTGCATTAACTTTAATACTCATTTAAATACAAAAATGAGCCCTGGTACGGTTTTTCATTACCCATTGGCTACTTTTTGACATGTAGTTTAGGTATCTTGTTACCAAGCAAGCTGGACAAATTAAAATTATGTTGGTATCTTCGTGTTAAGAGTTATTCAAGCAAGCAGGATCTTTAAAAAGACCCACGACAATGCCATTCTGTTGGATGGAATGGCAGTTTACAGAGTTGGGTCAGTTGCTCGATCTAATTCTACTCGTGTCGTGTCAACACCCCTTCGTCTGCGATGGTCGTGGGTGGACAGCGCTATCCGAAGTTTATTGACATGTCGCGACTGCATCTTGCAATACGCTCAGATATGCAAATTTTATTGCACATGGTAGATATATTTTTGAAGACTTTAAGATATTTTCACATTTCAAAAGTCCACTGTCGCGAATGTGAATAGTGATATCCCTTTGAACGGTGGACGTCAATGAATGCTTTATTAAAGATGCATGACTGGTGAAATCTGATCTTTGTTATAGTCTCTTTTGTGTCTTGTCTGTTTTCGGAAGTAAATGGCAGCACGAAAGCAGCCTCTTTGAGACGCATTTAAAATTATTTCACCACACTATACCTCTAGTGATACGACAAGAAAAAATAATGGCTAATCAAACAGCGCCTGCCCATCGCATTGTTTGAAATTGCGAGTAATTTTTTTCTAAGGAAAACTCTGGGGCCAACCTAACCTCAAGTTAGAAGTTATACCCCTTATTAAGGTGTAATATTTTGTGTTTGTTCCAGGTGAAAGACATTTGCAACGAGCTGGAAGTTCGCGTGCTATGCCACAAGATCCTACAGAACGTGTCGATACTGCTCGACGCGGACCGAGGGTCGCTGTTCCTGGTGCAAGGTGAACGAGCTGCATCTCCTCATCCACAGAACGGCAGGTTGGTGGAGAATCTAAAACTCTTTAGTTTCAGCTTCTGAAAGAAATGTATACTTTTATTTCTTCTGCTTCTGGTTAACTAGGTTTCGTTACCAGCCACATAAATCCTCTGCTGGCATATCTCCTTGCCTGGGGATCAAAGTCGTGAAGCCGTTCCTGGACATAGAGGTCCTCCGAATTTGGGAGTTTCGCTGTAGTTACCACGCTAGGCAGGCGGATTGGTGTAGGTACACTTGAGATTCTGCCCTTAACATGGATTCCCTTAGCCGTCTCTTACGGAATCCATTAGGAAGATAGAGGGGTTCTATTCTATGCCAGGTGCACCACACCAAGTTTAGTTGCGGCTCGATCAAACAGTCTGTCTGCGATCAACTTGACACCTAATTTCATGCCAAACTAATCCATAAGGGATTCCTAAAATTTTCCCAGCCAAGCGCGTCGTAAGGAAAAGTGCATTGCATACGCTTCGTAGAAAATGGACGATATTGAAGCTGTGTTCAGCTGTACAATACTCGCAGATTCAATTGAAGCCTTCACAGGAGGAAAATCCATAGAAATCTTATTGGCTCTGTGAATTGGCTAGTTGGCAAAGAAGTATCGGTGTTTGCAAGCACTGCGTTGATACCTATGTCAGTCAAAGAGAATCAAATAAGAGAATCTATCAGTTTTTAAGAGTTAATAATGTCTCTGCGTTCTCTGATTACAAATTTCTCTCTTGTGTCATTTAATTTTCCTTTTAGCTAATCTTTGTAAAACTTTTAGAAGCTTTTCACTTTATTTAAGACTGTAGCTGAAATTACAAAGTTATTCGTAAGTCGCTCTCGTACCAAAAGACGCTACAACGCCATTTTAGTTAAAATCGTATTATCCTCGTCTCTTTACTTAAAACGTTCGAATCGGTGATCGATGATTCTACAGACTTTCTGAAGGCGAGGTTTTTAGCCGAATTGACTTTAAGCAGTGTCTTCTGGTATGGCCATCTGGTATTCTTTGACATTAAACTCCTGAACTCCTAAGTTTTTTGATCAGCGGCGCGCTTAAAATTATAATATTCTGTTTACAAGTTTGTCACTGTGTGAGTCATTCCTTTGTTAGTCAAAATAGAAAAGACTCGACATTTTAAATTAGTTTATGGTGGGTAATTGTATGGCTGCACTTTACGGTGTCACGTAACCTATTTTTCTGTGCATATACGTAATATGTACACTTAACACCTTTATGCCTCAAGCTGAATGACCTGGGGCTGGGCATCTTGACAACGTCCGTGAAGTATGTGCGAAGCAGTTCTTTGTTATTGGTGATGGTACCACAACTTTAGGTGATAGTGGAAAAAATATACACCACTAATTTGTAATTACCAAAAAAAAAAAAACCGCATGCTCAGTGTCAGTTACTGATCACATTTATGTAGTTAAAACTCAAAAAAAAATATTAAAAAGAATATCCCGAGAAAAGGATGATAACTAGTTACCCATTATCCGTACGTACCTACTACAGAGTCTTCTACCCGAGTTTCATTCTCATCCATTCATAAATTTTTGTCTCGTTCGAAACGAAACAAAACGCGCCGCTCGCGCAATACTAACTATTATTTTATCTATGGCCGGCAAACTCGTGTCGAACGAAACCCATACATAGGTACTCTAAATTCGATGCAGGTCAGTGACATCCGTAAAATAAAAATTGTACGCGGGTAGGTACTTAATTTATTGTGGTTTTCACGTTCACGATAGCTTGTCAGTACACTGCCAGAGAATAACGCATACATGTTACGTACGTATTTTTAGTCTGGGGAAATGTGAGTGATTACCTACGGATGTACCGCGAATTGTTCCCAAACAATCGGCAACCAAATTACTCCATGATGTCCAGCATATTATACCAACGCATATTGGACCATGGCTCTGTTTACGTGCCGTCGCATGCGCAAGGACGAGGAGGGCCTGCATACTCCCGAAACTTCTACGATGAAGTCCTAAATGATTTTGAAGAAGATCCGCGGAGGAGCACGCGTGACGCGGTACGTCGCTTTAGCACAAGCCAGTCCTGCGCTTGGAAGATTGTGCGCTCAGCTGAGATACACTACATGAAGACCCAGGAGCTACTAGCCATCGCCAGGCTGGAGGATATTCCGTTCAACCTGGCGGCGGGAGCTATGGTTTCAGCAGGACGGTGCGCTATCGAGTATCTATCTCAGGAGTTTGGCACCCGATGGATTGGTCGCGGTGGCCCAGTTGCCTGGCCTCCGTGCTCGCCCGATCTGACAATCTTTCAAAAATTCCCCAATCTTTTTGTGGAGCGAAATAAAAAGACTAGTGTATGTGAGTGACCCTAACAATGCATTAGACCCTTTTGATAGTGCAAAGACTAAGTATTTCCCTGAAAACAATTTGTTAAAACGTGTGTGTGTTTGCATTGACAATGAAGGTGGACATTTTGAACAACTTTTAAAATACTTGTGGTTAGTGGAAGTGTAAATACGTGCGTAGTTGTAAGTACATACTGTAAATAACTTTAATTGTTGTAAATAGCTTGACATCCTGAGCCCGTAAAATTATGAAGGAAAAATGGCAATTAATTACAAATAAAAGTATTAAAAAAATCCCTAAAATAATGCCTTTTTTATGATACTTACCTATCTACCTACCCATTAAATGATTTATCTAGTGAGCGAGAGAGAAGGAATACGATGAGTGCGACAAGATGATGTGACGTAGGTAGGTACTATACGACGAGACGGTAGATGGAAGGAGTCATAATGAATGGAGTGTTTACGATGTTGACTAGCAGTAGTATTCCGTAGTATTTTCTTGTAGTGTGTCCATAAAATTGTGCAGGAATTTGGTTGAAAACAAACCTCGATAACTTGCTAAAAGTTAAATATTAAAAAATCTTGACAGTGCCAATAGCATTAGTAGCCTCTGCTGCAACTGTCCTTAAATTTTTTTTGGTAGTCACAAAATAGTGGTGTATATGTAAAAAGGGAACAAAAGACGAATACGGAACTTCGCCGATACAGCATCGTTGCTGTGTTTCGGTTTGAAGGATGTGCTTGCCGGTTAAGTTACAAGCACATGAGAGTTAACATCCTCAAGTTGATGGACGCAGGTCAGTGCATTGTAGGGCACGTTCTTAACATACGTGACTTGCGAGACACTGCTTTGTTTTAGGTTATGGTTACCACTTAATATCAGGCCATCAGCTTGTTCCGTCTGTAAGTAATATAAAAAATAAAAAAACAAGCTTTCAAGACATTTCTTCACTTTCCCTAATGCAAAGGTTCACAAGTGCAAACACATCTTTTATGCTCTTCAGCAAACAATATAGGAAAAGGTGAGGCGGAGTGTTGAACATCTCGATATACTCTGTAGCAAAGTTTGCGTGACAGGATGGTAATTTCCTGCCATAGGAGATGAAAGAGAAAATGAGGTCGGCTTTTGTTTTTTCCTTAGTAGCAGATAAAAAGCACCATTTAAAGTCAATTGTGTGATTCTGAATTGGAAAGGGACATTTTATTGCTTCTTTAAAAAATCTGGTGTATTTGTTAGAGCAATCCTTCAGCCAATGAGGTGTCAAAAGTGTCTGCAAAGGAAAAATCAAAAGTAATAGAGCATGTCTCAGTTTAAAAATGTAAAAGAATGATAAATAGAATTAGGAGATACATCAAACAGGCATGACACGAGTGATTGCAATCTTCCCAATAGCCAAAAGAGTGTGAAAACGAACGCTGTCGATCGAAAGTCATGCCATGCCTGCTTTTGTGCTGCAAATGTTTACAATCTGACCATTGAATGGCACAATGGAAGAAAAAGGACTTTTGAAGAATAGTCCAAAAATATATGGAATTTATGCATGCTTGAAAATCAAACATCAAGTCGGCTGTCGAAAAATCTGTCAAAAAAAGTATTGCCATCTCTTACTACATAATAGGAAAAACAAAGAGTGGTAGAGAGCACTATAAGCAATATTTAAATTTGTAGGTAAAAAATTAATACAACTTTTATCGAGACGAAACGATAACATTTAAAGAAACCATTGCAGCGTTTACTGCATTTAAAACCGTACAAATTAAAAGCTTTACCGACAACAATACAAAAAATCTAGAACCGCTTTTTCCAATAAATCGAAATGAGAATTCGCACTTGAGTGCAGCCGTCCCGTTGGCCTTTGTAATCAGGATTTATAGCTACTGCAACGAGTTTATGCCATAGCGAGAAGGATGCTTTTTGTGATCCAAACCGGTTTAAACTCCAGACCTATGGGCTTGCAATCTGTCAGGAATATCAACTACTGCAAAATAGCCCCCTACTATACTATAGCCACATTTTGCAGTAGACTTCCGACTATCCCCTTAGACATCCTCAAAGAATCTTAAGTTATTACTTGGTATACACGGATACGCATCAGGCTATTGGTCACTTTTATGTCAAATTCAAAGGGTATTTATTCAATAAAATCACAAGGATCACTTTGAAACGTCTTAAAGCTAGGTGACTCCAGGTGGTTTCACGCAACCAAAGCCTAGAAGAACAGGCAACAAACTTACGGCTTGGTTCGTACCGTTCTTTTGTATGATTCTTGTTACAATGTAGTAAGCGTTATTTTTCTTTGGCTTTGTGTAGCTTGACCTTTACCGTGTGTACAAAAAAATCTGAGGGGATATCTACATGTCTGGGGATCAAAGTCGTGCAGCTGTTTGTATTTTTTATCATATAAGCTGAATGTCGTGAGATTTCGGGCCCATTTTAAAGCTTCTTAGATTTTTGACTTATTATTGTATTGTCGCAGAATTAATATTAGTACCTATTGCGGCCATACTAGCACAGAATAAAATATTACTATATACCTACTACGCAGTACCGACTTTAGAAGCCTTCTCTTTGCATGTCCGATATGTGTTTGCCAAACTTATTTATGTTGAAATGCATACCAACAAAAACTTACAAACGTCCGCGCATACAAAAATTCAGTAGAATTTCGGCCTGTATTTTTCCAAAGCTTGGAATTAAAAGGTTTTAATTCATCCAGCACTTTGTTTTCTTCTCCTCTCGATACCTAAAGTTATAAACCGGTATGAGATGTTTAATGCTTTTCATCTCAAGAACTTTATTCATGGTTACAACTGTATAGTTCCCATTTTTATTGCCTTTGGTTTCTTTGTAACGTATTTCAAGCATTTTAGCTGCATTTCAGATTTGCATTTATAGAGGTTCCTTCAGCTGTATACTTACTTCAAAGGCGTAGAAGGTTGCAGCCACGTGTGAACCTTCAAATCGCGTTGCAGTAAAATAAGCTCTATTTCGTTATATTTACATTCAAAGTGGCTTTAGCTGCGCGTTACAAAATAGGGCGCTATATGGGAGTCTCAGGAACTTTAATATTAAAAAAACCTTTTGATTTGTGTGTCAGATAAATGAGGTTTTAATACGGTATCACTCATTTAATACCAACGCCGTAGAGGCGACTGCTGCTGAGTAATAGGAGATAGTTAAAAGAGCACCTAGTGTAGAATTTAGGTGTGAAGATTAAAGGTAATTTAAAAAAAAACAAACGCAGCAGAATAAAGACTTTTTTTATTTTATTTTCCAACAATCGTTTTCATGTCCTGGCTAGGCTCGGCAAAAACAAAAATGGAAATATTTTTATCTGACGAATAGCGTTACTCATGAGACTATGAAACAGGCCCTCAGTCTTCCAGTCGCTCTGCAGATAAGTACATACCATTTATCTTTGCAGCGTGGCTCAAGCAGCCATGTGTAATGTCTAGACTATCGAAAGTTGGAATAAAATACTCTTTTGGGACTCTTGTCAATGACCTTAGACCTATTAGAATATCACTTTTACAGTTCATCATTTCAGCTTTAGGTCTTTCAGTGATGGATAATCTCTCTCTTGTGGTGTCACTAGTTTCTTTCGAAACAGTGTGGTGAAAGGATTTTAAGTGCGCCTCAAAAGGCAACTTTCGAGCACTTGACACATGTTATAGAACTTTTTAGTTTCCACGACATGCCGGTTTCCTTAAGATGATTTCCTTCACCGTTTGAGAGTACTGGCATTGTGCACATAAGTTTTTGAACAGAAAAACTCATTGGTTTCGGTTACGAACCCACGACTTAGGATCGGAAGGCGGGGCCGCCGCTACCACTAGACCACCAGTGCAAGTTGATAATCATAGGCCAGAGATATTCGGCCTGTACCCCACCAAAAAGCAGCTGAGTTTTTAGCTAAAATCGTGAAAATAAATCTTAGCAAACATTCACCAAGAATCCAAGAATTACTAATGTGTGTACGTTCGGAATCGAAAGTGGCATATGAATCATACCTACTTGAGCTGAAAATATTTACCGGTTGATAATGTTAAACAGTGATGTTATAGACTGAGAGACTACGACAATAACTGCTAGTACGACTTACATTTAATCAGCACCCCTTATTAAGTACACTGCTGGGAGAAGGTGTCTCTAGACGCGCCACCGAGCGCGCTCTTCGGTTCTTCTCACACTTCGCAGATCATTGCTACACTACGCTTATTACCTATGCCTCTTTCTGCCGCCAAGCAGCGTTGCTGTGTTTCGGTTTGAAGAGTGTGGTTGCCGGTGTAATTACAGGCACATGAGGCTTAACATCTGAATGCCTCAAGTTGATGGACGCAGGGCAGTGCATCGTAACGCACGTTCTTATCGTGCGTGACTTACGAGGCAATGCTTTGTTATAGGTGATGGTTACCACTTAACATCAGGTGGGCCATCTGCTTGTTCCATCAGTTAGTTGTATAAAAAAAAACCTAAACGCGGTCGTCAAATTGTTTTCTCCAAAGGTGACATAATATTCATACATTTACCACGAACATTTTCTACTGAAAGTATTCCCGTCGTGAAACAATTTATTCCAGTTGATAATTAGCTACAAACGCACACATTATAACATTTTACAATGAAAAGCATAAAAATAAAAATGAGCAATGGGGATGGGACGCTTGGTAAGCTTCGTATCAGTTAAATACAAAGCGTATCTCAACGAATACTTGTATATATACCATATTTTAGATGTATCTATATAAAAACTAGTTATCTGGTTTCCATAGTACAAGATTTGCTTAGTTTGGGGCTAGATTTGTCCAATTTTCTTTAAACATGAACTGTTCACAAAAGAAAAAGGCAATTAGATTCTTACAAAATGGTGTATGTATATGATAATATAATGTGAGGTTTATTCATATCAACATGGGTTTTGTTTCGTGTCGCGGTCAGATCATTGACCTGGAATCATGTTAGGTCAAAGGTCAACTTATGGCATGGCAATGGCCCTGAAAAGGGTCACGTTCATGACTGATAAGATACAATTTATTTGTTACCCCTAATGAGTACCTACATATTATAATAATGTGAATTTTAACATAAAATATAAATGAATTACACGAATTCAGTTTATAACCATTCTTTCTTCCGAAAATATCGTCAAATATATGAGTAATAGTCTTAACTGTAATAATAACACACTTAAAATAAAAAAGTATCCTCCGTGGATATACTCTGTAAGAAAGTAGAAAGAAATACGTTTTCAGATGGTGAAAAACGCTTATAAGTATTAGGAGTACAGGCTAATACAGAAGATAAGGTAAATAGATAGATAGATAGAAAATTATTTATTGCACAGAACAAAAGGTAATGCTTTAAGCAGAGGGTTTTAATTTCTTAAATAAACAATTGGTTTTATAATAAGATGTGCAAACTATATGGTGTAGGATTAATTGCTGTGCCCACCCGGTCTATAAACACCACGTCAATGTTTTGTGAAATGGCAAGCGAAATTATAATAAAAGAGTGAATCATCGCATACTCGGTGATGCTATTTTACTTTGTTATTATTTACTTTTGACTTTTTTTAGTCAGCACCAGAGTGCACTTGTAAATACCGCCCGACATTATTATCATTACATTACATCATTTTAATAACATCCTACTAATATTATAAACGCGAAAGTTTGTAAGTATGGATGGATGGATGTTTGTGACTCTTTCACGTAAAAACTACTGAATGGATTTTAATGAAACTTTACAATACATCATCCTTTACATCAGAATAACACATAGACTACAATTTATAAAGATATTGTGTGACTAATCCTGCGCAGACGAAGTCGCGGGCACTAGCTTGTATAAAATAAATATATGTATTGTGTTCTTATTCAATTTAACATAATATATTATAATAAATGTTTTGTTAAATTATCATACCGTTTCCCGGGCATTTTTTAATTTTTAAATTACCTTACACGACTGTTTACCTTCGCATTTACGTTCTAACATAACACCGAGTGCGTTTATATATTCATACCTTTATAAGACTTTTTCATTTTATTTAGAAAAACAAACAGTAATACTTTCTATAATTAAAATATAAGCACCAATTGTATATTTTCACGTTATATATACTAACCTAAATATAAAATCAACATTGATAGACCGACGTCATTGTAAACATCGCAGCAAATCAATGGAGAAGGCTCAAAGTCGTTCTAGGAAATAAAAAATGGGAGTTCTTTATCTTGCACAACTTTTATAGGAAGATAGTGAACCTAGGTGTATTATTCCACTTCTTCTTGTCATGTCACTAGTTACTTCAAAACAGTGTGGTGAAAGTTTTGATGCGTACTTTTTTCATAGAGGCTCTTTTCAACCTTATCACATATTTTTAGAACTTTTTAGGTTCTACGACGTGCCGGTTTCCTCGCGATGTATTCCTTCACCGTTTGAGAGTACTAGCACTGTGCTCATAAATTATCTCACTATCAGATAAAAAGGTCTCCTCTAAGAATTGTAGTCATCTCTATTTTGAGCTTCTTCCCACCTCCTATCAGAGGTGTCAAGTTCGTCACACCAACGCGTTCTCGCCGACGAGACTGACACCGTTCGTCACGAATTAAAAGGTGTGCTGGTGGACTCCTACCTGATATCTGGTATCTGCTGAACTTGGAAATGAAAATACCACTAGTAGTTCGCCCCGAACTGAGATCTCGTGATGCGACCCGACGAACGCACCAAACTTTGAGTACGTAGTAGTCAGAGGCAAGTCCAAACATTATCTTTGGACTTTTTTCTGACTACCGCCTACTAACTTGGTATGGTTACCAAGTTTCAACTCTATTGGCCTATTTATTGAAGAGTTCCGTTGAACAGACCTTGGCTCCATCATCAGACCTGGTCGTCGTCACCATTTTATGAGAACTGAGTACCTCCTTAATTTATTTCAAGAAAAAAAAATAAGAAAAAGCAAAAGAACTGGCCGACCAGTAGAAAAACCTTGATGCCAACGAAACTCTTAGAGATGGGAGCTCTTGGATCGCTGGTTATCTTAATTTAACTTATATTATTTTATCTCAAAAACCGAGCGTCCCAAAAAAAAAGTAAAAATTGTTTTGGGATGTCCAAACAAAGCCCTTTCATATGACATGTAACTTGATTTTTTTATGTAACTTTTTTTATTTTTGCCCCCTCAAAAAACCCCATATCTCAAAAACCCTTCATCCGATTTTACTCATATACTTACCAGTAAATTTCTCAAGTACAAGCTATCGACATATCAAATTTCATGCAGATCGGATCAACGGTTCTAAAGTTATCGCCAGACAAACATACATACATACATACATACATACATACATACATACATAAAATGCCAAATCGCCCAAGTTGAAACTAAGATCTTCGTTCGCTTCGCTCACTCGATCAATTATCAGTTTATCGTTTTATTTATAATGCCCTTGCATATTTCAGTTAGGGCTTGGAAGAATGGGTGACTACCCATCCTTTCAATGGCGCTGTTCATAATCTAAAATGAGCACGTAGTTACGTTCGACTTTTTGCTTTTCTACTGTACTAACAATAAATAGTACGAAGTTAACTTCATATTTAAGAGCAAAAACAACAACATCAATTATAATTGCAAAAGTTTTGTTGTTTGAATGTTATTCGCCGTAATGGCTGGCCTGAGTAAATAAATACATATTGGCACACATATCACACAATATTTTCATGGTGGAAATCGAACCCACAACCTACAGCGCAGAAGAAAGTTTCATAAAACTGAGCTGTGACGCCTGTCAATACGTGGTTGTTAATAAAACTTTCATTAGATTAATATTGTGATGGGATTTAGCTTTTATCATACTATTATTTTTAGCTGGTAGTGAGATGCTCATAAACCAAGCTCATCTAAAAAAAACAGAAGAAATATTTTTAAACTTTCGCGATCATGACCCATATTGAATATTACGCGGGTAATTCTACCGTATTGCCTTATTTAATTACCCGACGTGTCGGCTTTATATCGGCTATGTTGCAATAGCCGAAACGTCGGGAAAATAAATAATAAATACGTGATTAATACCCGTGTAATATTAAATTTAAAATAAAATGATAAGCAAACAATGAAACATACAAAATAAAAATACCTAAAATGATTGTGATTCCTACTCTGGCACACAACCTTCCGTTCCGCGGTTTAGCCCCTCGAGAAAAGTGTAAAAGCACTCATAAAATATTTTTTACCATTAGCGTATGTACTCGTACGTTTTATATTTTTGTAGAATTCCACGACTCCGACCTTACCCTTTGAGGTTTGCACAAAATGGAGTTTCAGCGGCATTCATTTTTTAATGTGGATTGAAAACATTCTTTCGATCGTGAAACTCGGTAGGTTTGGAATAAAGAAATAAATTTTGTGCAATGCACACAAGTTCACAAAACGCTCTCATTCACATTTGAATTACATTTTATTTTTATAATTTGTTGCAGAAATTGCCACATAATTCACAAAACATACATTTAAAATGCCTATTGAGTTATAATATAAGTATCATGTTTTGTATGTAGCTAAGTGTTTGCAAATCAATATGATATCTTTCTATTTTATAAGGAACTTGCAGGAATACTTAAATGAAATATTACACTATAATTATAGGTACATTATAATTACGAATTCCCAATAACTGAAAATAAAGCCAAACGAGTCATCGCACTCAATGCCAAATATTTACCATCGGAAACAGCTGTATTATTTTAGACGTATATTGGAATTAACGGGTTGTGGAGAGAACTATGCTGAGAGTTCGACAGAACTCTCAGCTTAGCTGGTAGTAACTCTGTCTTCTGTGCAAAGTCAAAGCCAAAGTCAAAAGGCATTTATTCAATAAAATCACAAGGATCACTTTGAAACGTCTTAAAACTAGGTGAATCTAGGTGCCATCAGCTGTCATCGGTGCATCGGCTGTGAGCTCGATCTCCACCGAGGACACACATTTGTGTGATAAGATAAACATAGATGATTTTTCTCAACTTGGGTGCTATAAAGGTTCTCGAATGGCGAACATGAAGAGAGACGAAGCGTACGATGATTACCCACCCGATGCACCAACAATATTATATTGTAATATCGCCTACCTATAACGGGGAAGTCTTTTACTTCGCCCTTCTGAATTTTTTTATTTTATGCAGTGCCATTTTGTAAAATATATATTTATGACAAAAGAAAATGCATTCTAAAAAATATTGAGACGTTTTACAGGTAAGTAACAATACGAAGCGAACGTCGGTCGTATCGGTACTTACCTGGAATAGGGTGACAAAGGTGTTCTTTAAGCTAGGGGTTTTAAAGCAGTAGTGAACGTCATATTGTTTGTGTAACCAATCTTTCTTATCTGTTCAGTTCTTTAGAGATGATCTAATGACGTCATTTCATTCAGCTTTAATGACAGTTGCTATATTTTGTTTCACAATTTTCGATGGTGACGCCCCTCCACGCGGAAACAATTGCGCATCGGGGATAATAAAGAAATAATCTGATGTTCGCCGCTATTTTATGACCATCAAGACAGTTGCAAGAGTGTTGTAGTGACGTCATGCTGAGATTTTGTAGGTAACTCCTTCGTGAAGATCAAGTTACAGAAGTTGAACTACATTGTTGCTTTGCGTATTCATTCACTAGCAAAGTAAAGTAAACTACTGAAGTACCGTGTCGTGGTTGTTTCTATCAGATCGGTTAAACTATGCAACGTTAACGATCATTAGTATTTTCATCTAGCTGTAAGGGGCTTTCCTAACCTTTCTATCAAAACTAAAATGTTTACTCGTATGTGAAGTTATCATAAAGGGCTCCATCAAACGTGTTATCGCGTGAAAGAAGGACCTACAAATCCGTTCGGAAGATAAACTCGCACCCAGTCAAGCGGATAACTTCATATAAAACCACTTACAACCACAATCGCAGTCCATTAAAGGAATAAAAACAAAAATTAATGGTCAGGAAATACCAAGTCGCTTTTGTACAAAATATCTTTGTAAAAGAAAATTTCTTTCTGGATATCCGGAGAAGGTATAGTACGGAAATTAATCGTAAATCTTTTAGTAGACGGAAATGAGGTGGTAGTATTTTTGTTTTCGGAGTAATACTATTGAGAATTCTTGTTGGAATAAGCTGCGGTTATACTCACTGGTGTAAAACAAAAAGTTGGAATAAAAATGTTTGAGTTATATCAATTTTATCTCTAAATCACATAATAAAAAATAAAAAAATAGCACAAAAAAATAGCATATTTTAGTGTACCAAAACTGTTTTTTTTTATCTTGTTCAATGGATTGTTTATCCATTGTATTCTCCATCGCCTGTTCGGAAAAAAGTAGTAAAAAATAATAATAATCTGATAGGTAGGGACTAGGGATAGGTTAGGGTTAGTTGTGGTTAGCTGTCACCAAAACAGTAAAGTACCCGTGAGGAAAAGGGGTAGCCCCAGAGTAGATTTGGAACAAAGACGACTCACACAGTACCTAAGTGACAGCGTAAGATAGATGTGTATGCTTTCGTTAATTTGTTCTAGCCCCGGCACAGGCCGCGGACCAAGGCATCGCCACCAGACTGTGACTGGACGGAAACGCACACAATACACGAGGAACTTTCATTTGCGCCTTTGTCTAGATTCCTACAACAAATCCGCTGCTGTTTTAGCGGGGTGAATTTTTCATTCAGTGTTTTACAGGCAGTTTGGCCGGATTTTATTTTTCATGTTCATAAAGAAAACAATGCGAATGTTGGAGATGGATGTGTAGTGATTAGAATGTCTATGGAATTACTACTTTTAATGAAAGTTTGAACGTGGTGTCAGCTATGGAAAAGTTTAGAAACAATATAGAATGGTATGGTATAATTTGGTGGCATAATTATCTCCTTGAAGAGTTAGATATTCGAAGGAGTAGAGGTAAAACAATAAAAGATCGATAGAATGTGTAAAAGATGACATTGGTAGGAAAGCAATGAGAAATAAAATGATAAAGAGAAATAGAATAACGTTGTGAGATGTTGTGCCGACCTTATTTGCTGTGGGTTAGGGGCAGGAAGATGGTAAACCCGTGGCGTTTGAAGGCACGTAGGTGTGTATTCAAATGGTATCCCAGACTTAACTTCCCACGCGTCTAATGCATGAGATGACAAACATAAACGAAGAAATGATACTTTGTAGCGGAGGCCTACATTTAGAGCGCAGGTGTGGTTTGAAGTGTAATAATCCAGAAGGACGTAGATGCAGTAGTAACTACCTAAAATAGATAAAATCATCACGGAGTCGCTGATTAACGGAAAATTAATGAACAGCAAAATAAACCATAGGTCCTAGAACTACATGGTTTCCGTAATTAGGCCTGGACTGGTCTGGTGGGCCCTTTTTTTGCGGGGTGCTAGAACTATGAACGCTTTTTTTCATGGAGATATGTCCAAAGATAGAAATTTACTAAAATTATCCCTAAAGAGGGGAATCCAAGAAAATATGTCTACGCGAATGAATGAATGAGTCACAGGAATTCGTACATAATGTATAACAACCAGCAATTAACCTAGTTTACCAGCCATGATTAGTCACCAAAAGCTGTTAGCATGCTCCCGCTGCACTAATGGGCGTCGTACAAAGGCTACTGAGCCCTGGGGCCTGCAAGATAAATTTGTAGTCCCATGGGAGGCTTTCATGCAGTTTCGTTAGTATCGGATGCGACCAAATGTCGCAGAAAATCAAAATCGAAATCAAAACGGTCTTTATTCAGTACAATCACAAGGATCACTTTGAACAGACTTACATCATCTGACGTCTTGCGCTCCTAAGGAGTTCATATTATAACTGTTAAAAGAGTAAAGGTCATAAAAAAATATATTAACTCAGTTGACGCCATCTTGTGGAAATAGACGACTTGACTACTGAGCAGAGTTCGCTCGAGCAGCAATAGCATTCTAAAAGAAGTTGCAAACAATTATGCGCATCCTCTGGCGTGGAAGCTCTCGCGGAGGACGAAATCTTTAAGTTATTATAAACCCTGTGCTTAAGTTTTTACTAAGCCAAAGTCAGATTTCCTCGGTGCTATCAAAAGTCGCGTTCCACTATTTTCCAGGCTCTACTGATTTACCGCTCTCGCTTGCCACATGAATGTGCCATCGATGCAGGATTTAGTGCGTTGGACGGGACACCGTTGCTTCGAATTTGCCATTTTTTTAACGCCGTTTCACATGCACCAAAATCTCTACAGAAGTCTATATTTTACGAAGCAGTTAATGAAACACGTTGATGGCCCACCTGATGTTAAGTGGTAACCATCACGCATAACAAATCTTAGCCTCGCAAGTCACGCACGATAGAAACGTGCTATA
Organism: Chloroclysta siterata; assembly: GCA_932294275.1. Taxonomy (NCBI): domain Eukaryota; kingdom Metazoa; phylum Arthropoda; class Insecta; order Lepidoptera; family Geometridae; genus Chloroclysta; species Chloroclysta siterata. The sequence goes on from OW028588.1 coordinate 22,685,779, forward strand.
CGATGCACTGCCCTGCGTCCATCAACTTGAGGCATACAGATGTTAAGCCTCATGTGCCCAATCGAAACACACACAGCAATGCTGCTTGGCGGCGGAAAAAGGCATAGTCGTCGTACTTCCCCGGACGAGAGCTCTTCTACCCTTGGCAAAGAGCTTTACTACTTGGTTGTACTACAAGAGTAGTAGAGCTCTTTGTGAAGAGCTCGTCCGGGGAAGTACTACCACCACACCTTTTTCTGCCGCCAAGCAGCAACGCTGTGTTTCGGTTTGAAGAGTGTGGTTGCCGGTGTAATTACAGGCACATGAGGCTTAACATCTGTATGCCTCAAGCTGATGGTCGCAGGGCAGTGCATCGTAGGGCACGTTCCTATCGTGCGTGACTTACGAGGCAATGCTTTGTTATAGGTGATGGTTACCACTTAACATCAGGTGGGCCATCTGCTTGTTCCATCAGATGGTTATATAAAATAAAAAATAAAAAAAACTACGATTCACTCTGGTAATTCGGTCGCTTTATCTGATAAATTGGCAACGATTTTATTTACAAACGTATACAGCAATTTTTAAAACGTATGTTTTTATGCAGCTATTTTGTAGATTTACAGTGTCAGTAAGTCACTGTCAGTGAGAGTTATTTGGGTCCTGTCAAGTTGGGTATTTTCAGGGTTCCGCGTCGAGTTGCTCTTGTTTGGGCTCATTCCCTCAATGACACAACATTTTTGTAATTATAATTTCATTGCTTTCCCTGAACTAAATGTTTCGGTGGAAGTTTATTACTAGTCAGGCTAAGTCTTGGTCCAGTGGCACGATTAATTTCAAAAGAAAATACTAAATAAAAAATCATTCACCGTATTATTTAGATCGATCGCTAAAGTTTTTTTATGATTTACTATTCTGTGCTATACTGCTTAAAGCCTTTTTTTTTTTTAATAATATTTATCTCTAATGAGGCCGCCACTGGACTGAGACTTCAATTCGAGACATATTATTTTATCTCGTTGAGTTAGTTGCTGGTTAGTCGTCTTATAGGTTCTTTCTTGGTGACACCATATTTCTCGTAGATCAGTAATCTTTTTAATGTCATATAGTAGAAATTTGTTAGTTCGAAGTTTCAAACATATACGAGGTGAAAAAATATCACTCCTGGAAACTTCAGGGGGCCTAAAGTACCCAATCAATATGAATAACTTTTTCTAAGGAATAAACACTGTGAACGCGAAAAGACAGCTGTTTCATCAAAAGTTCAATACCTACCTGGCTAAAATGAATGAAACAGCTGTTTTCAGGAGTTTTAACACCCAGTATAGTGAAACTGTCACTGAAATTGATTACGAAATCCTATGATACATTTATTCGTGATAGTTAAAATTCAAAACTCGTATAGGCTTTGACGTTTGCATGAAAATCTCTACAAACGAATCTTCCTTGATTTGGATAATTCCTTTCTGAATTGGATACTAATTGTGTGGTGTAGTCGAGAACTGCGATTGCTTTTGCATCGATTTAATTGGACCACCGACAATTTGACTTGCTAATCGATTCACTTAACCGAATTGGGGTGGTAGGGGTCGATCTCAGACCATTCATTGTTATCCAAGAGCAAGTTCGTAATAGGAGCACAAATGGAGCAGAAGCCAGTATTTTTTTTTGTAGACGATAAAGTTTTATTCTTCTTTTAAAAAGCAAAACTTTGATCTCCATTTTAGAGGTATTATTTCATGACCAAACTATGTTAGAAAGTCTACTAACAGTGAGAGTTATATTATCATCATCAGCCTGAAGAAGTTTACTGCGGAACATAGGCTTCCCCTGTACATTTCCAAGGAATAACGATTTTATTTGATGGTTTAGTATAGGGTAGTGTGGTCGCTCAGCGACAAAGCCCTTAAAATAAAATAAAAACTATTTTAGACCTTTTCCATCCACCGACTTCCCGCAATCTTTACAATGTCGTCAGTCCATTGGGTGAGGCGACGTCACAAGCTTTGTCCAGTTCGTGTTCGCCATTAGAGTACTACGAACTACTAAAGCGCTGTATGGGCTTGAGCTCATACAGCAAATGCTGAGTGGTGGCCTTTTTTGTCATCAACCTCTTTTGTAAATTTAGATTTTTAACAGACAAAATAAAGATTTTTCTATTCTATTCTAAAGTGGATGACTACAAACCACGCCTTTTATTATTGTTCTTTTTTTCTGTTTTGGTCCTAAATGCTTTTCTTTTTCATTGATTCTATCACGTTATTAAACTCCCAGCATAGCTCTCTCCATAGCCCGCTGTGAGAGCTATATCATTCACTGTAAATCCAAATTTCTCATTCCATTTGAAACAAATCGTCTGGCAACACGCTGCATAATTCCCTGTCTATGCTATCTAGAATGCCAGATACGCAATAAGTTTCCTATGCTTTTAGAATTGGAAATGTTCACAATTCCATGCTATTGTTGGCAAACTACTTGTGATTCATACCTAATTTCATTTCAGTCTGCATTCACCATTTACTTTATGATGAAGTGCATTGGAGTTGATGCAGTAGTACGTCTATTATTATGCTGTGGGAATGCTTCCTGATGTTGGTGGTCTACAGTGATAAACTTATTTTATGATGATTACTTTGAGTAGTTAAATTTTAAATGCTATTGTGGTGGTGGGGGTAGGTATTTATTTATGAGATACAAATCGGGATCACTGTTTTTATGTTGCTCTGGAATTGCCGGTGCCCAAGTTTATTTTATTTGCCTTGCTGGTGGAACAAGCAGATGATCCACCAGATTTTCAGTGGTAACCATCACCTAAAAAAGCATTATCTCGTAAGTCACGTATAATCTGAGCAAAAGTTCTTTGAAATTATAAAATTACTTACTGACAGATTATCATAGAACTGAAAATTTTAAGCGAAGCCTTCGGATCATTATACTCGTGGTATTAGAAGTATACAAAAGTAATCCCATCTGTTTGTAATACAATACACCTTTAATAAAAATATATAAACAGATGGGATTACTTTTTAAAATTTCTTGTATGCCACTGGGAATAAAGTGTAAATTTTTATGAGTCTGTTGGAGAAATGTTTAAAAACTACCTTTTCCTCTTATTTTAGAGCACGTGAAAGCATAAGCGCCATACTCCGGCCATGTGCTAATTTGAACTTTGGTTCAAGGAATTTTTTCAGAATCATGCGAGGGACAGATTCTAATTTAAGGATATTCCGTGCCTAAATATGTCGTTATACGATAGGCATGCTCGTAAAATCTCCATTTACTAAAAGCACTCGTGTTCCACTTTGTAGTTTATCCAAAACTATCCGGTTACTAAGTAAATTGTACACAGAACCTGATTGTGTAAACTGTGAGAAGTTTTAATTAAAGACCGCGGTTTTCATCAGCTTTACAACGGTCGGTGGTTAGGGTGCCTCGCAACGGTAGCATGCCCATACTAAAAGCGTGTTTTGATGTCGCCCTAACCGGAACGTGTGGTTGCCATCTTGTGTAAAAGACGCTTATTAGTCTGGTGAGTGTTGTTCCGTGACGATATGTGTGGTCGAACCTTTAGCCTTCGCCACTTCACCACTTTGCTTCTTCTTCACTGGTTCTTTCAAAAAAGTGTGATGAAAGGATTTTAGGTGCGCCTCAAAGAAGTTCCTTTCGAGCTCTTGAGACATGTTTTAGAACTTTTTATGTTTAACGATATGCTGATTTTCTCAAGATGTCTTCTTTCACCGTTTGAGAGTACTGGTACTGTGCACATAATTTTTCGAACATAAAAACTCATTGGTGCATAACCGTTTTTGAACCCACAACCTTGGGATCGGAAGGCTGGGCCGCTACCACTAGACCACCAGTTCTCTACTTTGCTGAAACAACATCATGTAGACTGGGACCTCATTTTGTGAAATCGTCACATGGACAGTACTGTATGTCACATTGGTCTCTTATTTATTAGATTTGTGTTATGTGTATAATCCTGTTAGTCTACACTAATATTATAAAGAGGTAAACTTTGTATTTTTGTATTTTTGTATTTTTGTATGTAACGAATAGGCTCAAAAACTACTGGTCCGATTTCAAAAATTCTTTCACCATTAGAATGCTACATTATCCCTGAGTAACATAGGCTATATTATATTTTCAAAAAAATCAGGGATCCTTACTAAAACTTCAATAATGTAACCCAAGGTGGAAAACAAAAAACCTTACATCGCGTGCGCTGCGAAAACTATTGAAGATAGAACAAAATAATGTACTACGATTTTGTAGAACACGTCATCATCTACAAAAAATGTCGCGACAGCATATGTCTAACTATTATAGTTATGTCACAATAAGTGTTCTTTTATTATAAAAAAATAATTGAAATGCCTCCGCTAGAAAAGGGTCTTTATTTGTACCTTGGTATTAATCCTTATCCAAATAAATCATTTCATAATTAAGACGGTTTCAATACCTATAGATTACTTCTTAAATTTTTCAAATCGGACATTCCATTCAAAAGATATGACGAAATTAAAAATGTTTACGGGTCCACCGGTCACGCGCGGGGTGCGATTTCACTCACTTAAGGAGAAGCGCGTGCAAATGTATGAAATAAGTAGACGCGAGGCTCGAACCCACGGTCTAAGTTTATCCTAAAATGTTCAAAAAATTTATGACCACCCATGCGAAGCTGGGACAGGCCGCTAGTAAGAAATGTATTGGGTTACTACTCTTATTATACGTATATAAGTATATACTATACTACTACTATAAGTATATACTCTTTTGTTCTATAGTGTATCGTCATGTATAAAATCTTTATTTTTCTTTTATACAAACCCATATCGTCCTTGGACATTTTGACCGCTCTTAGGTTATTTATTTTTATTGGAGAATGGAAACCAAAAGGCCAAGATCCGTAACTATTCAATGTTGAGTTTTTTTTTCAGTAATAAGTGGTTAAATTATCTTGAATCAGACGTGACCTCGCCACAGATTCTGAAATAGCAATGTTTTGCTAAAATACCGACTGCTTAATCAAATATCGACAAATTGCTCTAGATTACCGATGAAAGAAATAAAATAATAGTTCATTACTACCAATTTGTGATTTACCGACGGCCTTTTGAAGAGTTATTTTCCGGTTGATTCCACAAGCTTTGAAAGGAAAAACTGTCCGTCTGGGCATTCGGGTATAAAGGTTTAGTTTCAAGAGCGTTGACAATTTCAAAGGGTGAGAAGCTTTGTTCTCTTATGTTTTACCAATTTGCTTCTCATGTGATGTGACACTGAAGGCTTCACTGATCAACAGCCTGGATCATTACCATTTAAAATTTATTAAGTAACGGACCCGCGTGGGCACAGAATGAATAATAGTAGGTACTAAGTACGTTAATAGCATAATTCTTTTCCAGAATTTAAGGATTTTTTTCGGCAAATTTCATGTCATGATTCAGTGGTCGATTTCGTATTTTTATTATTACCCCATAACGAACAAACTAACTAGTTTAAATATCTATGAGGAATATAGTTATGTATATTTGTAAGAGCAGTCAAATTTAACAAACAGGCAGACACACTTTCGCATGTATATATCAAATTAGTATGGTTGGCACCAGGTCATTTATGACAATAAATAAAATACGTATATTAATAAAGCATGCTGCTTGGTGAGTTTGTACCTCGTACATATAGATAGGTACTTCAGCTAACAAGTAAAGCGAATTGGCAACATTATTAAACGCACGACCACTAAACATGCAAAGCGTACACTGTGAGCATGCCCACTTTAATATTCTGTCAAAATCTTATACTACACAAACACTAGAAAGTCAAAACTCAGAACTTATGGTTTATAATGCGCTTACTTGTTTCTTGTTTTCCTTTAGAATTTGGTCTCGCACAATACGTGCGGATTGTGGATTCAGTATCCCCCTCGGGGATGGAGCGTACAAAATGGCACTACACGCAGAAAAAAATATTGTTGGCTCCAGCAATAAAACTTTAACGGGGGAGAGCCCACCATATTGTATAGTCCGGGCAACAATGTTTTTATTGTCAAGAATTAAGTTGTCAGAACAACAACATTCATTCAAAAAATATATGTATTGATACTACAACAATGTTTCTTTTGTCAAGTTAAATCTCAGTACAACAATTATTATTATGTGTATTGATACTACAACAATGTTTATATTGTCAAGTTCAATCTCAGTACAACAATTTTGTGTATTGATACTACAACAATGTTTCTTTTGTCAAGAAGTAAATTGTCATTGCGACAATATATCTTTAACAAAATATATGCATTGATACTACAACAATGTTTGTATATTGTTAACACAACAATATTTTTTCAATAAAGTGTGTTTGTATACTATAACAATGTGTCTTTTGTCTGTGGAACTAATCCCATTTAACTGTGACTTTGCTGTAATAACAATACTAACTTAAAAGAGCAACAGCTGTACTTTGTTAAATTAAATATTTTCCTTTGTAACCACCATTAAAGCTTAGTCACGGTATTAAGGTTGTTGGACTTAATCAACTCATGATTATGTACAGTAGCAAAGTTATTTGAATGCAGGAGCTACTCTACATCGTGAAAACAACAATGCTTTGTAAATATGAAAGAGACTTCGTTCCAGTAGCAATGTTATGTAAATGCAGGAGCTACGCTACTTCGCAAAAACAACAAGGCTTCCTATGTTAATATGACAGAGCCTTCGTTCCAGTAGCAATGTTATGTAAATATAGACGCTACGCTACTTCGCGAATACAACAATGCTTCCTTTGCTAATATGACAGAGCCTTCGCTCCAGTAGCAATTTTATTTATATGCGGGAGCTACGCTACTTAGCGAAAACAACTAAACTTCCTTTGTTCATATGACAGAGCCTTCGCTCCAGTAGCAATTTTATTTAAATACGGGAGCTACGCTACTTAGCGTAAACAACTATACTTCCTTTGTTCATATGACAGAGCCTTCGTTCCAGTAGCAATGTTATGTAAATGCAGGAGCTACGCTACTTTGCGAAAACAACAATGCTTCCTATGTTAATATGACAGAGCCTTCGTTCCAGTAGCAATGTTATGTAAATGTAGACGCTACGCTACTTCGCGAATACAACAATGCTTCCTTTGCTAATATGACAGAGCCTTCGCTCCAGTAGCAATTTTATTTAAATGCGGGAGCTACGCTACTTAGTGTAAACAACTATACTTCCTTTGTTCATATGACAGAGCCTTCGCTCCAGTAGCAATTTTATTTAAATGCGGGAGCTACGCTACTTAGCGAAAACAACTATACTTCCTTTGTTAATATGACAGAGCCTTTGCTCCAGCAGCAATTTTATTTAAATGTGGGAGCTACGCTACTTAGCGAAAACAACTATATATCCTTTGTTAATATGACAGAGCCTTTGCTCCAGCAGCAATTTTATTTAAATGCGGGAGCTACGCTACTTAGCGAAAATAACTATACTTCCTTTGTTAATATGACAGAGCCTTTGCTCCAGCAGCAATTTTATTTAAATGTGGGAGCTACGCTACTTAGCGAAAACAACTATACTTCCTTTGTTAATATGACAGAGCTTTCGCTCCAGTAGCAATTTTATTTAAATGCGGGAGCTACGCTACTTCGCGAAAACAACTATACTTCCTTTGTTAATATGACAGAGCCTTTGCTCCAGTAGCAGTTTTATTTAAATGCGGGAGCTACGCTACTTCGCGAAAACAACTATACTTCCTTTGTTAATATGACAGAGCCTTTGCTCCAGTAGCTAACTGTCCTTTGTTAAAACAACTACACTTTCTTTGTTTATACATAAAAGCTTTTATTCAAGTAGCAATATTATTTAAACGTAGGAGCTACTCAACTTTGCTAAAACAATTTATACTTCCTTTGTTCATATAAAAAAGCCTTTGTTCAAGTAGCTTCCATATAAAACAACTGTATTTTCTTTTTTACTACGAATATACCCTTTGTTTAGTAGCTAATAAATATATTAGCAAATTATGTAATAACACATTTGCTACTGAACCAAAGGTTTATTCGTAGTTATAAAGAAAATACAGTTGTGTTATATAGAAGCTACTCGAACAAAAACTTTTTCATATGAACAATTAAAGTATAATTTGTTTTGGCGAAGATGAGTATATAGCTCCTATATTTAAATAATATTGCTACTTGATCAAAAGCTTTTATGTATAAACAAAGAAAGTGTAGTTGTTTTAGCAAAGGAGAGTTAGCTACTGAAACAAAGGTTCATTCATATTAACAAGGAAGTATAGTTGTTTTCGCGAAGTAGCAGAGCTCCCGCATTTAAATAAAACTGCTACTGGAGCAAAGGCTCTGTCATATTAACAAAGGAAGTATAGTTGTTTTCGCGAAGTAGCGTAGCTCCCGCATTTAAATAAAACTGCTACTGCAGCAAAGGCTCTGTCATATTAACAAGGAAGTATAGTTGTTTTCACGACGTAGAGTAGCTCCTGCATTGAAATAAAATTGTATCTTACTAGTGTATTAGTACCAGTAACTAATACTCATTTGATTTCCCAAAAAAGTAATTATGCCATCGTAGGTAATTGTCATTTAGCTACCCCAATAAACTAGTTTGCCAACATACTCTTATATTACAGTAAACTAGTTTATGTTTGAAACACAAATGAGTATTAGATACATAGGTACTGGCAGTACAATAATTCCCTACTGAAACAAAGGCTTATTCGTAGTAACAATGCATGGCAGTATAGCTGTGAAAATAGCTACTGAAATTAAATTCTAAACACCTAAAGTATACTAAACAATAGCAGCTACGACGGTTTTACCTAACAGTGGTCCAAATTATGATAAAAACAATCTATTATTTTCAGGGTATTTGTGTATTGTTAAATAAGAACTTATAAGGTATGATTACAAAAAATGAATTACTCTCTTATAATTAGGTACCTACATAATAGTTAGTCTAAGTTTGAACACTTCTTGCAATAAAATCTGACATTACCAGTAGTAACCCAAGTCTGTTAAGTAGTAAGTTTTTTTCGTTTTAGGTTCTTTGTATTGCGAGTCCGCAGTTTTAAACAGAGAAGCAATAAGCGCCTCTATCGGGCGTGCTGAAAACTCTCGTGTCTGTATACAAAACTGCGGTCACGCGCAATACGGAAAACCAAAAACAAAAAAACTCACGACTTGGGGTACAAGTCAAGTCTAGTCAATACTTTGTATATTGTAAAATATTATAGTAGTAATGATTACACGAAATTAATTACTTTTATGAGTAGGTACTAATGTAATAATAAGCTTACACTCAATACAAATTTACGACGACACATTTTATAAAATATGTACTATTATTTTACATACCTACTATAATTATACTTATGGCGAATACAAGAGCTACTGTGACTCTCACTCGCACGTTTAGACATGTTGAAAGATATAAAATCAATAAACTAATTTTCCTAAACATGTATCGATCAAAATGATTTTTTTACTAAACTGAGTGCAATGTGATTGAACACAAAATGGTTGATTGCTATTTTTTCTAAAATGAGTTTAGTTATTTTATATTTTTCAACATGTCGAAACGTGCTAGTGAGTCACAATAGCTCTTGTATTCTCCTTAACACAAACGTAGCAATAATTTATTATTTAAAGTGGTTCTCGCAAAACAACGTACTGTTCAGAATGTGAAAAAACAATATTTGCAGTATTTTATGGTATTAGAAGATTGGCATATAGAGATGAAAATAGTCGAGCCATAGTTATTTCAAAGGGCATTGCTACATTATCTAAACTAGTTCCTGCAATTACGCCTAGAAGATAAAGAACCTACCTGCACTATTTAAAATATTTTGTTAATGTCTTTTATATGAATTCAATGATTGGAAATTTCTGGTGCAATCTGAACTAGCACATTTAAATTTATTTACGGAAGGATGATAAAACTGCATGTGGACTTTTAATTGTCAAAATGTCTGAAATGAGTTTTGGCACAGTTCGCAGGGTACCATATTCTTGTTAGATAATAATTATATCCAAAATCAATAAGGTAAATTAACATTCAAAACCTAAACGTTCAATACGTGTAACAATTCACGCAGAGGTACACCCTTAAGTCATACTTTGACCTCATATTGAACATTGCACGTTGTATAAACATCCAGCAAATACCCGAGTCTTTTGGCTATGCTGAATCTAGTGCCCAATAGATGTGATAAATTGTTTTGATTGCAGAGCAAACATCAGGCATTTGGTATCTCAATCCGTTATTAACGACGATTTCATAATGAGTTACTGTAGCCCATGAACTTCCTACAGCAAGTACATACGGTTGGGGTGGAATACCTTTAGCAGCCACAAATGCATCCCTGTCGGTGCAATATCCTTCGATATCTGAAGCTGTTGTTACACGAGTAAGAAAGCTTGAACGTACTTCTTCCTTTGACAGCCTCCACAATTTTTTCCTTGGTACAGAAGCAGTTGGCACTTGACGTAAAAGCGATATTATTCCCAAAAATGCTGCTAATGATGCCTGGTATTCTCCAACTGAAAAAATACATTATGAAAATACATTAATACACTTACATTACCGTATCTTTATCTTTTATAATAATTATAAACATATCTATTGTTTATTTTTTTCGAAAACATCTAATTGGTGATTAGTATTTTAAGTAGTCTTAATTATAGAATGTAACACTGATTTGTTTTCCGAATAATATAAAATACAAAAAAAATATATTAAAAAATTATATATAATAAAAATACGTGAATGGTGATTTTATTTTTGTAAAAGATAAAGCAACATTTAAATCCAAAGATTACTCAAAAAAAACGCTCGTCCCATGCATGTTTCCAGTATGATAGTAAATCCGCAGGGGGCTCTTAGTAACAAAATACAAATACTAGAAACAAATATTTTGCAATATAATCTTAGTAATTAAAATTACCTACCGGTAGCTAAATCGAGCAGCTCAAGCGTAGTTTGATCTTGCCTGGATGAACTTTCCTTTTTTGCCAGAAGTTGCAGAAGCTTTGTTTTAATAATTGGAAATTTTTCCTCAAAAACTTTGTCAGCATTTGGGTACACTTTCTGGAAGTCCAGGGATAACTGCAACAAATACAATTAAAACATATAACATGTGTAAAATTAACTACATGATATACCTACATATAAATAATGATGAGGGATTAAAGATAAGTATACCTAGGGAAGCGGAATATGTCAATTTATTGATGAGATCAGACAGGTTTTAAACCTCTAATATCTAATGCAACTACTCACCAGTTCATGTCCATCGGGCAAAGTGAGGGCAGGAAACCAGTCAAAGTATTCTTTGCATGATAGACCTTCTGCTTTCAGTTTACTGTTTAATTGAAAAGTGGTGAGCCACTTTGTCACCACTGTCTCTCGGGGCGATGATGTTCCCCGCAACCAGTTTAAATATTCTTGTGGAGATGAGGTTGATTCAAAATCAGAGTCGTCAACAGTAAAACTTTCTGGAAGAGGCCTCACACGTTTGGAATTATTCTTTTTAGAGCACCTGCTATCGCTCTCGCTGCTTATGATACTTTTCCATTTTGACTTTCTGAAAAAAGAAGTAACTAGTCGTTGATGTGTAATCAACCTGTTGTGGAAGAGGCCACTACGGCCTGCACAACTTTTCCTCCGACGACATGGTAAGCGACATATAATACACTTCGGTAACCTCTTTCTTGAATAAAGATAACTCAAGTGCCCATTCTTGCTAAATATTTTTAAAAGTTTTGCTGTTCCAATATTTTGACAATCCAAATATTCCAACTCTTTGTCTTATAGTGAATTCCATTACTGTATAACTGTAATAAATACATAAACAAGTCATTATTTAAAAAACAGCAAAATACCAGACTGCATTTTTTTTTTTGAAAGTTGTTGATGGTAAATGACCACTTGGGTACCCTTGATCAGCTTCTTTAATCCCTACATTGTTCCACCAAATACCCAGTGTACATTCTCCCTATTCTAATAAATATAAAACCAACTGAATGGTGGTAGTTTTTAATATGAATTATGGTTTGCCTGAATTGACGTATCTACTGGCCCATCATCTTCTGTTACGAACAATATAGGTAGGAGATGAAACATTGCTATCCGATTTCATCTGAAAAATAAAAATAAAATGTTTAAATTAAATGTATATGTAACTGATAATGCTATCACATTGAAAACAACCAACTTCAATAACTACAATTTTGCTATTTTTTTAGTTTCTGTTAATTTTCTAAGAAATAAGTATTATTAGGTACCTATATGGGTTCGTTTATATTATACCGTTACTGTTAAGCCGAATACAAGAGCTAATGTAAAGCTAAAGGTAGGTAGTTAAAATGCAGGTCAAAACATAACAATACTACTAGGTACTAAGAAGAATAACCTAGTGAAATTCCTTACATTTATTTTCTGTTTTAGGTAAGTACCAAAATGGTAAGTAGTAAATGGTAGGTATGTAGCAAGCAAGGTATATACCATATTAATATATGGAATTGTCACAGATACATTGGTACATTATACGTATGTACCTCGTAATAATTTTCAAATAAAATTTTCCAATCAACACCTACATGGATTTCAAAGTACGAAACAAAATGGCGTCAACAATTTTGGCGCCGCCACCACGCCGCGCCGCTCTCGTCGGAATAGATAAATTGGTGGAACTGTGTAGTACCTAATATTTAAATGGTTTTAATTATTATTATACTTAAGTACCTAATAATAAAATTATTGAACCACCAAAAACCTTTTCCCGTAATTTGTAAAATCACAACTTTGTTAAAACGACAAAATACTTTGTTGCCTCTATTTTATTCATGTATTCAATTTAATCATATCTCAAGGTAGGTAGATAGGTACTTTAGGTGATTCGGACTATCCTTATTTCATAAGAGATAAAAAGCTATTAAAGTAAATAACATGAAAACTCTTACCAATGAAACTGTTCTTTATATGGCCCAAACGGGTAGAATCAAGAAATTCTTCCATTTCACACTTCAGGTAGGTAACGCAGATCACAATCACAATAATATTAAATCACTTTTTACACAAATCAAATCAAAATAGGTAATCTACGAATCTACATTTCGCATAAGTTCCAGTGCGCAGGAGTACGCTCGAGCGAGCGACGTGCGCAACGCGCGCGTCGCTCAATACAAATGGCTGTGTGTGTCTGCTGGCTGAGTGGACGTGAGCAGGCACAGTGTTGCAAACTCGTTTTTTTTTCCTCCCAACAATGCCGCGATCGGCAGCAAAATTTTTCATTATTTAGAAGCACTCACGTAGAAGCAGTAGAAAAGGTTCAATTGGCTGTTAACAAAGTCCACGACTGGACAGAAAAATGGATCTTAATCGGTCCATATAAATTTTACAAATCAGAAGGAACATTTTTGTCCAGTGTATATCAATAATAAGATCATACCCTACGAAAACACAGCCAAGTACTTAGGCATGACACTTGATGCAAAACTTCGCTGGAAAGCTCATGTGAAAAATAAAAGATATGAACTGGCATTCCACTTTATCAGTTCAAAATAAAATTGTTTTGTACAAACAGGTCCTAATGCCAATATGGACATATAGTATACAGTTGTGGGGCTGTACCAAAAAGACTAACATCCTAATTATACAAACTTTCCACAATAAAGTGCATAGAGATCGTAAATGCGCCCTGGTACGTCAGAAATGATGACCTTCACCGGGACCTTAATATTGAGTTCGTTGACAATGTTATAAAAAAATATGCAGAAGCTCACGAACATAGACTTCATCATCATGTGAACGTCGAGGCCATCCAGCTCCTCGACAACACGGACATAGTGAGAAGACTTAAAAGAACTAAACCTTTTGAACTAGTGTAGTGTAAAGTTATAATTCATGTAGTTGAAGGTGAAAAACTCTAATCAAGAACACAAGAACAAAGTGTCTTTGCCTTAAATAGAGGCAGTAAGAAAAGTGTTAGTGGACACATTCTTAGATGTAGCTTACTTTAAACAACTAGGTCAGTATTAAATTACCTATTGACCGTAATTATGGCTAGATTGTAATATTTTTAGATTATGTTAGAAAACAAATATTACTTACCAAAAAAATTATTATTATGAGGTATTGGGAGCTATGCTATAAATTTTATGCAACATGCATGAATGAACTTGAAATTTTGCATGCTGTTTTTTATCTAGCGTTAGTAGTTCGTTTAAATACTATGATGGATTTGTGGTGGTATGTCATCCGGCGTCGATTGAAACTAATCGGGTGTGTTAATAAAACCGTTGGCAACACCAATGCCACGCCGCGTTGCCCCGCCGCCCCGCCCCGACGACCAATCAACAACCGAACATGTTTCGACAAGTTTTATTGTCTTTGCCGTGAGCACAAAATTAGTTTTGTTAAATTTCCTATCTATCTATACCTACTTTGTCGTCGGATTAATGTAAAGTTTTCAAGTGTGATTCTTTTAGGTCATACCTATGCACGCATACACACGTATGATTGTTCAGTTGGCTTCAGTTCAGGTACCTAGGTACCTACCTACCTCTTGCCTCTGCCTCTTTTTGAATATTTCGAATGAATACCTACCTACTAAAGAAGGAATAATATGATTAGAGATACTTAGTAGATGGTATAGATAAGCACTTAGGATAGACATGGATATAGACCTCGTGGGGGCGCGCTGGCGCCCCCTCGAATTAGGTACCTACCTACCTACTCCGGAAATGCTGCTGCCCATTCCTCGGTTGCGTTGACTTGTCGCCTCTCACGACATCTCGATTGAGGGTCTTATTCTTTTTCAAGATCACAACTAGACATGCGCAAAACAGTACTATATAGTGTAATGCCATATGGCATGACATTTCGTACCGCGTTATACCTATAGCATGCTATCAGTACGCAGTACTCTAAACATGACCTTACGTCTGACGCGCTATGCTATGCTAAGTAATGCGAAGGGCCGCTATTACTTTTGGTAGGTACTGACTGAATGTTCTGTTCCGATGTTATGTAGGTAGGTTATAGCGATAGACAGACCTTTCGTTAGTATATTATGTATGTTATGTTATACCTATAAACGAACAATTATTGCATATAGACCTGTAGATAGGTATTTTTTACGTACCTACCTCGGCGGGGACAGGTCAATGGAAATTTTTCATTTATTATGTTAATCTGTATTAAAAAAAACCGAGTAAAGCTCGGTCGCCCAGGTCCTGCCTACACATAGAATAATCAGTTTCGCATTATACCTACCTATTGCAATTGGACGACATTCGATAACTATGAAGTTTTTTTTGATCCGTCATCGTCGTCATTTAATTTTATCTGTTAAAGGTACCTATGTCTAATCTAAGTAATGGTAATGAAGCAAAACATGCAAGTTTTGATTTTATAAGACGGGGCGGTGCCAAAGAAACGTAACCCTTATCCAGAACGCAATACTTTATAGATTCTACTAAACGGCGGCGCGGCTAGTAGGTTATTAGTCATTAAATTATAATATTTTCCGTAAGTGACTACACCGCCGTTAATTTTAAATTAGTTCTATCTGTCCATGGTTGCCTGGAAGAGATCGCTCTCAGCGATAAGGCCGCCCATTGTTTTGCCTAAATGTATGCCTTAATCCTGTATTTTGTTTCTGTGTGGTGAAAAATAAAGAGTTATCTATCTATCTATCTATCTTTATAGCGCAGAAGGCAGAGCTATTACCTACAAACCGAGCTATGAGGGCTGTCATTCATTTGTAATCGTAAGATCCTCTACTTTTAAAACGGTTTTATTTAGTTTGCAATGAGAAGATCATCCAACAACGCCGCCGTTCCCTTTTTTGCGTGCAGTAGGTATAGGTACAGCTGCCTACCTAGAGTGAACGCAGCACTTGCAATTAATAGATCGAGTAAACGAAGAAAAAATATATGTGATTAGCGATCTGGTCTGATGATGGAGCCAAGGTCTGTTCAACGGAACTCTTCAATAAATACCTAGGCCATTTGAGTTGAAACTTGGTAGTACCTAACTATAGGTCCAGTTAGAAGGTGATAGTCAGAGGCAAGTCCAAACTTTGTGTATTGGTATAACGGACATCGCGAGATCTCAGCTCTCTCAGCACTCTTTCGATGTCACCATCGAAAGTAGGTAGGTACTTTTTATAGGCAATCATAATTGTCATCAACCTTAGAAGTCTATTGTTGGGCATGGCATACGCCTTCTCCTCATTAACACACTTGCAAAGTTCCATAGTTACCACAGCCACATATATATTGTATGAAAAATGGTAGTTTAATGCTACGACTATAGATACTTTGTTAGATTTATTTGCAATGTTTACATTGACACACTTGCTACGTTCTATTGTTACCACAGCCACATATATATTGTCTGACAAATGGTAGTTTAATGCTACGACTATAGTTACTTTGTTAGATTTATTTGCAATGTTTACATTGACACACTTGCAACATTCTATTGTTACCACAGCCACATATATATTGTCTGACAAATGGTAGTTAAATGATACGACTATAGTTATTTTGTTAGATTTATTAACAATGTTCACATTGATACACTTGCAACGCTCCTTTGTTACTATAGCCACATATATATTGTCTGACAAATGGTAGTTAAATGATACGACTATAGTTATTTTGTTAGATTTATTAACAATGTTCACATTGACTCACTAGCAACGCTCCATTGTTACTATAGCCACATATATATTGTCTGACAAATGGTAGTTAAATGATACGACTATAGTTATTTTGTTAGATTTATTAACAATGTTCACATTGATACATTTGCAACGCTCCATTGTTACTATAGCTACATATATATTGTCTGGCAAATGGTAGTTAAATGATACGACTATAGTTATTTTGTTAGATTTATTAACAATGTTCACATTGATACACTTGCAACGCTCCATTGTTACTATAGCCACATATATAATGTCTGACAAATGGTCGTTAAATGATACGACTATAGTTATTTTGTTAGATTTATTAACAAAGTTCACATTGACACACTTGCAACGCTCCATTGTTACTATAGCCACATATATATTGTCTGACAAATGGTAGTTAAATAATACGACTATAGTTATTTTGTTAGATTTATTAACAATGTTCACATTGACACACTAGCAACGCTCCATTGTTACTATAGCCACATATACAGGGTTACAGGAAAAGTCGTGCTAGATCCGTTAAGGGCGTGGAGTACCCATCATTCCTGACATATTTCACTATGAAACACCCTACCCTAAACTAAACCCTTTTCGAGATATTCGACTTTTAATTTTTTTATTGAAAATTGCCGATTTTTAGGCAATTAAATTTATTTTTGGTTGTTTTGTGTATCTTATTATTATTATTATTGCATTTTTACATGTGTAATTAGATGCTTTAGGACGTCAATCATTAAAATAGTGCATAAGTTAATTGAATAGACCGTAGTAGACAAGTGAAAGTTAAGAAATAAAAAAAAAATTAGAAAGTTTATTTTTCTCTAAGGGATATCTAAAAAAAATATTATGGCAATTCTTCGGCAGATGTTTTTAAAAATATCTACGTTTCATCAGCTATCTAACGAGGTATAACAATCTAGGGTTTGTATTACATTTCGTGGAAAAAAAGTAGTTGGGACGCTCCAGGTAGCAGTTCTAACGGTCCCGCGCCTATTGTCCTTCAAGTTCAGACACACCGTGAGAGCGAGACAAGTGACGATTTATGTAGGTATGAATGAAAGAAAAAATGTGTAGAGACCGGTTAGGGCTGGGAATACAACAGGGGGTATTGTTTTGGTTGTCAGTCTGCTTTTGTGCTTCGTACATAGTAGATGTGATATCGTTTTGCTCTTTTTCTCGACTTGGCTGTGATTCTGGACTATTTCTTCTGATTTGTGACTACTATACTTGTTAACCGGACTCTGATTTGTACCTGTGATACGGAAGTGTTGAAGATGACGTCCTACACACCTGAGGAATATGCTGATATGCTTATTTGTTACGGATACTGCGATTGTGTATCTGCGCAAGCTCGCAACGAATACGTAACTCGCTACCCCGGTCGTCGAGTGCCGGATGTGGCCGTTTTTGACAGAGTTTATCGAAGACTTCGAGAATCTGGCTCTGTTTTGAGACGTAATACAGACATGGGTAGACCACGAATTGACGACGAAGAACAGGACAATGAGATAGTGCAACGCTTTCGAGCGGATCCGACTACTTCCACTAATATTGTTGCCCGTGATCTGGGACTTTCGCAATGGAGAGTGTGGTTTACAGTGCATACTGCTGGCCTATACCCATACCATTACACGCCGGTACACGTTATTGAAGAAGGAGACCCCGCGAGAAGATTGGACTTTTGCAGATTTATGCTAAATGCTGACGTAGAAGACCCAGATTTTCTAAGAAATATCTTGTGGACGGATGAGTCCAAATTTGATAAAGATGGCATAACTAACTATCACAACGCCCATTACTGGGCCCCAAAAGCACTAAGGAATCCCAATAAGAAAAGAGTGAAGGGGTCCCAACGAAGATTCAGCGTGAATGTGTGGATGGGCATTATCTCCAATCATTTGATTGGACCTTACTTTCTACCGGATAATTTAAATGGGGAAAGCTACGAAAATTTCCTGAGAGCAGACTTGAGTGATTTGCTGGATGATCTGCCACTCAACCTGATCAGGGACATGTGGTTCCAACACGATGGCTGCCCTGCCCATTTCAGGAGAAGTGTCAGAGACTGGCTGGACACAAATTATCCAAACAAATGGATAGGACGAGGTGGGCCGTTGCCATGGCCAGCAAGAAGTCCGGACCTAACCCCCATGGATTTTCATGTGTGGGGGTGCATGAAAAGTCTTGTGTACAGCGAGCCGAATCCAGTTTCGTCTGTGGAAGACCTAAGAGAAAGGATTGTGGATGCAGCAAATAAAATGAGGACCACGTTGACCACTGGAGTAGTGAAGACTGGTCTCCGTAGAAGGATGCGACAATGTATCAGAAATAGAGGCGGCCATGTTGAACATGAACTGTAGAATAAGAAAAAGTTGTGTGAAAACCTTTAATAAATGACATTTCATGCTTACCTATTGTTTTACTTTTACTTTTTAGGGCTAAGTATAAATTTTCTTCTCCACTGTCGCCTATAAAACTAATTTTTTTTCAATGCAATTGAATAAAACCCTAGATTATTATACCTCGTTAGATAGCTGATGAAACGTAGATATTTTTAAAAACATCTGCCGAAGAATTGCCATAATATTTTTTTTAGATATCCCTTAGAGAAAAATAAACTTTCTAATTTTTTTTTTATTTCTTAACTTTCACTTGTCTACTACGGTCTATTCAATTAACTTATGCACTATTTTAATGATTGACGTCCTAAAGCATCTAATTACACATGTAAAAATGCAATAATAATAATAATAAGATACACAAAACAACCAAAAATAAATTTAATTGCCTAAAAATCGGCAATTTTCAATAAAAAAATTAAAAGTCGAATATCTCGAAAAGGGTTTAGTTTAGGGTAGGGTGTTTCATAGTGAAATATGTCAGGAATGATGGGTACTCCACGCCCTTAACGGATCTAGCACGACTTTTCCTGTAACCCTGTATATTGTCTGAAAAATGGTAGTTAAATGATACGACTATAGTTATTTTGTTAGATTTATTAACAATGTTCACATTGATACATTTGCAACGCTCCATTGTTACTATAGCTACATATATATTGTCTGGCAAATGGTAGTTAAATGATACGACTATAGTTACTTTGTTAGATTTATTTGCAATGTTTACATTGACACACTTGCAACATTCTATTGTTACCACAGCCACATATATATTGTCTGACAAATGGTAGTTAAATGATACGACTATAGTTATTTTGTTAGATTTATTAACAATGTTCACATTGATACACTTGCAACGCTCCTTTGTTACTATAGCCACATATATATTGTCTGACAAATGGTAGTTAAATGATACGACTATAGTTATTTTGTTAGATTTATTAACAATGTTCACATTGACACACTAGCAACGCTCCATTGTTACTATAGCCACATATATATTGTCTGACAAATGGTAGTTAAATGATACGACTATAGTTATTTTGTTAGATTTATTAACAATGTTCACATTGATACACTTGCAACGCTCCATTGTTACTATAGCCACATATATATTGTCTGACAAATGGTAGTTAAATGATATGACTATAGTTATTTTGTTAGATTTATTAACAATGTTAACATTGATACACTTGCAACGCTCCATTGTTACTATAGCCACATATATATTGTCTGACAAATGGTATTTAAATGATACGACTATAGTTATTTTGTTAGATTTATTAACAATGTTCACATTGATACACTTGCAATGCTCCATTGTTACTATACCCACATATATATTGTCTGACAAATGGTAGTTAAATGATACGACTATAGTTATTTTGTTAGATTTATTAACAATGTTTACAATGATACACTAGCAACGCTCCATTGTTACTATAGCCACATATATAATGTCTGACAAATGGTAGTTAAATGATACGACTATAGTTATTTTGTTAGATTTATTTACAATGCTCATATTGACATACTTGCAACGTTCCATTGTTAACACAGCTACATATATATTGTACGACAGATGGTAGTTTAATGCTACGACTATAGTTATTTTGTCAGATTTATTAACAATGTTCACATTGTGACACCTAAAACGTTTTATTGTTAGCACATCTAAGTTTTTATTAACTTTGATGTAAGGACAAAACTAAATTGTTCCTAGCACATTAAACGACGGGCAATCAGCGCACAATAAAAAAGTTGCTAATCCCAACTAAGCTCTTTCTGTAATAGTAACAAAATATTTAGTTGCTGCGACAGGAAATTATCAACAAAGCATTTATTGTGGCTTTGTTGGCCATTTTTTTCCTGCGTGTATGTTGTAGAACGTTTCCACAATGTTTGCTGACAAGTTCCTCAATGGCTTTTATTTGTATCGCGCGTGAAAACTTCCAACTATTTTTACATGTCTCGTGTGTTTTAGTTGGATTTATTGAATGGTTGCTACACTGTTTTCGTCTGTTCCCAAATACGACGCGACGGTGTGTTGTTACTATACGCCTATTTTTCATGAACAATACAAATACGCAAATATTTGAGCAAATAAAAACGCGAATAACGATGTGAAGTGCCACCGAGCAGAGCGTTGTGTCTAAACAATGATTTAAAATACTTGCGGTTACTTCTTAAAACATAAAAAAAATTGACCTTAAATAATATTTTTAATCTAGAACTTAAGAATATCTATCGTGGCTGGGGATCATAGTCGTGAAGCTGTTATTCTTTTTCTCTGATTCTTCATATTTTTTATATATCAAATTCTGTGTGCGTAAAATTTATTATGAAGGTTTTAGATTACTGATACATATTTCGGTTCAAGTGTTGGCGTCTGGCCAACTTATATAACGTGTTAGGCATAATGTATCTGTTTGGCCTTTGGGATAAAGGGTGTTAAGAGGCTGACAACCGACATTCAACTTCTCCCTCGCACATTAGCATATTTTGAAGATGTAAAATTACTGAAGTAGTGATGAAAATCGCAAACTAGCAAGTTTTGCAGAATAGCATTTTTAGAAAGGTTAGCAAAAATATCATTTTGATAAAAAAAGTTTTTACATAATTGTTTGAATAAGTACGAAACAATTTTTTTTTAAACAACAAGCTGATGGAACAAGCAGATGGCCCACCTGATGTTAAGTGGTAACCATCACCTATAACAAAGCATTGCCTCGTAAGGCACGCACGATAGGAACGTGCCCTACGATGCTTTGCCCTGCGTCCATCAACTTGAGGCATACAGATGTTAAGCCCCATGTGCCTGTAATTACACCGGCAACCTCACCCTTTAAACCGAAACACAGCAACGCTGCTTGGCGGCAGAAAAAGGCGAGGCAAAGAGCTCTACTACTCTTAAAATTACTACTTATGAATTTGCAAATTATTCTAATTTACGAAAACTAGTTTTTTTTGTACTCGGATATTCTGCAAATGTTGTATCTTTGCGATTTTTCATAACTTAATTCAGTGATCCTTCAAATATTTTGAAATGTTCGAGTTAGAAGTTATTTGACAGGTGTCAGCCTCTTAAGACATAAGCTCGTTCGCAATCTGTCTCTGATTTCACAGTTGGTTTCACTTCACTGTTATTATGATAAAACGCCGCGGTCAACCGTGCTTCGATAAATCAGATTTACGCCAATTTGAAGTCACCATTGTTTGAAAGGTTCTTTCCGGTCTGATGCAGCGAATACTAACGAGAATGATTGAAGAAAAAAACGTCAAAAATTCTGTCAAGATCTTTTTATCGCATCTTTTACAAGCATTTCTTATGATAAAAAAAGATGGCGCGTGGGATTCGAAACCAACACCAATAAATTTTAAAATTTTGTAATTTCCTCAAGTGTATACCTACACTACCTGTAGGTAAACACTATAAAAACTTAAATATGTTGATTTCTTGATAATGTTAGTAGTAGCTCCCGTGTTTTTAATGAATTTTTTTCTTATAGCAAGTTCAACAATGTATTTCTCTTTATTAAACTTCGGACATTTTGCGTTTTAAGGATCCTCAACTTTGCATTGCTCAGTTCGCGTACGAGTATAGCGCAAGTGGCGGTTAGTAAATATTCGTGTATTTATTATGTTCATGCAGTTACAAATCCAGAATAAGCTCATGAACATGAGCTATTTAATCGTCCAATTTATTTGCAACCGCATTGTGAAATCCGTATTAAATTGCCCCTGGATGACGTACATTATTTATAGCCTCACTGACCCCTAATAATGCTAAATTGTTACAGTTCGCAAAACGCTCTGACACAATACAAATGACTACAGCTTCGCAAGGTCAAGGGTTCGGGTTAAACAATACGGGGAGATTTGTTGTCGAGATTTTCCATTTGTGTAAGTGTTGAGATTGCCTCAGCCCCATTCTGGGTCATTAGTAGGGTAAATTCTAGAGATTGCTTTGCCATGTGTGCTCTATATTGTTACCACAGGGTGTAAGTTACGTGACTCTTAAACAGTCTTGTAAATGGCGAAAAAATCTGTATGCATACCGCGCTCTTCCATCAAGAACAAATTTGCAGTCCCTGTAGAGCAAATCCGATTGGACACTTCATGTTGACAGAAAGAAAATTGCCTTTCAAACTAAGTTACGTTAAGATAGGAAGCAAATTAGATAATTACGAGTCAAGTTGTTCGCTCGGTTGTCTAAAAAACCGAGAGAAAATTTTCGAAGTTGTAAAAATATTGTAGAAAAAATCTCACGGCTCGTAAAAGTCTTATCATTCAACCTCTCAAAATCCATAAAAACAGAGACCGAAAGCGCTCGTTCAAACGTTTGTCGGTAATCCCGAGATCGGTCGCATCGTAAATGAGGAATGACACTCGAAACTTTCCTCTCGAACAGGGCCGGATTTAGGGGAGGGCAAACGGGGCGATGGCCCCGGGGCCTCCACAAACGGGGGGCCCCCACAATAGAGACTTCGGAAAAAAAATCTTTCAAATCCCAACTAGTAAACACTAGTAAACATCTTCTTTTCCTTTGATATTTTTTTTTTGCTATTTTACCTTCTTTTTTTGCTATTTTACAGCCTACAGTACTTTGTACATACATGATTATTTGATTATATTAATCTTAAATAACCGAAATCCAAAAACACCAAAAAGAGTAACTCTTTTTTTACAAGAGAATCTACTTGGTTTCACAATAAATTATTTATTGAAAAAATCGACTGAAAAAAAATTCACTTTATTGGAAAATAATTACGCGCGAGGGGGCCTCCATTCCTTTGTTGCCCCGGGGCCTCTGGACCTCTAAATCCGGCCCTGCTCTCGAACCTGGGAGGCAGTGGAATGCTTTCATAGGCCCCATCCGGGATCACAGAAGATGTGATAGTACAAGTACTGTGCGAAGTTCACTTAGATGACGTCACTACAGCTCTCACAGGTCAGTTGGTACCTAGTAGCTCTGCCTTCTACGCCGTGGATCGAACCTACCGAAAATAAACATTTGTGTGATTAACATTGATGTTTGTTCTCTGTCTGGGTGTCTACACTAATATTATAAAGAGAGAGAGATTTTGTAGAACACGTCATCATCTACAAAAAATGTCGCGACAGCATATGTCTAACTATTATAGTTATGTCACAATAAGTGTTCTTTTATTATAAAAAAATAATTGAAATGCCGCCGCCAGAAAAGGGTCTTTATTTGTACCTTGGTATTAATCCTTATCCAAATAAATCATTTCATAATTAAGACGGTTTCAATACCTATAGATTACTTCTTAAATTTTTCAAATCGGACATTCCATTCAAAAGATATGACGAAATTAAAAATATTAACGGGTCCACGGGTCACGCTCGGGGTGCGATTTCACTCACCCAAGGAGAAGCGCGTGCAAATGTATGAAATAAGTAGACGCGAGGCTCGAACCAACGGTCTAAGTTTATCCTAAAAATTTTCAAAAAATTTATGACCACCCATGCGAAGCTGGGACAGGCCGCTAGTATATTATAAGTATGTATTTACAAAGAAAAAGTATATAAGTATTCAGCTAACTGGTTTCCATATCTAGGTTACAAGTTTTGCTTAGTTTGGGGATGGATAGAGTTTAGTGTGAAAAGTCCACCAATATTGTCCTTACATTTTCAAAACGACCGATTTAGTCTTAAATGGAGATGCCAAGAAATAGTGACAAGATAAGAACAAGGTGGAAACGCTAATTATTATGATGGGAACACACAAATTTAAAACTGAAGCCTCAGCGGCCATACTTTACTGATACTTTTTTATCAGAATTGGCCTATCAATCCATTCCAAAGCGTCAACTCATGGAGATAATTAGATAGATCAAACCATAATGAATCTAAAACTAGCGAAATAAAGTTTATTTTACATTGAATGCTGATTGAGGGTAACACAGGGTAACTTCATAGAACGCTAAGGGTTTAAGGTCAAGGTCACGGCTATAGAAACAAGCTATAAATAAAATGCCAAGATAAAACAGCTGAGAATTGCTTGGATTTTATTGGCGTTTATTGCAATGACTTCCTCATTTTAAATTTTAGCGGACTTGAAAGTTCGAACAATTTTCTTTAGACTTTTCGCAACGGTCTGTAAATAGCTCAGCTCTTTTTTTCACCATTGTAAATACGTATCCAATGTAATTTTCTTAGTAAACAAATTAAGATTGTTTATAGAAAGTAGGTGCCAGTACCACGCGACCAACGACGCAACAAACTGACGGCTTGGTTCCTACCGTTCTTTTGCATGATCCTTGTTACAAAATAATATAATAATGAAGGTTCCTGTTTTACTTTACTATAGGCTGCCTACGGCTCACTAAGTTCGAATATATAATTAAGTCATAACATATTTTATTTGTTTAAGTTGATCCGACCATAAATGCACGTGCTATTAATTCAATCAAATTTAGTGATTTAATTCACGAACGCTCTGGTGTGGTAATGCTTTATGTTCGATAGCTTTTCATGAATATTGAATGCTCGTATTCATTAGTTTTTAAATTATTTCCGCCAGTGATTCTATTTATCTACTGATTTAAAGAAAATCTATCCAGTTCAACTGGTAAAAAAAACCTACTAAAACATAATAAATGCGAAAGTTTGTGTGTATTTATGTTCCCACTCGGCTGCACGGATTTCGATGAAACTTGGAATAGTTAAATAGTTTGTAACTTGAAATAACATATAGGCTTCTTTATGTCCTAATATAACCTAGATACACACGAATACGCATCAGGTTATACAACACACTGCTCGCATTCATTTTCTTTTAGTGAGCGTCATTTTCATTTGGCTTTGTGTAGCTTGATCTGTATCCGTGTGTACCACGAGAGCGAAGCCGTAGGCGGATGCGGATAAAAAAATGTACGTAGCTATTTAAAAACTTTTTTTATAAAAAACAATATAAAAGAAAAGTAAGAAATCTCAGTATAATGAGTGTCCCCACCGAGAACAAACATTTGTGTGATGAACATAGATGTTTGTGTTATTCGGTGTTATTATATATTATAAGCATGTATTTATAAATATAAAAATGATATTATATGCATTATATCAGCTATCTGGTTCCCATATTACAAGCTTTGGCTTAGTTTGAGGCTAGATAGTGTTGTGTGGAAAGTCCACCAATATTTATTTATTTAAGTTGAAAACCAACTGTCACCCGGTGGAAAAAATTGCAAAATAAAAAGTCTTGAAATAGATCAGAACCAAACGTAAGATGGAAATAAAAGTGCTAATTCAATTTGTGGTTTATTATTAGAATGGCGAGATGTTCTGTAGCAATATTTAGCTGTTCATTTAGACCATTCAAGTGTAAGGTTTATTCTACACAGTTGAACCCATCTGTCAATCTAAAAATGTCCAAAATCGCTAACTAGTTTTCACCGCTGGCAAAAATCTGTAGATATTGGCTACTATACTAATAAGCAAAAATCTGTAAGCATCATTCACCCAAGTGACCGTGGAATCCGCGGTGAGTCAATTAGGGATCGTCCATTAATCACGTGAGTCTCGAGGGGTTCGGAATAATATCACGAAATATCACAAGGAGGGGGAGGGGGGGATATAATGAGATATCACGTGTATTTATTTTTCGTTGAACGCACGATTTCGAAAAAAACAGCGGCGCTTTATGACTGTCTGGACATATTTATCACGATGCTTAGTTTTCCAAAATTTAATCAGATTAATATGAAATTTTCAGAATATTATCTTTAAGTACTCGTATGTATTTAAAGATAATATTCTGAAAATTTCAACATACTTTGTAAGGAGGGAAGTTAAAAAGTTGCAGATGGATAATGCTGTGTGGATAGATGTGGATTTGAAATCACATTAAAAAACCGAGTGGGATGTGAACACACAACTCAGATAATAACTTTTGAGGACATTATAAAATTAATGGGATTTCCTTGAAAGTGTAGGCTAACACTATTGGTCTTATTCATGTTGGTCGCTGAGGGCTCCACTAGCTAAAATGGGCTAAGTTGCTCTTTTCATGGACATGAAAATGACAGTGACGACTATGCTTTATATAAAACCGGTTTAGAACGGGGGGCACCTGATGTTAAGTGGTAAACATCACCTATAACAAATGATTGCCTCGTAAGTCACGTACGATAGAAACGTGCCATACGATGCACTGCGACCATCAACTTGAAGTACACAGATGTTAAGCCTCATGTGCCTATAATTTCACCGGCAACCACACTCTTTGAACCGAAATACAGTAGAGCTTAGCGGCAGAAAAAGGCATGGAGTCCTTTCCCGGACGAACCATCCAGAAAGAGCTCTACTACTCTTATATAGTAGGAAGGAATTAGGTCTACCAACATATTATACAACGTGTTTATTAAGATTTGTAGGGATCCGAAAGCAGGATATTCTACCGGTCATAACGAACAACTTTTGTTCTACGACTTTTAAAATTTCAAAGTTTTTCATTCATCAAATGCCTCTTAAACTTTTATCTAAAATGAATCTAAACGCATCATGAGGCAGCCCTATTTACAGCTGTTCTTTGACCTCTAGTTACAATACCTTAGATAAAATAGGTAACAGAACTGCCACCAATTACCTAGTAATGTGCCTACCTAATAATGATGTTGCTGTTTTTAAAGATCTTGGTATGTAAAAGAAATATTTTCGCGACTGTAATCCCTAGTCACGGTAAACATTCTCTGAGATCTTTGGTACTAATACCTATTCAGTAACTAGGTACCTACGTGGCTACGTACTCAATATTTAATAGAATACTTATTTTTGTTTGATTACTAGATGTCGTAAAGCAATGTTTATGATATTCATAGTTCTTTAAATTGTAACATGTTACTTTACCACCATGGTTCATTGACACGACAAAATTATTCAACTGCAATTTTGGGAAGTGTCTAGTCTGTCCTATTTAATCTTTGACTTACCTGTCTGTCATTGGTTGCATTTAAAAACGCATATCCAATCAGGACGACGATCAGTGTTACCATTTGTGGCAGATTTCTGCCATTTGGCAGATTTTAAATATTTCAAGAAAAATCTTATTAGTTTGAATTTTTAATGAAATAATATTTATAATTTATTTATTTTTTACCGAACTGGAAACTTCTTATTCTTTTTTACCTTTATTGATTTGGTTTCTAAACAACTTTTATCTCGTTTTAGATAACTGCAAACCGTTACAAACGATCAAAAGATAGTAACTAAATGTAATGTAGGTATTTAATTTATTCCGTAGCCACGAAGGAGATGGTATGAAGTCATATTTTTGGTATTTTTATCGTCAAGCTTGGTAGATTTTGACAGATTTTTTGGCAGGTGTGTGGTAGAACCGCCACTTTTGAGATGGTCACCCTGTTTGTGTTTACATGCGTTGTTGTACATTGTTTTGTTGAGAAAATGTCATCAAACGTGATAAAATGGTGATTGCTATGGTAAAAGCCGTCGTCAGTCAGTGTGTGTATGAGCAGTGCCTACGAGGTAATGGTTTAGTGTGAAGTTTGAAGCCTGTGTCGTGCGAAATCTCGCAAACTTACCAAAATCCAGTTTTATCCAGTGTTATTATAGCCAGTAAATAATGTCAAAATCCATAGGAACCAGTAAAAATATCGTGTCAGGGGATTGGCGGCGTACCTACCTACCTACCGAAAGGTAAGTATTTCAAATTATCTCGTAGGTTATCGTTGTTTTTCTCTTTCCTAGATAGAAGCGCGCGTGCGTGTGACCTTGACACGTACACAGACAGGGCTGTTGCAAATTTCTGAGAAAATATTAATTTTACTTTTCTATGGGAATTTCGAAAACGATGTATCCAACCGTTGCACACGTCAAAGTATTCCAGTGCTTGGTCTAAATACACGCTCTTTGTTTCCCTACATAACTTCATCAACACGTTGTATACAAGGTGTTCCAATACTTGTGTTTAAAAACTTCAGGGGGCTAAAGTACCCATCATTATGAATATTTTTTTCTAAGAAACCAACACTGTGAACGCGAAAGAAAAACAACTTTTTCATACAAAAGTTCAATACCTACCTTCCTGTCTAAAATGTATGAAACAGCTGTTTGTTTTTCGCGTTCACAGTGTTGGTTCCTTAGAAAACATTATTCATATTGATGGGTACTTTAGCCCCCTTTTTAAACACAAGTATTCGAACATCTTGTATATATTTATATCGTTTATTTGTCGGTGTGGTATCGCCCTTAGTATTCAGTTGTTCGAATTCATTGGACGGAAATGGAGAGTGAGCGGTGCCGCCACTCGGGCCTCACGACTCACGCCTTATTGAACGCGAGTAGCTCT
Organism: Chloroclysta siterata; assembly: GCA_932294275.1. Classification (NCBI taxonomy): domain Eukaryota; kingdom Metazoa; phylum Arthropoda; class Insecta; order Lepidoptera; family Geometridae; genus Chloroclysta; species Chloroclysta siterata. The sequence continues at coordinate 22,715,191 of OW028588.1, forward strand.
TAAGATAAAGGGTTCTGTGACATCGCTCTTGATTACATAATGCCTTGCCAATGCTGAGTTATCTGTGGTTAATTTGAAGGCTGGGTGTTTATGTCAGGGAAAAGTCGAGTTGTTATTTGCTCGAAAAAATATTCGTGGTTTTTTTTTGGTAAGTGCTCCAAAAATATCTTGTTAATGTCACTTGTATAGTGTCTCGGAGACGCTTATGGTAGTGAGTGATAGATCTCTCCACATCTACGGATCTTGAGCTATCTTAAATACCGCAGTAAACGATCAGCTTATCGATCTTAAATTTAAATTAAAACCCTCTTATTCATTATCCCTGATACTTTATAACGGCTGTATCAAATACTCTTGTCATTGTCACTTTCAATGTCAATAAAATGATAGGTATGCAACATACTTATCAGCCGTTCTAGCTAGTGGAGCCGTCAGCGACCAATATGAAGGGGGTTATTAATTTATCTTTTGCATTCTGCAGTACTAGTCTATAATTATATTTTTACCTGAGAAAAAGTAAAAGTACCGGCACCTCATGATATGTGGTTATCTTTCTTTGCAATTGCATTACCTAACGAGCATACCTACCCACCAAAGAATCCATTTCCAAAGGCGGACGACATAGTGTAGGTAATAACTAAGAAGCTTTTAGGAGGTGTCAACCCATCAAACAACTACTCTCTCTCGCACATTAAAATATTTTTGAAGTTATAAAATTACTGAAGGTAGTAATGAAAAATCTAAATGTCGAAATGCTCTCAGAAACTTGGTAATTTTCGATTTTTCATAACCTATACCTTCAGTAGTTTTATATCTTAAAAAATGTTAAAACGAGTGAGCGAGAAGCACATTTACGGTAGTGTGCGCCTTTAAGAGACTTCGTCTTAAGAATACCAGCGACCTGAATCTGTCCGTCTCGGGCACGCGTGCTCCGAAGATTTGAATAATAATAAATTGTGGCGATCCATCTTAAGAGGCTCCATTTTAGACGCTTTTAGATCGTGTTATTCCATGTCCTTATGCTCGGAATTAAACCTCAGTGGTTTTTATTCTTGGAAATATTTTTGGCTCGGAAAGGAAAATATATATTTATGATTTGGTAAAGCTTTGACTTTTATTAACTTTCCTCGTTTCGACATCAGAATACGGAATAATTGTGTTGATTTTATCATATTCTATCCTACTAATATATTAATGCGAAAGTTACGATACTAGTGGCTTATCAGTTCACACTGAACCGATCGTGATAAATTATAAAACGAATTCGTTAACTGGATAAGCCGGTACTTTTTAGGTACTTTTTATCCCAAAAAATTACTGGGAACGGGGTAAAACATAAGCTAACCCAATAAAAGGGAAATGATTATGACAGCCTTCACGGCTCAGTTGGTAGTAGCTCTGCCTTCTGCGCCGTAGGCCGTGGGTTCGATCCCCACAGAGAGCAAACATTTGTGTGGTGAACATAGATGTTTGTTCTCTGTCTGGGTGTTATATAATATTATAAGTTACATACTTACAGTTAGTACAGTTACTACTTTACAAAAAAAGCATATATGTATTATATCAGCTATCTGGTTCCCATATTACAAGCTTTGGCTTAGTTTGGGGCTAGATAGTGCTGTGTGGAAAGTCGTCCAATATTTATTTATTTATTTATTATATTCAAACAAAATGTCCTTGTTCGCAGATGTTTAGTCTCAAAGCTGTTTGATGTGTGCTCGAAGTCGACGCCGGAGCAGATGGAAACTCTTGACGAGATCCGGATACCCTGGGGCAGCGGAATCGTGGGCTACGTCGCTGAAAGCGGCGAGCCTGTCAACATACCTGACGCTTACAAGGTAAACGAGCAATAAGCAATGAAGATTTTTTATTTTGTATTCAACTTGCTGATGAAACAAGCAGATGGCACACCTAATGATAAGTGGTAACCATCACCTATAACAATGCATTGCCTCGTAAGTCACGCATGGTGGAAACGTGCCCTGCAATGCACTGCACTGCGTCCATCAACTTGAGGCATACAGATGTTAAGCCTCATGTGCCAGAAAAAGGCGTGGTGGTAATACTTCCAACTAGTTCCAACCAATCACCAATTAATCTATCATTCAGGCGAAATAAGAAATCTGATTAACAGACTACTTTGTTTTTTTATATACTGAATATTATAAATTGAAAACTGCTTTGATATTGAAAGATTCTGTTAATTATTATTTGATATAAAAATAGTAAGTTTTAGTCATCATAGCGGATTTTTAAAACAGGTACAATTTATGTACGTTTTAAATTAGTCGGTTTGCTGTATTCGGAGCACGGTTAGCTTTCCAGCGAAATAATATATTTTAATCTAAATGCTACAAAAAATGCGTCTCAGAAAACAGTACCACAAGTATGAGTTGTGTTTACCATATTTGGTTTTTCGTTTTTGTTCCGTGCTCATTGCGGGTTTTGTATGAAGACGCGATAGAGATACCGATACGGAACTTTATGTTCTTTTACTAATTTTCATTATACTTGCACCATAAAGTTCCGTATCGGTATCTCTATCGCGTATTCATACAAAACCCGCAATGAACACGGAACAAGAACGTAAAATGAGTAACCAAATATGGTAAACACAACTCGTACTTGGGGTAATGAATAAAAACAAAAACCCTGCGTACTCTTTATGGCTGGTCATTAAACAATGACAGATCCAGGAGCTTACACATTGAAGCAAACATTTTTATACAAACGGTTTGCATTGGACACGAGCGTCGTTGAAAAATACGCTGTGTAAACATTTTTCATATTGTTCGGGTAGTCTGATGTTTTATGAGTCGAGTTGATGGAGTCATTCTGAAAGTTAAACTCTCGCTTCTCGTAGTGCCATTAGTTCTTTCGAAACAGTGTGGTGAAAGGACTCTAGGTGCGTCTCAAAGAGGCTTCTTTCGAGCACGTGACACATGTTTTAGAATTTTTTAAGTTTTTCGTCATGTTGGTTTCCTCACGATGTTTTCCTTCACCGTTTGAGTGTACTGGCACTGAGCACATACACTTTTGTCACTAGTTTTTTTCGAAACAGTGTGGTCAAAGGATTATAAGTGCGTCTCAAAGAGCCTCCTTTCGAGAACTGTGGAGTATAAAGTCAAAGTCAAAAGGTATTTATTCAATAAAATCACTAGGATCACTTCGAAACGTCTTAAAGCTAGGTGACTCTAGGACTCTAGGTGCCAGTTCTACGCGACCAAAGCCTAGAAGAACAGGCAACAAACTTACGGCTCGGTTCCTACCGTTCTTTTGTATGATCCTTGTGAGAATGTAATATAAGCGAAAGTAGCATCACATTCATAACAGGATTCATAAATCTCTACCAACTATTGGTTTGCCTTTCCCTGAAAACTCAATTTAGCGGGTAGTTTATTCAGTGCACGTAAACTGGAACGATTCTGTGCTTCGTCCTTAGGTTTTTACGGCTCGTCATATCGTAAAGATTCTAGACGTGCTGTCGTGGTCGTAATATATTGTCTCGCTATTATCTGACGTAATTTTTTATTCGCTTCTGTGATTTAAGTACAGATCTTTAGACACAGTACGTAGAAAGTAAGTTGTATGTACAAAGTTATGTTACTTTGGTAAGTCTAAGTCAAAGGGTTTATTTATTCAATAAAATCACAAGGATCACTTTGAAACGCCTTAAAGCTAGGTGACTCTAGGTGCCAGTTCCACGCGACCATAGCCTAGAAAAACAGGCAACAAACTTACGGCTTGGTTCCTACCGTTCTTTTGTATGATCCTTTTACAAAGTAATAATACACTATTGAAGTTTAGTGAGGCGTAGGCATACAGAAAAAGGTAAACATAATCAAATTTATAAGACAGCACACGCTACGCTTCAAACTAATAATACCTTATGCATAAAATTTAATACCTGTACGGTACCTGTAACGAATCTGTTATGAAGAAGCTAAGTCTTTTTTTTTTATTATACGTTTAGTACTTTTTAGAATGGTTGTACTATCTCTCTCTCGCTTGTCGTGTCACTAGTTTCTTTCGAAACAGTGTGGTTAAAGGTTGTACTATGTATGGTATGAATCAAAAGCCTATTCGACCCTAATCTAGGTATAAAATAAAAAACCTAGTCTACTTAAGAGAGGATAAAATGCTTAATTGAACTTTATATTTAATTATTTCAAATTATAAGAATCAGATTATAAGAGTAGAATCTATATAAAAATATATTTTTAGAATTGTTTGTATAATTTAATGATAGATTAGTAGATTTTGCGCAATTCGTTATTTTATAAAAATTTAGACTATTAACATTTTGCACTAGGAGTTCAATTTCGGACCAAATACTAATTCCACTAATAAATTACAAATAACTATCGAACAGTTTAAAAAAAAACTCGTGTTTGTTTTAATATACCTACGACACAAACTCTTATAATTCTGTGGAGTTGTATGGCTTACGATTTACCACGGCCTTCCAAACTCCAAAGCAACCTACGTCAGTTGTCAGTCATGAGGTCGCAAAGATTTTTTGAATCCGTCCGACCCACATCTCATTCACACCGCTAAGCCGCAAGAATCCAACTTTCCCGCCCGGGAGATTTATTTAGCACAGATTAGTTGGTAGTTTGTTTATAGGCGTAAGTTTAGGCACAGCCAACCAGGCTTTTGACAATGTGAACCTACACGATGAAGAGCTTATCTCCAAAATTCACACTTTTGTTTAAGCGGTCCTTCTTGGCGTGATAAAATAGTAGGATATAAGGATATTCACACATTTGATGAGATCTGTGCTTTTATTTTTTATTGTAATAGTAGGAATTAAATAAAGTTGACGTAGTCGTAAACGTCAACTTTCTCCTTCTTCTTTAACTTATTTGAGGCAGCTATTGACTCAAGCTTAAGTAGCAAAAAGTGAGGGTGATTTGATTGTATGGAACCTAGAACAACTCATAATTTTAGGCACTAAACTAACACCGTCACCAAATGACAAATAAAAAAAACAAACAAATGACGGCCGACTTGACTATGGACTGACCTGACTTAAAAGTATTCAATACAAATCACTTGACACTGGAAAGATTGTCTGTCGAATCGGACAGGAGCCATATAAATGGAGAGAAGAAAAGAAGACAGAAGAACATCGTCACCGTTACGAGATGTCTAGACTGTCTTAGTTCTTTATAAATATGCAGGTTCCAAATTTTCTTCTTTCTGTTTGAGCTGTTGATTTGACCCAAACTTTGGCAATGTCAATGCTAAACAACAAATTGGAGCATTCTTGAATGGCTATCTTGTAGGTACCATGTTTTTTGATAAGGGTCGTGAAATCGTGATCCACATAAGGCAAGAAAGTATAGCCGATATTAAGGTCAGCGATTGGACGGTCTCACATTTCACGATTGATTTAATTTCTTGTAGACATTTTTGGGTTAAACGCAGGGATCTTTTGTGCCTTGAAAGTTTTTTGAGATGGCAACAGTATTTTTGATCAGGCAGAATAAAAATGCGACATATATTGCCGACATAATTACGACAGGTAGGTATTTCGTTTATAAATTGCCAAGACATCCATCCCATTATATTATAAGTATGTGTCTACAATTTTTTTTTATCTACTAATATATAAATGCGAATGTTTGGATGTTTGGATGTTTGTGCTTTAATCACGCTCTAGCTCTTGAATCATCCGATCGGGATGATTCTTAGAACAATATACAAGATGTTCCAATACTTGTTTTAAAAAACTTCAGACGACATAGTCTAGTTAGCGGGCAAAGAATGGGCGAAGAAAGCGAAGGAAAGGAAAGATTGGAAGCTGTTGGAGGAGGCTATACCTGACAAGGGGTTCTTAGTTAATTAGATTTAAGTGTTACTGTAAAAAATATTGTAAAAAAACAAAAAAGGCTATTTTATTTATTTTATTTATTTTATTTATTATTGGAACACCTTGTATAGTTCGTAACCTGGATTATCATACAGGCTTCTATTTATACAGATTTTTATCCAGGGACGGGGTAGAAAACATGATCGAACATCGAACCCAGTAAAGGGAAAATGCGTTAAATATTAATGTTTAGTGTCTTCACCATAAGAAACGTGGATACATTCTTAGAATAATAAGGTGGCTAGATTGGAATAGTATTAGGATACATTATTAGTAGAATATATCCAAACTAAATAAAAAAAAACCGGCTAAGTGCGAGTCGGACTCGCGCACGAAGGGTTCCGTACCATTATCTATTAAAACCTCAAAAAAATCACGTTTGTTGTATGGGAGCCCCTTAAATATTTATTTTATTCTGTTTTTTATTGTTATAGCGGCAACAGAAATAGGTACACCATCTGTGAAAATGTCAACTGTCTAACTATCACGGTTCATGATATACAGCCTGGTGACAGACGGACAGACAGACGGACGGACAGCGGAGTCTTAGTAATAGGGTCCCGTTTTACCTTTGGCTAAGGAACCCTAAAAACTAAAATGCGAGCGAAGCCGCAGGTGACAGCTGGTTAATTATATGTAGAAATCCTAGAGTTAATTAGAAACTTAAAAGCTTTAAACGCATAGGCTTCATTATTATCTTATCTGTAGGTTAATCTCTTAACGGGTTTAGGTATTAACGTTAATTTATTCTATAGTCTAGATCTTGTTAGGTATATTATATATGTCCAACTGGCAGTTGCACGTGCTTTCGTCCCAGTTTTTTTTTATACCACTTGTTGATGGAACACGCAGATGGCCCACCTGGTGTTATGTGGTAACCATCACCTATAACAAAGCATTGCCTCGTAAGTCACGCACGATAGGAACGTGCCCTACGTGCGATACGATGCACTGCCCTGCTTCCATCAACTTGAGGCATACAGATGTTAAGTCTCTGCCTGTAATTACACCGGCAACCACACTTTTCAAACCGAAACACAGCAACGCTGCTTGGCGGCAGAAAAAGGCGTGGTGGTAGGTACTTCCCCGGACGAGCCCTTCACAAAGAGCTCAGTTAGAAGAGTGCCACTTATTGATCCATCAGCTAGTTCTATATAAAAAAAAAACTTGTTCATCAGTTCTGTATATCTTCTAAATGTAAACTTTGTCTCACGTCAAAAAAACTACCCTTTTTTAGTCCAATCATGATCACATTCAAACTTACCGTGAAGCCTTTTCAGCGGAGCACTTGACAAATCTGGGTGAATAGAAAATTCATGAAGCGGGTAAGACTAAGAAAGGATAGCATTTAAAGTGAACCATTTGTTCAGCTTTAACTATCATTCTTTATTCTGTGGTCGTGCCTCAGATAACTTAAAAGGCACTGTCTAAGATGTGGGTCTGCGGTAGAATTTATTGTAGGTAGGTACTTTGGTTTTGGCAAATCTTTAACATTTCGTAGGTTATTTCCTTCATTTCTTTAAAACAAAAAGGTTTTAGTTTTCTCGGTATGCTTCTTCTTCTTGTCGTGTCACTATTTAATTCGAAACAGTGTGGTGAAAGGAATTTAAATGCGCCTCGAAGAGGCTCCTTTCGAGCACTCGGTATGCTGATGTACCTTTACGTTGCTTTTACCAAAGCAGCCTCTTCTCAGACCTTCTCCTTTATCTGGTCTTCCTTTGCTCGCTTTTCCTTCCGATCAGGATTTTGATCGAAATTCCGATGCTTTATCATAGGTTTTATGTCAAAATTCGAACCAAATCGAGATTGGGTTTGGATACTCTAAAAATGGTATTTAGTAGTATGTTAGTTGAAAACGCCAATGTAGTTTTTTTTTTTATTAATAAACTAGGCTAATGTTAGTTCATTTCGTTAATACGGTAGGCATCCCTTGTTCGTTACAAGTGCTAAGCAATATAGGCAAGTTCCATATAGCTTACATACAAACATAAAAGAGTAGATTTTTTACTATATAATATGAACACAGCAATAAATTATTATGCGTGATAAGAAAAAATATAGTTATAATTTGAAATTCCTATGCTCCGTAGCATCTCTTGAACTGGGAACTTGAATCTCGTAAAAATATTCCCACTTCTATATTCAGACAGAATTAGAATTTCCAAACCAAGATTCCGTATCAGTTGATGAATGGGAGGTGTCCCTCTTGTAGACCGAATGAAAAATTCACATCGAAGAATAAACGTCTCGGTAGAACGCTGAGTAACGTTTCTTAGAGCACACAGTATCTATGGACGGACTTAGGACGATGTCTTACCTCACTATCGGCACTGAATTTTCTCCCTAAATAAATTATGCTAAATACTCATCTGTGGCGCACTTTCAAACTGAATCGGGACCTGAAGCGTCAGTATTACTAGGTTAATCATACTTGGTACAAGCTATACAATACAATACAATATCATTTATTCATGCCACACACACAGTTTATAAAATACTAGCGGCCTGTCCCAGCTTCGCATGGGTGGTCATAAATTTTTTGAACATTATAGGATTAACTTAGACCGTGGGTTCGAGCCTCGCGTCTACTTATTTCATACATTTGCACGACCTTCTCCCTGAGTGAGTAAAATCACACCCGTGGACCTGTTAACATTTTTAATTTCGTCATATCTTTTGAATGGAATGTCCGATTTGAAAAATTCAAGAAGTAATGTATAGGTATTGAAACCTTCTTAAATATGAAATGATTTATTTGGATAAGGATTAATACCAAGGTACAAATAAAGACCCTTTTCTAGCGGCGGCATTTCAATTAAATTTTTATAGTAAAAGAACACTTATTGTGACATAACTATAATAGTTAGACATATGCTGTCGCGACATTTTTTGTAGATGATGACGTGTTCTGCAAAGTCGTAGTACATTATTTTGTTCTATCATCAATAGTTTTCGCAGCGCACGCGATGTAAGGTTTTCTTTTTCCACCTTGGGTTACATTATTAGAGTTTTAGTAAGGATCCCTGATTTTTTTGAAAATATAATATAGCCTATGTTACTCAGGGATAATGTAGCATTCTAATGGTGAAAGAATTTTTGAAATCGGTCCAGTAGTTTTTGAGCCTATTCGTTACATACAAAACAACAAAAATACAAATCTTTCCTCTTTATAATATTAGTGTAGATACAAGAATAGACATTAAAAGTAAGTAAGTGACACAAATTGGCCGTCACTCAGCATAAATGCTATAGCAGCATACGCTACTATAACGCTGGTCTTCCGTGACACCAGTACGCGACAACGCAGCAACTGCGACATCCATGTCATCGTTACAGTAGGTACATTAAATAATAATATTATCCTAATTTAATTCTAAGTAAAAACTATAGTTATAATAAAACATAATATCAAAAATAAAACATTAAAGACTTGATAATAAAATATATATAAATCTACACTAATATTATAAAGAGGAAAGCTTTGTATTTTTGTATTTTTGTGTTTTTGTATGTAACGAATAGGCTCAAAAACTACTGGTCCGATTTCAAAAATTCTTTCACCATTAGAATGCTACATTATCCCTGAGTTACATAGGCTATATTATATTTTCAAAAAAATCAGGGATCCTTACTAAAACTCCAATAATGTAACCCAAGGTGGAAACCAAAAACCTTACATCGCGTGCGCTGCGAAAACTATTGATGATAGAACAAAATAATGTACTACGATTTTGTAGAACACGTCATCATCTACAAAAAATGACGCGACAGCATATGTCTAACTATTATAGTTATGTCACAATAAGTGTTTTTTTATTAGAAAAAAATAATTGAAATGCCGCCGCTAGAAAAGGGTCTTTATTTGTACCTTGGTATTAATCCTTATCCAAATAAATCTTTTCATAATTAAGACGGTTTCAATACCTATAGATAACTTCTTAAATTTTTCAAATCGGACATTCCATTCAAAAGATATGACGAAATTAAAAACGTTAACGGGTCCACGGGTCACGCTCGGGGTGCGATTTCAGTCTCTGGCGTGCAAATGTATGAAATAAGTAGACGCGAGGCTCGAACCCACGGTCTAAGTTTATCCTAATATGTTCAAAAAATTTATGACCACCCATGCGAAGCTGGGACAGGCCGCTAGTAATGTATAAAGAGTGTTTTAGTCTACCGTCAAGTTATTACTAGTTTCTTTTACTGGCCACGTTTTGTTACTCCAAATAACCTTTTCACTAAGGAGGAGTTTCAAAAAGCAACGCAATAAGTTAGATATAAATATTTGTTCTTGACAAATCTAAAGTAGAGACGGCAATATTTTCATCTGACGGATTGCGTTACTCCGAGATCGTTAATTGTCCTTGCCCGCCTTAATTGTAAAACAACTATTTAGGTAACTAAACATCTCCGGCAAATAAAAAATCTGTCAAACGATAAAGCTTAAACAATTGCCATCTCTTACCAAAGCGTAATGGCAAACAGAGACAGCGCTAATTTTAAGCATTCTGTAAACTTAAACACCATTTTATAGTATGAGGGCTCATCAATAATCTATTTTTATTAACGATATCATTGATTGAAAATAAAAGTCTTTGCAACTACTGCAAAATTTACGATATACGGTACAATATACGGTACTGATATGTAGAAGTGTTCTAACCCCCTTTTATAAGGTTCTGAATCCAGTCCCAATCAATGATAGGCTAAGTTACCAATTCAACTGCTATAAAAATGTTCCTTGCTATAAATCTTCGGCTATCTGGCCCTACTACAAATTCAAACTCAGGAATACTGTAGAGGTAATAGAGTGAGCAATGAATGGAAAAACATCTTCGGTTACAAAACTTTACGAAGGTTTATGTAGAGACGTGTTTTTGTCTGTCAATGAAAAACTGTGACAGATATAAATTCGGACTGTCGAAATACGCAATAAGTGTATTCCGATTTCTGAATATAAATCAACAACGCTATTTGTGACTGACGATAATAAGTTCGATTCCTTCATAGTACAAAATAAGTGGTACTTGGTAAGTAAATGATTATTGCAATCATCAATCAAAGTTATAATTCTTACTAATAGCCTATTTACTCGTATTTAAGTAGGTGTTTACTATTTGGTTTTTTACACGAGTTATTATAAATAGAAAGTAAAGACATTTATCATTTTTAACAAGCGGAAAGGATTAAATCACTTTTTATAACTGTCAGCTATAAATTATAAATCAAGTGATTTTAAATTCGCATTGGTTATAAAATATTTTAATAGTATAACGTCTTCGATGTTTTCGACGAAATTTCCTAGTTTGTAAGATGTTTCAAAGTGATCCTTGAAAATGATCCTCCAACATTTTTTTTTAACATGACTAAAGGGTCAGAGGCACGTCCGAGCATTGCATTTAGTTCTGGTCATGTTGTCAATTCTGATAAGATCTTAAATAAAAACCGGCCAAGTACTATTATCTATAATAACGGCAAAAAAAACACGTTTTTTGTATGGGAGCCCCCTAAATATCTAAAGCGGCAACATAAATACATTATCTGTGAAAATTTCAACTGTCTAACTATCACGGTTCATGAGATACAGCCTGGTGACAGACGGACAGACAGACAGACAGACGGACGGACGGACGGACAGCGGAGTCTTAGTAGTAGGGTCCTGTTTTACCTTTTGGGTACGGAACCCTAAAAACAAAAGCGAGTGATATCTGTTTTTGAAATCTACTATATTAATAGAACCTTTATAAAGTAGGTTTTTTTTCTAACTAATGTCCCTAGCCACTCAATTGTGGAGAAGCCCTTTCTGGGCTTCTGTCAAATGTGCGATGATTGTGAACAAGCCCATATCGGGCCGCTCAGCTGGCACCCAGTTTACGCCGATATTCACGTTAATTTATGTTTCTATCTTGTTTTAACCTATTGAAATGCGTTCTTGTTAGAGCAAGATGGGTATCTAGCACTCGTCCACGTGTTGCGTCATACAAAAATTCCGCGCAATCCCTAATCGAACTTCACTTCCTGACACTTGCCAAAGGTCGTATTTGTTTTGATTGTCAACGTAAAAATTAATGAGTAATTGCTAGAACGTGCTGTGAAAAACCAAGAAAAATATAAGTATTCTTGATTTTAATACTCCTGGCTGTGTTTCCAGTACTTTTTGTGTGATAAAAACAGCTATGAATCGGTGCTGGTGCTGGTGCCACAAATTAGGTGGTTCAAGTTACAATTGCAATACTATACTTTATTTTCTCTTGTATGTACCATTTAAAGTACATGAAATGGCAATAAAATTATTTCTTAATCAGTGTGTACCTAAATTAGGTAGTTAAACTGCTTAAAAACAATAGAAAACGCAGTTTTAATAGAATGCTGAACTCGCAAAGCCCTAACTGTGAGGGGAGGCCATAACGGGCCTCACAGTCAACGCCATTTTGCAAAAATCCGCCTCACAGTTGAGTGGCTAGAGATTGAATTCTCAAGTTATGCTAACATTTGTCATATGTTTTTATTAATATAAAAGAATCGGTTCCATCAAAGACCTTTGATCCAACTGTTGCTAATAACTTTCGCTTACTCAAAGGCAACTTTACTTTATGTCTCCACTTCGTTTTGTATTAAAACGAGCAATGTACCGAGTTTGATATATTGCTGGTATTACAATAAAAGTACTTGGGTTGGGTGGATACGCTGACATAAGTGGGGTTCATATTTTATAGATGTGTCTAAAGATATGTTAGGTAACATGTCGTATTTATCTTGTGAAGCGTTTTGGTACTAAATATAGCTTACCTATATTTTTTGATTTATGTTTAGTGGTGACTTTGGGGGCGAGCTGAATCTAGAAGCAGGCTCTATTACCGACGTGTGACAAAAAACAATAACAGACAATTTACTGTACCAAGAGTAAGCATTTGTCATTGAAACGTTTTTTTTTCATGATCAGTTTTGTAACATATATAAATTTTGTTTATCTGTGGCATTTATCAATGAGGCAGTCAGGCAGATGATGCTGAAGACAGCCTAATATCATTTATTATTTATTTATTTGCTGACAACTTTAGATCTAACTATTATACTAAAAAAGTGCTTTATTTAAGTATTTCAAGTAGGATACAAAAACAAAATGCGCAAGTACGCTAGCTCTCCCCTCCTCCCATCAATAAAACTATTCACATTATGTATTCTTAATTCCTAAATTATTATTTTAATTAATAGTATGGATTAATAAGGACTAATCTATACTATGAATTAACATTTTAATTGTATTAGTTAACAATTTTAGCGTTACAAAGTGTTCCTTGCGTTTGGGCGCTTTGGCGTCAGCTGTAAGCCGAAATTGTATTCTTAAATAAATAAACTAAGGTTCTCTTAGTGTTCAGAGAAGTCAGGGTAACAGCATGCCTGTACATACATTGTTTTTATAACAGATTCAGTAGATTAGATCGCCAACACTAATCAAAGTTGGCCATGCTGACAAGTAAAATTTTCCAACTGAGATAACTGAATCGGAAAATTCTAGGTCATCGACATTGGAGCAATTTTGTACAAAATTGCATTATCGGGCAAGCTTTCATTCACATTCATATTGGTTATTGAATAAACCTTCAATCCTCAGCAGCATGAAGGAAATCACTGTAATTTCATTATCGCTATTCGCTACAGAGTAACATTTACAACTGTGTTGCGGCTACACAGTTGTAAATGTTCGTGTCGACTTTTTACATTTTAAAGAACGCTCCCAGAGTCTCGTTTGTATCTCTGCACCTAAGGAAATTATATCTTAGACACAGATAAAAATGTATATTTAATATATCATCATCATCATCATCATCAGCCCAAAGAAGTCCACTGCTGGACATAGGCCTCCCCTATACATTTCCAGGAAGAACGATTCCGTGCCCTCTCCATCCACCGACTACCCGCGATCCTAACAATGTCGTCAGTCCATCGGGTGGGAGGGCGTCCCACGCTTCGTTTTCCTGTTCGTGGTCGCCATTCGAGAACCTTTATTCCCCATCGGTTATCAGTCCTTCGAGCTATATGACCTGCCCATTGCCACTTCAACGTGCTGATTCTGCGAGCTATGTCGGCTACCTTGGTTCTCCTACGGATTTCCTCATTTCTGATTCTATCTCGTAGTGAAACTCCCAGCATAGCTCTCTCCATAGCCCGTTGAGCGACTTTGAGCTTATTGATGAGGCCAATAGTGAGCGACCACGTCTCAGTTCCATATGTCATCACTGGCAACACACACTGATTGAAGACTTTCATCTTGAGGCTCTGCGGTATCTGTGACGAGAAGATGCGGCGTAACTTCCCGAACGCTGCCCATCCGAGTTGGATTCGTCGGCTGACCTCTTTATCGAAGTTGGACCTACCTAGTTGGATCGTCTGACCCAGATACACATAGTGGTCTACAACTTCGATGATATCGCTCCCAACATATACCGGCACGGGTGCGACATGAGCGTTAGACATGATTTTCGTCTTGCTCATGTTCATCTTAAGACCCACCTGTTGGGAGACAATATCGAGGTCTCTGAGCATCGTGCCTAGATCTTCCAGCGATTCTGCCATTATGACTATGTCGTCGGCAAATCGAAGGTGAGTGATGTATTCGCCATTGACGTTGATGCCATACCTATTCCAGGACAGCAGCTTGAAAACATCCTCCAGTGCCGAGGTGAACAGTTTCGGAGAAATTACATCGATAATATTTCATACGTTTTAATATCCCTTGTTTAGATCTGAATATTTTTTACTTTTAATTTTAAGACATTATGTCACATCCAAAATTTTGTATTACGGATATTGTAGTTTTTCTTGTCCCCATCATCATAAGCATTATAGTTCTTTACGATTCGATGATTAACTGAAAATTTAGTTTTGTGTGTATACAACGTGTTTAGAGTTGTAGGGATCCGAAAGCAGGATATTCTACCGGTCATAACGAACAACTTTTGTTCTACGACTTTTAAAATTTCAAAGTTTTTCATTCATCAAATGCCTCTTAAACTTTTATCTAAAATGAATCTAAACGCATCATGAGGCAGCCCTATTTACAGCTGTTCTTTGACCTCTAGTTGTCAATTGTAGATAAAATAGGTAACAGAACTGCCACCAATTACCTAGTAATGTGCCTACCTAATAATGATGTTGGTGTTTTTAAAGATCTTGGTTTGTAAAAGAAATATTTTCGCGACTGTAATCCCTAGTCACGGTAAACATTCTCTGAGATCTTTGGTACTAATACCTATTCAGTAACTAGGTACCTACGTGGCTACTTACTCAATATTTAATAGAATATTTATTTTTGTTTGATTACTAGATGTCGTAAAGCAATGTTTATGATATTCATAGTTCTTTAAATTGTAACATGTTACTTTACCACCATGGTTCATTGACACGACAAAATTATTCAACTGCAATTTTGGGAAGTGTCTAGTCTGTCCTATTTAATCTTTGACTTACCTGTCTGTCATTGGTTGCATTTAAATACGCATATCCAATCAGGACGGCCGACGGCCGCCGATCAGTGTTACCATTTGTGGCAGATTTCTGCCATTTGGTAGATTTTAAATATTTCAAGAAAAATCTTATTAGTTCGAATTTTTAATGAAATAATATTTATAATTTATTTATTTTTTACCGAACTGGAAACTTCTTATTCTTTTTTACCTTTATTGTTTTGGTTTCTAAACAACTTCTATCTCGTTTTAGATAACTGCAAACCGTTACAAACGATCAAAAGATAGTAACTGAATGTAATGTTGGTATTTAATTTATTCCGTAGTCACGAAGGAGATGGCATGAAGTCATATTTTTGGTATTTTTATCGTCAAGCTTGGTAGATTTTGACAGATTTTTTGGCAGGTGTGTGGTAGAACCGCCACTTTTGAGATGGTCACCCTGTTTGTGTTTACATGCGTTGTTGTACATTGTTTTGTTGAGAAAATGTCATCAAACGTGATAAAATGGTGATTGTTATGTAAAAAGCCGTCGTCAGTCAGTGTGTGTATGAGCAGTGCCTACGAGGTAATGGTTTAGTGTGAAGTTTGAAGCCTGTGTCGTGCGAAATCTCGCAAACTTACCAAAATCCAGTTTTATCCAGTGTTATTATAGCCAGTAAATAATGACAAATTCCATAGGAACCAGTAAAAATATCGTGTCAGGGGATTGGCGGCGTACCTACCTACCTACCGAAAGGTAAGTATTTCAAATTATCTCGTAGGTTATCGTTGTTTTTCTCTTTCCTAGATAGAAGCGCGCGTGCGTGTGACCTTGACACGTACACAGACAGGGCTGTTGCAAATTTCTGAGAAAATATTAATTTTACTTTTCTATGGGAATTTCGAAAACGATGTATTCAACCGTTGCACACGTCAAAGTATTCCAGTGCTTGGTCTAAATACACGCTCTTTGTTTGCCTACATAACTTCATCAACACGTTGTATATATGTGTTTTGTGTATATTTTTATATACTTATCAAGCTTTCTACAATGGAATATTATACTATTCGGAATGGTAATAAAAAAGGTCAATCAACCTAAACCCAACTTATGAAAATACATATCGGAACAGCTTCGCATAATTAATGATATACATTCATCAGACCATTGAAGAAAGTTTGCTACAAAAGCGCTCAAAAAATTATTCGGAAGAAATACAAAATATTTCTTTCCCATAAAACATCCCTATTCTGTCAGGTTCAAGGACACCCATTCACTAATGTTTGATGGTAACTAAGATATGATGCCTCATCCTGGCTGGTCTCCAAAATCATGACCTTGTCAAATGCGTGCTCACGTACTATTTATGAAAATGATTTGCATACAAATGCGAATGAGAGATCGCACTGAGTAGATAGTGCAGATAATGTGAACAGGTTTAGTAAAATAGCAGGAACACTCTAGTCTTTTGTTTATTGAAAAAAGTGATGAAAGAGCGGCTACCTCTTGCTGTTCTTTATATACAAGGTGTTCCAATACAAAAGTTCAATACCTACCTGTCTAAAATGTATGAAACAGCTGTTTTTTTTTCGCGTTTACAGTGTTGGTTCCTTAGAAAAAGTTATTCATATTGATGGGTACTTTAGCCCCCTGAAGTTTATATACACAAGTATTGGAACACCTTGTATGTAGTCTTTGGAGCTGACAACCTGTACATTAATAGTATGCTCAATACTTGTTTTTTTTTTATTGGAAGCCTCATTTTATCTTTTGAAGAGTATATTGAGAGATCTTTTGAAATGAGCCTCGATTCACGATTAGTTTAATATTGTAGTACTCACTCAATTTATTACAAAGTTCGGTACCTAAGCTGCAGTCGGTAATCTTTTTTCGACGTGACCACTTCAAACCCTGAAGCTTCAATCTGGGATAGTCAATGTTTTGGTCTCATTTGGCTTACTTCTGATCCCGCTGACCAACGATTCATACAGCATCCTCGCACTATTTTAAGGCTATAATTATTTGTACGATTATCCTGTTCACCCTTTCGAATGACTAAACTTCATTCAACCTATTTCGGAACTCACTTTGAATGTTAATTTTATCGTAGATTTTATCGAGTGACTGTAATTGTTCTAACATTAAACGTGCCGAAACACACCTGCGAGGATCTGATTGGCTCGTGGTGTCAAAATTGGTGGGCGGCTGAAATTGATTTTAAATTGCATTACTTGTATACAAGGTGTTCCAATACTTGTGTTTAAAAACTTCAGGGGGCTAAAGTACCCATCAATATGAATAACTTTTTCTAAGAAACCAACACTGTAAACGCGAAAAAAGAACTGCTGTTTCATACAAAAGTTCAATAAAACCTGGCTAAAATGTATGAAACAGCTGTTTTTTTTTACACAAGTATTGGAACACCTTGTATATTTCAAATTTTACCTACCAAGTACATTTGTATGGTGACGTTTGATGGTTTTTAATGACCATTGACGAAACCATGTGTGGGTACGCCAATACTTAGTAATAAACATTCCGTCTTTACATAAGGTTTGTCAAAAACCGTTAATATTTTGAATTTTTTAACTCGTGAGTTTTCTATGCCAACATAATGAAAGTACTAAAAAGAACTTCGAACCGCGACCCCAGTTGGAGCGATCACAGGCAATATGTGTGCGACTGTCAATTTACGAACTCTTTTTGAAAAGGCCGAAATTGACGTTATTTAACCAAAATTGATTCATGAGATTTTTCCAATGATAATAAAAATGTATTGGTCATGCTAACTGGCATAAACACTTAAAAGGTATATTTAAAAAAAAAAACTCGATTATGATTTTAATTTATAAGAAAATCAAAGTTAAATTGAGTCTGTCTAAACAAATCTGACTGTTTATGGTAGGTCTGTGGCAAGGGACCAACGCTACAGCAATTACATTTGTCGTTCTATGAATATGTGCCAGCTTGTTTAAGTGTAATGTTTTTACATAAATCAGAAGGAAAAAATCGCTAATTCATGCATAAAAATATTGTGTAATCTTAGCTCCGATTAAATTATATTTTCTTATGGATTTACTTATTTTAGGCACGTGGTTAGTCATTTTTAGGGGTGAAAATTTGACCAAAAGGTCAATTGTTTTGTTACATATATTTAAATACCATTTTGAGTATATCTATTGCTTACGTGTGATTAGACGCATACTTTGCTTGTGTGATTTGACTAAGCGCCCTTTTTCAATGTTGAACATGGCAATGACTTCTACCAGCCCCTTAATAAGACCATAAGTACACGTAAAATATTTTCAATAAGATATTTTCTAACTAGAGACATGACATACTCAAATAATATTACCACCATCATATTTTATCATGGTTACCACTTCTTATCATTAGGAGGCCCATCTACTTTTTCATTGTTTTTCTATGTCTTTTTTCTGACAATAGGCCAGATTGCTCACACATCGTAGAAAACCTTATTGTATAAACAAAGTACATAGCTCTAAGTGGTTTAAAAAAAATGTTTACATAAACTGTAGCGATCTATTGACAACGTTGACAAATACGTTTTATGTACCACTTGACTGGAAAATTAACATTTGCTTGCTAAACACAACCCTTTTCTGTTTAATGCCATATGTGTTCAGTGATTGTTTTATGGTTATGGTCTTCAATGTAGACTTTTCTTTATAGATTCAGCATCCCAAAACAAGAGGTAACAAAAACCTTAGTTCACGGCATACATAAAAGTAGTATGATAAGTGGAGATTATTTCGTCGTCACAATTATTTTGTCGATAGCTACGAAAATTGTTCCGTCCTACGCATAAATTTAGCATTGAACTTTTCATCACAATTATCACCCGGAAACCAGAAAATCCAGTTACTGAACCGTTTACTGAATAATTCATTGACATTCAGTATTGATCTCATAAAACATTCAAACGCTTTTACTCGCTCAACGATACCTATCTTTTATGCTAATATACTATTGAGGTAGGCAAAGAGTAAATTATAATAACAATATTGAATCAAGAAGGTTGCAGGAAATGGCCTTTTACGAGTCATTACGTAATACGTTTTATTTTTCAGTGGTAAATTAAAAAAAAAGGAAAATCGTATCGCAAAGAATTTTTCGCAAATATAGCAGATTTTGAAATTGTGTTGGGTAATTTGAACTCTATTTACTTGGGATAAAACTTGTATCACAAAAAATATGTGCGACGAGGAGTCTGCACGTACGCTTGTTGAAAAGCCTTTACGTGTCGGTCCGACTCTTTATGAAATATTTTCTGTATCTGCACAATTCATACTGGCATACATTCATAATATATTTAGGTTTGTTTTAACGTTATTTAAAAATGTGTGTACGAAAATCGTGTATACCAAAAGCGTGATAAAAAGTGGATGTTTTCCGCAATCGCGTTGTTGACGTAATTATCGAGTATTCCACACTTCATATTCTCGTTGCACTCTAACGGTTCTTTCAGAAAGTGCTTTAACCGCACCAGAACTGGGTCACTCTTGTTCTCAGTTTTGATTTCCGCAATCTTTGATCCAGAAAACTAGAAGTTAGATACATCTTGGAAATATTTTCTCGCAGAAATAAAATTACTCCACCGGGAAACTTGTACCACGAATCGAATTTCATGCTGCGGTTTACAACTACTACTTCTGACTTGGCAACTCTTTTATTTCAACAATTCCCTTTGCGATCGAGCGTTTTTATTTTATAGATTACGTTATGGGATAGAGCTTTTGTCGTTGTGCCAAATATTCCATAAGAAGATGAGATCTTGAACTGGTTTGCATGAATCTGTGTGGGATTTTATTACTTGCAATGTGAGATATGGTCCTCTTTAACATTGGTCGCAATAAGAGAAGGCTACACTGAAATTATTCTTCAAAACTCTGTTTTCAGTGAAATTGGTTTGCCCTAATTGATGGGTTAAGGGTTGGCATTTTTGGGATACTAACTGATTTTGTTGAAATGGGGCATTATGTACAGAAAACAAAGTTTAGACTTGCTCCTAATTATCTGCAATATCTAATTGTAGATATTCAGTTTTGCGGATTGCAGCTGTGTAAGCCTATAAATGCGGTATGGTATTGTAAGAAATTAATTTAATTTTGTTCGCTCAAAAAAAATATCGACACATAATGGCGTTCTAATGGATCTAATCCAATTTGTGAATGACTGAACAAAAATGTAAACATAAAATGGAACGTCAGAAATCGTGACTCTCCGTTTATACGAGTTTTGTAAAATGAATTTTTACTGTGAAATCGAGTGTAAGTTTTGCAAATTCAGGTCTGCGCGTCAGCGGTTTGTGCCTAATTTGATGAAATTTCTGAATTGTCTGAATTGAGGATTGTGCTGGACGTGAGCACAATGGAGAATGGTTTAATACGCAATCTGTTCATCTGGCAGACGCAAGTAATAAACGGCAGCTTTGGACTTCTGGCTATGGGCCATACACCTAAATTTGGTTACCCTAAGAAATGTTCATGCATATATAAATGTCTACGGACATTTTAAACATCGCCATCTAGTACCAAACTAAGCAATGCTAAAGATGGAAATCAGATGGCTGATAGACCATAAATGTTTTTGTTTGTTAAAATATGTTCCTTCTCATAATAGTTTATAACACCCAGACGGCCAACAAATATCCTTCTATGATGATAAGCCAAATGTTTGTCCTCGGTTGAGATAGAACTCACAACTTAAGGCGCAGCAGGCAGATCTACTAAACTGTGCGGCCAGTCACAAAGTATAGTAGATTTACCTACTTTGTCTGCAAGACCTGCAGCAAGACTATATTGAATCGTAAATTCCACAACGTATTTCTGAAATTGCAATCTTAGAGCAAGAGATTTGTGGTGTTTGTTTTAACAACTTCTGTGACTGCAGTACGACTTTTTCGAATAAACTCAACCGTTGCACTGAAACAATGTTTTTTTGGATTATATTTCATATTTCACTAGAAAATATAAAAGTTGAAATGAAATCTCCCAAGCTTCGCAATCTTGTTTCTGATTCAGAGTAGGTACGAGTATGTTGTTCAAGTGGCAATAATATGGAGAGGCTCAGGATGTGGAGGACAGCGGTTTGCGGTCACTAGTTCGCCTCTGATTACTCCCGGCCCTCTCGCTATTATATGATTTCATTTGAAACAAGCCTCTTCAATCGTAATTTCGCAATAAGAATTAAATGAAAATTGCATCCGTTCCACCCTCGAGGCTTCTTTCAAACCTTTTTGTTTTGTTTCAGGATGAGCGGTTCAACCACGACATTGACCAGCAGACCGGGTATAAGACGAGGTCACTTCTCTGCATGCCAATTAAGGACATCAACGGGGAGGTTATCGGCGTCGCCCAGGTATGAAACAATTGCTATCGATCACTCGTTTTTGACTCTGTTCCAAACAAACGTGTTATTCCAACAGTTGATGGCAGCTGAAGGCTTCCACGGTCTAAAAAGTAAATTAAACAGTGTTTACGCCGAGATCCAACAGCTGTTGAAATCGGAAAGTGGGGGATTTGCGAAAAAAATAATAAAATCTATGCCTACTTTGTACGTTTTATCTTGGTGATTGACGGGTGTAATCACACAAAAACCTAGTTACTTTCGTTATTAAGTGACTCATGCGTATAGTTGAATATTGAATGAAAGAGTTGATTTTGTATATGAGACAAAAATACGCAACAAGTGGATGATCCACCGGAGCTTAACATAAATAGAACATTGAGAGCTTCCAATCAAAACTCAATTTTGTACCAGAGTTGGCCCATTTTTAGGACTTACAAAGTTGCATTACTTAACTTTTCTACTAAACAAATAAAACTGGTAAGATAATAAATGAACGAGGCATAGGAAGTTTTTACAACAGCCGCAACGTAAAAAAATACGAAGACGAAATGAAATTGCTTCATGAAATATTGGTAGAACTTGAACTTATCTCAGAGCATCTGCGTGTTGGCAATGGCCCCAAACGGAAAATTAATTTAAAATGTCAGGGATGAGCGAAACTGAAATAGTCATTGGATTTCGTGTATCTTTAATTGTTTTGCTATCATTTTATGATAGCGAAATATTCAGGCGAAATATTCGTCCATTTTCATGCAAAATCACGAGAAGGCCACGCCTATCAGGCTTAATGGATCAATATTTATTCAGCGTTATTTTCTGGATAAATGAAAATGTTGTACGGAAAACTTCGTATTGTCTGATCCGCCAATATTTGATCAAATGTGGGTGTTGAGGGATTTGTTGTTCTCGTAGTTTTTGATAGGCACGCACGTAATATGTAATCCTAAACGTGAATCAAAGTCATAATTTGTTTATTTGAGCCAATTCTGCTTGGTATCAAATCTCAGTATCTCTGTTAATCAAAGTACCTTTACGTGTCATAGCGATGGACGTTTTGCAATTCCACCATCCACAAGGGTACGCTTAAAAACATGATCATTCACATTTTCTTATTAAATAACTTATCAAGGTAACGCACTCACGGATATTTATCCTATGCGTAAGTGTCATTTTTGTTTGGCTTTGTGTAGTTTGATCTGTATCCGTGTGTAGTGTGATGTTTATTGTTATAATTTATTTGTTTTACAGGCTTAGTTCCAGTTCCTAAAATTCATATTTATGAGATTCGACAAATCAATATTAATAATTATGACCAATTCCTAAAATGAACAGGTTTACTCTAATTTATGTTTCTAAGTCCTTGAATTTTTGGCAAATAGATTTGCATACTCAGCTCATAAAAATTAATAAAAAGCTAATGCTACCGATGGAAAGTTAAGATGGCAAATTCTAGTTAAAATTTTGGATTTCCCAGGTGATAAACAAACAAAATGACAGCCCCTTCACGTCGTACGACGAGAAAGTATTCTCCGCCTACCTCCAGTTTTGCGGCATCGGTCTCCGGAACGCACAGCTCTACGAGAGATCCCAGTTGGAAGTTAAGAGAAACCAGGTAAAGTTCTGAGCCAGTATATATTCTGTTTGAAATATTGCCAAGTGGAAATCCCTTTATGTTTCATGTGCTAGTTTGCCAGTTATACACGAAGCCCGTATCTAGTGTAAAATTTAAGTTATAGAACACTGGGATTCTAGACGCAATAGATTTTGGGTCACACACAGATTAGTAGGATCACATTAGAGTAATTGGGTTTCTGTGGGTTAACATGAATCGAGGCAGTCACGTAGGTTATAATATAAAACAGTCCCATTTTATATTATAACCTATCAATGGTTCTAGAGACATTACGTGTTCGTCTTTTGTCGTGACAACTTTTTGCACAAACAAAGTAACTTAATAGTTTTTTTTTTTTGGTACTGCGAGCCTGAGTTCTGTAAGAGCCACGATGGTTTTTAGCACGCCCGATATGCGATGGAGGTGCTTATCGAGTATCCATACAAAATCGGGCCTGACGATACAGAAAACAAAAAAATAAAAAAAATCTCATACTTGAGGTACTATTACGCCTTCACGCACGACCGAGACAGCCTCGACTGTCTCGTCTCAAGATTTTTTTCCGAATATTGGTGAGAGGTCCCGTACTTCCTTTGCTTTTTTTAATGGAACTATTTTGTATTCAGGTCCTATTAGATCTGGCGAGGATGGTTTTCGAGGAGCAGAGTACGATAGAGCACATGGTGCTGAGGATACTGACACATACGCAGAGCCTTATCCGATGTCAACGGGTGCAGGTAATAATTCTTTTGTTTTTTATCGGACTTCCCATAAAGTTGATGTGTCTGTCTATGTCTGTTCTTGCTTATCTTGTTACTATTACGCAATGAATATTAATTTCGTAAGGTTTTTGTACATATTTTCTCTGACTGGTACTAATCGGATACCACACGAATTGTTGAGTTTCGGTCACGGTATATCCACTTTAAGATTTCGTTCGTTGATAATGTTAGTTGTGTAACCAATTAATCGAACTACAAACACAACAAGTTCGATTCGAGGCACAAACGCTGCTCTAACACAAATTAAATCCATTATCACACAAGAGATAATTGATACGATGGCTTTGAAACTTCCCGTCAAAGTAATCTCTTTGGTAAATCTGAACGTGAAACTCTCTACGTGTTGTGATTAATTTAATTTTCAATGCGTGTATAAACCTTGCGGAGAATTGTATAATCTGTTCCTATGTGAACGACGTATTTGCTTCATATCATATAAGTAACATAGCTATTTCTTTAGCCACGCAGTGAAGCCCAAAACACAGCAAGGCTGCTTGGCGGCAGAAATAGGCATGGTGGTAGCACTTCCTGGTAAAAGCTCGTCACAAAAAAAAAATGGACTATCCACACAGCACTATCTAGCCCCAAACTAAGCCAAAGCTTATAATACAGGAACCAGATAAATGATATAATTAATAAAAAAAAAATATACTTTGGTTTGTAAATACATACTTATAATATTATACAACAAGAGCTATAGAATTAAAACTACGGATCTTACGTTGTGGGGGTTTTAACGACAAATAACCAAAAAATCCACAGAGCTTTAAAGCGTGATCTTATATTGGATTTGTCTGTTTGTTACGAGAGAAGCGCAGCACTCGGATCATTTAATCAGCTTTCCTCTGCGACTGCTTCCCGTTTTGAGATATATCGTATTTATCTGGTTTTTTTATACTACTAGCTGATGGAACAAGCAGATGGCCCACCTGATGTTAAGTGGTAACCTTCGCCTATAACAAAGCATTGCCTCGTAAGTCACGCACGATAGGAACATGCCCTACGATGCGCTGCCCTGCGTCCATCAACTTGAGGCATACAGATGTTAAGCCTCATGTGCCTGTAATTACACCGACAGCCACACTCTTCAAACCGAAACACAGCAACGCTGCTTGGCGGCAGAAAAAGGCGTGGTGGTAGTACTTCCCCGGACGAGCCCCAAAGAGCTTGGTCACCTAAATTCACCTCAGCTTTAAGGTGTTTCAAAGTGATCCCTGTCAATTGAATACGTAGCTTTTGACTTTGTCAGAGGTAAAATTTGGTGTTTTAATATATTTTTTGACCATTCACACAAATTATTTATTTTTATACATATTCAATTGCCTACCTTTTTCTGTATGCCTACGCCTCACTAAACTTCAATAATATATTATATTATCACATTGTAAAAGGATCATACAAAAGAACGGTAGGAACCAAGCCGTAAGTTTGTTGCCTGTTCTTCTAGGCATAGGTCGCGTGGAACTGGCACCTAGAGTCACCTAGCTTTAAGACGTTTCAAAGTGATCCTTGTGATTTTATTGAATAAATACATTTTGACTTTGACTTTGACTTTGACTTACCAACTATTTATTAATTCCTTACTAAAGTTCGTTTACATATGTAGTTTAGGTATTTTCGTGCATGTGAATTTTGACAGGCATAAAATTGTAAGCCATTTCAGGTAAAAGTCAGTAGTCAGAAACTTCAGTTAATCCCCGGCCGATGTCGACTATTTTCGTGATTACATGTTAAATCTGCTGAATTGAATATTTCATGTACACACGATGTTGATTGGACGACCTATTCAAACATTGTGCGGCAAAACGAGGATTAATATGTGTTTGCTTTAAAACAAATTTTATATAAATCGCCGGATTTCATGAATTTCGATTTTATAAAAGGTTTTATTGTTTCAGGCTATATTTTTTTTTTGTATATTTCAATCTGGCCGTTCTAATTGTGGATTTATCAGGCTAAGGCAGGTAAGGCTTTCCGTCAGATTAAAATATTTCTGTCTTTGTTTTTTATAAGTCTGAAGTTGAGACAGATATTTTTTTTAATGGATAGCATTAGATAAAAATATTGGTATCGCCTTTAGTTAATTTCAATATAAGAAAGTCAAAATGAGAAAGTATCATGTCATCGAATCGGGCTTAGGTAAACCTTAACCATCCTTTATGTACCGGTTCAAAGACAAGGGTTAAAAATAATGTATAGATCATTTAAAATACAGAATTCTTTGGCCTGATTTATTAATAAATTATCTGCAAATTTTACAGTTTCTGCCAATATCATACATAAAATTTAAGTCCAGAATTTCTAGGAGCTACAGATCCCGTAAATAGGTACAAGGGTAAAAACCTCACTGCGTTGTATACTTTGTCAATAAAATATGACCTTTTATGCAATAAAAAAATGTATTCGACAGTACCTACGAAAATTATTTTGAAGTTCCTTGTAAAGATTAATTTTACAACAAGATATATATTGCGATAGATAGAGATGCTGCGATCTTCTTCACATTGTCGCACATGGCTCCATTTGGCTGGGAATGCGAGATATTATTGGAGTCCGTATTGTATTTGCTCGGTAGTTGCTCTGGTATTATATCGAAACGAGACAGATTAAACTTACGACCTTGTACAATACTTCGTCTTTTGTACATATATTTTTTTAATATTAGATACTACGGGGTTAAACGCTATTGGACTAATCGGATGGATTGAATTATTTTTTGGAGAAAATTATTTATCGCACAAAACAATTTTTTTTTGACATATGCGAGTATAATGCAAGAGAGCATTCTCTTCCAATTAACCTTTTTGTAGTTTTGAAAAACCGAAAGGGTGATGCACACATGAGTTATAGGTATTTACATAAATAATTGCTGGTGAAATAACGGGCACCGCCAAATTTCCCGTGAAGTTACAGGAACATGAGAGTCTTAACATCTCTATGCCTCAAGTTGATGGACGCAATGCAGAGCACGGCACGTTCCTATCAAGCGTGACTTTCGAGGCAATGCATTGTTATAGGTGATGTTTATCACTTTACATTTTCATGTTCCATTAAGAAGAAGTATTTAAAAAAACTTAAATGAATCAATTTAAACAAAAATATTTGTAAGAAGGTATATTGACAGCCTTCACAGCTCAGTTGGTAGTAGCTCTGCCTTCTGCGCCGTAGGCCGTGGATTCGATCCCCACCGAGAACAAATATTTGTGTGATGAACATAGATGTTTGTTCTCTGGCTGGGTGTTTTTAGATATAATAAGTATGTATTTACAAAAAAAAAGTATTTAAGTATTATATCAGCTATCTGGTTCCCATATTACAAGCTTTGGCTTAGTTTGGGGCTAGGTAGTGCTGTGTGGAAAGTCCACCAATATTTATTTATTACTGTCAGTACTAAAAGATGTAATCACAATGATAAAATATAAACTAAAATCCAAAATATTATTTATGCCCACGTAACCCTCGCTCGTCTTTACGCGCCTCATCTAATTATCTGAATGCTAAACTTTCCTGAAGGCGGGTTTGGCACAATCATACTCCTATTATTTATAAATTCAAAAGAAATAGAAATGAAATAAAAGTTTTAGAATTTTCTCTGGCCTGCTCATCAGGTGGGCTCAGGTAGCTAGAGACGGTCACTCTGAGTGATTCATGACACAGTTTTAGGTATTTCGGCTTAGGTAATTAAATAAAAATTATTAAATATTTTAGGATATTGTTATTGAAATTATATTTTTGTTATACAACTAGTTGATGGAACAAGCTGATGTTAAGTGGTAACCATCACCTATAACAAAGCATTTCCTCGTAAGTCACGCACGATAGGAACGTGCCCTACGATGCACTGTCCATCAACCTGAGGCATACAAATGTTAAGCCTCATGTGACAGTAATTACACCGGCAACTACACTCATAATAAACAAACATAATACGCTTATAAAAAAGCGTTATTCTGTGGGATACATGGAGACCGTTTCTATTTTTTTTCCACGTCTTGTATTTACAATACGAGAAAAAACAGAAAAAATTCAAGTAACTTTGCGATTTTTTCTGGCTAGTAAAAAAAAAGCATAAACATGTTAAAAATTGGAATCATCGTAATGCGTTTTTCTCTTGTATGCTGGGATTCCAGACACAATAGAAAATGTATGTGAGAGGTTAATTATGTCTCATGTGCGTATAATTGCACCGACAGTATCGAACTATTTGTTTTAAAAACCCTGCATGGTCATTGCTTATGCAAATGTGTACTCGTATTAACATGGTGTTCTGGTCATTATCTTGTCGGAAAATCCTCATGATGTCATCATGTCGATTGATTAATTTTAATCAATTAAAGTGCAACATAATGTTTAAATACCGTATTCTATAATATGGGTCCGGTTAATGTACGACCATGTATTACACAGCCCGAGAATGTACAACCCGGAAAGCACGGCCAGGAAAACGCAACCAGGAATTCATGTACAAAATGTACATGAAATCCGGGCCGTGTTTTCCAGGCTGTGCTTTCCCAGCACAGTCAGGATTGTACAGCCAGGATTACACGACCATGGATTTTGTGACCATTGCTCTGATTGGTCGAAAGCCTATGCTCTGTTTAGATGCACTACCCAGTAAGTATTGTACTATCCCATTCTCAATTAGGCAAGTAGCACAGATTAAAAATTATGTAAAAATATACAAAACTAGCGGCCTGTCCCAGCTTCGCATGGGTGGTCATAAATTTTTTGAACATTTTAGGATTAACTTAGACCGTGGGTTCGAGCCTCGCGTCTACTTATTTCATACATTTGCACGCGCTTCTCCTTGAGTGAGTGAAATCGCACCCCGCGCGTGACCCATGGACCCGTTAACATTTTTAATTTCGTCATATCTTTTGAATGGAATGTCCGATTTGAAAAATTTAAGAAGTAATCTATAGGTATTGAAACCGTCTTAATTATGAAATGATTTATTTGGATAAGGATTAATACCAAGGTACAAATAAAGACCCTTTTCTAGCGGAGGCATTTCAATTATTTTTTTATAATAAAAGAACACTTATTGTGATATAACTATAATAGTTAGACATATGCTGTCGCGACATTTTTTGTAGATGATGACGTGTTCTACAAAATCGTAGTACATTATTTTGAAAATACAAATGTTTCCTCTTTATAATATTAGTGTAGATGTAGATAAGAGAATTATTCAGAGATTAGTGTAAGAAAAAAATAAAATTCTGGCACTTCGGCGGCCGCTGCCGCGGCACGCTCGCTTTGCTCGCTCGCCTCGTGCGTAATTTATATGTTTTAACATAACCTAACCAATCCGAGTCGGAACAACAAGTGAGTGAGTAAGTAATTGACGAGTGTAAACAAAGCCTAAGTTTTGGCATCAAAATTTTGGCTGCGTTTTATCGGGTCGTGTTTTCCAAAGGTGTGCTGAATTTGTACGGCTTGGAATGTACAGCCTTGGATTACACAGCCGTGGAATTCGCGACCAAATTGTACATCAATTCCGGGCTGTGTTTTCCACGGCTGTACAATCCTTGGTTGTACATTATTGGCACCCCTATAATATGATGCATTTTCTGTGGCTAGCTAAACAGGTTTTATGCTTATAATCGGCATCGGTTTTGACCTTTGACTACTTGAACTTTTTTTACTTAATATTTAGTCCGATTGAGGATTTTAAAATGTGTAAGTACAGTTAAAAGTTCCTCTGTTTTTTTTTTCTTTATTGCAAGTCCGGATTTTTTCATAAGTTCTCAGCCCATCCGATAGTGGCGCTTATCGCGTCTTATTATGTTGGTCTATAACCATACCTTGTCACTTGATGTACCATATTTGATGCATCTATATTACATACTGCAATAATGGGTTTGCATTCCAACAAGATGGTGGCCATGTAGATCTCTTTACGAAACTTCAACCGAACTTCTTCTTTCCAACGGGGTGTTCGAATGAGATGGAGGGGTTTGAATTTTACTGTAGTTTTGACTTCAGCTTGAAATTTTAATCTTGCGGAACTTTTTATAAAAAAATGTCATGAGACCCTACTTTGCTGTCTTTTCATCGTGTGCTATGTTGGTACTTACTTGGTTCATGATAGCCTACCAAGTACCAACCGCGCATAATTAAATTCAAATTAATAGTGGATCGTCCATCTTTATTTGCACCTAATGTGCTTACGAGCCAAAGCTATGCTATCAACTAATCGATACCACTACATTCAGTACACCACCACTACGTAGATATTGAGGTTGCCGACAGATTAACTAAGACTTAGCAGTAATTGTGAATATAATACTAGCAGGCGGCCTGTGACTTAGTATATCCTAAAACCAACCTTTACCAGTGAGTCCGTGCTGGTAGAGTACCGGTGGTCTAGTGGGTGGGAGTGACCCCGCATTTTAACCGTAAGGTCGTGGGCTCAAATCCGGTAGTGCATTAGTGGATTCTACTCTTAGAAAAAAAAATGCGCAATACCAGTGTTCTCAATCAGTTGAGGAAATCTCGTGAGGAAACTTGTTAGTATTCTAGCAGCGGCGATGGCCTTGCAACCTGTCACTTATGTAATACCAGCTACTGCAAAATGTGGGTATGGGCCAAATGTGATATTTGAATTTACCTCTAAATACCCTCTTCAGATGTCTTTTTTCAAGATTCAAGAGAATCTTGAAATGGTACCCAAGTACCAAGACAAGTAGGTACTAAGATATCTAAGGGGATATCTATCAAGCCTTGGAATCAAAGCCTTGAGGCCAGGTAGCTAGACTGCGCTTTTTTATTGTTAATAGCTAGACGTTTGACTGCCATCTCACCTAATGGTAAGTGAAGAAGCAGTCTAAGAAGGAGCACGCTTAGCTATAAATCACTTAGAATAGAATAGAATAGAATAGAATAGAATATTTTTTATTCGACACACAAACACGGGTACAGCATCACACTTGGTCACTCTTGTCTTAAATATTCCTAAGTTATATCGTTCCGGAAATACCGACGACGGTAAAGTGTTCCACTCCTTGGCAGATTGTTTTCCCTTTTTACAAGGATCATAGGCATACATAACAACGGTAGAATCCAAGTCGTAAGCTTTTTGCCTGTTCTTCTAGGCATGGTAGCGTGGAACTGGCACCTAGATTCACCTAGCTTTAAGACATTTCGAAGTGATCCTTGAATAAATACCTTTTGACTTTCACTTTACTTCTGTCGTGTCCCGTGGGTTCGTATCCAGATAGAGTGGAACAGGCACTTAGCTAGATATTAGCTGTTTGCCACAGTGTAAACGTCAGTGTTGCGTCTCTGCGTCGCCAGTTGAGCTGTGTTTAATCGACGCTATCTAATGATGATTGAAGTCGTGTACAACGTTATCTGATGCGGACAGTTACCTAGCTCTGTCTAGTTCTACTCACACTAGCATGCCCATAGCCAGGTTCCCTGATATGGTGACCAAAACAGAAAATACTACATATTATTTAATAGAAAAAAATACGACTGTAAACCATCTTCGATAATACGTTGCAAAGAAAACTCATATTTGTCATATTTGTCATTTTAGTAACTGATCTAACCCCAGATCTGCCAGAATTACTGCCTAGGTCTGTACCCCAAGTATGAGTTGTGTTTACCATATTTGGTTTTTCGTTTTTGTTCCGTGTTCATTGCGGATTTTGTATGAAGACGCGATAGAGATACCGATACGGAACTTTATGTTCTACTACTAATTTTCATCATACTTGCAACATAAAGTTCCGTATCGGTATCTCTATCGCGTCTTCATACAAAACCCGCAATGAACACGGAACAAGAACGAAAAAGGAAAAACCAAATATGGCAAACACAACTCATACTTGGGGTACTAAACAGAAAAATTGATTAATCTTTTTGTTCTTAGTGTCACGTGGGTTCAAAAGAAGTTGAGATACTGGTTTATGTACTGTGTTGTGGATCGTAGGCGCCGGGCGTACTTATCTCGGCCATCCATCGCGCGAACATCGGAATGCTAATCGAGATTTGTTACTGGGTTTTACTGGTTTTTTTACTATGTACCTCGAACGGAATGTTTTTTAAGTGCTAACTTATTTCATTGCGGTTAGCGATTACAAAGCAATTACACGTCGAGTTGAATCATTATCATGTACGTCTATTGGCTTAAAATTACTGAACTTAATTGGTCGCCAGTCGATCATGCTGTGGTGAACTTGCGAAGACTTCTCCATCCTTAAATCTGATGGTCGCTTGGAACTGGCACCTAGAGTCACCTAGCTTTAAGACGTTTCAAAGTGATCCTTGTGATTTTATTGAATAAATACCTTACGAAGTTGACTTTGACTCCCACTGTCACTGAAAAGGAGGCTCATGGACGTATGTTTTCTCCCCATTATCATCTATGGCGCACAAACAGAGAGATTGTCAGAGAGTGATGGAGCGCAGTATTCTGGGAGTCAAACTCAGACCGCGTGCGCAACAGTTCCAAGACACAAATCGCGGATGTCGGCGAGCACGTGGGTAAATTGAAGTAGGATTGGACCGGCCACGTCTGCCGCATGTCGGATGCGTTATGGGCTAAATCCGCTACAGATTGGACGCCTGAAAACGGAAACGACCTCGCGGTAGACCGCGGCAGAGATGGCGGGACGCAATAGACGCCTACTTAAAGAACTGGTCTACAGTGAATAATAATAATTAATAGATATATTCAAATTGGTTTTCATAGTACAACCTTTTTTTAGTTTGACACTTTAGATAGTGGTGTGTGAAATGTCCACCAAAAATATATTTTTTTCATCATTGTTTTACTTCATTTATTCATTCCAGACACGTCAAACATTTGGCACATGCCCACATTTTACTAAAATGTCTATAGAAAAAATCTTCCAAAACCAATAAAAGGAGAATAGATTGAGCAATAAATAAAATAACGTGTAACGTTTATCAGCAGAGTGCTTCTGGCTCTTACGAACAGTTGTCAAATGGCATTTGTTTCGGTGTTCCGCAGTCTGCATGTATACTATAGTAGTTGTATCGCATCCGCTCCTTGGATTTGTGCCAACACGTCCGAATATGTGCTTATGGTCTGCTTAGACGAGGAAGCGGTAGCGAATTTATTACCATTTAAAAAAATATGACAGACATCAAAATAAATCTAACTGTCTAAATATGGGACGGAATGGAATGTCAGGGTAGGTAACGCAACGACGACGTAATCGGTGTTGTAAGTATTTTTAACTCAACGGTGACCACTTATCGTCGGGTACGTTGCCAGTAAATATTTATATAAAAAAAATATTTTTAGGACACACAAAGTCTGTCCATTCAATTGATCCTGTATATAAATATGCAAAATAACCGTTGACTTTTTTATACAACTAGCTGATGGAACAAACCGATACCATACATCTTACATTAAGTTACACACCTTATATTAAGTGGTAACCATCATCTATAATGCATTGCCTCGTAAGTCACGCAAGATAGCAACGTGCCCTGCGATGCGCTGCCCTGCGTCCATTAACTTGAAGCATATAGATGTTAAGCCTCATGTGCCTGTAATTACACCGGCAACCACACTCTGACACACTGTCAAAGTCAAAAGGTATTTATTCAATAAAATCACAAGGATCACTTTGAAACGTCTTAAAGCTAGGTGACTCTAGGTTCCGGTTCCACGCGACCAAAGCCTAGAAGAACAGGCAACAAACGGCCACCTGAATGCCGCCACCTCGCCTTCACTGTGTCCGAAGGCTAAGGATATCCTTGTTTGAAACAGAGTCAGCTTCAGCATAGACTACAGCTGACATGGCACTATCACCACACAAGTACGTTTGCAAGTAAAAGGTTTCGAATCCAGCTCAATCTTGCAGACAGCTAAGGGCTAGAACTCACTAGCGTCGTCTGTATTCTGGTCACTACAATTTGCGCAAGAGTGAATAAGGATTGTGTGTGTGTGTCATGCTCAATCCTCTGGTTCATCATCAGCACCGAAGTGTTGGGCTTTTCTTTCGATTACAAAGCAATTGCACGTCGAGTTGAATCATCATCATGAAAGTCTATTGGTTTAAAATGACTGAACTTGATTGTCCTCCAGTCGATCGTGCTATAGTGAACTTGCGAAGACTTAGACATCCTTAAATCTTTATTGCACACAATATTAATAATACATTTTATGAGTAGTAGAGCTCTCTGTGAAGGGCTCGTCCGGGGAAGTACTACCACCGCGCCTTTTTCTGCCGCCAAGCAGCGTTGCTGTGTTTCGGTTTGAAAAGTGTGGTTGCCGGTGTAATTACAGGCACATGAGGCTTAACATCTGTATGCCTCAAGTTGATGGACGCAGGGCAGTGCATCGTTGGACACGTTTCTATTGTGCGTGACTTACGAGACAATGCTTTGTTATAGGTGATGGTTACCACTTAACATCACTTGGGCCATCTGCTTGTTCCATCAGCTAGTTGTATAAAAAAATACACTATCAGGTTTTTTGACACAATTTTAGAGCATGTGTCTTATTTTATTTTTTTGTATTTGTTTGCTAACGTCTTTGCCTGTAGAATGTGTCTTGGCTAGGCCTTCAGATGATAATGATACCTACTCGCCATTTCCCTTGTCGAAAAAACCCGTGACAAATGAATCCATCGAAGACAAAATCATTTTCGCTATATCGAGAATACTATCTGGAATATCCTAATAATTCTTGCGAACATTGTGGGGCCATTCGTCAAATATCGAAATATAATGAATCTCGACCGCGGGTCAAGACTTGTTTAGAGTACATTAGTATTTTAGTCGAGTAGCGAGTCCTTTATCATCTTTACCCATACCAATTGCATTACCTCATACAGCACATGCCCTATGTTGTATTGTACTGCGGCCACCCCTCTCAGACGTAAAAATGTAAACTGTAAAGTTTCATGCTTTTTTACTACTTGCTGATATATCACAAGTAGAGGGTCCAATTGATGTTAAGCGGTAACCATCACCTATTAAAAATCATTGCTTCGCAAGTCACGCACGTTGTGAATGTGCCCTACGATGCAGTGCTCTGCGCTCATAAAATTAAGGCATAAAAGTTAAGTCTCTTTGCTATGTTGTGTTCAAACCGAAAGGCGGCAGGAAAAGGGATGGTGGTAGTAATTCCCCGGAAGAGCGCTTTACAAAGAACTCCTCTAACAAGACCGTGGTGAAGCTTGTTTGGTCATTTCTTAGTTGGGAATTCTAACAGATCTGCTCAGTATAGCAATGTTGGGTAGGTGACGCTTAAAGCATTTTATCTTTGTTATTCCGTGCTTCAAAAGGCACGATAAGCTGCGAGTCTCAGCTCTAGCAGTCGCTTAGCGATGATGGTATATACAGTATATACTGCTCCCTTTTCGAAGTGACCAATAAAGCAACAAAGCTTTGCAACTTGACTAAAATACTAAAATGGTCGAACTGTCGAAAGCTATTACGTATACTGTGTTCGGGTACTGATGGATTGATCTCATCAGTCAAACCGGTCTTGGGCTAAGGGGTGCTGTTTGATAAATCTTCTCTTAGCGCCGTCTTTTATTTCCACTTTAGGTGACCCAAGCCTTATTGTTATGAGAAATTCATTCGTTTTGTTACCATTGAAAGTTTTTGCTATATTCATTTGCCGATACAGATGGTCCTTAAGAGTTAAATAATTCTAAGTACAGTATTAAATGCACCGATGCTAATACTTATTAGTGCAAATAAACAACTTTTAAATCCATAGACGTAACCTGAAAACATGAAAAAAATGCAATAGAAAGCCGTGTTGCCTATTCTTAGGCTTAGTCGTGTTTAAAAAAGGCTACGACCTTTTTTACGTACTTTTATTGAATAGAAAAGAAACACTGACATCAATGAATGAATGAATGAATGAAGTATTCCTTAAAATAGCAAAATAATCCATTGGCTTAAAGGAAAATATAACAAAGAGGGTACTTTTACGGAGGTAGGGATTTTATTGTGTTTGTCTTACACGGTGTCGTCTAGGCGTCTAGACTAAAGAAAGAAAACCTCGGGTCCAAAAAACCACCCTCGGGAAATATTTGGAAAAGGCCCAACCTTAAAACTAAATAAAACGATTCATACAACATAGATGTGAAACTACGGTTCTTGTCAAATAGGACGCCAAGCAGTGACAGTTGCATTGCTGCGTGTAGTAAAAGACACAGAATGTTTTAGCGCAATGGGAATAAATAGCAAATGTAGGGTACAACGGTACCTAAACCACAGATAAGAGAATACTAGTACCTAAACGGACTAACAATCTTATATACAACATGTAACATAATCCTATAACCCTGGAAGCAGGGTATTTCATTCAGGAAATGTTTTTTGACCTTTAATTTGTGAACTGTAGAAAAAATCGTTACAAATATACCAAAAAATAGTTACAATAAAAATACCAATTAGTATTATGTTACTCGTTGCATTTACAAAAAAAAATATGTAAGTAAGCTATCTGTTTCTGTGGTACAAGCTTTGCTTAATTTGGGGCTAAAAGCGTGGAATGTCCAAGAAAATATTTAAAAATGTGATTTCAAAAAAATCTCGCCATTAGTGCTGAGGACAAGAATAATATAAAAGAATTTCACTTCTTTTCGCTATTTAATTTTATCGTTCAACTTACCTACTACAAGACATTGCCAAACCAACATTACGAATAGTTACATACATACGAGTACTTTGTTTTTGTTGTAAATGATTTAGAAAAGCTTTCTAAAGTGGTTTGTTTGTAGCCTTACTGTACGAAACTTGAAAATTATCGGTCAGTTTTGCTGTTATTTTGAAACTAAGCGGAGTTCCAACGTTTATTTAGTTACATAAAATAACTAACCCTTTAATGAAACAATGTGGCTGATAAATCATGAGCACCTAATATGAAATACTTATTAGTTAAATACTTTTACATTATACTTGAGTTAAATTTCGCATATTGCAATTATTGGAAGCTACTCTTCAAATTTGATATTCCAAGCCAAAAAAAAAGCAAAGCAGCTACGCTACGCCTTGAGTTTTATCATCCCTTTTTTACCCTGCCTTCCGGTCGTGGATTCTAATCTGGTCGTGCAGTTATACAAGGTGTTCCAATACTTGTGTTTAAAAATTCAGGGGGCTAAAGTACCCATCAATAACTTTTTCTAAAGAACCAACACTGTAAACGCGAAATAAATTTATTTTAATTTATTTATTAATTCAGACAATTGTAGTCCATATTTTGTTAGTAAACTGACATCGCCTCAAAGGCGACTTATGAATGTGTTTCATGCTAATTGGTGGAACGAAGCTGGTTACCGCATCCTCGGAAGACCATGGGAAGACCTTGGTCCAGCAGTAGAACAATTTAGATCAAAGGCCGCTTACACAACAATCTGTTTTAATTTTGTATTTAAACACGTTTACCTAACTAAACAGAATTAGAGTAATCATCATTTATTTTGTCTGAAAGTGCTAAATATGTTGAGCGGCAATTTTTTCTTGTTAATCGGGATTAGCTTCCTAAATGCAATTAAGGGTTAGCTAAACACGTTTAGCGATAATCTAAGATAATCTAAGATAACAATTATCTGCTGGCAAATATGCCAGCAGATAATAGGTAAGATACAAAGTTGGTCACCACTCAGAATAACCTTAGTTACACTACTGTAGCGCTGGTCTTCCGTAACGCCGCAGTTTAAATCAAATGGATCAATAGCCCATTGAAATGGGCAATTAACTGGAATTAAAATGAGCTGGAGCCAACTGCCAATTTAAACACGGTGCTATCAACCCCTACACGCACATGTGTTTCAATACATTAAATGTTAGAACAATTACTGGTCACATAAAATATGCACTAAAATTTGTACCGACGCGGACGTCCGAGGTAAAGGGTCTACTCTGAAAAACGATGAACGTAGGTTCATTTATATTTTGTAGTCACCCTCGGTTTCGCTTGCGGTGATTGCTAGCATGATTTTTTTATACCACTAGCTGATGGAACAAGCAGATGGCCCACCTGATATTAAGTGGCAACCATCACCTATAATTGCTTCGCATTGCCAGCATTGCCTCGTAAGTCACGAACGATAGGAACGTGCCCTACGATGCACTGCCCTGCGTTAACTTGAGGCATACAGATACTAAACCTCATGTGCCCGTAATTACACTGGCAACCACACTCTTCAAACCGATACACAGCAACGCTGCTTGGCGGCAGAAAAGGTGTGGTGGTAGTACTTCCCCCGACGAGCCCTTTACAAAGAGCTCTACTACCCGTCACATAAAATATGCACTAAAATTTGTAGTGACGCGGACGTCCGAGGTAATCAAAGGTCTACTCTGAAAAAACGATGAACGTAGATTCATTTATAGCTAGTAGTCGCCCGCGGTTTCGCTCGCGGGGTAGCGGTGATTGCTAGCATATATGAAGCGATTTCTTTCTTTGGATTCGCTTATATTTTAGACAACGCTCCTGCAAATTTTTCCTGTTAAAAGTAGCCTATAATTATGTGTTAATCACGTTTCATCCAAATCGGTCGAATGGTTAGTAAGTGATTGAGCCACAAACATCCTTACATCCAAACATTATAACTTTAGCATTAATATTTTAGTAAGTAGGATGGTATTTTGAGTTGCACTACGCCGTAGGTATGCGAAATTCCACATAGCATTATCAAAGCAAAGTTTTTACAATACTTCCCGTATTTTTAAAACTGTATTAAATTTTACGGAGTAAAAAAGAATGGTTGTTGACAAAGAGACGCACAATGAAAAAAAAAAAAACTTGATGCTTTGCTATATTTACTCGTGCATTTGTGTAAAAACCTCCAAAAAGTTGAGTTACTGTTACAAAAGCTACGTGCTTTCGTAGTGTATTTTGTTTCGGGTCGGCCAATTACCGCTGTTTGTAAGACAATATTGAAGTTTAATTTTGCTTTGGTTTACTGGAAGCTGTGTTGACGCATGTTAATTAAATTTTTCGTTGTTGCTGTGAAGACTGTCTTTTGTTTTTGGAACGCTGGCGCTTTGTGATGTGATCTCTGGGCTGTTTTGTTTAGAGAATTCAAATCAAATCAAATCACGTTCATCTGTGTCACAAAAACTTAGGCGAAATATATAAGTGGAACAATATTGGTTGGGACAACGAAATCGGTCGTCACTCAGTTGTATGCTGTAGTGTTTGATGCACTACTACAACGCTGGTCTTCCGTGACGTCGGAGTACAAATTACGAATTTCTACCCTATTGCTTGTTTTTTTTTAGAAATCTGAGGGGGTAACTTAACTACCATTCCTAGCATTACAGTTGTGTCAGATTTTCATTTCTGTATTACTCATTGTGGCAAATTTTTGGCTTGGCTTTTTAGTGGGCAATAAATAAACTGAGACATGCGAGGTATGGTTTCGATTACATTTAGACATTCGCGCTGCCATTCGCGTGGGCGGAAATGTTGCCGTCCATATGTCTGCGGCAGCGTCGCCAGCAATGTGTGTTCACGCAACGCGGTCAACGCGAGCGGCAACGCGAGTGGACATGGAAGTGGCCTGTTAACATTCTCGCATTGCCCAAGTCCCTTTTTTTTTTTATACAACCAAATCCCTGCCGATGTCTCTGCACATTTCTCCATGAGCTGAGTGTAAACGGGGTATATGATCTGAAAGTAATTGTTTGACGGTGGAGTTTTATAATGTGGTAGTGTGGTAGTGTTTAGGAGTTCTAGTGTGGGGTGTGACTGATGTTGTATTTTCCTATTCCTAAATTATTATTTTTTTCTCCACAGGTGCTGTTGGTCCACGAAGCATCAAAGGGCAGTTTTTCGCGAGTTTTTGACCTGGAGGCCGGAGACGACACGGATCCGGGCATGCCTCGCACCTCGCCGTACGAAAGCCGGTTTCCTATCAACATCGGCATCACTGGCTACGTGGCGACTACGGGAGAGGTATGCTGAAAAGCAAAAAAACTGTTTTTTTATACAACAAGTTGATAGAACAAGCAGATAGCCCGTCTGATGTAAAGTGGTAACCATCACCTATAACAAAGCATTGCCTCGTAAGTCACGCACGATAGGAACGTGCCCTACGATGCACCACCCTGCGTCCATCAACTTGAGGCATACAGATGTTAAGGCTCATGTGCCTGTAATTACACCGGCAACCACACTTCAAATCGAAACACAGCAACGCTGCTTGATTATTATCAAAGTGAAACTTGGAGGGTATTATTACGATGGTACCAGGTTCGTCATCGTCAGTCTGACTTCAGTTCAATTCTGAACCTCCCCTTTTGGGGAGGTTCGCCGTAGTCAAAAAGGCCGGCAGAACATCAGCATTGCCTCTGGTGTTGCAGGTATCCATGGGTGACGGTGACCACTTTCTATCAGTTGGCAGGTAGCCCAGGGTCCATCAACTTGAGGGGTACAGCTGTTAAGCCTTATATGCTTGTAATTTCACCGGCAACCACACCCTTCAAACCGAAACATAGCAACGCTGCTTGGCGACAGAGATAGGCATGGTGGTAGTACTTCCCCGGACGAGCCCTGAGTGAGGGGTTAATTGGTCCTTGGCTCAGTATCTGCCACACGTCACACACCATACCGTCTTTTGCCTTGATTATTAGTGCCATTATTTGTATTTAGCTGATACTTCTCGCAGATTTTTAACTGAGCTTAAACCTGAAGAGATAACTGATAGAGATTTCTGAAACTTTCCATCTTAAAACTCTAATACGTCTGACAATGTGCTATAGTCGCATACTAAGAGTCGCATAAGTTTGCGAAGTTTAATCACCCCAGACGTGCAACTTGAAACTTTTAAATTGCTTTGAACAGCTAATTTATCAGAAACTCATTGTACTGTCTCTTATACATAAGATAACTTTTGTGACGTGTCAGGTTCAATTTTCTTCAACGTCTCAAAGAAGTTTAATCTTATTAAATTACTTTACTTCAGCTTAGGTTGGTGTTTATAATCATCAGTATACCTACTACAGGCTTAGACCCTTGTTGCTGAGTGACTGACGTCTCCAAATGGACGGTACTGAGAGACACACCTCCCCCCCCCCAAATTGTTTCCTTACTTGTACGATTAGTGTTATGTTTAAATCTCTGTTAGTTAGTTTGCGTGTGTCGCTCTTGTTATGTCATGTGTCGTCATAAATAAATACTTTTTCTTTCTTTCAAATATTTTTAAGACGTATCACGCCACCCAACCAATGCAGCATTTTTAATAAGGTGACTCTGAAGCCTCTAAAATTCTAAAAACACTGTCAATATTCTACTTGTTTCACATAATCCAAAATAAACTGACTGAGTTGAGATATTTCAGAGATCAAAGTAACCAAAACAAACGAAATACTTTCGTATTTTATCTTACGATCATACATCATTTCTAATAAACAACTCGGCCCTTTCTTCGGTTACCCTTGGGATAAGACACACAATACCTAAATCCTATCTCTGGTTCTTTGCAAATCCCTCGTGTCCCTGTTACCTACTCGTAAAGTAAAATGAAGGTTGAATCGGCCTTTGTGTGATACAGAATGTTTTTAAATATTCAAATGATGGAATATACAAGTTGCATTAAAATTTAGAAGGTTCGCATGAGCTATGACATCCCTTAGAGAGTGGTGATCATGTGACTCTGACAAATTCATAGTCACGTGCCCTACGATGCACTGCGCTGTGTCCATCATCTTGAGGCATACAGATGTTTTACCTCATGTGCCTGTAATTTCACTGGCAACCACAGATTTCAAACAGAAACACAGCAACGCTGTGCTTGGCTTTTACTTTCCCAGACAAGTCCTTCACAAAGAACTATTTAACTTAGCTTTGAAAAACAAACCCTTAATAATTTTCATAAAATACCTTGTCTTCCTGTTTGCCTACCCCCCTTAGACATCCTCAAAGAATCTTAAGTTAGTACTTAGTAGGTACTGAGAGATCTGTGGGGATATCCACCGTGCCTGGGGATCAAAGTCGTAAAGCTGTTTCAGTTTTATTATTCCTGTTTGCTTCCAGACTGTGACGATAGCGGATGCGTATCTCGATCCGCGGTTCGATCCGTCGGTCGACGACGGCACCGGCTTCAAGCACAACACGATACTGTGCATGGCGATCAAGAACTCTGAAGGCAGGATCATTGGAGTTATTCAGGTGAGGTTTTTTTGAATGAATTAATTCATGAAAGTTCTTTATTGTACCCCTTAGTTAGGCCTATAACATCCATATAAGATGATTTAAACAGCGTCCAAGGCCAATAGGCACTTACGTTCATGGCTTGTAAGGCCAATACGAGAGCGAGAGGCACGACCACATTTTATGCAAGAATATTGTGCCGTCCCTGTAGATGGTAAAGGGAGAACAGCACGTAGATGTCGCAAAGTGCGCTTGGGAGACAACAAGTGAAGCCATGCTCGGTCATAAATACGACAAATAATAACAATTTAAGAAATAAATACAAATGTCAGGCGGTCTAATCGCTAAAAAGCGATCTCTTCCCGACAACCTTTGGATGGAGAAGAGCCTAGAATAAGAGGTTGGTTAGGCTGCATTATAAAATATCAAGGTTATAATAAAAACATTTGATATAAACAAATAATAAATAAACCTACCTATAAACTAGGTATAGTATACTTACAATAAGATTACATGGTTACATTCTATAAATACTTACATTTTTTGAACGCGTTTATAAAATATCGTTTAAATTATTAGCCGAGTTTTTAAGTAATTAAAATGCAAATGGGATGGCGTGCCGAATAGAAACAATAATTCAAAATTTATATGATAATTTTATTAGCAGGAGATAAAATCAATCAGACTAAACATTTCAAATTGATCACCTATGCTAATTATATTGGATTTGTTTTGGGAAGAATGTGGCTATATTTATTTTAGAAGTACTACCACGCGTTTTTCTGCCGCCATGCAGCGTTGCTGTGTTTCGGTTTAAAGAGTGTGGTTGCCGGTGTGATTACAGGCACATGAGGCTTAATATCTGTATGCCTCAAGTTGATGGACGCAGGGCAGTGCATCGTAGAGCACGTTCCTATCGTGCGTGACTTGCGAGGGAATGCATTGTTATAGGCGATGTTTACCACTTAACATTGGGTTTTTTGGGTTTAACACCTGATTGTTCCTTAAAAAAGGGCAAATTTAAAATCTTGGTATCAAATGTAGGTGAAGGTGGGAAGTTCAAACTGGCATCTATCTAAAAAGTTTTTGGTCATCTAGCGAATGAAAAGCTTAGTGTCTTTCATAACGCCATTATTTATTTCGGATTAGTGTTGGTGGGTAGCACTAAATCTTCCATTTTCTTAACCCATGAATATGGAATGGCTTTATAAAATTATGACATTATGCCACGAACGTACGAACCAGGGTTCAGATGCGAATTAATGAAAAATTCAAATTGTATCAGCGTTGGTTGAAACAGCGCAGTGCGGGTACCATGCGACGTACTGTCGCCGGCAAAACTGCAACCACAGTTTTTATTCTCAAATTACCTTGATATGCGGAAAGGTAATCTGTATTAATTTTCATCGTCATCTATTATTTATACCGATCAGTGTCGGCTTGCGATTATTAATTTTAATTTCTCAAATTTCTTAATGCTACGTCTCTGTATTACCTGAATCGCTATAGATTTGTGACATGCGTAAATAGGCAATATTTACTGTGAAACGTCAAACGTCAAGCGCCGCTTTTTTAGCACAAACAATGGTTTGTGCTAAAAAAGCGGCGCCTGACAGCAATTAAAGCTTGTGTCGCGGACCTGTCGC
Organism: Chloroclysta siterata; assembly: GCA_932294275.1. NCBI lineage: Eukaryota > Metazoa > Arthropoda > Insecta > Lepidoptera > Geometridae > Chloroclysta > Chloroclysta siterata. Next base: position 22,759,034 of record OW028588.1, read on the forward strand.
GAGCCACGTATTAAGAAGATGGTTTTTGAATTAGTTGTGAACAGAAAATCCTTGGAGATATTGGGATTTTATCTAGTAGTTATGCAAATGCCGTGAGGAATGCAGTTAGTATTCTAGCAGCGGCAACGGGCTTGCAACCTGTCACGTATGGAATACTAACTACTATAGAATCCTAAGTTGGTCTTAGGACTAAGAACTTTCGAGGGAATCTACCGCGCTAGGTTTGTTTACACTTTAAGTTTACGGAAGCACTAAAAGAGCTTACCTCTAACGAGCACTTCTTTTCCTATCATGTTCTTCCTGTAAAATTATGTGTACTGTGTAGCTTTCTATTGGCAGTTAAATAAAGAGCTTTTAATGGGCATTTCTTTTATCGCTGACGGTACTCCACCACAGAACGTAAAGGCACTACATTAGGCAGTTTGCGGGAATTCAAAATGGAAATTACGCATTCCGGTGTGGATGTTTCACTAATTAACAACTCCAAGTTCTTTCTAAAATTTTATTTATGGCCGTTTTAATTATCTGCACTGTTTTTTCATTGAGTGTACTGTGCGAATTTTAAGTTTCTGTTGTTTGAAAATTTATTTTTTGAACTTTAATTTTCTTTTTTGTTAGTCAACAGATGCAATGTTTATTTTTTAGTATCTCTGGTAAGTGACCAGCTGAGACTTTAAAAGTGCGGGTTCGATTTTCGCAACGCGAGGAAATGTTTGTAGATCTATAAAATATTTATCTGTTGGGAGGGGAAGACCTCGGCGGACGTATCTCGATCAGATAGCAGACGTTCTAGAGAAGGGCCAGGTTAAGAGTACCCTAAACCGACGAGAATGTATGAAGAATGTTATGAGAGTGAATGAAGCGAAAGAGGTATGTAAGGATCGTAGCAAGTGGAAATCCGTGGTCTCTGTCTACCCCTATGGGAAACAGGCGTGATTGTATGTATGTAAAATATTTATTTTGTCTAGTTGATGTGGTACTATGTCATCCATAGTTACCTACGACCGACAGGGTAAACTAGGGGTCAATATGATCCATTATTACTTTTAGATGTATACTTTTTCAATTCCAGTTCAAAAAAGTTTGACTGTTCGACGCGGCGCGTCTTAAAACTTTTCATATAACATTTAATAAATAAAATTACCGTGGAAGTCGAGAGCAAAGGTAAATATTAACGATCTCATTAAAAGAAATTGCGCACTGCGACAACGAACTTATTTCCCGAGTAATAAGTACCTATACCTACTACAGAATATACTTACCTGTGTACCTACTACCTACCAATACGGTGGTGACATTTTGTTGGCAAAAAAATGCTTCTTTATCGGTAGCGCAACTAGAATGCGTCATCGTACACACGTGGCCAAAATGGGAATAATAGGTTACCATTTTGTTGTTAGAAATTGCTTAGCTACGTCTTTTGGTAAAACATTTGTAATAAAACATAAGAGCGGAAACATCAAAGGCAATTTGTAAAAAAAATACATTTCCACATGCGGCCGGCCTAATCCAAACAATTTAAATGTCACTTTTCAGCATGATTGTACATACTTCAGGGCTACCAACCAAAGTTAGTAACTAATAAAAAAATTGGTTAAAATTCTAGAATCTTTTATAAAAAAATCTTTAGTTATTTTTTTATTACAAGTTCCCACTCATAACTTTTTACGATTTTGTGCATCATAGATTATTGAATTAATAGACTCATAATATTTTAATAGCTAAGATCAGTTTCGTTTTATAGTTAAGCAATGATTAATGATATTAGACACTATAATCAACATAATTTAGATACCGCAATACTATAAATTACAGGATTTATAAAATTTGCTTTAAATATACTAAGAACTAAATTATTAAAAAGTTACGAGTGTAAACACTAGATTCATTTACAGATTTTGTTTACACATAAAAAAAATACGTTTTACTGGGGGATTCGAGTGTTTATTTTTCAAAATCATAACTCGCTACGACTTCGCATGCTACGGTGTAGCAGTAGGGAATATTTTTTTCGGAAAATTTTTGATGAAGTTTTTTAAACCAAGTTTACAGCATGAGTTTTTTAGTTCAAAACTTACTCCAATTAAATTTTGTATTTTTCACAGCTTATAAACAAATTTGATGGACTTCTCTTCACGAAGAACGACGAGAACTTCGTAGAAGCCTTTGCGATATTCTGCGGGATGGGCATACACAACACGCATATGTACGAAAAGGCTATCACGGCTATGGCAAAGCAGAGCGTCACTTTAGATGTAAGTAAACTTAATAGGCTCTTCTCTCTCTTGTCGTGTCACTAGTTTCTTTCGAAACAGTGTAGTGAAAGGATTTTAAGTGCGCCTCAAGAAGCTCCTTTCGAGCACTTGACACATGTTATAGAACTTTTTAGGTTCTACGACATGCCAGTTTCCTCACGATGTTTGAGAGTACTGGCATTGTGCACATAAATTTTTGAACAGAAAAACTCATAAGTGCACGACTGGTTTCGATCCCACGACCTTAGGATCGGAAGGCGGAGCCGCTACCACTAGACCACCAGTGATCTCCAATTTAATATCTAACCTATATTGCCCCCTGCTGAGCAAAGACAATACTAACAAGGTGTTCCAACACTTGTACTTAAAACTTCAGGGGGCTAAAGTACCCATCAATATGAATAACTTTTTATAAGGAACCAACACTGTGAACGCGAAAAAAAAAACAGCTGTTTCATACATTTTAGCCAGGTAAGGTAGGTATTGAACTTTTGTATCACCTTGTATATTCTTATTTATCTAAAAAGTAGCTTCTTACATGTATTGTTCTTCATATTACCTTCCTAATTACCTACATCGAGAGCTCTGGTGGTCTAGAGATAGCGGCCCCGCCTTCCGATCCTTAGGTTGGTTCGAAACCGGTCATACACCAATTAGTTTTTCTGTTCAAAAATGTATGTGCACAATAGCAGTACTCTCAAACAGTGAAGGTAAACATCGTGAGGAAACCGGCATGTCGAACCTAAAAATTTCTATAACATGTGTGAAGAAATTACCTACATGTGTCACGTGAACAACTTTTAATTAAAAAAATCTAGAAATAAGTAGTGAAGCTTGTAAAGTAATTTATAAAGGTATCAAATATTTGCCGATGAAAATGCGCACGAATTCGGGACGACCACTCAAGTAAATTCACGCCTTTTTTAGTATTGTATAATAAAAATAAAAAGTTTTTCATAGACCATTATTAACCTATTCACCTTAGTGCGAGGTGGAGTTAATAAAATAAATTATTATCCAAATAAATTGAATAAAACTTACTGAATTGTCTAATAAAAGATTCATGATAACAAAAGCGCTTCTAGCTATCGAAGTCAAATACAAAAGGTATTTATTCAATTGAATCACAAGGATGACTTTCAAACGTCTTAAAGCTAGGTGAATTTAGTTACTAGTTCCACGCGACCAAGCCTAGAAGAACAGGCAAAGTTTACCGCTGTGTACCGAATTCATTGCTCTCTAATATACTCTAGAACTGCCGTACGTATGACGTACGTACCTCACGTACTTTTGAGTGTAGGTTTTAGTACATAAGTTCGTGAATACGTGACGTAATATTCTTCTTTTTTTCAGGTTTTAAGTTACCACGCGTCAGCGTCGCTGGACGATGCTCAAAGATTACGAGTAAGTTGACATCACATTATTTTATCTTAACATAAATCCTACTAATATAATAAACGCGAAAGTTTGTAAGTATGGATGGATGTTTGTTACTCTCTCACTTAATAACTACTGAATGGATTTTATTGAAACATTACAATAATATAGCTTATAATCAGAATAACACATAGGCTACAATTTATAAAGGTATTGTGTGTCTAATCCTGCGCAGACGAAGTCGCGGGCACCAGCTTGTATAGCATAAGTTACTCAGGGATAATGCAGCATTTAAATTGGTGAAAGAATTTTTGAAATCGTACCGAAATGAAATGAGATGAGATGAATAATAATACCTCTACAACTTTGTCTTTCAAGATTTCACTTAAGAAATACCTGTTAATTTTACAAAAATCAGCATTATAAATTCGGTCGTTTTTATTATTGTATTCAGTAGCTTTGTCGTATGTTAGTATGGTTTTTATTTTGTGCACATGTATTTTTATATTTTATGTTAGTAACAATTACCTAAGTACCTATAAAAAGAAGTGAAATTTTATTTGTGTATTCAGTCAGTAGTTATATTATAATAAGCATTAACTTTATGTGACTATTGTAGGTATAAGAGGAACGCGTGTCGCAGCTGATTGCTGCTCTACTCACTATGGCGCCACTGAAAACCAGCGCTGTAAGGGCTTGAGCTCTTACAGCAAATGCTGAGTGGTGGCCTTTTTTGTCATCAAAATTGTAACAGCTCTTTTGTAAATTTCGATTTTTAACAGACAAAATAAAGATTTTTCTATTCTATTCTATTCTATGATATGAAAAAATAGCTCAGCGGCGTAGGCATCCCCTAATTCCCTCCACGTACCCCTTTCAATATCACCATGGGGCCGAAAAATCACCTCGCGTTCATTAATATTGTGATGAGATTTCGACCCCTCGTTGACCTGTTTTTTTTTATCACCCGAATTAAGTTCAGACAGTGCCGCTAGACTTTGACTTAGGCGTCCATTTCGCAGACGCTGCGGATACCCTCGTCCGTGCACTACTGCCTGCACGAGCTGGAGTTCGACGACATCGAAATGACGGACGACGACACGCTGAGGGCTTGTCTCCGGATGTTCTTGGACCTGGATTTTGTTGAGCGGTGAGTTTTATCAATAAACTGTGGCCCGTATTCTTAGTCCCTGCCATTTTATAGCGGCTGCCAGGGTATAGATTATAGCGCGTTTACATTTAGCCATTCACTCTGCAATTCGCGTGGACGGAAATGTATTGCCGTCCCATTCTCGCATTGCCCAAGTCCCTGCGCCTTTCTCTAAATGACTCTGAACATTTCCATGGACATGAGCTGAGTGTAAACGATTCATTAGATACGCCCGTTAAAGCGGGCTTAGTTTTTGTTTTTTTTTAAGACGTCTCGGAACGTCACTACCCTGTTCCTTTAATAGCGGGCGAAGATTCTGTAACGAAAGCTCGCGCGGAGCGGACGTGTCTGTTTTCCTGTGGCATATTCTAAGTTGATTGTTCAAATAAAAGTCGGAATAGTTATTACGTTGTGATTATTTGCTCGAGGGCTACTCATAAGACCCGACAAAATAAATGCCCACTGAGTCCTGAAAAACACCGCATACATTATTATGTTCATCACATTCCAAGGCTCTTCTTTAAATTACTTATTCTGATTGAAAGGATGGTATACCTTTACTAATGTGTCTTTGTCGGCAGGTTTCATATCGATTACGCCGTCCTGTGCCGTTGGTTGCTGAGCGTGAAGAAAAACTACCGAAACGTGACCTACCACAACTGGAGGCATGCCTTCAACGTGGCACAGATGATGTTCGCTATCCTAACTGTGAGTAAATGCTTGTTATAGTAGCTGTTAAATAGAAAAGGAACGACACGAAACTGACTTCCTCCAAATGGACTAACAATATTGTGAGGATCGCGGGAAGTAGGTGGGTGGAAACGGACCAATGTTTCATCCTAGAAATGTATACACATACATATAAAATAAAATAAAAAAGCCTTTATTGCTTATACGTTAAACACTAATATATAAGAGTATGTATACACTGTAAAGTGTTAGTGTATACATACGTATACCGAAGATTTTAAGTCCCAAAAGTTATTATCCGAGTGGAATTTAAACCCACGACCTTCCCCTTGATGCTTGATACATTACCGATTTATAAATGCGAGTTTGTCGGTATTTTTTCACGGATAAACCCGTGAACCGACCAAAACAATTTTTTTTTTCATTACTTCTCAGGAGTAAAACCCTTGCTACAAGACTTTTATAAGAGTTTTACTATTTACTATGCCCATATAAGACATTTCATATATGAGCACTTCTTCAGTGGACGTGCGTTAGGGCAATATTAATTGTTGTATAGGGGAGGAATGATTCCTATTTCCACCAGTGGTCTTATTCGGGCTGACGATGATGATGATGATGATGATGATGATGATTGATTTCAGGAGACGCAATGGTGGAAGATATTCGGTGAGCTGGAGTGCCTGGCTCTGATCATCGGTTGCCTGTGCCACGATCTGGACCATCGGGGGACCAATAACTCATTTCAGATCAAGTGAGTTACAATTCTGACAGAACAGCTCAGTTAGCTCTGCCTTCTGCGCTGTAGGCCGTGGGTTCGATTCCGAAAGAACAAACAATTGAGTAATGAACATAGATGTTTTTCTCGCCCCGGAACTTGAACGAGTAAAAGTCTAATTGTACTTGAGTTAATACGCTCCATCGTCAAAATGTACAATATGCCATGGACATAATGTTTTCGCGACCTTAATGATCCTATGACACAATAGTACACTGCTCTCTGTGTGGATATTGTAATATATACTATTTTATTTATTTACAAAAAAAAGACATAATTTGTCTTTCTTTTTTCTTATTTATTTATATAGAAAAACGTGTAATTGTACCAACTATCTGTCGGTAGTCGAGAGCATTGCTGGAAGTGGTAGTAGCCTTCTGAGCCGTAGGTTGCGCGTTTGAATCTGGTCGTGTAATTGAAGATTTTAATCTAGACTTAGACATAGACATACATTTATTTGCTAAAAAACACACACATACGAAAGAATACAAAAGAAAGGAAATAAAAGACAGATATGTAGGTATAACAAATATATAGAAAAAATTAAATTAGAGCTCTCAAACGATGAAGGAAAACATCGTGAGGAAACCGGCATGTTGTAGAACCTAAAAAGTTCTATAACATGTGTCAAGTGCTCGAAAGGAGCCTCTAAAGGCGCACTTAAAATCCTTTCACCACACTCTTTCGAAAGAAACTAGCGACACGACAAGAGAAGAGGATCGTGAGGAATTCAGCGGTAATCAGACACAGTAGAACGGTAGACACCTATCACGGTTACCTGAGATATACTTAAAGCAAATTAGCCTTGTTCAACTCAGTTTGATAAACCAAACATCTTTCCAGGGCATCATCACCACTCGCACAGCTGTATTCCACGTCCACCATGGAGCATCACCATTTCGACCAGTGCCTCATGATCCTCAACTCTCCCGGGAACCAGATCCTGTTGAACCTGTCCTCGGATGACTACGAGAAGGTCGTCAAAGTCCTCGAAGATGCTATACTGTCCACCGATTTGGCTGTTTATTTCAGGTACTACCAACGACCAATTGGTCAATGACATTTACTGAAAACCCTCATGGTAATTGTGCCAATTACCTAGTGTTTATTGACACAATTACTACTACGTGTTATTAGTATTTGACAGTTCTCACAGCTCAATTAGTAGTAGCTCTCCTTTCTGCGCTGTAGGCCGTGGGTTCGATTCCCACCGAGAACAAACATTTGTGTGATGAACATAGATGTTTGTTCTCTGTCTGTGTGTTATTATATGTTATAAGTACCTTTGAAGGGTGTGGTTCCCGGTGTAATTACAGGCACATGATGCTTAACATCTGTATGCCTCAAGTTGATGGACGCAAGGCAGTGCATAGTAGGGCACTTTCCTATCGTGCGTGACTTTCGAGGCATTGCTTTGTTATATGCAGGTGGGCCATCAACTTGTTCCATCAGCTAGTAGTATAAAAAAAAACCCTTGGCTGAAATAAAAATGCATGTTTGTTATTTAAAGTAAATCACGATGTGATCGTAAGGTCATTTATTTCCAGACTGACGCACACAAGTGCCGGTATACGAGTATATACCTAACAAATTGTTTTTGTTATTTCCAGCAAAAGAAACTCATTTATCGACCTAGTCAGCACTGATAGAGTGGTGACCCCACTTTGGGGCGAATGCGTGGAACGGCGCGGCTTACTGCGAGCTATGTTGATGACGGCGTGTGACCTCGCAGCCATCACTAAGCCGTGGCCGGTGGAGCGACGTGTGGCAGCCCTGGTGGCCGGCGAGTTCTTCCGACAAGGCGATCTGGAGCGACAGAACTTGAATTTGACTCCTATTGTAAGTGGGACACGGCATAGTTTGTCTTGCTGTTTTGTATTAGCATAAAACACGGCTTTCTAAAAGCCATGGCCCGTGGACTGATGTGTGGCAGCCCTGGTGGCCGGCGAGTTCTTCCGACAAGGCGATCTGGAGCGGCAGAACTTGAATTTGACACCTATTGTATGTGGGAAAAGGCGTAGTTTGTCTTGTGTTTGCATGAACAGGGCTTTTTTAAAACCCGGCTTTCTAAAAGCCGTGGCCGGTGGAGCGGCGTGTGGCGGCCCTGGTGGCCGGCGAGTTCTTCCGGCAAGGCGATCTGGCGCGGCAGAACTTGAACTTGACCCCTATTGTAAGTGGGAAAAGGCGTAGTTTGTCTTGTATTTGCATGAACAAGGCTTTTTTTTAAACACGGTTTTCTAAACGCCGTGGCCGGTGGACTGATGTGTGGCAGCCCTGGTGGCCGGCGAGTTCTTCCGACAAGGCGATCTGGAGCGGCAGAACTTGACCCCCATTGTAAGTGGGAATAGGCGTAGTTTGTCTTACTGCTTTCGTTTTCTTCTTTGCATGAACAGAGCTATTTCTAAAACACGGATTTCTATAAGTCGTGGCCGGTGGAGCAGCGTGTGGCAGCCCTGGTGGTCGGCGAGTTCTTACGACAAGGTGATCTGGAGCGGCAAAACTTGAATTTGAAACCTATTGTAAGTAGGGAAAAGGCGTAGTTTGTCTTGTATTTACATGAACAGGGCTTTTTTTTAAAACACGGCTTTCTAAACGCCGTGGCCGGTGGACTGATGTGTGGCAGCCCTGGTGGCCGGCGAGTTCTTCCGACAAGGCGATCTGGAGCGGCAGAACTTGAATTTGACTCCTATTGTTAGTAGAAAAGGCGTAGTTTGTCTTGTCTTTGCATGAACAGGGCTTTTTTTTAAACACGGCTTTCTAAAAGCCGTGGCCGATGGACTCATGTATGGCAGCTCTGGTGGCCGACAGTTTTTCCGACAAGGCGATCACGGATTTATAAAAGAAACTAATAATTATTTAACACGTGTTTATTTAATTTCCAGGACATAATGAACAGGGACAAGGAGGACGAGCTTCCAGCTATGCAAGTGAAGTTCATCGACACAATCTGCATGCCTATTTATGAGGTATGTATATTTTTTTACTTTTATTGTATTGCCACTGGAATCAGACTTGCCTCTCAGAAGTCGAATCGCAGTTTGAGACGAGAAAATACCTGTTTGATTTCACCATGCTCTGTTTGTTACTAATAAAGGATTAACAGGCCGTTAATTCTAACCTTAAATGTCAAACGAGTACATTTTGACATATTTAACGGCCCTTTAATCCTGTGTTAATCTAACAGAGCATGGTGAAATCAGCTCTAAGAAACAAAATATAGTTCCAAATGACTCGATAGATGGCGCAAATATAAAAGGCAGTTTGTAATTTTAAGGTATGGCACAGCCAAAAATCTCTTTGATCTTGATTTGTGATTTGTGGTCGATCATAGCACTGGAAATCTTTAAATAACGACCACGAAACGAATACAAGTAAATACACGAAACAGTTATTATATCTACCGATATTGCATAATATGATTTGGTAAATGTACCAAATCATATTATGCAATATCGGTAACCCAACTGATTAAAATCACAACTTCTCATCCCATTTATGATATGAATTAAATCAAATCAAAATATTTTATTCATAAAATACAAGTTTTAACAATTAAATAGGTTGGGATCTCTTCTTTTGAGTTATAAAACCTGTATTAGAAGAGTCCTCTCTTTTCTGTGGTTCAAGGTAGTCTTGCAATTTATGAGCTACAGTGATAAATACAAATTTACAAATTTATATTTTTAAATTTGTACAATATTTGTAAATTTGTATAAATTTTCACAAATTTATATAATTAAAAACAAAACTATACGCCAGTTTAACTTTCCTCGATAACTGCAGCCGTTTACGACTCCGACGATGAATTGGATCCTTCCAGAGGATATCTACCGTGCGACAGGACTACCGTCATTTCAGACTACGTCACTAATTTACACACATTTACCTACATTTTATCTTTCCAGGCGTTTGCGGTCCTATCATCATCGCTCCAACCAATGCTCGACCGAGTAAAAAGCAATCGAGCTCATTGGATCGACCTATCCAACAGCGATAACTACGACAAAGACAATCTCATGGACAGAAACGACAAGTCCAGCACTAGCTCACATGTGGACGACACAGAGAATACCTACGAAGGTGACAGTAGCGGCGCGGTCAGTCTGTCTTCGGAAACTAACTCGAAGTATGAGAATTTGGAGAATCCAGTTGTGGGACTCTTGACGAATAACGCCCTAGCTATGCTGCCGCCGAACAAGTTTGATGTCAATGATTAGACGTCATGTACCATCGACGGTTTAAGTCACACTGCGCATTTGACAGTTTGATTGGTTGTTTTGTGAATTAATTTCTTTACGTCACAGCAAATCTGGTCAGGGACAGAGTGAAAATTCGTTATAAATAAATATGAATATTTCGAGTGTTAAAAACGGTTTTTGAATGGTCAGATTATTGCTGTTAATATCAAAAAGTTTGAGAGTATGCGCAATGGACCATTCGAATTGCAGTCTTTGGTGAAAATGGACTTTAGTTTGTGAGGCCAATTAGATAAGCCAATTCGTCCATTTAGGATGTCAAGTTAGTGTATAGTGTGTGCACGTTAAAATCTTATCTATGACAGAAAATAGTGTTGTACTTTATTCGATTTATTCTTATCGATTATTAGGGGTTTTATCAACTATTTTATTTGATTATAAGGCAGTGATATCCTCTCTTTGGCGTCATTTATTATTTTAACCATGTTAAGGTTTTGTAAGCATATTTTATGCTTTTTGAGATTAGGGAATGTATGTTACATTATTTTCTGTCATGCGGTACTGTGTATATCCTGTATACGGTAGTTTTGTTGCATTTTAGTACCTTATTTCGTCATTATTAACATTGTCAATAATAACATTTTCGCCTGCACTGATATTCATATCATTGTTCCTATGGTTTGCACGATATGTTTGACATTATAATAAACGTGGGTATAAGCGTTGAAAAAAGAGTAGCTCAAAGATGCAATCTGTTTTACATCTCTTTCGCTTGTTCGATGATAGACAGAGATGCAAAACAAAATGGCGTTTTAAAGGTGTTCTTTTTTCAAATACGTGATTTTAATGTATCGAGTGCGCTATCAATGAGAGTGTGATATTCGATTAGTGAATAGAATGAATATAGTCGAATTTGGTAATTTGAATGAAACGCATAGCGTAAAAATATCGTTATATTCTCATTTATGCTGCACTATTTTTGTACAATTCATAATAATAGCTTTACGTATCTTAGGAATTCTTCTAGTGGGTATTTATTTACTTAGTTTTATTTTACCTCACTCGTCTATTCCTACTTATAACATGAATTATTTTCATGTGTCGCTAGTTTTAGTATCATTTACGATACGATATTTTTTTCAATCTTGTAAATTGTAGTTTTAATGTAACCCGTTTTAAGAAAATTTTAATTAATTAGGTACTTATATGAGCACATAGGGCCTAACTGTTGAGTCGTGACTTGACTCGTGAGACGACCAAGATACCAAATATTATGTTTTTTAATATAACTTAAATTATATTTTCCTTTTCGGCTGCCTAGAATGTTAAATGGATTTTAACCTACCTAGTTCTTTCAAAATAGGACTTTTTAATGAATAATCGAAATTGTTAATAAAAAACACGGTGGAATAAGTCAGTGATCAAAAAAATTGAGTTTTTTACACCAAAATTTTAACATGCAATCATTTATATCTTTCGATTGGACCGTTTTTGGTTGCTACCGTTTTTATCTCGGACACTCTTAGCTTGTTGTTTCTTTTTAAATTTGGTAGCAGTCTTGCTATAGGTACATAACTAGATCTTTATAAGTGTTCCCGCACACGGGCCTCCGGCCACAACCACAAAACGCCGCCACTTGCATATTTCCTGTAGTTTTCTTACGAAGCGAGCAGCGACGATTTGTAGCGTGTGGCGGCTACCGGCGTCAACCGTGTGCGCCGAGTCCATATAAAATGTATGAAAAGTACAGAAAATATGCCAGTGGCGGCGTTTTGTGGTTGTGGCCGGAGGCCCGTGTGCGGGAACACTTAGAGACATGTAACATTGTTTAACATTTTCTGACATGTGAAAACTTCAGTCTGTTAACAAACTCTCCTTGACTTGACTATAGTAATGGCATGGACTTTTAGCTAGTCGCAAGTATGATCGTAATTCGCTACTGCGACGTTCAGCTAGCTTCAGAGGAAACTACATGCCTTACAATACAAAAATAGCGTTGGAATTGTGTAGTTTTTGTATTAAATTACTATAAGCTTTCGAAGAAGGAATCATTTTAAAGGAACTTCTGCCTCGCATATAAACCGATGACAGTTGAAGTACATTCAAGATTTAAACAGCGTCTGGGGCAACATTTCACCCATGCCCCTATTTACGGGGCGCTGTATTGCCTTACGAACACAGTTAAGGCACAAGATAATCCATTCCATATTTTTTTGTAAAGGTAGACTTCTGTTCTTGCACGAATGTAAACGTCAATCGTTATCAGCCAATCATAGACGAGCATGATAGTAGCGCAGCCAATAAGAGTGCCAATACTGCCTCAAAGCATATTCATTGTTTTCATGTACTTTATAAAAAGCGCTGTAAAAATCTAAACTACTTGCAACAATTTGTTTACGATACTATATTTACAGCTGGTTTCTGAAAGCTCGATCAAACGTAATCGGATGTCAAGTCATTTGCTATTTCAGCTATTACATCAAGTTAGATAGAGATAGCAAGTGACTTGATATCTCATTAGGTTTGATCGAGCTTTCAGAAACGGCCGTTAGTCCTTTCTGTGAGTCTACCTTTGTTCATTTGAGATAGTGAATAGGAAACAGATTTGAAACTTCATTTATTCGAAAAACATTAATTTAAATGGCCCTTAGGTAATGTATTGCATACTGCAAAACCGTCAAGATCACATCCTCACAGAATTGAGTTTTCGCACTACTGTACAGGCAGACAAATATTTGTGTAAAGCCGTGGCCATATTTGTCAAATATTTGTCTTCTGTGTCTCTTTATGTCTACTTCAAGAGTAATACTCCTTTACTTTTCAATCACAAGAATAGTACAATGTTGCTGCAAAAAAAATTGCGGTTTATATTTCAGTATCATGGTCGAAAGCTCTTCATTTGCTTAGGGTCTAGTTTTTTTGGCTTATTTTTGAACAGAAGTTTCAATTCTATTCCTTATTCTCTCTCTGTTAAGGTTCTGTGTATAACTATTCAGAATCTTGGTTTTATATTTGAACTGTTGTGCTGTCCATATAAATGTCAATTACATATTACTACGTATTTGTAACTGCTTTTTATGACTTGTAAAAACGCCTAAAAATTGTGAATATCTCACTTTATAGAGTAAAAATACTTAGACACGTGAAAAAGAATATTTTTCCAATGATAAGTAACTTATAAAAATACTTCTTAGAAAATGACACACATTTAAGATATTGTCAAATCAGCCTGAGCAATTCTTCTGTTAAGACTATATATTTCAATAACATCTTCAAAATCTTTAAATATATACCTACAATATATCAAGATTCGCTTGATTAAAAATATTTTTTTAATAGTGGCAATAAATTAACTGATATACTCTTTCATACAAAAATGACCAATGAATAATTCAACAAAAAATGATTGGAATAATTCTCTCTATAAGCGTTAGTTTACATAAATAAAAAATCTCAAATTATTTGTGGTAATAAAATATGTACAACATTAATTAAGGTTTCTGTAAGTATTACTAGAAATTAATTAGAAAATTATTAATTGTAATTCATTAAATGACGAGCTGGATGGTGTGTGAATAAATATGGTTGTTTTGTTTCAAACAAAAATGTTATTTATTTATGATTAAACCAATTTTGAAATACTTGCGTGGTTTTGTTGACTCGGCCTATTTTTTTACTCCTCGCTGATAGATCAAGCTGATGTTAAGTGGTAACCATTACCTATAACAAAGCATGCCTCGTTGGTTACGCGCGATAGGAACGTGCCCTACGATGCACTGCCCTGCGTGCCCTTTCAAACCTGAGGCATACAGGTGGTAAGCCTCATGTACAATAATGTACATGTAATTTCACCGGCGACCTTTAAACCGAAACACAGTAACGCTGCTTGGAGACAGAAATAGGCATGTCTGTCGTTCCTATATTAAATTATAAGTTAAGTACCTACTATGTGGTAATGAAACATGAGCCTATAGTCCCGTTAGTAGTAGGTATTCTCTTATCTGTGGTAGTAGGCATGGACCAAGGACCTTTGCATTGGAATCCACTACTCAACAGAACAGGTGGGAGTAAACGATCCTGAAAACCGAAATTAACTGTTATGCCATCCACAGTGGCATCCTCAAACTAAATGCATTTTGAGTACATTTTTATTTTAGTTTGTACACCTAGAAAAAACAAACGAATAGTAGCAAAGGTTTTATTAGTAACTAGATCGGTTTTGAGGGTACTAAACTTAAACCAAATATTTTTTTATGAAAATACACCACACCATCTTTTTGCACGCCCAGAATGACTGGTAGACAATGCTGTTAGCATTAAGTCATAGCACTACCAACATAGTTTTGTGTGAAAGTTTTAAATGAATATTGCGTACCTTGGTAGGTAACCAAAAAAAATATAGTTAAGTAAGTACCTACCTACTAAGTATTTCACCATAAAAATTATGCAAACAAAAAAAAAAAACTATGCAAGTAAGTCCGAAGTTTTAGCAAGTATGCACAGAAGTCCATACTTTTTAAATTTATTTTGCGGACGACTTCGCAAAAAAAAAACTAACTTCTCATTGTCATTTTACCCCTCAAAAATTTGTCACAAAGAGCTTTTAAACCATAATAATAAAAAAGTGTGAAAATGCCGCTAATGGACATAAACAACCCTGCTGTGATAATCTTCCTCAACGAAAATTACGAGAAAGAAAATCGCCTGCGCCTTAACTGGATCAACAACAACCGCTCCATGGTCCAAGAAGCAGCCACCCTCCACCGAGCCCCAACCAACTACTTCGAATCTGACGTCATAGCCCACAACATGAAGTCAGGCATGGCCACCATCACACGAGATCACCTCGTCGCTGGATTAAACAAGAAGCAAATCCCTATACGTGACGGCACGTTCATCCCAGGAGTAGCACACTTACGGCACGGTAATTCCATCGTCGATATTGGTCATGGTAATTCAAAGGAAGACCCAAGGCTTATTAGACCGGATAAAGACGTCACTACTGATCCTATCATGCGTCCTGTCGATCAGGAGCTAACCGAAGTCATCTACAAATCGAAACCAGAATTCGGTAGACTCCAATACTTGACCAAAAGAGGAAAAACATGGCCGGAGAAGAAGTTTTACTTCACAGAGTGTAGCAATTGGGAATACGGATGGCGAATGGGCGACAGTAAACTGAAACAGAAGCCTGAATTCGGACGGTGCTGGCGCCTGGCGAGAACCTTGCAAAGTAGAGTAGGTCCCACCCCTGACCCTCCGCACTACAAGGCTTCCGAACCTCCCGCAGCGACGAAGTGTGTCATCGATTAAACAGATGGCGCTGTTGGCCAACTTTCTCAGTAAAATGAAATAGAAAAGTGTTAAGAATATTTTAAAGGGATTTCGATTGGTATACATAAGTTTTATATCGTAATGCTTAACTATTTTTAAGATTTTAGATTAATTTATTTGTTAATTGGTGGCTATGTTGTTTTAATTTAAAATACTTATAAAAATTATATACCTGTAAATAAATTAAATATTTTACTTATTCCTTATTAGGCACATTTATGGTACTCAGGTAATATACCTATAGCATGCAGCACATTCCATAACTTTCATTTTGTAACCATGATTCAGAGTAAGTCAGTCTGTAAGATCTATTTACACAGTTTTACAATAAATGATTCATATTCATGTACGTTACAAAATGGAATTCACTGATTTAATAACACGTGAGGAACACCACATGGTTGGAAATGGTGACGCACACGTTGACGGAAAATAGCTAGGCCGTACAAAAATTTCTAGTCCACGAATTACTTTGTATGTACGGAAAGTATAGTTTACGGCTAAAGCATATCAGCTGTTCCGGGTCGCATTGCTTGTCGCAAGGCAGGCGGTTCGCCCGCCCCTAATCTACCCATATCCAACCAAAAAACTCCCGCCAACACTTTCATCAATAACATTGCGCATGTGAAAATTGTGGACCCATCGTTCTCTCCATCTCATTCTAATAAGAGTGAACGAAAAGAGATAGTTGTTAACTCGCCTGATGTTACACGCATGCGTGAAATCGCGACGTAAGTTGTACGCATGCGTACCGCCGCTGCCGCCGCGTATCATGCGGAAAAGCCGCTACGTGTTCTAGCGAAATGCGGTGACCAAAAATTAATTGTGCATTTATTTTACTGTTACCAAAAGTAATATTACTTAGTTTAATTTTACTTTATTATAAAATGTACAAATTAGGCATCAGTAGCAATACTTAGGGTAAATGGAGAATACATACCTAGATAAATTAGACAAAATAATATACCTAGTGATTTAAAAATTTGTGCGTTGTGATAATACTGTGTTAAAAACCTCCTACGGTGAAAA
Organism: Chloroclysta siterata; assembly: GCA_932294275.1. Classification (NCBI taxonomy): domain Eukaryota; kingdom Metazoa; phylum Arthropoda; class Insecta; order Lepidoptera; family Geometridae; genus Chloroclysta; species Chloroclysta siterata. Next base: position 22,775,843 of record OW028588.1, read on the forward strand.
GTAGACGATTATTAAACTTTCTACTAAAATTGCGTGATTGTTTTGGATATTCGCGCTGTTCGTGATTATTCAATCGAAGTGGAAAGTGCTTAGTAAGACGGCATCATAAATACCTACTTACAAGCAGGTAGGTGAATAGAGAAAATAAATTATAGTTTTGTTTTAATGTAAGTTGGTAGCAAAATCATACAAAGGCTTATTAAAAGTAGACTGTCAGAAGAGAAAGAGAAGAATCCAGCTAATAAATTGCCTATTAGAAATATAAAGGCCTCCAAGATAAAGGCAAATAAAAGAGAGGCTTATCTTCTTCTTCTTTTCTCGGTCCGTCATTCGACAGACAATCTTGTCAGTGTCAAGTGATTTGTATGAAATACTTACTTTTTTTTTGTCAAGTCAGTCTATAGTCAAGTTGGCCGTCATTTGTTTTGAAGAAAATGGTGAGAGGATTATCACCAGACGCGAAGATCGAACTAACGTGTCATGTCAATGATATGTTATTGGATTGAAACCTTGTCTTGACAGAAACACAAACAGACAAACAAAGTTATCCGTCAAAAGTTCCGTTTTATTCTGTTTTATTCCTATTGAGGTAGGTACAGGTACGGAACGCTAGAAACGGATTCACTATGTTCATATTTTAGGATCAATAGGTAACTATGTTATGTTATGGGCGGTGGGAAGTATTGATTTGTGTATAGGTAAGTTAAGTAGCTACTGTCATAATTTGATATTGGTCCTGCTTTTTATCAATACTGTAGGTACCTTTAGTATACGTGGGTATCTGTAAGATCCATGTCTGAGTTTTATCCACCAAACATCCATTTTGTGTAAATATTTGTACTAAGCCACGTGTTTTGCTTCGAGTTTCGATCCATCAAGGTTAGGTACTTCTTAGGGCGGCCGTCTACCTGCAGCTCGATCAGTTTATCGCCGAGCAACATACACGCACCAATACGTTACTGTTAAGAGGCTGACACCCGTCAAACAGCTTTCTCGCTTGCACATTTCAGATTAGAAGATTAAAGAAGATTTAAAATACTGGTACCTTCTAGGATGCAGCATAATACGATAGCAAATATTTGTCAAAGTAAATTCCTACCTACTGAGGTATCTTCTTTTCCTTAAAAAAATATTTACTAAGTATATTACAATAAATACAAGTATTTACAAGGGTACAAAATACACATGAAACAGTTGAGGTATCCGCAGACCGTAGCAAACGATCTAAAGATAGCTCAACTGATCCTAATCAGTGCCAATCGAATCGGTATCGGTAAAGGTTTAACTTCAAACTCAACACAATACAGGGAAATTTAAGCGGGAAAATCAATTAAATATAGCGCCCAATTTTATAGTTTTCGGTAATCCGAATGCCTGTAATTTGGATGTTTTCAAGAAAAGAGTGAATAGGTATTTTCTAGGTAAGCCTGCCACACCGTAGACCGCCTCAAGTCAGATGAGTGAGAAAAAAATCGTTCCATCCATTTAAAAGAAAATATGCGCGCGATATCCAACAAGAAGGTTTTATCTTTTTGAAACGAATACTCCTTTTTGCAAACTCCTTTGAAAACATCTTTGAAAGGATCTGACACTGGCAGATAATTAAAAACTCAATGTCAGTTTTCATTTTTCGCCGCGGTATTTTCATGTTTATTTTTACGTTAAAATCATGCAGTGAAAGTAATGAAGAAAATTAAAAACGGAATGATCAATGCGAACGGTTGTTTTGAAAGTTGGAAAAAAGTATTACCTAAACAGTTTTAGTGGTAAGGTTAATTAAATTGATTGGTTTTAGAATAGAACAGAATATTTATCATAAATAAGTACCTCATGCTACGTAGGTACCTACTACTTACCTACTCTGGTATGGCTGTTTATTTTATCTGGAAAAAAATAGTGTATTTTCCAAAGAGGTCGTATTCATTCCAAATGTTTTTTAAACATAGGTGATTTTTCTGGTATCCTGCTGTTTTTCTTGCATACCTAAATACCTACAAACCTACCTACCTACCAAAAAAACAAATTATATTTGCAGCTTACGTGAGTAGGTACCTACTCTATGTATGTACCTCAATTTTGACCTAATAGCCTAGCAGTTACAATTCAAATTACGTTATCATCATACACGCCAAATTTATCGACTGATGCGGTCGCGTGTTTTGAAATAATCTAGTTTTATTGTCAATTGTGTGTTTTGTGATATAAGTAATACATATTTTCTTGTTCAACCCAAGGTCCAGACTACTGCATTGACTCCAGCCAAGGATGACGTCATCAAAATGTAAGTGCTCTTAATTTCTTACAGCTTCTTGTCGTGTCTTTAGTTTCTTTAGAAACAGTGGTGAAAGGATTTTTAAGTGCGCCTCAGAGAGGCTCCTTTCGACTTGCGTTTGTACCAGTAGTGCACAAGAAGTTTTGAACAAAAAGTCATAGGTAGTTTACTTCTAGTATACTAGTATAGTTCTAGCTTAGTTCGGCATTGTCAAAACATTACCACGTGGACTAGGTACTAAGTTCGTCCTTGGTTTTCCATTGGTCTGAACCATCGAACTCAGGTTACCTATTGGCTATAGGTAACCGGAGTTCGAGGTTCAAAAAAGCTCATTTTAGTAAAAAACAGACAACACACTGTAAAGAAAAGATTTTAAAGAATGTTCAAATTGATTTTGTAATAAAGAAAATTGGGAACCCGAACCCAACTAAAAACCAAAAAAAACTATCCCAACCGATAGTTTTTTTACATATCGTCCGCTGTAGTATTCGTTGATTGAGATTCTGTTCGCGCATAATGTAAACTAGGAAACTAGAGCAATTTGATAAGTTTTATCTTTACAATACTGTGGAAATCCTTGCTCATTCTACCGATAATATAGTACCTAGTCTATTATATTCCAATACATAATTTTAAGTTAACCTATTAACTACGTTTGCGTACAGTTCTAAATTACCCGAGGCTTATTATTTTTACCTTGTTCCGTTGTTGTTGCGATAACAGATACCTAGTTGCAATTTTTTTGACGAGATAAAGATAGATGGTAAAGCGCTTTCTCGGTCACGAGTTCCCTTGATACATGACTATCTACTATCAGTCGAGACATAGGTACCTATCTACTTAGAATATGGTCGATAGAAACATTTTTTTATACAGCAAAAATTGTTTGCTTATGTATCGTTATTTTTTTTATGTTTCTTGTTTTTTGGGTGAATAAATTAAAGAAAGGGATTGTACTCGTTTCTATTAGCCTGCTCGTTTTTCAATTTCCCCGTGATTACTACCACTACTAATCTAGAGATAATCAGTACGATAGTATGTACATTTGTCTAGCTTACCTACCTACTAGATATTACATTGTAGGCCAATAAGTCGAAACCTAGTATGATGACCCTTGAACTTGGCTATATTTTATAACTATAAAGCTTTAGAACAAGCTACAAATATATTGCACCATTTTGCAGCTCGGAGTTAACCCTGTGAATTCAGAAAGGCGTTGCAGTAGCGAATTTTGGAATAAAAATTCAAAACGCGAATTGGTGTAGTGCAGATTATCCAGCGGATAGTTTAAAAGTTAAACTTGTATGCCGGGGACTTTATCAATTTATTTTGTTTTACTCTACGCGTCCCACTTTTGTTTTGGAGATCTACGGCCATTTCTGAAAGCTCGATCAAAACTAATCGGACGTCAAATCACTTGCTGTCTCTATCTAATTCGATGTAATAATAGCTGAGATGGCGAGTGATTTGACATCTGATTACGTTAGTAATCAAGGCAGGAGACTTTTCCACAAAATGCTAAGGAGACCGTCAGACAAGTTCACTCTCGATTATTTCAAGATATAAAATCACTAAATCATATGAAAAATCGCAAACAACCAAATTTCGGAGAATAATTACCATTACAAAAATATATTTGTAAATCTCTAAAACGTATATAAGAACGTACGAGCGAGAAGTCCTTTGACGGTTGTCGGCCTCTTAAGTGCAATCGATGACTGTGGTACAATTTGTCGCAGTAATAGTACCCACACCTCTCGTGTCTCGGCTGGGTGATAGCCTGCCACGCTACAGAAGCTTTAAACAAGATGTTCCAATACTTGTGTTTAAAAACTTCAGGGGGCTCAATCAAAATCAAAATCAAAACGGTCTTTTTTCAGTACCATCACAGGGATCACTTTGAAACGTCTTATATACTAGGTGAATCTATCGCGTTCCTCGCGACCAAAGCCTAGAAGAACGGGCAAGAAACTTACGGCTTGGTTCCTAGCGTTTTTTTGTATGATCCTTTTTACAATTTTATTATGGTACCTACTTAATTGTTTAGTGTTTTAATGAGTTGGAGCATAGATCAGTCCCAAGCTTTTTTGTCATCTATATAATCAGATATTTTATAGTAAGCTTTTGTACAAAGTTTTCTTTTTATTATGTTTTTGAATTTGCTAATCGACAACTGGTGAATCTCGCTTTGGACTTTGAGAAGCGTACACATTGTCCTGCAAACGATTTGCTTACTTTAGTGAGCCTAGTAGTGGGAACAGCGAGCTTATCTTTATTTCTAGTGTTAACATTATGTTAGTACCTACCCGGCTAGGATGTATGAAATAGCTGTTTTTTTTTTCGCGTTCACAGTGTTGGTTCCTTGGAAAAGTTATTCATATTGATGGGTACTTTAGCCACAAACACAAGTATTGGAACACCTTGTATAATATCGACGTATTTAAGTACGATAAACATGCCTACATTTGAGCTGGCACGGTGGTCTATAATAATGGTCTCCGGTATTCTATCCATATTCAGAATCGATATCATTGTTACTTTATCAAGGACGACTATCACTCGGCTATTCTCGACTATCACTCGGTTTAGAAAATAATTATGATACCTATTATTACTAGTTTAGTAGGTATATGTTTGTGATCAGGGGCCTAATCACGAATGAATTTTGTCATTGTTGTTGTTAATGTTCCTAGCAAAATTCGACCTTATTCTGTTTTAGTTAGGGATACGATACGCTTACGCAACTAATGGTAACGGTAGTTACTGATATCCATCAGATAATTTTCGATTACGATCGTCGGTAACGATTTTTTGATGATTTCAACTTATTTATTCAAATCGTTTCAAACGTTCAAAACGCCAACTTATATAATAAAAAATTGAGCAGAATAGTAGGTACCTAGTTGTTCTCTTTCAGAGGATCAAAAACTCATCATTCTATTGGTAACTGACTTAAAAAAGGCGTTTACAAGTGGTAAAGGTCATCAATGCGCCTGTGATTTCTTTGGCATTGCAGGCGTCCATAGGTTTATGGTAACCGCTTTCCATCAGGCAGGCCTTATGCTTGTTTGATTCTGTTGTATTAAAAAAATATAGTTAATGTTACTCCAAATAATAATAGGGCTAGTTTTAAGTAATGTTTAAATTTTATTTGAATTTGTAATTTAATATATTTTGTCCAAAACGGCAGATTGGCGCCTGGTGTTCCACGACTGATGTTCGCTAAGAATTGCAAAGCGTTTTCTGCTAGGGGCTAATTCTAATTCTCATCATCATTATCAACCTATTTTAGTCCACTGCTGGACGTAGGTGTCTCCGAAGACGCGCCACTGAGCCCGGCCTTCGGCTCTTCTCATCTAGTATTTGCCAGCTACATTTTCGCAGACCCTCGCCCCACATTGCTGGTGGACGATACTAATTCTGATTTTAATGCAAGGCATTGGATATAGGAAAGGATAGGTTGTTTGGCGAACGTCTGCGCCTTAATTAAATAAAAATTTTACTTCTCTTTACGTGTCAGAGTGATGGACTCGTACAGTGACACATAGGGCACGCTCGGTTTTGCTCAGTGCGGTAATTGGTGCAATTGTTATGGTTGCTATGGTAACCACTTCACATCACATGGGCCATCTGCTTGTTCTATCACTTTTTTAATAAAAACCTGGCAGTTTTTATCAACATTAAACTTGAAGATATTTTTAATTTGTTGTAAGCCAACCTCTAAAAAAAACAGAAAGAGGTAACAACATTGGTAAAAGAAGGCCAATGCAAAATGTACTTTGCCTGGATGGAAAAGCAATGTGACTTAAAAAAACGCCTTTGTTAATGTCAACTCACCTATCATCACCTACACCAATCTAAAATCTCCGATATAACAGTATAAACTATGTAGGTCCAGTGATAAATGACGTACACTAACGTTATGCTACGAATATATTATTTAGCTCTAGGCTTGGAAGCAATAGGTCAACTTTTATCGGTTCCACTATGGCCTTATTGTGAGTCACGGTATTGCCCATTCGTGAAGTTTATCGACACCAATTTACCTAATTCAAAGGTGCGGAAGGGGAGTTGGCTTCTAGCCAGGGTTTATTTTAGCAGGGTTTTACCGGTAAACTTTTGTTTTGGGAGTTTATCGGAGAGCTGCTAGACTTTCATCTCACCTTATCTTGAACCTCATTACCCTAATTGTTTTTTTTTTTGCCCATTATCCACTGCAGTCTATAGTGACGCAGATACTCGTACCCCTTAGGGCCTAGTCCCAGATTTTTTGGGACATTACACGCGCTGATATTGGTTTAACTAACATTTTTGTATGGCCTCACGAAATTCTCTAAGTGTCGGGTAGGGGCGCTTTTTGTGTTTCTAAACAAATATGCATGTTAAATCAACACAATTGTCCTCATAATCAGTCTGAAGAAGTCCTCTGCTGGACCGGGATAGGCCTTTCTTATACATTTCCAGAAATAACGATTCTGCGCCCTCTCCATCCACTAACTTCCTACTACCCTCATAATGTCACCGGTCCATCGGGCGTCCATGGCTTCGTCTCCAGTTCGAAGCCGCCATTCAAGAACTTTTAAACTGAAAAAACAGCTTCACGACTTTGATCCCCAGGCACTGTAGATATTCTTTCAGATCTCTTAGTACCAAGTATTAACTCTAGATTCTTTGAGGACGTCTAAGGGGTCTTCCCAGTCAGAGGTACGTCCAAACATTATAGGTATTTAGCGTCCACATTTTGCAATATCTAATTGGTATTCCATACGTGACAGGTTGCAAGCCCATCGCTGCTGAACTTTTATTCTTCAGCAAATGTCAGTTCTTCGAGCTATAAATGTCCTACTCAACACGATACACACGTGTATCGTACACGCGTGTATTGTGCCAAAAAGACTCGAACTAGGGCATCTGTGCAGTTCACTGCATTGCAGCATTCTGATGAACGGTGACTTAAGTCCTGTATGTCTGTATTACATAAGCTGGACGATGATTATGAGCTAGAAGCACCTAGCCTCTATAGGCACTACCTGAATCCCTCCCCTAGTCTCGCTCGCTCTCGCTAGAACGTCCACATTGGTTTCGGTCTGTCTGTACTACAAACGGTGATGGAACAAACAGTTAGTATTCTAACAGCGGCAATGGGCTTGCAACCTTTCATTTATGGATTAATGACAGGTTGCAAGCCCATCGCCGCCAACTTCTGCAAAAAATGGTATGGGCCATATGAACTCGTACCTTTGGCTATCCCTCTTAGAAATCCTCAAAAACTAACACTAGGAGATCTGAGAGGTTATCTACCGTGCCTGGGGATCAATGTCCTGAAGCTGTTTCTGTTTCATTCTAAAAATTATGCGCAAACCATTGCAGCGATCTCAAAGTTACAACGGTGAATGGAAACATGGTGATGAAACCAGTTGGTATTCTAGCGGCAGTGGGCTTGCACCCTGCCAATACCTAATAGGCACATTATATTTGAATTTGACTACTACAAATTAGGCACCAAATGTATGCATGTATACCTACTATCCTTTTCCCCAACCCTTAGAAATCCTGATGTCTCTGAGCGGTAAGGCACTGAAATGCTTATCTGCTGGTGAGGTTCACAGACTCCTTCATCTTCCACGATCAGCTTCAGTAAATAAACAATTTATTGCCCACAAATGATCATTAATTCACCTTTTTTATCGTCTGGCTAGAACAAAGACTGAAATTCCCCATCTATCAAAGAGAACATGCAAAAAAACTAAGGGCTTTACATATTTCCTCATCTATTCTATTCAGTCGTCCTAAGAATGTCATTGTTTCTTTTGCGATGAACCAGGCAGATTTGAGGTCATCGCACCCTCGGTCAGTAGTTTTCTGTGACTCTGGCTTACATAGAAGCTTTAGCTGTTCTGTTTATTCTGTCGGTGTGCTTAGTAACTAGATATTATTCTGCGTGGGTATTATTGCAATTAGAGTGAGAGCTAGGTTTGTGTGTCAGCTCAACCGGACTTGTACCTATAAACTCCTATGTGTTATGAATCATGCATTAGCATCTTAAATCTCCTAGATGAGCTTTATTGCCATTGACTAGCTTATTGCATAAGTTTGTTACTATAAACCAACACAACTTATGATAAAAATCAAAATCGAAACGAACCACGAGCGGAAACAAAATGAGGTGACATTTGCGGATTTCTTAGATATACCTACCATAAATAAGATTTTAAAAAGAAATTCATCAAAAATATTCCAACCCTTTGAAACTTCTTATAAACTAAGTGAAACTTGGCGCCAGTTCCTCGCAACCAAAGCCTTGAAGACCAGGCAAAAATCTTACGGGCTCTTAGCTCTTTTTGTAATCCTTCTTACAAGGTACTTAATAGTTGTTAGTTATAGTCATAAGTTTAAATTTTAGTACTTAATTATTGTTAGGTTTGGTCATGAGTTGGAGCTAGTTTAATGACAAGCTCTTTGGTGATCTGTATAATCAGATATCTTAAATAAGCTTGTGTAAAAACCAAATGTCCTGCAGATTTATCTAGTGGGGCCTAGTCAGTAAATTATCTGCAATATTGGACAACAATGGGCGACGTAGCCAATTATCAGGGGTGATCGAAAAATAATCAGAGTGTACACAAAAATCCTATATTCCATTTTGTCGAACCAAAACAAAAGTTAATCCACGTTATAAGCAAAACAGTTGCCAGTGACATCTCTGCGTAAAAATCTAACAAAATTGTGCATATTTCAGCGTTTATTTACTAGCCACATCAAGTTTGTCTAGATCTATAAAAGCGTCAGATAAAAAAACAAGATGCAGCGGACGTTGACCTCCTCTGCCGGTCCTGCCTCACGCCAGATATGATTCGATAGATAACTGTATAGATAGATTGGTAGGTTTCTCATTTTGTACAAACCACACACATTGTAAGTAGGTATGTAATAAACGTGATGAAACATTTTTTTGCTACCTTGTGTTGCTAGCCAACAACTTATCATCGATCAGTTGGTCTTGCGATCAATTTTTTTATTTGTCTGTCTGTAGATTATTTTTTTACAGCGACTATCAAACGTTATCTTTTTAAATCGAAATCGGAAACTAAAAGCTGAAATTTTGGATTTGATTTCTTGACCTCGTCTTCAGCAAAATAGAGTTTGATTTATTATGAAAATAATAGCTTCAGTTCTCTCATGATATAAGCACCTTTGGTTATGAAACAGTTGGTTTCTTAAATTATTCTTATAAAACTGTTTTCTTTGTTTTACTAATAACCAAACTAAGAAGTTTCTTAATATAATTCAATTCAACAAAAAGTCGTGGTTCGAAAAGTTGCATTTTAGTAAATAATAAATATTGGTGGACATTCCACACAGCACTATCTCGCCCCAAACTAAGCCAAAGCTTGTGATATAGGAATCAGATAGCTGATGTACTACTTATATACTTTTTTTTGTAAATAATATATAACACCCAGACAGAGAACAAACATCTATGTTCATCACACAAATGTTTATTATCGAACCCACGGCCTACGGCGCAGATGGCAGAGCTACTACCAACTGAGCAGTGAAGGCTGTCTATCCTTTGCTACATCATTATCAGCCTGAGGAAGTCCATAGTCCTCTCCTACACATTTCAAGGAAGAACGATTCCGAACTCTCTAATCCACCTACTTCCCGCGATCCTATCAATGTCGTCTGTCCATCGTCACTATCATTTGCTACAATCTCACCTAATTGTAACCGACTATGCAGCAGGACTATCTAAAAGACAATCTATTCACTATGTAATTGAAGTGCGAACAATGGTCTATGATGGACCACACAATTTTTTGCTCAATTACCGAAATGTCGGTCACAGGTATCACATAACTGCTCATGACACAATACAACCCAAGTTCAATACTTTGAACATTGTGGCAAAGATGAGGCAGGCAATTAAAATTTTACGATAAAAGTTGTGTCTGAAAATACCTTACATTTTACTGAATAAACATAGATATCCCCTCAGATTAATACCAAGTGCCCCTTCCATTTCTATCCCTCCATGTTAATATTTCTTGTATTTACCCCCAACATAAAATTTTTTCATAATCATAAATTACAATACAATACCTACGAAATCAAAATTAAATATAAAAAAACATATCAGTATACAATCAAACATGCTCATAAAAAAAAAATCAATAATAATATAATAATAAAATATAATAAATCAAGCATTGCTTTTTTATAAGCATTGCTTTTTTATAGGTGGTAACCCACTTAACATCAGGTGGGCCATCTGCTTGTTTTATCAGCTAGTTGTATAAAAAAAACATTCACATGAAAAAGTAACAAATAGTTAAAAAAAAACTCAAAGAGGCTCGTTTTGTGCACTAATATTGCTGTGTATTCAGTTCTCTCACTTTCATTTAGATCCTTTTAATATTTTTATTTACAAAATATTCTATCTTGTAATCGTTATCTCGAAAGATAGTTATCATAGCTACATATATTAATGGTATCATAGCGCTTGCATTAATTAAGCGGATCATGCAGAAAGCTCATTTATATCTGTCGCTTTGAGCTTGCATCTCGATGAGTCAGCGTGGATATGCAATTTGAATATAATTTGCATTCATCATAGATAAGCTTTAAATATACTAAGGACGTCAGATGTAAGGAATGCCATGCTATAATATATTTGACGATAAAAAAATATACCAAAATGTTTTTTAGATCACCTTTTGATATAAAAGAAAAGCTTTTGCACAGAATTTATTTCCTCTAAAAGGCTTTAAATCAAATCAAAATGTTTATTTTGTGTCTCTTTAGGCTATAGCCCTACACTAAGCTCTGGGTTGCTATCAGTATTCTAAGACTGTTGATTATCTATCTAATAAATCAGCCTACGCTCACCCACTGCTGGGTATAGGCCGCCTTTTTAGCACGCCACTCGTTCCGGTCTAAGACTCTTGGATAGGAGATTATGAACCATTTTGCAAGGTAAGGACCTTACATTACTTTATTAAACATTCGTACGAAGTAAATGCATTGTGGCTAGTCCAAACATTAACTGGTGTATCACTACTGCGTAAGCTCGAAATCCTGTCATTATTTCAGCGCTTAACTTCTGCCATTGTCTAACTCTTCCTTTTTTCATTCATAATATATTCATTCTGGAATAGACGATATCAGATACAGGGATATATAGATAGATAACACATTTATTTGCCTAACTAATACACACAGACACAAAAATACAAAATCAGAATAAAAAAAACAACAGAATTAAAACAACAAATAGAACAAATATTTTAAATAATAAGCTTTTAGGTGCATGTAGATAAGGAAATATCTTTTCTAATATCGTCCAATTCCAGAATTTTTATAGATCACGTATCACTCGTGACTGCATAGTTTACCGACTGGAGTATAACATTATTGTGTAGAATTTCCGGTATAATTCCTGTATATTCCCCAGCCACGATGGTGACATTCTGTGGTCCACTTCTGTGCAAAGCTCTTTGACAGGCGTGTAGGCTGACTACATCTGCCAGTACCGTTACTCGACACAGTAACCGCGAGCAGATTAATGACGGGTCCAGCGCATGGCTCGGGGGATCAATACTTCTAACGTCACGCTTTACAAGATAGATGGACACTTAGACGTAACCTAGTGCGACGTACTAGATGGGCTATGCTAGAGAATAGCATGAGATAGATCAGGGGTGGCGAACCTTATTGAATCAACGTGCCATTTTTTCTAAGAAAATATATGAGGCCATAGACGTGCCCTCAAATAATTGCAACGAAAATGTTACAATATTCATTATCTCTAATACTATAAGACTCAAAGTCCTGACTGACTGACTGACTGACTGACTGACATATAGACAACGCACAGCCTAAACCGCTGGTCCTAGAGACTTGAAATTTGAGGAGTACATAGGTCTTATGGCGTAGAGGTGCACTAAGAAGGGATTTTTGGAAATTCAACCCCTAAGGGTGTAAAAAGGGTTGAAAACGTTTGTATGAAAAATAGTATTCCTTGAACCTACAAATTTGAAACTTGGAGTACATATACTTCAAGGCAAAAAAAAAGGAAAGGCATTTTTAGTTTTTTAAAACTACCCTTAATAAGGGTGCAAAGGGATGTAAAAGTTTGTATGGGAGTTTTTTGACCACTGGACTTAGAGACTTGAAATTTGAAGAGTATATAGGTCTTATGGCGTAGAGGTGTACTAAGAAGGGATTTTTGGAAATTCAACCACTAAGGGTGTAAAAAGGGATGAAAACGTTGGTATGAAAAATTGTATTCCTTGAACCTACAAACTTGAAACTTGGAGTACATATACTTCAAGGCAAAAAAATAGGAAACACATTTTTAGTTTTTTAAAACTACCCTTAATAAGTATGCAAAGGGATGTCGAAGTTTGTATGGGAGTTTTTTAACGCGTGGTGCGATTGACTTAAAACTTGAGGTAAATATACTAAGAAATAAATAATTAACAATAACACTTTGAAGTTTTGATAATTACCCCCGCAAAGGGTGCAAATGACTGTAAAAGTTAGTATGGGAGATTTTTAACGCATAGTGCGATTGATTTCAAACTTGAAGTAAATATACTCCTCAATAAATAGATTAAAATCACGTTTTCACTATTTTAAAACTACCCCTGCAAAGGATGCAAAAGACTGCCAAAGTCCCAAGGTTTGTATGGGAGATTTTTAACGCGTAGTGTAATTAACTTCAAACTAAAAGAAAATGTGTTCTGTGGATAAATAACAAAAAAACAGTTTGATTTTCGAAAACAACCCCTGAAACGTTACCCTCCATCGTTGCGCTCGAGTAAAAAGGATACAACGAAGCGTCAATGTTATATTCTGTGTTATATATGGGATATTCTAAAAACGGGAATCTTGAGTTGGTACGAAGAGATATGAGGGTATCTACCGTGATTGGGGATCAAAGTCGTGAAGCTGTTTCGTTTCGTTTGTTTTTGAGGTAGAAACTAGGAACAAATAAGTACATATTTTCCGTGTAAGGTTGTCTTTGTTGTATTTGTCATGTTTGTGCCAAACTCAGTCAGTACCTATACCTACCTACCTAATATAGGTAATGTACGCCTATAGGTATCCCATATACCTACGTAGGTATTTAAAATCTTACCCTAATAATATACAAATCAATGCGAAAGTTACGATGTTTTGATGTTTGTGGCTCAATCACGGTTCACCACTTCAACGCGTGCGAAGCCGCGGGAAGCCACTAGTTATAATAATAATTTCAACAAAAATTCCAACTCGTGTTCCTAGAGCTGCAGCAGCCCGGAGGGCGATTTAGCCAAGTAGTTTCTGATAGGATTGGGCAGGGGCAAGCTAAGTAGCGGATAGTTTGAACTAAAAATGCAAACCGTTTTGATCCGTGGCATGCCCAAAATAATATCGCTCCCTCGCATCCCTGACTAGATTATATCCTTCCGCATCTAGCACACAATGCAGAAAATTTCCACTGTTTTCAAATAAACCCTCGCTAGACTAAGTTAACCACCTTCTCTACCCACTGCCACACTTTAGCATTAACAATTTTTCGCTAAAAATATTTGTCATTGTTTTTAAAAAGTAGGTTTACAGTAGCGACCCAATTATTTTATATTAAGGATAAGGCTTATACTAGATTGGGTGAATCCTACCGTAACAAACAAGACTCAACAACATCAAAGTAGCAGCAACTAGCTCATCCCTTCTTGAACAACTGTTAACACCCTTTCTCCACTCGTGAAGTTCTCAAAGTAGGCCAGAAAGCACTCTAAAATCATAGATTTAAAATTCTCCCTACTACTTAATGGCATAATAAAATTCTGTAAAAATAAAACGAAAGATGCATTTATAGTTGGAAGCTTTTCAATGCTACAATAACACTAACCCACCGGAATCATTTGGAAACGCGGAACTTGCATGTCAAATGTCGACTTTGTCTGATGATTTAGAGATTATGAGTAACGGAAGACTCAACGGAAGCTCAAGGTTACTGAAATTACAAAATAAAATATGATTCAAAGTTGTGTCACACGTTCTACGACTTTTCTTTGAGGATCAGCTTTTCTTTGAGCGATAAAACATTTTATAAAAGAGTTAAACTATTTTCAGTTGTTGATATGATTTCTGGTCTTTCTAAAAATGAGACGTGAAGGGTTGAAAAATTTGTAAAATTGGTGCTCAGAAGATAAAGTATCATCATTTCTTTCTGAACAAAAAGAACCAATGCTAGTAAGCAAGTTTTGCATAACTTCTTATCTATATTAAATTATATTATTTTGTAGCTGAATATCGTCAAAAGTGGGCCAAGTTTGTCCCACTATGTTCGCTCGGCGGAGCTTTAAGCGCGACCGGTCGGCCGGCCATTGAACCCGCAACCTACTCTGCTATCCTGAGTTTGCGAGATATTTTACAATATTTGCTAAAGGGCCATGTACCCAGCATCTTACTATTGCTTACAGACTGAGTGCAGGTCATTGGTTACGGGGATCTTAGCTTTTTTGTAGGATGGAAGAAAATAAGATGTTGTGCCGGTTATATAAAAGCAGGAAGATAATGATGACTCGAATCTACATCATAATAACTGCCTCGATTATTTGTCTTTAGTAATTTGTAAAATCACTGTGTAAAGACATAAAGCTTTGCTAACGTTCCAACATCCAGTATTTCCAACTGATATCGATATGAGTTTTTTTTTATACTCAAACTAAACTCAAGAGACTACTAATTACTAAAAAGTCGACACTCAAATATCCTATTTTCATCCTCGGTGAGGATCGAACCCACAATCTACAGCGTAGAAGGCAAAGCTCTGTGTGTGAGGCATAACAAGATAGTAGTTTTTATATAATTACATTAAGTCACGCACGGGCAAAATGCCCCAAATTCTTCCAGTGTTTCCTAATAGGCTATTCATTATTGCTAGGTCTACAAACTTTGACCAAAACCGGTGCCTATCAAGATTTTAAGCAAGTTTTCGTGACGATTTATATTGATTTTGAGAAACAGCTATGATTTGATTTAAGAATCATTGGGCCTGTAAAATCTCGGTTAGATAACGGTTGTTGGATCGATTTAGAAATTCATTTGCGCGGAGATAGAGTGACGTTCCAAAAGCTTTTTTTTAAGTAATGAAACCAGACAGCTTTTGATGCTACGTGCTCGCAGTCACATAACCAATCGCATTCAAGTTTCTTTATCAATAACCCAATGTATTTTAGAGATATTTTTTTTATACAACTAGGTATCTGATGGAACAAGCAGATGATGTTAAGTGTTATTGTGACTAAATGTTAGTGTGACCTGATGTTAAGTGGTATCCATCACAAGCATATCATCGTAAGTCACCCACGATAGGAACGTGCCCTACGATGCACTGCCCTGCGTCCATCAACTTGAGGCATACAGATGTTAAGCCTCATGTGCCTGTAATTACACCTGCAACCTGCAACGTGCACGTGCAATGATCCTGCAACGTATAAAACCCTGTATTGTTACTGAGTGCTGAAATAAAAACCAAATAGATTCACGACTTTGATCTTCAGGCACGGTTGATATCAGATCTCTTATTTCAGATTAATTTATTTTATTCCAGTATGATAATATGGTACACTTAGAAAAGTCAAAATTTAACTCAAAATATAAAACGAATAGACATAGACATAGATAATCATTTATTTACTACTGGACAAGCAACATACAAAACATGAGAATGAAATATATTTGTGCGTAAATCATAAATAACACAATAGAAAAACAAAAGAAAAAAATATATAAGTAATTACAAAATAATGTTAAAACCTACATGTTTTAATATGAGGGCATTATGGTGAGTCTTAAGCTCCGTAGCTCGGTAACGCTATCGGCAATCGTCATACGATTATACCAGCATTTTAGTCCACTTGAAAAAAATAAAAAAAAGTCTTAAGCTCAGCATAATGCCCACTTATGAGTAGACGCTGTTATTTTGCCAAGACCCTGTGAGAACGTGTATTAATGTGATAAAAGTGTAGTTTAGTAATTAGATAAATAATAAGACAGTGTGTGTAAATGATAATAATCAAAGATAAATAGAAGAAAGAAATATACACTTAATAAACTAGCTAAATTAATTACTATTATTATTATTATTATTTAAGCCTGCATGGTTCCACTGCAGGGCAAAAGCCTCCCTATCCCCCTTCCACTCTTTACGGTCTTGGGCCCTTGAGGTCCAATTTTCAAAAAAATATATCGATGTCTTCTCGCCACCTCCATCTGGGTCGGCCACGGTGCCGCTTCCCGTTGTTAGGGCTCCACTCGGTTGCTGCTCTCGCCCAGAGTTCCTCGGACATACGGCCAAGTCCCACTTGAGTCTTGCTGCTTTTCTGGAAACGTCAACAATTTGAGTTCTGGAGCGTAGTATGGTATTACGAATGTGGTTGGTAAGTTTCACGCCGAGAATACTACGCTCCATCGCGTTTGCAAACCTCGAGGGCAGACCTCTGCTGAAATTACTAAAAAAACAAAAAAAATGACTTTGGTTCTAAGTACCAACTCAAGATTCTTTGAGGATGTCTAGTTGGGGTAGTTAGAGGTAGGTTACAGAAAATTAAAAATATCACAGAAAACTTAACGTGTACTGAAAATGACAAAATTACAAAAAAACAACCGTATATATTTTTGCATCTCTTCATTTTAGCAAGCAATAATATTTTAATAGGTACGTAATAACGATTAACTTTTAAAACTGAGTTTCATTAATTTGCATAAATTACCTGTCTGAAGATTATTTTAATTCATAAGCCTCTCAGTTCAGTTTGTAGTAGCTCTGGCTGTTGCGCTGTAGATCGCAGGTTTAAGCTCTGATTTCACCATGCTATATTAGATTAACAAAGGCTTAAAGGACCGTTAAATATGTCAAATATTACGCGTTAGACATCTAAGGTAAGATTTAACGGGCTGTTAATCCTTTAGTAACTAACAGAGCATGGTGAAATCGGCTCTGATACTCACAAATAACAAACGTTGTGTGATGAAAAATTAAATATATGGTTTTTCTGCAAGATGTGGGTACCTATATACCAAAATGTAATATTTGGAGGTACCTCTGACTATCCCCCTTAGAAATCCTCAAAGAAACCTAAGTTGGTACTTGGTATAAAGAGATCTGAGGGGATCAAAGTCGTGAAGCCGTGAAGATCAATTTCATACAAAAGGATCATACAAAAGAACGGTAGGAACCAAGCCGTAAGTTTGTTGTCTGTTCTTCTAGGCTTTTGTCGCGTGGAACTGGTACCTAGCTTTAAGACATTTCAAAGTGATCCTTGTCATTTTATTGAATAAATACCTTTTGACTTTGAAGCTGTTTTCAGTTTTCAGATGCTTATTTTACCTTCAGCCATATTTAGTATGGTGACTATAGCCGGCTTTGAAACACTCTGATGTTTTCTAAAAGCACTTAAGTTCATAGTCTACGCTTAATTAACATATTTACTTTCATCGAACCGCGCGAGCCAGCGAGTAGTACGATTTTCTATTAAAATCTTATTATAAATTGCGAGTCCAGCTTTAGCTGAGCTTAGTTTTATTTTTATAGCTCACCCATCATAAGTGAGTACTTATTTTTTAAATGTAGGTATATACAATTTACCGCACAAATAAAACCACTTTTGTGTATTCATATTTTATCATGATTTGGTATTGGTCTTATTGACTCTTGTAACTCTTGAACTCTTCGTGGTAAAGATACTGACAACTGAGCTGAGCTTTTAGCTCGCAATTTTTTTAAATATAATCACTGAAGGTGAATGAGAAATTGCAAATAGCCATGTTTCGGGGAGGCTCAACAAGAATATAATATTGATCCAAAAACGTATTCCTACTAAACATTTTTTAAAGTACGAGAACCTTCTGTATAACGAATCATTTGATGTTTCAAGCATAGTAAAAACAATCCATCACAGAATACGTCGCTTTAAGAAGCTTCGTATCTACGATGGAGACCCGTTGCTGAGCGGTGACCAATTACTGACTGTAACTCAGCAAGCATCCCAGCGCGCCCGCGCCGGCGCGTATAAAGGGATTGGCAAAAACCCCAGGCCTTTCTTAGAATCCACCAAGAACTTGATTGCTACCGATATTTTTTTATTTATAAACTTTCCAGCATACGCCCTAAGGCATACTCCCTTCCTTTTTCCATTGATCTAGGTCTTGAGCTGGATAATGGCCAAAGCTGATAGGTACTTTTGCAAGATGGACTCTTAGTAATTCTCTCAATAATCTCTTGACTATCATCGTATCTCTCGAGTTTATTTTAGGTACTACAGTTTCCATGTAGGTACGCATGTGTCATGCTCACAAGTATGACGCGCATTGACTAGAAACGGCTATAAACATATACAAGCATTGACTTGCATTCACACGCGCAAGTCGCAGGCGCAAGTTCAAGGCTGGTCAATTCCCGCTTCCCATTGCATGTGCATGCGCATTAATTCAGCTCACAAACTACCACCATTGTCTATCACTCTAGTGTGCAAAGAGTAATCATTGTGATTACAGAAACGCTTTTCAGGGTACGACAAAGCTAGGACCATAATTCACTGCTGAAAGTCCTTTAGAAGTCTTTTATCATTTTGAAAGCTATCACATAATACAATAGCAAATTGCTTATTCTCTGAAAGTATCCACTGTGTCCATCAAACAGAGTGGCTTATGTTTGATCATGCCTCACAGAGGCTCCTCTAATGCACTGTGGGTACAAAGGCCCGTGCTTAAAGTGTGTGTTGCATCTCTCCTAGTGCCGAGGTCGGGGAACTCATAAAGGATTAATGACACTATTGTGGGTGCGTGCGTTTTCGTCTTCCATTTTTATGCAACCACCTGCGGCATTTACTGCCGTCTCGAGGATTATGGAGACGCTTTGTAAACGGACGAA
The DNA here is from genome assembly GCA_932294275.1 of Chloroclysta siterata. Lineage (NCBI taxonomy): Eukaryota > Metazoa > Arthropoda > Insecta > Lepidoptera > Geometridae > Chloroclysta > Chloroclysta siterata. The sequence continues at coordinate 22,795,042 of OW028588.1, forward strand.
GCGTGTAATTTTAGACAAAACCGTCTTCTACTTAGCCACAGGGCTTCTGTAAGCTGTGTTATTATTATATGTTATATATTCAAATAATCAGTATACATTATTATCACCAGCCTGAAGGAATCCACTGCTGGACCTAAGTCGTCTTCGTTCTGGGAAGAATTGCGATTTCAGCCTTCATTATTTACCGATTTCTGGATGATGTTTATAGCTTTATCCTTCGGAGATAATTCTTTTGTTAAGGTTAATTCTGTGAAAAAATACAAATTTAGAATGTTCATACCGAAAAACTTACATTTAATGAAAAATAAAGCACTGTAAAGCGATAATAAGCAATACCTATTCATTTGAATGCAATTCTAGGAAACGGCAAATGCATACTATTGGAAACCTTTGAAAATCGCCGTTCTGACCTTGCGATCTAGTCACTGGCTTGCCAAACAGTTTGCACTGTGTATTTACTTAGTGTTTGCCTGTGTCGACACCGAAGCTGGTAGGGCTGGCAAATTTAAAGCTATTTGTAATTAACAGCCACTTATCTGTACCTCCATGAACTTAAATATGAACAGCAGGTTACAGAGAAATGCAAACAATATTGAACACTCCTTTAGCCTAGTCAGAATGGTTTTGGAATTTAACCGTGAAATCCTTAAGTTTGAACTTTACTACACCTTAATCTATTTAGAATCATAGAACAGAACATTTTGCCATACCAATCCGAGGGTAATTTTTTTATTAGAGATTTAATTTTATCTTGGAGCAGGTTATTAATTCTCTCTCTGCATTTTTCAGTCTGTCCACTTCATGTCTACTTTTCTCTGAAGCAACATTGCGAAATTCATGAATTTCAGCTCGGTTATTGGACAACCTTACAAAGTTTCATGAATGTATTTTGGTCAATAACAGCATTGACTTTGTGCCTTTTATTACATTGTATAACCGCGGTCAAAACGTATCACCATAATATGCTGCTCTTCTATCATGCCTGGATAACCGTAGGACGATCATTAGGTTTAAAGATATTTATTCTCAAAAAAGACAGATTATAGTCACTTACACACTTACATTAATGTATGGTTTTATTCTGAATATTTGACGTCTACTCTTTTCACTCCTGTCTTTCTGTCCTGTATGTCTCCAATCCAAGTCCGAGTTGGTGTGAACTGTGAAGCTGAAACCGAGTATATGAAGTGGAAATGGCCTAATGGACATCAAAAACAATTCAAAAAATTGTCTCGACGCCTACTTTTAGATCTAGTATTAGATAAAGCTCTCCTCTTTTTGGGGCTTAAACAATAACGCTTGAATTTTTTACTGCTTTAAGTTCCAAAAACTCTGAAATCAGTATAAATCTGAAGCGTTTTTGTCATTTTGGGAGTTAATGGGAATTTTTATTATTGGAAATATAGAGACATAGTAGGTAGGTACCACAACAATGTAATTTGAGGAAACGTTTTATATACGAGTAGGTAGGTAGAGTCGTGATTTTATTTTAACTTTACGCACTCAGCGACATATAATTATCTTTAATGCGTTATTGTAATTAAATTGAATAGTTCAAGTAGTTCGATGCTCCAGCGTTCTGTATGCGTCATTACATGCAGATCCTTATGTCAATATGTGAGGGCATTTCGTAAGGATTGCGTGTGGGTTTATTGGCTTTGAAGGCAGTGACCATAGTGCATTCCATTTATATCTTACTAAAATAAATTCTCCTACCCGATAGATCGATGACATTTTGAGGATCGCGGGAAGTCGGTGGATGGAGAGGGCTCAGAATTGTTCTTCCTGGAAATATATAGGGGAGGCCTATGTCCAGCAGTTGGCTTTTTTAGGCTGATGATTATGTTGAAAATATTCTCTGGCGAGACTACCAACCATACGCATTGTAAGGGCTCGATGGATAAAAGATAAAAGATAAAAGATAAAAGATAAAAGATATTTATTGTTTATGAAACTAGGTACATATTTTGGTGTTGAGGTTTTTTTGCGTCACACTAGTCCAGCTTAAAAGCATATAAACAGGCACAGATAAAAAATAAAAACAATTTAAATTAAAATCATGCAAAATAAAATAAAATTAAGATAAAACAAATTAAAATAAAACACGGTGACATTAACAAAATAAAAAATGAGTGAATTTAAATGTCAAGTTACGTAGCTACTAATTAGATTTAGGAAAAAAATATAAAATTAATGTCATGTTGTAAATTTGTCATTTAGAAAGTCATCAACCTTATAGTATACTTTGTCCACTAATAACTTAGTAAGGGTGTTTTTAAATATATTTAAATCACTAATAGCACGTATTGATAAAGGAATGTGATTATATATTATTGGCGTCATACAGAACACACTTAGTCTAAGTAATGCTGTCTTGCAGGGCAATAAATATAGGCTACCCTCTCGACGACTACCAGCGGCATAGGGCTTAAAAAACTGAGGATTACTTTTTACAAAAGTTGCCACCTCGCATATATAGAGCGATGGGAGAGTTAAAATTCGCCACTGCTTAAAAACATCCCTACACGAATCCGTTGACCGCATGCCAAACATTGAGCGAATGCACCGCTTTTGTGCTCTAAATACTTTATCCTTATCTGTAGAGTTTCCCCAAAAGATAACTCCATACCTTAGTATTGATGCTGTATGGCCGTAGTACGCTGTGAGTACAGCCGGAGTGTTAACTACTTTACTTAATTTATATAGGGCATATGAAAATTGGTGCAAGCGCTTACATATATTGTCAGTGTGTAGCTTCCAATTTAACTTACTATCTATTTGTAACCCTAAAAATCGCGTTGATTCTGTTTCAATTATTTTAGTATTCAGATATTTTATGTTCAAATTTAGTGGTGTGTTGTGCCTTTGTTTGAAATTCATTAAGTATGTTTTAGATAAATTAATATTTAGTTTATTATATATTAGCCAATTAATAATTAATGTTAGAGTATGGTTAATGTCAAATTCCAGATTAATAATAGGGTCATTAGTAAATAATATTGTACTGTCGTCAGCAAATAATGTCATAGAGTTTTTCGTTACGTTTGGTAGGTCGTTAATATATATAATGAAGAGTAAAGGCCCTAACACACTGCCCTGGGGAACTCCGTGCGTTACTATTCTCATGTTAGAGGTGTATGTTGTTTCCGTTTGTGTTCTGGGGCATGTTTTTTTAATGTGCGTTATTTGCATTCTGTTATTAAGATATGATTTTATCAAATTATTTGCATTCCCTCTTACGCCATATCTCTCTAATTTATCAAGCAGTAGGTAGTGATCGACGTGGTCAAATGCTTTTGACATATCCATATAAAGAGCAATGGCTGTCCTTCTTCTATCTACATTTGTAGTTACCTTGTTTAAAAAATCATATATTGCCATATTTATAGTCTTATTTTTTCTAAATCCGTATTGACAGTCTGAGAAAAGACCATTTGATTCAAAGAACATGTATAGTTTATTGTAGAATATTTTTTCAAACACCTTTGAAAGTACGGGTATTAACGCCACCGGTCGGTAATTGTTAACGTCTTCCTTGTTACCTTTTTTATACAGGGGCTTGATTGTGGATAGCTTTAGCTTTTCTGGGAAGATGCCTTGTTCCATACATAGATTAACAATATGACTAATGACTGGTGCGATTGTAAATGCTACTTCTTTGATAATTTTGGTTGATATTCCATCGTATCCTACACTATTTGTATTTTTTAAAGAGCTTATTGTTTTAATGATGTCAAATGCCACGGTTGGTGTTAGAAATATTGAATATTGTTGTGTAATATTTTTGGAAATCTTAGCGTTAAAGTTAATACCATTGCCATTTTCATTATTCACAATGTCCGAATACAAATTATTATTACTGATTTCAATGTCTATGTTAGGATCAATTAAATTATTAATATTATTAGTAATGGGGTTAGTGTCAGCGTTTATATTATAATTATTACATTTTACCATGTCAATAAAAAAATTATTAAATACATTTGCAAGTACCGTAGGATCGGTTATTTGTTTGTCATTTATCACTAACTGTTGGATGCTTTCTGTAGGTTTATTACTGTTCAGGTTGTTAATAATATTCCATGTTGCTTTTGACTTATTTGGTGCAGTTGTAATATTGTAATCATTTTGTGCTTTTTGTGTAAGTCTGATTATTTTCTTATAACGTAAAGAATACGATTTAAATTTATTTTTGCTATCTGCACATCCTGTAATTGTTACCCAAAAAAAAATGGAGGCCTTTTGTTACCCAAAACTTTCATAGCATAGAATAAACTAACCAGCTCGCGAATTTACCTTATTTTTTAGACATAGGTACAACAAAATGCCGCAAGTTGAGGCAAAAATAGGCAATAACATGTTTATCAGATTTAAGATTAAATCAAAACTGTACAATTACGCACAATGCGGTTTTTACTAAAAATAACTACCTCTGAAGTAGAGACATATAAGGAAACATTAACTTTTTACCAGAAAGACCGCAGAACTCTAGATCTGATCTGATCTTTTATGGTTTATCACACCTTGTGAGTAAGTTGACTGTATAAATAGAGACAGTTGATTTTTTTTATGAGAGTAAGTGATGAAACAAGCTGATGGTCGACCCGACATTGGGCGGTTACCTTTGGCTATACAAATAGCATAACCTCATAGAACACGTTCACTGATGACGTGCCCTACATGGCATTGCAATACGTCCATCACTTTGAGACGTAAAAATGTTAAGATGTGTCTGTATTAGGTACCCCAACCCAGACCCCTTATCCCTTTAAATCGGAACACAGCAAAGCAATCATCTCTGCTTTGCGACAGAAATAGAAAGGTGGAGGTACTTCCCCGGACGAACTCTTCTACAAAGAGTACTAAAGGTAAAGAAGTCTTTAGTATAAATAATGATTGCTAGGTTCCAACTCAGATATAATCTTTTTCAAATACCTGCAACTTTATCTCTGGTTGTTCATACGGATCTACAGTTTACATGCAAATGTTATGTGCTTTATAACCCCTCTGGGAGAAATCGTTACATTGTAACTTTTATTGACCGTTTCTTCGAACTGTCATAAAACGTGCAGTGACTTTTCTAGGTTTTATTGTGCAGTCTGTAACTGCTGTAACCATCTGGCTTTGGATTATAATTAGTATGATTTAAGGGAATGGCGAAAGGTTTATCTATATTTTAGAGGATAAATAAATTTACCGTGACCATCTCACTGCCAACTGCCAAGACACGCTACGGTTAATTAGAGTTGAGTTTATTTAACTCGAGTGATTGCACTATGCGCCAGTTGGTTTAGACCAACATAGAAACTTTACGTGGTTTTATACGGGTTTCAGAAACTTTCTTTCAGAAACACGAAGAAATCAATAATCTCATTAATATTTTGATCGTCGACTTCATTTAATTAAATCTCCCTATTCTTAGCTGATTTGTGTGCCAGTAGTGAATAATTGCGATGGCAAATTTAAGAATGCTTAGATAAAAGATAACATACTCGTTAGGACATACACGTACCTTTGGTAAATGCTTGTGATTCTCGATATTCTTACGCCATAAAGAATCACTTTTGTTTTTTTTAATGTTCTGATTCTTTTGTCTAGCTAGACGTTTACAGAGGACGAAAAGAGCTCACAGGAATTGCTCCGACAAAAGATTTTTGCGAAGTCCTCTTGAGATTCTCTTTCACATTTTATCTGAAAGGTTCTCAGAATGTGTCGTGTTACGTTACGGGCCGAGCTATCTAGTATCAAAGAGGTCGTAAGGTTTTTGTATGGAGCCTGGCCTATCTGCCGAAAATATTTTCTTTTTCAAACTTGCTGTGTAGAATGAATCTAGTAAATTTAGACACTCAGACGAACAAAATATTAAATAACTAGCGGCCTGTCCCAGCTTCGCATGGGTGGACATAATTTTTTTCAACGTTTTAGGATTAAACTTAGACCGTGGTGGGTTCGAGTCACTTCTAACTCGCGCCTTGCCCGGGCCCGCGCTGGGTGAGAACGCGCCCCGTGACCTTATATTTTTAAAATCTTTTGAATGGAATGTCCGATTTGAAAAATTCAAGAAGTAATGTATAGGTATTGAACCAGTCTTAATTATGAAAAGATTTATTTGGATAAGGATTAATACCAAGGTACAAATAAAGACCCTTTTCTATCGGCGGCATTTCAATTAAATTTTTATAATAAAAGAACACTTATTGTGACATAACTATAATAGTTAGACATATGCTGTCGCGACATTTTTTGTAGATAGTGACGTGTTCTACAAAATCGTAGTACATTATTTTGTTCTATCATCAATAGTTTTCGCAGCGCACGCGATGTAAGGTTTTCTTTTTCCACCTTGGGTTACATTATTAGAGTTTTAGTAAGGATCCCTGATTTTTTTGAAAATATAATATAGCCTATGTTACTCAGGGATAATGTAGCATTCTAATGGTGAAAGAATTTTTGAAATCGGACCAGTAGTTTTTGAGCCTATTCGTTACATACAAAACAACAAAACAACAAAACAACAAAACAACAAAAATACAAATCTTTTCTCTTTATAATATTAGTGTAGATATGATAGTATAAGCCGTCGCGTTTCTGAGATAAGAAATTGTCTTAAAAAATTGATGCTTTAGAATACCATAGATCAATATTTGTCGTTCGTATAAGTGTTGCTTTTCAGTTTGCTTGCGATCGTGTTAATTTTGCTTGTAGTTTATTGAGAACTTAATTTTGCTTTGGTAGATTATTGGTTAAAGGTTGATCTGTCCATAAATATATAAAATTTATGAAAGTAACTATCAGTTCTAGAATCAATTATTTTGCAATTTTAGACTGCGGACTCTCCCACAAAACTTCAGAAACAGCTATAACTTTAAACAAAATATTGGCAAATGTCAAAACGTCCTAGCAAGTTTCCATAATCTCGCACATCTAGTAACCTTGTTCCTACGCTTGCAATGCTGGATTGTTCACCGTTGCGGCCCGTGGCCCGTCAAAAGAGAGAGGTGGCTAGGCTCGAGACTCAAGACTCGAAAATAGGGGGAGGTTGGAGGCAGGCGCATTGTACGAACGGCCGCCTGATCGGCCGCGCGGAATCGAGCGCGCGCGCAACCGTAACACTGACTGTGACAGTAATCGAATCGATAATACGCAAAAGGTGACAACAGTTACTGCATACTGTAACCTAATCAATACAGCACGTGTCAATCGATAAACGTACGTTACTATCGCGTGTTAGTATACCGACGCACGGTGCACGGTTCGTCGCTTTGTTTTGATTGTGCTTTTTGTGTTGTTGTAAGTTTTTTAATGGACACTTTGCGTTTACGCGTTTGATTTGTTGCGTTATGCGGTCGAAATCTATTTCGGTTTGTTGATTGTTACTTATTCAAAATTAATTTTATTATTTCTTATCTTATCTAGAACGTTAACTGGATTTTATTGATTAGCAGATTCAATACAATTAGCCTTGTTATGACCTATACTTCTCGTGCAAAGCGCATCACAATCTAGCTCTTAGAGTGTTCCCTTGATTTATTACGTATGTTAAAACTATTCTTGCATTACCTAGCGTCTATTAGTATACGTTTATGGTTTCAATATCTGCCCTGAAGGGCTCCATTATTTTAATGGCAGACCGTGCAAGAAAAGGCAAGTAATCGTCCACCACAGTTCACTCAAGAGTAAGTTCCCTAAGCCACAGTTAGAATAAATTGCAGTTTCAAGTGTTAGTAGGTACAACTGCGAGCAATCATTCTTCTGTTCTGAGCTATGATTGAAATTTGATAGCCATTGTTTGTTTGTGGGCCGTTCGATGTACTGGAACCTTTGTGCTATTTCTATGAGGAATTTGTTCTTGTGACATTGTACCTACAACTTTTTATGTTTACTTTAGGTATTCTTAGTAGTCGACATGGGAATTGAGCGCTAGCGGGAGCTAGGAAATTTAATCAGCGCAGGTGAAAACAACGCGCGATCTCTGTACTTTTACTTTTAAAAGTAGGTCACATTAAAAAATGCCTAAACCTTGATGGGGTAACAGACAGTAAAAATTAGTCCAGGGCTATTATTCAGTTCTCTAAAGCAAGCTTAGAAAAATTGGCAATACACAGGGTTGGATTAACCATGACGGGGCACATAGGCAATGCGATTCTCGGGGCCTGCTTTTATAACTTCCTAGTTTTTCGATGTCGATGCGTCGGGGCCCTTAGGACATTTACCTATATTGCCTATAATAAATACTTCGGCCCTGGCAATACACAGAAGGGTTTTGTCTTCCTAAAGTAGAACACGACGTGGTTCTATCGTAAAAGGCGAGTATGACTCATTCCGGACTAGGTATACCTACATTTTATAGCATAGGAAGTGAATGCATTTTCTTTCGTACACGCATGCGCGTAGTTCAACATTTTGCTGTGTTTTTCTGTCTTTCAACATAATTACTCGTAGTACCAACATTTTTATTTATAAAGTCTATTAATTATCATGAAATAAAAAAGCAGGGGTTGGAATTGTAACTGGACATTTAAGAATGCGCTACATGCTATTTTTTATCGAGGCTTCATTCGAAATGATGTTTACATTTTTCGAATGGAGTTGTAGGTAAATACTAGAAGCAGGCAGCAAAATTGCCTATATGCCAATTAATGTTTTTCATCCCTTTAACCTTATATTTTTGTATCACTTTGCATTCAAATACATGCGAGATAAAGATTACCCTTCCTTTGCGAAGTCGGGGGAAATTGGATATTATTCCTGAATTTAGTAGTCACCGGCATTTACTAGGCAGAACAGAGGGCTTAGGCTATTCATTGTTTCCGTGAACCAGATCGAAACACCGTTAGGTGTGAATGTTCCGATAGCGGAAATACAAGTCAGTTTTATTGGTCCCTGCTTATAGTTCGGTCGATACGCTGCCATGATCACTAACTGTCAGGTTTCGTTTCGATCCGCAGCCGCTGATTCCATTTGTAGGTATTTTTAACAATACTCTCACGAAGGCGAAATATCGTGATATAACAGTCTACGGGATGTAGAGCGACGTTAGACGTATGAATGACATTACGGCAAGTTGGCCAAACCATTTTAAATATATAATCTGACTACCCTTGATAGACATTAGAAAATCGTTATAATCATCTAACATTTTTATTAATACAGAGAGCACTGGTGGTCTAGTGGTAGCGGCCCCGCCTTCCGATCCTAAGGTCGTGGGTTCGAAACCGGTCGTGTACCAATGAGTTACCGTGAATTTTTCTGTTCAAAAACTTATGCCAGTACTCTCAAACAGTGAAGGAAAACGTCGTGAGGAAACCGGCATGTCGTAGAACCTAAAAAGTTATATAACCAGTGCTTGAAAAGAGCATCTTGAGGCGCACTTAAAATCCTTTCACCACACTGTTTCGAAAGAAACTAGTGACACGACAAGAGAAGAGATCAATACGTGCAAAGCTGACTGAGTTGCAGGTTTCAGGGGCAACTTTTCACTCGTATGCTGATTGATACAGCATACGATTGAAAATTTGCACCTGAAACATGTGCTAGTGCTTGGCTAGCCAAGAAACTATACCATACCCACAGGAAAGATAATTTATGGTCAATACGTGCGAAGCTGACATGTCGCTGGTATCTTTCACCATTTGAGAGCACAGCATTGCCCATAAATTGTCATTGTAAGGCTATCTTCATACCATCAAAATGATCGTGTCGAATCCAACGCTAATCTTAGCCAACGACTTTGCCTTACGGTAAAAGCAGAACACAAGAATATCACCAGGCTCCACACATTAGCCAATAAAATGTAATCGCGATTTGATTGAACCGCATTACATTGTAAATTGTTAGTGCGCTTTCAATTGCAACGGACGAGTCAGTGGTTAGTATCCGCGTTTCTGTTTGCCGTAGTCCTGAAGATGGTTGTGGTTTTTATAACGTCACTCTCTCTCTCTCTTGTCGTTTGTTGAAAGCACTTTCGAGCACTTGACACAATGTTATAGAACTTTTTAGGTTCTACGACATGCTGGTTTTCTTTTGTTTGAATCTCTTTCTTATCATGCTTCATGCTTGTAACCCAAAATATTGCTGAGAATCCACGATACGAGAAATAACTAGACTATATTTTGAAAATTCTTTCTTTTCATTCTCAATAAAAGCTAATAAAATTTACAAGCGTTTTGCAGTGTTTTTTTTTAACTTCTGCTTTTTCCATTTGGTCTTTGAAAATCAGTTTATTTTGTACCGAATAAAAAACATTGCAACTTTGAATTCAATCCCTCCTCCCTCAAATAATGTAGATTTTGAGCAGGTACAATTTTGATAGACCAAGCATAGATATTTTTGAAATAATTTTGGTTTCTTTGTTTTCTTTATAAGACGCGTGTAGTCTCCGATCATACAAATGTTACAATGGTTTTGAGAACACACTACTGACTCTCGAACATTAGTTTAGTAGGGTAGACCAATAACAAAACACTAGTCGAGGAACTCTATTCAGCGTCCAGTTTTTTTTATTTAGCAAATTCGCAGTTACAGTTAAAAATGCTACACGGGCAATAGTGAACCGTTTTAATTACTTTACCGCGTAGTTGTAGTAAAAATACAGTTATCGGAAAGTGATATGACAAACCGGACGTGATACTTTATTGTACAGCCTCTCCGGTTTTACGAGCGTTTTAAATTTCTCAAAACCACTGCAGTTCATCAAACTCTGGTCGTTTATTTTTGTTCCCGTTGTTGCTATGGCAACTGTGTTTTTGCACAAGAATCATAACAAAATGAATGCGTACGTTTGCGTCGGTTATTATAGCGTCATGGGTTTTATCAACATTCGTTCAGTTTGCTGTTAGGGTTCAAATTGTTCTGCAATTTTTAATCAACAGTGTAGTTGATCAAATTTTGCTTTAGATAGTTTTAAATGTTGTCCTCCGTAACAAGAGCAGTTACAAAATTTTATATAAAAAATCCATAAAGATTTGAGCGAGAGCTTCATAAGAAGAGATAATATCAATCAGAGTATTGAAGTTCTTTGCTTTTCAAATAAACAAAAAATACATTGCGTAGGTACTCATATTGTACTAGGAAATGTGTAAATAACAAGTGACGATCCTTATGCCACTCGAATGCTATCACATCATCACCCACTTCATAGCAGACGTTCAGTTCATAACAAAAACTTTCCTCATAGTAGCATAACACCATGACTAATGATCTTGAGCTAAAAAAAAACAGGAACAGCGGCACAACTTAAGTTCCCAGGAAAGGAGATATGTATTTATTTTTATTTCTTAGGAAAACAAACAGTACGTACAGTCTCTGTGGTAATTAATCAAATAAAGCTAATGCCCTAAACGTCTTCATACCCCCTCAAATCTTCTTATATCAAGTACCTACTCAAGATTATTTGAGGAAGTCTAAAGGAACTCCTTGGGCTTCTTCAAAGAAAAAAGTCAGAGGTACGAACGTACAAATAATAAATTTGTACATGTGGCATAAACCTACATGTACAGATCATGAAAGTTAACTTCTTACCTAGAATTTTGGTAAACATTTGCAAACGTTATTATTGCCAAAGCGATGTATTGCAAACGATCGTTTCTATTGTTGTGGTACTGTTTAGTTTTGGCTTTACATGAAATATTGCTTGGTTCACTGCATCAATTAGTATTTATAAAACTGTTTGTCGTTTCGGTTCCTTGTTTCAACGTGGTTCAATTTAAACAACCAATATAGTCCAATATAATGGTGTAAACATAAGGAGAGCAAACGGAGGCCTGTTCTCAAGATAATGTTTGTCGATCTTTACTTAATGTATCTTATTAGGAATGATTAAGACTTCAATTATTACATCGACAACGTAACTCCAGTGAACTTTATGCTTCTAACTTAAAGCGGACACATTAGCACGATGCGACATCCCATCGTGTTTATATGTATGTGTGCTGGCCCTTAACGCACGCCTCGTCAGTTGCTGTCCCAAGAATCATGTGAAATTGTAAAACAAATCTAAAGATAGTACGGATAAAACTGTCGCTAGATTATATTTCAGCTATCGTAGGTGTAGTGAGGACCGTGTTAATGAACCCCACAAGGCCAAAGCCTGTCTAAGATAACTCAATAAAACCTTTTAGTTTTATAGATTTCGATTCATTTCGTGACAAAATACTTCGATATCAAATATTTTTACGACAAGCGACGAACGTGCACTTATACTTATATCAATAAACAGTAATACATGATACGAGGCTCCAGAACCATGGCCTAGGGCTAATGAAAATGCTAATATTGTGAATACCATAAATAAAAATAACAAAATGGGAAGTGGAAAATTCGGTTTCAATACGAAAAAGAACAAAGTGACCGACAATGGAGCTGCCAAGACTGAATTTAGTGTTAAAGAAAAATATCAAAAAATACAGAAGAAATTGAAGAAGACTGAGAAAAAAAAGACTGAAGACGCACAAGAGAAGACAATCTGGTGGAACCAATGCAATAGCTGTAAGTTTTTTGATTATAGCCAATTTATAAAATAATTAATCGTCTGCGTGTAATGAAAGAAGTAAATGATCAAAATTGGGGCTGAAATAATTTATAGGTTGATGAATAATGCTAGTAATAATAATGTAGGCAACTTACATTCATAAATTACAGAACCTGCAATCACAGCTTATTAGACCAAAAAGGATTTGACAATCCGGGAATTGTGCTAAACGGTTATTAGACTTAACGATAATTAGACCCATAAGGGATTTACCTAACCGGGAATTAGACGTAACGGACAGACTAAACCAAACAGTAAACTGGTCCTAATGAACCTAATGGCTCTGAATGTACAAAAAATTACAAAAAAGTTTATATTAGAAGACTCGACTCGGAGGCCCTTCAAGGGCCGTCATGCTTGTTACACCTTTTGAATGCACAATGAAGGGAAATTAGATCGCCAAGGTTCCAACTTTTGAAATCAACGAGTACCTATGTACAGCCTATAAGGTATCTGTGCCGTCAATGCAACCTTAAACGTCGCCTTCAAATTGTACGTAGCCCTTCTAATGATCAAATGTCGATTACGACATTGACTTTTGCGATTTGTGTAACCCTGTCCCTAATTTCATTTGAGAGGTTGCCCTTGGCACTCTTCAATTAATTTCTAAACTAATCCACGTTAGTAGTTGCAATTTATTGAAAGATATAAAATCACTAAACTCATTTACGATAAATTGCAATCAAAATAGTGAAAATTTTGATTTTGATCGTTCAAGTTTTCCTACTCAAAAGTTTGCTTTACTAGTTTTCGTACTTAAGCAAACTTTTGATTAGGAAAAATATTTGGAACAAAATTATATTTTTAATAAACTGTGTGCACACAATCGCACACAACCAAGTTGATTGCGATTTTTCAAAAATGAGTTTAGTGATTTTATGTCTTTTAAAATGTTGAAATATGCGAGCAAGAGGTACATTATCTCTTGTCATCGCCTTTGCAGCGTTGCTGTGTTTCGGTTTGAAGAGTATGGTTGCCAGTGAAATTACAGGCACATGAGGCTTAACATCTGTATTCCTCAAGATGATGGACGCAGGGCAATGTACCGTAGGGCTCGTTCCTTTCCTATTGTGCGTGACTTGCGAGGCAGTGCTTTGTTATAAGTGATGGTAGATTAACATCATCATTTCGAAGATTCACATATCTATTCCAAAGAGTACATAGCTCCGTTCATAAAACTATGCTAAAGGTTAATTTCCGGTCTCAAATTCATAATTTCATACTTGGCTTTGCAAAATGATCTTAATGTATTTATTATCTATTATTGTACGAGTCATTATAGTTACTACGATAACATAATTCGCACAATTTTACTCAACGCAGCATAACATTGGATGTATGTAACGTTGTAAAAGTATGTCAGTGGAAAGCGCGAGAGAATCCCGAGAAATCTAAGCGCTAATGTCTGTCTGCGAGCATACCCGAGTTTCCACTTTCTAAACTGGCCAGACGGCTGTTTATAGTTCAGGAACTAGCTAGTCGCTGCATGAAAGTTGTCATATTGACATTTCCTTGTTTGGGGATATTGAGCGCACTGTATGCAGATGACCTCTCTATCGCCAGTCACGTCACCAACTCGAAATTGGTAATAAACAACTTGCTACAAGAGTAGTTCGGAGTTCTGATGCAGTTTCCTCCAATTGAGTCTTTCTTGTCCGGAATAGCGGAACAACAAAATTTGAAGTGCGTTTGTCAAGTTTTCGCATTTAACTAGGAAAGGACAAGAAAGACTCAATTGGAGGAAACTGCATCAGAACTCCGAAAAGAAATATATAAAATAAAAGCTAAGCTCCACAATTTGAGAAGCAGAACAAAAACTGTTCCGACATATCCTATAAATTACCATAAAATTTCTAAAAATCTCCTTTTGTCTAATCTGTTTAAAATATAAACCGATCAGTGTCCTTGGTAATTTATATTGCGATAATTATGAATAACTCTTAATAATAATTTATTCAGGAACTTAAAGTACACATGACAATACATAGGAGTAAGATGTAATAGGTACAATTCCTTTAAGCTTTCGTGTCACATGTCGACCGATTTAATAGCGCACTAACCCTAGGAAAAACCTGTGTTGTGGGGGTTAGTTCTGTCCTGTAGGTACATGTTTTTTTAAATATAGTTTAAAAGCTAAAATGAAAATAAAGCTATATTTATTCATTTTATTTTTAAAACGTATGCTGTTAAATACCAGCAAGCCTTTCAACTTTTTATCGTAAACAAACATGTTAGTAAAATTGAATTTCAATTATGTTTTAGAATTAACGACATTTTAATTATAGTGGACTTGTATCAGCCGTAAAATGGAACCGTAAAATTGTGCTTAGACGCGGGCGTAAGCACACGTTTGATCATTTTATAAAAAATGTATTAAGTACTACTACTATTGCTTGATCATAGAATATATTAATGGGCTCATAGTTATCTTGATGAGTTATATTACAATGTTTTCCATAAACAAACGATCTGATCGCTACTGACTGGACTATAATGCCTAAATGGTGCCATACCATCTTAAAAAAAGGTTAAGTAAGTTTTATATTAGTATTATGTTGTACAAGCTGGTGCCCGCGACTTCGTCTGCGCAGGATTAGTCACACAATATCTTTATAAATTGTAGCCTATGTGTTATTCTGATGTGCTTATATATTATTGTAAAGTTTCATTAAAATCCTTTCAGTAGTTTTTACGTGAAAGAGTAACAAACATCCATCCATCCATCCATCCATCCATACTTACAAACTTTCGCGTTTATAATATTATATTGTATGTTGTATTATATCAGCTATCTGGTTCCCACAGTACAAGCTTTGCTTAGTTTGGGCCTTGATAGTGATTTGAGGAATGACCACCAATATTTATTTATTTTATTTATGCCATGTATTGCCGTTAGGAATGTATAGATATATTATGTAATTAAAATTTATTTGTAAAAATTTGCAAGATTTTATTTATCACAGTAATCAATAAAAACTTAACTTTACAAAAGTAATACGTCCTTCAAGTTAATTTGAGAGAAAGAAGGAAACAGCGGTGTTCTCTCGCGAAAAATCTTTAATCATCATTAGCCGATCAGATTGACAGAGAAGGTCGTTCCAACCGGTCCTTAACGAAAGTATCCTGACTCGATTGATCGTTCTTTTGCTGATGTTTTATTGGTTAATCAGTAAGGCATTACCGTATTTGGATGAAATGATTCATTTATCAGACTGATGATTTATACAGAAATACATGTAAATGAGTAACAACCGCAAATAGAAAAGAGAAACAGCTTCATGACTTTGATCCTCAGGCACGCTAGATATTCCCTCAGCACCAAGTACCGAATCAAAATTCTTTGAGGGTTTCCAAAGGGAGAACAACATTTGTGGAATGTGTGAATTCACTACTGCTTAAATGTTACCTCTAATTTTATAACAAGAGTCTTCCTAATTTAATCCGCGATGCGTTTGCCAATCTGTCTCGGTTTAGAATAAGGGCCGATGGGACGGTGCGTTTTCTGCACGCATATGCCGCAGTATAAAGAACGTAGTAAAATAGAATTTAAAAATGATTTTAGCCCGACTATTAAATAAATCTACACTGTGCACTGTAAATTCAGCTTCGCGCTGATGGATGGGTAAGACCTGGCTAAGATATTCAGTCAAAAGTAAAAAGAAAGACGCATTAATGTGACATAATGCTGTATTTAGAACACTTGCGCTTATTAAATAATTTTTATACTAGGTGGCATAAAACACGTAACGAGTAGAGGTTACTGCACATTAGTATCTGGCCGACTGCCAGAGTGTTCCTCTTAAAAAATTGTACACCGAAGCTACTCAGTTCACGCAGTAGCGGTTAGAAAACAGGTGTCAGTTTATTGTCAATATTGATGAGTCCATGAGCTGGACCACTTTATCTTTGTCGATCAATGATTCTGTAACAGTACCTATAGCGGCTAAGAGAATGCGTTTGCCCACAGTGAGTGAGATCGACCAGTACCTATGGATGGTGGGAGGATCAGCGGGCGCGCTCGCCCTGACTGGCGTAGCGGCCGCTTCGGCGTTCTACCTCAGCACGAGGCCCAAGCCAGAGAAACCCCTCGTCACACTCCATGAGCAGAGCCTTCTAGAACCGGTAAGAATATACTTTAGTTTCTTACTCTCTCTCTCTCTCTCTTGTCGTGTCTCTAGTTTCTTTCGAAACAGTGTCGTGAAAGGATTTTAAGTGCGCCTCAAGAGGCTCCTTTCAAGCACTTGACACATGTTAGTTTCTTACTTAAATTCATGTATCTATGAGTTAAATCTCATGGTATTGGGGTTATTCAACCGAAGTCCATCTTAATATCCAGATACCATAAAAAATTATTCAGGCACAATTTAACATGCAGTCCCTATATTTCACCTACGAGCATCCGTTAGTAACAATTTGTATTGTCTTTGACCATGTCAATGGCTATGTAAAAAGCCATTGTTTCATGAACCAATGATAGTTTTTCCAAATTAATCGTCAAACGACGACGCACACCTAGTGCCATAAACGGATGCTCGTAGAATATAGGGACCGTTCATAAGTCATCTAAAATAAAATAAGTAAAAGAGTTACTAAGATTAAATCTTTCACGGTGCGAAGCCAATATAAACAAACTCAGTTCCTGACTAAACCTAATAGGAGTAAAGCAACTAACTGCTGTGCTGGACTCCACTTTTTCAGATCTTGCATAAATTAAATGTTCAATTAATATGGCCTATATTTATTTCAAAACCAAGGATTATTTTAAACGAATTAACAGAACAGTTTGCTTTTAATATAATATTACAATACCTAAAATAAATTCTACCATCAAAACGCAAACATAGCAACCTACAAAAACAAATACGTACTTATAAACATTTTTATTAATATCATCTAATACGTAAAAAAAATGGTATTACTCATATCCGATTGTTAATGTCTTTGTCTTGCGTGGGGTCAACGATCGATAATGCCAATTAGAAATTAAATAGGTATATTTCGTATGCGTTATCTGTGCTTCATTCGTATTTCTACAATAAAACAGTTTTTGTTTGTTATCTTCATATTTATTTTGAGGATCTAGGTATTTTAAACAATCTAAAGTCAAAATGAATATAAATTATTTCGATTGCATTACAACTATATTTATTCCATAATTTCATTATATTCTATAATAACAAACTTTTTAAATGCAATTGACTAAAAGGAAACTCCTTTTTATCGCTGGTATCAAAGTTCGAGATGTCCTAATCCCAAACTGCCAACGATCTAGAGTTGGCAGAGCGCATCTTCGAGCGATATTTTTAACTCATTATACCACGGGCTGCCCTGCCTGTTGCTCTCCTGTCAGTTCCCGAAAATCTAGCGAAAGTGACGAGACTCTTGAATACTTGGCCAAAACTGCCTCATTCAAATCCAAAGGCAAACAATCAATAAAGGACTTTGTGAACTTGCGTGTTACATTCCTCAGTGACGATGATTGCGCAACGTTTCGATAACATTTGAAAGTAACGGTGATTTTCTGTGACTTGTGCTGTGAAGAAGTGAAAATGGCGTGCTGTACTTGTTGTATTGGAGTGTCTCCGGTGAGACCTCCGATTAACGTCACAGACCAATCCGAGTCTCTCAGAGTGAGTGATTTCAATATCGTACAATTTAAAATATTATCTCATTAAGATTTTAATACTAACTAAAGTTGGCAGAAACAATGAATAAGATCTACATTGAGGTCATGATCAAGATCATAATCGAAACAAATTTAGCATCGTGTTTAAGATGAATTCATACCTCTCAATTTATAAAAATTTACAAAGTTAAAGCTATCAAAATATGGCTTGAAGTATTGACGAACACTTCAGATATGAGAAAATAGTTTATTGTTACAAAGTAGGAAGCTTTTAAAACGAAGAATTTTTACTAGGCATGTGGCTTCGTAGTAGGTCATGATTTACTGCGTAAATTGTAATTGCTTTTAGAGAGATTGGAACTTATGACGCACAAATACACCCTTGGCAAAGACTCGTGGTCTTTAGCAGACACATCATCAATTCCTATTACTGATATAGATGTACGAATGATTACAAATAGAATTGCGATAAATTCTAAAGGTTTCGGTTTTCAATCAATCTTCGAACCTTTTATAACGAAACTAACGTGAATGCAATAAAATTTTCAAATTCAATTTATAACACTACAATCCGTTATCCACCGTACAAAATTTTACTTACTTACAATATTGAGATTTTAAATTAAACTCCTGTGATACGCTGCTCATCTACGAGTATGTCATCTGGAATATTCAATAGTTTTCGAAAATTAAGGAAAACTTATAATAATGGCAATTTAGTTTCAGGTAGCATAGCACTAAAACGAATGTGTTTAAGCTATAGTTTGCAGGTTATAATTTTACGATGTATTGTATTGGCAGAGTTAGTAACTGACTAAAATTACAAAGTTAACAACTACCATGAAACTGATGACAATACCAAACTGTCGACATCCGTAGGCATGGGTCGCTCGTGACTTTTTCTTTAGTAATTTTTGGCAAACGTACCAAACTGATGCCAATGAATAAAGAGTAGGTTACTACTACATCAGCTGTTGCGAGCAAGATTGTAGTATATTTGAAATGGCTATTAAAAATACTATACAATCTAGTCCAATAATATTGTTCAATCATGTAAAAACTTTAAAGGCTGCTTGGCTGGTTCTATCAGCAGGCACAACTAAAGTCTACAACAATATTTCTCATCTGATCTACTACTACTACTATACTCTACTACTATATTCGTTCGATCGAGCGTTCGATCGTATTGATCATAATATACTTCTGCTAAAGCTTCTATCATCTGGAATCCATGGTAACCTTTTTAGGTGGTTTACCTCTTACGTAGAGAATCGATCTCAAGCAGTCATACTAAACGGGTTTTCCTCTACCTGGCATACTGTTCCATCAGGGGTTCCCCAAGGATCTCTCCTTGGTCCTTTGCTATTTAACATTTTTATCAACGACATATCTTCCTGCTTCTTACATTCAAAATTTTTACTATATGCTGACGATATGAAAATTTTCAGAGAGATAAACTCAATTAACGACTGTCACCTGCTACAGCAAGACCTTGTAAGATTGGAAGAGTATTGTCAGCGAAATCATCTAGATCTTAACGTTTCCAAATGTCACTCTATTTCTTTTACACGTAAAATTAACGTCATTAACTACAACTATATATTAAAAGGCTGCAAACTTAATAAACTCAGTGAAATCAAGGACCTAGGCGTGCTACATGACTCAAAACTTTCCTATGAAAAACATGTAGATCACATCGTTAAAAAAGCCAACAGAGCTATGGGATTCATCAAAAGATCCTGCTCTCAGTTAAATAACGTTAAAGTTGTTAAAATATTGTACTGTTCGTATGTGCGCAGCATCCTCGAGTATTGTTCCCAGATTTGGAACCCACAATATGACGTTCATATTAATAGAATAGAATCAATTCAACGAAAATTTGTAAAATATCTTCAGTATAAGTGCAAAACGTACGACATTAATTATGAGGCAAGATGTAAAAGGCATCATATAGTACCACTTCACGAAAGAAGAAAAATATCTGACATCTCTGTATTAGTTAAAATCGCGCAATCCCAAATTGATTCTCCTCAGCTCCTTTCTAAAGTAAAATTACGCGTTCCTACTCGAAGCGTAAGAATTCCATCCCTTTCTCTCTACGTTCCCCATTGTTCATCAAATTATAGGCAACATTCATTTTTCATTAGATCCGCAAACTATTTTAATGAACTGGTTGGCTTCCCCGAATTAGATCTCTTTTCATCCAAACCTTCTGCTTATAAACAAACTCTCTCTAACCACTGGTTTAAAATGGTTCTCAACTAACTTCTTTCACTTTCGGATTTTTTGTTTCATAATTTATTCATTATCTTTTACTTTAACTTCAAACAAGTTTTCTGTAGTTTCCTATATGCGAAAACATCTAATTGGTGATTAGTATTTTAAGTAGTCTTAATTATAGAATGTAACACTGTTTGTTTTTCCGAATAAAATAAAATAAAATAAAATATATTGATTATTTACTTGACTAAAAAAAAACTTGAATATCACAGCAAGTATATTTCTACGCCTTTCGTGTTTCAAAATGGTGAACAGGATCCCTGTGATTTATCGGATTGCGTTTTAAAAGTAATATTTAGAAATTTTCTAAAAGTAATATTTAGTAATTCTGAAGTTTTAAATATTTTTGAACATAGTATAATATTTTTTAGTTTCCTTATGATAACATGTGACTGATAATTTTATCGATACCTAATTGTTTATGTTTGTCTATTCTCTGTAAGACATAATAATTGTAATGATTATCTAAGTTTATTTCAAGGTACTTACCTATAAACAGTTCTATCATGCTTATCTTTATGAGTGGAAGTATTTTAATATCTATACGCCGTCAATATTTTACAAATGAAACTATGTTGTCAACAGAATAGTCGCCTGTTAAGGCATTGTCTCGTGACATATTTGACTGCAGGCCAAATTCTTCGTTGTTTATGCCCACCGGTGATTGATGATTTACGATACGCTTTGCACAACTATGTATTCTATACAATTTGTATTGTGTTACCATGTGTCTTTATTTATCAGCACGAAAATAAATTGTCTTTCCTAAGGCTAAAGTATTATCCATAAAATTTATTTGAAATAAAATTACGTTCTGCTTTATTGTTCAATTTTATACAGTTACTACTAAGTAGGAACCTACTAGAAACACTATAAGGCCCTTCCTCCGCCTCTATCTGCCAGTCTGGTTTGATCAATCTCCATCTATCTAAGAGTATGCTGATGGTGCTCCAGGTATTTCACTGTGCGGAATGTCCACTATTTTTTAATATATTTTACAACAATCTTGCTTGTCTTGTTTATTTAAAGAGGTTTCGTATGATGATTGTTTCTTATGAAGTTGTATGGTCTTTTTTAAGAAAACATTACCTACTGTACTAGTTTATTGAAGGCTACATGAGTTACACGCTGTTTTCACGCAGTTTTCGCGGAAATGGTTGCTAGCCAAACGAGACAACAATGTCGGTTATTTTGGTGACACCGTAAATTTGCTGCCAAGAGCATGTGTCTCGTTTCCAGAACCGCCCTCTCTCAGGGCTTTCCTAATATATTTATAGTTAAACTGCTATTCGCCACTTTGCCAGACTTTAGGTAAGATTTAACCCTGAAGTACAGATAAAATGTGGAATTATATAAAGCATTTAATGTTTTTATGTATATTTTTAAATTGCGTGAGCATATGTGCCATTGCCCAACATAGCTCTACCTTCTACGGACTGTTTATTAATAACTAGTTATTAGATAAGATGCGGCTATGGTTGTTGGTGCGCATTCCATTAAATACGTTTGGACATAAATGAGATAATTTCATCATTAAATTTCTCATTAGTGTATACAAAATTCATACTCCCAATGATTCATCTGTAAACAACAATGTAGGGATCATAAAAGCCGTTGAATGAACGCGTAGTTTTAATTTTAAACCAAATGATCAAAGTCAAGTTTACGCGATACCGCATTCTAAATTCTAAAACTGTGTTTGTGACTGAAATAAGCTTGGACAGTAGTGTCGCGATTCACGAAGCTTTTGTTATAAATACTCGGTCAAACAACCGACGCATTTTTCATTCGACGCGTCGCGGCATGTGACCAATTCTCTTGACCTTGCGAGTAGAACTTTAGTTCTTGATGGCTCGCACATTTATACTTTTTTATAACTCCCAGTAGGTAAAACTCATATTATTATCCCAGAAAAAAAGTAAATACTTATTAAAAAAAAGACTGGTATAGACTACTTAAATTATTATTTTCCTGGCCCAGAGTTAGATATCTAGGCTCTAGTACTTACCTTAGGTTAACGTGTCTATTTTTTTTGTTTATATAGATAGCTAATTTAGTGATCATGTGTCTTTTTTAACCACGCAACTATAAAAAAATCCTTCTTAGGATCTTTAACTTTTTACTGTTTTATGAACGATAGTTATAGTTCACCACATATTTATAAAACTTCTGCGGATGTAATCCTTTTCTTCAATTCCAATATAAATAAATTATTTTTTATTGTTTTAGTTCCTAAATAAAGTAGATATTTATTGAATACTGGCGTAACTTGTATGTTTTCATCTCCACTACCGATGACTTTGACCCGGACATCGTTCCGGTTTCATCCGTTGTGCAAACTGTAATAATATACCGTAATGTAAGAGTGCCATGCTCGAAGCCAAGATTCGAAGTGGGCCAACTATGTCATTAGGTTAACGGAGACTGTAGTGTATGAGCATGCATGGCTTCATAGATTCTGACAAGTGGTATCTTACCTAATATGCTGAAAGCAAAAACATTTTTTGCCGAAAACAGTAAGCTAATACTCGATGCCATAGAAAAGAGGATAAACACAAACACATCCGAAATACAACAACAAACACGCAAAGGCCTAAGAAAATAAAGTTAGAAAGGAAAGCTAGAAACTAGAATAGACGAAATAAATTATTGTAATGTTCATAATGTTTCAAGAGTAGTAGAGCTCTTTGTGAAGGGTTCGTTCAGGGAAGTACTACCACCTCCCCCTTTTCTGCCGCCAAACAGCGTTGCTGTGTTTCGGTTTGAAGAGTGTGGTTGCCGGTGTAATTACAGGCACATGAGGTTTAACATCTGTATGCCTCAAGTTGATGGACGCAGGGCAGTGATTCGTAGATAGATAGATAACAAACTCGACCTCGTAGTGATCAATGACCATGTTTTTAGAGATTGCAAGAGAATTTGTCTTCCTGATACAGGAAGGTAATGCGTTCCACAGGCGGACAGCCTGCACTGTAAAAGACTCACTGACAAAGAATCGTAGAGCACGGTCCTATCGTGCGTGACTTACGAGGCAATGCTTTGTTATAGGTTATGGTTACCACTTAATATCAGGTGGGCCATCTGCTTGTTCCATCAGCAAGTTGTATAAAAAAAACAATCATTGTAGATAAGTCGATGTAGGTACTAGTATCGGTATGCAAGTTAGTAATTTGTCGACAGTAGTTGTTTAATTAGATTATAACTGATTAGTTTCCTGCGCGTTGCGAGGATTCAGTTCAATGAACTCTGTACGTGATAGTAGCTATGATTTTTGCCGTAATTATGATTATACCAAACGATACCGCAAAAGAAAGTTACATAATCAGCAAGAGGGCTATTGTTTGTGAATACATGCAAAATGATGTTTTGATGTAGGTATGTAATTCTTTTGTTGTCGTTTATATAATACATCAAAAAGATTAATTATCTCTATTTTAAATTAAAATTTCTTGCTCGCTAAATAAAAAAAATACACTTCTTTGACATTCTCGTGGATACTCTAACACAAAAAATACCCCGTTTAAACTCAGCTCATGTCCGTGGAAATATGCAGAGACATGGGCAGGGACTTGGGCGATGCGAGAATGTAAACAGGCCACTTCCATGTCCACGTTGCCCGGGTTGCGTGAACACACATTGCCGGCGACGCTGCCGCAGATATAATGGACGGCAACATTTCCGTCCACGCGAATGGCAGCGCGAATATCTAAATGTAAACGCAGTAGATCCGTGGGGATGTCTGCCGTGGATTGCCTGAGGATTACAATCGTGAACTGATAACGATGTATTTTGGTTGCAGGGACCTGAAATGGTACGCGTGTCCAAATTCTACAAAGAAGCTAAAAACGGCAGATACCTACGCTACCTTCATGAAGATACTCGCACACTCTTTGAGACATTCAGACGAGGAGTTAAAGAATCAAGTAAGTTTTATTATGTCCTTTGATTTTATTCCCTAAATTCCTCTTCTTCAATATTATATACTGGTTTTGGATATATAATAATGAATGGCCTTTTCTGTCTGACTTTAACTTTTCTTAAGCTTACTTACTTACTCTCGCTCGCGCATTAGAACATTTTGAAAGATAGCACTTGGATCAAAATTATAAATTTGATGAACTGTGTGCAACTTGGTGGATTGCGATTTTTCATATTTACCTAAGTTCATTGATTTTATATCTTTCAAAATGTTTAAATGTGCGAGCAAGAGTGTTTGATGGGTGTCAGCCCCTTAAGCTTGATTGGGGTCACCTCAGCGCAATTCTCCGTCACAAAATGCACTTCACTGACAGCCACTCCATCGACTGATTGCAGCTCTTTTCAAAAGATTTATGGCACACAATCACAATATCGTTACGACTTTGCACCATCTTGCGAGATTTATTATTTGCATTCAGTTATTGCCAACAGACCGTAATTACTGATTGTTCACACACAATTGCGAGCCGAGGAGTGCCTCAAGGCATAATTCTAGGCGCACCTTATTTCCCTACATTTCCGCTCATTAACGATAAACAAGATAATACCAAAGGTATTACAAAATGTTACCATCATTCACAAACCAGTTCTCAGGATACAGTTAAGCATAATTTGTGCCACTAGAGTAGTCACGACGGCAATTTTTTGCTCTCAGTTCACTGGGACTGGAACTATTTATTGATGCCCTGATGCAAAACAAAACATTGAAACGGGAACGTGTTTCTTGACGGGCGTTTCACAATTTAACTGCCAGCAGTCATATCGAGAAAGCTTGGGCAGAATTGATTAATGAAAAAGATAGGCATTTCAATGTGAGAATGACAGCAACTTGATTTACAGATAATGGAAACTGTCTCGGCTGGCGTGAAGGACCAAATAAGCCCTACGTGTGGCAGACCTACAATGAAACGCTTCTGAGGGCTAAGAACTTTGGATCCGGACTTATATGTCAAGGCTTGACACCTGGTCAGAACACATATGTGGGTAAGTTATATGCATACATATTTATTTTACTTACTTTAGCTAGTTCGTAAACTTCTGTAAGATATTCTTGGAAAGGATGATTCTTTCTGTTTTTAATGGTCTCTTCATCAACCGTAGACACCGAAAGATTTAGTATGAACAGATCTTAGTGCTATGCGGGTGGTGCAGTGGAAATATATAGATAAGGCTATACCATTTGCGAACGAAATGACCAAAATGGATTTTGTTCTCAGCAGGATCTAATTAATTCATCGTTTAGTCTGAGCAGCCTTTTATTTATTCGTTGTTTGCAGGAATCTATTCACAGAATTGTCCAGAATGGATAATGACAGAACAGGCTGCCTACTGCTATTCAATGGTCATTGTGCCATTGTACGACACGCTAGGGGCCAACGCATGTGCCTTCATTGTAACTCAAAGTAAGTATATTCAAATCCTTTCCGTTCTTCAATTTATGGTCTGTTTCATATGGCGTTTGTTAACAAGCTAGAAATTGCATCAATATCTCGTTTTTGTATCGTTTTATGCAAATCGTTTGTAAACGGGACAGATAGACAAATGTATCGTAAATAGTCCGATACAATCCCGATTCCGGTAATTAGCCCATTTACAAGCACCATTAGGTTTTAGTGGGCCGAAAATATCGTTAATGAAAATTATGGTCATGTAACCTGATTAAAATTTGGTTAATTTATTTTTAAAGTACGTATTCAAATACACGTTTGTGATTTCAAACATTATTATATTAAGATATTGCATTGCATTCATCTTCTTCTCTCAATTTTTGGCTCCTGTCCGTCATTCGACAGACAATCTTGCCAGTGTCAAAGAATTTGTATTGAATACTTTTTAGTCAAGTCAGTCCATAGTCAAGTCGGCCGTCATTTGTTTTGAAGAAAATGGTGGCGGTTTTATTCAAAACATTGGAAACATTTTCGGTCAAATCAGGATATCACATAATACACTTTCATTCCAAATGTTTACACTTTGTGCTAAGACCTCAAGTGATATTGGTTAAAATACCACCGAAATTACACAACACAACTGAAAATAACACTAGAAAAACAAATAAAATGAAAAAGCTATGTTGCTTCCCAAAATGAATCCCCATTGCATTCATCACTGTGGTATATCCACTGACATGTATCATAAAAATCCGTCATTGTAACAAGCTGCCAAACAAAATAAAATAATTTAATTCTGAAACAAAACTCTTATTTAGTTTTCTCTAATGTAATTCTTGAGTAATTTAATATTTCTAGACCATGCAAAAATATTCCGTCCGTCATTTTCAGTTTTATACTTTACCACTTCCGTTTTACAGCTGAAATGACCGTTGTTGTTTGCGAGGACGACAAGAAAGCTAACCTCCTACTGGACCAATCGCCAAGATGTTTGAGGAAGCTCATCACTATCAAGGAAGTCTCACCTTCGACACACCAGAGGGCGAAGAGTCGAGGAGTCGAGATCCTTAAGTTCACCGATGTGGAAGTTCAGGGGGCTCACAAAGATCACCCTTGTGTTGTAAGTGATTTGTTCTCTCATAGATTACTAAGACTCCGCTGTCTGTCTGTCTATCTGTCCGTCCGTCCGTCCGTCCGTCCGTCTGTCTGTCTGTCTGTCTGTCAGTCTGTCTGTCTGTCTGTCTGTCTGTCTGTCTGTCTGTATGTCTGTATGTCTGCCTGTCTGTCTGTTTGTCTGTCTAACTATCTGTCTGTCTGTCACCAAGCTGTATCTTATGAACCGTGATAGTTAGACAGTTGAAATTTTCACAGATGATGTATATACTAAAAAATAGAATAAAATAAATATTTAACGGGGCTCCCATACAACAAACGTGATTTTTTGCCGTTTTTATAGATACCTAATGGTACGGAACCCTTCTTTGAGTCTACAATAGATAAAAAAGTCCTGTTTAGTTGTTTGGATTTGGAAAACTGAAGCTATAATATATAGTTCGTAGCCTGCATTAATATAGCCGATATGTCGCCGACAAAACCGGGTTTTGAATAATTAACGAGAACTTGTTTGAAATCATAATTGGGAGTTAAATTAAACCACTACTTACATTACTTACTTCCCTCAGCGATAACTAGTATGATTGATCATGCTTTTCCATTTATATTTCGTTTATAGCACTTAAAAATAATAACGTTCCAATAACTATAATTTTAACTGCATAATTTACAAATTACTTATCGGAATTCAACTTTACCTGTACGAGTATGTCTTTATATACGTTGCAAATTAAAAGAACTGGCAAGTTTTCCTTCTATATAATTGTGACTTGTAGTTGTAGAAAAACCTTTCCTCGAATATTTCTTTTAATATGCCCTTTATTTGTCATCATACTAGTAGCTCTGCCTTCTGTGCTGTAAGCCGTGGGTTCGATCCCCATCGAGAACAATCATTTAGATGTTTGTTCTCTGTCTGGGTGATAATTACACTATATATTTTCTATTGTATTAGGTCTAACCTGTACTGATAGATGTAATGTATGAAATAAATACCAAAAATACAAAATATATTATAAAAATGTTTAAAAAAAAGTGTATATCACTTTTTCTGGTTCCCATATAACAAGCTTTGCTTTGTTTGGGGCTAGAAAGCGCTGTGTGAAAAGACCGTTAATATATAAAACTATTTGTAACCCTATATAAGGTGTTCCAATACTTGTGTTTAAAAACTTCAGGGGGCTAAAGTACCCATCAATATGAATAACTTTTTCTGAGGAACCAACACTGTAAACGCGAAAAAAAACAGCTGTTTCATACAAAAGTTCAATACCTACCTGGCTAAAATGTATGAAGAGTTTAGAAGTCCAAAAATAATCCGGAGTTCGTACTAAGGGGATATCTACCGTGCCTGGGGATCAAAGTCGTGAAGCTGTTCCTATTTCAGTTTTTCAAGACAATCTTTGTAATAATAGCACTCTTTGCAGCCACCGCGGCCAGAAAGCCTATGCACGATCTGCTATACGTCCGGCACCACGGGAATGCCGAAAGGGGTTATGTTGACGCACGAGAATGTCGTCGCCTCGATGTGCAGTGTCACTATGCAGTTGGGAGAGCATCGGCCTATGAAGAATGACGTCATGATCTCCTTCTTACCACTCGCGCATATGCTCGAACGGTGTTGCGAGGTTTGTGTGCTTTATTTATATCATTGGCATTGTCATCATTTATATTTTTGGCATTGTCATCATTTATATTTATGGCATTGTCATCATTTATATTTTTGGCATTGTCATCATTTATATTTTTGGCATTGTCATCATTTATATCATTGGAATTGTCATCATTTATATCATTGGCACTATCATCATTTACATCATTGGCATATTCATCATTAATTTCATCACCGTGATTATTACCATTATCAACTTGTATATACAGAATCACTCAAATCACTATACAGAAAATTTACAGCCTTCACAGCTCAGTTGGTAGTAGCTCTGCCTTCTACGCCGCGCCGTAGGCCTTGGGTTCGATTCACCACCGAGAACAAACATTTGTGATGAAGTATTTTTGTATTATATCAGCTATCTAGTTCCCATATTACAAGCTTTGTCTTAGTTTGGGGCTAGAAAGTGCTGTGTGTGTGCAAAGTCCACCAATATAAAAAAAAATATATATAAAAGTTGTGGTCAAGGGCCATGTTATAGTAGTTTTTTTTATACTCTTGCTGATAGAACCAGCAGATGCCCCACTTAATGTTTAGTGGTAACCGTAACCTATAGCAAAACACTGCCTCGTAAGTCACGCATGATAGGAACTTGCTCTACGATACACTGCCATGCGTCCATCAATTTGAGGCATACAGTGCCTATGTGCCTAATTTCACCGGCAACAACATTCTTCGAACCGAAACATAGCAACGCTGCTTGGCGGCTGAAAAAGTCATGGTACGAGTAGTAGAGTACTACCGGGGAATTATACGTCCGGGGATACTTCGCGGATTCATTGACAAAAGAAATGAGGTCCAAAATTGTACTTAAACCTTTGCTATGATTGAAATTTTAGTAGATCCTGTTCTTTCATGTTTCTGATCGTCAATACCTACAAAATCTACACTTTTATTACTAGTTATTAGGTCATATAATTTGCATCACAAACGTGCGGTTTTTGCATGAATGGTGGATTAAAACTCGACACTGCATTCCTGCCGTTCATCCGGTTCATTCATCAGCTCTTTATAGGCTAGACATAGCTAGGTAATATGATACGTTATAACCTATTGAATCGGTTTACTTGTATCGTATTATACTTTATCGATGTACGTACACGATCTTATCTTTTTTTATTGGTACATATTATGTTTATGAATTATTTTGAGAACTATCGATTGAATGTGTGACATAGATTTGTCTATTCAAGTTTTTCAATAGGTCTTATAGTATGAAATCGCCGTCGGCTTCATCGGATCATACAAAAGAACGGTAGTAACCAATCCGTAAGTTTGTTGCCTGTTCTTTTAGGCTTTAGTCGCGTGGAACTGGCACCTAAAGTCACCTAGCTGTAAGACGTTTCAAAGTGATCCTTGTGATTTTATTGAATAAATACCTTTTGACTTTGACTTTGACTAAGTTTTTTTACACCTTCCAGAACGCTCTCTACATGGTAGGAGGCGCCGTTGGCTTCTACAGCGGCGACATTAGACGGCTGGCCGATGACCTCAGTGCCCTAAAGCCGACCATGATGCCAGCAGTACCGCGACTGCTGAACAGACTCTATGATAGGGCACAGGCAGAGATATCCAACTCGAAGATCAAGAAACTGCTTTTCAATATGGCGCTGTCGGCAAAAGAGTCTGAATTAAAGAGGTGAGTCGCTTTGATAGAAAACGATTCAAATGGTTATAGTGATGGTATTATGTATTCTGCTTGTATTGATGATGGTCAGTAGAATTGGATTTACCAGAGAAAAACGTGAAAGTTGATTCATTGAGTCACTAGTGCTTGTTAATTTTTTGATGGCTCAGGGTATTTCATTGCTGAACCTAATTGGTGACCTCTCTCTCTGTCTTTTTCACATGTATAGTATTGTGAAGATTTTTTAATATAGTCCCAAAAGTTTTTATCCGAGTGGGATTTGAACCCACGATCTTCCCCTTGATACGGGGCCGCGCTAACCAACTCGGATTCCAACCACACTCGACGAATAACTCAGGGACATGCTACTACGGTAATTATGCGACCGTGGTTCCATCTACAGGTCTGACATATAACTATCAACTATAACTATTGTATTGTGTGTAATAAAGAATTAAGGATTAAGACCTTTCTCTCTCTCTCTGTCTCTTTCTTATGTGTTGTTTTATCAATCAGTGGCGTAGCTAGGTGGACAAGGACCACGGTGCATAGAAAAAGAATCAGGTTGAAAACTTAACTAAAAAGTTGACGGGTGGAATTGTCGAATTGATCCCACGACCGTCAAGCACGTGAACTTATCGCTGATGCAATGTGCTACGGGCGTACTTAACCAAAACCAAAACAAAACCAAATATAAAAACCAATAACAAACAGCACATGTTTATCGAGGACGCTTGGCAAATGTGTTGAAAGTCTTAAATTGGGAGATCTCTGATTGTTGATGTTCATTTAAAATCAGAAAAAAATAATTGTGAGCAGGCTCAAGGTTTTCTAGCTTCGGGAGCTCGCTGGCCCTCTCTTTTCAAAGCTTAGGGTAGAGGGCCCCCTGAGCTCTGTGGTGCACTACACCACCTGGCCTTACGATAGCTACGCTACTGTGTGCAATAAAGAATTAAGGAATAAGACCAGTTCAAATCTTACGAATAAAAATATGTCTTGTTTCAGAGGCATCATCCGCGGTGATTCCATCTGGGACAAACTGGTGTTCCGCAAGGTGCGGGAAGGTATGGGCGGTCGCCTGCGCATCATGGTGGTCGGATCCGCTCCATTGGCTGGAGGTGTGCTGACCTTCGCACGTTGCGCCCTTGGCTGTCTGGTGAGTTTTTGCAACTACCATTCACGATAATTTTTTTAATAAAAAAAAACCGACTTCTTATTCATTGAAAAGATAAAACAGCAAAATAAGCAATTTCATTTACTTGGATACCTACACACAGTGCGTCACAGTCTGTGATACCTAGAGAGGTACAAAGTGAAATTAAGCATAACATAAATCCTAAAAAATCTCCTGGATTCGACCTCATCTCTGGAGAAATACTTCATAATTTTCCAAGAAAGGCATTAGTCAAGCTAACAAACCTCATCAACGCCGCACTGAGATTGAAATTTGTACCAGACCTGTGGAAAGTTGCCGAAGTAATCATGATAGCAAAACCAGGAAAACCGCCCCATGACACTTCATCGTATAGGCCGATTTCCTTGTTACCCATAATGTCTAAATTATTTGAAAAGCTACTACTAAAGCAGCTTAAGCCAATATTAGAAACCAAAGATCTTATCCCAGAGCATCAGTTTGGTTTCAGAGAAAAGCACTCGACCATAGACCAAGTACATCGAATAACAAATGTTATAGAAAAAACCCTTGAGGGAAAAAAAGTCTGTTCCACCATATTCCTAGATGTAGCACAGGCTTTTGATAAAGTGTGGCATGAAGGACTTATAGCCAAGCTAAGAAAAATGCTACCCAAAGAATACGCAGACATTTTAAAATCATATATAACGGATCGGTTCTTTAGAATAAGACAAGACGACGCCTACTCCTACGCCTAGACCTAAAAGAAATTAAAGCTGGTGTACCACAGGGAAGCGTATTGGGTCCGGTCCTGTACTTGCTATACACCTGTGATATACCTAAACTAGAAAATAGCACAATTGCAACCTTCGCTGATGACACTGCTATAATGGCTATAGGAAGCACTCACGCAGAAGCAGCAGAAAAGGTTCAATTGGCTGTTAACAAAATCCACAACTGGACAGAAAAATGGCGAATTAGATTAAATGAAACTAAATCAGTCCATATAAATTTTACAAATCAGAAGGAACATTATTGTCCAGTATATATCAATAATAAGATCATACCCTACGAAAACACAGCCAAGTATTTAGGCATGACACTTGACGCAAAACTTCGCTGGAAAGCTCACGTGAAAAAGAAAAGAGATGAACTGGATATTCGCTTCAGAAAAATGAACTGGCTGATTGGAAGGCATTCCACTTTGTCAGTTCAAAATAAAATCTTATTGTACAAACAGGTGCCAGTATGGACATATGGTATACAGCTGTGGGGCTGTACCAAAAAGACTAACACCCTAATTATACAATGGTTCCAGAATAAGGTGTTAAGAGAAATAGTAAATGCGCCCTGGTACGTCAAAAATGATGATCTTCACCGGGACCTGAATATTGAGTTCGTTGACAAAGTTATAAAAAAATATGCAGAAGCTCACGAACATAGACTTCATCATCATGTGAACGTCGAGGCCATCCAGCTCCTCGACAACACGGACATAGTGAGAAGACTTAAAAGAACTAAACCGTTTGAACTAGTGTAGTGTAAAGTTATAATTCATGTAGTGAAGGTGAAAAACTTTAATCAAGAACACAAGAACAAAGTGTCTTCGCCTTAAATAGAGACAGTAAGAAAAGTGTTAGTGGACACATTCTTAGATGTAGCTTACTTTAAAAAACTAGGTCAGTGTTAAATTACCTATTAGCCGTAATTATGGCTAGATTGTAATATTATTAGAGTATGTTTTAAAATAATAACGTACACTAATTTAAAAAAAAAAAAAAAAAAAAAAAAAAATTACTTGGATGACATAACTTTTTCCACAACACCATCTAGCCCCAAACTAAGCCAAAGCTTGTGATATGGGAACCAGATATAACTGATAAAATACATATATACTTTTTTTTGTTGTAAAACCTACTTAAAATATATAATAACACCCAGACAGAGAACAAACATCTATGTTCATCACACAAATGTTTGTTCTCGGTGGGGATCGAACCCACTGCCTACGGCGCAGAAGGCAGAGTTACTACCTGCTGAGTTGTGAAGGCTGTAGAATAACAAAAAACATCATTTTTGAAAAACATTAAACTTTAACCAACTAGCAATCTAACATATTAGTTATAAATCAAATCATCATCTCCAAATGAGATAATTTATGCGTGTTTGTGATAAAAACCGCACTATAAAATTATGTTGATCATTAGAGTTTTATTACGTAGGAGTTTATCTACTCATATCATTTCAACCGTCACTCTCAATATCTGGTGAGAGTAAATAAACAAATACATTTAACATCTCTCATGTTCGGTAAGTAGGTTCTTATTACCTCCAAATGGGGCTTGTAGGTGACTAATTAGCGCTCTAGGGTAATAATGTAGCTAAAAAAGCCCTAGGGCGGTAAGTAAATAAAAAAAACACTTCTTTCTTTCAAAAAGTTCGCGTACATCTAACCATCATACTGGCAATAGACATCATGCATTCAGCCCAATGACCAAAGAGGTCGCTTTGCTATTCAGCCTTGTCTTCGTTTGAGTATAATAGATAGTCATCAATTTTAAATATCAAACGGCGATGCTCAATTTCGATCTTGAAAAAAATATTTAAAAAGTTCTATAATTGATTCTTTTTAATAAAAAAAGGCGGGAATAATAAATTTGAAAATTGTTCTCATTTCACTATAACTTTCAACAAATAAAATGTTTTATTCTTGTAATGCCGGTTTTTTTCTACTTTAATAAATCAAATTTAATTGTGAGGTCACAATCGAGATGTAAAGCAGAATAGTTAGCTCGGGTGTAAGCACCAATTGCACCCTCGAACTATAGGCGCCCTCGCTGCGCTCGTGCGCCTTAATATCTCGGGCTGCAATTGATGCCTTACAGCTCTTGGCTACTAATCTACTATTAGTAGTTTCTCTGTTCACAGAAATTAACATTTCACAAATTTAATTTCCTTTCCTTCACCTTTATTGCACATTTAACGTTTTTGTTTCTCTTGTGGGCGTACCGTAGCTCAAACGAATGAATTAAACGATTTAAAGCATCATTCGCTCAAACATTACTCGAGCCGTTGAAGGTGGAAAACCGCCAAATCCTATCATCGATATTTTAAGATTGTTGCTACAGAAATTGAAAGTTATTTTGTATCAGAAAATCAAATATTCCTCGAGGTCAGATGGAAATGTGATTGGAATTCAATTTCAGCATGTAAATATTTACCACTATCTGTTGCGTTTCTGACTGATCGACTGCCAATGAATGCATGCATATTGCATACCCTAAAATAACCAAGAGACCTTACTGAGATTTTTATCTATCTTCTTTAAAAGCAATCCAAGCACGTTACGCGTTTAAGTTGTTTATCTTCTAATCGTTCAGATATAGATATAGATTCTAAATTGGTAAATTTCAAGTTAACAAGTCATGGGTTTTTGTTTATTTAGTTCTCCACTTCAGCTGTCTTCTTAACACTTACTCCTTCCTAACTAACGCTCAGTTGGTAGTAGCTCCGCCTTCTGCGCCGTAGGCCGTGGGTTCGATCCCCACCGAGAACAAACATTTGTGTGATGAACATTGATGTTTGTTCTCTGTCTGGGTGTTATTATATAATATAAGTATGTATTTACAAAAAACTATGTATTATATCAGCTATCTAGTTCCCATATTACAAGCTATCGCTTAGTTTGGGGCTTGATTGTATTGTGTGAAGAGTCCACCAATATTTATTTATTTTATACTCACATCATATATAGTTGATACCTACTTAATGATAAATAATACTCATCTTCGGTATCAAAAACCAAAACAATGTTCGGTCATTACTTTGGTCCTACCCACCGTCCTAACGGTAGCATCTCTTTTGGTTTACTACCTACCAGCGCCCACCCGCACAGTCAATGACACTATTAAAGTCGATCTCAAACGAGACAGCCTGATGAAAATGGATTGTGTATGTCTATTTTATGTCTCTTCTTGGTCGGTACTTCATTCCTGAAGATCGTGATCAACCAGATGTTGTTCTGTAGGCGTAGACGGCCTGTCTCCAGCGACTCCGATCCGTAGCCATCTTTACCACACTGTAGAATGACGTGTCCCTTTTTCTAAGTTGGTCAGACCATCTGGTTGGGGATCTTCCACGGGATCGTTTCCCTTCCACGTGGCCGATTTTATGTATACCTGCTAAATTTCAAATCATTGTCCTTCACTTCATTTAGTGCTGCAACAGCGCCTTGCCTTGCCTACCCTAGTTCCTGGTCCAGTATTCTGGTTATCATCAGAACCTTAATAAAAATATCTAGTTTGTCATTGTTGAAACTTTTTTCTTAATTATGTATATCCTAAACTTTAGCAATAACTATATGATCCTACTAGCTGGTGCCCGCGACTTCGTCTGCGCAGTATTAGTATTTCGAGTAGCTTATATTAGAGTGGTGTAGTACATATGTGTAACTCTAGCGGTTTTGGCAGCGCACGCCAGAATAGCTCGCAGATGGTAGATTTTTTCTTACTTACTTGACACTTATCGTCATATTTTGGACAATTCACACAATATCTTTATAAATTGTAGCCTATTTGTTATTCTGATGTTTATGCTATATTATTGTAAAGTTTCATTAAAATCCATTCAGTAATTTTTACGTGAAGGAGTAACAAACATCCATCCATCCATCCATCCATACTTACAAACTTCTGACCCTTGAGTAGGGGCGACAATGATTTCAGGGTGTTTATAACAGTTATTTTTACAAAAACTTCCCTTTTCAGATAGTAGAAGGCTACGGTCAGACGGAATGCACTGCGCCGGTCACTCTGACAGTTCAAGGGGACCACGTCCCGGAACACGTCGGGCCTCCCGTTGCTTGTTGCAAAGTGAAGGTATGTTTGTCATCTCCTGTAATCCGTGTGGTTTTACTCCTGGCGTAGGACATCTTTACCTTAAGGTGCCTCTTTACTAAAGATAGGCATGGCAGTAACCCTTATAAATGTCTTCATATTTAGCATCCCAAATGGCGCATAAAATGTACATATCTCCTGCTATTTTTAATCCTGTTTCATAACATTCTGATTTTTCCATCAACAATTATAGAAAAAAATGTTTCTGCCTTCAGTCAGCTGTTGAGTGACACTGCTATCACATTTTTCCAAGTTTCAGACAGATCTCCATAGCTCAATTAGAATAGCTCTGCCTTCTGCACTGTAGGTTATGGGTTCGATCACTACCAAGGATAAACATTTTTGTGGTGAACATAGATCATAATCTCAAGTAGCATTGGCACAATGGAATGTCTATACGAATTTATTTATACTTCGTATTTAACAAAATGCACAGACCATAGATTATTTACGAGCATCCACGTGACTATGTTATTGTTGGAATCTATGACAGTTAAAAATTAAGGGCGAAAATAAATATTTATCGTTTCCGCTGCGAGGCCCACTTCAGAGATTCCAATAGCTGGTTATTAACCGCTGAGTGACGCACAGTTTTGGCAGCTGTCGGTTACTCATTAACTGGAGATATTATGTATCATTCTCATCAGTAGATGAGTTTGTATGAGATGGAGGTCAACTCTAGTTACGAAGGCCTTGGTCATGGAATTTAAAGCCATTGCCAAGATCAACATTATCGTGTTCTTTTAAGTACGGGAGTACTGTTTTTTATACCACTTGTGATGGAACCTGATGTTAAGTGGTAATCGTCACAGCAAAGTAGAATTAGTAAGAGTAGTAGAGCTCTTTGTATGTGGCTCGTCCGGGGAAGTACTACCATTTTATAGAAGCATTTTTCTACCGCTAAGCAGCGTTGCTGCGTTTTGGCTTGAAGAATGTGATTGCCGGTAAAATTACAGGCACACGAACATGAGGCTTAACATCTGTATAACTTAAGTTGATTAAGTTGAGGGCAGTGTTTCTCAGGGCACGTTCCTATCGTGCGTGACTTGCGAGGCAATTTGCCTTTAGTTTCACCGAAATCACACCATTTCAACCGAAACAAGCTATGCTTAGTTTGCGGTATTCTCTTATCTGTGGTTTGGGTCAGGTAGTGCTGTGTTGTATGTCCACCAATATTCATTGTATCCTTCCAGCTAGTGGATGTGCCCCAATATTTAATGTATCCTTCCAGCTAGTGGATGTGCCCCAATATTGATTGTATCCTTCCAGCTAGTGGATGTGCCCCAATATTGATTGTATCCTTCCAGCTAGTGGATGTGCCCCAATATTTATTGCATCCTTCCAGCTAGTGGATGTGCCCCAATATTTATTGCATCCTTCCAGCTAGTGGATGTGCCCCAATATTGATTGCATCCTTCCAGCTAGTGGATGTGCCCCAATATTTATTGTATCCTTCCAGCTAGTGGATGTGCCCCAATCTTGATAGTATCCTTCCAGCTAGTGGATGTGCCCCAATATTTAATGTATCCTTCCAGCTAGTGGATATGCCCCAATATTGATTGCATCCTTCCAGCT
Source organism: Chloroclysta siterata (assembly GCA_932294275.1). NCBI lineage: Eukaryota > Metazoa > Arthropoda > Insecta > Lepidoptera > Geometridae > Chloroclysta > Chloroclysta siterata. The sequence goes on from OW028588.1 coordinate 22,832,851, forward strand.
AGTGGATGTGCCCCAATATTTATTGTATCCTTCCAGCTAGTGGATGTGCCCCAATCTTGATAGTATCCTTCCAGCTAGTGGATGTGCCCCAATATTTAATGTATCCTTCCAGCTAGTGGATATGCCCCAATATTTATTTTATCCTTCCAGCTAGTGGATGTGCCCGAAATGGAGTACTACGCAGTGCAAGGCCAGGGCGAGGTGTGCGTGCAGGGAGCTAACGTGTTCAAAGGATACTTCAAGGAGCCTGAGAAGACGCGCGAGGTCATCGACTGCGACGGCTGGCACCACACTGGTGACGTCGGCAAATGGCTGCCGGTCAGTTAATATCATTCTCTAATCATGTTTTATTATTACACGACCCCGACTGAAAACTCGCAAGAGTTTTATGCGCGTGACACAAATCTTCCAAAATCATCCAGCCGCAACAATAATTAGCTAGTGGAAAGAGAAGCATAAACTTGGAGCCCCCTCCACCCGACTTTAAACAAACCTCTAGAATACCAGCTACCAGGTCATGATCTACCATGGCCAATCTGGAAGTCCATCAATCGACTCAAGAGTAGTAAAGCTCTTTGTGAAGGGCTCGTCCGGGGAAGTACTACCACCACGCCTTTTTCTGCCGCCAAGAAACAAAGCTGTGTTTCGGTTTGAAGAGTGTGGTTGCCGGTGTAATTACAGGCACATGAGGCTTAACATCTGCATGCCTCAAGTTGATGGACGCAGGGCAGTGCATCGTAAGGCACGTTTCTGTCGTGCGTGACTTACGAGGCAATGCTTTGCTATAGCAAACATCAGGTGGGCCATCTGCTTGTTCCATCAGCTAGTAGTATAAAAAAAACGACTCCGGATGCAAGATGGCTGCTGTAGAAAAACCTGTAGAAAAAACCTGTGCAAATGGGGAATGAAGCACCCCTTCACTGGCTGCGATTGCGGAGCTCCAATACAGTCCATGGCTCATCTACTGACCTATCCCTTGTGCCCATACACCGGCACAAAGGAGGAGTATAACAATGCTACAGACAATGCAGTAGAGTTGGCCAAGCATTACTTAAAAGTTGTTTAGTGTACCGTAGACACGATTAAAGAATTACTACTTGCTGATTTGTATTTATTTAATTTACTTTACGCGGAGTGGGGCCCAGGTGGCCTGATAATCAGCGATTACGAGTTGTGTGCAGTCACATTGCATTATTACTTACAAGCTGGTGCTCGCGACTTTGTCTGCGCAGGATTAGTCACACAATATCATTATAAATTGTAGCCTATGTATTATTCTGATGTTTATGCTATATTATTGTAAAGTTTAATTACGTACTCAGTAGTTTTTACGTGAAAGAGTAACAAACATCCATCCATCCATCCATCCGTCCAGACATCCATCCATCCATCCATCCATCCATCCATCCATACTTACAAACTTTCGCGTTTATAATATTAGTAGGATTTAAGCTATCTTAGGTTTAAAAATAAACGAGAAACTTTTGTATCGTTTCAGAACGGCACATTGAAAATCATTGACAGAAGAAAACATATCTTCAAGCTGTCGCAAGGCGAATACATAGTTCCTGAGAAGATTGAGAACATTTACATTAGGAGCCAGTACGTCGAACAAGTGTTCGTACATGGAGAATCTCTGAAGGTATGTTGGCGATACATACATACATACATACATACACCCTATCCATATATACATACATACATCATACATAAATACATACATGAATACAATACATAAAATGTGTAAAAAACAAGGTTGTAACAAGGATCATACAAAAGAACGGACCAATCCGTAAGTTTGTTGCCTGTTCTTCTATGCTTTGGTCGCGTGGAACTGGCACTTAGAGTCACCTAGCTTTGAGACGTTTCGTTCGTGATCCTTGTGATTTTATTGAATAAATACCTTTTGACTTTGACTTTGACTTTGACCTCAAAATGGATCGCTCAGCGAGCAATATGAATAATCCACTAATGTATTGTTCCAGTCTTGCATAGTGGCCGTGGTGGTTCCCGACGTGGACGTTATCAAGTGCTGGGCTCTAGAGAAGGGCATTAAGGGCACCTTCTCCGCGCTTTGTGAGAACGAACAGGTCAAGAAGATGATACTCGACGATATGCTGCAGTTTGGAAAGACGGCGGGCTTGAAGACTTTCGAACAGGTTAGTTTTTAAGAGTAGTAGAGCGTTTTGTGAAGGGCTCGTCCGGGGAAGTATTAGTACTAGTACTAGGAAGTACCACGCCTTGCGCCTTGCGCTGTATTTTTGTAACCACATTTGTGTAACGAACATTGTTTTTTTTTTTATACTACTCGCTGATGTAACAAGCAGATGGCCCACCTGATGTTAAGTGCTAACCATCACCTGGTAACAGTCACGCACGATAGGAACGTGGCCTTCGATGCACTGCCATGCGTCCATCAACTTGAGGCATACAGATGTTAAGCCTCATGTGCCTGTAATTTCACCGGCAACCACACTCTTCAAACCGAAACACAGCAACGCTGCTTGGCGGCAGAAAAAGGCGTGGTGGTAGCATTCCCCGGACGAGCCCTTCACAAAGAGCTCTACTATTCTATAAATTGATTTTTATTCTATGTCTGGGTGTATATTGTAAAAAAAAGAAACGTGGGATGTTTTCCTACCCGATAGACTGACGTCATTGTCAAGATCGCGGGAAGTAAGTGGATGGAAAAGGCTTAGAATCGTTCTTCCTGGAAATGTATAGGATTGGCCGGCAGTGGACTTCTACAGGCTGATAATGAGGATGATGCAAGAATAAAGTGTACATGTATCAGCTATCTGGTTCATTCAGTACAACCATTAGTTTAGCCCTAGATAGTGCAGTGTAGTTGAGAGCACTGGTGGTCTACTGGTAGCGGCCCAGCCTTCCGATCCAAAGGTCGTGAGTTCGAAACCGGTCGTGCACCAATGAGTTTTTCTGTACAAAATAAATATGTGCACAATGCCAGTACTCTCAAAAGGTGAAGGAAAACATCGTGAGGAAACCGGTATGTCGTAGAACCTAAGAAGTTCTATAACATGTGTCAAGTGCTCAAAGGAGCCTCTTGAGGCGCACTTAAAATCCTTTCACCGCACTATTTTGAAGGATTTTTTTTGAAAACTATTGACGGAAACATGAAACCGACATGTCGTGGAACCTAAAAAGTTCTATAACATGTGGAAAGTGCTTAAAGGAGCCTTAAAATCCTTTCACCACACTGTTTCGAAGGAAACTAGTGACACGACAAGAGTGAGTATAGTGTGGAATTACTACAAATATTTATTAATCTATCTCCACAGGTGAAAGACATCTACCTCCACCCGGATCCATTCTCAGTGCAGAACGGTCTACTGACGCCCACGCTGAAGGCAAAACGGCCCGAGATCCGAAACTACTTCAAACCACAAATTGAGGACATGTACAAGCAGCTTGAATAACACTTTTAGAATACTGTCGTGTTTGGCTCTAAATGGAGATAGCTGATTGCGTCTCGGCTAACATGGTTCTTTTTAAGGCGCAGACTACCGCTAATGCACTTCTCTCTCTCACATTTTGAATGTTGAAATGTGCGAGCGAGTTGTTTACCTTTTGATGGTCGTCAGCCTCTTAAGTCTCAGAGATGGTCTGTCAGTTTTGTTTAGCTGTCAAAAACAATCAGTTTTATAAAAACGTGGGCTAATAGAAATTGATGTTTTTGTCTATAGTTCTTTAAAAATGGCTGGGCAATTTAAAAAATACTTTTAAACCACTGATCTTAATTTATACTCTGTAGTGTAGCAATTCAGTTTTGATATTTTGTGTGTTGTACAATATTAGTGTGTTGTACAATACTGTACATTGGCCATATTATTATATGATAAATTGTGTCGAATTAGCACTATTATTAGCTTGCTATAATCGTACAGAGTCAAAATTCTGATCAATGCTTGAAAATTATTAAAAGCTTTCAAAGAGTTGCAAATCTATTCGGCGCATGGTGCTTGTAAATGGGTTGATTTATTGCTGATGTATAGTTGTCTCACTTACGGTTTATTTGCATAAGAGAGACAACCATAAACTGTCTGCCAGACATTGTCACAAATTCTTGCTTAGGGATCATCTATTAATCACATGAGGCTCGAAAGAGGGGAGTGTTCGGAAAAAAATCGACGACGAAATATCACAAGGAGAGGGGGGGATATAATGAGATCACGTGTATTTATTTTTCGTTGAACGCACGATTTCTAAACACCAAAGAGCGGCGCGTGGTCTTGACTCACTGAGTTCACTCATTGATGCCAAGTATCAATTTCCCAGCGTTCAAATTTTCTAAAATTTAATCAGATTATACCTGTATTTTAAGGTAATAATCTGAAAATTTCAATATACATTGTACCAAAAAAATAAACGTGATTTTAGGTAGGGGGGTAGTCTAAAACCTCACCATATATCACAAGGGGGGGGAGGGGGTTAAAAAATTGCCAAAAAACATCATGTGATTAATGGACGACCCCTTATGATAAGTGCCATCACATACGAACTGTTCTGTAACAGATAACCAATGCTAGCCCAGCAAATCAGATTTTTAAAAACTGACCTGACTAAACTTAATACAATTGGCCGACCATCGATGGGTCAATGGACCATTGGAATACCAACTATTCTATTGCCTAACCTAGCAGCAGAGATAGCAGTTTTTGCAATTGTATGAAAGTGTATGCGAATGTAGGTAGATACAAGTAAGTTTTGAGTGACGCCCTTTTCTTAAACACTATTATACATTATTTGATTTAGTTTTGCGATGTAAACTGCAAAGTTGTATGCATTTTGCGTTGACCCGGTTAGTACTAAGCCTCGTTCACACGAATTGCTAAACGGATTAGTGCAGGCGTTTAGTTTAGTGCTTGTTGGCTCAACAGCCATCATTGAGCAAGTAGTTATTGCACTAAACTCCTGCAAGGAAGTATGGATAGTGCTATTTCTACGTTATTTATGTTATAGCCACTTAGCAATACTATAAGATATTATTCTGTCAAAATAAGTCACTTTTCACTACACTATGCTAAAAAAGAAAAATATCGCTAAAATACTGCTAGGTTTAATGATCGAGGATATGTAAAAAATAGCTTTCGAATAATTAATAGTGCAATTTTGTAAAACATGTAAAAATAAAAACGCTAAGGCCTAAGTTCATCAATATACTAAACAGCCAATTGCCATTTTAGTTTAACTACTCACCTTTTTGAATCGATTCTAAATATTCGCTGAACGCAGCAACAATCTGATATCACCATGCTCTGTTAGTTACTAATCAAGGATTAACAGGCCGTTAAATCTAACCGTCGATGTCAAACGCGAACATTTTGACATATTTAACGGCTCTTTAATCCTCTGTTAATCTAACAGAGCATGCTGAAATCGGCTCTAAGCTTCACTTCTTGTACAAAGATGTAGGTATAGACTATTGCAACCTTAATACCTTTATACTTGGATATTGACTGTGGGTTTTACTATGTTAGGGTACGCTCCGTCAAATACATGTTTTCAGCTTTGTTTTTGACAAGACAAGTATAGATGGTCATATTGTTGTCTGAAGCGTTACTCGAAGTTGGTCAAAACCACCCAATGTGAACTTAGGCCTATCATCTAGTGAGTGACGGATATCCGTATCTACTTATTGAATGTACAGACAGCTTTGGATAATCTATCAGTAGCTTGTCAACGCTTGATGAGAAAGGGCGTGGAGCTAATAGTTATAACTTCTAAGTAGATATAATTCATTCAGTAACGATGGCAATAAAACGAAGAAACGATGTTTCGTGCAGTCAATTATAATTAGAAATGTTTCCGATGTCGCATTTTGCATTCTTATTAGTTATTTATAAATAATACACTTAGATAAGCAATTTCTTCAATATCCTAACTTTTTTCTGTATCTCCTTAAGGTAGATAGATACCTACAGTCTAAGCAGAAAGACACCCTTTAAGATGATAAAGTTGTGAGTTTTTCAAATAGTAAAGATTACTTTTCTTTCCCGATTTCCTTCAGTATTATAGACAATCGTTTTAACCTCTTGGATGCCGGAACATAGATCCATGCGAGGCACAATACATTTTATATTATGTCTGGAATCCCAGCATATAAGGGGGTGATGAAAAATTTTATCGACATTCAAATCGAATTTAAAAGAGATCGATTACATTCTTAATACTAAAGCGAATCTATGTTTCACATTAAGTGCATGCTATGTGAAAAACTGACTACGCGTCCTATTTAAAACAGATAGGATCGTTTGACCCATTTTTTCCTATGATTACATAAACTGTGTCATTTCACATAGCTGGAGTAAGATGGTCATTCTATTAGAAGATACCAAAACGTTTTTTTTTAGTTTACCACAAAGTTATCTACCGAAAGGTAATAGGAGATTCTAATCCACTCGGAGATGCTAAGCAATGGAATTGGTTAGAGCAATTTTTATTTGTAGTAAATTTTACCAACTAATATAATAAAAATTAGGGTCTAATGAAAAGTAGAATTAACAAGCTCACTTTGATGAATATTTGACGCTAAACAAGTAAGAGAAATAAATCTTACGGCTCTCTGAATTCAGCTCGACATAAAGAGCAAGTAGTTGGATTTTAGAGTGGAATCATTTTGGGAAATCCAAATTCGTCTACTATGCGAGGCTTTTTTGGCAAATGCGTAAATATATTTAGTGTTGTTATGTTACACTGCCTGCGCGTATCTGATTTCGTACAAACAGTAGTATATTAAAATAGTCGAGATGGATAACTGCTCGAGAAAAAACATCAGTACTTACATTATTTAAAAAATATGAAATAAGATAAAAAGAAACGGTTTTTTAAATGATAATGCTTTTTACCAAAACTAGTTTGCGCATTTTACAAAAAAACCTTGCAGTAATAATTAATCTCTGTGGTTATTGGATGTAAGTTTATAAATTTGTAATTCTGACATAAAAAATGAACACCAAAGAACTTTAAACCCGAGATACACAAAAATCGTAGGCTAAGTAAATCGTACTGTGCCTTCGGATCGGACAATTAGATGAATATCTTCAGTCGACTATTTCAAATATAAGTTATCTAATCAAGCTTATCTCCAGTTTTTGTTACTTTTACCATTTTTCTAAAGGTGGTTTCGACCAACTCACAGTAACACTATCCGTCAGACACAAATATTTCCGTCTTTGGTTAGTCTAATGTAGAGGCGGAATTATTTTACCTGACGTATACAAGGTGTTCCAATAATTGGGTTTAAAACTTTAGGGGGCTAAATTACCCATCAATATAAATAACTTTTTCTAAGGAACCAATACTGTAAACGCGAAAAAAAACAGCTGTTTCATACAAAAGTTCAATACCGCCTTGACAGCCTTCACAGCTCAGTTGGCTCTGCCTTCTGTGCCGTAGGCCGTGGGTTCGATCCCCACCGAGAACAAACATTTGTGTGGTGAACATAGATGTTTGTTCTCTGTCTGGGTGTTATATAATATTCTAAGTATGTATTTACAAAAAAAAGTATATATGTATTAAATCAGCTATCTGGTTCCCATATTACAAGCTTTGGCTTAGTTTGAGGCTAGATAGTGCTGTGTGGAAAGTCCACCAATAATTTAATTTATTTAATACCTACCTGCCTAAAATGTATGAAACAGCTGTTTATTTTCGCGTTCACGGTGATGGTTCCTTAAAAAAAGTTATTCATATTGATGGGTACTTTAGCCCCCTGAAGTTTTAAATCCAATTATTTGAACACCTTGTATAGATGTTACTCTGAGTTATTCTAACCTTAAATCATAAATATAATTCTGTCTAATGTTTTAAGTACTCTGGACTTTGGCACTAATAAGGTTTTATGATTTAGATCGATTAATATTTGTGAGAGCGGAATTCTAAAAGAGGTTGAATCTCCGTCTCTAGGATTCTGTGAGTTTTTGCGGTTATGAAATAGAATAAAATAATTCATAAAGTGAGGTTAACCTAGGTCCTATCGCACCCTAGTGGTTAATTTTATAATATTAAAACGTAATGCAGAATAAGTTGCTTTGAGCGAAAGTTAAGGTTTCATGTTGTTTAAACCAAAATTTTGTTGTTATTGGTGCAAGTTGTACTACGATAATTTATTTTTAAATAAAAATCTAAAAAATTTCTTTGCATTTTTATTTCACTACATAGTACAAAACAAAGTCGCTTTCTCTGTCCCTATATCCCTATGTATGCTTAAATCTTTAAAACTACGCAACGGATTTTGATGCTGTTTTTTTAAAGAAAGAGTGATTCAAGAGGACGGTTTATATGCGTATAACAAGCATAATCTCTTAGGGATAACCCACAATAACCATGCGAAGCCGGGGCGGGTCGCTAGTATTCTTATAACGATTATTATTTGTAATTCATGTGTTACGCCGAGAACACTACACAATTTTCAAAATATTGTCATTACACTAACTATACAAGGTGTTCCATAAGTTGTGTATATAAACTTCAGGGGGCTAAAGTACCCATCAATATGAACAACTTTTTCTAAGGAACCAACACTGAACGCGAAAAAAAAACAGCTGTTTCATACATTTAGCCTGGTAGGTATTGAACTTTTGTATGAAACAGCTGTTTTTTTTTCGCGTTCACAGTGTTGGTTCCTTAGAAAAAGTTGTTCATATTGATGGGTACTTTAGCTCCCTGAAGTTTATATAAACAACTTATGGAACACCTTGTATATAAGTTGGATAGATTTTAAAATAATAACAATCTATCTAGACGCAACGATAAGTGTACAGTATGGTAGTCTAAAATATAAAGTTTTAGTTTTGAATATATTTGATCTGATAATTGGTCAAGCGATATTTTTTTTTATACAACTAGCAGATGGAACAAGCAGATGGCCCACCTGATGTTAAGTGGTAACCATCACCTATAATAAAGCATTGCCTCATAAGTCACGCACAATAGGAACGTGCCCTACGATGCACTGCCCTGCGTCCATCAACTTGTCAAAGTCAAAGTCAAAGTCAATAGGTATTTATTCAATAAAATCACAAGGATCACTTTGAAACGTCTTAAAGCTAGGTGACTCTAGGTGCCAGTTCCACGCGACCAAAGCCTAGAAGAACAGGCAACAAACTTACGGTTTGGTTCCTACCGTTCTTTTGTATGATCCTTTTACAATGTAATATAATATATTATTGAAGTTAAGTGAGGCGTAGGCATACAGAAAAAGGTAAACATAATCAAATTTATAAGACAGCACACGCTACGCTTCAAACTAATAATACTTGAGGCATACATACATACCTGATACCTTTCTACAGTTAGGTATGTATCCAAGTAAGGAACCAAGTATCAAAAAAAGTATCTACATATTTAGGTGTAAGTACCTATAGAAAAAAAACTTGCTATTTATATAACGGGATCTTTTCCTGCACCGTAAGCAAGTCTATAATTACTGTTTGTGGTATGTAGGTAGATTTTAAATCATAGCCGTTGCTGACCAATTATAGGCATTTTGAAGCTAGATTTTCGATGTCGTGCCGCACGCACCAACGAATATAATAACCATGAACACTGTTAAAACTACCTTACCTACCTACCGTTGTTTCTAGAATACCTATTACTTACTTATATATTTGTCTCCTATTAAAATACCTATGATGAAACCTGTAATGAAACACAGCTTGCTGATTGAACACTGGTTTATTTTATATCAGTGGGTAGAAACTAACATAGCTTTATAAAACTACCCACACTATTACTACATCTTTCCCCTTATAAAACTAAGCCTAAGTACAAAACTTGATACCCAACACCGATACAATATAATAACATAATTTTACCCTAGATAAGTGAACAACTTGAAAATTACATTTATAGTTAGTTATACCTCTATAGAATATTATAAACTTATTGATACTTTTTTTTTTTTTTTTTTTTTTTTTTTTTTAAGTTTTTTTTTACTTATTTAAATTACAAAGGTTTACTTAAATTATATCTTTATGCTTACTTAGTAGTACCTACATACTTTACTATAACTATCTAAACTAATCGATATTTAATTTCCAAACCGCATCATTTTGTTTTTCATCGCACGTTGAACCAACCAACTTAGCCCTACTTCTAGTTATAGGTGGGCCCGCGTTTGTAAATTTCAAATGGTCAGCATCCTGTTTAGATTTACTTTCATTTTTAATAACTCCCTGCCCTGTACCTTTCTTCGTTAATATTTCTGAGGGACCTCCATCAGAAACATAAGAAGTTGTACTAGTAGACACCGCCGTCTGAGCAGAAACCGTGGCCTGCATCGTAGTTATAGGTAGGTTGCTGTTATCGGTGCGCTTGTCAGCTGCGTCGGCCGTACCTAATCTACTAACTATGTGCCTACGGTTGCGACGGTACCTGCGACCTACGTTATCCTGCAATATGTACGATCTAGGCTCCGGAGCTTTTTTCACTACCTTCATGCACCTTCGCTGACTACCATCCGCTACTACTACTGTTTCATGTTCTTGTAGTATAGGGAGGTTTCTAGACGATCTATCATACGCAAATTTTTGTTTATTTTGATTTACTAATATAGCTTCGTAATACTTTTTCCTATCTACTTTTTCTTCTAACAATCGCTTATGTATGGGTAAACGCGTATTTAGCCTTCTCCCCATTAATATCTCTGCCGGTGAGTCCAACTGATCCCTAGGCGTAGAACGGAAATTTAACAAACTAACATAGTAGTCATGTCCCGAATCTACACATTTCATTAGCAGCATTTTAACCGTTCTGACCGCTCGTTCGCTCTTTCCATTGGACTGGGCATATAAAGGCGACGACGTTATTTGTCTTATATCCCAATTACTAACGAAATTTTTAAACTCTTTTGAAACGTAAGCTGGCCCGTTATCAGTAATTAATTCACTAGGTATGCCATGTCTTGCAAACTGTTCTTTCATAGCTTTAATAACAGATTTACTAGTGATAGAATTCAACTCATTAACCTCAACAAAATTCGAGAAATAATCAATGATTATTAAATAATATTTCTTCCTGTATTCAAAAATGTCAGAACCTACCTTTGCCCATGGAATGTGTGGAATGTGATGCGGCAACATTGGTTCCCTCGGCGGCGCAGGTGCATGCATTGCACAGGTGCTGCAGCTCCGCACCACGCTATCTACATCACATGACATACCCGGCCAGAATAGTACGCCCCGTGCTCTCCGCTTACACTTATCTATTCCCAAGTGCCCCTCATGAATACGAAGTAACATTTCGCTCCTTAAGGATTGTGGTATGAAAACTGAATTCTCCTTAAATACTATTCCTTCGACATATTGTAAACATTCACGATATGACCAATAAACACGAATATCTTCTTCTATCTCATATTTACACCTAGGCCAGCCATCCATTATTAACTTAATTAGCGATTGCGACTCCTTATCTTTAGCTGTATGTTCCCTGACTAACTGTAACTTTTCATCACTAAACGGAACTTGGTGTATCATAAAACAAGCTTGGGCTTCTACCTCCGCATTCAATCGCTCGTGCATCAGATCTGGTAGTGCGGCGCGCGATAACGTATCTGCTATATACATGTACTTACCCGGCGTATATACAACTTTTATATCGTAGCTTTGAATACGCAACATCATTCTTTGCAAACGCGTAGGTACGGAAGCCAATGATTTTTTAAAAATTGATTCTAGCGGTTTATGATCTGACTGCACCGTAACGTCAGTTCTCCCATATATATATTGATGAAATCGCTCACATGCGAATACAATGGCCAACAACTCTTTTTCTATTTGCGCATAACGACGCTGAGTATCCGTAAGTGTTAACGAAGCGAATTCGACCGGCCTCCCTTCCTGCAACAACACCGCCCCTAACGCACTAGCACTCGCATCAACCGAGAGCGTTATAGGAACGCTGTGTGAGTATAGCGCTAGAACAGGCGCTGAAGAAAGTTTCTTCTTAAGTAAACTAACTGCATTAACATGCTCAGTGTCCCACACCCACTCCGAACTTTTTTTTAAAAGACTTCTCAAGACTGCCACCGACTCCGAATAATGCGGTATGAATTTTGACAGATAATTTACCATACCTAAAAAACGCTCAAGTGATTTTTTATCTTCTGGATCGGGCATTTCAACTATAGCTTTTACTTTTCTATCATCTGGTCTCATTCCTCTTTCGTCAAACACATGCCCCAAGTACGTTATCTCTCTGACGCCAAATTTACATTTATCCTTGTTGAACTTAATACCTACTTCTTTAGCTCTCATTAAAAGTAACTGAAGACGCCTATCGTGCTCCTCTTTGGAAGAGCCCCAGCAGACAATGTCATAAATAAATGAGTCAGTACCCTCTAAATCTTCTAGGTGTTGTCTTATCTTCGCGTGAAAAATTTCAGGAGCGCAAGTAATACCGTATGGCAAGCGTAGAAACTGATACCTACAGAAAGGCGTGCTAAAGGTACACAGGTCGGCGCTGGCGTCATCTAACTTCATCATCCAAAAACCACAGCGCGCGTCCAGCACACTAAAAAACCGCGCACCTCGCAACTTAGCCGCTATCTCACTCACTGTAGGTAACGAAAAATGCGCTCGCCTAATCGCGTGATTTAATACTCGTGCATCTAAACATACCCGGATATCCCCATTTTTCTTAGCTGCTAACACGATTGGATTGACCCACTCAGTTGGGTGGTTCACTTTGCGTACGATTCCTAATTCTGTCATTCTGTTTAGTTCTGTACGCAACTTATCTCGTAAACCTAATGGCACTTTTCGGGCGGGACAAATAACCGGCTGAACTGACTTATCAATAACAATTCTATTTACCCCCGGTAACTCCCCGACCCCCTTAAATAAATCTGAATATTCTTGCAACTCGTAACTTATAGCTTCAACCCTTTTTATGAATCCTAGCCTTACACAGTCTTCCCTGCCTAGAATGTTTTGCACTTTCATATTTACAACCGCAAACCGAAGTTCATAATTTATTTTTTCCCGATATATATTTAAATATGCTTCTCCGATAATTGGTAGTTCATTTTTTGTGTAAGAAAACACCCTCGAACTGTAGGGTTTTAAGTCCTTATCATTTAATCCAAGACGATAAAAATCTAATATCGTTATAATATTTAAGTCTGCACCACAGTCTAGTTTGAAGTTTACACGCTTACCGTTAATACATAAAGTTTCTATCCACTGAGTGTCCGAACGTCCAGACTCCATCTTCAACACGTTCACGTACAGGACATCCTCGTCCTCAGACTCCTCAGAATGTTGACACATGTTGATGTCATGCACTTTTTTACTCACTTTGTTATTACACTTTCTCGCGAAATTACCCCGGTTTTTGCACACGAAACACGTAGCATCACTCGCCGGGCACCAACCGCGACCCTCACACAGCACACTACCTCAACGCAAGCACTGAGCGCGCTCCGCTGGCCGGCCTCCGCTGGCGCCGGCGTCGCGGCTCCGCGCTCCGCGGCCGCTGCCGCTCGCACCGCAGCCGCCGCCGCGCTGCTGCCGCCACGAGCCGCGCGCGCGCTGCCCCGACAACGCATCCACTTGGCTGCTCGTCTTGTTCGCCTCCTCGATCTGACGTCCCTCTGTTTTGGACAGCTCTTCTGCTTCACAAATCTGCACCGCCTTCGCTAAAGTCAATTCGTCCGTACGTAACAAACGATCTCGTACTACGTGATTTGAAACCCCACATACCACTCGATCACGTATCAGACCGTCAACGAGAAGTTCAAACTCACAATTTTGGCTCAACACCTTCAACGCTGTGACGAATTGACTTATTGATTCTCCGGCATTCTGGTTACGAGTAAAAAACTTGAATCGGAACATAGCCACATTACATTTTGTTCCGAAGTGTTCGTCAAACTTATTTTTCAAGCACTGGAGATCATCCGCTGACTGTTTCTCTGTATAAGTAAATGTTGAAAATATTTCGTAACCCTCCGCCCAGATGAGGTTCACCAGCAAGCTCGCCTGCACATCCTTGGACTCTTTATTAGCCTTTAGAAAAACTTCAAATTGTTTCCACCATTTTTTCCACGCTTCCGCACGCCCTGCCGGACTGCCTTCTATCTGCAATTCCGGCGAGGGCCTTGCATGTTCCATGTTACACACAAGTAGCCGTAGTATATAACGCTTACTAATCGAATTTGGCGAGAAACTTCACAAAAACTCATTAATTGAATTTATAAAGAAATACACCGCTGTCACCATGTAATGAAACACAGCTTGCTGATTGAACACTGGTTTATTTTATATCAGTGGGTAGAAACTAACATAGCTTTATAAAACTACCCACACTATTACTACAAAACCAACAAGGCGATTTACAGCATTGTGTTGAAGTTATGGTGTGCAATAGGCCTTATACCAGTAAAATAAATAAATATTGGTGAACTTTCTACACAGTACTAGTTACCCCTAAACTAAGCCAAAGCTTGTAATATGGGAACCAGATAGCTGATATAATACATATACATATACTTTTTTTGTAAATACTTTTAATATTATTTATCACCCAGACAGAGAACAAACATCAATGTTCATCAGACAAATGTTCGTTTTGGTGGGGATCGAACCCACGGCCTACGGCGCAGAAGGCAGAGCTTTTACCATCTGATCTGTGAAGGCTGTAAGTGATAGCAAACAAAGTGGATTTATTCATACAGCAAAAAAAAACTGTGCAAAGGCGTAGTTTGCCCGTGTCTTAGACTATGGCCCGTGTACTAACGCATGCATTTGACAGTGACAGGTGCACTGACGTAGAAATATCGTATTATATCATGGAGGTACCTTAATCTAAGTATTATATCGGGATATTAATTTTAACCGTCTTCTTCTTCTTCTTTCTTTCTTTCTTTCTTTTCTTTTTTTATGACTAAGTTATGACTCCCCGTCGTTCGATAGACAATCTTGCCAGTGTCAAGTAAATTGTATTAAATTCTTTATAGTCAAGTCGGCCGTCATTTGTTTTGAAAAAAAATGGTGGCGATTTTCTTCAAGACATTCAAAACATTTTCGGGCAATTCAGGATATTACATAATAAACTTTTATTCTAAATGTGCTTTATAAAATAACTTTGTGCTAAGATCTCAAGTAAAGTTGGTTAAAATGCCACCGAAATTACATAACACAACTCAAAATAACAATAGAAAACCAATGAAAATTAAGAAGCTATGTTGCTTCCCAAAATGTCAGAAAATGAATCTCCCTTTTCAAGTCGATATTTGCTGTCCTGCCCTGCGCCCAACAACTTCACTGGCAATTATACTTGTCAAACGAAACACCAACGCTGCTTGGCGGCAGAAATCTACACTAATATTATAAAGAGGAAAGATTTGTATTTTTGTATGTTTGTATTTTTGTATTATTGTATTTTTGTATGTAACGAATAGGCTCAAAAACTACTGGTCCGATTTCAAAAATTCTTTCACCATTAGAATGCTACATTATCCCTGAGTAACATAGGCTATATTATATTTTCAAAAAAATCAGGGATCCTTACTAAAACTCCAATAATGTAACCCAATGTGGATAACAAAAACCTTACATCGCGTGCGCTGCGAAAACTATTGATGATAGAACAAAATCTACAAAAAATGTCGCGACAGCATATGTCTATCTATTATAGTTATGTCACAATAAGTGTTCTTTTATTATAAAAATTTAATTGAAATGCCGCCGCTAGAAAAGGCTCTTTATTTGTACCTTGGTATTAATCCTTATCCAAATAAAAAATCATTTCGTATTCAAGACTGTTTCAATACCTATAGATTACTTTTTGAATTTTACAAATCGGACATTCCATTAAAAAGATATTACGAAATTAAAAATTTTAGCTCGCTTTAAAATATTATTAGTGAACGCGCGGTTCCAAGGGGCGCGTTTTTACTCACTCAGGGAGAAGGGCGTGCGAAATAAGTACACGCGAGACTCTAACCTACGTTCTAAGTTTATCCTAGAATGTTCAAAAATGTATATCCACCCATGCGAAGCTGGGACAGGCCGCTAGTAAGTTATAAATAAGTAGGTACATCCCCGCTATTACCAAAACCGAAGTTTTTTCGCAACGCATCATAACTTTCAGAATTAAAAATGTAAGTAATCGAAAGGTAATCGAGTAAAACAATGTCCTACAAAAGCCTACAGAGTCTGCCAAGCAAGTCAAACCCTTTTCCGAGAACGAAAGTTGAGTTCGCCAATACAAAGCTGAGTCAGTGGTGTGAATCACACCCTACTTCACACCTTGTACTTGGACATATGAGGTACGCAAGACAGCCTTCAAAAGTAATTGCTTACAATTTTCTTAACCTCACTAAATTGTGATGTTAACTTAAAAAATATGAAGTTGTATTTTGGAATCTTTATTTGCCTTGTGTGTTTTACGATTTTTGTAAGCTATGTAAAATAAATGCAGTCCTTATTTTTTTATCAGGTAATTTATTTATCCTATAGGTACTTTTAATAGTTGTAATAGTTTTAGCGAAAAATTTATGTGCCAGTGCTCTCTAAAATCAGTGAAGGAAAATATGGATGATGATCATGAGGATGATCGGCAATGGGCTTGCAACCTGTCACGTATGTAATGATATTTCTGGCGCAAAGCAGCGTTTCTGTGTTTCGGTTTGAAGGGTTTGGTTGCAAGTGAGATCACAGGTAACCAGAAGTCTAACATCTGGGGCCTTATGCTCACTTTGAGCGAGATTATCTCACGGTGGAGATGACGTCGAATGTGAATGTGCACGTTGAATGTCGAGTTGAACGTAGCATATTTCACGCGCGCGGGCAGTCAGTCTCTCTCGCGCTTTCGTGACGAGTGGATCTTCAACGTTTCTAAAAAAGTCGCTACGATCGGAGATTACAACATGGTCGAATGGTCAAACGAGAAATAAGTTAAGCCAAAGGATATGGCAGCAACAACACCGGGATCCTCGCTGCCCGCCATGCTGGCACTGACTGACACGACGGCGTGCGTGTGAACAGCTTGAATTTTCGCCGGCCTGGGACGGGCTGCATGCCGTGCAGCCCGCCAGGCAGCCCGCCGGGCTGCACGGGGCGTCACAGATAAGAGAATACTAGGTACAGGTTTATATCTGCGTGACTTACCTACGTGGCAATGTTTTCTTAGTTATGGTTTTCTTAGGGGATGGTTACCGCGTAACATCAGGTGTTTAGATAGTTGTATAAAAAAGCGATCTGAGAGGAAATCTTCCGTTCAGTAGGATTAAAGTTTGCAACCAACTTATTGCTGAATCATAGTCCGTTTTGCGACGCACAAAGGTATTTTTTTTTAGTTAGTTAGGTACTAATTACTATACGATTACTAGTTACTATACAATTACTAGTTACTATACAATTACTAGTTACTATACTATTTCTAGTTACTATACAATAACTAGTTACTATACTATTTCTAGTTACTATACAATAACTTGTTACTATACTATTTCTAGTTACTATACAATAACTAGTTACTATAGTATTTCTAGTTACTATACAATAACTAGTTATTATACTATTTCTAGTTAATGTACAATAACTAGTTACTATACTATTTCTAGTTATTATACAATAATTAGTTACTATACTATTTCTAGTTACTATACAATAACTAGTTACTATACTATTTCTAGTTACTATACAATAACTAGTTAGGAACTTTACAAATTTTCTTTTTTTTCTTCTTCCAAAGCTGTGAGTCTATTTTCGTGTGAGGCTGTTTTCATTTCATTTCTATATTATTGACTTACTACAAAGATATTTCTAGTAAGGTCTTCAGCACATCATGAACACATAATCTTGAATGAGGTACTAGCCGCCTGAGACGCCATAAAAACCTAAATAAGGCTTCGAAGGTCGGCCTTGATCTATAAAATACAGGCTTGGGTATCTTAAGCTCGTAAATATACTACTTTTTCTCCATTTTTTATAAGAAAAACTGACGGGAAATATACCCCCTGATCTTGAGCTGCTCTTTCTGTTCTATAACAAATTGTATTCTCCAAGAGGACGTCCAAAGATATCACTCTGAGATGTAAAGAAGAGGGGGACAACCGTCAAACAACTTCTCGCTCGCTGCGTCTCAAGTCTCATGTTAAAGATATTTATTTCTCAGAGTTCACTTTCCGAGAATAATATATTTTACAGAAAGTGTGAACGTACACAGTGGCATAATAGTGATATACTAGGTGTTCCAATACTTGTATTTAAACCTTCAGGGGGTTTTATTTCATTACTTGTAAACGTATTATTTTTATTGATTCAAAATACAATATAAAATCTATCTTGCCACAATTTAGAGGCTTACGGCCGGTTTCTGAAAGCCCGATCAAAACTAATTGGATGTCAAGTCACTTGCTATATCTATCTAATTCGATGTAATAGCTGAAATGGCGAGTGACTTGACATCCGATTAGTTTTGATCGAGCTTTAAGAAATCAGCCGTTACTCGATTATTATAGCCATTCCTAAAAAAACTTGTCAAGCAGTTATACCAAGGGCACAGATAAGAGAATACTAGTAACGGCGTGCATGTGAACATAGCATTAGATTTAACGGCCTGTTAATCCTTGATTAGTAACTAAAAGAGCATCGTGAAATCAACTCTTAACATAGCATGGTGAAATCAGAGCTAAAAGAAACAAAATACGTGTTGTAAGCGAAGACTGTAAATGAAGGAAGGAGTGGAAACCGGACCTTATATTTTAATTAACTTCATGACGTAGTCATAATTTTAACTGCATTTAAATTAGGACTTTTGAGCGTTAAGTCTTATTTTAATAACTTGACCTCAAAACTTTGTATTTTAAAAGCTTTCAATCTTGATTCCCATGTTGTATTTTATGAGCTTATAATCAATAAAACCATATTAATCAATTTTAAGGCCACAATGAAGTGGGGAATTGAAAACTACCTTCTCCTTAGATACCTACCACTTATGTTCCTAGAGATCTGAGTTATTATGGTTGATAATACAACCATAACTCTAATATTGTTTTATTGGAGGAAGATTGCTTTGCTATAAATAAAATCATAGTAAGTCTGCAAAAATACTTGATCTGGATAGTAGCGACATCTAGCGGCTAGTAGCGGGACAATTTTTTATGAATGTCTGATTTTGATTTGGGGAAAAACATGCCGTTATAATAGGTAAAATACGAGGAAATAAAACATTTAATTTTAAAGGAAATTCATTAAATTATTATGAGCAACGCGAGACAGGTGCGGCTTATACATTATCATCCCATGACAATCATTATCATCATCTCAGCCTGCTATCACCTACTGATAGATAATGCCGCCAACATTCTTCCTAGCTAGGTACCTACCTACCTTCTTATCGGTATCTTTTGTAGGTAATATTTGTAACAAAAAATCAAACCCCACACACAAACATAAATTTTATTGAAATGAAGGTGTAATAAAGAAAATGAGATTTAAGTAAGTTTATTGGATCTCGCAAAAACCTTCTGCGAACTAAACGAGGTCAATTCCAAGATCGATTCAATCACCTAAAACTCAACAAAGTAGCACAGCGTATAGCTGCTTGCATTCATTGATATTCACATCTCATCGGTTTTTATTTATTCCATAATACCGCTTATCGGCGCATCACGCCAGGCAGGCAGCAGTGTTTCTGTTAGTTGCCATACGGGCAGCGGAGTTGCCGCTCGCGTCGCGACCGTGCTGCCCCCTACAGCGCGCGCCGGCCGCCTGACCTTGGAAGCCGTGGCCTGTGCCGTTCATTGCCCGCCAGAACTCGACGCAAACCTCTTCCAAATTATGCCATTCCGGTAATACACCGGGAACACTCCCGGTTCCCACCACGCAAGGTGGCGACAGCGCGTCACCTGTCAAAATGACGTGACGTTCTAACCTAACAAAGTGAAAAAAAACAAACTTTAGTGCAAACATGAGAGTCGAAATGACGGGGCCACTTCTAGTTCGTTACGGTGAGTAGGTTCAATTATATTTTGAGGTTATGTAATGTTTTGATCGGCGAATCGTTGCAGAGACACGGAATGATAGCGTTTACATTACAGCAGACAAAGACGTGATCTCGGTGCGGATTCTATAAATAGAACGCTCGGTAATGGCGGGTACATGTACCTAATCAGCAGTTTATAGTTATGTACTCGGCCCAAGCCCTATAGCTACTCTGGGCCGGGTCGTGTTTACCGTTTCCTACATTACGAGCCTACAATCATGTGTGGATTTCGTGCTAGGCGATATGCTCACACAAACGCGTAAACAAACGTTGATAATTCAAGATTATGAGGCTATGCAACTGTTTGTTTACCTTAATTATAACCTACCCGGAATTTTCATACGTCCTGCTTCTCTGGGAGACAAAATAAGATGCGTATAGCAGGTAAATGCTCTCTAAAATTATCAATAGCAATGACTAAGTACCTTCCTAGATAGTTCCTGTTCTTTCCAATATCCTGAAAGAATCGGTCCAGTTGTGCAAGGTTTTTTAGCGTCATATTGGATTTTTGATAGATGCCCAGCCAAATCTCTTACTCGAGATAGCCCCGTTTATTGGCAAAAGTGTATTCACTCAACTAATAATTAGTTATAGTACTTAGTTATCCTCAATGGGTCGACAGAGCTTCTTCAACAAATTATCATTGTCTTTTTGGAATTTCTGATAAAGCAAAATGATAACTTTAGCGCTGGTTTTTTGATCAAAACTGAACAAAACGATAGCGGTGTTTTGGCGTGAGGTGCTGTAAATAAAATCTACTATTTTATTTCTTATTTATGCAATGAAAATATTTTTAGAACTAAAAACTAACGGTCTTCTCTATGATGCCTATGAAATACATGGGGAATTTATTATTCAGATAAAAAAAACACGTCCAGGTAAGTAGGTATGTTATTTATTGCTTTTAGCAGAAAACTATTAAAACGTGCGATGAAATGGATCGAGGCTATCGTACCTCACAGTTATCTGACGCGTTGATGGAATTTGTTTCTGTAACTGGTTCATTCTTACTCCTTCTATCTCTCTCTGTAATCGGGTCTGCATGAATGAATATCATAATCAGTCTGGATCTCCTTGCCCTTGTTATTGTACTTGGAATCCTTTCACCACACTGTTTCGAAAGAAACTAGTGAAACAACAAGAAGAAGAATTTTACTGGAGTGGATGGCTTATCTTCAGCAGTTACTATTAGTGAACCTCCAAAATTATTCAGCGGAAAATAACAGACTACGCACGATTTGTCATCGCCGTATGATCTTCTTCTTTGGCCGTACCTACCTTAAAAAAGGAACTTTGATGTTCTAGTCGACTCAAACCACATCGACTGATCAGTTCAAAATAAGTAGAAGCAAGTTCTTCCTTCCTTAAAATCCCTATTTATCGCAAATATCCGCGAGGAGTGGATTTGTGGCCGCTTATTTCTGAAAGCAAGGCCGCTTGACCGAATCGAATCGATCGTGTTGCAATTGTAACTGAGAAGCGAATAACTTAGGTACAGGTTTACGGGATTTGTCTAAGATTATTGCAATTTCAGATCATAATTCACTATCACCTTCTAATCGATAAACTAACAATCGTCCTTCTCTCGCAGCATTAACACCAATACAATGTATATTTAAAGAACTATGTAATGTAGGTACGTGAAATATTTCCTATGTTCCACATCGGAAAATTTCCAATATGTTCTTAGAAAAGTATACGGTTGTTCGATTTCCTAGATCCCCTTGACCTAATTCTTATAATTTGTTTGTCATCACATTAAATATATAAATTTTGTTGTGTTTTTGACGTGGAACTTTTTTCTGTCTGGTACGGATATTAACAAATTCAAAGCTGGTAATGTGCCAAATTTCTAAATGCATGTTTTTAACTCGCCTTAGACAGTTGAGGACGTATCGGGGGTCTACGGAAAGATTACCTTGACCATGTATTCAGAGTATTCTTGTCAATGAAGTGTGGTAGCTCTCGGTATGCGTACGGTTTTGCGTCCTTCGCCTATTTCCATCCCATGGATACACCACAACGTGTCTGGGCCAAAAAAGGTCCTGTTTGTTCGTACGTGACTAAACGATATCCTTTACGAGAAGGGTAAACACACGGGACCGACCGTTGAAGAATTCCACCCACCGCGATGCATAGTAATTAAAATGATAAGTCATCTATAGAATGCACTGCTAGCATTTACATATCGAACAGTAGATATATAGTTTTATACTACTCGCTGATGGAACAAGATGGCCCACCTATTAAGTAACCTTCCGGCTACAAAGAAAGCCAGGAACGATGGGAACCGTGGCCTACGCTGAACTGAACTGCGTCTATCAACTTGAGGTATACAGATTTTAAGCCCCATGTGCCTGTAATTTCACCAGCAAACACACTCTCCAAACCGCGAAACACAGCAACGCTGCTTAGCAGAAGAAATAGGCATGGTGGTAGTGATTCTCCGAATGAGTGCTTTCGTCACTCTTTGTTTCATGTTTTCTTCGATATTTTCTCTGATTTTCCTTAGAAGAATCATTCGTTTCTTACGGCTTTATTTGTTGCAAGCATAAAAAAACAAACTCACGCTTTTAAAAGTATAATTTGATTATTCTGAATATCCTTGAGTCTTTCGTAACCATTTCACTTTCTTATTCAGTCTTCGTCGACTATAAAACAACCTAATATTTCTTTCGAATAGTCTCATAAGTCGCAATTTGTTGGTATGAATAATGCAGCTATGCAAAATACAAAAATGTAGTACCTACTTCGCCAGAACACGTGAGCTGGGTACATACGAGTTCCATGTACAAGCGTGCTTTAAATAGTCAAGTGTTTTTTTAAATACCACTGACTTTTCGTTGAACTATAGATAACTTATAGAATTGAACTGTAAATTACATACTATTTTATTTATTTAAGCCTATATTATATCATCCCATCGCTGAGTAAAAGCATTGTTATTAATGGAGCTCCTTATAAAGGGCTCGTCCAGGGAAGTACTACGGTGCCTATTTTTGACGTCAAGGAGCGTTGCTGCGTTTCGTTCTTTTTTTTATTATTAATAGACTGTCCTTTGGCTACAATCTCACCTGATGGTAAGCGACAATGGAGCAGAACGGTCTAGAAGACACCTCACTCTTGCCTTGAAGAGACCCAAGTTGTAGTGATCAGGAAAGACGGCCGACGGCAATGAGTTCCACTCCTTGGCAGTTCGGTTTAAAGAGTGTGAGTGCCTGTGAAGCTACAGGCACATGAGGCTTAACATCTTTTATGCCTCAAGTTGATGGATGTCATGGATGCATAGGGCAGGTTCCTATCGTTCGTGACTTGCATGGATACTAGGTACTTAACATCAGTTGGGCCATACATGCAGGTCACACAGATCCATATCTAGCAACATAAAGCCAAAAAAATAACGCATACACGCATACTACAAGGACATAAAAGCGAACTGTGCGTATTCATGTGTGCCTTAAATTCAAAACTTAATGTTTAATTCAATATAATTTTTCCATTTAAATAAACATTTCACCTCTATGTTGTTAGTATTAACGCTTTATAAAAATAAACTTAGTTGAACGTTCTATTACCTCTTCAGCGGGTAATAAATGAACTATAAACGTTAATGTTTACAAATATTGGTGGATTGCTAAAAGTAGATGCTGTTATTCCAGAACAATCTTTATGTGCGAAAGCAGGGTATGTTTGTCCGTTTGTTTTCACAGCTTAACCAATGACCTGTATTCTGTGTCTGGTTCATAATACCCCGTTTACACTCAGCTCTGTCCGAGGAAATTTGCAGAGACATGGGAAGGGACTTGGGCAATGCGAGAATGTAAACAGGCCACTTCGATGTCCACTCGCGTTGCTGCTCGCGTTGTACGTGTTGCGTGAACACACATTGCCGGCGACGCTGCCGCAGACATATGGACGGCAACATTTCCGTCCACGCGAATGGCAGCGCAAATGTCCAAATGTAAACGCAGTATATACAGAGGTCTCAAACTGAAATAATACTTTTACGCCAAAAATACCGACTAGTATTGTATCAGATATCTAGTTCTCATATTACTAGCTTTGGCTAAGTTGGGGGGGCTATTAGATAGCGTGTGTGTGTTTATTTATATGCCACTTTTTATATGCTTATGTATTTATAATTGTTTTGTAGTTTTTCCATAAGTAAACCTTTAAAAAACTACATCGTCTTAACGTTAGCTTTAACTGGTATAACGCATTCAACACGGCCCATGTTATTTTTTTTATGTAAGAGACAGACAAACGGTCTTACGGCCCACCTGTTGTTAAGTGGTCACCGTCGCCCATAGACACCAACAACATTAGGGGTGTTGTCGTTGCGCTGCCTGCCCTGAAGAACTTTATTTTCTTTTTTCTTGAAGCTGCTTGTTATAAACTTATATATAACTGTTATGCTGTTATTAATCAAATGAATTTGAATGTTTTTAGAAGATTTTTAGTTTTGTTTGGACAGTAAAATGACACTGTTGGACGTAGCCAGGGCAAGTTCATTAGTTTAGCATACATAAAAAATTGATAAAACTGATTCATAGCTTCTAATGAATTAAGATAGCTATTCAATTTTAATAACTCATAAAACACCCTCGTTAGTTTGAAAGTTGATGCTTGGGTTTCCAGAAAACATAATATAAGACATTAGCGGACCGAAATTTTTAAAGATAAAGATTGTTTATGGAAAACTAGGTACAAATTTGGTGTAGGGGTTACATTTACGCATTTACGCAATACATTTTGACAATTTAGAATCTCGCCAAATTAAAATATAATATTATTAAAAATAGAATAATTATAGGCCTAAAATTCTTTATTGCATTATTCTACTGTACAAAAATGTGTGTGTGGACATAGATAGATATAAGTTCTCTGCTGGGTGTTATTATGTATTATAAGTATTTATTAAAAAAAAACTATATAAGTATTATATTTGCTATCTGGTTCCCATATTACAAGCTTTGCTTAGTTTGGGGCTAGATAGTGCTGAGTGGAAAGCCCAGCAATAGTTATTTATTTTTATTCACAACTCTGTTGGTAGTAGCTCTGCCTTCTGTGCCGTAGGCCGTGGGTTCGATCCCCACCGAGAACAAATATTTGTGTGATGAACATAGATGTTTGTTCTCTGTCTGGGTGTTATATAATATTACCTATAAGTATATATTTACAAAAAAAAAAAGTATATAGGTAAGTAGTATATCAGCTATCTGGTTCCCATATCACAAGCTTTGCTTAGTTTGGGGCTAGATACCTAGTGCTGTGTGGAAAGCCCACCAATAGTTATTTATTATTTACTGTGCTTAGCTTGGCTTTGGCTTTAGTTTTTCTATAGTTTACTACTACCAATATTCAAAAACTTTAACTCCTAAGACCAAGTAATATTTCAAAGTCTGTTTATATGATGTCGGAAACGGCGCAAAAGGAGAAATAACGAGGGTGATAAATCAAGTACGGCTGGTTATTTCTAAATTGGCGTCAAATTAAAGGAATTTATAGATACATTTACAGATATAAGTATCCACAGGAAGAGAACTTGTCAGGAAGCCAACGGTAACAGGTAGAATAAACTAACGTATCCCACTATCATATCTTTGGCAATACGCCATTCACTCACATTGCTGGAGGTATGCTGATAAGATTTAAGTATGATACTTAATTTTTGAGTAGTAGAGCTCTTTGTGAAGGGCTCTGTCGGGAAGTACTTCCACCATGTCAATTTCTGCATTCAAGGGGTGTTACAACTTTTCGGTTTGAAGTGTGCCGGTATTATTGCAGGCACATGAGTCTTAACATTGTTAGCCTCAAGTGATAGACGAAGGACGGTACATCGAGCACGATTCTATTGTTGAAGACTTCTTTCGGCTGACAACATTACATTCGTGAGTTCTCAGTACGCCCGATCTCTCGTGTCACTAGTTTCTTTCGAAACAGTGTGGTGAAAGGATTTTAAGTGCGCCTCAAGAGGCTCCTTTCGAGCACTTGACACATGTTATTTAACTTATTAGGTTCCACGATATGCCGGTTTCCTCACAATGTTTTCCTTCACCGTTTGAGAGTATGCCCGATAGAAGTGCTTTTCGAGTTTCCATACAAAAACGGTCTGACCATACAGAAAACTAAAAAGAAACTCCGACTTGGGGTACGGGATGATTTTGGGAAATTATACATTTTGCGCTTTCAACATTATGAGAATTCAACATTCTGATCCTAAAGGGGGATGTTTGTGGTTCAATCACGCTGTAAGCATGACTGAACCGATTTGCTATAGCTTACAGACTGCTTTCTACCCGAGTGCCATGCTAAGCCGCCGGCGGAAACTAGTTTCAAATTAGATTTGACCGTTGATAATGTGGAATTGCTAATATTTTTACTGAGAAAAAGCAACTCGCAAAAAACTTTAGGTTTAGGTATTTAAATTTGTTATAGAGACTCTAAAATTATAGTGAAAGCTTATACACGGTGTAACTGGAGGGGTGGATCATCGGTGGCAGAGCGATGGGTGACCTCAATGCCTATCGATTTAACCCCCATGTATGTTCAGCGATATTCAGTCGTTCAAAAGTTATTCAGATTTTTATGAAATTTTTGCCAAATTCCGATTTTAGACTTCTTGCCCCAAGTGTAGCCAAACTGTTAGGTTTACGACCGTAATATTTTTTTAGGTTATAGCTCAAAAGTAGGTCTTTCGTCCTACAATATCGTATTGAGTCGTTATTTGATTAAATTCCAAATAAAAAATAATCTTTACAAGAAAAATCGCAATTTTCGAAAACGTTTCGGAAACATTTCGAAAATCAAGCGAATATTTAATGAAGAAATCGTTGAAAAATCCAGTGTCAGGATATTTCAATAAAATATTATATAATTTCACGTGGGTATCGATTATCTAAATAACAAATCACGGGGAATTTCACCCAGTGGATCTTCGCTCACTTCGATTACGAGCTTAGGGCCGGTTTATGAAAGCTCGATTAAAACTAATCGGATGACAAGTCACTCACCATTTTAGCTATAAAATCGAATTAGATATACCTAGATAGCAAGTGACTTGACATCCGATTAGTTTTGATCGGGCTTTCAGAAACCTGCCGATAACCTCACTCGCGTTGAGATTTCCACTCGCGGCGCTAGTTATGGGTGTTTCTTTTATACTTGCAGATGGCCCACCTGATTTTAAGTGGTAACCATCACCTATAACAAAGCATTGCCTCGCAAGTCTTGCAAGGAACGTTCCCTACGATAAACTTGCATCAATAAACTTGAGGCAAACAGATGATAAGCCTCATGTGCCTGTAATTTCACAGGCAACCACATCCAGTATTACAGAATACCAAATTGAAAACTCACTGCGAATTCCGCGTTCACTTGAGTGAATATTAGTAGGTACTACAGCCTTGAAAGCAAATGAATCAGTGGCAATTCAAAACAGAACCACTTAGGTAAGGCACTACATGAATACTAGACGTGCACAAAATTTGGTTCATTGTGTATGTGTAACTAGACGGAAAAGGACTACAAAAGATGTTATTAGACAGTCGTGATCTTGTCATATTGTGACACCACACGTGACTTGAGTTTTGCGGTTTTAAAAAACCGTATGTCATCAGTAGTGGGTTAATTTACGGATGATTATGGACCGACTTGACTATAAAGCATTTTATCTATATTACTGCGTTTACATTTAGACATTCGCGTGGATGGAAATGTTGCCGTCCATATGTCTGTTCACGCAACACGGGCAACGCGACTGGACATGGAAGTGGCCTGTTTACATTCTCGCATTGCCCAAGTTCCTGCCGATGTCTCTGCACATTTCCACGGACATGAGCTGAGTGTAAACGGGGTATATCACTCGACACTAGCAAAATTGTCTGTAGAATGACGAACAGGTGCCATTAACAAAGAAGAAAGAAAGAAGATTATACTCATAAAGACTGGCCTCACAGCTCAGGTAATACTCTGCCTTCTGCGCTTCTTCTTCTTGTGTCACCAGTTATTTCGAACAGTGTGGAGAAAGGATTTTAATGCGCCTCAAGAGACTCCTTTCTAGCACTTGACACATGTTTTAGAACGGTTTAGGTTCTACGACATGCCGGTTCCTCACGATGTTTTCCTACACCGTTTGAGAGTACTGGCATTGTGCATAAACATTTTTGAATAAAAAAAACTCATTGGTGCACGACCGGTTTTGAAGCCTCGACCTTAAGATCGGAAGACGGGGCCACTATATTACTAAAAATTATCATACAAAAAACGCTAGGAACCGAACCGTAAGTTTCTTGTCTGTTCTTCTAGGTTTTGGTCGCGAGGAACTGGATGGCGGTAGATTCACCTAGTATATAAGACGTTTCAAGACGTTGTGATTTGATTGATTGATTGACTACCACTGGACCATCAGTGCACTCCTGTCTATCCATCGTGTTGCCTTCTGAGCTCATCATCATCTGTCATTGCAAAGTCGTGGAAGTTCCCATTAGATCATTACATCTCAGTACGATTCCTTCACAGATTCCTTGAAATTACAATCACGGGTCGTAAAACTTTATTGGTTTCTTATCTTTGCAATTGCGATTCAAACCAATAATTTGATGCTCTAAAACTTTAGTGGACCATGACCTAACCAACGTTTGCCCCAGAAAAAAAAGTGATCAAAATTACACCGTGTATAGATGAGATAGTTTCAATTATATTTTTTTAGAGTATATTTTTATTATTATTATAGTAGTATAAGTATAGGGTTCACTCAGTATCAGGCTCTGCCTGCTGCGCTGTAAGCCGTAGATACGATCCCCATTGAGAACAATCACTTGTGTTATGAACATTATGGCGAAGACAAGAACTAATGTGACTCTCGCTCGCAGAGTCACATTAGTTCTGAGTTTAGTGATTTTATATCTTTCAACATGTCCAAACGTGCGAGCGAGAAGTTGTTTGATAGTTGTCAGCCCCTTAACATGTTTGTTCTGTGTCTGGGTCACCTATTACCTATATTACAGGTATGTATTAAAAAGTATATAGGTATTATATCAGATATCTGGTTCCCGGAGTACAAGCTTTGCTTAATTTGGGACAAGGTATATCCTGTCCTGTCCTGTGAGAATTGTACATATTTTTTTTCAGGTGCTTAATGTTAGATACATTTTCTAAGCTCTGATTTCACCATGCTGTGTTAGACTAACAAAGGATTAAAGGGCCGTTAAATACGCGTTTGACATCTAAGTTTTTACAGAAAATGAAAAGATGAAAATTATTTTAAGTTTTCTTTGAGTACCGGTTGGTACCTACGACCTAGGCATAAGTCGTAGGCATAACATGTTCTTGCCGAGATGTTTGCCTTTTAACTTAGCATGCGTATTAAAACCGCATACCAGAAAACCTCGGCTTATCTCAGTTATACCGATGCAAATAGATTTTAACCTATGCGCTATTGCATGTGACATCAGCGAGGAAAATCATGACATTTGACTCGAATACGCAAATAAACCTGGATTTTGCTCACCTACGATTGGCTGATTCTGAGGTGTTGGAAAAATACTTTGTACAGCTAAAATTAAATAATGTACATTAAAAAATAGTAATGGTTAACAGTAGTAGAGCTCTTTGTGAAGGGAGGATAGGAAGTACCACCATGCCGCCATACTGACACCATTCTACAGCCTTCACAGCTCAGTTTGTAGTAGCTCTGCCTTCTGCGCCGTAGGCCGTGGGTTCGATTCCGAGAACATACATTTTGTGTGACAAACATATTTGTTTGTTCTCTGTTTGGGTGTTATTATCTATTAAAAGTATGTATTTACAAAAAAAAAGGATATATATATTATATATCAGCTATCTGGTTCCCATATTACAAGCTTTGGCCTAGTTTGGGGCTAGACAGTGCTGTGTGGAAAGTCCAAAATAAAGTGCCTATTTCTGCCGCCAATCAGCGTTGCTGTGTTTCGGTTTGAAGGGTGTAGGACGCCGGTGAAATTACAGGCATATGAGGACCCCGGTATGCCTCTGGTTGATGGATGCATGGCAGTGCAGCGTAGGCCACGTTCATATCGTGAGTGACTTACGAGGCAATAATTTATTGTAGTTGATGGTTATCACTTAACAGGCCTGGAAGGCCTAATGTTCCATCATCAAGAAGTATAAAAAAATAAGGTTTACTAAATCTGAGTAAATACTAAATCTGAGTTATGTGAAAGGCCCTTAGTCTATGAGTACCTACAATAGACTGCCAGATGATATATCACCTCTGAAATATGACCTACCAAAAAAAAAACATCAAAATTAATCCATAATTGGCGGACCAATCGAGTAACAAACATACAAACAAAAATACATCAGAATTGAGAACCCCCTTTTTATAAAACGTATTTTTTTAGTGGGCAAGAAGATGATGATAATGTTTATCAATATTTTATTAGTATCTGAACGAAATAATCTCATGTCAATTTGTTTGATAATTTCCAAAAAGAATGCAGACAATTAACAAGATAACTTGTTTCTTATTATCTTATTATTAATCATTTATTTCAGGCATCGCAGTATTTTTAATATATAATTATTATAATCATACAGGAATACAGCCCCCGATTGGGACCCCTTATAGAGCCCTTTTCACGAAAGAAGTCCGGTGGTATTTGTTAAAATAAGAAAACTTTTGTCATTTTTATGGTTTGGCTAAGTATTATTTAGTGGCTGATGGATTTCATACGCTTAAAACACACACTCACAGTCATCGCTGGCAACAAGCTTTCGTAATGAACATGTTTTTCCGAAGAAACCTAGGGACTTATTCCGTGAAACGGATTCTAACAAGCTTGTTTTCAAACAGCTGCTAATTTTTTAAAGGCAACTTCCAGGTATCCTATCTTTTTTCTTATCTATGGAAACTTTTAATTGGCCTTCGGTTAACATAATCTTTTTTATTTAAGATTTAATTGATCGAGTGAGCGAAGCGAACGAAGATCTTAGTTTCAACTTGGGCGATTTGGCATTTTATGTATGTATGTATGTATGTATGTATGTATGTATGTATGTATGTTTGTCTGGCCATAACTTTAGAACCGTTGATCCGATCTGCATGAAATTTGATATGTCGATAGCTTGTACTTGAGAAATTTACTGGTAAGTATATGAGTAAAATCGGATGAAGGGTTTTTGAGATATGGGGTTTTTTAAGGGGGCAAAAATAAAAAAAGTTACATAAAAAAATCAAGTTACATGTCATTTGAAAGGGCTTTGTTCGGACATACCAAAACAATTTTTTCTTTTTTATTGGGACGCTCGGTTTTCGAGATAAAATTTAAAAAGTTAAATTAAGATAACCAGCGATCCAAGAGCTCCCATCTCTAAGAGTTTCGTTGACATCAAGGTTTTTCTACTGGTCGGCCAGTTCCTTTGATTTTTCTTATTTTTTTTTCTTGAAATAAATTAAGGAGGTACTCAGTTCTCATAAAATGGTGACGACGACCAGGTCTGATGATGGAGCCAAGGTCTGTTCAACGGAACTCTTCAATAAATAGGCCAATAGAGTTGAAACTTGGTAACCATACCAAGTTAGTAGGCGATAGTCAGAAAAAAGTCCAAAGATAATGTTTGGACTTGCCTCTGACTACTACCGACTCAAAGTTTTGATGCGTTCGTCGGGTCGCATCACGAGATCTCAGTTCGGGGCGAACTACTAGTTAATTATTTTTCAAACAATAATCTGTACCTAGCTGTAAGATTTCCTAAAATTTCAAAATAAAATAAAAATATTACGTCATCAAGCCTTTGCAGGTCTTCTTATTCTTCTTTTTTGTATGGCCTTTGCAGTGTTGCCCGCAATTTCGCCAATGTCACCGGGCTACCAGATTAATGATTAGCTGATAAGTTTATTACGTACCAGATGACGTTTCGTTGTACCGTGCAGGCTAAAAGGACCCATATCATAAATGCCTTAAAAACTAAAATACATATAATTAGCATAAATAGCAGAAGCATTGTAGATGCCATATGGCAATAATTACAGTAAATTTAGCATAATAACGATAGCTATTTAAATTTTGTCCCACTTAATCCAGCCCAAGCCTGATAGTGTTTCATCTGTATTCTTAAAATAGCTTCTAGATATTGAGTTTGAGGTTGAAGTATCTATCCTATTGACTTTTAGAGTCTTGAAAATACGCAGACCGTCAAAACCTGGTACCTTGTGCCCAGGAACTTCACGATATTATACCGCCATCACCATTCCACCACAGGACTAGTAGACGCACGGCCGTATCATCCATGTCTGGTTAGCATACCACCTATTCGCACTTAGCGTTTTGCTTCTAGCTGCATTATTCGAACTGCTAAGGAGTGGAACTCATTACCGTCGTCTGTTTTTCCTGACCACTACAATCTAAATCTCTTCAAGGCAAGAGTGAATAGGTGTCTTCTAGACCGTTCTGCTACAACGTCGGTTACATCGTCGCTTACCATCAGGTGAGATTGTAGTCAAACGACGGTTTATTAATTATTAAAAAAAAACACACTTTAAAGTAAGTAAGTAAGGTAGCAATTTCGAAATAAGTGTTTTTGTTTATTCATTCCTTATAATAACTTAATCGACTAAAGAGTTTATGTAAATCAACAAATGAATTTTTCAATCCTTTTTATTTCGGAAATATGTCTTGTGTATCTTAAAAGTTATTGCAATTTCAAAAATTTGGTACCAAGTTTTGAAGGCCAGTGTATTTCTAACTCATCAAAAGTTTATGTGTAGATCGCGGGAAGCGAGTGGATGGAGAAGACTCATAAACGATCTTCCTGGAAAGTTATTAAAGAGGCTGGTCAGTGGACTTCTTTGGTCTTTTGATGAAGGTTAACTCTATCCTTTGCTTCATTCTCAATCGCAAATCCAACTCATTGATAGGTCGGAAGGATGTTTTTTTTTATACTACTAGCTGATGGAACAACCAGATGGCCCACCTGACGTTAAGTGGTAATAATCACCATTGTAATAACGGGAACATGAGGCTTAACATATGTATGCCTCAAGTTGATGGACGCAGGGCAGTGCATCGTAGGGCACGTTCCTATCGTGCGTGACTTACGAGGCCATGCTTTGTTATATAGGTGATAGTTACCACTTAATATCAGGTGGTTACCACCTAACACCATTAATTAGCTTGCACCTATAAATTCAATGAATAGTCCAGTCGACCTTATATTCATTTATTGTTACTAAAACATATAAAATATATTTTAAATATTCGGAAACTGAAATATGCTAATATGAAGATTGTAAATAGAAAGATTGTTTTAGCACATACATTAAAATCAGTTTTATTGATGCCAATAACCAGGATTTAAAGCTCTTGGAAACTGATTGGTGCAATAACTCTTAAATTTGGAGATTACTGTTTATTGTTATGTTAGTTTTCAAATGTTTATTCTGTAGCAGAAGATTGTTTAAACCCAGGGGCCAATTAAGTTAAACAGATTAAGATTCAAAACAAATACTTTACACAAACTAAATACGTACCACTGACTCAAGAATCTTTGAGAGGATTCAAGAAAATTATTGAATCAAAGAATATAGTTATACTCGTATGTATAGTGTACTAGATTAAACAGATTAAGATGCAAAACAAATACTTCACACAAACTAAATACGTACCACTGACTCAAGAATCTTTGAGAGGATTCAAGAAAATTATTGAATCAAAGAATATGTATGTATAGTGTACTAGATGACCCGGTGTACTTCGTATCACCTATCCTCGCAAGTTTTCCATATTTTCTCAGCGTTTAAACCTTCCCTGGACTACGACAAACATTTCAAAACCAAAATCAGCTAAATCGGTCCAGCCGTTCTCGAGTTTTAGCGAGACAAACGAACAGCAATTGATTTTTATATAAAAAGAGACTTGGCCAGAGAGATCTGAAACCTAGGGATCAAAGTCGTGAAGTTGTTTTTTTTTTATACAAATATATTTGTACCGCAAAAGAGTCAAGCTCCTTTAGCGCTGCAACAAAAATGTTTTTTTTTAATTGGTACCTACTTCTGGTATTTTTTTTCTAATTTATGCGTATTTCAACCCATTCTACCTCTTGTATAACATGTCTGCGTTATTTTTATTAGTTTACTTGAGCAAATCACAGAGATTTTTTTATAATATTTGTTATTATCCCACTCGTATAACATATTTTGGTATATTATAAAGATATTCTGCGTTATTTGGAAATATTCTTTGCCCATTTCTATTCTATATTTGGATCACAAAGTGCCCAGTTGGTTCCAAAGACCAGTTATCGCCATGCCCATCCCTGGTTGCAATCTATTTTTAGATCTGTTTAGTCATTCAAACCATTTACAAAGACACGCCTGACTATGAACGCAGTGTCGTTTTTCATGCAAGTAGAAGCTATTGTTCGTCCACACAAAGGTCTTACGTTTTTGGTCCTCGTACGTTCTACTTATTTCTATTTTAGAGTTGATAAGGTTTTATTTCAATGCCAATTCGTTATGTATTATCCAATTAACTGGATGATACTCATGTACGGCCTTACTACAAAAAACTATGCTTAAACTATTGCCATCTCGACAGCCTTCACAGCTCAGTTGGTAGTAGCTCTGCCTTCTGCGCCGTAGGCCGTGGGTTCGATCCCCACCGAGAACAAACATTTGTGTGATGAACATAGATGTTTGTTCTCTGTCTGGTTGTTATATAATATGATAGGTATTTACAAAAAAAA
The DNA here is from genome assembly GCA_932294275.1 of Chloroclysta siterata. Lineage (NCBI taxonomy): Eukaryota > Metazoa > Arthropoda > Insecta > Lepidoptera > Geometridae > Chloroclysta > Chloroclysta siterata. The sequence continues at coordinate 22,867,591 of OW028588.1, forward strand.
AAGTATATAAGTAGTATAGGTATCAGCTATCTGGTTCCCATATCACAAGCTTTGGCTTAGTTTGGGGCTAGATAGTGTTGTGTGGAATGTCCACCAATATTTATTTATTTATTTATTTATTTATCTCTTACCCAGTGGCGTAGCTAGGTGGACAAGGGCCCCGGTGCATAGAGGAAGAATCGGGATGAAACTTAACTAAAAAGTTGATCTCACGATCGTCAAGCACATGAGCTTATCGCTGATGCAATGTGCTACCGGCGTACTCAACCAAACTACCAAATAACAATAACATACAGCACATGCTTATCGTGGACGCTTGGCGAATGTGTTGAAAGTCTTAAATCGGGAGCTCTCTGAATGTTGATGTTCATTTAAAATCATTAAAAAAAAGTGAGCAGGCTCAAGGTTTTCTAGCTTCGGGAGCTCGCTGACCCTCTCTTTTCAAAGCTTAGGTTAGAGGCCCCCCGAGCTCCGGGGCCCTGGTGCACTGCACCACCTGCACCTACGGTATTTACGCCACTGCTCTTAAAAATGCGTAATGGCAAACAGAGACAGCGCTAATTTTAAGCATTATTAAAATTTAAACACCATTTTATAGTATGAGGGATTAGGTTTTGGTCAACTTTAGTATAAAAATTCAATAAGCTAACGGCCGGTTTCTGAAAGCTCGATCAAAACTAATCGGATGTCAAGTTATTATAAAAATTCAATAAGCTAACGGCCGGTTACTGAAAGCTCGATCAAAACTAATCGGATGTCAAGTCACTTTCTATATCTATTTAATTCGATGTAATAGCTGTAATGGCGAGTTACTTGACATCCGATTAGTTTTGATCGAGCTCTCAGAAAACGGCCCTAAGGCTTTTTGTCTAAAATATGCTAAATGTATATTTTAAAATGGGGACAGGCCACCTGGCTCGTACGGATAAAGTTTACAAGTACCAAATATTAAGCATTGGCCGTACCTCTAAACGCCTAGGTACGAGCGAAAATGTTACCTAGTGGGCAAGTCAAGTACCAACTATTATGCATTGGGCGTACCTCTAAACGCCTAGGTACGAGCTAGCATGTTACCTAGGTATATCCGTTTCTGAGAAACAAAAATAGTTAAGAAATCGTTTCTATTTAGAAACTACTTATCTTAATAATTTAAACCAGCTGTCGCGTCGGTAGGTCAAGACTGTAACGTAGTTCAATAATAAAGAATAATTAACCTTATGACATTGCAAAAAGGGCGAAAATCCTACGACAAAACCACTCAATGTTAGACTTCGTCCGATGCAATGTTGTGTGAAGCAGTTTACAATATCATTAATAAGTTAAGTACTTTATAGTTTATTGTTCGAGGTCATCTATTTTAATCTTCCATTTTATATTGTTTTATGAATAATTTGCTTACTAAATATGACGTATGACATACCTACACCACACAACACGATACAAAATTATAATTTGTTTTACTTCGTTAATATTCTAGCAGCGGCAATGGACTTGCAACCTGTTAGGTACGTGGCATGTCAAAGGTTACCTTGGTTTGGACGTGCCTACGATTTTGATCTTCAGTGCCAATTTGGGGTCTAATACGAAAGAAAACATCGAGAAATCCGCGCCATAAGGCGACGACAAGAGCTAATGTGACTCTCGCTCGTACTTTTCGACATATCGAAAGATATCGACATCGAGATCGATAAAGATCTCGACAGCCTTCACAGCTCAGTTGGTAGTAGCTCTGCCTTCTGTGCCGTAGGCCGTGGGTTCGATCCCCACCGAGAACAAACATTTGTGTGATGAACATAGATGTTTGTTCTCTGTCTGGGTGTTATATAATATTATAAGTATGTACCTCTATTTACAAAAAAAAAGTATATAAGTAGTATATCAGCTATCTGGTTCCCATATCACAAGCTTTGGCTTAGTTTGGGGCTAGATAGTGTTGTGTGGAATGTCCACCAATATTTTTTTTTTTTAATTTATTTTATTTTATATAAAATCACTAAACTCATTTTCGAAAATATCGCAATTTACCATTTTCGGCCTTACTACAAAAAATCTGTCAAACGATAAACTATGCTTAAACTATTGCCATCTCTTACCAATGCGTAATGGCAAACAGAGACAGCGCAAATTTTAAGCATTTTAAATTTAAACAATATTTTATAGTATGAGGGTTTGTGTGCAATCACATTGCACACAGCATAGTAAAAATCATTTTAATCGATACAAGTTTTCCGACTTAAAAGTTTGCTTATGTACCAAAACAAGTAAAGCGCGGAGACGTGATAAACGCCACTATTAGACGCGCTGAGAACTCTTGTAAGAACGTGACATGACGTGGAAACCAGTGCTCGAAAAACCGAAAACCAAATACCAAAACCACAAAGACCTCGGAATCGAAGTACTGTGACATTGTGGACATTCTGTGAAATGCAGTTTACCGTTACCGGTTTCTGCATCGTCACTTTACCAGGAAAAGTGCGATGGTGACCACTATTTATTATTACGCTTTCGTCTTAAAGTGGTACTTACCTAACAAGGGCTGCCATTCCACGCAGTTTTCCTCATCGTCATAATAGAACATCTTCATAAAAACCATCAACGTCATAATTAAAGCAAGACTTGGGAGTAGTAGAACTCTTTGTGTGTGACTCGTCCGGGGAAGTAATACCACCATGTTTATTTCTGCCGCCAAGCAGCGTTGCTATGTTTCAGTTTGAAAAGTGTGGTTGCCGGTGAAACAGGCACATGATGCTAAACATCTGTATGCCTTAAGTACAGGGCCTACGCAGGGCAGTGCATCGAAGGGTACGTTCCTACCGTGCGTAACCACACTCTTCAAACCGAAACACAGCAACGCTGATTGGCGGCAGAAATGGGCGTGTATGTAGAAATAAGTAAGTACCTAATCCATCTTTGTTATTTTGCTGTATTTAATTTTATTGTATTCAGTCCTACAATCAGAAATTAACCTTTTAATTTGTAAGAGGTCAGATTTCACGGAGCTATTAGCATAGCATGAAACAATTAAATATTCCAAATTCAGATTAAATATAATTTTAAATGTTACCTGACAATTTTGATACAGCAAAGCTTGAGTCATCTTACCCATCATTGCTGAATTTTTGCCTTTATTTTATGTACTTTTGGTACGTTCTAATGATAGACATTATCAAAGAGCCGAAGACCGGTTTTACTGGTACCTACTTGTACGAGACTTTGTGTTAGGTTAACTATTCTACTTAGGGCGGGTTTTAACTTCTCAGAGTAACGCTATCTGTCAGATAAAAATGTTTCTCTCTGCTTTCAACATCATCGGCTTGAAGAAGTCAAGAGAAAGAAGTGGAAAGAAGACCTCATGTGCCTGTTAATTTCACCAGTACCCATTTGTTATATACCAGCAATTTGTTATATACAACCGAAATACCAGCAATGCCGGGCTGAAGGCAGAAATAGGCATGGTGGTGGTACACCCCCGGACGAACCCTTCAGAGCCCTAGGAAATCTACTACTAACTTAAAGATACACACTGAAAGATGGGTAGCCACATCCTTTTTAAGAGTAGTAGAGCTCTTTGTGAAGGGCTCGTCCGGGGAAGTACTAACACCACGCCTTTTTCAGCCGCCAAGCAGCGTTGCTGTGTTTCAGTTTGAAGAGTGGGTTGCCGGTGTAATTACAGGCACATGAGGCTTAACATCTGTATGCCTCAAGTTGATGGACGCAGGGCAGGGCAGTTACAATGCACTGCCCTGCCCTGCGTCCACGTTCTGCGGGCACGTTCTTATTGTGCGTGACTTACGAGGTAATGCTTTTTTATAGGTGATGGTTACCACTTAACATCAGGTGGGCCATCTGCTTGGTCCATCAGTAAGTTGTATAAAAAAAACTCCTAAGTAGACCGACACTGCGATCACCAATACACCTGGCAAAAGTGGTGAATACGGCAAACTTCACCAAATATGTGAAGGGCCTATGTCGAGTCTATGCGTAACGTGTCGATTCCACTTGCAAAAACCCCAAGTCACTATACTATTATTACGTGGTAAGTGCTATTATTTATTCTGTGAGAATGTAAAAGAAAACAACGAAAATTGTTCTAGAATATTTTATTTTGCACGAAAATCAAGAATGTGTAAACGTTTTCGTTCTATAACTGAGCACATTAACTTTTGGTAGGTTGATATAAAAATGCGTGTAAACTTTTGAGATTTCATATTATTATCAATTCATTTTATCAGTTTGCATTTCCTAAATTTCCATTCTATACAATCATTATTTACGATGAGAAATTGAATATAGAATATAATATTATATGAGATAACGAAACAGGTTTCCTTATCAATAAATATCCGAAGATAAAAAAAAAAACAGGCGATGGACTCCGATAGCTGACTTTCTCGAAAAAACTGATCGTTTTGAAAATATTATGATAGGTTAAAGAGTGTGTAGTCTACAGTTCAATACATAATCTTAGAACCACACAGATCATCTCAGGGTACCTAGCCTACAACGTAATGATACTCGATAAAATAAATAATATAGAAATAAGAGAACCCTAATTACCACAAATCCCAGACACGTAAAAAATATAAACATATTTTGTGCGGCCCGGAAATCAATTGTCAACAATGTCAATTACTTTTGTAATTTATGGTCATTATTTACGCTGATAAGTACCTTCTTCGTATTACTATTTGTTGTATAATATAACCTATAGATATCTATTATTCAATCAAATTTGCTATCTACACGATTTCGACGCGCAACAACGTCTAGATAAATTTATCGACAAGGTATCCATGTTATCTAGATTTATGTGCTAAAAATAACTTCCGAAAAATTTCCGAGTTCATCCTAAAATCATCAAACCCACCATCCACTTTCATTTTCATGTCGTTAGCGCGCCCTCTATCACATAAGCCAGTAACTATTTTAGTTACGCTACCCGACGCTAGATGACTCTACAAGTTTAACCAATATCAAAGTACAAAAATGGAATAGTATTTTAAAACTCGTTTCCATTTTTATTTTAATATTATATATTAATATTTCCCTAAATTACGTCACGTTCTTCGATTTAAGATATCATACATGAAGATTTAGTTACGTATGTCTAAGTACTAAGTATGTCCGACAGTATGTCCGACGTCTTCCTAAGTAAACCTAACCGTACTATGAAGAGAAGGAATGGAAGGACAAAAACATTACATTCAATCTTTCTAAGTAGGCGTCAGCTTTATTTTACTTGAAATATATAATTATTCCACCAAATATGATGTACCTTGTTTTATTAGATGTAAATCAATGAACTAAGTAAGACATGACCCACAACATGACGAACTTTTTAATGCTATTTTGACGACTGATGAAAAACAGCAAAAGTTTTTTTAACTATCAACGTACAGTCCGAGACGGAAGTTGATTAAAGTTTTATGATTACAAATCTTGAACTTTATAAACCGTAATCTCATGATCAACATTTTGGCTAATATTTGATAATTTGCCGTGATCATAGGGGAAGAAAAGTGATTAACGGCCGGTTTCTGAAAGCCCGATCCAAACTAATCGCATGTCAAGTCACTTGCTATCTCTATCTAATTTTATGTAATCGCTGAAATAGCAAGTGACTTGACATCCGATTATGTTTGATCGAGCTTTCAGAAACCGGCCGTTAGAACAGGAAATAAAAATCTGTATTAAGTTTCTTATGAGTTAGATATGAGTTGTTACTATTAACAAAAAAATACAAAATTAACACAACATTTTTGTTGTAAGAACACAAAAGCCCATGCTTCAATAGTTTTCAGTGGCTCAGTTTTAAAAAACTGATTTTTTTTCATCAGGCGATATATTCTTCTTTCAAATAACGCTAGGAGACAACCCGTAACTTTAATGTCTCATTTTTTTTATCGAGACGTTTCAAAGTGATCTCTGTGATAGAATAGAATAAAGACTGTTTTGGTTTGATTGGCACATAGTTTTATCCAACGTTTATGAAAGCCCTAGAATTCGTCCGAGTCCTACAATAGGCCTCATTTGTCTGAGCGTAGGTATAACGACCTCGTTGCGCAAACGCATTGAATGATACCAGCACAAGTGTACAAGATCGCCTGAAAGATGAGTGCGTGGTATTTGTCAAAAGCGGAAGAGATAAAGAATAATTAACTTTTTTTCAAAAAAACGACTTAAAATATACTGAAAAATATGAAACATTTTTTTTTGGGAAGGAGCCTACAAACCAAAACTTTATCTAATTCAAAACGTATTTTTTTTCTTTTGTCGATCTTTCAAAAAGCACTCAATGTTAGTAGGATGGGATGTTATGCTATCAAAATCTAGAAAGCAAAGGTAGACTAGGGGGAGTTACCCCGCCTTCTGATCGCAGGGTTATTGGTTCGGATTCGGTCATGCACCGAGATTTTTCTTTTGCGAAGAAAATATGTGCGCAATGCCAGTGCTATCCATTGTGAAGGAAAACACTGTGAGGAAACAATTGAGTATTCTAGCAGCGGAGATGAGCTTACAACCTGTCACTAAGGAATACGAACTACTGCAAAATGTGAGTATGTGCCTAATGTAATATTTGGACGTACCTTTGATTAATATCTACTAGTAGTTGGTACAAAAATAACTGAAGGAATATCATTCGTTACGGGGCCGCGAAGGTTAAAGTCGTAAGGCTATTATGTAATATTGTGAGGATATTACACTCATCAAAAACGATCTAGAAACCGATTGAGGACCATTTTTGAATAAAGTACTATCGTGCTTATCCAGTGCTGCTACCAGGCGCGGATCCAGCGCTCAAAAGAGTGGTCACAGCCATCCGAAAATCGGCCAAGTACGAGTCGTAGAACTTCATGATTGATATAGTGCTCTCTTACAAAGGAGATGTTTATAAAATACATGACGCCCTGACCAAGATTTTGTGCAGTATATAGTTCCACATGGGTAAAGTCGTGGCGCGAACACTGTGTGAGATGTCTCAAGTTTATTAGGGTTGTGGGCATGCCCATAGTACCCACAACGGTGGACCCGCGCTTGGCTGCTGCTCCGCTTACCTCTCTCCACTTGTCCCACACCACAAGTGGTTATAACCAGTAAATCTGACTGCACTTGTTCGCCGCCTCAATATAAATTTATTGTCCGACCGACACTATCAAGCACGCCCGTGTTCCTTAGATAATCTCGAAAAATCATCAAAAAGCATCTTACGACCTTTTCGTTGGTTACCGGAATCTTCCGATTACAGTTCCCATGTTCGCGATAAGTGAGTCAAAGTGGTTTTAAAAACGGATCCTCTGTCCCGTTTGTCCGATAAGTGATTTTGGTGTTTGAAATTAATTTTGGTATATTCGTGTGATATTTTAAAGTGCGATATCCTGTGGTCCATTAAAGTACTTAATAAGAGGTTGATAAGGATAAAGTGTTGAATCTGCAACTGTTTTTGTGAGGAGTTCGGTGGGACTAAGTACTTCGAGCCGTTAAGAGTTGGATTAGTTTTTGAGTAAGTTACGTTATTACTACATGGCTTTTTTATAAAATTATATATGAGTACCAAACGCTTGCGTGAAAAAGATACGGACACAAAAAACATAAAATATACATAGGCATTTTATGATTGGCGTTTTGGAACTACTATTGAAAACTATACTAAGGTACATTATTATGTAAGTATTTTTATCTTTGGTTAGATAAATAAGTATTTTTATCTATGAAAATACCACGGCATTGTTCTAACTCTAAAAATATTGTTTCTCGTGCTCTGGCTCTTATTGTTTTAAGTAAATTTCTCATGCCTGCACATTTAAGATAAATTATACCACAATTCGGAATATATTTTGGTATATTTTTCTAATATAAAAAAAAACATTGGACATTATTACACAGCACTGCCTATCTAACCCCAAAATAAGCAAAACTTGTTATTTAGGAACTTTATTTAAATACATAGGTAATTACAAATTAGAACACAATATTACACCCACATGTACACACAAAAATCTATGTCCAAAAAACAAATGCTTGATCTTGTTGGGGGTCGAACCCGCAACCTGAAGCGCAGAAGGCAGCTACTACTAACTGAGCTATGAGGCCTGTCAACCTGGCTAGAATCCTATTTCCTACCCTATCATAACTTCCTACTTCTTAAGTAATATATCAATGCGAAAGTTACGGTAATTGGGTGAATTAGGGTGTTTGTGTCAATCACGCCCTAACCATTGAACCGATGAAAATAAACTTAGAATAAAATATAAGTTTTTAACCTGTTAAAATATATTAGATATTAAACATTGATGTGTTCTATGTCGGTAAAAAATATATAAGTATTATAATTATCAGTTAATAATTGTTATAATTTTCCTCCAATATTTATTATAATTTATTTATTTTATAGTTGAAATGTCCAGACGGCTAGACCGATTATGAGTAAATTGTTGTTTTTATCAATGATACAGAAATTGGAGCGGAAGTTTGCTATAAAATAGTGCGTTTATCGTCATAAAGTACTGGTTTTAGTAAGACTCGTATTTAGTTGTACAATTATTATAGGCCATTAATTTATAACTTCTTACTTTTATTTACAAAAGATTTTAAGAGTAGTAGAGCTCTTTGTGAAGGGCTCGTCCGGGGAAGTACTACCACCACGCCTTTTCCTGCCGCCAAGCAGCGTTGCTGTGTTTCGGTTTGAAGAGTGTGGTTGCCGGTGTAATTACAGGCACATGAGGCTTAACATCTGTATGCCTCAAGTTAATGGACGCAGGGCAGTGTATCGTAGTGCATGTTCCTATCGTGCGTGATTTACGAGGTAATGCTTTGTTATAGGTGATGGTTATCACTTAACATCAGGTGAGCCATTTGCTTGTGCCTGTAATTATGTGAGGGGTTGCAGGCCCATCGACGCTGCTAGAATAACTGTATATCTATTCATAGTTCTTATAATGCTATGTTATAACACCCAGACAGAGAACAAACATCAATGTTCGTCGCACAAATGTTTGTTCTCGGTGGGGATCGAGCCCACGGCCTACAGCGCAGAATGCAGAGCTTCTACTTACTGAGCTGTGAATGCTGTCAGCTATAATAAATTATAGAAATAAAATGCCATAAAACGTTGTTTTAGAGAATTCAATTATTTATTTATGACTTAGCTATAAAGTTCTAATTCAAAACTATTCTTAGATCAACTTTTTTGACTTGAATTTTATATTTAGCATGTTTTTTAAATAATCTGATACAAAAATATGTCTAAACCAATATATTTTCTGCTCTTTTCGGAGGATGATCTATCAAGACGATTTAAAACATGATCTGAATGATCTTGAGTTTTTGAGTCTTTTTACAAAATCAAAACAATCTAAATGAAGTTATTTTTGGGCTTGCAACCTGTCACGTATGGAATACCAACTATTGCAAATTGTGGGTATGTGCCAAATTTAATGTTTGGACGTACCTCTGACTACCCCCCTTAGAAATCCTGAAATAGAATCTGGAGTTAGTACTTGGTACTTAAGAGATCTGAGGGGATATCTACCGTGCCTGGGGGTTAAAGTCGTGAAGCTGTTTCAGTTTTCTAAATGAAGTTATTCAGTCAAGGATCACTTTCAGACAAGGATCACTTTCAAACATCAAAAACAGTGACGCTCACTTTGTTTTTCGTTATATTTGTGATGCATCCACGTCGCTACTGTTGTTCTACACCTAGCATGTTATACAAAAAGTTCAGTCACTTGAAACATATTCCCCGAACAAATATAAATGCATCCAGATACCTAAACTCTTACATACATTGGTACATTGTATACCACGTGACGTGGTTATACGTGTAGCGATGTATCAATATCACGCGGTTTCAATTACAGAGCGGTCGCTAAACAAAACCAATGCGTCATCGACCCGGTTGAAAGATCCCTGGTATTTTTATTTAACAATAATAAATATAATAGTAGATCGTTTACGTAGGGAGCAAACAACAATTTTAAAGGCGAGAGTGATTTTTTGAATCCAGAGCTAGGCGAAGGATTTATTCTAAAGAATCCCGAACACAGCGAGGGATTCGAAGTAGGTACGTAACTCGAACTTAAAATAGGGGGCCAATAGGTTGAATAGATGGATAGATATGAACTTTATTACGACAACAAAAAAAATTTATTCCTCCCCGTCGACATCGTGAGGATTGTGGGGAGTTGGAGGATGGAGAGAGCTCAGAATATTTTTTCCTGAAAATGTATAGGGTAGGCCTATGTCCAGCAGTGGTCTCCCGCTGATAATGATTATGGTGAAATACGTTATAACAATTCAGGTTTAACTTATTTATTAACATGGGTTCCCTGCGCCGTATTCCGCAATGCCACAGTGTCTGGCAGGCGCCTTCGGTAGACAAAATTTATGAACTTGAAATTATTGACTGAATGTGACGAAAAATGGAAACCAGTTACCTTGAGATGTATTGTATCCTTTAGAAGCCTGTAATTGGCCATACTATTGAATTTAAAAACTATAACTAGTAGTTCGCCCCGAACTGAGATCTCGTGATGCGACCCGACGAACGCACCAAAACTTTGAGCAGGTAGTAGTCAGAGGCAAGTCCAAACATTATCTTTGGACTTTTTTCTGACTACCGCCTACTAACTTGGTATGGTTACCAAGTTTCAACTCTATTGGCCTATTTATTGAAGAGTTCCGTTGAACAGACCTTGGCTCCATCATCAGACCTGGTCGTCGTCACCATTTTATGAAAACTGAGTACCTCCTTAATTTATTTCAAGAAAAAAAAAAAAAAAATCAAAGGAACTGGCCGACCAGTAGAAAAACCTTGATGTCAACGAAACTCTTAGAGATGGGAGCTCTTGGATCGCTGGTTATCTTAATTTAACTTTTTAAATTTTATCTCGAAAACCGAGCGTCCCAAAAAAAAAGTAAAATTTGTTTTGGAATGTCCAAACAAAGCCCTTTCATATGACATGTAACTTGATTTTTTTATGTAACTTTTTTTATTTTTACCCTCTTAAAAAACCCCATATCTCAAAAACCCTTCATCCGATTTTACTCATATACTTACCAGTAAATTTCTCAAGTACAAGCTATCGACATATCAAATTTCATGCAGATCGGATCAACGGTTCTAAAGTTATCGCCAGACAAACATACATACATACATACATAAAATGCCAAATCGTCCAAGTTGAAACTAAGATCTTCGTTCGCTTCGCTCACTCGATCAAAAAAATATTTTTTACAAAGAGCTCATGAATAAAAATTAAGATTATAATATAAAAAAAAATACTAAGTTAGGATTTATAAAGTGCATGCATGATAAATAATTATTAAATAATTATTTTGTCAAATAACTTTTTTAGAGACGCCTTAGCCTGTTAAGTTGTAGTTAAGTTTTAAACTTAGCTAAACAGTGTTTAGTTTTAAGTGTTTTTGGAGTTTATTATTTTTAATAAGGAACTTTTAAAACAAAAAAATTGAATTTAAAACTCTGTGGAAATTGTTTATATCGCTCTTGGTTACCCAATAAATAAATAAATTACAATATTGGTTTCGCAGTAAGGCAGTCTATAGTCCAGTACTGTGATACCTGTGACACCTCAATAAGTAATACTGTCAATCAACACTTCGCAGCAAACTTTCCTCAAACCAGATTTTGACACCTTGCTTTTATCTTGCTCTTACCATAAGAAAGATTGTGGCAATACAATATTGACATGGTTATGACAGATTTTGACATAAGCATATGTCTAATTAAAAAAAATCAGGGACAGTGTTTTGTATAAATAAATATTAAAAAAACAATATACTCTTATTTCAGGCATAAAAAAACCCATAAGTTACAAAAATAAAGAAAATTAGAAACAGCTTCACGACTTTCATCCCCAGGCACGGTAGATATTCCCTCAGAGCTCTTGGTTCCAAGACATGTACTAGTTGGGTGTCAAAGTTACGTTTAAATATCACATTTGGCAAAAGCAAAAATATCATTTTGATCCATAAAAGTTTGCCTACTGAAAAGTTTGCTTGTAAAACAAACTTTTTGTAGGAAAAAATGATTGAATTGAAATAATATTTTTTTCTGACCAGCCCCTTAACTGTATGTGTCATTTGTATTTCTTATTGTTATTTTATTTGTTAAAAATTCAATAATAATAAACTTCAGAGTGCAACAGTCAAATTGGTAATAAAATTTAAATTATTGAATAGGTAATATACAAGGCGTTCCAATACTTGTATTTAAAACTTCAGGGGGCTAAAGTACCCATCAATATGAATAACTTTTTCTAAGGAACCAACACTGTGCACGCGAAAAAAACAGCTGTTTCATACATTTTAGCCAGGTAGGTATTGAGTCTCCTGCCCCTGGAGTTTTAAATACAAGTATTGAAACACCTTGTATAGGTCACAACTACCTGTCACGTGTTGCGGTTATTCTAATAATATGTAATGCAATAATAGCTATACTGTCAATATTGTCTAACAAGGTGGAGTGTCACGCATAACAATATTTCATTTTGAACAGCCATTGTTATGTCTTTTGTTTTATAATGACAGTTGCCCCACATAACACTGTACACATAATGCGTTCGGATTTGGTCTTTATTTATTTATTATCTTTTGACATATTTTTTATGTAAGTTATAACGATACGTAAAAAGAGCATTAATAAATAAATAAATATTGGTGGACTTTCCACACAGCACTATCTAGCCCCAAACTAAGCCAAAGCTTGTAATATGGAAACCAGATAGCTGATATAATGTATTATATCAGCTGATATAATGTATTATATCAGCTATCTGGTCATATAATACATTATATACTTTTTTTTTGTAAATACATACTTATAATATTATAGACAGGGAACAAACATTGATGTTCATCACACAAAATTATTTGTTCTCGGTGGGGATCGAACTCACGGCCTACGGCACAGAAGGCAGAGCTACTACCAACTGAGCTGTGAAGGCTGTCGCATAATATAATAGACTAGCTTCCGCCCCCGAATTAAGTTTATTCATGTTTTCTATCCTATTTCCTGTATTTTATCTGGATAAAAATTTACCTGTATGCAGATTCAAGTTACGAACTACATTTGTTCTTAGTTTCATCTCGATCGATCCAGTGGTTTTATCTTACAGATAATTGAATCAGCTTCATACGTGTAAAAATGTGCAATACAGTTTAAGGCGAAGACTTTGCGTTGACTTTTATAAAGTTAGCTTAATTATGAAAAATAGTAAAGAAAACGTTTTAGTAGAAAACTTGTTTGTATCAAAATGATATTTTTGCTGAATTTGGTTGATTGCAATTTTTCATAAAAAGGTTCAGGGATTTTATATCTTTCAAAATGTTGAAATGAGCGAGTGAGAGGTATTTTAACGGGTGTCAACACTTTAGTATATTTAGAATAGAATAGAATAGAAAGCATTTATTTTACGATAAAATTAAAAACAAAAAGATACACAAGAAGACATTAAAAAACATTATAACTAGTAGTTCGCCCCGAACTGAGATCTCGTGATGCGACCCGACAAACGCATCAAAACTTTGAGTAGGTAGTAGTCAAACATTATCTTTGGACTTTTTTCTGACTACCGCCTACAAACTTGATGTGGTAACCAAGTTTCAACTCTATTGGCCTATTTATTGAAGAGTTCCGTTGAACAGACCTTCCTGACCTGGCTCCATCATCAGACCAGGTCGCCATCACGATTTTATGAGAACTGAGTACCTTCTTAATTTATTTCAAGAAAAAAAAATTAGAAAAAGCAAAGGAACTGGGCGACCAGTAGAAAAACCTTGATGTCAACGAAATGCCTAGAGATGGGAGCTCTTGGATCGTTGGTTATGTTAATTTAACTTTTTTGTTGTATCTCAAAAACCGAGCGTCCCAGAAAAAAAGTAAAAATTGTTTTGGAATGTTCAAACAAAGCCCTTTGATATGACATGTAACTAGATTTTTTTAAGTAACTTTTTTTATTTTTGCCCCCTTAAAAAACCCCATATCTTAATAACCCTTCATCCGATTTTACTTATATACTTACCAGGAAATTTCTCAAGTACAAGCTATCGACTTATCAAATTTCATGCAGGTCAGATCAACGGTTCGAAAGTTATGGCCAGACAAACATACATACATAAATACATACATAAAATGCCAAATCGCCCAAGTTGAAACTAGAATCTTCGTTCGCTTCGCTCACTCGATCAAATATAGTGTCGTAAAAAAGGCTTCCACTCAGCATTTGCCATATGAGCCTAGTGGCTTGTATGGCGCTGGTTTTCAGTGACGTTTTCAGTGACGAATTTACAAATAACTATTTATTTATTAAACACTTGGTTGCACAAAAATAAAAAATTAAGTGTACAAAAGCTAGGCTTAAGGGGCTGACAACTATCAAACAACTTCTCGCTCGCACGTTTCGACATGTTGAAAGATATAAAATCACTAAACTTATTTTCGAAAAATCGCAATCAACCAATTTGATTGCAATGTGATTGCACACAGTTTAGTAAAAATATCATTATGATCGATACAAGTTTTCCTACTTAAAAGTTTGCTTTACTAGTTTTCGTACATAAGCAAACTTTTAAGTAAGAAAACTTGTATCGATCAAAATGAAATTTTTACTAAACTGTGTGCAATGTGATTGCACACAAATTGGTTGATTGCGATTTTTCGAAAATGAGCTTAGTGATTTTATATCTCTCAACATGTCGAAACGTGCGAGCTATATAAAAATTATAAAAATAAACAGTCACCTACTAAAATATAAATGCAAAGTTACGAAAAAAAAACTCTAAACAGATTATTACACAAACACAAATACAAGGTGTTCCATAATTTGTGTATATAAACTTCAGGGGGCTAAAGTACCCATTAATATGAACAACTTTTTCTAAGGAACCAACACTGTTAACGCGAAAAAAAAACAGCTGTTTCATACAAAAGTTCAATACCTACCAGGCTAAAATGTATGAAACAGCTGTTTTTTTTTTCGCGTTCACAGTGTTGGTTCCTTAGAAAAAGTTGTTCATATTGATGGGTACTTTAGCCCCCTGAAGTTTATATACACAACTTATGGAACACCTTGTATATACCTGCAAATACATTTAATAGTATAGTTACGAAGCTATGCTTGTTTTCATCAAGAATTCACACGTACCAACAAAAATTTCATCTTTTAAAACTGTCCAGTACCAAAAGTGGGACGTCGTCAGAATAACCCACTTCCGCAGCGACATCATTATATAATTGAAGACAGGTTACACTAGAATCCATTTGGTACTATTCTGGAGATGTTCATCCATTTTGTGGGTCATTTTAACTTCATTAGAAGGAATTCTTAAAAGTAGTAGAGCTCTTTGTGAAGGGCTCGTCCGGGGAAGTACTACCGCCACGCCTTTTTCTGCCGCCAAGCAGCGTTGCTGTGTTTCGGTTTGAAGAGTGTGGTTGCCGGTGTAATTACAGGCACATGTGGCTTAACATCTGTATGCCTCAAGTTGATGGACGCAGGGCGGTGCATCGCGCTCGTTCCTCGTGCGTGACTGATGAGGCAATGCTTTGTTATAGGTGATGTATACCACTTAACATCAGGTGGGCCTCCTTGTTACATCACCTAGTTGTTTAAAAAAAAAGATAAAACCTCTGCCAAAACCGCAACGCACGAATTAAACAATTTGTTTTTCAAGCTCAACAATAAAGAACAAATATTGTTAATTATCAATAAACGCTATTTCACTAAGTACCGCATCTTAAGCTGAAGCCCACTGAAGCAATCATGCACGAGCTAGATGATTTGCTTCAATTAACATGCAATTATATAGATAAAGGTATTATAGTCGCGTTAAACTCTCGCTGCAGGCTCGATCAGTGCTCGACCTATAGTCGCGTTAAACTCGGTCATAAATCAGCTTAACACAAAAGGATCGTCCGTTCTCCTAAGTGCGAGAGAGAGAGAGAGAGAGCAATATTGCTATCTCGTTCCGATGACTAATGACCGAGCTTGCAGCGAGAGTTTAACGCGACTATAATTTTCATTTTTTCTCTCAACTTTATCAAAATTAGAGTAGTAGAGATCTTTGCGAAGGACTCGTCTGCGGAAGTACTACCACCTTGCCTATTTTGACACCAAGCAGCGTTGCTGTGTTTCGGTTTAAAGAGTGCCGGTGAAATTACAGGCATGAGCAGGGCCGGATTAAACATTAGGTAACTGCCTAGGGGCCCCGCACCGACTAGGGGCCCACGGGGGCCTAGTCGATGCGGGCCACGCATCAAGAATAAAAAACGTTTTCTTCCTAGAAATGTTTAAGGCCTGTGTCTAGCAGTGTACTTCTACAGGCTGATGATAATGATGATTGTATATTGCCCTTACTGACGCTTTAGTGGACATTAGTCTATACATCTACTTGTAAATCACGATCACGGATTTAATTGAGGCGATTCTATTTATAGGAAGAATTTGTGATGACACAGTTGGGAGCAAGAACAACTGTGGCATCATATCAAAAACGTCTGGATCGATTGAAAATCTTTTGTAAATAGTCTTTTATCCCTAGGCACGGTAGATATCCCTTCAGATATTTCGTTGCCAAGTAAGTACTAACTGAAGAATCTTTAAGGATGTCTTAGGGGTAGTCAGAGGTATGTTCAAGTACTACATTCGGTACATTTTGTAGACAGCCTTCACAGCTCTGTTGGTAGTAGCTCTGCCTTATGCGCCGTAGGCCATGGGTTCGATCCCCACCGAGAATATAACATTTGTGTGATGAACATAGATGTTTGTTCTCTGTCTGGGTGTTTTAAGTATGTAATATTCATTTGCAAAAAAGCAACCGTAAAAATGATATACCTTCTTACCTATTTTGAAATTAATTTATGATCGTAAAAACGCTACAGCAATCAACGATGAATAATTAATATAATCCCTATAAAATATCTTAAATTGTTTTGACTAACTATACCATAAATTAGATTTATTGAAAAATAGCGCACAGCCAATTTGTTTTAATTATAAATAATAAAATTGGTGCCCATTATTATTCAATGTTATAAAATTCAAGATCAAAACAGCGTTTAGACTACTTTGCGTTATCGCTATTATAATTTTGCGACACGGAAACGGAACCTCAATAATGTTTCGCTTCTAATTTTAAATTCTAGGTGTGAAGATAATAATTGAGTTCTAAAATCAAAAACAGAATGTTATAGGTGTGTCAAATGTTTTTTTTAATTATCATGCAATTTTAAGTTGCAGCTACATACTATTAGCAATTCCACCGTTTATAGATTTTTAGTAGGCATAATACGAATTATTACATAATGAACTTAGTAACGTAAGAGTTTTATGACTTTTGTTCAAAAATATTATTATGAAGTAAAAGTAATTCAAGATGTAGATTAAACAATATTTACTAGTGGTTCGCCCCGAACTGAGATCTCGTGATGCGACCCAACGATCGCACCAAAACTTTGAGTAGGTGGTAGTCAGAGGCAAGTCCAAACATTACGTTTGGACTTTTTTCTGACTACCGCTTACTAGCTTGGTATGGTAACCAAGTTTCAACTCTATTGGCCTTTTTATTGAAGAGTTCCGTTGAACAGACCTTGACTCCATCATCAGATCTGGCCGTTGTCACCATTTTATGAGAACTGAATACCTGCTTAATTTATTTCAAGAAAAAAAAATAAGAAAAAGCAAAGGAAATGACCGACCAGTAGAAAAACCTTGACGTCAACGAAACTCTTAGAGATGGGAGCTCTTGGGTCGCTGGTTATCTTAATTTAACTTTTTTGTTGTATCTCAAAAACCGATCGTCCCAGAAAAAAAGTAAAAATTGTTTTGGAATGTCCAAACAACCCCTTTTCATATGACATGTAACTTGATTTTTTTAAGTAACTTTTTTTTATTTTTGCCCCCTTAAAAACCGCATATCTTAATAACCCGTCATCCGATTTAACTCATATACTTACCAGTAAATTTCTCAAGTACAAGCTGTCGTCTTATCAAATTTCATGCAGATCGGATCAACGGTTCGAAAGTTATGGCCAGACAAACATACATACATACATACATACATACATACATACATACATACATAAAATGCCAAATCGCCCAAGTTGAAACTAAGATCTTCGTTCGCTTCGCTCACTCGATCAATAATGTTACTTTTACTGTGTTCGAGTTTTTATTACGGCTGTCTGATCATACCGACGTTAATGTTGAGACTGTTATAATGACTAACTGACAGACGTCATAGGTCTAAAATACATGAAAAGTGTTTTTTTTTCTGTACCTTTTGTAATTTTAGAGTACACTAATAAAAAAGTCAATTTAATAAAATAAGTAATGGTACAATCAATGGAATCATCACCTATAACAAAGGTTTGCCTTGTAAGTCCCGCACGATATGAACGTGCCCTACCGTGCACTGCCCTGCGGCCATCAACTTGAGGCATACAAATGTTATGTGCCTGTAATTACACCGGCAACCACACTCTTCAAACCGAAACGCAGCAACGCCTTAACGGCAGAAAAAGGCGAAGACGCAAAGAGGAAGACTGCAGAAGCATAGAACTGTGTGTGAACTAGTCTGCCATAAATATGTGGGTGGGTACTTATCTTGTGGCGTAGTAGCAAATTATATAGGTACAGATGTAATAATTTAAATTTAATTAAAACGATGCTCATGCGCTACTTGGCGTCAATCCATGGAATCTAACATACATAATTTAATAAATTAAATTATTGCGAAACTGTATTTATAGATTTTTAATGCATCTATTGTTCTTGTGAAAAATATATTTACCTGGGGTAAAACTATTAACATACATAACAATATCACAGACATTAGATTATTGCGTACCTACCAGTGGATACTACGTGGTTATGAGATACTTTATCCTTCAATAGAATGATGATACGATAAATGAAACAATACAATATTTGATTGTAGGCAATCAAAAACGTATCACTCGAAATTCAAAAATCGTTTGATAATAGAGAGGAGAACTCATGTATGTCAATAGTAGAGTATTTTCGGGTTTTATAAAAATATGTCAAAAGATAAATACTGTTTCCATCTCTTACCAAAAGGTAATGACAAAAAGAGACAATGCAAATTTTACGCAGTGATTAGGTTACTTTTGAAACGTTTATAGGTATGATATATTGATTAAAACTTCTACAATATGCCACACTCATTTTCATCTAGGTGCCATGTCATTTTACATGTCATGTCATTCTGACTCAG
Source organism: Chloroclysta siterata (assembly GCA_932294275.1). Classification (NCBI taxonomy): domain Eukaryota; kingdom Metazoa; phylum Arthropoda; class Insecta; order Lepidoptera; family Geometridae; genus Chloroclysta; species Chloroclysta siterata. The sequence goes on from OW028588.1 coordinate 22,886,842, forward strand.
AAAATGGGTGCATAACGCCATAATTAATAGCCCTAGGAAAATGATTTATGCGCACTTTTAAGTTTAAAACGTGGTAAAGTTGCCAACAGATATTTATGATCTGCTTTATATCGTTAAGTAGAAGAGATTTTGTGTTATTAAAACATTTATATGTTTAAAGTTGATCAATCGAATGAACGTCATCTATTATCTTACTCAACTTATCATCTCTCAATCAGAGCCGAAGCAGAGACCCTTGTGTCTAAACACAAGTTTTTTAACTTAGAGCGAGGTTCAACGTTTTTCTCTGTAAAGTGCAGATAGAGACCAAATCGTTAAATTGTATACATATTCAACAAAAACTGTATTCGTCAACACACCGCACCTAAGTTGCACCTACTACAAATGTAAAATTTTCTGTATTTTTTCTGAAATAAATACCTATTATTATTAAATCTATATGCACCAACCTACTAAATAAAAAAACAAGGCAATGATCATTTTTTATGAAAAAAAGTGATGGAACTAGCAGATGGCCCATCTGATGTTGAACCTCCGCTAATATCCTCGCAAAATTCCAATCCTTTCACCCCAAAAAAACAATTGACGAGACAAGGTTTTATTATGCTTAACAATATTTTGTTAATGTGCTAAATCTTTATCAATAAATGATTCTGATTTTGATTCTAACTTATGCAGTGCACAAAAATGGCGCACTTACAAAATTGACAGCTCTCACAGCAGTTTTTTTTAATAGTACCTATACATATACATTTATTTTGCAAAAAAAGCACATAGATATATAGGTACATACAATTTGATCTAGACGAACATAAGGTATCGAGAATTTACATGGCTTGTAGATAATTAATGATTCAAGACCCTATACTAACCGCCGGTTTCTGAAAGCTCGATCAAAACTAATCGGATGTCAAGTCACTCGTCATTTCAGCTATTATATCGTATTAGATAGAGATAGCAAGTGACTTGACATGCAATTAGTTTTAATCGGGCTTTTAGAAACCGGCGGTGAGTCCGTGCAGTTAGTAGGAGATCTGCCTTCTGCTCTGTAGGTCGTGAGTTCGATCCCCACTGAGATCAAATATTTGTATTTGTTCAATGTCTAGGTGTTATAATATAGTATAGGTATGTATTTACAATCAGCTATCTGGTCCTGGTTTCGGGCTAGGTGGTGCTGTGTGGAATATCCACCAATATTTATTTATTACTATTAAAATAGTTATGACACTGAATAAAACAGTCAAAAATCTATTTCTATCCTTACATACAATTCTCGCACTATTAAAGTTAAATATAGCTGCGATGACTTCAATTTAAATGCATATTTATATTACACGTGTGAAACAAGGAGTGAATAGTTGAAAGATAACTATCGTTCGCTTTAGAATTTGACAGCTGTCAATATATTAATTTTACTCAATATTTCCGACGCATACCCGCATGATTCTATTTTCTGATCTAGTACTTGACACTAGGAAGGCAATATGTTTTATCTAACTTCATCTTCAAATGTGTCGGTCTATTAGATTGATGATGACATCAAAATGGAACATTTTCATGTAAAAAATAACTGGATCGGAAGATAAAGGTAAACTGATTTAGTTATCGAAAATCTCGAACTCATTCAAGAGTTAAATCTTTTTTTTGTTATAATTTGATAAACTGTCCTTTGGCTACAATCTTATCTAATGGTAAGCGACGATGAAGCCGACGATTTTTTTTATGCAACTAGCTGATGGAACAAGTATATGGCCCACCTGATGTTAAGTGGTAACCATCACCTATAACAAAGTATTGCCTCGTAAGTCACGCACGATAGGAACGCGCTCTTCGATGCACTGCCCAGCGTCCATCAACTTGAGGCATACAGATGATAAGCCTCATGTGCCTGTAATTACACCGGCAACCTCACTCTTCAAACCGAAACACAGCAACGCTGCTTTGCGGCGGAAAAAAGCGTGGTGGTAGTACTTCCCCAGACGAGCCCTTCACAAAGAGCTGTACTACTCTTAAAACTATATACTGTCCTTTGGCTACAATCTTATCTAATGGTAAGCGATGATGAAGCCCACGATACAGAACGGTCGAAAAGACACTTTACTCTTGCCATGAAACTGAAAAACTGAGACAGCTTCACGACTTTAACCCTCACGGTAGATTTCCTCACAGATCTCTTAGTACCAAGTACCAACCTAAGATTCTTTTGAGGATGTCTGAGAATGTCTTACCTTGAAGAGACCCAGATTGTAGTAATCAGGAAAAACAGACGACGGTAATGAGTTCCACTTCTTGGCGGTTGGCATAATAAAGAGGCAAAATGCTTAGTGAAAATGGGTGGTATATTAATGGGTTGCGTAAGTCTACTTGTTCTATGGTGGAAAGAATATGGTGGTGAAGTTCCTGAGCCTATATCCAATCAGATTTTCTTTTATCTGCGGTAGATTCACCTTGTATTACGTAAGACGTTTCAAAGTGATCCTTGTGATTGTACTGAATAAAGACCGTTTTGATTTTTTAATCTTACGATTGCTCGAACTGTTGATTCAGTCAACGCTCGTCAACCAGTCCGACATTTAAGTGCATAATTTTATATTTAATAATAAAAACAATAAAAATGCTTTCTGTTATGGTCAGCGGCCCTTTTAAAAAGCAATTTTAACGTCAAGTGAACAAATAAACGCTTTATTTGGTAATATTTCGGCGCAGGTATGGAATGATCGTCTGTGAGCAAGTTTGAAGGATGATCGGTGTCCTACTTCTGTCTGTCATTCTTCTTCTTTTATTTGTGGCTGTTCAGTGGCCGATAGGGTTTGCCATGAATTTGCCAATGACAAGTTGTTATAGACTTAAAACAAAAAGGTGGAGATCTGAGTTTAACAAGGGAGACTCTAAAGTTGATTCGTTAAATGATAAACAATATACCTAAATATTTGTTTATCAACATTATAGGAACTTCACTGTCTGTCATTTCAATCTTGCCAGTCGAATGATTATGCATTTCAAATACACGTCAAGTTTGTTGTCATATGTTTTCAAAAAGGGTGATGGGTTTCTTTGAAGCCTAAGGGAATATTTTCGTTCGAATCAGCTCATAATCATAGAAGGTGGTATCATTCCGAATTTTCACACTTATTGTGCTAAAACCTTAAACTGTATAGGTATGAATCCCACCAAAACACCACAGAAAATTAAATAGCGCTAAAAAAGGGAAAGTTTCTTCTTCTTCTTCCGTTTATGGCACCTACCCGTCATCCGACAGACAATCTTGCCATTTTGAAATGAAGTAGATTAAATCATTTTTAGTCAAGTTAGTCCATAGTTGACCGTCATTTGTTTTGAAGAAAATGTTGGCTATTTCCTTTAAAACCGACGATCATTAAAGGATATCCGATGTCATACTACGGATACGTAAGCCTTCAACATGCCTTCAACTGACATTTGTGACTGTACCTATTGACGCAGTATGCTATTGTGCATAAGCATTATGTGAGTTGCCCTTTATACCTTGCAGTTAGTTGTACAGTGTACACCCACCGGAACTGAACCATTATTATTGAACAAGAACACCCACTAACTAAACTGGAGTAAGGTTGTTTGACATTAACATTCCATTATGCTGTGACATTGTCCTAGCTAGAGAAAGTTTCTTTCGGCTAAAACAATTGAATCCGGGTTTAAACAGACTTCTAGTCTAGTGTGTCTAGTGGGAGTGACCCCGCCTTCTGATGTCATGGGTTCGAATCCAGTCGTGCACCAATGCATTTTCCGCTTCGAAAAAATGTGCGCAATGCCAGTGCAAATTAAATACTAACTGGTTTAGTTAGTATTCAAGCAGCGGCGATGGGCTCGTAACCTGTCACGTATGAATACCAGCTACTGAAAATTGTATGTGTCAAATGTAGATATTTGGATGATTCATTTTCTGACATTTTAGGAAGGAACATAGCTTTTTCATTTTTTTGTTTTTCTAGTGTTATTTTGAGTTGTGTTGTGTAATTTCGGTGGTATTTTAACCAACATTACTTGAGGTCTTAGCACAAAGTGTAAACATTTGGAATGAAAGTGTATTATGTGATATTCTGATTTGTCCGAAAATGTTTCCAATGTTTTGAAGAAAACCGCCACCATTTTCTTCAAAACAAATGACGGCCGACTTGACTATAGATTGACTTGACTAAAAAGTATTCAATACAAATCACTTGACACTGGCAAGATTGTCTGTCGAATGACGGACAGGAGCCATAAATTGAGAGAAGAAGAAGATATTTGGATGTACCTCTGAAGACCCCCTTTGACATCCTCAAAGAATCTTTAGTTAGTACGCTATGCGTTATCATGCTTCGAAGTCGTGGAGTTTTTTTTCTTTTATTTTGGAAAACTCGCCAATACAAATTTCGCTTTTCAAATCTTTGTTTTATCGTTCAGTCAGTTAAATATTTTGTCATTATTATATACAAGCTGGTGCCCGCGACTTCGTCTGCGCAGGATTAATCACACAATATCTTTATAAATTGTAGCCTATGTGTTATTCTGATGTATAAGCTATATTATTGTTAAGTTTCATTAGAATCCATTCAGTAGTTTTTACGTGAAAGATTACAAACATCGATCCATCCATACTTACAAACTTTCGCGTTTATAATATTAGTAGGATTTAGGAACTGCCCTAATGCAAATGCTTAAAAGCATTTGCATTATTAAGAACGTACCCAAGGGATAAAACGGGACCCTATTACTAAGATTCCGCTGTCCGTCTGTCTGTCTGTCCGTCTGTCACTAGGCTGTATCTCATGAACCCTGATAGTTAGACAGTTGAAATTTTCACAGATGATGCATTTCTGTTGCTTCTATAACCACAAATACTAAAAAACAGAATAAAATAAATATTTGAGGTATTTGCCGTTTTTATAGATAATGGTAACTTCGTGCGCGAGTCCGACTCGCACTTGGCCGGTTTATTTTTTTAAATGTCTACACACTCATGTAGACATTTTAAACTCGCTTATTAAATCTTTGTTTAGACGCCTTGTCAGTCATCTCATGAAAATATTGCACATCTTCCTAAAAGTAGAAACTGCTTTTCTTAAAAGTTATTTGTACTCGCTCTGGTCAAGGTTGATCTATTAGCAAGATTTACATCTTCATGGATTCTTTTGGATTGCTCACTTACAGTAACGCCATTTTCATTTATCGAAAGACATATTAGTTTATTTTGGCCGACGACCGTCGAAATATATTTAGCTTTATTTTCTTCTATATGATTGTTGATCCAGTTAAAAGTGTTCCGTTATAGATTAACCAGCTAGTGCCCGCGACTTCGTCTGCGCAGGATTAGTATTTCGAATAGCTTATAGAGGTATTAGCGTGGCGTAAGCACATATCGCAGTAATAGATTTTTTCCTACTTACTTAACATATTTTTGACAATTCACACAATATCTATATAAATTGTAGCCTATGTGTTATTCTGATGTATAAGCTATATTATTATAAAGTTTCATTAAAATCCATTCAGTAGTTTTTACGTGAAAGAGTAACAAACATCCATACTTACAAACTTTCGCGTGTATATTATTAGTAGGAGTTTTTCTTCATTTTATTTTCATCTGCCAGTTGTGGATTAAATTTAACATTTTATACTGCAGTTAAAATAACTTCTTTTTTATCTTTGTAATATCGTATAAATGAGACGTCTTTATTATTATAATTTTAATTAAATGAGGCAGTTCTCATGCATTTTATTTCCATTATTCTTTATTTGTTTAAATCTACACTAATATTATAAAGAGGAAAGATTTGTATTTTTGTATGTAACAAATAGCTCAAAAACTACTGGTCCGATTTCAAAAATTATTTCATCATTAGAATGCTACATTATCTCTGAGTAACATAGGCTATATTTATTACTAGAAAAAATAGGGATCCATTCTAAAACCTCAATAATGTAACCGAAGGTGTAAAAAAATTGGCCATAAAATGTCTATCATCGCATGCGCTGTGGAAACTATTGACGATAGAACACAAAAATGTTCAACAATTTAATAACAACAATTAAAGAACAATATCGCCAAAAATTCAGAAATACCATACGTCTAACTATCGTAGTTATGTTACTAAAACTTTTTTACATTTTAAAAGTTGATAGAAATGCCGACCAAAATCAAACCATGTTATCCATACCTTTATCCAAATATTAATCCTTATCCAAATAAATCATTTCGTATTTAAAACTGTTGCAATACCTATAGATTACTTCTTGAACTTTTCGAATCGGCCATTCCATTCAAAAGATATTACGAATTAAAAACTTTAGTTCGCTTTAAAAATATAAGCGAACGCGCTGGGCTACGGGGCGCGTTCTCACTCAGCGCAGCGGGCAACGCGGCGAGGGAGAACGGCGGACAAATGTATGAAATAAGTAGCCGCGAGACTCGAACCCACGGTCTAAATTTATCCTAAAATGTTGAAAAATATATGTCTACCCATGCGGAGCTGGGATAGGCCGATAGTTAAGTAATAATTTTAGGATGGATACGTAAAATTGAAATAATAGTATTGAGTCGAAGCCAAGTGTCGCGAGTATCAAAACCATTGAACGGAAAATTTTCCCACGTCACTTGTATATCGTTGTTTTGAGGCCAATACCGTCTACAACATTCTGCATCATTATCAATAATTAACTTTAGCTACTTCTCTATTCTTTGAAATCACTTTTGACGACATTGTACGATTCGTCTCGTACATTGTGTCATGTCGATTTTCTGAGATTAGATATCATGGTCATGTGGTCCTTATCGCTTACGAATCAGGTGATCAGTGATATTTTTATACATTGTTTATATCAATGAAGCACGCTCGATACACTGTAAGATCATACAAGCCACAGCTACTATATTTTCAGCGGTTACTGTAACTATTGATTTTGCTGATTTTATTTTGTGTTTCATATCATACTGGTTTTCATTGGTTACAAATAGTTTACCAAATACTTTGTACAAACAAGATTTTAATCGTGTTCGTACAAAGTATTTGTTACTGAGGTACCTGCCTACCCAATGTTTACCAAAAATACATATAATACCTACATTATAACAAGGATCATACAAAAGAGCGGTAGGAACCAAGCCGTAAGTTTGTTGCCTGTTCTTCTAGGCTTTGGTCGCGTGGAACTGGCACCTAGAGTCACCTAGCTTTAAGACGTTTCAAAGTGATCCTTGTGATTTTATTGAATAAATACCTTTTGACTTTGACTTACTAATATGACTAATTAAAACGAGTCAAGTCAAGAAGAAATTACTATTATGAATAATGAAAATGACCAAACTTAGTTTCTGAAATACCAAGATACTCGTAGTGTTAAAATATACTACAGGAATTGAAAAAAAAACGTAAACATAAGAAATTTAGATCGAGACTTATTTATTCACTTCTAATATTTGCTAATCAGTCAATAAAAGAGGCACTGACATTGAATAACATGCTCTAAGCAAGTAATAAATAAAGTTAGCAAATAAATTTATATTAAATAACTTGATTCCACTTATAAATTTGGCTATTTATCATAAAATATAGGTACCTAATACTAGTTACTACCTAGTTTTATCCATAGGTATTACTATGGGTAAAACTAGTGTATTATGGAAAACTAGTGAATTATGGATATTTAATCCTTATTTTCTGTTAATATAACTTGTTTTAATGTTGTCTGTTGACTAAGGAATGTAGAAAATAAAGAGGAAATTATAAATTACAGGGAGGCGTCGGCGCACGCGGGGCTAAGTCACCGGTAGCGAAGCGGCGCGCACGGCTCCACTACACCGTTTGTCCGCGCCCGCGCCGCACGACTCCGCGCCACCCACGCATCCTGCCATTTCCCACGCACTCGCAACGCTCCCGTGCTAGTGGACAACAAAACAAGTGAACCGTCAAACAATCAGTGAAATCCTCAGTGATTCCATTCAGTGCAACCTAACTAGGTGAATGCGCGTGTGTTTCGACACCCTCTGCTTTGGATCGTCACAGCGTACAGCTGGTGACGATGAGCCGAGGGCCTTAGTGAATACAGGTGGAGGTGCACTTACCGTGGCGCCCACTGTCAACGGTGACAGACGTGCATTAGACGAAACGTATAGAGAGACAGAGTTGAACGGTATAATGGGGACTCCCAGCGCTATGAACGCGGATTCGGAAAATTGTGTAGCGAACGCGACGATGGCAAACGATATGCAGCCGCTGATCGAGAGGATCAGGGAGCTGGAAGCGTTGTTGAAGCAACGCGACCAGGAGATGCTGGAACTGCGCTCGCAGCTGGACAAGCTGCAGAGCGTGTTCCCGTACCAGCAGTACGCGAGAGCATCTCGCACCCCGCGCAAGCAGAGAGCCCAAGGTATCTCCGCGGAACCACAGACAAGCTCCTCCCTCCAAGACTTGGCGCACCAAACCTTCCCTTCGTACTACAAGGACGAAACGTGAGTACCCATTCATTTGTAAATATTAACCCACTTTATTGAGATGTTATGTATTCAGAGGTGTGAAGAGACTCTTGGCATTTATCAGTACAACAGTATGTTGGCTTCGATGGCCGATGTAAACAATTCTTCGGTTGTTTGGCCGCTGCTGTTAGGATACAAGATGCCAAACTAATGACGGTATCAGACGGACAGCCATCAAATTAATGGGCGATAAGTACACCTGCTGCGAGCTGGTATTTATCATAATAAGTACGTACGATACGTACGTCAGAGAGCGTCATGGTTAACAGTAAAACTATGGATACTAATAATAACAAGGAAGAAATACAAACCTGTCTATTTAACATATTTTATCATAGATTATAGTTAAGATGTACGGAATACCTGTGATAATAATCATAACCATACATTATGTTATTTAGGGTAATCTCTCGGTAGTCATTAACATGTAGGTTGATAAGTAGGTACATTGTACAAGTGATGAGCTTGATAGTAATACTTTTATTTAAGGATGATAAAAATAAAAATTATTGATAATTTGGCAATGTTTAAAATGAAAACAAGCCATTTCTTGTGTTCTCAAATTGTTCACAACTTGTTTGCTACATACTGCTAGTAGAATAATAGAACCTTCAAGCTATGTATGTTGAAATATTACCAATTAGATACAAGGCATATGATTTATAGGAAAGTTTGCCGTGATCTTAAGCGGAATAGGACGAATAAATAATTACAACCATTTTTACAATGAAAATGCCAACATAAAAATCGTAACATTGTTTTCATTTGGACTAAAACTGTAAGTTTCACTCACTCAATTATAAAAAAATTAAGCTTTTAACTGTAAACCCATGAGACGTAAGCTTCTTCGATATCTTCTTCCTTAAATCTTTAAATAAAAAAACATTAGTTAACCTTTGCACGCATTTACTACACTGAATCTAACCCCGAAAATTAAGCCATCTAAGTAGTAAAAACTAGGATGAAATCAGTTCAATACTTCCGAGATTAGCCTGTACAGACAGATACGGGCCCGGCAGGAGACTTTGCGTTATGTAGGTAATTCTTATATTTAACCGTTAAATCCCCAGTTAACGGCAGTACGCAAAATATTTATATTACAAGAATATATTGAAATAAATAATGAGAAGTCATTGACGGCGAACATCGCTCGATAATATAAAACTCGTGATCGACAAATTCAGTAAACGTTGAGTCAAACACGATATTAAAACTGTCAACATGATTTTGGAGCTCAATATCAATATGTAAGGTCATTTGAGGATCTCCTTAAACCTCAACAGAACCGCAAACAAACAAAATCATCTCACAATTCCTACCTCGTAAAATATAAATCATTGTATCAATAGTTTAATTGAATAAAAATACTAAAGCAAAAAAAAACAGGCAAGTAGATATTTCAAAATTTTATGTATCAATATTTATTTTGAGTAAAAAGATTAAAAAAAAACAATGTAGGTAGGTAGTAGATACGTTGTGATCAAAATGTCAAGCAGTTTATTCTAGGAACTTTGAGAAAAATACTAGAACCGGTATAAAAATAAAGCAATCTACTGCAATTTGTTGAGCTTGTTTGAATTACCTAATTGTTCATAATAAAAATTACACATTTACGTATTTGATATGGATTAGTTTATAAATAGAAAATTATTTACACACGAAAATACCTGGCTTGAGATTTTAATCTGCTTATGGCGGTTTCATCTGTGATAAGACACGAGCAAGGTCTCCAAACAAAAATACGTTGAATAGTTATGACAAGATTTATTGCTACTTAAACCCCGGAAAAGTAATATTGGAATATATACTTGCATACGAAACTTGTTTGTCTACAGCAAGTAGGTATTAATTTGGAATATTTTATGAATTTGTGGTAGGTACTTACTAGATCTTTTATGTTTGTAGGTTTATCAAAATAGTCAGTTCAAATTAAACTTATTAAGTATAACCTTTTCGATTTAAGAAAACTCTAAAATTCGAAAACTTTAAACTTTAAAGGTAATTAATATAATAGGCTTAACACCCAAGAAATTTCGTGACTTTTACGTTTCAGTCTTGATATCGCATTCATTGCTTATTGTGACAATTATTTTTGTATTTTGATTTTTTGCAAAAGATCCATGAGATCATTTTATTGTGATGTTAATTTGAATGAAATTAATTTAGGTTTTAACCTTTTTTTTATCTTAGGCGAAAACAAGAGCTAATGTACTTATAACTCGCACGTTTGGACTTGTTGAAAGATATAAAATAACTTAACTCATTTTAGAAAAAACACAATGCACACAGTTAAGAAAAAAAATATTTTGATAGATACAGGTTTTCCTTCTGAAAAGTTTGCTTATGTACGAAAACTAGTAAAGCGAACTTTTGAGTAGGAAAACTTGTATTGATCAAAATGAATACTTATTTGCAAGCGAGAGGTACATTCTGTAATGAAATGATAATGCGGTCGACGGTGTGGCACTCATCTCTTGAAAACGTCCAAATTATAGGCATTCGGAAAAACGGTTATGGAGTTCCACTAAGTAAATATTTATTATTATTAGCTATAGCGTTGGTTGAAATCTTCTTACTTTAATAAAAAAAACCGTATGGTTACCCAAATTATATTCAAGCATTTGACACCTTGCAAAAATGTATTTTTTACAGAAGCACGTATCATACGCTCTGAAGACTGAAGCACTTTAGATAAAATCTAGATAAAGCCCTACGGGTTCCTCATTACCATTCATTTCCAGTTCAAAAATAAAGTCAAAAAGTGGCGGTTCAAGGCGATTAGATAACCTCAATGATTGTCCTTATCGTTGTATAACATCACGCTTTTATGCTTCAAACGTTCTTCAGCAATGTCATCTTTGAAATTAGGATTCGTAGGATTTGCTTCATGGTGTATATCTGTAGCACCATCCTCAATTATTGTTGTATGGCCTCGGAACACTTGAAAAGCGTCTAGTGGGGAAAATATAAGTGATCATTTTCAGGGTCAGGTCTCAGAAAAAATATCATTTCCAGTATCTAACAAAAACTGAGACAAATAAAATTTTGCTTTGAGTCACGTTAATACCGTTTAGGTATGTTGCGTCAGAATCTTTGTCGCTTGTCGTACATTCTTTGCCACTCATCATTCTTTTTTTACCGAAGAGCATCGTTGGCCTAGGGAGTTTCCCCGCCTTCTGATCGTAAGGTAGTGGGTTCAATAGATTTTTTTATTTAAAAATGTATATGCGCAATTCCAGTGCTCTCAAACGGTGAAGGAACACATTGAGAGGAAACCAGTATTATAACAGCGGCGGCCCATCGCCGCTGTTGGAATGGAATATCAGCTACAAAATGTAGGTGTTTGCCAAATGTACCTAATATTTGGACGTACTTTTGGTAGCCATTTTCTCCTAAAAGAAAGACTAAGATCTGAGGGGATATTTACCGTGCTTGGGAATAAGAATAGTGAAGTTTTTTCTTAATTTTTTTAAACAACACAACATTCTATGTAATTGCATTATTTATGGGGTGCCAGCACTCTCAAACGGTGAAGGACAACATTGCGAGGAAACTGGCATGTCAGAGAACCTAAAAAAATCTAAAACATGTGTCAAGTGCTCGAAAGGTGCCTCTATCAGGCGCTATAAAATCCTTTCACCACACTGTTCCAAAAGAAACCAGTGACACGACAAGAATAATTGCATTATGTCGGCTGAAGACGTTTTAAAAGTGGATTCGAGATCACATCCTCAATTATTACCTTTATACTTTATTTTAGCAAGTAACATATAAAAACCAGTAAGGCGATTTTATTACTCTATTGTATCCTCAGTTAATACATCAGGCGTAGTTAAAATCCTTTCACCACACTATTCCGAAAGAAACCAGTGACACGACAAGAATAATTGCATTATGTCCGTTGAAGACGTTTTAAAATTCGAGATCACATCCTCAATTAACTTTATACTTTATTTTAGCAAGTAACATAAAAAAACCAGTACGGCGCTTTTATTACTCTATTTTATCCTCGAATACATCACTGTCAACTTAATGTAGTAATCGTGGTTTACACATAACGAGAAGCATTGATACATTTAAGTCTCTGTCATCACCCTATTGTGTTGTAAGTTCTTTTTCATTCATATCTGATTTATGTTTGGTATTTATGGAAATGTCGTCATACTCGTACATTATTAGTATTATAATTATTATAATTGTTGTTATTACTCTTGCTCTTATTTGCAAATTTTTATTATAATGCATTAGCATTGAAACAGCGTAAGCTGAGAGTATGGATCCATCGGTGACCAAAGAGCGCTTTGTGAAGGGCTCGTCCGGGGAAGTACTACCACCACGCCTATTTCTGTTGCCAAGTAGCGTTGCTGTGTTTCGGTTTGGGTGTGGTGGCTGGTGAAATAACAGCCACATGAGGCTTAACATCTGTATGCCTCAAGTTGACGGACGCAGGGTAGTGCGTCGTAGGGTATGATTCTATCGTGCGTGTCTTGCGAGGTAATGTTTGGTTATAGATGATGGTTACATCTTAACATCAGGTGGGCCATCTGCTTGTTCCATCAACAAGTCGTAAAAAATGATTTGAGCCGAATGGTAAAATCGTTTCGGGTGGCATGAAAATAGCACTCGATTAGGACCATAGGTACTGTTATGTATCTGTGACCATGAGTTTAAGTATTTATGTCAATAAAATAAACCAGTTTAACTTTATCAATGGCATCTTTTTTTTAGAGTTGTAATAAGTTTACGACAGTCTACAAACTAGTTTTGAAATCATTTTGTCGTAACATGGACTCTTTTAATTCAATTTGGCTTGGCAATTCAATTGAGGCTAGATAATAATATGGGGAAAGTTCGCTAATATATTTTATTTTTTATACAATTAGCTGATGGAACAAGCCGATAGCCCACCTGATGTTAAATGGTAACCATCACCTATAACAAAACATTGCCTCGTAAGTTACGCACGATAGGAACGTACCCTACGATACACTGCCCTGCGTCCGTCAACTTGAGGCATACAGACGTTAAGCCTCATGTGCCTGTAATTACAAAGGCAACCACACTCTTCAAACCGAAACACAGCAACGCTGCTTGGCGGCAGAAAAAGTTGTAATAGTTTACGACAGTCTACAAACTAGTTTTGAAATCATTTTGTCGTTACTTAGACCTTTTAAATTCAATTTGGCGCGGCAATTCAATTCAGGCGAGAATAAAACGTCTGTGGAAAGTCCACTTAGATAAAAAAATACAGTATTTTAGCAAGTTAATAGTAGTTAATTTAGTTTTGTTTTATTTAAAACGGCCAATATAATTTTTAAATTCTAAGATAGAATTTTTATTTCTCTAGTGTGTTCTAATATACATTTAATAAATACGTTTATTCAAAAAAAGCTGTAAAGCTATATCAGCTATCTGGTTCCCATAGTAGAAGCTAAGTTTAGGGCTACATAGGATTGTACTAAGAGGTCTGGGAGGACATCTACCGTGCCTGGGGATCAAAGTCGTGAAGATGTTTCAATTTTGTTTAATAACAGTTTAAAAATAAAATTGTACTTTGGTAGACTGACAGAGCCAAGTTATACAACAACATATCAAAAACCGACTTGTTGAAAGCATTGAGCCCCTATAGGAATGTGCAAAGATAGCCTATTTCAATTCATTGCTATTTGAGTCGTCATCAAAATGTCAAATTGTGCCACAGCTTGACGTAAGAAACGCATTAACAGTTCCCGAGCTAACAGATAACTTAATTCACGGAATTCCCAACTGGCATATCGATTAATCTTCTCAAAGAGCGTTTATTTGCCATAATGATACCAATGTACATTATCTTGTCATTTACATTCTTATCGAGTGGTTGGACGTTAAATTATGTGAGCCTAGTTGTGTCAGTACTTTTCAAAATGTCTTATGCAGATAGTTAGAATTTCAAGTACCTGCATGATAGTAAATTGTTGAGAGTTGACATGAATAACAAAGTATGATAAATTATGTACCTACCTGTTTATTTAAATTGAACAGGAGATACAATCATGATAACTAATGAATTAAAATTGTATGACAACTTAAATGTGGAGAGCTTAAAGATCAACTCTATAATTTGGAGAAAACAGATGAACAATAATTTCAGAAGTTCTCATAAATGAGTCGAGAGAAAATGATTAATTTGAACAATCCAATTAAATGCCTTTTGCTAAAGCCGAGTCGTTTATCATCGATTTAAAAACAGTAATTTTTAGGATTAAAGATTCGTTCGGACAAATTAAAGAAGCAGATATTATGACAAAGAAACTTCTACTTGTAACCAGTGAGTTGTGCACTTGTCGAAACCGAAAATGGCAATGAGTGAAATCTCGTTTTTAAAATTGACCCTTTTCGTTACGATCACGTACTTGCACAAGTGTGAAATCATATGACAGAATTTGTTTTTTGCGTCAGTCGTTTTGTCATTCAATACTCAGGCAAGTTATAAAACTTGTATTTTTTCATCAAATACACGAGAATTAACTTGGTAGTTGATAAAATCTGCACACCCACAATGCTGTTATGCTAACGAACCTTTCGTTCCTTCTACTCTAATTTTGTCGGAATAAGAGGGAGCCACATCACACATCATATTATGTGTTTATTCAGAGTTTTATTCGAATCTGTACAGTTGTCACATGATATTTTATCTAAGTCTTACATACAAATACGTAATTTCTCATTTAAATATTAGAAGGATCATAGCATAGTTACATTTCAAGTACATTATAAATAAATAAATAAAAAGTTTTTATTTCAGACAACAAATTATCCATAACTAAGACTAATTTACGCTAAACACAATGATTAAAAAATTACAAAAAAATACAAAATTACATTGTCCTGACCCGAACATTTCCAGGACGAATTTAAGCCTTTTCAATCTCTCAACTCTTTCGACTCGATTTTCATCCATCATTTTCTAGTTCTTGTGTACGTTTTTGCAGAACAATCGCTACATGCAAATATCTCGATTCTGATTTATCGATTTATTATCGGTGTCAGTGCTTGTTATAGTGTAGCTCGTAGATCTTTCGAATCCATTTCGATATATGGTGGCCGTAACAATATGAATTTACATATATCGAGTAAATCGCTTATTACTACTGTAGGGTGTAAATATACGAATGGTAGAAACAAAGTGTACTGAATTATTATCTTATTATTAGAATTACTAATAATAGGCTATCACTAATAATAATTACAGGCACATGAGGCTTAACATCGGTATGCCTCAAGTTGATAGACGCAGGGCAGTGCATCGTAGGGCATGTTACTATCGCGCGTGACTTACGAGGCACTGTTTTGTTATAGGTGATGGTTACCACTTACATCAGGTGGGCCAGATGCTTGTTCCATCAGCTGGTTGTATAAAAAAAATGGACCTAAGATTATTTTAGGATTTTGAAGATCTAAGGATAAAAGTCGTGAAGCTTTTCTGTTTCTTTAAAATCTCGAGTTGACAGAATTGTAACGTCCATAAATATGTTTTAAAAAGAAAGAAATAAAAAAGTATTTATTTGTCACACAAACATATTGTACAACCAGTATAGTTCTTGGTATACAATAAATCGGTTATTAAATCAAAGTGTTTAACGAGGCACGTTATAAAACAGTGTCGAATAAATTGCGGTTATTATCTTAGATCCTATTGTCTATTAAATAAAACGTAATTTCAAGAAACTTTATAACTAATACTTTATCATAACCGTTATTAACGTTCACAAAATCTATGTTTGTAATCTCTATTTTATTAGTCTCCTCATAGGTTATTTTATTTCTCTTTATTCTTTAATAACATTTAGTAAACTTAAATATAAAACATGTACAAAGACGAGCTTAACCCTTAAAGAGTTCTCTTCCAGCAAACCTTGAAGGATAGAGAAAATTGAAATGAAAGGTGGGTGCGTGTACAAAATGAGAGTTGCGAAAAAATTAAATTATATTAATATTATTCAAAAACAAGATAAAATAAATAAATCTACACAAGACTTACATAATTTGATGTGTATATTTAATTATACAATTAAAATTTTATTTTGACATTTAATAACGTATACTAGCTGGTGCCCGCAACTTCGTCTGCGCAGGATTAGTCACACAATATCTTTATAAATTGTAGCTTACGTGTTATTCTGATGTATAAGCTATATTATTGTAAAATTATATATATTATTATAATATTAGTAGGATAGGAAAGTAGGATTATTTTTCGTTATGATAAACAATTTAATTACAGAACATTGATGACTATTAATTAAAACGTAGGTACAATAAATATTAAACTATCCATTAACATTCGCCGTGGCTAGGACATTATCATCACCACTGTCTACCATTCTCATTGCAAATAAATATATTTTGGCATCACTTATAAAAAATCCGTCAAATGATAAACCATCTACCGTCACTGTCATCTCTTACCTATTGGGTAGTGATAAATATTTTGTTCATATTGATAAATTCTATAATTTTATTCGACGTGTTCATTACACGACCTTGTTTTTTTTTATCTAGCAACAAAGTAGGTACTCTAGACTCTAGGCACTAGTACTTACCCAATCAGCTTTGTATTGGACCACTCTTTCACTTTGACTGTTTCGAAATTTATTGTATCAATTAGTGCTTTACCGATAACACTAATATTAATGAGTACCGTACTGGTTATACGAGCTGGGACAGTGCCGATTGCATCTGGAAATCTCACGAAGTGGTTTATTTGTCTCATGTTATAGTTACTTACCTATTTTTTTTTATACAACTAGCTGATGGAACAAGCACATGGCCCACCTGATTTAAAGTGGTAAACATCACCTATAACAAAGCATTGCCTCGTAAGTCACACTCGATAGGAACGTGCCCTACGATCCACTGCCCTGCGTACATCAACTTGAAGCATACAGATGTTAAGGGGCTGACAACTAACAAACTGCAATCACATGTTTTCTTACTTAAAAGTTTGCTTATGTACGAAAACTAGTAAAGCAAACTTTTGAGTAGTAAAACATCTATCGATCAAAATGAAATTTTTACTAAACTGTGTGCAATGTGATTGTACACAAGATGGTTGATTGCGATTTTTCGAAAATGAGTTTAGTGATTTTATATCTTTCAACATGTCGAAACGTGCGAGCGAGTCACAATAGCTCTTGTCTTCGCCTTAAGCCTCATGTGCCTGTAATTACACCGGCAACCACACTCTTCAAACCGAAACACAGCAACGCTGCTTGGCGGGAGAAAAAGTCGAAAAATTCTTATCTTATCTTTATAAACGTTGAAATGTGCGAGCGAGAAGCTGTTCAACGGAAGGCAGCCTCTTCTAATAAGTTGGCGTAAAGGAGTATTTTAAACTTTCTGTATCATAATATCAATCAAATGCACATCTTTTATACGCCTCCATTTCAGTTGACTAAACCACAATCAGGCGGACAAGATCAAGCATACCCAGACTCAATAAAATGTTGCAAGCCAATAAAAACCCTAAAAGCGGCTGATTAATCTGATAACGAGAAACGAGTTCTAATTACCACGGCTTAAAACTCAGTTTCGTTTACCACCAGCACAATTTAGCCACAATTAGCAATAATAAAACATCTGCAATAAAGACGTAAGCACGTTGATATCCTTACAGTTTAATTTAAAGTTACAGCCACGATGTCCTTACTCGACAACTCAACAATAAACGAAGCGAGATAGCTCGAACCACTTGACATACATTTTTCATAAGAGAAACTTCATCAAATACTTAAACACTATAAAAAACAATAAGGCCGCAACAAGAGCCTTCGAATTGAATATCCATTTTGACCATTTTCGTCAGATATTTTTTTTATATAGAAATTATCGGAGCGCTTAGAATCGTTTTTCCTGGAAATTTACAGCAGTGGCCTATGTCCAGCAGTGAACTGCTTCATGCTGATGATGATGATAATAATAAATAAATAAATATTGGTGGACTTTCCACGCAGCACTATCTTGTTGCTTGTAATATGGGAACTAGATAGCTGATATAATACATATACTTATACTTTTTTTTTTGTAAATACATACTTATAATATTATATGACACCCAGACAGAGAACAAACATCAATGTTCATCACGCAAATGTTTGTTCTCGGTAGGGATCGAACCCATGGCCTACGGCGCAGAATGCAGAGCTACTACCAACTGAGCTGTGAAGGCTGTCAATAAATAAAAATAAATAATATAGGTTCAAACTATTATACGAGTACATCACGTTTTGTCTTAGACTTAACTTAAGATCTAAAACTGTAATTATTACTGCCTCAGACGCCATTAATTATCGTGACTCAAACAAGTTAAAAATAAAAATACGAAATGACTCAGAGTCCTTTGGCCGATTATAAAAACAAACAGAATTATGACTTTGTGATTGATGGAGACAAAATCCCGGTTTTTAAGTTGACTATGACTATGAATAACAGATTAAGAGCTGATTTCTCTGCTCTGTTAGTTACTAATAAAGGATTAACAGGCCGTTAAATCTAACCTTGGATGTCAAACGCGTAAATTTTGACATATTTAACGGCCCTTTAATCCTTTGTTAATCTAACACAGCATGGTGAAATCAGCGTTAAATAGAAAGAAAAGAAGATTACATTGTTTCAAGCCCCCCTGAAGATATAATGATAAACTTTTTAAGGATTATTGTAAGAGCTGGTGGACCATCCTCAGGTTACCCAAAAACTACCCCCCACATTGTCAAACTAAACTTATCCAAGTAAATACTTTGGCGATCTGTTCAGCAGAGAAACATAAAATCAGCCAGACACACACCTTCGCGCTTTTAGGGTTCCGTACCTATATAAAGGGTAAAACGGGACCGTCCGTCTGTCACCAGGATGTATCTCATGAACCGTGATAGTAAGACAGTTAAAATTTTCTCCCATGATTCTGTTGCCGCTATAACAACAAACGCTAAAAAACAGAATAAAATAAATATCTAAGGGGGCTCCCATACAACTAACATGATTTTTTTGCCGTTTTTATAGATAATGGTACGGAACCCTTCGTGCGCGAGTCCGACTCGCACTTGGCCGGTTTTTTTAAATTGATATGTAATTGATAGTAACCCCTCGTAAAGTACATGAGTCCATTCCATCCAACATTTGTCTGGTAGATATCCCTGTTTAACGATATATCCACTCATTGAGTTTGCCAAATAGTTTAAAGTTTGTATGTATACTTTTTCTCTGTAAGTAGTATGCAATAAAGTACTTTCTACCAATATTATAAGTATGTATTTACAAAAAAGTGTTTATGTATTAAATCAGCTATCTAGTTCCCATATTAAAAGCTTTGGCTTAGTTTGGGGCTAGATGGAAATAGTGCTGCGTGGAAAGTCTACTAATATTTATTTATATATTTATTTAATATGTACATATTACATACACACATACATATCTATGTGTGCAAGACAAAGAACGCTTGCATTGTTCAAGTAGCAGACGCTCAGATTTATATTTAATATTGTGATGAAGAGTTAGTTTTGTGACTCACTTGATAAAGATGTTAGCACTTACTTCGATTAGAATTTGTTGGTTTACAAGACTCTCGAAATCGAGGGTTTTGATTAGACGAAGCGCCTTGAACATTCGATGTTACACACGCATACGACAGAAGAGTAAAGAGTAGTAGAGCTCTTTGTGAAGGGCTCGTCCATGGAAGCACTACCACCATGCCTGTTTCTGGTGCACGACCCATTTCGCTCCCACGACCTCAGGATCGGAAGGCGGGGCCGCTACCACTAGACCACCAGTGCTCTCAACTCTTACTACAAGGACATAAAAGCGTATTTGTGTTTTTATACAACTAGCTGATGGAAAAAGCAGATGGCCCACCTGATGTTAAGTGGTAACCATCCCCTATAACAAAGCATTGCCTCGCAAGTCACGAACGATAGGAACATGCCTTACGTACGATGCACTGTCCATTAACTTGAGGCATAAAAAGTATTCTGTAATTGGACCGGCATTACTGGTTATTACTTAACATCAGGTAGGCCATGTGCTTGTTCTATTGGCAAGTTGTATGAAAAAAAAGATGCACCCTTTTTCGCCTCTTCAACAAATGTTTTACAAATCATTCTTGTAGGTTTTGATTCCAAGACCCGATGATTATATATGAATACCCTACAAAAATATACAGAATATTTCACCCAATCATGAAGCAAATATATAAAATAAATACTTATATACTTTGAATAAACTTAGCCGCTTTCGACCGCTGAATAATGTGGATTTCTATTTACGGAGTAAAAACCCTGCTTTCTGACCGCATACTATACATAGTTACATTATGGACGAAGGGCCCATATACCGAATACCGTAGGCCTTATACATAAGCTATTAGAGCATTGGTGGTCTAGTGCTATCAAAAGTACGCAGGTACTAGTTGGGACTTGGGACAGGAATCCAAATTCCTACTATACTAGTAGGGGAGACCGGGTCAAAGCCGTATAGCTAAGGATCTAGGCCTGTAGGTCGTTCATTTTTAAACACAAATATATCAAATCAACATTTTTAATTTGTCTATCTATCAAGGTACACAATTACGTACACATATTAATAAAACTAAGGCATAAAAAATAAATAACAGAAAAATAGCAAACTTCTACTATTTACGATTTTGCCCCGACACCTGGGTAAAACCGTATACTATATACGGTATTGCCCCGAAGTTATCTTTCGTAATACATCCTCTGCATAAGTAATCATCCAGCTCCTCTGAGCTGTAGCCTGTACAGCCATCATGAGCCCAGCTCTTGCAACTCATACATTGTATCTATTAGGTATCCTATAGTTCCGTCATATACGGCTTGGACGGCTGCTTTCATATAATCCGGATCCCAATTTTGTCGATCAGTTGTCCTCTTGTAAAATTACGTGGCATTTTCGTAGCATCTGCAAACAAAATGCAAGGAACTTAAAGTTTCATCCACCCGGGTCAAAATCGTATATAGCCGATTTTACCCCGTACGGTTTTGTCCCACGGCTATGTTTGAAAACAATTCACGCACACTGTTACATATGCAAGGTAAATTCGCCGGTACAAGTATCATAAATTACGTGTTAATAAACTACTTTCAGCATAATAAATAGCAACTTACCTGCAGCACACGTACACTTCACGATAGTTGCTTGAATTTTCATAAAAATTACATCAGGACCACCAAAAAACAATAAAATCCAAAATTTTCGTAACGCGTGAGCCTGCCGCGACAAGTGTCTGCTGACAAAACGCTCTGATTGGTCGACTCCTGTGAACGGCTTAGGCGCGGGAAATTTGAATGATTGACGAGAATAAACTTACTGTACGGTTTTACCCCGGTATACGGTTTTGTACAGGTCTCCCCTACCTGGTACCTGTAAATATTAGTACCTAATAAATAATAAATATAAATATTGGTGGACTTTCCACACATCACTATCTAGCCCCAAGCTAAGCCAAAGCTTGTGATATGGGAACCAGATAGCTGATATACTACTTATATACTTTTTTTTTGTAAATACATACTTACTAGTAGTTCGCCCCGAACTGAGATCTCGTGATGCGACCCGACGAACGCATCAAAACTTTGAGTGCGTAGTAGTCAGAGGCAAGTCCAAACATTATCTTTGGACTTTTTTCTGACTACCGCCTACTAACTTCCAAGTTTCAACTCTATTGGCCTATTTATTGAAGAGTTCCGTTGAACAGCCCTTGGCTGCATCATCAGACCTGGTCATCGTCACTATTTTATGAGAACTGAGTACCTCCTTTATTTATTTCAAGAAAAAAAATTAATAAAAAGCAAAGGAATTGACCGACCAGTAGAAAAACCTTGATGTCAACGAAACTCTTAGAGATGGGGGCTCTTGGATCGCTGGTTATCTTAATTTAGCTTTTATTATTCTATCTCAATAACCGAGCGTCACAAAAAAAAAGTAAAAATTGTTTTGGGATGTCCAAACAAAGCCTTTTCATATGACATGTAACTTGATTTTTTTATGTAACTTTTTTTATTTTTACCCCGTAAAAAACCCCATATCTCAAAACCCCTTCATCCGATTTTACTCATATACTTACCAGTAAATTTCTCAAGTACAACCTATCGACATATCAAATTTCATGCAGATCGGATCAAGGGTTCGTAAGTTATCGCCAGACAAACATACATACATACATACATACATACATACATAAAATGCCAAATCGCCCAAGTTGAAACTAAGATCTTCGTTCGCTTCGCTCACTCGATCAATAATATTATATAACACCCAGACAGAGAACCTGGTCCTTCTTTGTACTAAAAGAAAAATAATAAGTCCGTTACCGTTTCCACTGTCATGACGGAAGTTGGTTAACATCTTTGGTTTAAATCATAACTTACGAGTAAGTGCTAAGGGCGTTGTGTATAGCAGTTTTTTTTCAGGACTTTTAAATTAAAATTAAAATACGCCTTCTCAACTTCAGGTCATGGGTACAATACCCGGTGGGCAATTAGGGATTTGTCTTCATTGCTAGTTTATCCACCGTCACCGTTTTATCGTTTTAGTTTAGCATCAAACGGTGAAGGAAAACATGGTGAGGAAACAAAACCAAAGTCAAAATGTATCACAAGAAATTAGAATCACAAGGATCACTTTGAAACGTATAAAAGCCAGGTGAGTAGTAGAGCTCCTTGTGAAGGGCTCGTCGGGGGAAGTACTACCACCACGCCCTTTTCTGCCGCCAAGCAGCGTTGCTGTGTTTCGGTTTGAAGATTGTGGTTGCCGGTGTAATTACAGGCACTTGAGGCTTAACATCTGTATGCCTCAAGCTGATGGACGCAGGGCAGTGCATCGTGCACGTTCCTATCGTGCGTGACTTACGAGGCAATGCTTTGTTATAGGTGATGGTTACTACTTAACATCAGGTGGGCCATCTGCTTGTTTCATCAGCTAGTGAAAGACCCTAAGCCATGAGGGAGATCCGAAATAAGGTCTCCGAAAACTACATTACGAGTTGGCCTCTTACAAACTTACTTATTTCGCAAAAGTACCTTTAAATTAATAGCCACCTGTTCCTGTAATAATAAAAAACAAAAACGAAACGCGCAAAAGAGTTTTAATTGCTTCATCAAATTGTCAGTGAAAAATTACCCTAAAGTAAATGAAATTTATATGCACGCAGGTTGATAAGCGTTTGCGATACGGTACGTTGAAATGCCGACGGTAGCACGCAGCTTATGGACGATGGCTGGGTCAATGCTTACATGTAAGCAGTCTCTCTCTTGTCGTGTCACTAGTTTCTTTCGAAAAAATGTGGTGAAAGGATTTTAAGTGCGCCTCAAGAGGCTCCTTTTGAGCACTTGACACATGTAATAGAACTTTTTAGGTTCTACGACATGCCGGTTTCCTTACGATGTTTTCCTTCACCGTTTGAGAGAATTGTGCACATACATTTTTGAACAGAATAACTCGACCATTAAAAAGGGTATTTCATTATCAGCAAGAAGCAAGAATTCTTGAAGAAAGTTCTACGAATAAAAACACAGTAAGGTTCTTCACAAGATTTATTAAGTTATGTTTTGTAAATTCCGAGAAAATCTACAAAGTTTATCTGCTCAATTCGTTCAATGACATCTATAATCTCTGACATTATGTGATTCTAGATCGCTATATATAAAAAATACAATATTTTGGAACTGTCTGAATACAGAATTGGTAATTTTTTTTGGTTGTTTTTTGTTTTTTTTTGTTATGACAATCTACAAGAACTTACAGAAACAGGTAACTCTTTAGATTACTAAATTAGTATTATTTTTCAGTTGAATATCCAAAATCTTAAATTAATTATCGAATCAAAGAGAAAAAATGTTGTCCAAAAAGTGTCAGAGCTGTCAACATTTTAAACTAGGTGACAAGTGTACGGCTTTTTATGCTCTCGTGGACCAATTATTCATTGCAAATTGACGTTGTCCACTGACCGGGGACTATTTTGTTCATGATTGTAGTTTTGTATTGTTCGGCAACTGATGACAACGTAAGTGTTGTCTTTGACTTTGAATGAATTAACTTGCTGCTAATAAATAGGCTTACGTTATTTTAAGCAACACGTTCCCATCATGCGTGACTTACGAGACAATGCTTTAGATAGGTGGGCCGTCTGCTTGTTCTACCAGTTAGTTGAAAAAAAAAATGATCCAAATGAGTTATTCTATTAAAAAGTTTGCATGAGTACGAAAAGTAGTAAACTTTTTGGTAAACTAACTTATTCGTACTATATTTTTCTATAAACAATAATATCGACTCCGCTAATTCTTGTTTGAAATCAGACGTCACCAAAAATACCAAAAAATGTTTTTTTTTTAATAGACAACTAGTTGATGGAACAAGCAGATGACCCACCTGATGTTAAGTGGTAACAATCACCTATAACAAAGCATTCCCTCGTAAGTCACGCACGATATTAACGTGCCCTACGATGCACTGCCCTGCGTTCATCAACTTGAGGACTACAGATGTTAAGCCTCATGTGCCTGTAATTACACCGGCAACCACACTCTTCAAACCGAAACACAGCAACGCTGCTTGGCGGCAGAAACAGGCGTGGTGGCATTGAGTTTCAGAGATATTAACCAAATTTTTAGTGCAGCCGACTCATCATCTTCCTACCTTTATCCCACTTGAAGTGGAGTCGGCACAACTCTCCGCTTCCGTCAACTCGGTAGTCGCTCCTTTCTTACTAATGTCATCTACACAGTCTATCCAACTTTTCTTTTGGCTTTCCTCTGCCTAACCACTTATTCAATGCTTTGTTATAGGTGATGGTTACCACTTAACATAAGGTGTGCCATCTGCTGTTTCCATCAGCTAGTGGTATAAAAAAAAACCAGCTGAAAAGTGTACTTTGTTTCTTCCACTAGTATAGATCTTTATGACGCAACTCGATCACAATGTCGGTCTGATTCATAAAACAATAATCACAGTGCACGCCGTATCATTAACCCTACATCATTTTCTCGTAACTTTGACGTGTCAAGAGTAACAGGTCTTTTTACTTCGAATTGATATTAAATCTGAATAAAGTTTTATAAGCTCCTTTTTATGAGTAGAGTTTAAATTGTTCTGACAGTAAGAGCGGATTTTATCATATTATTTTACACTATCTGTCAGATTCAAATGAAAATCAAAATAAACATTGTCAAACTAAACTTATCCAAAAATATTTTGGCGATCTGTTCAGTGGTTTAGCCGTGAAACATAAAATCAGCGAGACAAAGGGTAAAACGGGACCCTGTTACTAAGACTCCGCTGTCCGTCCGTCTGAGTTCATGAGATACAGCCTGGTGACAGACGGACAGTACAGACAGAAGGACGGACAGCGGAGTCTTAGTAATAGGGTCCCGTTTTACCCTTTGAATACGGAACCCTAATAAATGATTTTTTTTCTTATTTAAGTTACTATTCTTCGATGATATTTACAAAACAGATGCAGCCCTATTAAGAGCATCGGTACGTTACGGTTCTTACCATGTATGTGTACGTTAACTCCATTGACATTCTGCGGCATAATATTGTAACCTTTTCTGACGAATCCACTGATTATACAAGGTGTTCCATAAGTTGTGTATATAAACTTCAGGGGGCTAAAGTACCCATCAATATGAACAACTTTTTCTAAGGAACCAACACTGTGAACGCGAAAAAAAAAACAGCTGTTTCATACAAAAGTTCAATACCTACCAGGCTAAAATGTATGAAACAGCTGTTTTTTTTTTCGCGTTCCCAGTGTTGGTTCCTTAGAAAAAGTTGTTCATATTGATGAGTACTTTAGCCCCCTGAAGTTTATATACACAACACGGAACACCTTGTATATTCCAAATATTCAACTTATTTCAACGATTTATCTTTAAATGTTGTATCGGTCATGTTTGAGATTTCTATCATAATTTTTTTTTGTGGTTAAATATTTTAAGTTAATATATTAAGTAGATTTGAAATAAAACTTAAGTGTTTAGTAAATTAGCTGTTAGCGTTATAGTTTTTATTTCCTGTGTGTTTTAGTTAGAATTGCGTTATTTTTGATTATTTCTTTTTATTTTGTTTGGAATCATTAAATAAAATAACGAAATTTTACACCGAGCACACTTTCTTTCATGCTAGGCGATAAAAACACGAAGAAGACAAATTCTTTTTTTTATTTGTGGTTATTATTTTATCAAAGAATAATCTGAACCAGAAAATTTTGACTTTTAGACCCCCTTTCAATTTTAAATTTCAATAGCCTTTATTAAACAACTTAATACTAAAGTTTTGTATAATCTTAAGTTTACCTACTATAGAGGTATAATCTAATATTATTAATTAACTAATCTAGTTTTATTAGACAACGGTAGTATTTTGGTAGTTTTGGTTGTTTTGCTTTTCAGCATAGGCCTCCCCCAAGCTCTTCCAAAGTTCGCGATCGCGAGCTTTCCTTCTCCAAAGTACACTAGCTGCTCCTTTGAGGTCGTCTTCCCATCTTCGGAATGGTCTTCCTCTCACTGAGACCCCCTTAGACGTCCTCAAATAATCTGAGAGTGGTACTTGGTACCAAGAGATATGAGGGGATATCTACCGTGCCTGGAGATCAAAGTCGCGAAGCTGTTTCAGTTTCAATTATTGAAATAATATTGCACTGCTACAATTATTATATCACAAGAATATAAAAATCCTATTGATTATCTAGTTCTTGACTGATTGTCGTTCAAGATACTAAGAGCTGATTTCACCATGCTCTGTTAGATTAAAAAAAGGATTAAACGGCCGTTAAATATGTCAAAATGTACGCGTTTGACATCTTATGTTAGATTTAACGGCCTGTTAATCCTTGATTAGTAACTAACAGAGCATGGTGAAATCAGCTCTAAAGATTTATAATGATTTCTGTGCAGAACGCAGCATGAACAGGTGTTCATTCAGCTAACTTACAAATGTAGTTCGATATAAAATATGTAGTTATTCCTCCATACACAAGGTGTTCCAATACTTGTATTTAAAAACTTCACGGGGCTAAAGTACCCATCAATATGAATAACTTTTTCTAAGGAACCAACACTGTGAACGTGAAAAAAAAACAGCTGTTTCATACAAAAGTTCAATACCTGCCTGGCTAAAATGTATATTAATGTATAGTAATGTTTGTTATATGGGAGCCCCCTTAAATATTTATTTTATGCTGTTATTTAGTATTTCTTGTTATAGCGGCAAGATAAATATATAATCTGTGAAAATTTCAACTGTTTAACTATCACTGTTCATGAGATACAGCCTGGTGACAGACGGACAGACGGACAGCGGAGTCTAAGTAATAGGGTCCCGTTTTAACTTTTGCGTACGAGACTCAAAAAACGAATAAGCTTTGTAAGACCACAAAAATGAGAGGTCTTGAAATACGATTATGAAATTTAACAAAAGTGATCACAACCCAATTTTTATTATTAACATTTTTGTTGCAATGTAACTCATACATTTTTATTGACAATGCTACGGTATTTTTATATTTAAAGCATTTCTTAGGCTGACAGTACAAAAACAAGAAACGAAACTAATTACCGCACCAGATTGACTGGGTGCGAATGTAACCATACATTAGGATTAGCTGATAACTTACGTAGTACTTATAAAGTAGACTTTGTAATCTATATCTATACTAGGACTTGTCTTGTCTGTCTGACAGACAACGCACAGCCTCACAGGAATCTTAAAAGCATTTTTTTAACTAATTGCTAATGGCACAAGCAAATGGCCCACCTGATGGTAACCATCACCTATAGCAAAGCATTGCATCGTAAATCATGCTTGATAGGAACGTTGGGCACTACGTAGGATAGGGCACAATGCACTGCCCTGCGTCCGTCAACTTGAGGCATACAGATGCCAAGCCTCATGTGCCTGTAATTTAATCGGCAATCGGCTATAGAGAAAAGCGTGGTGGTGGTTTTATTATTGAAAGAAATTGCAATGAAAATAACACTCGAACGAAGTAACGGGATCTTTATAAGTTACAAATGGAATAAAATAGTCGACTTTAAGTATTTTAAACAAATTATTCTTCTGCTTGGACTAACCCATTTTCCATTTATATTCACCCCCTCTAGACAACCCTATAGAACCTTCATTAGTAGGTACTTGGTCTCAGAAATCGGGGATATTAAATAAAAGAAATTAAATAAAATTAATAAAATCATGAAGCTATTTCTTTGTTTTTTAGGTGAGTCTTTGCCAAAAATGCAAACAATGTCCGACTCGATCTTGGCTGGCCTAAATCATTTTCTTGAACAATTTAATTTTTCCTGTTAATTTACATATCTTTTTATAAGCTCTACATTGTAAAAGTGATAAAAAGGTATTTATAGAATCGGCTTACACATTAAAAATAATCGAATTTATAGAGGCGTTGAAAGGCCAATTGGATCAAATGAATATAAAGTGTCGAGATCGCTTTTAAACTATCGAGATGCAATAAGATCAAAGATTAAAACACATAAATACAAAATATTATATAACACAAGAAAAACCATGCTAGAAAAGTTAATGTACAACACTTGGTTGTACATTAACTATTAGCGCACATCACATAATTTGAATTTTGAAAGACAATTTACTCTCTCTCTCTCTCTTGTCGTGTCACTAGTTTCTTTCGAAACAGTGTGGTGAAAGGATTTTAAGTGCCCCTCAAGAGGCTCCTTTCGAGCACTTGACACATGTTATAGAACTTTTTAGGTTCCTCACGATGTTTTCCTTCACCGGTATTGTGCACATACATTTTTGAACAGAAAAACTCATTGGCACGACCGGTTTCGAACCCACGACCTTAGGATCGGAAGGCGGATCTACGACATGCCGGTTTCCTCACGATGTTTTCCTTCACCGGTATTGTGCACATACATTTTTGAACAGAAAAACTCATTGGCACGACCGGTTTCGAACCCACGACCTTAGGATCGGAAGGCGGGGCCGCTACCACTAGACCACCAGTGCTCTCCCAATTTACTAATTTGATAAACTCACATTTAAGGAATTCAACTTTCTGTTCCTGAAGGAATTCTATGTCCTACTCGTACTTCATATTTAAGGCTAAAGCTACGATGTTTGGATGTTCGTGGCCTAACTAAACCGATCGGAATGAAACTTTGAACAAATATAGCTCGTAAACTGGATTAGTATTATAGCTGGTTTCAATGCAGCCAAACTAAGCCCAAACTAAAACTCTTATTTCTACTTAATAATACTTACCTAAGCTTCTCATTTAGGTTTCCATAGCCAAAGGGTAAAACGGGACCCTATTACTAAGACTCCGCTGTCCATCCGTCTGTCTGTCGTCAGTTTGTCACCAGGCTGTATCTCTTGAACCGTGATAGTTATTCAGTTGAAATTTTCACAGATGATGTATTTCTGTTGCCGCTATAACAAAAAATACAAAAAAACAGAATAACATAAATATTTAAAGGGGCTTCCATACAACAAACGTGTTTTTTTGCCGTTTTTATAGATAATGGTACGGAACCCTTCGTGCGCGAGTCCGACTCGCACTTGGACGGTTTTTTTATAATACTTATGCTGATTTCTCTATCAGCCTTTGTATTTGCTTGAACTTTATCTTTATTTCTATATCACAGTGTGGTTGCCGGTGAAATTACAGGCGCATGAGGCTTAACATTTGTATGCCTCAAGTTGATGGACGCAGGGCAGTACATCGTAGGGCACGTTCCTAACGTGCGTGACTTACGAGGTAATGCTTTGTTCTAGGTGATGGTTACCACTTAAGATCAGGTGGGTCATCTGCTTGTTCCATCAGATAATTGTATAAAAAAAACTAGATCGTTTACAAAGATCTACAAACAGCTCAACTGATTCAGTACCCCATACTTGGGGTACAGGTGTGTGTTTTGTAAATACTTACATTCATTTTAATTTACTTTGTAAGTAAATTATGTACCTAACCTGTATATTACCTAAGTAGAGTGTAGTAGTTCTTCCCTCGTCTGTCCATTTATGCAATTCTTAGCAAATTGTTCTGGCAACACCTCATGCCTTTTACGATCTAAACTCCTTTTTATGACGCAACGTCGTTATGAATACTTAGTATGATTGAATTACTATTTAGGTTTATGGTCTGGCTTGGAATCATGGGCTGATACTAATTACTGTTGGGTTAAGATAACCGGTTACTGTGTCACTTATAGGAGTGGAGGAAAGTAAGCATATTTGGAATACTGTTTGTAAATTTAAATCGATAACATTCACATAAAGTTTTAAGAGTAGCAGAGCTCTCTGTAAAGGCCTCGTCTGGGGAAGTACACAACCGTTGCTGTTGTTGGTTTGAACAGGGTGGTTCTCTGTGTATTATATTTATAATTTTTGTTTTTTTTATATATGACGTATAAAAAACTACTACTAACTATTAAAATTTGTTGTCATCATGATAGATTGGTTCAATCCGTTGCCGTATCGCTAAATTATTATAGCATGTGCTACATTGGTTATAGTCGCGTTAAGATCTCGCTGCAAACTCGATCAGTGCTGAACCTATAGTCGCGTTAAACTCCCGCTGCAAACTCGGTCGTAAATCATCTTAACACACGCTTAAACCGTCCGTTTTCCTAAGTGCGACAGAGGGAGAGAGAGAGAGCAATATTGCTGTCTCGTTCCGATAACTTATGACCGAGCCTGCAGCGAGAGTTTAACGCGTTATAGCTTCGTTCATTGCTATTAAGTATTTATTTGTGGGCGTCATCGTATATTGTATACACCATTTTATAAGTGTTTTAGTTTCAAGAATTTTTTTTACAATATCACATATGATATATGTACCCAAAAAGTTCAAAATAAACGCCATGTTAATTTTACCATTGCAAATATAATTTTATTTTATTTGTTTACCTCAATACCATAAAAAAATCCGTGGCCTAAAATAAACTGGTATTCCGAATTACCCTCCTTTCCTCTTAGTGTATAATCATTATTACTACCTTTTAGGTATACTTTAATGGATTGTAAGACATTGAAACTAAACTTACGTTCGTACTGTTTATTTTTAAATAACTTTGCTCCTGAGAAAAAGTGAGTATTCGCCAAATTATAAAGTTTTAGACGTACCAATTTGGACAAACTCAATAAAATTATCGTGTCTACCTAGAAGAACCGTCACATAGTAGTTAATGTTGCCTCGAACTCCCACACACAACAAATTAATTAAGGGTCAGCTCCTTCCAACAAGTTAGTAACTTCCAACCGTCAAACAACGATAATCGATAAATGAATAATCGATACCCATGCAATAACATTGCACACAACTTGGATGATTGCAATTTTCAGCAAAAATATTAGAATTATAAAATTCTTTATTGTACAAAAGTATGTTCATAGGCGAAATTAATACCTACTAGTTAGTATTTTCTTCCAGTTAACCTTTGTGTTAATATAGTTTTGATCCAAACAAGATTACGAGTTGGTATGTGTGTAACACATCAGTCATTGTAAAACTCAGCACTGTGTTTTTCTGTTAGTTTTTTCTTTTGTTTTATGTTGTTATTTTTACACCTTTTAGCTATGGCCAAAACTTTCAGGTAAATTCATCATTTTTAGGATTCCGTGCCCAAAGGGTAAAACGGGACCCTATTACTAAGACTCCGCTGTCCGTCCGTCTGTCTGTCCGTCTGTCACCAGGCTGTCATGAACCGTGATAGTTAGCCAGTTGAAATTTTCAAATGAAGTAATGGTACGGAACCCTACGTGTGCACTTGGTTTTTTTTTTACCTAAGCTGCGTGTTGTGCTAGTGATATCAGAAGGTTATTATTAGCAATAGGTATTTTATTTAAAAACGCACGTTTATATCCAGAATAAAATTTGTATGACCTAGGGCGGGTTTACCGTCTGAGAGTAACGCTTTATATAAAAACTTTTAACTTGTCAAAAACAAAGAACGGCAATATATTGATTTGACGAATAGCGTTATTCTAAGACGGTAAACACCACCCTAAAGACCGGTTTCTGAAAGCTAGATCAAACCTCAGAACCATCAGACGTCAAGTCAGGCCTTTTTCTGCCGCCAAGCAGCGTTGCTGTGTTTCGGTTTGAAGAGTGTGGGTATTGAGTATTGAGTATAAAGTCAAACAAGGAACCTATTAGCAGAATCGTGTACGTCTGTCTGTTTTTTATGAGTCTGCTTTTATATTATAAGTATATACAAGGTGTTCCATAAGTTGTGTATATAAACTTCAGGGGGCTAAAGTACCCATCAATATGAACAACTTTTTCTAAGGAACCAACACTGTGAACGCGAAAAAAAAAACAGCTGTTTCA
The DNA here is from genome assembly GCA_932294275.1 of Chloroclysta siterata. Lineage (NCBI taxonomy): Eukaryota > Metazoa > Arthropoda > Insecta > Lepidoptera > Geometridae > Chloroclysta > Chloroclysta siterata. Next base: position 22,919,691 of record OW028588.1, read on the forward strand.
TACAAAAGTTCAATACCTACCAGGCTAAAATGTATGAAACAGCTGTTTTATTTTTCGCGTTCACAGTGTTGGTTCCTTAGAAAAAGTTGTTCATATTGATGGGTACTTTAGCTCCCTGAAGTTTATATACACAACTTATGGAACACCTTGTATAGTTAGTGAAACAGGATACTCCAAATTATATCACACATAAATTAAAGGTTATTACAAATGTCTTAATCGGACACTTCAGTGCCTTAGTTTTTATGTCTATAGTAGTATTTTTTTTTGGACATATATTTTGCTATATTCATTTTCTACTTGTAGTAACTTGTCATTAGTTTTTTTATTACAATACAATATTATTGTTTACTAAATTATAACGTAAAGTTATCTTTCTTATATTTTTTTTAAACTTGCTTTTATCATTAAAAACATAAATTTAATGAAATAAATATATAGTACTAATCCGCTAATCTAATCTTATGTAAGTAAATCAAATGTAGACTTGAGTGTGCACCCTTCACTGCATCTGCAGTGAAGGGTGTCTCGGCGCTCGACGAGAGAACGCGAAAAAAAAACAGCTGTTTCATACAAAAGTTCAATACCTACCAGGCTAAAATGTATGAAACAGCTGTTTTTTTTTCGCGTTCACAGTGTTGGTTCCTTAGAAAAAGTTGTTCATATTGATGGGTACTTTAACCCCCTGAAGTTTATATACACAACTTATGGAACACCTTGTATATGTAATAATTGTATTATTAAATATATTTTATTTGCGAACGTCATTTTGATAAACAATCTTGCCCGTGTGAAGTAAAATAATTAAAAAGTTTTAGTTAAGTCAGTCTAAAGACGTCAAGTCCGGTTGTCATATTTAGAAGAAAATGGTAGCGGTTTCTTCAAAACCTACGAGAAACATTGGCCTAATTTAAAGTGATCCTTATGACTGAACTGAATTTTGATTGTCCAACACTTTAACAAGTGATTTTTTTATTTAAATTTTTTATTAGTTTTATAGTGTTTACTACACTCAAGGAAATCACAAAGATTTATATAATGTCCCAAAATTTATTATCCGAGTCGGATTAGAACACACGACCTTCCACTTGATATGGGGCAATCAAAATTATTGATCAAACATATTTATAATTAAGTCATTTTATATCTTCAAAAATGTTGAAATGTGCGAGCGAAAGTATTATTTACATTAGCGGTAGTCTGCGCCTTAACTTGATAGAAGTGAAATCTGACAAGTTAAGTATATTTCATTATACAAAGCGGCATGATAAACAAAATAGCCTGAAATAAACACGATTTACGATAATGATGACGAAAACCGAATGATTTAAGTCTCCGTTAAAAGGCTTTATAAAAAAACGATGAAATATATTCTCGTTTAACAGGACCAAACATAAAATAATTGCATTATAAAATTATTTATAAGTTCGCAATTTATTAATAAAATTGTTTGAATTTTATAAATAAATCTTACGTACTTACAACCAATTCAATGTTTCATATGATTTACATCATTGTTAAAACAATGGTCATCATTATCATGAGACTGAAGAAGTCCACTGCTGGACATAGGCCTTCCCTATACATTTCCAGGAAGAACGATTTTGAGCCCTCTCCGTACACCGTCTTCCCGTGATCTTCACAATGACGTCAGTCCATCGATCGGGTAGGAGGGCGTATCACGCTTCTTTAAAAAAAAACAACGGTGAATAAATAAAAAACCTGCTTCAATTACATACCTGTTTAATTTAATTTACAAACATATACCTACAAGGTGTTCCAATACTTGTATTAAAAACTTCAGGGTGCTAAAGTACCCATCAATATGAATAACTTTTTCTAAGAACCCAATATTGTGGACGCGAAAAAAAACAGCTGCTTCATACTTTTTTTTTGCGTTTAGTGTTGGTTCCTCAGAAAAACTTATTCATATTGATGGGTACTTTAGCCCCCTGAAATTTTAAGTACAAGTATTGGAACACGTTGTATAAATAATAAAAATAAAACATAAATGAAATGGGAAACTAATTGAGGTATAATGCTGATGAAAAAAGCCATTCTTAAAACAATTTCAAAACAACATACTACGTGATAACCTTTTTCCGTTTTTTTAATAAATATCAGCTGCTTTAAGCCAATTTTGGTTGTATCACATAATTAAGGAATTCAATAAGACGGTTCTCAAAATTGTACGTTTTTGTCTTTGAGAGTTTATTACTGGACACAAATTGGTGCCAACGGAAATAAACTTGATAGGTTGAAGATGATATTCAACCTTTTTTTTTATTAAATATCTACACAGCAACGAATTGTGGTTCCTATATCCTACCGTTAACTAGCTACCTTAATGTCAAAGAGTTAAAACTATTTTACACTTTCATTGCCTATATTATATTATATTTTAAAATATTAATTAACTATTTCGGAATCCTGACTAAATGCGCCATCTTTTAAAGTTACTTGCCAAAATAGTGTAGTACATTTTTTTTACGGTACAGTCGGTTAAAGTTGGGTGATGTAATTATTTTTAATTAAATGTTGGCCAAACATCTAACATTTTATTTAAAACTGAGGCAGTTATGATTTCATTTTGATTTGTATTTTACAGAAGGGTTATCCATGGTTTCATTACAGAAAAAAGTTTCACGAAAAGTTAATAATTGTAGTCACAGGACTTAAAAGATCATCACAGGGTGTCAGTTTTTCTGTTATTTTTTGTAATACTCATAATTCAAAAAGTACATGACAATTTTTTTTTTTTATATTTTTCTGATAACTATCATGACTTGGCCCATCGCCCGTTTTCGGCTTGACGTTGATTTCTGGGACGCCCTGTATAATCTTCAATACTATAGTAGGCTTTCTATAGGAGAACACTTTAAACTTTATTTTTAAAAACTTGTTGGGGGTCTGACTGAACTATATGTGATGTGTGATGTGACTAAAAGATTATAAATCTTTGGCGTCATGCAAAATACGCTATTGTTAAGATAGGCAGTTTTATATAAGGGACAGCCGATTTTTAAATCTTTGTTATACGTAGAACATCTTACATCTTTTTATTTATTATAAAAATAAACCATTCTGTCTGTCATAAAGACTTTTCTAACTTTTCTAACTGACTTTAACTAAGATTTAGAGATAACACCTGTACATATTTTATAAACTTATGGGACTGAGGGTTAAGTTTATAAAAAAAGCCTGTACAGGACCGAAAAGTCATTTCTCTTCTTGTGTGTGTGCTTTCTAAGTGTATTTAACACTATAAAACGAATAAAAAATTAACCCCAAAGTTTGGGTTGTCTGGTGCATATTACCTTCAAGATATTAAAGCCGTGAGTGAACAAAGTGGGTTCAACCCCAGGCGTATTTTCGATAATTGCGTATAATTTTATTTATGCTTGCAGACCAGTCTCACGCTTAACATGTTTGGTGGTCTGTAATTTCACTTTTTACCACCAAAACATTTCCAAACTCGTAAAAAATAAAATAGACGTTATTGCCTCAGTGTCAAAGATGGAATTTGCGTGGTATATGGAAAAGGACATGCAGTGTTCGACTTGTAGTATCGGAGATATTATCACTTTTATAAAGTTGTACGAGTTTGTCAGAAACTGATTTATTTGTATACCCCGGTTCACGGTAGTCGGATAATCTGTCGATGCATTCAATCCAAAGTAATCGTTATTACAAGTAGTTAAAGCTCAATTTGGCTCTTGACAGATCTGGAATGATATCTGACTTATTGAACAAGAGTTTTAATTTGTCATCTACATTTTAAAACATTTCTGCACTTTTAATGATTTCTTGATAAATCAAAAATAAGTGCAACAGGTTGCAGCCAGCTGTCCAAATGTCATTGTCATTATATCACGATTTTTAGTTTTTGTCGGATTATATTTTTAATTGTACAATGTAATACAATTTATTTACAAAGTATTTACCGATAGCTCAACTGTTTTATGTGTATTTTGTACATTTTTTAAATACTTATTTGTATTCATTATTCATTGTACAATTGTTATATAAAAATAATTGTAGACCAACGTATTGGTGGACAAATTCAGCATCAGCGGTCTAATACCCCGTTTACACTCAGCTCATGTCCGTGGAAATGTGCAGAGACATCGGCAGGAACTTGGGCAATGCGAGAATGTAAACAGGCCACTTCCATGTCCACTCGCGTTGCCGCTCGCGTTGTCCGTGTTGGGTGAACACACATTGCCGGCGACGCTGCCGCAGACATATGGACGGCAACATTACCGTCCACGCGAATGGCAGCGCGAATGTCTAAATGTAAACGCAGTATAAAGGTCAGGTTACAGAAATGTTCTTATATTTGTAAATTCTTGATATTTTTGTATATAAACGTTATTTGATATAAGAAAAAATCTTAGACTATTCTTGTCTAATTCTAATTCTAATTCATAGTGGGGGAATAAGATATGCACTGACGTCCCGCAGTGGGGTGTTTTTTTTTATATAACTAGCTGATGGAACAAGCAGATGATAAGTGGTAACCATCACCTATAACAAAGCATTACCTCGTAAGTCACGCACGATAGGAACGTGCCCTAAGATGCACTGCCCTGCGTCCATCAACTTGAGGCATACAGATGTTAAGCCTCATGTACCTGTAATTATCTACACCGGCAACCACACTCTTCAAACCGAAACACAGCAACATTGCTTTTCCCGCTGATAGTAGATTTATTGATAATTAGATCTGCGAGAAAATCCGTAAGAGAACCAAGGTAGCCGACATAGCTCGCAGAATCAGCAAGTTGACGTGGCAATGGGCAGGTCATATAGCTCGAAGGACTGATAACCGTTGGGGAATAAAGGTTCTCGAATGGCGACCACGAACAGGAAAACGAAGCGTGGGACGCCCTCCTACCCGATGGACTGACGACATTGTCAGGATCGCGGGAAGTCGGTGGATGGAGAGGGCTCGGAATCGTTCTTCCTGGAAATGATAGGGGAGGCCTATGTCCAGCAGTGGACTTCTTCAGACTGATGATGATGATGACATCTGCGAGAACATAAACAACAGCAAAATGGTTAGTCTATACTGAACGGCATAAATTCTACCTTTTAAGTAGCTACCACTTAAATTTTATCGTAGCTAAGACTAGTTATTTATAGAAATACAGTAGCATTAACAATAATCAACCCGTGTGTTTATGATAACTGTTTTAATTGCCTCGCTAAAGTCGAACATACTGGCACGGATTTAGGGTAGACCGAAAGGGGCATTGTAGCCGGCAAAGTCGGCCGAAGAACTGCGAAACGTAGCTGGTAAACACTGGTGTCGATTCAGTCCCCCAAGTCTGAGTTTAGTTTTTCGTATCTCGTTACGAAAAACGGTATTGTAACGGTTGTGTTCTGTTTTATACATCATCTGTGAAAATTTCAACTGTCTTACTATATTCATGAGATGCAGCCTGGTGACAGACGGACAGACAGACAGACAGACGGACGGACAGCGGAGTCTAAGTAATAGGGTTCCATTTTACCCTTTGGGTACGGAACCCTATAAACTATTGTTTTACTATTATTGGGTGATATGATAATATAAGTAACTACTTCTACTAGTATGATAACTATGATGTATGTATTTACATAAAAAAGTATATAAGAATTATATCACCTATCTAGTTCCCCCAAACAAGCTTTGCTAAGTTTGGGGCTAGATAGTACTGTGCTTGAGACAAATAAATTAATATTGGTGGACTTTATTGGTCCACCAATATTAATTTATTTGTCTCAAGGTTGCCCCAAAACCTTAACGTTTAAGTGCAGCCCTGTACAGAGCAAATTATTACGAGGTTCGTTACAAAGTGATTTATCTAATTGTTAATTAATGGTTTGAGCCGAAAAAGGCACACACACAGAACACTTGAACAAGTTTATGAAGTAACGTGACCAAGTGACTAACGTCAGTTGCATACAGTTATATAAAGCTGGCTATAGGTAGGTACATAGAGTACATACACATACATATATGTACAGATTATACAGGGTTTAAAAGAAAAAACACGAAAACAACACACACAAAAACATAAGAAAAAACTCTTTGATGAGTTTACGGAATGTTTTTTACTTTACAAATCTGACCAATTTTTTTTCAATTTTGTATTTTTTTATATATGTATACCTTGGTGGATAAAAAAATATACCTACATGGTGTATTGAGTTGCTGATTTTCAGTGTACGAAATTTATTGCAAGAGTAGTAGAGCTCATTGTGAAGGGCCACTACGCCTTTTTCTGCCGCCAAGCAGCGTTGCTGTGTTTCGGTTTGAAGAGTGTGGTTGCCGGTGTAATTACAGGCACATGAGGCTTAACTTCCATCAACTTGATGGAACAGCTTGATGGACGCAGTTGATGAACGCAGGGCAGTGCATCGTAAGGCACGTTCTTATCGTGCGTGACTTACGAGGCAATGCTTTGTGGGCCATCTGCTTGTTCCATCAGCTATTTGTATAAAAAAAATAAAAAAATATGATATGGCTTTTGTTATTGTCTAAAACAGCTCCACCACGACTTTGATCCCCAGACACGGTAGACATCGCCGTATTGTCTAGGACGCTATAAAGTGCGAGCATGCCATGGGAGAGACCGATAACCAGCAGTGGACTGCAATAGCTTGATGATGATTGAATTGAACATATTAGCAGTATAGTCGGCATCATGAGTTCATTGGCTTGATATTAGCAAGTCTTCAACGGCGCTGATTAGTATGTAAATTGGAAATGGGAACTCAGTCACGAAGGTGAATTCTTCACGAAGGACGTCAGATGGATGTTTACTATAGTGGATCTTATTAAGTACTTCAAGTCTGAGGTTTGTTTTTCGTATTTCGTAACGTCAGGCCTTTTTTGTATACAAGGTGTTCCATAAGTTGTGTATATAAACTTCAGGGGGCTAAAGTACCCATCAATATGAACATGGGTACTTTAGCCCCCTGAAGTTTATATACACAACTTATGGAACACCTTGTATATACTTGATTGTATATTTAATAAATAAAATAACCAAATAAATATTGTTGAACTTTCCACACACCACCATCTCGCCCCAAACTAAGCCAAAGCTTATAAGGTTGTTATACTTTGACATCCTCAAAGCATCTGGAGTTCGTACCTACTTGGTACTAAGATATCTAAGGGGATATCTACCGTGCCTGGGGATCAAAGTCGTGAAGCTGTTTTTTTTTATAAACTACAGCAATGCCTAGACTGTTAGGTATGAGTACTTACGTTAGAATCCTCGAACAATCAGACAAACTACAATAAATTGTCATCTGAGTGGCCGTTCTATTTTTAGTCAACGAGCCACAGTTCATCGCCGACCACGCAATCAATTTAATACATTCTGCTTATTGTGGGCGTACGTCTCGACTCTCTTGTCAGACTTTAGACTGTTGCAATATCTAAGGTCTACAATGAGATTCCCAGACTACACTCCTTAGCGCTTGAAATATCTCTTGTCAGACTTTAGTCTGGTGCGATGGCAGTGGGTCTACAATGACATTCCCCGACTACATTACCTAGCACTTGAAATATCTCTTGTCAGACTTTAGACTGGTGCGATATCGGTGGGTCTACAATGAGATTCCCAGACAACACTCCTTAGCGCTTGAAATATCTCTTGTCAGACTTTAGACTCGTGCGATGTCAGTGGGTCTACGATGACTACAGATTCCAGACTACACTTACCTACTAGAAAATGTAAATAAAAAAACACTACCTATCTAGCTTCAAACTAGGCATTGCTTGTAATATGGGAACCAGATAGTTGATAACTTTTTTTTATTTTTGTTATAATACATACTTATAATATTAAGTAACACCCAGATAGAGGACAAACATCTATGTTCATCACACAAATGTTTGTTTTCGGTGGGGATCGAACCCACGGCCTACAGCGCAGAAGGCAGAGCTACTACCAACCACGCTATCGTCGTGCCTAATGGGATGTGTTCTGGGCTATGTCTAGCTGTGGACTTCTCAGGCTGATGATTATGATGTTCTGAAAAAGTTTTCTCAGCCTGTAAAAAATATTAATAAAGTTCTACTCTTTATGTTTTGCTTTAATTGTTTTTATGCACTTTACAAGATGTATAGACATACCAACGACAAAGAGCGACGGAACAGAAGTATAAGAATTAAGTAAATAAGAACTAAAGTTATCATTTCTAGGCTCTCAGTAATAATACATGGCTTTTTCAGATATTATATCTTATCGTAATTTTTCTGCCCTTATCCCACTTCATGTGGGGTCGGCACAACAGGTTTTTTCCCTCCACTCGCCTCTATCAGCCGTCATCTCAGCAGTCACTTCTTTCTTACTCATGTCATCTTTCACACAGTCCATCCATCTTTTCTTTGGCTTCCTTTACTCCTATATCCACCTATATTCATCCCTAGCAATTTTCTCGTTACATGACATTCTTCACTTCGTATAACATGCCCATTACTGCTAACTTATTACTCCTCATCTTTTCAGTCATTGGCGCCACTTTCAAACTGCCTCTACTAAACTCATTCCTTATTTATCCATTCTTGTCACACCACAAATCCACCTCAACATTCTCATCTCCGCTACATGCACTCTTCTTTCATCCGTCCTTTTGGTGGCGCAGCACTCAGATCCATACAAAACGACAGGTCGTATGATCGATTTGTAAATTTTCCCCTTTTGTTTGAGGGAAATTCGTGGATCGCACGTTGTTCCTGTGACCTTTTTCCATTTCATTGACCTATTCAGATATTATATCTATCATATTCATATTAAATACAGTAAACTTAAGTAAACAAATAAATAACTAAAATCCTAAGAAAGTCGTGACCGACAAAGATTAATGGCATGTGTTTTGTATACATAAATCGTGTCGCTACATTTACTTTGTATATATTTTAGTATATTATACAGTTATTATACCTACCTAAGAACATGTAGGGTCATTTTACTTCACTTGTTCCTCTCAAATAAATAGTTTTAAAAAAATCTGTCCATGCAACAGCGACATCTATTAGTTGTTATCAATGTAATGTTTGGTAGTAGCGCCATCTGTGGACGAGTAGCAGTTTATTTTTTTTACGACGTATTGTGACAGATGTCGCAACCATACAACCTTCTTTATAATACACTAATTTGTTATTTTGACGTCGTGCTTATTGAATTTTATTTTTGTTAAAAGATTTTGTATTTTGCGTAAATGATAAAAAATCGGATAAGGAAAGCACCGAATACAAAATACGTTACTACATCAAAAAAATTTACAACCGGGTTGTAAGTCCCTATTATTTGCTCAACAAGCTTTTATCTTAATATTTTTCCTGATATTAATAAATAATATATTTTGGTCCTTTACATGATGAATGATACTTATTTCATGAATAATTAGAGGTTCTACTACCTACGTTGCGTTATTAAAATCATTATTAAAAAAAAACATGTAGATCATACGGCCTATATTAAAAGTTTTAAGGTACTTATATACTTTTTGAAGTTTTTTCAAACCTTAAATTTTTCCTATTCCCATAACAAAATGTACAAAATACACGTAGATAAGTTGAGAAACCATTGCAACCGATCTACAGATAGCACTGATCAATTCCAGATTCATATATTTCTGGTCATTTTATAGCTCCAAGATTCCGTAGCACTCCTGTCAGAGGTGTTAATGTAGTCTCGAAGGTGGCGAAGGTCGTGGAGTCAGACGCAAAAAGACGACATTTAGTGCTGAATTGGACTTATAGTAGGTATAATTATGTATAACAGAGTCTATAAGACTTAAGTATAGTGAATAGGACGAGATCCTATCGCGCGTGACTTATGAGGCAACGCTTTGTTTGTAGGTGATGGTTACTACTTTACATCAGGTGGGCAATCTGCTTGATCCATCAACCAGCAGTATAAAAAAAACAGTACAAACTACCCTCAATAAGTAATGAAAAAAGAACGAGGCGTAGCGCTTTTTTCTCTTTTTTATGTATTCCTTTTTTAAATATTTAAGAAAAGTTTTATTTATAAGTCATACTTTTTAAAAATTCTTTAGACTTCGGTACCTAAGATCAAAATAAATTATACCTTATTTATTTTAATTAACCTGTTGTTCATAATAATATAAAATATGAGCCCACTTTAAATAACACAATGTTTAAATAATTATGCAAATTATTCGCCGACACTATATTTTTGATACTTGTCAACTATTTTTTACACCCATATTTTTTGTTATAAATATTAGAATCATAAAATTTAAATAGTCATAGTCGTTTTATTTTATGTCGTCTTAAAATAATGGTTCTAAGATGAGCGAGAATAAAAATTATTTATAAATATGAAGTGACATTTGCCGGCTTACTTAAAATAATAAACCAGATTCATAAACCTATTAAGATTTTTGTTTAATTAATATTATGTATTTGACTCCAAGTAATTTGCAGTTAATAATAGATAAAAAATATAGTTAATGATTTTAATTCCCAGGTATCGTTAAACATCAGGTACACGTATACGCTTCAGGCTATACTGCTGTAATTTTTCTTTGCTTTGTGTTGCTTGATTTGTATCCTTGTGTATTCTCAAAAGATGTCTCAGCTGGGTAGTAGAATAGTACCAATTAATAACATACACACACATAAATAAACTATTTAAGACATAATAACTGAATAAAAACTTACCTACATAATTGAAAGCAAAACCTTGATTTTCAGTTTCACGGAATTTTCTCTCATCGTAAACTAAAATAGAAGCACATAAACAGGCGCATAAAAAATAACGCGCTTATACGCCAATTGTTCGAAGCAGCTGTTCAATTTCTATGTCATTGAATCAATCAACGGCAATCAAGTTATTTACAATGTCCATAATGTGTAGTGTACCTACGATTCCTGCATGAAGATTTTGCTGCATGATGTAGTACTTACGAGTACCATTGATAGTCTGTAGAGCCGACGGAACCTCTAGTGCGATTGCCGCGTTCGTGCCGGCAAAACGTTGCTGGACATTCCGTTCGCGAATTTGAATTTCGAATTTTTACCGAAGGTTTGCCGAAACTATTCCAAATTCAAAATTTTTGTATCGAGTGATTTTGTTCGAAACAGTGACTATGCAATTTTTTTATCTGTATTTACTTATAAGTGATATCAATATCACGAGAGCGATTTTTTAAACCATTCTTTAACTTTTAAGGTTTATTGTGATTGATTAAGGGAGGTGCATAAACCGGGTTAAAAAATACTGGTTTGACAACACGTCATACATTCGATTGTTATTATTGACAGTGACAGATTAAGGATAACATGTTGAAATCGTTTCGCTCTGGGATTGTGGGCAAAACCGCAAAACTTTTTTATCACGCACGCAATAGTTAAGCTGGTACTTGGCAATAGAAAATCAGAGAGTATATCTACCTTACCTGGGAATCGAAGTCAGCTATTCTATCCTTTTTTTTTAAGTTAAGGAATATAAGCAGGTAACGTATTTAATATAAGGTTTAAATGAGATTGATAGACAATGTACCTTATTTGTTCAATTCAATACCTTTTTCATCAAAGTGCTCTTCAAACATTAAAATAAAGTTTAAAGTAAGACAATGAATGTAATTCGTAGGTACTTAACTTTTCCGTCCTTAGATACTCTGTACTATAAAAATAAATGTAAGGTGGTACCAAAATTTACTAAACTACATATTACAAAGTATAAACAAATAAAAATTGCTATAAATGTGTAAAAGTTTATAATAAAAATTACAATAAACGCAAAAGCTCTTTTAAACTGCGTCGAAGGCACGAAGGTCATTTAGCGTACCGTTTTTAGGTCACGTAAAGTTCTTAAAAGTCGCCACTTGACAATGACAAAATCTGATAAAAACCAAAACGAAAACGTGCAAGTAACATGTACATAGTATTATGTACTAAATGACGACCTTGGCTATTGACAAACATAATTATAATGCAAGCATTTTCGCTTGAGAGTTGTCAAAATATTGATTTTTCAGTAAACATTTTTTGAAATTTGCACGGAGGATAAACATTTGAGTGTTGAATATTGGTATTAGTTCCTGCCTGGGTTTTTATACAAAAATGTATTCTATTAATTTCTTATACCTATCTTACTATCTTTGCTTAATTTAGGACAGATGTGAATACTCTTAAAATATTTTAATGTATTTATAAATTATGTCACAAGCATAATTTGCTACACTTGATAAAAGTTTATATCAGGAAATTAAGGTAGAATAAATTTGACTTTTTCATTCCATTTTCAAATCTTATTCGATTCTATTTTCAAATATCGATACTATTTTTTCAATTATTGATAATCGATTAATTTTTCAATAAACTAGAAACGACATGAGGTAGGTAGATAGGTCAAGAGGGTACCTCTAGGCTTTCATTGTATGTCTGATATAGAGTGACCTAAATATCTTTTAGAAATGCTTTATGATATCGTCTCATGTAAATTCAATTTCACTTTTATGTCTATCAATTGGCAACCATGCTCGTACGAACTTATGTTATTTATGTACTAGACTTGACTCCCCGTGATACCTACTTGATAGACTTAATTACCTGAGACATCAAAATAACAAACCAATTATAGTTCATCTAGCATTGTCTTAAGATCGGCACGACATATTATGAAATTATATACAAGGTGTTCCAATACTTGTACTTAAAACTTCAGGGGGCTAAAGTACCCATCAATATGAATAACTTTTTCTAAGGAACCAACACTGTGAATGCGAAAAAAAAACAGCTGTTTCATGCAAAAGTTCAATACATAAAATGTATGAAACAGCTGTTTGCTTTTTCGCGTTCGCAATATTGGTTCCTTAGAAAAAGTTATTCATATTGATGGGTACTATAACCCCCTGAAGTTTTAAGTACAAGTATTGAAACAACTCATATAGAAATAAAAAAATATAGTTAAAGACACACACAGGACACACTGACACATACATACCAGATGGTATGACTTTACTTTGGATGGTTTACCTAACTGCCTTTTACCACAGTTTTACAAGACATTCTATATTCTGACGACTTTGTTAAGATCTCGGGAAGTCGGTGGATGGAGAGGGCTCAGAATCGTTCTTCATGGAAATGGGAGGCCTAAGTCAATAAGTTTTTTTTTCTTTTTTTTAAGGAAAAACAGACGACGGCAATGAGTTCCACTCCTTAGCGGTTCGCATGATAAATGTGAAGCAAAACGCTTGTTTAAAGACCCGCTTTAAAATGTCGTGGAATTAAGAGTTTAAGAGCTGATTTCACCATGCTCTGTTAGTTACTAATCAAGGATTAACAGGCCGTTAAATCTAACCTTAGATGTCAAACGCGTACATTTTGACATATTTAACGGGCCTTTAATCCTTTGTTAATCCAACAGAGCATGGTGAAACTGGGCTTTAGTCTCTGATATGGCAGTGGCAGTATGATTGTTTGTCATCAATATTTTGACAATAAAATTAATAAATAATAGTGGACTTTTACATTAGCTAGCCAAACTAAGCAAAGCTTTTGGAACCATATAGCTGATACTATAAACGTATCCAGTCCCAAGTCCACTCCTGACTACCTATTTTGGGAATACCCATAACAATTTCTTGTCATATTATTCAATTTACAGGCACATGAGGCTTAACATCTGCTGTATGCCTCAAGTTAATGGACGCAGACAGTGCATTGTAGGGCACGTTCCTATCGTGCGTGCTTACGAGGCAATGCTTTGTTATAGGTGATGGTTACCACTTAACATCAGGCCATCTGCTTGTTCCCTCAGCTAGTAGTATAAAAAAAAACTGAATACGTCAAAAGTATTCAATTTTCACTTCGCCGTGTATGTCATGTTAAAGTTATTATATTTTTAAAGTTGTAAATCATATTTATTTATTTTTTATTTCAAAGTAATATTTTTTCTTGTAAAAGGCTCAATATCAGTGAAATCAAACAGATCAATAGGTGACGACAAAGCAGTCCAGACATAGTACATTTGGCGGTTTCACATCAGTGACTTCCACGTTATAGGAGCAGCCTTCAATGACTTCCGGATAGTTTTTATCCTTATTGTTGCCATTATGTGTAAGAGCTATTTTATTACTAGCTTCTAAATAGACTGCTGATTTACTAGGAAAGTCTAATACTTGATAGTTGTAGGAAGTATTTAAGTTTTAGCATTTTGAAAATATACAATCGTCGTTCTCAACAAGCACACTCGATCTAAACTAGTTTATTTTTCTTTTAAATCTAAGTTTTTTTTTTTACTACTAGCTGATGAAACAAGCAGATGGCCCACCTGATATTAAGTGGTAACCATCGCCTATAACAAAGCATTGCCTCGTAAGTCACGCACAATAGGAACGTGCCCTACGATGCACTGCCCCGCGCCCATCAACTTGAGGCATTTTCTATAAGAAATAGCTATCAGTGATAAGGCCGCCTATTGTAATTTATTAAGTTACGCCTAGATTATTAAGGTATCCTTTTGTACAATAAAGTTGATCTATATTTATAAAAATGGCTGTAGGTACACAAAGTGAAAGTGAAAAATTATTTCAATAAAATCACAAAAATCACTTTGAACTTTTACAATGTACCGATTCATTGTTACTTTTGATAAGTAGTCAATGTTTCCGGTTCATTTGCATTGAATAGATACAATGACTGACATCAGTGCACAGAATAAAAACGTATGTACAGCGCAAATATGACGTAGGAATCGTCAATAATATTTATCTTGAACTCTCATGAATTGTGTTTCAGAATATTATTAAAATCATCATTATTATCATCATCAGCATGAAGAAGTCCACACAAAATAAAAAAAAAACAAAATCAAAACGGTCTTTATTCAGTACAATCACAAGGATCACTTTGAAATGCCTTAATGCTAGGTGAATCTATCACCAGTTCCTCGTGACCAAAGCCTAGAAGAACAGACAAGAAACTTACGGCTTGGTTCCTAGCGTTTAGAATAGAATAGAATAGAAAAATCTTTATTTTGTCTGTTAAAAATCGAAATTTACAAAAGACCTGTTACAATTTTGATGACAAAAAAGGCCACCACTCAGCATTTGATGTAAGAGCTCAAGCCCATACAGCGCTGGTTTTCAGTGGCGCCATAGTAAGTAGAGCAGCAGCAGGTTTCTATGTATGATACTTTTTACAATTTTATTATGGTACCCACTTAATTGTTTAGTGTTTGTAATGAGTTGGAGCATAGTTCAGTCCCAAGCTTTGCTGGACTGCTGGACATAGGCCTCCCAAACTTTCCGGGAAAAGCGATTCTGAGCCCTCTCCATCCACCGACTTCCTGCGACCTTCACAGTGTCATCAAAATATTTTATGCTCATCAAAGTGAAACGAAAAATGTTCTAAAAACAATTTCTCACCCAATATAAAAGGAATTTGAAGCCGCTGTTATAAATTAAGCAGACTCTTTGACGCCTGTCATCTTCAAAGTCGCGAAGGGAACAGAAATAACTGACCAATCATACAATTCTATTTTTCCTTGGGGTATGACAAATACCGTGAGAGTTTTTCTAAACAGCTTTGCATTTCTTTCAATGTGTTATCGGTGTCAAGGTCCTATAATTGCTATTTACGAGGCTAATTAGAGCTAAACGTTTCCACTAAAATCCTCGAAATCTGTACCCACTGTAAAAATTTTACGATATTTTTTATGATCGTGCATTGAGTGTTCGAAATACGAAATCTTGTCTCGATTCGCACGCAGTGAATGTTTGCTTAGACGAATATAGGAAGCATCACAAATTCTTATTTACTTTGGAAGTTTTCGCGGTTTGATAAACATACAGTGAAGATGAAAGACTGTTTGAGCGGTATTTACTATCTGAGGTTGATCTTAGACTAACTACTATCTGTGGCTTCGCTCGAGTCGTACCCGTTTCTGTAGTTATAATTTTGCGGTTCCAGGTCAGGTTCTAAATCTATTCCAAGTTTCATTTCAATTAGTCCGGCTGTTTTTTTTTTATTATACAACAAAGAAGCCAAATAAGCTTACGGCCATCCTGATGGGAAGCGTTTACCGTAATCTATGAACGCCTGTAATACCAGAGGAATTGCCGACCCTTTAAAAATTAGCAAATGCCCTTTTTGAAGAGCCCTATACTATAGTCCTTCGGGAAAACCTCAGGCAGGGAGCCTGTTACGTCGACATAAAGCCAAATATCTTCCAAAAAAACATAATATTTTCATTAGGTAAATGCTTTCGGGGCACGCTCTAAATCTATCCCAATTTCATTTGAATAATTGGTCCAGCCGTTACGACGAGATAAAACCACAAATATTAGAACATCCAAAAATCTAAATATTTGCATATCAAATGTTAGTAGGTTTAGTTTAAAAGTCGATCGGATGCCAAAAATTATTTGAATTGAAGTTTTTCCCAAAATCTTATCTAAGAGATTTTGGGAAAAACTTCTTACTATAGAGTTGATTGTGCTAATAAACAAATCACGTCACTGCTCCTTACTTGGAACAGGAAAATACCATCTCCTAAAAACGAGAGTAGTGGTCTTTGCAGACGAACATTGTGGTCAGGTCTTTCCAATCTTTAAAGACTCTCATCGTGAGTGTTTTTTTAATACTACTAGCTGATGGAACAAGCAGGCCACACCCACCTGATGGGCCACCTGATGTTAAGTGGTACCCATCACCTATAACAAAGCATTGCCTCGTAAGTCACGCACGATAGGAACGTGCCCTACGATGCACTGCCCTGCGTCCATCAACTTGAGGCATACAGATGTTAAGCCTCATGTTCCTGTAATTACACCGGCAACCACACTCTTCAAACCGAAACACAGCAACGCGGCTTGGCGGCAGAAAAAGGCGTGGTGGTAGTACTTCCCCGGGCGAGCCCTTCACAAAGAGCTCTACTACTCTTGTGGTGGCTATTGCGTCTCCATTCATCTCTATAAGTGGCTTTGTGTAAACATACAGTTTGTACAGAGGTCAGAGCAAAGGTGGGAAAGAAGATGAACTTTGATAAAATAAGCTATGTTTTATCTTTAAAATTAGCGCTGCATCAGATGCTAATAATAGCCCTGTCATTACGCCATCATGAGCAGTCACGTTAATGGTTTCGGTAGTTTCTGCGATAACGTCAAGCACATAAATAGCGGTATGTAGTCTGTCCACTTTACCTGAAAGGGTATGACGTCACTGAATGCGGAGATTATCCAGCTATCAGGTAAATACAGTCAATGTTTGAATTTGGAACTTTGCTGTATCAAAGACATGACAGAATCTGTAATGTAATCAAGATAGACTCTGTTTGAGATGGTTTTTTCTGGGTACAGATCAAGTTACACAAAGCCAAAGGAAATTGACGCTTACTACAAGGACATTAAAGCGAGCAGTATAGTATATAGCCTTATTCGTCTTCGGTGTACCATAGTTATGATATACAACATCCAACGACGATGTATCCAGATTTTTTCTAGTCTCCAGAATAATAAATAAATATTGGAGGACTTTCCACACAGCACTATCTAGCCCCAAACTAAGCCAAAGCTTGTAATATGGGAACCAGATAGCTGATATAATACATATATACCTTTTTTTTGTAAACACATACTTATAATAGTATATAAAACCCAGACAGAGAACAGACATCTATGTTCACCACACAAATGTTTGTTCTCGGTGGGGATCGAACCCACGGCCTACGGCGCAGAAGGCAGAGCTACTACCAAGGCAGAGATTATCCAACTTTCAGATAAATACGGTCAATGATTGAATTTTAAACTATGTTGTATGAAAGACATGACAGCATCTGAAGTGCTATTCTGTCAACAATACTCGCCCAAGTGACCGTGGAATCGGTCGGTCACTCATCACTTGCGCACCCGCGTGAGTGTCTTGCTGGTGAAAATACCAACATGAGTGAGGCAAAGCTTGTGATCTAGGTGATCACGGATTCACTAGGTGATACACCCCGTGGTTTTTTTACGGATTACTGTACTTAATGTAATCAAGACAGATTCTGTTTGAGATAGATTTATCTGACAGGCTATAAACAGCTCACTTTTATGGCCCCTGTTATAAGGGTCATTTTTCTTTGGCTTTGAGAAACTTGATCTGTATCCGTGTGTCCAACGACTATTTATCTAGATTATTAATAGTCTCTTCAGAATGTGGAGATTTTCCAGATTTCAAATAAATATAGTCAATATTTGGATTTGCAACTTTGCTAAAACGTTTAAGATACATGACAGTAATTTGCCTGTAATAAGATAAGATAAGATAAGAAAATTCTTTATTGCACATTAGTAAAGTACATAGGCGAACTTAATGCTAATTAGCATTTTCTTCCAGTTAACCTTTGTGTTATGTGGAGTGGGTGGTAGTGCTCTTTGAGACAATAAAGGAGAAAACCTTTAAAAAACGACAACTACTAGTAGTTCGCCCCGAACTTAGATCTCGTGATGCGACCCGACGAACGCATCAAAACTTTGAGTCGGTAGTAGTCAGAGGCAAGTCCAAACATTATCTTTGGACTTTTTTCTGACTACCGCCTACTAAATTGGTATGGTTACCAAGTTTCAACTCTATTGGCCTATTTATTGAAGAGTTCCGTTGAACAGACCTTGGCTCCATCATCAGACCTGGTCGTCGTCACCATTTTATGAGAACTGAGTACCTCCTTAATTTATTTCAAGAAAAAAAAATAAGAAAAATCAAAAGAACTGGCCGACCAGTAGAAAAACCTTGATGTCAACGAAACTCTTAGAGATGGGAGCTCTTGGATCGCTGGTTATCTTAATTTAACTTTTTAAATTTTATCTCGAAAACCGAGCGTCCCAAAAAAAAAGTAAAAATTGTTTTGGAATGTCCAAACAAAGCCCTTTCATATGACATGTAACTTGATTTTTTTTTGTAACTTTTTTTATTTTTGCCCTCATAAAAAACCCCATATCTCAAAAACCCTTCATCCGATTTTACTCATATACTTACCAGTAAATTTCTCAAGTACAAGCTATCGACATATAAAATTTCATGCAGATCGGATCAACGGTTCTTAAGTTATCGCCAGACAAACATACATACATACATACATACATACATACATACATACGTACATAAAATGCCAAATCGCCCAAGTTGAAACTAAGATCTTCGTTCGCTTCGCTCACTCGATCAATAACATAAAAATAACCTACCCAATATATATTTAACTACAATACATACCTACATACGAATTAAAGAGATACATACTAATATATAACTATAAATATATATAATACATATTCTATTTAATGCTCAATTTTTTTGTAATATTATTAAGACAGCATCTAATGTCCGAGATAGGTTTTCCAACACTATAGGTACACATCAACAAAATCAAACGTATTCGACAAGGTATTCTTTTGATACAAACATTTGAAAAAAAAAACAGCAAAGACGCAGGTATTGTCCGTTGGTATTTACCTATCTACCTGCCTACCTAAACATATTACTTTCTGAGGCTTTTTATTAATGTAAAGCACTCTAAAACGATTCTAATTCATTTAAACCTACATGTTATTAAAACTATATCATGCAAACCATTTCAATCAATCAAAGTAATATTAGTATCCATTACTACACGAACAGCAATTATTACAAACGGACGGTAAACTATTTCTATTTATTATGATAGTAAACTAGATCCTTCATAAAAGGATAAAATTAAAATAATATATTATTTATTCTTTTGTGAAATACAAAGAGTTATAATGAAGAATATATAACTAGTAGTTCGCCCCGAACTGAGATCTCGTGATGCGACCCGACGAACGCACCAAAACTTAGAGTAGGTGGTAGTCAACGGCAAGTCCAAACATTATGTTTGGACTTTTTTCTGACAACCGCCTACTAACTTGGTACGGTAACCATGTTTCAACTCTATTGGCATATTTATTGAAGAGTTCCGTTGAACAGACCTTGGCTCCATCATCAGACCTGGTCGTTGTCACCATTTTATGAGAACAGAGTACCTCCTTAATTTATTTCAAGAAAAAAAAATAAGAAAAAGCAAAGTAACTGGCCGACCAGTAGAAAAACATTGATGCCAACGAAACTCTTAGAGATGGGAGCTCTTGGGCCGCTGGTTATCTTAATTTAACTTTTTTGTTGTATCTCAGAAACCGAGCGTCCCAGAAAAAAAGTAAAAATTGTTTTGGAATGTCCAAACAAAGCCCTTTCATATGACATGTAACTTGATTTTTTAATGTCACTTTTTTTATTTTTGCCCCCTTAAAAAATCCCATATCTTAATAACCCTTCATCCGATTTTACTCATATACTTACCAGTAAATTTCTCAAGTATCAGCTATCGACTTATCAAATTTCATGCAGATCGGATCAACGGTTCGAAAGTTATGGCCAGACAAACATACATACATACAAACATACATACATACATACATACATACATACATACATAAAATGCCAAATCGCCCAAGTTGAAACTAAGATCTTCATTCGCTCCGCTCACTCGATCAATTATTCATAATAGCTTTCTAACCAACTATACATCAGGCATTATTACGTAGAAAAAGCTTTTGTTACAAGTATTTGAAAATAATTACCTGCACATTAAACAGGTAAGCTATATGCAGACCGTTGCAAACGATCCGAGTCACGCGTATACTATATTATATTCACTCTATATTTGTCGCTTTTTTTGTAAATTAACTTACTGGTAGTCTCTGACTACTCGTTTACCGCGTTTACATTTAGACATTCGCGCTGCCATTCGCGTGGACGAAAATGTGGCCATATGTCCGCGGCAGCGACGCCGGGAACGTTTGTTCACATTTAGCCCGGACACTTAGGCAGCGCGGGTAACGCGAACTAAACGCTCACTAAACTTCAATAATATATTATATTATTACATTGTAAAAGGATCATACAAAAGAACGGTAGGAAACAAGCCGTAAGTTTGTTGCCTGTTCTTCTAGGCTTTGGTCGCGTGGAACTGGCACCTAGAGTCACCTAGCTTTAAGACGTTTCAAAGTGATCCTTGTGATTTTATTGAATAAATACCTTTTGACTTTGACTTTGAGTTTGAAAAAAAAAACGTCAACGCGAGCAGCAACGCGAGCGGACATCGAAGTGGCCTGTTTACATTCTCGCATTGCCCATGTCCCTGCACGTTTCCACGGACATGAGCTGAGTGTAAACGCGGTATTAAAATTTACTAAAATGATTCTTGTTTGATGTTTGTATGTTTTTTTAGAGGTTACGCCGTGATTTAAAAAAAACCATGTTGTTTTCATTTACTATGATCTATTTTAAGAGCGCATTGCCAAGGTTATCCTGAGAAACAAACCGTTATATAACTTCATTAACTCATTAAAATCCTTAATTGTTTCGCATTATTGCAATAGATATTACACGATATTAAGCCTAATGGAACGAAACAATTTGGGCTTTCATCCAAAAATCGATAGAAACAGGTCTAGGTCAGCGTTTAGATGACTGCGCTGATGTATACCTATTGTGTGACAGTTGCTGCGTGTGCTATCTCGAGATATCATTGATGGGCGGCAAAGTAATCGATGATAAGCTATCTAATCTTTTAATAAAGATGAGTGCGTCTGCGTTAACTTTAACGTGAAATGAGTTAAACGACTTATCTAATAAAAACGATAGTGAAAATAAAAAACAAACAGAAAAACTTTTTTGAAACATAATAAGAACACTATTTGGTATAAAAATTAAAAGTGAAGTGGTTGAAGTGTGAGCACGGAATTAAAATCGAACAGAAGGTTGCACTGGGACTATTAGTCAAAATATGGAGCCTTTTAATACATCTGTCAACGTCAGTCAGATAATAATAATTTAATTACTATAGCCTATATATAATTATAGCCTAAATAATATGCCTTGCAGGTGGTCACGTTTTCGTGTATAATTTTAAATTATATATTAACCTTGACTCTGTAATGTCATGTATAAAATATATTAAAAAGGTAAATTGAGTTAGTATGACGGTATTGTATACCACTGTTTCAGTTTTCAATAATATTAAGAAATATCTAAATAACATATCTTTATCTACAAAATAATTTTATTGCCATATGTAATAGCTATTTATCATTTTTTTATCGTGATCAAAGGTTACACCCTGATGGATGATACATAGCCCCCGTGACCATGACTTAAATATCCCACCACGACTATCAATTTTCAACTGACCTTACAATACTTAGAAAGGTATCACTAACCTTTATCGAAATAATTTCACCTACAGAACATGTTTAACTAGTTCTGCCACAAGTTTAATCCATTCAGCTATATATAGTAGGTAAGTAATTACGTACATATTTTTCTATTCAAGTTTTAATGAGCTCGGAGTGAAACAAATGATTAATAAATCGGTCAATAACAATCGAGTTGTAGACACCACCTTCGTCGTCGAGATAATTATAGCGATAGCATGAATGATTTTTTTTTAAGAAACCTAGCTTAAAAATATGCAAATATATTAATAAATTAAGTTGTTAATATTTATGATCTAAAGAGGCATTGTTTGTATATAAATATTAACATATTTCGAGGAATATACAATAAATGTTAAAATTATTGATGACGTAATGTTACTTATAATTATTATTATCAATAATTATCATAATATAATATGTTTCAAATCTAAACTGGTTTCAAAATTAAATGAGTTATTATATTTTTTATCTCCTTGGTCAAATTAGATTTGACCGTGCAATCTACGAAATATAATTTATTGTCTTACGAAATGCACTTGCAGTCTCAAATTCCACAGTAATTTATACCAACAGTTTGTTTATTAATCTGTCCCATTCATCAAGTTTAATGAAAACCAATTAAAGCTAAACCAGACAGGGCCCGCTCATACTCGTACATTCTAAAACATCACAAATGTAGTAGACGCAAACCGTTGAGCACTTGAGTCACTCACTGACAGTTGGCTTGGGCGGGCGACTTTATACGTAGGCGTCACATATATTTTTTTTAGAATACAATACGCTATTAGCTCTGTAATATAGAATAATGTTGCCATTGTGGTCACTGTCTAGATTGAGATCATTCTTCTATTACTAAATAATTGGCAAATCATTTAACTATCTTCGATAAACGAAGCTTTAGAGTATAAACTTAGTGTTATCATTATCACACACCTCATTGATAGGATTGTCGATAACAACAAGTTTATTTCAGTTTATATTTGGACTATAGTTTCGGTAAACGTGTTTTAAATGTTACGTTAAGAATTGACTAAGTGATCATGATTTTATGAAATAACGAGTTAATAATTGTCCAAGATGTCGCAAACACACACAAAACAGTGCCAAATGGACCACACTTATAAGTTGGAGAAGAAATATCTAGAAATGAAACGAATGGTTCTTGAAAAGACAGAAGAACTGAAAAGAAGAGATAAAATCATTGCAATACTGGAAAATGAAATGGACGACAAAGATGCAACAATTCGTTATTTGAAAAACGAAATTGATAAGTACAGACAAGTTGTTAAACCTCTGACAAGGCAAATCATAGATAGCCACAAGAATGGATTGGATGATGAAGACGGCTTTGTAATGATGACACCAGGAGTTGAGAACACTAGAGTTTATCCCCTTGGAGAGCCAAGACTGAAAAGGACGGCTATATCTGCTGAACCCTTGGCATCTCTCAACTCAGGTCATGAAATGAAACTAGTGAGGATACCCAAAAGTAAAAAGTGAGTAATTTGAAACTAAAAATAATTTTATTGGTTGAAGATTATTGTCGAGCTTTACTTTTGCCAAAAAATAACATTATTTTGGGTAAACATTGTGCACAAGACTTGTGTTGAAAGTAATAAATTTTTTGGACAAAATGTACTGATCCATTTTAAAATAATTTTACGCGCATTAACATTTTTATGTACAAGTCAGTTTTAGTAGGTTGCTATTTTTATACATTTTTGGCAGGTACATGTTTAAAAACAGTGGACTGAGAAACTGGTTCCTAAACGTATTATTTTTTATTATAACAAAACGACTAAAACCCGTAATTTAAATGTCATACCTACAAATCTACGTTCATTGTTTACCAAACTGCTCAATGACTCAATTATTTAAGCTACTTACAGAAACAATACACGTTTCAAAGTTATTTTGTATTTTTAAACATACTTTGCCATTTTTGTAAATTAGGTCACGATTGTTACCTGAGTATATAAAGATACATGGTAAACAATACTATAAATTATAATCAGTTTACAAAAATAGTTTATGGATCTTTTTAGTTAGATTATTAAAGTCTTTGTTAACTGATTAAGGTTTTACATGCTATCATTATTATTGGTTTTATTTCAATATAGTTGTCACTCATATAAAATTCTTCATTTTACTTGGCACCTAGCTAGGTAACAAAATATTTTATTAGACCAACGGGATCTCTGGTTTTCATCATTAAATTGTAATATTTTTTTATTTGTTTTCACCCATTCATTATTCATCTACCACTCAATTGTTTTCAATTGATCATTCAATCAAATTGATCATACAATCAAAATATCACAGTGTAATGCCACGTTCAGTGTCTTCTTTGTTCAATGCTTATAGCATGGTACAACTGAATAAGTTATATATCAAAAAGTGGCTTTTTATAATAGGTTTTTTAATTTATGACAACTAATAAGTATCTATCTAATCGATTATATTTCTCATGTCTAGACAGACGGTTCTTTCGTATGATAAATAGTTTCTTCATTCAATTTGTCAAAGCGTCAACTTCGTATTGTACATGCTTTGAGTAAGTACACTCATCAACGGCTCTATAACTTGGCAAAGCCGATCGCAATATGGGATTGCTGCCAAGTTCTGAGACCACTTCATCAATCTTTTGTTTACCTCCTACTTTGCAGTCGGTTTTAAAAGAAAAACGTGCATATGTGACTGAGAACTTGACTTTATAAGTCAAGGTGAGATGTTAGAAGTATTTTTATGGTACGAGTTTGTATATTATTATTGAGAGTTATTGAATGGCAGCAGTAAGATCTACGATAAGATCTTTCAGGGGTCATATTGATGGGCTATCGATGATTACTTTGGAGGTCTTAAAAATCTGTCATCATAGCCACTGGCTTAATCTTTCCTAGATAGCTTTACTTATTAATTCTCACTGCTATATAGCTTCATTCTTTGAGGCTTATTGAAATATTTTCCATTAAATACAAGTATGTCACAAACGTCTGCAATCAGCCGGTGTGCTATATTTCGAAAATCGTTTCTTATAGACTGCTCACACCCCTCAACTTTTTTCGAAAGCTCGGAAGGAGCATCTCTGAGGCGCACTTAAGATCCTTTCACCACACTGTTTCGAAAGAAATTAGTGATACGTCAAGAAGAAGATAGAAATACTACATTTTCCATTCAATACAAGTTTATCACGAGCGTCATCGATCAGTACAGTGATTGAATTTCTTCTAAGCGCATGACGAGGTCACCCAGTGGTGGCTGGTATGCCTTCAAGTGCACACATTTGGTATAATTACTATTGAACTTTATGTTCTACTTGTCCTCGCCATCGGCTCTGGCTGTAATGTGGGGTGGCGAATAATGCAGCTACACATTATTCATGTCATTTTTACTGCTTCCTTCCTGTATTAAGGCCCAAAATTTGTCATATGTCTTTGATCTTAGATTAGATAAACTAGTGATGTAAGTTACGCAGATTATTACATGATTATAATTTAGTAAGCAACTAGCATCTGTCCAAGGCTCCGCCTGCTTAGAACCTATCCGGATACGTAGTAGCTGATATGTTACAAACTTTGATTATTCCAAGTTTCATCCAAATCTGGATTTACGATATACGTAGTAACAACCATTCAAACACCCTCAAACTTTGGTATTTATAATATTATAGTAAAATATGCCAAATTTCCAGCCTAACTTATGAAATACACTTGGTGTACGATTTTTAGAAAATAGTTTCCTATCGATAGCTATCACCCCTCAAATATATATTCCGGCTCTGTTTTGACGATCTTTTCTCTTAATATTATGTAGATTACTATAGATTTTTGATTTTATATAAAAATATAAAACTTAGTTAGCTTTTTTTCATTGTTTTTTTTTTCATTTTTAACTAATAGAAGGAGTTCCACAGAATACATAACAGGTCCTAGTATGCCTTCTATGGTCGTGTTTTTGATGATGTGTTTATTATATAGCACAAGGTAGTTGTACAGACTCAAAAGTCGAAATACAAAAAACTAAGTAAAGACTTCTTGCTGTGCTGATCACAAATCATCTTTTTTTGCGTGGGCAAGTGGCACCCAACAAAAACCTGCGATTCGTGAGTGGGATGAGATCAGCGCTTAATACGACTTAATTTTTAGACGGAAATAGAATTAGAGAGAACTGGTAGTCTTTGGAATGCCCCGCCCTCTTTTAGGTCGTGGGTTCGAATCCGATCGTGCAAGTCAGTGCCACATCGACACAAACCTTACTAGGTTTCACGATGTTGTAAAATGAATACTGTAATTATAGTTTTTGTAAACTAAATAAAAAAAAAGTGAATTTTTCTCTTTGAAAAAATTATGTACTTACATTGTATCGTTTTTATTTTATATATTTATATCGCCTTAAGTCCTGTATTTTTTCTTTAACTTTTTTTTGTACCAATATCGGACGCTGTAAAACGCGACACAGTTTTTACTCTGTGATTTTTTCAGTGTTCGGTCAACTGTAGTTTATATCGCCTAGTCAAACTGTAAAAAATCATATTTTTTTGTAAATGTAAAAAAATACATATAAGATCTTCTAGTACCTAGTATTTGGGAAAATAAATAAAAATTTATTAGGAAAAAAAAATCTCTTAGGTTACCTTCAATCGATGAAAGAAACCAGTTAGTACCTAAATTCAAGCAGCGGCGCTGGGCTTGCAACATGTCACGTATGGGATGCCAGCAACTGCAAAATTATTCTTCTTGCTGATTGAACAGGCAGGTGGCCCACCTGATGTTAAGTGGTAACCATGACCTAATTAATAATAACAAAGCATTGTCTCGTAAGTCACGCACGATATGAACGTGCCCTACGGAAACTGCCCTGCGTCCATCAACTTGAGGCATACAGATGAGCCTCATGTGCTCACCCTTCAAACCGAAACACAGCAATGCTGCTTGGCGGCAGAAATAGGCATGATGGTAGTCCTTCCCCGGACAAGCCCTTCACAAAGAGCTCTACTCTACTACTCTCGGTACATAACTTGAAGCTTGGTAGATTTATGCTGCACTTAGGCTTTGTTTACGACGTTTGCTAACGGCTATAATTTTGAGGTTATTGTCATTATGTTGATAGTTTACCATGCACGAAGCTGAAAGGACCTTCGAGTATGATTTCCTTATAAGCTTTATAATTTGCTGTGGGATAATATTAAGCATCATAAATTGCTGTAGGGACTTATAATAGGTAGGTCTAGGTGCCTAGGTCTTAGAAACAATTTTATAATTAGCTCAGCAGTAGGTTACTAAGATACCTATTTATTAAAACAGAATCTAGTTATATGTTATTCATTTTAACGCATACCTAATCCTATAGGGAACAATAGTTATCATTATCTACCTTTAAAGTTGGCAGGTAAAAAATGCTCATGGCATTAAGCCCACCTTTTGTACACTAGAATTTTTATTTTTTTGTGCAATAAAGTGTTAAATAATACCTATAGGGAACAATAGTTAGTAACATGTGTAATGTATACAAAAAATCTGCTATATCATAGTTTGGGCAGGTTGGTCTTGATTTTTTGTACGGAACAGCTGAATATTTTATCCATCCAATATTTATGATGGTTCCATAAAAAATGTATTCATATTTTAGGATATTATAACCCCTTGATGTTATTAGTAGTCGTCTTTATAACACTTGTATAAAAAAATATTTATCAAAACTTGGAAAAAATGCCTTCAGCCACTTTGGTAACTAACTGATTCGTAACCACTACTACACTACTAATAAACACTGGATCGTCTGAATTACGAGTACCTATTGAATTCACATTTGAATTTGATTTATGGCATGGGGTATTTTGTAATTCATTTCAGTTCTCACCAGCGCTCTTGTAGCGAAACTTGAGTTTTCGAGAATTGTATTCAGACCCTTTATGACTAAGTCACGAAACCTTTTTATTACTTACTCGATCAATTTGACTTTTATTTTGACAATACTCCCGACTGAATGACAAGCCTTTTACCGCAAAAAAATAACGTAAAAATATTTTTTACAGATCTCGGGAACTGATCAAAGGCGCTATCCTAGACAACGACTTCATGAAGAATCTTGAGATGACGCAGATCCGCGAGATCGTGGACTGCATGTACCCTGTGGAGTACGCAGCCGGCAGCCTCATCATCAAGGAAGGAGATGTTGGCAGCATTGTGTACGTCATGGAAGGTCAGTGAACTTGACGACTTTTTTTGTATTTCATAAGAATTAATCACACGTAGTGACATCTGTGGGCGAGTAGCTAAGTCTTACTAGCGACATCTAGCGATAGGTAGCGGTAGCGTATTCCGTTAGTTCTAACAAGTGAAAACTAGATGGCAGTGTTCGCAAAAAAGAGACATCTAGTGGCGAGTGGCGACACTTCAAGTTCTCTTTACTCACGCTTTGTCAAGAAGGCGCTAATTTGTAGAATATTAATGGTTGGTTAGTAAGTGCATATTGCTTTATTTAAAAAAATCTAGTTATTTTTCATGATGATAATATACATAGGCAAGGTGTCGGATAATATTCATAGGTATTATGATTTTATTCCAAAACATTTTTTTTTAGATAAATAACCATGAACCATGTTTTACGCTTGTGGGCTTAGTTTATTTTATTACCGTTGTATTAAATTGCTATTTTTAGTTGACAAGTACAAAAATACGATTTGCCACAGAAAGTTACATCTATGGTGCTAAGCAAGCACCCTTGCCAAGTAACATTGTAGGAAAGTCTATAATGTCACGCCACACCGACGCTTTTCCGCTTTCTCAACACTAGGCTAGCAAAAAATAGCTTACTCACTCAAACACTACTTATAGAATAAAGATAATATTATATTATACAATAAAGATCGGTTACATCACACTAACTGAAAGTCTATTGCTACATTTGTCACGGACTATTCTATTACTGACTCTTGGTAATTTGGTATTTTTTTTTAAACCTGCTTCTTGATCGTTCGTTCGAGTGGTCCCTGTGATTGCAAACATTTTTTTTCTGGTACCTTTAATTTAATCCTGTTCTGTAGAAATGTAGATCGTGTTACTAAAAACTATAATGTGCTAAATAATTAATAAATCGGCTGTCACGACATCCAAACATCTAAATTTTACTTTCCACTGTCCATAGTTTTTACAAACATAGTTTGTTAGTAGGATATAAAGAAACTCACGTGTGGTCTAGTCACCCTGGGAAGTTATTTATCACGCAACTTTAGAGATTTTAGGGAAAAAAGATTTTGAAGCTGTTGAATTTTTAGTTCCTCGTTGTACGTAAGTTTGTACAAGTGAATTGCCCAACAACATCAAAGTCAAAGTCAAAAGGTATTTATTCAATAAAATCACAAGTATCACTTTGAAACGTCTTAAAGCTAGGTGACTCTAGGTGCCAGTTCCACGCGACCAAAGCCTAGAAGAACAGGCAACAAACTTACGCCTTGGTTCCTACCGTTCTTTTGTATGATCCTTGTTACAATCGTAGGTGCGGTACTCGTGTACGTTCTAAGATCTACGTTTTATGTACAAACAGTATCCGGAAAAAAAGAGTAGGCATGGCTACTGATCCACACAAATAGAGTTCTTAACAACTTACGTTTGGCACAGATGTTGGGCCAGAACAGTCTGTAGAAGAAACCTAGCTGTTTCAATATGTGCTGCGACGCAAGTGATAATTTCTAATCGTATGGTCTAGGGAAAGTAAATGTTTCTCTAAGCGTTGATGATAATTTTACAATTTAAATACTGGTTGAAATACTTTTTTCAATAATTTTGGTGTACTTGAGGTTGCTAGTTCTGTGCATCATCAGACGAAGACGCTTACTGCTCGGCTTTCCTCATTCATTTCTCGGGAGAACGATTTTGAGCCTTCTCTCATCCTCAGGGTTTTTTTAATGAAAAAGCTAACTCAGTAGGTACTCCAAGTCTGAGTCTTGTTTTTAGATTTCTGTGTCGTCAGGCTGGATTCTGTAAATTGTATATAATTATATTAAAGGATGTTTTTTAAGAGTAGTAGAGCTCTTTGTGAAGGGCTCGTCCGGGGAAGTACTACCACCACACCTTTTTCTGCCGCCAAGCAGCAACGCTGTGTTTCGGGTGGTTTCGGTTTGAAGTGTGGATGCCGGTGTTATTACAGTCACATGAGGCTTAACATCTGTTTGCTTCAAGTTGATGGACGCAGGGCAGTGCGTCTTAGGGCACGTTCTTATCGTGCGTGACTTACCAGGTAATGCTTTGTTATAGGTGATGGTTACCACTTAACATCAGGTGGGCCATCTGTTTGTTCCACCAGCTAGTAGTATAAAAAAAATACCACTTAGACTATAAACACTACGTCAGTGTGTTTTCCTAAGAAATAAAAATATAAAAAAAAAACATTCTAGACCCACAGAAAAACGGAGGCCCTTCGATGAAAAATCTCTAGAATATTGATTAAGAACTATAGGGAATGTTTTTCGTCACAAGATGACTTCTCTAAAGTAATTTGGCCTTTTTGTTAGCCTGTTGTAAAACCCGTTCAAAGCAGGGAGTTTTACTTCTAGTTGCTACTTCATAAGGCCACAGTAGTCATACTAATTACAGTAAGTAAACTAATGACATGTCGTGACAAATTGTTGAAAGTAACTTACTAACCATTGTATGCACTTAAAGAGGTTTCTACAAAAATGACACCTTGTGGCGTATTTTTCCACGAGCTTTTACCGAGCGCGTACACCACGACACGTACTAAAACAAGTTTTTTTGACAGACAGGCATTACTTCTTCTCTCCATTTAGGGCTCCTGTCTGTCATTCGACAGACAATCTTGCCAGTGTCAAGTGATTTGTATTGAATGAATACTTTTTAGTCAAGTCAGTCCATAGTCAAGTCGGCCGTCATTTGTTTTGAAGAAAATGGTTGAGGTTTTTTTCAAAACATTCGAAACATTTTCAGTCAAATCAGGATATCACATAATACACTTTAGTTCCATCACTTTGTGCGAAGACCACAAGTAATGTTGGTTAAAATGCCACCGAAATTACACAACACAACTCAAAATAACACAAGAAAAACAATTAAAATGATAAAGCTATGTTGCTTCCCAAAATGCCAGAAAACGAATCAGACAAGCATTATTTTATCTTTGAAAACAAAATGACGGCCGACTTTACATGGACTGACTTGACTAAAAATATCTAAAATATATTACTTTACACTACCTCTAGTAAGATTGTTTGTCGAATGACGGACAGGTTCCATTTACGGAGCGCAGAAGAAGATCATTGTACGACAAATATGAAAAAAATTAAAGATATAAATGGTTATTTGAATACAGCTCTTTTTTTGTTTTATGAAATGACTAGCTGGTGCCCGCGACTTCGTCTGCACAGGATTAGTATTTCGAGTAACTTATAATAGCGTGGCGTAGTACATATGTGTAACTCTAGCGGTTTTGGCAGCGCACGCCAGAATAGCGCGCAGATGGTAGATTTTTTCCTACTTACTTGACACTTATCGTCATATTTTGGACAAATTCACACAATATCTTTATAAATTGTAGCCTATTTGTTATTCTGATGTATAAGCTGTAATATTGTAAAGTTTCATTAAAATCCATTCAGTAGTTTTTACGTGAAAGAGTAACAAACATCCATCCTTCCATCCATCCATCCATCCATCCATCCATCCATACTTACAAACTTTTAGTAGGATGGATAAGAGAGTAGGTGCTGAATAAATAAAGCTTTATTAAAACTTAATCTAAATACAAAGTTGTGCCGCAAAAGGGTGATAAAGTTGCCCTTGCCGCTTTATTATCTATAGATGGAAATGCCAGTTTACTTAATTTTGCTTTAAAATAAAGTTTCGTAAAGAACTATCACCGAAATAAGTAGATAACACTTTTTTCATTCTAAACTGAAACTTAAAATTGAATAGTCATAAAAACAGGAACCAACAATGGACAATTACTTTGTCAACTTCAAAAATAGAATTCCTTAAATACTTTTAGTGCTATAAATTTAGCACTATCCTACTAATATTATAAACGCGAAAGTTTGTAAGTATGGATGGATGGATGGATGTTTGTTACTCTTTCACGTAAAAACTACTGAATGGATTTTAATGAAACTTTACAATAATATAGCTTATACATCAGAATAACACATAGGCTACAATTTACAAAGATATTTTGTGAATTGTCCAAAATATGACGATAAGTGTCAAGTAAGTAGTAAAATTCTACCATCTGCGAGCTATTCTGGCGTGCGCTGCCAAAATCGCTAGAATTACACATATGTACTACGCCACGCTAATATAAGCTAGGTACTCGAAATACTAATCCTGCGCAGACGAAGTCGCGGGCACCAGCTCGTTACCAATATAATAAGATATAACACCTTTTTCGATCTAAACTGAATCTTAAAATAGAATAGTTATAAGAACCGTAACCAAACACAACGGACAATTACTTTGTCGACTTTGTCCGCTCGCGACAATGACTTTTTTGTCGACAATGCGCGATCAACTAGTGGCCTTCAGGTGTGGACACCGAGAGTTATTTCGATCTTTTTATATATATTTAGAGATTATAACTATTAGAGATTTAGGGCAGTAGAGCTCTTTGTTGAGGCTGGTCCGAGGAAGAATTCCTTGGGGAAGTTTTGTAATACTTTCTTTGGACAGAGGCTTCTTCTTCTTGTCGTGTCACTAGTTTCTTTCGTAACAGTGTGGTGAAAGGATTTTTAGTGCGACTCAAGAGTCTCCTTACGAGCACTTCGAGGACAGAGGCGATGGGCTTACAACCAAGATTCAACTACTTTTGTTCTACAAACTTCACTTTTGCTTTTAGGGTTTGAAATATTGATATCAATTTCAATATTTTAAACCCACCCCCTTTTGGAATCCTATAAAACAACCCTGTGTCCTGATAACGGCATCGAACCCGCATCTTGTCTTTGTCCGACAAAACAAAGACGCCTTAACTACCTACTTTTGGTCTAATATCATAATCTTGGGAGTTTGTTTGACCGCTAAACCAACATAATATTATCAGGAAGTCAGGAACAAAACCAATTCGCTACCGTTAAGCAAATACAAGAGCTAATGTGACTCTCGCTCGCACGTTTCGACATGTTGAAAGATATAAAATCACTAAACTTATTTTCGAAAAATCGCAATCAACCATTTTGTGTGCAATCACATTGCACACAGTTTAGTAAAAATTACATTTTGATCGATACATGTTTTCCTACTCAAAAGTTTGCTTTTCTAGTTTTCGTACATAAGCAAACTTTTAAGTAGGAAAACTTGTATCATTTTTTACTAAACTGTGTGCAATGTGATTGCACACAAAATGGTTGATTGCGATTTTTCTAAAATGAGTTTAGTGATTTTATATCTTTCAACATGTCGAAACGTGCGAGCGAGAGTCACATTAGCTCTTGTCTTCGCCTTAAATAGATTGACGCATTACAGAATGTACCCTACCGCTTTCGTTTTTGTATTGGTATTACGTAAAGTTCAAAACTAGTACGATTGGTCCCCACAACTAGGTATATTAACATTTCACATAGGGCTATCTAGCTCCAAACTAAGCAAAACTTGTACTGTAAAAACAAACAACTTGGCGGCAGAAATAAATATTGGTGAACTTTCCATACAGGACTTTCTAGACCCGAAATAAGCAAATTTTAATCTTGTTGTATGTGAATCAGATAGCGGATATAAAACTTATACACTTTTCTTAATTCTATATTGCACACAATATAATACGAGTACATAGTAAACAGACAAAAATAGGCCATGTCCAAAGGAAGGCTTAAAAATATTACGCTAACCGCCGGTTTCTGAAAGGCTGATTAAAACTAATCGCTTGTCAAGTCACTTGCTATCTCTATCTAATTCGAAGTAATAGCTGAAATGGCGAGTGACTTGACATCCGATTAGTTTGATGGAGCTTTCAGAAACCGGCGGTAAGAGTTTTTTTTTCTTTTTACAAGACTATAAAACGTTTTACCTTTAAGTTGTTTTTATATATACATACCAAACGCAAAGAGCTCTAGGTACTACTTTATGGAATAAACTTGTTAAATAAATAATAGTCTAGTGGTTGCAGTCATTTTTCACCAGCGTTAGATCTTCTTCTTCTCTCCGTTTATGGCTCCTGTCCGTCATTCGACAGACAATCCAGTGTCAAGTGATTTGTATTGAATAAATACTTTTTGTCAAGTCAGTCTATAGTCAAGTCGGTCGTCATTTGTTATGAAGAAAATGGTGGCGTTTTTCTTCAAAATATTGGAAACATTTTCGGTCAAATCAGGATATCACAATACACTTTCATTCCAAATGTTTACACTTTGTGCTAAAACCTCAAGTAATGTTGGTTAAAATACCACCGAAATTACACAACACAGCTCAAAATAACACTAGAAAAACAAATAAAATGAAAAAGATAGAGATATATATTTATAGATATATATTTCTCCAGTTTATAGATATATATTTCTTTTGTAGTTAATAAGCTATTCGCTTGTTATTTGTCGCACGTCATTCTATGTTTATACCTCTACATAGGGGGGTTGGTAGAAAATGCTTGTGCATTAAGCCCTCCTTTTGTGCATTAACATTGTGTTTTGTGCAATAAATGATAAATAAATAAATAAAAAAGCTATGTTGCTTCCCAAAATGTCAGAAAATGAATCCAGCGTTAGATCATCCAATGATATTTCCTTGAACGACAACTGAACTTTTAATATTTTGACGTCCGCAAAAAATTGAAACAAAAAAATGACGATGCTTATTCATTTATTTTAAAATGATGATGTGTCTAGGTTTGTTATAATGAAGCACATCACTATCTAAAATTAGTTTCACATTTGACATACATACTTCGTCTGTAGATAAATTGGTGGTCGCCTATTGAAGTCGATTATAATATACCAAAGGTTATCAAATCTATAAATGGGTATACTGTGTTGAGTAACATGTTTCTTATATTTAAATAGAACTATAATTTGCGAAGACCTTCGCAAAATTGTTTTTTGTGGTAAAGAATCTTTATTTCTCAAAAGAATTACATAAATTCACTTGCAAATATTGGAATTACAAATTTATTAGTTTCGTACGTTTAAAAACATTTAAATTAAATAAACACGAAAATATCAAATACGTCAAAACATATTTAAAAAAATTGTGTTTTTGTATACTACCTACTTGCTGATGGCGCAAACAGATGTTAAGTGGTAACCGTCACCTATAACAAAGCATTGCCTCGAAAGTCACTCAATATAGGAACGTGCTCTACAATGCACTGTCCTGCGTCAACTTGCGGCACACGAATGTTCAGCCTCATGTGCCTGTAAATCGCACACCCTTCAAAACGAAACACACCAACGAAATAAAAAAAAGTAGCTAGGAGGTAGTACTTTTAACTTACTCTTGTAGCTAAGCACTTTTTTAGAGATTGTTTAAAGATCGATTTACTAATCGTGTTTTATAACCAAATCGACATTTACCTACTGGCTGGTCACACCACAATCCGAGTGTGCCTTCATTCTTTTAGAGATCAGACAAATGCAAAGACATACATGAGTATGTATATTGTTCACCTACGGGATTGGGCTGGGTGAGTACTTATATCTTCGAATGAAGTGAACTTATATATTACAAGCTGGTGCCCGCGACTTCGTCTGCGTTATTCTATGACTATGTGTTATGTGTTATTCTGATGTATAAGCTATATCATTGTAAAGTTTCATTAAAATCTATTCAGTACTTTTTACGTGAAAGAGTAACAAACATCCATCCATCCATACTTACAAACTTTCGCGTTTATAATATTAGTAGGATTGATCGAACTTCACAGAAGTTCATTTGATCACATATTATATTTCATTCACTACATTCTTCAGATATATTTAACAAGTAGATGTTTAGGGTTTTTGCATTTGTTATGAAAATTCAAAAAATTACGCATTCACATGAGAACCTCCTATTTTTCGTCGGATATGGTGATGTAAGATGAGTAATAACCAAGAATCGGGTAAGTGTTCTAATATTTCAACATACATCTTGTCAAGTAGCTGTTGCAATACTGTTCGGTTCGTTTAAAGCATTATTGTTGGTCAAGTACCTACTGCGTTAATGTTAACATTATTACTGCAAGATTCGCTTATTTGTGTAGAAATTTGTGTTGAGAAGTCGTTATGTAGCTTTGATGTGATTTATTTGATAGCATCAAATCTAAATATCTAAAATTATTCAATAACAATTTGTATTTATAGAAAGCCCCCAGTTTTCTTTTAATATAATTGTATAATGTTACTTTGTAGGCTTTTTGTGAAGGGCTCGCTCGGGGAAATAGTTAGCAGCATGCTTTCAAGTCTTTAATGTGTCATTGAAGAAACTTAAATTGTAGTAGTATTTTTTCAGTACATATTGAATCTCCTAATTTATATTGGGTGGTCGAATATATGACCTGACATGTGTCATCTGCTTTTTCCGTGAATGAATGAATTAATGAAAATTCTATATGCAAATTATAACAACTAGATATAAATGTACAATTACAAAGTATATATGGTAAATAAGTAACCATCTTGACTTGATCTTGTATTGTCGACGTTGCTTATTTATCCATTCTAATACTAACGATAAAACACTCATAATATTGTTGGTAATAAAGTAAATATATTTATTTAATTACATGCAGTTGCAAGCAATTATACAAAAGAAGATTTCCTTGGCTTCAAAAAACTCAACGTTCAAATAGTGCCACTATATGAACGGGGAATAAGTACCTGCAAATGCGTGTTAGAACTCTTAAAAGGGGAAAATCGTGAGGTAACGAATAGCTTAGTCAGCTCCACACGTTTTGATTGAATTTTAAAAAAAAAGTACTTATGTATGTATTAAGGCGAAGACAAGAGCTAATGTTACTCTCGCTCGCACGTTTCGACATGTTGAAAGATATAAAATCACTAAACCCATTTTCGAAAAATCGCAATCAACATGTCGAAACGTGCGAGCGAGAAGTTGTTTGATAGTTGTCAGCCCCTTAAGTATATCAGCTATCTGGTTCCCATATTACAAGCTTTGGCTTAGTTTGGGGCGAGATAGTCCTGTGTGGAAAGTCCACCAATATTTATTCTTATATTTATTTATGTTTAATCCTCAATTAGGAATTATTTATTCATTCAAAAAATAGACTAAAGAGCGTGCGTGTCTAATCTGTTGTTTGTCTCGACGCATTCTGCCTGTGTGACCGACCATAACGATCTCTTTCTAAATAACTTTGTATCTGCTTCGACTAACATTACTGTTTGTTGATGCAACCCCATTTCGTAGATTCTTCTTCTTCTTGTCGTGTCACTAGTTTCTTTCGAAATAGTGTGGTAGAATTTTAAGAACGCCTCAAGAGTCTCGTTTCGATTCGAGCACTGGACACATGTTATAGAACTTATTAGGAACTTAACATGCCGGTTTCTTCACGATTATTTCCTTCACCGTTTGAGAGTACTGGCAATGTGCACATAATTTTTTTGAACAGAAAAACCCTTATTTTGACGACCGGTTTTGAACCCACGACATTAGGATCGGAAGGCGGGGCTGCTACCACTAGGCCACCAGTGCTCTCCACATTTCGTAGATTGGCTTCATTAGACGAAAGCAATTGCCTGATGTTCAACGCAAAGGCAAATTGTGTTTGACATTGTTACAACTAAACACTTATAAATGAAAAAGAAATGGAAACGGTATCTAACGGTATCTATATCCCTTCATATCCCTCAATAACAAGTACGAACTTATAAATTAATCCAAGAAAATAATAATAGAAGTAATTGTCAAATTCGTTTTGTGGTTATTTATATATTTATTACATAAGTTATGCTAGTACATAATATATCCGGAGTACTATTCTAGAAAACAAGACTGAAACAGCTTAACAAATTTGGGCCCCAGGTATGGTAGATATCTCCTCTAGGACTCTTGTATCAAGTTCCAATTTAGATTTCTTTATTGTCTTAGAACCACTCTTAGACACCCTGAAAAACACATCAGTGAAAAACATCCAGTGAAAGTCAGAGCGTCCAAATATTACAAATATTATATTAAGTTATATTCGAATAAATTTTGCAATAAATAAGCTAGTTTAAAATGGAAAGATAAAACCAATCGTTCTGTAACAGTAAAAATGTCGGAAATCAAGTCGATTTTAAGACTGTTTAAATCCTATCAATCGCTGAACGTTAGGGAAGCAAGGAAGCAATTGGTCCTAAAAAACAATGCTTATTACGAGTATAATCTAAAATTTCCAGCTAATAAAACATCTAGGTACCTATTTACGTTATAACCTGCCCCGATGTTGATATATCCTATGCCTATATATAGATACCTAACAACTATACATGTACCTACCTTGAATGTGTTGAGTATTTTTTTTATACACCTAGCTGATGGTACAAGCAGATGGCCCACTCGATGTTAAGTGGTAACTATCACCTATAACAAAGCATTGCCTCGTAAGTCACGCACGATGGGAACGTGCCCTACGGTGCACTGCCCTGCGTCCATCAACTTGAGGCACAGATGTTAAGCCTCTTATGCATGTAATTTTACCGGCAACCACACCCTTCAAACCGAAACACAGCAACGCTGCTTGACGGCAGAAAAAGGCATAGTGGTAGTAGGTACTTCCTCGGACGAGTCCTTTACAAAGAGCTCGACTACTCTTTTACTAATAAAGGATTAACAAGCCGTTAAATCTAACCTTAGATGTCAAACGCGTACATTTTGACATATTTAACGGCCCTTTAATCCTTTGTTAAATCCAGCATGTTGAAATCAGAGCATAAAGTAATAAAAAAAGTGAGATCTTTGACCACGAATCATTTATTTATTACCATCCGAAAACTTGCAAAATTTCGTCTGTCCGAATAACTGAATTGCATCTCGATTTCTAATAAAGTCATTACGATTATATCACAAAGAAGGCAAATTATGGTCATTTCCCATAGCCAAGCAATTTCAAGCAAAGACAATTTGAAAGGTTAGTAAAGCACCTTGTAATTATAATCAGTCAGACGAAATGAAAGTTTTTTTTTAAAACGTAGATGAGATGATAGTTGGTACGAAAGTAAAAGTGAGAATGATGAAAATTGAGCGGATGTGGCATTTTGGTGACGTAACTTCGGATTAGTGGTTTATGAGACGAAATCATCAATTCAAATGTTATGGAAATGTTGGTCTGGTAGACCACGTAACATTTGACCATTTGAGCACGAGCAATTTTTTTAATAATCCAAAATTATGTATGTACATTTATAGATGTGATTTTTATTTATGTGTTCTGCTCTTACGAACGTTCGTCTCTTACGGCCGGTTTCTGAAAGCCCGATCAAAACTAATCGCATGTCAAGTCACTTGCTCTCTCTGTCTAATTCGATGTAATAGCTGAAATGGCGAATGAATTGACATCCGATTAGTTTTGATCGAGCTTTCAGAAACCGGCCGTAAATCTGTCATCCGTCTGAGCTAAACTATAAGTACAAGATACGGGAAAGGAATACAAAATAAATTTATTTTCTTTCTAATACTTACTACTTACTTCATAAAACTTTAAAACAGGAAGACTTGATTCGATCTAAACGTAATTTTTGCTGAACCCTTGTATTGTATTCCGAAACTTTTTTGCTGTGATTTCATTTCTTCAAAAAGGTTAAAACTGCGAGCTAGATGTTGTTTGACGGTTGTCTGTGGCTTAAGCAACAGGTGTGCTGATTTACGACGTTCTTTGTCTTGTTTCTTCAACACAGTACTGATTGTATCTATACTAGCGCGCCTATGTGATGCATAGCCATAATATTGACGCAAATCTCGCTAGTATTATTCTATAAGAAACAGTAGAGCTATTCTGTAAATAACTGGATCACGAGGTGTTTCACCTAGTGGAACCCCGCTCACTTCGATGACGAGCTTCACCTCATTCAAGTTGGCGTTTCCACTTCCAGAAAGAAAATGAAAACCAGCGCCACTGAAAACCAAAAAAAAAAAAAAAAAAAATGCTGTATTAGCTCAGGCCCATACAGCATTTTTAAATATTTTTTTATACAACTAGCTGATGGAACAAGCTGTAAGATGGTAACCATCACCTATAACAAAGCATTGCCTCGTCAGTAGCAGCAGTCACACACGATAGGAACGTGTCCTACGATGCACTGCTCTGCGTCCATCAACTTGAGGCATACATAATGTTAAGCCTCATGTGCCTGTAATTACACCGGCAACCAAACTCTTCAAACCGAAACACATCAACGCTGCTTGGCGGCAGAAAAAGGCGTGGTGTACACCACCACGGACGAGCCCTTCACAAAGAGCTCTACTATTAAATGCTGAGAGGTGGCCTTTTTTGTTATCAAACAAATTGTAACAGCTCTTCTGTAAGTTTAGATATTTAAGAGGCATAATAAAGTTTTTTTTATTCTATTCTATTCAAAATACTCATGCCAGTGGTGCTAATAATGTGTTACAGAATGCCAAATTGAAAAAAAACCGCACACTCCGCGGTTACTTGGATGAGTTTTGTTGACTATTCTGTCAACAAAACTCATCCAAGTACTTCTGTAGGGAGGAAATACACTAACTATTCATTCATTTAGACGGAACAAAAACATAGGCTTAGCACCGTCTCTATTCTTTCATTCTAAATGAACAATGAAATTGAATGGTATGCGGGCATTCTCCCCCTTATAAACGCAGCTTGTACTTTCAATGGGTGACGCATGTCTTATTGTTATTTGTGAGGTTACCTATTAACCGTTGACATGATCTTAAATAGAGTTATGTGATGGGAATACTTTTTATACTACATGCTGATATAAGCAGATTCCTGTACCTGTGACTTGCTCTCTCAATACAAAAGCTTACTATAAAATATCTGATTATATAGATGACAAAAAAGCTTGGGACTGATCTATGCTCCAACTCATTAAAACACTATACAATTAAATAGGTACCATAATAAAATTGTAAAAAGGATCATACAAAAAAACCCTAGGAACCAAGCCGTAAGTTTCTTGCCCGTTCTTCTAGGCTTTGGTCGCGAGGAACTGGCGATAGATTCACCTAGTATATAAGACGTTTCAAAGTGATCCTTGTGATTGTACTGAATACAGACCGATTTGATTTTGATTTTGATTTTCAATATGATACTGAAAACCAATGCTGTGTATGCTTTTGAGTTCTTTTGTAAGTTTAGATATTTAAGAGACAAAATAAAGGTTTTTCTATTATATTAC
The DNA here is from genome assembly GCA_932294275.1 of Chloroclysta siterata. Taxonomy (NCBI): domain Eukaryota; kingdom Metazoa; phylum Arthropoda; class Insecta; order Lepidoptera; family Geometridae; genus Chloroclysta; species Chloroclysta siterata. The sequence continues at coordinate 22,961,227 of OW028588.1, forward strand.
ATTCATCGCCTAAGTGGTAACCATCACCTATCAAAAAGCATTGCCTCCAAGTATTTTTCTTTAATTTTCGAAGGCAACAGAGCTTTTTTACTTAATTGCTTTTGTGTTATATTGAGTTCTGTTGTGTAATTTCGTGGTAATTTGACAAACATCACCTGAGGTCTTAGCGCAAGGTGCGAGCATTCGGAATGAAAGTGTTCAGAAGAACAAATATATTATGATAAAACAATAGCGTTCATGTCATATCCTGATCTGAAAGAAAATGTTTCCCTTGGTTTTTGAAGAAACTATTTTCTTCAAGTAACTCGACTGAAAACTTTTCAATTATACAATTAGACACTGGCAAGACTGTTTGTCAAAATAGGAATGGAAAAAACAGAAGCAATATAAGAGCGAAAAATAAGTGTTATGGTATGCCGAGTTTCAACATAATATTTTATATTGTTACAAATTAAGTTACAAAGACATAATATGGCTCACTTTCAATATTTGCATTACATCACTAAAAAACTTACCTACCGAGCTCACTCAATAAGTGATTTTGACATTGACCTTCTATGTTATAAATTTGATAGCTGCAGCACTCAGAAGTCATGGGCGCTACCTTGCATCGGTTTGCTTTTTTATTATGCTTACCTTCACTAAATACAATTTAAATTACTTATATGTCTATCTACCAATTCATTTAAGGTTACTGTAAAAACATCTCAAAGTTAGCTCTCGGCTTCTTGATATTCGGTTACCGGTTTTGTTATGGCTGTTAAAGTGTACCTTAAGTTTAACGAACGAATAATTTTCATTGTTTGAAAGCCATGAGTTCAATTCCATAATTCCAGTTGTTCAAACATTACATAGACTATTGTTTGCACATTTTATGACTGCCGACTTCACTGGCAGATTTATTTCTCCTTTCACTTTTTCGTCTCAAGTTTTACCGTTTCGTGGTTCCCCTAGGATCAGATTCAAAGGTTCACCGTCTGGTCCACCTTTTGTGATAATATGAACTTGGAGCTTTTATTATTCAGGTAGGTATTCTCTGTCTCCCTCTGTTGTATTAACTCGTCCCGCTCTAACGTCAACAGCTGCGTCGCTGTGCAGGAGTCGATCGGTGCCCAGACAGTAAGCGGAGCGGTGCTGTCATGATTGGCCGTGGCCGCCGTGTCTCGATCGTCGCGTTCTGAATTTAAAATAGTCGCGATCGTCTGTAGCGGCGTGCTTTATGTTTCTCCTTTGTTTTGTGAATACTGTTTTATCAAAATTTTCTCCAATCTATGGTATGGTAGACAGTGTTTGTGTTGTGTGTTTTCGCGGAAAAAGTTACTGCATCGGATTTTCGGTATAATTGATTATCTTGCACCTGGATTTTGGATGTACCTCATGCTATAGCAACGTTTGAACTTCTTTTGGGTTATTTTACAATCTAGTCTTTCTGGTTTACATTTTAGTTTGTTGACATTTGACGGTGTGATATTTAGACGCGATGACTAACAAACTTGTTATAATAATGTCCTTCATCGCCTGAATCAAATTGAAAGTGCCAAAAGCATAGGCACAAGGTTGCAAGACTTGCAAGTCTGTTGGCGTGCACTACCAGTCTCGTGAAAGTATTTCGGAGCGTTGCCTTTACGAAGATTATTTTAGCATAATAATGTACGAGACCCGAGCTTTCTATGTCTGCCTTTGGTTGAGTGACATCACTCTTGTTGTTCACGTCGTTACTTTATGTCACTACCTACCTTTAGAGCTTCGTGTCGGCTATATTATAGGCCCTAACCTAACGTTACCTATGTTTATCGGGTACCTATCGGGTTTCAGGTTGGCAGAACTAAAGCTATGAGCGATAGGGTTTCATTTATCATAGCCATCTCCGAAGTGTTCTGAGTTTGTATCAGTAGTCTGGTTTTAAATCAGGTACAGTTTTTAAAATCCTTAAAAAATTTGATATTAAGAAATTTCGACATATTTGAATCTACGTTATACAAACATACTACACATCGAAGAAAAGAAAAAGTTGTACTTACATAAAATAAAGGAAATACCTACTGACCTGACCTCAAAATGATGTTTTCTATTAGGTCAGTACCTATTTTCTTTGTTGTCTTTATAAATTAGAAATAACAAGTCCAGAAAACATACAAATTGGATTTGTAATCTTATAACTATGTATTCATTTACTTACACACAGTAAAACTGGTTTACGAATTAGTAAATGAACGTGTACTGAACTAAATTAGTGCCAGTTTCATAATTTATTTGTTGCAATCCACACTTAACGGTCCATTGCATTATCGAAATCATTGTAACCATTACATACATGATTAGTTGAACCTCTATAATCTACCTACATCGAATTTGTTACGCCTTTGTGGGTTATTGTCACGTTTCTTAGATTAGAAACGAAGATTAGAAAGTATGTACTGTGATTTTATCCTAGCTACTGTATGTTATAGCCTCGTCATGTTCAGTAAACCACATAGTATGTGTTATGTTATTATGATGTTATCAGTAACTATTCAAACTATTAGAAGGGCTATCAGACCATGGAAAGTTGGCGTTTCAATGTGGTTATTGTCATAACTCAAATGGGGCAATATAATTTATACATTTCCGAGTCACAGAGTTAAGTAATCTATGAGTTTTTTCCATTGGCTGTATATTTTTTATGAGATTATCTTCGCTATATATTTTGATCAAAAGAATCAATTTAATGTTTCGATACAACCTTGATACTATAGGTACAAAAGACTTTTTGCTATGATAAGTATTTTACAACTTTTAATCATACATGCTCGTACTAGATACCTATGCAATTTGTGTTGCGGATCCTTAAACTTTTAAAATTATATTTTAAAGGTTTACTTTCGTTCGGGTGTTTCTTTTACATGGGCTTTACTTTTAAATGGTTTATTACTATAACAACAATTAGAATTAATATTATTGTTTCCTCAAACTTGATAATACTATAGATGAATAATAACTACCAAATCCATTCAACAAAGAATACCTACCATTGTTTACTATCTAGCGGTCCATTATGTACAAATTCGTGCTGTGTGCGTACTAACTACTGGTGATGTGTTCTCAATAATGAATGATCGAGGTGAATCAGTGAGCCTTGAGCTGGCTACCATTCTAGATACAGCATATATACACATATTCAATATATAGAGGTACAACATTAAATACCACCACAATAGCTTTACTTGCAAACTAGCCGTATTTATAAGTATAACAAATTCTTCAGAAACTGTGACTGGAATTTGTTAATCTTTTATGTGTAAAACAAAGAGAATTCTAAGTATTGTCTTACAGTATGCCATAATTGTAATTATGGTAGCTTCCGAGAATCACAATGACGTATAGAGGCACCAGAGAAGACCAATGATGAAATTGACTATTGGTATACATTATTATAGTATACATTACTCTGGTGCCATACCTATTCATTAATATAAAAAAAAGAACTAAATCGCTAGTTAAGATAGCAAGAGTTACAAGATAAAATTAATACAAAAAAACTTATAGAAGTTATGGTTAAACATTACCTCATTCATAATTCTTCGTTGAATAGATACATTGTGTAATAGTATCTAATTTAATTCCCACCAAAATAAATTGGCTGAGTAGCCTTGACTACGTTTTCTAAAACTTGAGAACCACAAAAATGATGATTCGCAAAAGTTTTAACAATTACATCTATTTGTTATTCATGAAATTACCGCAGAATTAGTGAGGTTACACTAAGGTTACTTGTTGAGTAATCAATACTTTTGTTCTTGTAACTAACTAAAGCCTTCGTTTGCTTAAAAATCTTGACTTGAATCACCGCAATACTTATGTTGGACTTTAAAATCGTTTTAAACGTTCAGATTTTTTGAAAAGTTGAACAGTAACTATGGGTTATGCTCACGATGTTACGTTTAACATCCCTTGAGATATCTTGGTTGGTAATTGGATCTATTCCTTTCTAATACCAAAAACTAATACCTATGGTATTTGTTTTTGGTATACTAATACCTATGGTATTTGTTTTTGTGGTAATAAATTTTCTGTTCCTGACGAATACCAATTTTAAAACTATTTAAATGAAGTACTAAATCTATTCCCAACGATTACCAAAACATAACTTTTGGTACAGTCACAGAAACGATTTATTTTGCTCTGTAATAATTTAATATTATGATCATACTACAATCTTAAGCCTTTACAAATTCACTTCATTCCGGCATTTTTACTTGCGAGTAGCATAAGTAAATCACTTGCCAAAAAAAATTACCTGCAAAAAGGGTGAGTTTGCTCCTATTGTTTTAAAATCCGAAGCTATATGAGTTCTAATACCAAAAACAAATACCATTGGTATTCGTATTTGGTATTAGAAAGGAATAGATCGGTAATTGATAGCTGTAGAAGTATACTTGTTTTTATTTAATAGACTTGACAATTAAAACCCACATCTTCATTCTACGAATTTTTAGATAACTTTGTAGAATGGCATAACTACTATTATCCAATTTCTGTAGAAAAACTAAAGGTATAAAAAAGAGGCACGTTTAATTTTACAGTTTTTTTATACAACTAGCTGATGGAACAAGCAGATGGCCCACCTGATGTTAAGTGGTAACCATCACTTATAACAAAGCATTACCTCGTAAGTCACGCACGATAGGAACGTGCAATACGATGTACTGCCCTGCGTCCATCAACTTGAGGCATACTGATGTTAAGCCTCATGTGCCTGTAATGACTCCAACAACCACACTCTTCAAACCGAAACACAGCAACGCTGCTTGACGGCTGAAAAAGGTCTGGTGGTAGTATTTCCCCGGACGAGCCCCTCACAAAGAGCTCTACGACTCTTTCAGTTTCAGTTTAACAGTGACACATTCCACTATTCCAGACGCAGACAGTAAACTTATCATCAATTAAAAGACATCAAATACTATTTTTTTTTAATGACAAATGGAGTGCAATTGATGAACCACTAAGCCGAGATGGCCACTGCAAAATGCATTCTATTATCTTGATCCCCTTAGCAGAAATGCTGTTTGAGAAAGTCTCCCCTGTGATATCCATAGCGTCTGAGAACCGATCATGTTTAATTCATTAGGTGCGGAATCATTAATTCTTTTCAAACGGTCAATATTACCCGGAAAGTGTTTATTATTGTAGGTGCTTACTGGTGATCTCAATCGGTGAAGGAAAACATAGTGAGAAAACCAGTCAGTATTCTAAAAGCGGCGATGGGTTTGGAACCTGTCACGTATGGAAACCCAACTTTCGCAAAATGTTTCCTCAAATAATCTTGAGTAAAACCTACTTGCTAGGTACTGAAAGATCTGAGGGGATATCTACCGTGCCTGAGGATCAAAGTCTTTTTTTTTGCTTACTAAAGAAAATACTCTTATAAATTTATCTTACTAAATTTAGTTTTTACTTAACTTGACTTCGCAGACTAGTTTTTGACACGACAAACTTTGACTTAAAATTATTATAAATTATTTCACGCCATGTAATTTTCATTAAGCATGTAAAAATAGGCACTTAACCCCTGATTTATTATAGCATTATATTTTTATGTTAGCAACACTGTAAATAATAATTTGAAAGCGCATTGTATACTTTTTCGTTGAATTGATAACATAATACTTTCTAAATAGTCTACCCGCTGGCTGGTATAATTATTGAGAAAAGTATATCCATCTTATACCACCTTTATATTTTCGTTGAATAGGGGTACTAATTGTTTCACCAAATGAGTCTGAAAATTCTCGAGAGACTAAACATCGATTTAGCATTGTTCATTTAAGTAGGTACTAGTAGTCATTCTTTGATGTACATTTCATTCTTCAACTTTAACGTTCATCTACATCAAACATCACACGTTTTAGGGAGTTGAACATTGACTTTACAATATTCTTTATTTTAATTCAAGATAAGATTCCCTTAGTTTTGGTTATACATTGATTGTCAGTTAACCTAACAGCATTTTTATAATATCTATGTTGTTGTTCTTAAGATTAATTGAACTTTAGAAAACAGTACTTGAATTAGAATTCCCGGATAAGTTTCTCATGTCACTACTGTCCAGCCGGCTGGATATGTGGACCGTTGAACTGGTTTCAACCGCGCATCGTGCCTTAGAAATCTTTCCTATTAACTCAATCATGCATTTAATGATAGTTGCTAATTGGTCATCGCATCGCCTTGCAAGTTCTTTTCTTATTTTTTGTAATTTCTCTCCATTAATGCAGATTTTATCGTAGCTGCATATGAGTCTATGCATTGTGTTAATTTATATTAGAAAGTGTAAATGCACAGCATTCAGTTTAAATATGTTATGCAAATTAATGGAATAATAAATATTTCGAATTAGTAAAAACCTACGGACTTGTCCTCGAATGGCTGATATCATTCTAATAAAATTCATAATTCTTTGATCTGCCACTATCTGTGGTTTGGTTTCAAGTTAAGCTTTTCAATACATTGACAGTGCATTTTTATCTCAAACTTTCAATTCAATTGCTCAGTCAGTCTGCTCCCAAGCTTTATGTCAGTGAAAGTATTGATAACATTAGTGTCGTTTAGTTTGGCGCCGGGCCAGCGTTATCTAATAAGTAATTTATTACACAATCATTTTGCATTCCCTCTGGGTGGCTCTGTGGCATTAACCGACTGGTGGTTTGTGCCCACTTCCTCGTCAATGACTCGGGTTGTGCAACGCGCTAGCCTCCCGTGACGCATCCGCTTGCGAAGGCAGTACAGACTTCCTATCAAAGTCATTAATTGAGAACGTAGTCGTTATTATGAAGTATTTTAAATTAACTATCGTGGATTCATATGTCTGTGTGTATCTTATGTTGACTTTTTGTTTCTTTCGTTTCTCATCTTACGTACGAGTAGTATTTCCTACCATGGTAAAAAGATTTTTTTCGACATAATTTGGTTTTGAGTTTTGACACTGTTCACACAATTGAACTGGAAAATAGGAAAACATTTACGTTCTTATGTTACCAATTCTTATCTACATAAATAAACGTGTGCTGACTTTTTCGCGCAAATAAAAATGGAGATTTTTACTTTATCAGTAGCTATAAAACTTGGATTAAATCAGAAAACAATAGAGCTGTAATTTTAAAGTGTTTCGTAGTTTCTCGTAATTTGATTACAAATAATGTATAGTTAGATAATATTTTATTTGCATACTGCCTTCAACGGCTTTACTTTGTTTTACTTACGTCACGAAGACCATTGCTGATAAAGTTTTGACTTGCTTTGTAAAATTACATAAGTCACAAAATGCATAATAGTAATTACAAGAATTATTATTAACTGTTTTATTAATCACATTTTTATAACTAAATACTTTCACTACATTTTATAAAATATAATTTTGAAAACATATTTTTAAAATGCAGATTATAGAGTTTAATATGCAAATCATGGAAGTTTGTGGTGTTATTATAACTGCACCTGATAAATGATTATTCCGCGGTTGTAATATATATTATCAATCTTCTTATTTTTATGTTTAATTTACTAACTGGTTAGAACACTATTTGCAATGAGGACAACTACAATGTAAGCTCGTGTCTCGTATATAATTATCGAGTTTCCAGACGTGGAGTTACAATGTTTCTTGCAAAATTACTCTATTGTTGTACGTTAATCAATCGAACTCTTGTCGCAACCAATTCTTGACATTATTCTAAAAACCAGAAAAAGAAGTTCAAATTGTTGCTGTTGAAATAGGTACCTTAACTTTTTTTTATTTATCTAGATGGAATATCATTAATTTTATTAAGTAACGAGGACACCGTTTGAGTTGTCATAAATAACAGCACAACAAAAAACTACCTATCACTAATGGCATGATGGAACCATCGGAGATAAGTTTGAATCATGTAATGACAAGAAAAATTACGGATATCTACGCAATTGAAATAATGAAGACGACAACAATATGAAAATAAAACACTATCCAGGAAAAGCGGTCATGGAGGATCCGTGGCTCTCCATCAATGATCGAACCATGGACCTTGTCTATGCAGCCAACTGGGTTGGAGCAAGCAATCTTGACCTTTACAACGAACAAGAGAATTCATCGGACAAGGTCAAATTCAATTCCATATCTAGAAGCAAATCATGCAGAGATGTCGGCCGCAGCCACGACAAAGAATATGAAAACAAAACATATTCATACGAAGACAATGGATATGCTTATCCTAATGATATTCCTACTGAAAACATATCACAATTAGCAAAATACCAACAAGACATTGAAGAAAAGGCGAGAGCAAATAACGATCTCATTACTCAAAACAAACTAAAATACAGTTATAGTTTTAAAGACATGCCAAACGGGTACAGACCTTCGACATTGAGAAGGGTAAAGCGGAGGAATTTTACCGAGTGGGATATTGAATCTTTTGGATCACATAGCAAGCAACCACCTGTACCACCACAGCGTAAAGATTCTCTGAAATATGCTCACCGACAAAGAAAAGCTGACGCTAAGAAAAATTACTACCCATTACCTGATCCTGGTCCAGTTCCTCCAGACCCATCATCAGAGTCATATTATGAATATTATTCAAGAGTGAGCCAACAAAATAACGATACAGACAGCGATAAAATTAAACAAATTCAAAAAGATACAAAAAAAGACAGATTTTACAAAAACAATCAAACTGTATCTAAATCTAGTGGTAGTACCATGTATCAATTAATAAACTCTATGGCAACCTTAGATCTGACACCTATGAGATCCCGAAACGGGAAAAAAAACCCTGATATCGACTGTGATGCGGAAGATTCGGGTATACACATGAAACCTATTGTTCAGTCGTTATCTGCATGCGATCAATTTCCAAGGCACACAACGCACCTGGCGGACGCACGAAACGGACGTGTCGAGGATGCCAGACCCAGTTTTCGGTCCAAATCTCTGAGAGTCAAAAGCGTGGGAAGAGAGCCTCTTCGAGCATATTTCGACTCAATGCAAAATGCTCCTTCCAACGAAGTTACTGTCACACAGCCAAAACGAAACCTATCGCCGAGCGAACAGCTGACATTAATGCAATATGAAATGTTCAACGGAAGCCAAAGTAAACCCGCAGCACCGATTAGCAACGGGTTACACTCCAATGATCTGGGTAAAGAAAGTGACCATCGGACTACAAACGGTGTTATGAAACAAATCAAACGTGATAAGTATGGAAAGATGTACAATACAGTGAGAGTGAAAAGTGACGATAGGTATGAAAGATACAATGACATCATGTCTTTTGGAAAAAATTGCGTCAGTGAGGAGTGTGTGCCTGCTACGAATGGCAATGGTATTTACGCGCGTAGTGCTAAAAGTTCGTCTAGTGGTTCGGATTCAGATTTCTCAATACCCCGACCCAAGTTGATAGTTCCTGTTCATACGTATGGTATGAGAAAAAGAAGAACAGGAAATCTCTGTCAAAGAGATAGTACTGCGACGGAAGCATCTCTGGACGCTGGTATAGTGTTAGATGTGACACGTCTGGAAGACTCTTCTAGGGCTTCTGAGAAGCTCCGGAATGGCAATTCAGGTAATATGCTAAATTATTTTCCTTATATTGTCTTGAGTAGGTAGTAGGTACAGTGTTATCTTGATGCTATTTTGATCTCGTGTGTGTACCTTCAGATGTTGATCGATGTAGGTTGTAGTTAACGAGGTAATTTCGAGGCCTCAGCGGATGGCAATCTAGATGACGTAATGGATACTGTAAAGATATTACTGGTATGACTCAATCAATAAACAAACTAACCATCATTTTTATAATGATTATTATACTACGAGATAAATATATCTTTATCCTAAATACATTATGTTACGTAAGTCGTTGGTGAAGTTAAGATGAAATTTCTTTATATTTCTTTTAAAAGTTTTGACAACCCTAAGTTTGTCAACAATGTCAACTTTTTGTCTACACCTACGCGAACGAAGTAGCTAATTTCAAAGTTGTCAAAAAGATTAGTTTCAGGTTGTCATAGTTTCCTTTCCGGATACTTTATACATTATTTATGAAACACCGTCTATTTATACGAATATTTCCTATAATACCTGAATCTTTTTCGGAAACTTTGTTGCTTTTAAATTAAAGTTAAATATTGCACATATGCAATAGAGCATAAAAATAAATACATAGTAGGTTAATTTGGTGTTAGTGAGTTTTTTTTGTAAGAAATGTATATTAACTTACTGAATACCCTGAATAAATAAATAAGTCTGCATATTTGGTCCTACTCATCTCCAAAACATTATTAAACTTGGAATATACATAGTTCGTATCCTGGAATGACATTATTTATACTTATAAAAGAAAAAAAATAAGCTACTTTACTTTCTGTATTACAGCCGCAGGTTTTAGTAATTGAATAAGTTATATTTTATCCTGAAATAATGTATTCCCTTAATTATTAGTACCTTTAATTGAATGGAGAATATTTTAAGTACTAAACAGTATTCACTTTTGTTAATAGTGCAGGTACATTTATTATAAGAAGCTTATTGAACTAATAAATGTAATAATTTAAATAATTACCTTTATTATTTTCCCGACGTTTCGGCTATGCTGCAATAGCCGTGATCGCGGGCAGACTTAAATAATAAAGGTAAATGAGATAAATATACCCGTGTAATACTTCAATATGTGTTATGATCGCGAGAGTTTAAAAAATACTATAAGAAGCTTATAGATAAAATTCACCAGTTTTACTAAATGCTTTTGCTAAAACAGAAAGAGAGATGTTTCAGATTCAGTTTATTGGCGTATAACAGTTGCGACACGCACAAGCGACGCGCCAAATGCCTTGGCATACGTATCGAGCCACTTACGAGGTTGCTCAACGCGGGTCTGGCATATCAATTAAACATTAAAGGCTTCGTTTTGCTCCACTTTGAGTAACAAGCATGAATATGAATAGTTATTGCAAATATCATATAAGTCAATACCCCATTTTTACGTCCTCGTACGTGTATATTTATTCGGGGCAGTTGAATTCAGTTGATAGGACTGCTGATTTTGGGCAATCCCAAATCTCAGTTTTTAAGCGCACACGTCAATGGCAAATCGGTTTTATGTATTTTTAACTTCTGACTTAACACCGTTAAATTAAAGTTGAAATTCGCTCCGATATCGTTCTTATTATTACAGCTGCACGATCCAAAACGCGAACGCGAAATAACGCAGTCAAAAAATGAAACGCGAAAAAACTCAGTTTTTGTATGATTCTGCAAGGAATATCTGTATAAATAGTGTGAATATATAAATATATGGGTACTCATAAGTATTTTTATATGATTTCTCCAGTACTACTCTGACAGTTAGAGAAACGTTTAATAAAAAAAATTGTGGCAGCACTGAAGCTTTTATCTATCTAAAAAAAGAAACGTAATTCACGTAATATACGACTAGGTCCTAATTTTTATCATATATTTGATACAAAGTATTACACAACAGAACTAGCAGCCAACCTTACGAAACAATCTGAAGTGGGTATGGTCCTTATAGTTTTCACTCTTATATTAAAAATATTTCATTCCCAATATTTACTATTCAATAGGTACTTATTTAACGTCTATAACATTGCCTATAAAAACGCGCATGAACTGCTAACCCCGCCACAGATAATACATAACTTTACGTCTCGGTGTTGCCTTGAAACACTTTCGTTGCTCAAGTAATTTGCGTCCGATTCAACTACAACGCAATAACTTAGCTATGTCCGAGTGAATTTATTCTCCATATCCTCGGGATTGGTTTTAGGATTCAGTTTCGAGGTTTCCACATTAGGAAATGTTAGTGGCTTAGTTCGCAATCTGCGCATAGTCGTATATGCCAATAACAGTTGTATATTTTATTACCGTTCTGTTCATATAGTATGTGCTGTTTTTTTTTTATTGCTTTGACTCAAGTCACTTATTTCAGTTTTGATTTCTATGCTCAAATGTCAATAATATTCAATGGTATAAAATGCAAATAACTTCATTTGGTTTCAAATGTATTTTTTTCTGCAGTAATTTTACCGTCGTGTTAATACATTTATTCAATGTTTGATTTCAAATATAAATCAAATTCATATGAAAAAACCCCCAAATCCGTAAAACGATGTAATGTAAAGAAAGTTGCTAAGTATGTACGCTAAACTTATCGCTAATTATAGTTATTTGTTCGGAATGTGTATGTTTCTCACACAAAACGCGTTGCAGTTTTGCGTTGAGTTTCTGCGAGAGTTGAAATATTATAACGTTTCTCAATGGCTCAATAAGAGAAAAATTCCCTGACGGGTCAAGCCAAGATGTTATAGGTTGGCAGAATTATGGTTAATTAGGGAGATTAACTTTTGATACGAGAAGTATTTTTTTATGTTTTATTATAGGGCAGTGTGGACGCCCAGCGACAAAGATCTTAAAAAAACTGATAAATGAAATCTTTAGTTAGCAATTTTATCATCAGCGGTCATCAAGAGACTGAAAGAGGGAGTGAGTGAGAAAGACGAAAAGAGGAAGTTTAGGGGAGGCATATGTTTAATACTGGATATGATAAGATTGAGGATGATAATGATAAAATCTGAAGAAAATATAATTATAATGTTACTGAATAAACATAAAAAACATGTTTAGGAGCATCCTTTAGATATTGCTCTACTCATCCTAAAGATTTTATTAATAAACTAGCAGCTTCTCGCGGCTTCGCACGCTTTAAAGTGGTGAGCGTGATTTGTAGGGGTAATTATCAGAAATTAAAAGTGTCATTCTTAATTATTTATTTCGTAGTATATTTACCCCAAGTTTTAAGTCAATCGCACCACGCGTCAAAAAACTCCCATACAAACTTTGACATCCCTTTGCACACTTATTAAGGGCAGTTTTAAAAAACTAAAAATGCCTTTCCTATTTTTAAGCCTTGGAGTACATGTACTCCAAGTTTCAAGTTTGTAGGTTCAAGGAATACTATTTTTCATACAACCGTTTTCAACCCTTTTTACACACTTAGGGGTTGAATTTCCAAAAATCCCTTCTTAGTACACCTCTGCGCCATAAGTCCTATGTACTCCTCAAATTTCAAGCCTCTAGGACCAGCGGTTTAGGCTGTGCGTTGTCTATATGTCAGTCAGTCAGTCAGGACATTGAGTCTTATAGTATTAGAGATAGAGTATCCAAAAGATGATCAATTTCTCTATGATCAGTTCTCAATATAATGCCTTTTTTTACTCGATGGAGTTGAGTAGGAGTCATAAAACAGTCGAAAGACATTTCAAAATACTATCGGGTATTATGACATCAAGGATGATTCAGGTATTCATAATATAACTTGCTTAAAATGGAGTAGGTTGTGTAACATGTATACACTTTTAAAATGTAGGAGCGTGACAAAATGTTAAACAAAATACAGTATGTTAATAACGGAACATTAAAAACACAATAGGTGTGCCAGGACAGTGACACAAAAAGTGGTACCTATATCCGGGCGTATAAGACCATTCAATGACAAATCAATGTATTTTGAAGGGGTTAAAGTGTGACGTGACGTGCAAATTTACATATCCTATTTCCTACTTTCTTCTAATAAATAAATACGCAAGTTACAATGTTTGGATGTTTGTGTCTCAATCACGCTCTAACCACATGCAGAATTGTTCGGGAAGAGACTTAGTTTTTTTTTTACTACTAAGTGATAGCATAGTTATTATCAAACATAATGTGAGTTGACTGCTGGACATAGGTCTCCCCTATACATTTCCAGTAAGAACGACTCTGAGCCCTTTCCATCCACCGACTTCCCGCGATCCTCACAATGTCGACGGTCCATCGGGTAAGAGGGCGTCCCACACCGTGTAGGTATATAATGCGTTATTCAATTTGTATTATTTCAATATTACAGGCTGTTAGTAAAACAGCCTTAAATCAAGTCTGATCGTAGATAAACAAGCAAAGAATGGGATGATTCACACGGTCCTCCATTTATTCGCATAGTCTCAGGGTCGGTATCACTCTCTGCAAAGTGATCTTTAACACCTTTAAGTTAAAGACTATAATTAGACCCATTTGCTTTTTGGATCTATCAATTCGTTGATATATCAACATTCACTAACATGAGTCATCATTCTCAAGCTCTGTGGCCTTGAATTTGGCAATTTAAAGTTTGCTTGGCTATCTGTTAATGAGTGATGGGCGCTTTAGGTATTTTATCTAAAGGCAACTTTTAGTATTTTTGTATTACCTAAATCTGTCGAAAACTTTATAAATGTCTAGACTTCTTTGTTTATGTATTTCTTTGATACACTCACATGCTACTTAGAGGTATATAAAAAAGAAGCCACAATATCTTACTTTTTGTTGCTTATCAAACGCGTACTTAATATTCGTAATTACTGATATTCAGTCGATACATACTGTATAATTTCGATTATGTATTCTGTCATCTTCATACTGTTACTAGTTTAATACCAAAATACTTTTGTATATCCGCGGAAACTTGTAACTAGCCATTAGTGTACGTGTTGCAACATTATTTTTATATAGCTGTATGTATATTGATATTACCTACCTATTTGTAGTATTCCCAAAACTTTAAAAATGTGGGTATGTGCCAAATGTATTGGACGTACCTCTGACTACCCCGCATATACACCCTCAAAGAATCATGAGTTGGTACTAGATACACACGAATACGCATCAGGCTAAACACTGCTCGCTCTGGTATCGTAGCTTGATCTGTACCTTTTTATCTCTTTTTTTTTATAATATAGTAGTTTTTGTCCAACAGAGGACCGACTGGAATCAGTATGTACTAAGAGGTCTGAAGGAATATCTATCGTATAGGATCAACGTCGTGAAACTATTTTTTTAAATAATATATTAATCTTAACTTTTGTCCAACAGAGGGCCGTGTGGAAGTCTCACGGGAGAACAAATACCTCAGCACAATGGCACCAGGCAAGGTGTTCGGCGAGCTGGCCATCCTATACAACTGCAAGAGGACGGCCACCATCAAAGCAGCTACCGATTGCAGGCTCTGGGCGATCGAGCGGCAGTGCTTCCAAACTATTATGATGAGGACGGGGCTGATACGGCAGGCAGAGTACACAGACTTCTTGAAGAGGTAAGAGACGATAATATTGGCAATCGCGTGTATCATCTGGTATGTAGACTGAGCTGTTAGACTTTCCAAGGCTAATTCGGAAAGAACCTACATACGGCAGTGTTTCCACAAATTGCAATAAAATTGCAATGATTCTCGTTTTATAGCGACACCAATAGCTATTTCGAATTATTTGCGATGAAACAGTAATCATGAAACCATTATTCGATTCTGAGAGACAGCCTCTTTGGAAACGCGATTCACGACTTCTACGAATGTTTGGCATTAAATCAAAATAGTTTGAATGTCTTCTGTCTTCTTTTTGGAACAAGCTATTTTTATATTACTCTCCAAATACGAGACGATGTTTACGATATTGAGGACAGCGACCTCAATCCTTGACTAAACGCTTGTTTTGACAACAAAGGAGCAGTAGATGGACTTTATCGTCTTTTAATGCTTATAATTTATTTTTTATCTAAAGCGGAAAGACAAATTTTATTATTACTTTATTTTTGTTAGGACATTGCGTTTGGCTGACCGTTATTTGTTTTCTATACTAAAGTGTGGTAAACCACTGATTAAAATTAAAATAATAAAGTTTATATTTGGTTGAATTTATTTAAAGTTTGAGAAAGAGAACGTGTTTAAAATACATTAAATTCAATGTTTCTAAATTCGATCTGGTTATTTTTACATACAAAAGAAAACCAAAAGCATAACATTCAATTCTTCACCAACCCTAATATTTACATTCCTTAGTGCTCCTCTAGCGCCTGCTCCTATTTCTTAAACAATAAAATGTACAATGCTATTGTCGAAACTAGTGTCACCATTGCTTAAAGAGTCGTGCGCACTTTGCGAAACATTATTAAGTTAGCCGTCACGTTCGCGAGGCTAAAGACACTATGAGATTGTAATCCTTTACTGCCATGCGTGTTGCAGGATCTCACTGTTTATATTGAACCAAGTACAGTGCTGCTTATTCATATACGAGTATGTACCTATGTGCTTTGTCTTAGACTCTATAGATTTTTAAGATCATTATTATGACTTTTAAAAAAGATGTACGAGTACATTTTACACTCTATGCATCTTTTATTGCCTAAATCAGAGTCGAAATCAGCTGTTTTTCATCAATTACGTTTTTCTTCATATCTGCTCGAGATCAAAGTTAGTTGTTACTGCCTCGACACACTTTAAATAATTACTTAGCGTTCTATTAGTATCGTATAACATGCAACCGGTGGTTACTTGATTTGATGCTTAATTACTTAATTTGTTTACTCCTTATTTAACAAATACCTTAGCTTAGGTTAAAAAATATTGTATGTTTCAAGTTATTATTAATTTGTTAAGACTCATTATGGATATCTAACGATGTCTCTTATCTTACTTTCAAACTGGTATTATGTTTCGTATCGCTTTTTTCTATTTTTATTCTTTTGTACTTTTTTTTGAGTTATTTCCATAAAAATACCGTGAAGTTTGTATGATTGCAGCAATTTTCTGTCGCATATAGTGTAACGAACAGTTACAACAATACTGTACTATTTTGATGGCGCTCATTTCTTTTATGTTGGTTTAATTGACTGATAAGTTTCTGGTTTCATTATTCTTTTGATAAGATTGTCAGATTTTTTATATTCATATCTGGTTTCAAACGATTTATTTGTTTCTTTAAATATTTAATTGAAACGAAAACAATAAGATATCACTTTAAAATCGACGTGTATGCTGCCACCGAAAATGCCATAGATGTAGTACTGGGAACGCAACATAATAAAATATAGAGGTATAATCTCTCTCTCTCTTGTCGTGTCAATAGTTTCTTTCGAAACAGTGTGGTGAAAGGATTCTAAGTGCGCCTCAAGAGGCTCTTTTCGAGGTATAATACTTTGTATAAACGACTCTACGTAAAAGAAGAAGGCTTTAAAATCTTCGTACACGCTGCATTTGGAGAAGACTGTGTTTCTTAGAACAGTTTACAGACTGACAAAGTGGGTCAAGCTGATGTTATTCACACAGTTTGTACTCCAACTAATCCGAATTAGGAAGTGTAATATGACCTCATGATTATATTATGAAATACACAAGCGGGTACTAGTGCTCTTGAAGTTGTCAATAATGATACCTACTTACAGGTATACCTACAGGGTTTTTATTCGCTTTAGTTCTTAAATTCACACGAATGAAGGTCAATATTCAAGCTCAAATGCAATAAATGTATGTTAAGTGACGGTTAATAAGAGCTTGGTCGTTTCCTGGTCAAGTTCTGGTTTGGTTGCATCAAAGGATACCTTTCTAAGCTGACAGCTAATTCTTTCTTATTTTGTTTTTATTTAAGTTCCTAATAACTTGACAGTTACTTATCCGTTTCCTTTATCAACCAAAGTTGACCCACTGATCTCAAATTGCGAATTAGTATTAATAATTATAATAATAATTTTCCACTAATTATATTAGTGCACAGGGATGTCAACAGTACCTACGCGTTAATACTAAAACCTTCGGACAATGCTTACAAACAAGTAATATATATAGTGATATTTCAAAATAAAAAAATGTTTGAATAAATTTTTCTTATATATGTGTTTGTTTATTTACAGTGTACCAATCTTCAAGGATCTTCCAGAAGACACGTTGATCAAAATCTCTGATGTTCTAGAAGAGACTCACTACCAGAATGGAGACTACATCATCAGGCAAGGGGCGCGGGGTGACACGTTTTTCATCATTTCTAAAGGACAGGTAAGAAATTGTAGTACAAAACAGTATCTAATGTAGGTATGTAATAGAAGGTATATACGATACTTCCTCAAGTCTAGCGTGTACTTATGCGAGTTCGATATTTCAGTTGCAAAAATATTTGATTACTATATTAAAATACAATTATAATATCTAAAGAAGGATTTATTTTTGTCGCGTATATTTGTTTTGTAACGACCTTGTTTCATATAAACCAATCACTTTCAAAGCTTTTGGAGGCGATTTAATTGATACCTACCAGTAGACTCAAATTGCATATAATTTCGTTGTAACTTTGATTAAAAATTGTGCTTTGCTCCTGTTTATGTTACCATCCTATAAAAATGCAAAAGCAATAGGTATGTTTGTATATTAGTATGTTAAGATGTTTGTTACTCGCTTCAAATCGCAAGAGCTGAGCCTATTCAGATGAAACTAAGAATTAAAATAATATAATATATTTATACATGTGACCGAAGGCGCGAGCAGAGGCCAGTTAAACACAGATAAAATTATTTTACCATCATCGTTAACTTAGATATTATTATAAATGTCGGCGACTGCCTAATTAGAAAATCATAAATAAATATTATCAAAATAAATCATAATAGTCCCATTAGAAAACCTAGCACTTATTTCAAAAGAAGCATCGCAAAGAATATTTATTTTGATGACTTTTATTTTCATGCCATCTGCACTTTATGAATTTCGTCCCTAATACATTACAATAAAGTTCAATATACCTTGCTCATTTTAAGTTGATGTATTATGTTTGAGAAGATGGTCAGTTTTCACTTTCGTTCGTCTCAACTTTCGAGAATCGCTCCGAGCGATACGACTTTACTTCTGACCACATCTGTTTTGTAAACAAAATGCGTCGGTTGCTTATCCAACTGTGTAATTACAATTTGGATTTCCTAATAGTTGGGATTTTGCGTTTTATCTCACGGATCCTCGTTTCATTTGGAATGTTCTTTGAGTGATTAAATAATATGCGTGTAGAAACGTTACGTGACATTTTAATTGTGTGGTCACTGGTTTGCGGGGATTGTGCAGGTTCACCTTGGCATTTAACTTTGACTTTCTGATCTGCGACTAGTACTGTCCAGAGCAAAACATTAAAAACTGGAAAAACTACCTACTACTAATTAACCTTATAGCAATACTACTTATTTTCGAGTATTACAGCTAAATGGATTGTAACTACTTTAGTAGTTTTGACAAATGTAAATAGTTATATGATTATTATTATATCATTATGTTTACGAAACTCGTACTACTCATTGAAACTCTCACTATAATATGATTATATTATTATATTATATTATTGAAATTATATTATTGTTATATGTGAAACAACCAGCTGAAGCTAATGTATTGTATAATTGCCAAGATGGTAGTCGATCTAGACATAACAAAATACAATCCCTACACTTACACTGTACCCATACATCATATTTAGGAAAGGATCTGTATTTTCCATACTGACTCACGCTATTTGAATACATGACAGAGGTAGGCAAACGCAAATGAAAATGAGACAGCCATTTTACAAGGTCGGTGTACTGATGAACGCAGTCTGCAAGCGCATAGCCAGAGGACCGATTTTGTATGCCTCTTGTGATTCCTTCGTAGGATGAAAATCTTCAGAAATTAGACATTCAGCTTAGTATTGCAGAGTTGTAGTCATCTACATATTTATTACATACCGAGTTATACATATGTATATGATTATTAAAATATTTATACAATTAAAATACCTTCTTATTTCACTAAACGATGACGACCGTATGATTATTGTGAGAATTGCCATTGTGATACGAATTTATTTTCCAAAATTAATCCTCTGCCTGCAACATAGTTGTTCACTGAGTTGTAAAAATGTATACCACCGTCTATCGAGATTTCGGCTTTTTTCTATTCGTTTCTTCACGGTGCATTATCTTATCCATTTCCGTTGTTATCTCACAAGTTTAATATTTACTAACCCTAGAGCAAACTCTATTGAGTTTAACTTCCAATGTTCTACTATTATAATATTTTGCTGTCGCTAGTCTTATATTTTCTGTACAATATTATTGAATCCAAGAGTTATAAACAAAAATATTAGTTTTGCATTTTTGTCGGATTCAAAAAATGCATGAACACAATCAAATAGTCTAAAAGAAAAGGTGGACCACAATAAAACATGATTTTTTTTTATCGATTGTATTGTTCACATACCGGATACAGAAAAAGTAGGACTTAAAGTATTGTTATAGTGCTTTTAATACTCAATCTTTATTTTAAAACGTAAATATTCTTTTACAACACCATAAAGTTGAAAACATCTTTTATGGTTTTAAACCAAAAGGATAATGTTTGTAATTTCAATTAGTTACGAGACGTTAATAAAAACTGTTTTTCTTTAGATTTGGTTTCGTTTGCACGATTGGGTATCGTTGTCAGTACATTTGTTTTGTAACCTAGTCTCCTCAATTTTTTTTTTCAAATATTCTTTGTTCTTATAGCCACTTTTTATCAGCAAATGGATTCGCATCGTTTCTTTCATCGGTCTCCTTTTTCAAGTTTATATAATACTTATTACGATTATTGTCACAGTTTTCAAAATACACTTTATTGAAAATGTGAGTAGGTACCACCTTTATCTATCCCATTTTTTACTAACATCACCCAGAAACACAAAAAAACTAATGCCCGTTCATAGTCCATCTAATTGCTAATTTGCATTAATGGAACCTGTTATTGGATCCATTTCCCATTATAATTATTACTGGATGTAATTATTGAAGTCGGTTGCGCGTGTTTACCATAAATATGGTTTTTGCACAACGTATTAGGAGAGGTGATGGTGATATCAAAATCTATAATGAACAAGAGCTGTGGCACAAATGCATTGACTATCTTAAAAGCATGTATTGTTTCTAAAATTGTCTATGCATTTCCATACGTAGATACTTTTTTGTTTTGTTTCTTAGTTCTTTCAAAGTCAAAGTGTGGGGGGTCGCGTATAGGACTCCCCCGCACCTTGCACACGCCCTGCAGGGCGGTGTCGGGTGCCTCTCCACAATCAGGTGGACCGAGCACGGGTAGCTTACGCCGCCGTTAGCTCTAGGCCTAAACGGCACCTGATAGTGGAGGTGTTTGCTGGGTCTGGTGTAGCCGTCCGTCACCGTTGGGGGTGGGCGTGAGGTGGAGGGCCTCGTGTTGCTACTGTTGTTCCAAAAGAAACGCAAGGTTACTTTTCGGTGGCGGTAATGGGGGTGCGAGGGGGTTGACTTTCCTACAGCAATTAGCATTTGCCTTGGTGATGATCCTGAACTGCTCCTCAGACTTTTTCGGATCTTGATTCCCTTCTTCCAGTTATAAGTAGATACCATTACCGATGTTATACCACACCACTGGTCGGACCTCGCCTCCTTACGTACCTCGAAGCATTACCTTAAGGAGACCGAGGCCCAAACCCTTGTTTACCTCTACCTAAATCACCCTTTAGTCAACCCTCTTTCACTCCATACCGACCTCATTTATTAACAAAAACTCTTAGTATCTAGGATACCTGACGGGCACAGTGCCCCCTCTCAGGTCAAAAGTTCCCCTAGGGCCTACAGGCCTTTATTTGTTTCTAGCTCACATATATCTATGCTAAATTTCAGTATGACAAAATATTATTTATGTTTCTTCGACTACTATGTTCAAACTACCAACTTTATTTCCTACCTAGTTTATTAATTACATAGACGCTAATTTTCCCTATTTCCTGACATAAATAAAAAACCCGTAACTTGTCATTTATTCCTAATACAAACAAAATACTAATCTAATCATAAGCAAAAATAAGGCCATGAATAGAGGGAGACAGACATATTACTTTTAGCCACCTCCTTCTAAAAACCACTACATGTTTTTAGTCATGCTGTCTCACTCTTTTCATGCGACTATTCCGTATTGATGCGTAGGAGACTGTTTCATCGCCAACATCCTCCCCCTCGTGCGCAGCACCGATTCCCTGGTTTGGCGCCATCCTGAAGTGTGGTAAGGCTTCTCCGGCTGCAAGCGCGCCATCCCGAGGAGCCTGGAGGGCTCCCCCGTCTGCCATCGCGCCATCCCGTTGATCGTCGATCCTAGCTCGGTGACTCGACGACCGGTGGCTCCCTGGTCCGTTATCAGACGTTAGGGTTGTCTTTTGGGACCAGGAGCGGGGCGGCGTGTTCTGGCCCTTCAGACGTTAGGGTTGTCGTCGGGACCAGAAGTACCGCCTTTCTGCTTGGCCGCTTGAAGATACCGTGCGGGGTGCGCACGTCCACGATCCGGGTGCGGTGGTCGGACCCTGGGTAGGTACGGGTCACGACCCCGCGAGGCCACACGTTGCGTGGCAGTGTGGGGTCCACTATGAGGACCGTGTCCCCACACTGCAGATCTCGTTCAGTTGTGGCGCCGTCGACTCGCCTGGGTAGGAGTGTAGGTAGGTACTCCCGCACCCATCTAGCCCAAAAGTGATCGGCTAGTCGCTGCGCCGTCCTCCACGACCGCCGTCCGGTGAGGTCCTCTTCGGTGAATGCCCCCAGCCTGGGGGCGCCGCATGACCTCCCAATGAGGAAATGGTTCGGTGTGAGGCCTTCCTCTTCTTCTTCCGTCTGTATGAGCGGTCTTGAGTTCACCACATGCTCCGCTTCAAGCAGTAGTGTGTGAAGGACTTCTTCCTTGGGGTGTCTCTCCTTGAGCGTCACGTTCAGTGCGCTCTTCACTGACTTCACCAGTCGTTCCCAGGCCCCTCCCATGTTCGGTGCGCCTGGTGCGATGAACTTCCACCGCACCCCTGCTGCCATGGCCTGTTCTGCGAAGCCCGCCGTGTTCAGTTCGTCGATTGCCGTCTTCAGTTCTTTGTTGGCCCCCACGAAGTTGGTGCCATTGTCGCTGAAGATTGTCCTCGGTTGCCCCCGCCGTGCAGCCATCCTTCTTAGTGCCATGATCATGGAATCTGTGGACAAGGATGCTGCCAACTCGAGGTGTACAGTCCTGGTAGTTAGACACGTGAATAGAGCGCCCCACCGTTTCTCGTGCCGCCGTCCCACCGTCACCGTCATAGGGCCGAAATAATCGACGGCGGTATTCGTGAAGGGTGGTTCGCCGACTTGTAGGCGCTCCCTCGGCAGGTTTCCAGTGGGCGGGCGTTGCGGCCCCCCTCTGTAGACTCTGCACCACTGACATCCGTGCCTCGTAGCCTTCACCGCTGATCGCAACCCGAGGACCCAATAACGTTGACGAATCTCGTTCATGACCGTCGCGTGGTTGCCGTGGTTGAAGACTTCGTGGTAATGAGTTATCAAAAGTCTTGTTACCTCGTTTCGGCTGTCCAGGACCATTGGCCGCTTGTACTGGCTTGTCATATCGGCGGCGTCGATTCTGCCGCGTAGTTTGATGAGGCCGCCCTCCTTCACGACGTCAAGCTTCTTGAGTTTTCCTTTCTCCTCGAAGTGACTGTCGTCTTGGCTCCTCATGAGAAGCGCCCGCTCTGCTCTTTCCAAGCAGCCGACATCTAAAGGTAAAAACGATCGTGTCTTTACATTTATGATAGGCCGTTTGTAGGCCTGCTTCTTGGTTTTGGTGGTCTTCCTCCAGGTAGGGTCTTCCCTCTCCCCCCTGGCCGCACCTACTGTTTCCTTCTTTCTGCACAAGTCGATGAACTGAAATACTCTTGCCGTCGCTCTCAGCAGTCTCGTCCATTTCGAAAATCTCTTGGGATCGGGAGTACCTAGATTGTACTCACGTGATCTTACAGTAGCGACTTTCAGTTCATTTTTGTCTTCGCTCGTAGACTTGCGATTGAATGTGCGGTCCTCTGGCCACCCCTCCTCTTCCCCCTCAAGGAACTTCGGCCCCGTGTACCAACGGTGGCCGCCGTCAAAATTCCTGGGGACTTCTCTTGTGGCGTCGTCAGCCGGGTTCTCCGCCGTGGGTACCCAACGCCATTGTTGTGGTCGTGTCGTGTCTTCTATTTCCGCCAGACGATGCGCGACAAAGGGCTTGAATGTTCTCGCGTCAGCCCTTATCCAAGAGAGTACCGTACTCGAGTCTGTCCAGTACGTCTTCTTGGACGCCTTCATGTCCATCTCTTCCTCGATGGAACGCGCCAGTCTGGCACCTAGCAGCGCGGCTTGAAGCTCTAACCTTGGGATGGAGACCGGCTTCAGTGGGGTGACTCGTGCCTTACCGGCTACCAGAGTCACGTTGTACCTTCCCTCCTGGCTGCGTTGTCTCCAGTACACCGAGCACGCGTATGCCGTCTCACTGGCATCCGTGAACACGTGCATGTCTCCTTCTCCCTTGCAGCGGGAGATACATCGCACGATCCTTAGATGTCGCAGCAGTTGAAGATCTTGTAGGTAGATCTTCCACGAGGCCTCTTCCGTGTCGGTTACCTTCTCGTCCCAGCCGACGCCGCTTCTCCACACGTCCTGCATCAGTTTCTTCCCCTGGATCAGAACAGGAGAAGCTAGACCCAGGGGATCGAAAGTGCTCATGACTGCACTTGTCACCTGACGCTTGGTTGGAGTTTTCTCTTGGTTCACGACGTTGACCACGTTGCGTAGCTGCGTCCTGAATCCCATTTCGTCCTCTTCAGTAAACCAGCGCAGCCCCAGAGTCCGTTCCTCCTTGGACCCGAGCTCTATCTCTGTGTTTACCTGGTCTGTGAGACCCCTGAGGACCTCCCGGCTGTTTGACGCCCATCCTCGCAGCCGAAAGCCGGCTCTTTGATGGATGGCGTCTACCTGACGTGCTATCGTCAGCGCCTCTTCCGTGGTGTCGAAGCAGTGTAGATAATCGTCCATGTAATGGTTCTTCACCACTGCCCTTGCTGCTTCTGGAAATTCACCTTCCGCATCTTGTGCGTTGCGATTCTTCACATAAATCGCCAAACTAGGTGAGCAAGCGGCACCGAAGATAACGGACGTCATTCTGTATTCTGTAGGCGCTCCACAGCGCTTCGCCCCTCTCCATAGGAAGCGTAGGCTGTCTCTATCCTCTTCTCGTATCTTCACTTGGAGGAACATCTCCTGAATGTCTGACACTACCGCGATTGGCTTCTCTCTGAAGCGCAGTAGCACTCCAAACAGCGACTGAAGCAAGTCCGGACCCTGTAGCAGCGCGTCGTTTAAACTCTTGCCTCCACACTTTGCAGCAGCGTCGAACACTAACCTTATCTTCCCCTTAGTGGGGTGTGTCACGGCAAAGTGCGGCAGGTACCACTTCCTGGTCGACGCGGACTCGTGGGTGACTTCCTCTGCGTACCCACTGACCTGAAGGTGGTTGATCTGTCGTTCGTATTCAGTCTTCAGGCCCCTGTCCTTGTCCAACTTGCGTTCGATGTTCCTCAATCTTCCCAGTGCCGAATCGTAGTTATTCGGCATTGTTTCTTCGTCAGTTCTCCACAGCATTCCCGTCTCAAAGCGTCCGTTTGCTAATTGACGCGTGGTTTGACGAAGTAGTTGCACGGCGCGTTCCTCGGCGTCCGTGCTAGGTCGTCGCGGCTGTATACCCAACGACTCTATCGCGAAGTGCTCCTTCATAAGTTCATCCAAGCTCTCTTCACGAGCAGAGATCTTCGCATAGGTAAGGCAGTTCACCCTCTGAGCTGCTCCCCCGTCTGTCCCGTGTAGCACCCATCCCAGGTGCGTGAGGGAGGCAGCAGGTTGTCCGCGTTTACCTTTTCTTGTTACTCGTGACACGATGAGCTCCCAGTTGTCTTGACCTATGAGCATCTTCGGTGACTCTTCTTCGTAGTAGAGTCTCTCTGACAACCCCTTGAGGTGGCTGCACTCGTCGAGTCGCGACCGGTTGATCGCCTGAGGAGATAGCCTGAGCTCGTCGATCGTACGCGCCCCGCTGATCCTCTTCCGTTGACTCGAGTGAATGCCCCTCAGGCTGATGTCAATCCGCATGGAGTCATCCTTCCTGATGACTCGCCCCCCTATCGTTTCCAACGATAGGGTTTGCCTGGGTCCCTCCAGGCCGACTTCATCCGCCACCGCTGAGTCGATGAGGGTGATTGTCGATCCTTCGTCCAGCAAAGCCAATATCCTGACTTTCCCTTTCGGCCCGTACACCTCCACGGGTACCATCTTCAAGTACGCTCTTGCGTCCTTGTTGTAGTTCATCGAATGAACGTTGTTTGCCACTTCCCTGGCAGGACTCTCCTGATCTGTAGTCACCTTGTCCGGTGCCTGCTTCTGCTCTTCATGCAGTAAGGCGTGGTGCCATCTACGGCAGTGTTTACACGATGGCCTCCTGCACGAATCCTTCCTGTGTCTGCTGCGGAGACACTTGAAGCAGTACCTCGACTTCCTCGCTATGGCCCATCTGTCTGTTACTGAAGCTTGAAGAAACTTCTTGCATTCCTCTAGGTGATGGCCTCCCTCGCAGTGTGGACATGAAAGTTGCTGCGCCTCCTGCGGCTCCGTCGTGGCGTGCGTCGCCTGACGTTGTTGAGTCGCCTTCTTGGAGACGACGGTCTCCTGCGCGGCGTACGGTCCACACCGTTCGGCCTCTCGGTTCAGGAACTGAGCAATCAGCACCAAGTCTGGGTTCTCATGCTCGATCGCGAAGTCGTACCACCTGTACTTGAGCACCATTGGTAACTTATCTATGATTACCTTTATCATCTCAGGAGAGTTCAAATATTGCGGCTTCTTTAGACCCTTGATCGTCGCGACGGTGTTGTTAATCGTGCCAGCAAACATACACACATCTCGCGCGCTCTCCGTAGTCTTGGATAGGCTTCTTACCTTTTCCAATTCCGCCAAGACTAGGGCTTCTGGTCTGCCGTACCTTCGGCGTAGAGACTCCAACACCTCCTCCGGTGCGCACTCAGAGTATAAAATACTTCTTACCGTGTCTCTAGCCGCGCCCTTGATACCTCTTCTCAGCCGAGCCATATTCTGCACCGTGCTGAACAAGGACGCCGTATCCTCATACACCGACTTGAAGGCCAGCCATTCCCCACTGCTCCCATCGAAAACCGGTAACTCGTACATATACGCGGGCTGGTGCGTATATCCGGTCCTCGGAGCAGTGCCAATAGCGCTCACGATTGCCTTCGCCAACAATCCTATGCTGCCGGCCTCCATACCTTTTAGGTCCTCTGGCTTCACCTCGGCTGCAGTTGGAGCTTGGGATTTTAAGGGGCCATCCTTGGTCCCACCTGGTCGCCCCTCCGCGGGCGTCCTCCCTTCTCCCTGACGTCCTCCACCAGACATCCTGCTTACCGTGTCGTTAACCCAGTCTTGGACCTCTTTGGCTCGATCGTCGGGTTCATCGTCGGCAGACTCCTCATCTGCCGAGTCCTCTGCTGGAGAGTCCTCACCAATCCTTAACAGATCCATCTCTGCCCTCGCCAGCGCGGCGGCGGCCTGGGCCTCCTGCATCTCCCTGCGGCTGATCTCTGCACGCAGTTGGGCCTCCCGCCGCAACCGTGTCCTCTCTGCCGCCGACGAGGGTTTGTCTGAGTTAGGATGACTGGACTTACCTCCAGCTTCACTTAACCTTCTTTTGCTTCTTTCCGGGGCGCTAGGGACCAGGGTTCTGGTCTCCAGCGCGGTACCGGCCGTACCCGTGGTGTCTGTGGTTGTTGCAGCCGTCCCGGACGTCCCGGAGGCCTCCGTGGTCTCCGGGGTCTGTTCCTCTTCCATTTGACGGCGATTCGCTCCCGCGCGACTGCGGGTCACGGGCATGGTGTCGGGTGGTCGTCTGCTTCCCTGGTATGCACGCACAGCCTTTCGGGTGAAAGGCCGTGACGGCTCCCAGACTCTCCGTCAGCAAGTGGTAATTCGGCCCCAATGCTAGCTGATTTACGGAAAGTCGCCAGACGCCCTCGCACCGATAAACAACAGAAGCAGCCGCCCCCAAGGCGATGGTTACGGTATGACACAGATCCGGCACCGAAGGACCAGCTGTGGGGGGTCGCGTATAGGACTCCCCCGCACCTTGCACACGCCCTGCAGGGCGGTGTCGGGTGCCTCTCCACAATCAGGTGGACCGAGCACGGGTAGCTTACGCCGCCGTTAGCTCTAGGCCTAAACGGCACCTGATAGTGGAGGTGTTTGCTGGGTCTGGTGTAGCCGTCCGTCACCGTTGGGGGTGGGCGTGAGGTGGAGGGCCTCGTGTTGCTACTGTTGTTCCAAAAGAAACGCAAGGTTACTTTTCGGTGGCGGTAATGGGGGTGCGAGGGGGTTGACTTTCCTACAGCAATTAGCATTTGCCTTGGTGATGATCCTGAACTGCTCCTCAGACTTTTTCGGATCTTGATTCCCTTCTTCCAGTTATAAGTAGATACCATTACCGATGTTATACCACACCACTGGTCGGACCTCGCCTCCTTACGTACCTCGAAGCATTACCTTAAGGAGACCGAGGCCCAAACCCTTGTTTACCTCTACCTAAATCACCCTTTAGTCAACCCTCTTTCACTCCATACCGACCTCATTTATTAACAAAAACTCTTAGTATCTAGGATACCTGACGGGCACAGTGCCCCCTCTCAGGTCAAAAGTTCCCCTAGGGCCTACAGGCCTTTATTTGTTTCTAGCTCACATATATCTATGCTAAATTTCAGTATGACAAAATATTATTTATGTTTCTTCGACTACTATGTTCAAACTACCAACTTTATTTCCTACCTAGTTTATTAATTACATAGACGCTAATTTTCCCTATTTCCTGACATAAATAAAAAACCCGTAACTTGTCATTTATTCCTAATACAAACAAAATACTAATCTAATCATAAGCAAAAATAAGGCCATGAATAGAGGGAGACAGACATATTACTTTTAGCCACCTCCTTCTAAAAACCACTACATGTTTTTAGTCATGCTGTCTCACTCTTTTCATGCGACTATTCCGTATTGATGCGTAGGAGACTGTTTCATCGCCAACACAAAGTCAAAATGTATTTATTCAATTAAATTACAAGGATCACTTTGAAACGTCTTAAAGCTAGATGACTCTATGTGCTAGTTCCACGCGACCAAAGCCTGAAGAACAGGCAACTTACGCCTTGGTTCCTACCGGTTTTTTTGTATGATCCTTGTTACAATTTCAATACCCGAACTGTCTTTAATCATTGTATCAGTAGTCTGTATCTACACTTAATTGTTAAAATTCTACATATTTTATACAATAGCATATTTGCATTCGGAATGCCATAAGTAGCGACCACATCAACAACTTTCGATGTTGTCTAACTAAACGTTTCACATTTTTATGGCCACAGTAATGATCCAACATACCAGTTTTTAACTGGTTTCATCTGCACACAAGTCAAGATAATTATGCAGTAGCTATTTTGTTGTCATTTCAAGTTATTGACTGGACATTTAGTTCCATCCATCCAATATTGCATGCTTGGGGAAGAATTTCAACGTTGAATTTTTGAATTATTTAAAGGTATCTTATTTATAGCGTAGTAGAGCTCTTTGTGAAGGGCTCGTCCGGGGAAGTACTACCACCACGCCTTTTTCTGCCGCCAAGCAGCGTTGCTGTGTTTCGGCACCATCGTAGGGCACGTTCCTACCGTACGTGACTAGCGTGGCAATGCTTTGTTATAGGTGATGGTTACCACTTAACATCAGGTGGGCCATCTGCTTGTTCCATCATCTAGTTGTATAAAAAAAAAACATTCAATAATTACCGTTTTGAATTCATTTTGAATTCACGTTAATGATTTCTTAGCCATAAACGTGACTTTAATAACAATCTCTATTAGCTATTTTAGGGATGTACTAACTTTCATTTTAATTTATATATTTTTTATTTCAATTTCAGGTCAAAGTCACTCAAAAACTGCCCGCAAACAATGAAGAGAAATTCATCAGAACGCTCACCAAAGGAGATTTCTTCGGAGAAAAGGCACTGCAAGGGTAAGTTTATTTATTATTTTTCGACATAATAGACATTAAGTGGAGACCGCGTCTAGGCTAGCGTAGTGTAGGACATAGGACACCCTCTGGTTAGGCTGGGCGACGATCAGCGAAATGAAGCTGGTGAACACTGGATAGAAGATTCAAATACAGACCTGGCTCAGTGGCATGTCTAGGAAGAGACCAACGTCATTGCTGGAATAACATAGGTTGATGATGATGTTGATATATTTTCGCAATACTCACAATGTGGTCATAAATAAGTATAAATTAATGATATACTATTAAATATCTATGGCCTTGTTGACTAATGCATTATTCCAATAAATATGTTTTACAATATAGATACCTTGAATACATTTCTTATATCTACGATGTTGCAATTCCAGAGACGACCTCCGAACAGCAAGCATCATTTGCGATGCCCCGGAAGGTACGACTTGTCTCGTCATCGACAGAGAAACCTTCAACCAGCTGATATCTACCCTTGACGAGATCCGCACCAAATATAAGGATGAAGGAGAAAGCAGGGCACGGTGAGTTGAACCTTAATTATTCCATGTTTAAGTTCATTTTATTCACTTTTAATCTCACTGTCAAGGGCAACGTCATTTTCTATAAGTTTGAAAAGTAAAGTTGTTTTTTCTCTTAGTCTGGAATATTATTCACTGTGATTCGTATTGATAATGAACTTTTACCAGGCACAAGCAAAGTATTGATCATTATTAAACAATTCAAGAGCAAAAGTAAGCAATGACTCAGTGTATTCTCTCAGTCAAGTTGTTAGTCACCATTCTTGATTTGTATATTTTAAAATCTGTTGCTGTATTTACTTACCTGTTCTTTAAATTATTCATTTAATTATCATGAAAATGTATAGTGAGTTTCGGTATATTATTGGGTGGCTTAATCTTTGTATCTCATACTATCTTATTTAGAGCTCTCATAACACAAGATTAGACTTTTGAATGGAAATTAAATAAAACAGCATTTATTTGGTATACATATATAATTAAAGGTTATAATTAATAGCTTAGTGTGATGGAGTAAGAATTTCAAAAGTATACTTCCGAGTGCCTGATACCATGACCTTTCCTGTTTTGTGTTTCAATAGTTATTAATGAAACACTTATGAAATTCTAATTCTTATGTTTTATTCATGAATTTTTTTTATATCCAATGAATTAATCATTCATTGCATATTTCCAAATTTGTCGTATTTCAAGTTCACTAATCCTGATGTAGTTATGAATACAATCAGGCCCGTTGTTAACTTATATCTTCAGCTGAAATAATATACAAGGTGTTCCATAAGTTGTGTATATAAACTTCAGGGGGCTAAAGTACCCATCAATATGAACAACTTTTTCTAAGGAACCAACACTGTGAACGCGAAAAAAAAACAGCTGTTTCATACATTTTAGCCTGGTAGGTATTGAACTTTTGTATGAAACAGCTGTTTTTTTTTTCGCGTTCACAGTGTTGGGTCCTTAGGAAAAGTTGTTCATATTGATGGGTACTTTAGCCCCCTGAAGTTTATATACACATCTTATGGAACACCTTGTATAAGCAATTATTAATGATATTGTATCTTGATTTTTCTAACATTTCCCATTTTTACTTTTGCTAACATTCCGTGGGATATTGAACTTTGTAAGTATAATGTAGTATCCTATACCATTGTACAGAAGATATGACAGTTTTTTGGCTGAGTAGATTTTCAATCCCGATAATTTCAACTGATGCTTTCAATAGTTGGTGTTAAATGTCAATCAGTCGAAGTAAACTTTCATTTGTAGCATAGAAATGTCTTCGAAGATAAGATTGATAGCAATACAATTATGTTTTCCCGCGTTCTTGTGAGTATTTGTTTGAAACTGCAACAATAGACACATGTCAGAGTGGTTAATAGATCCAACTGCAAAAACAATGTCAATTAAAATTTTGATGAGAGAAAGAGTGGCAACGCTAATGAAGATGTTATGTTCGCTATGTAGATGCACAATTGTCTTAATCTTAAATATATTTTTGAATTGTTGTTTTAAGAATTACTTTGTTATTTGCGCTGATATCAGCTTATCAAAATGAATATAAATAGAAAAATAGTCTTGTCTTCATATACAAACAAATATCTTTTTTATACTTCCTACGTAAACAAGAAAAAACGATTGCCAATATGTGATTATTTATTATAAATGAATATACTTAAAATTTTACGTATAATTTAAAAATTTCCAGACTCAACGAAGAATTTGCGCAGCTTCGGCTCTCAGACCTTCGTATCATCGCTACTCTGGGTATCGGTGGCTTCGGGCGAGTGGAACTCGTTCAAATCCAGGGTGACCCAACCAGATCCTTCGCACTGAAACAGATGAAGAAAGCCCAGATTGTTGAAACGAGGCAGCAGCAACATATTATGTCCGAGAAGGAGATTATGTCAGAGATGAACTGCGAGTTCATAGTAAAATTGTACAAGACGTTCAAAGATAGGAAGTACTTGTATATGCTAATGGAAACTTGCCTGGGTGGAGAGTTGTGGACTATACTAAGAGATAGAGGTAATTTGTAAATTCATTTAGCTTTAGCTCATTCATATGTTCTTTTGACCATATCTACAGCCCTGATGCTAAAATCTAAAGCTGTAACCAAGTGAAAACTGTGTATGCTACCTTATTTATCGTGGTAATCAATAAATAGTTATTTTATCTATAGCTAAAGCTACATGTGAATTGATTTCAATTTGTATCTTATTTAAGGACAATTCGATGACGCCACAACGAGGTTTTACACTGCTTGTGTCGTTGAAGCCTTCCACTACCTTCACTCTAGGAATATTATATACAGGTAAGAGAAATACAGAATCACCAAAATGTTATATTGTATGCTATAACGCTAGTGTTTTATCTTACAAACAGGTTTATATCGAAATTATAATATCATATGTATTTAATTTAGTAATTTTTTTGGATTGAAACTAAAATGAATCATCATTTTTCTTTCAGGGATCTTAAACCAGAAAACTTACTGCTAGACGGTAAAGGCTACGTGAAACTTGTTGACTTCGGCTTCTCGAAGAAGCTGCAAGCGAGCCGCAAGACTTGGACCTTCTGCGGGACTCCGGAGTACGTCGCACCTGAGGTTATCATGAACCGAGGTCATGACATCAGCGCTGACTATTGGTCATTAGGTAAGATCATCTTTAGTTTTGATATAATTTCTATCTCCTATCAGTTCATCTACACTGTGTGGTATGTTGAGCTCATTCATATTTAATTGAAGCTTGGAAACTGTTTGCTAAATTTTATCACTATTATGATCTTTTACGTTATTCACACCAATAATGTTGAAATTTATAAACGGTTAGATTGCTTTTGCAATGACTACATAAAACTGATTGGGTGAAGTTGCACTCAGTTTGCTTATATAACCATAAATTATACAAACTTACGTTCACGTTTAGACGTTTTATTTCAAGATAAGATTACTTATTTGCTTTGCGCAAAAGGTTATTGGCATAAATGCCTAGCAAGAGTATTCTTTATTTAAAAGGTAGAATTCAACCAGATAAACAGTTTCTGCGAGACACCAGTGATACTAGATTTAAAAAAGCAGAGGCAGTCATATTTATTTATTTTTATTTATTTATTCAAAATAGTTAGAACGGCTAATACGGCCAATTATACTAATTATACTAAATTACAAAGATTGAAATAAAAATAATAATAAGAAATAATAATTAAAAATTTGACAAAACAACACACAAAAGATAAAGTCTACCTAAATGATTAACATTAAAATGAATAATTATATCATAATAAAACATGTCAACAGTAAAAAATTAATAAGAATAAAAAATTGAATCAATACAAATAATAGTAGATAATTAAATTAAAAATTAAAAATAACAATGGATCATATGTCATCTACCTCACAGAACTTCAAGCATTCTAGCACTATCTTTTGCCATTCATCTGCGAATAGGTCGCAATCGGTGGTTTTCAGAAGCTTGTTGAAGGCGCTGATCGTCCGAGGTATCGGAGAGTTAGCGCGCGCGACAGTGCGACTCAACGGTGGGGCAAAGAGTTTGTGCCTCCTAATCCGAAGATACTTATCAGGAACAAAGAGCAGAAGTGACTCATTAAGCAGGCTAGGTGCGTCGATCGACCCGCGGAAAATCTTACAGATTGTTGTAAGCTGATCTTGTGCTCTCCTGGTTTTAAGAGAGTTGTATCCAAGGCATCCCTGCAGAAATCTCGTAGGATACATGAATGGATAGTATCCCAGCTTGTGTTTATACAAAAATCTGAGGAATGCCTTTTGGACTTTCTCTAATGGAAGGACATACGTGCTCTCATACGGATTCCAGACACAAGAGCTAGATTCCAGTTTGCTCCGAACAAGAGCACTGAATAAGAGCCTTATAACGTGCTCGCTCTGAAAATCGCGGGCATTTCTTAACACAAATCCTAATCTCTGATCTCATCAGACGGATAGGAACGTGGACTGCCAACAGAAATGAAAAATCATGTACACAGGCTTCATGTAATATTAGACAATCAATGTGGTAGTAATAGAAACGATAAAATTATTCTCATTTTATTTCTGTAAATTCCAGGTGTTCTTATGTTCGAGCTGCTCACTGGCTCGCCTCCCTTCACGGGCACTGACCCAATGAAGACCTACAATAAGATACTTAAAGGCATCGACGCGGTGGAGTTCCCGCGATGCATCACCAGAAACGCAGCTAACCTGATCAAGAAACTGTGCAGGGACAACCCGGCTGAGCGGCTGGGGTACCAAAGAGGAGGGATCACTGAGATACAAAAGCACAAGTGAGTTGATACAGGAAATTTCAGGATAATTGTTCGATTACTGCAGCCAGATTCGATCTTGGGAGGTGTCACAAATATATCAGCAAATGTTAGAACGCCTTTAAGTAAGATACCTAAAGCTAACAACGCCTATAAGTATACAAATGTTAGAACACCTTTATGTGAACTTACAACCAGTTTAGATTTCATGGTATTGAACTCTGAAAACACGAACTCTCTGTCGGAACGATCAACTAATAAAAACAGCCAATAAGCATTCAGTAATCCTAAATATTCGTCCCACAGTCCACAAAAAGGCCACTTACCAAACCTAATTTTCTTTTCTTTTCAGATGGTTCGATGGTTTTAACTGGGAAGGCCTGGCGACCCGTTCCCTAGAACCACCAATAACGCCCACCGTCAAATCGCCCATCGACACACACAACTTCGACCAGTACCCAGCTGATGCGGAAGAACCCCCGCCGGATGACCTCTCAGGCTGGGACTCTACATTCTAGGAGAGGAAATGAGACAGCTATACTTCTGTCAGCGCGTCATATAAACGTCAACGAAGCGAAGCGGTGATTGCTAAGTTTTTAGAATCAGGTGCCTACTTTCACCAACAGATTTTAAAGCTTCAGTATTTCGTTTGCTTTCATTTTGGAAAATGAGATACTTGGGTATGTCAGGTTACTTTCACGTCTAAATGCAAGATATCCCCGAGTAAAGTTAGTAAAAATTTACATTTTACACTAACTAAATCTGAGTCACCCGTTTTGTAAATAATCGGGTTGTTTTTATAGCTTTGACATACTTTTATTTTACCCGACGTATATCGGTTGGTGAAAATAGGCACTTCTTAGTCTTTTGAGTCTCCTTCTCGGCTTAGAACTTGGAGACGATTTCAAAATGACTTCTATTTCTTCTATATTATTTAAGCAGAGTTCTCATTGTAGATAGGATATTCTATATTATATCCGAATTCGATGCTTCAGCTCTAGCTACTTATTCTATCACAGTATTGAGAATAAAATTATGCATATTCTTTTGCCTTAACAGTTCTGTGAACTCATCCCTCAAATTATTATGAAAAGCACATTTGGGAATACAGCGATTATTTTACAATTTGTACCGTATTGAGTATTAACTTCCAATAGCAGGGTCCATAACACGAACGAATGTGACATTAGTGGCGTAAACGTATCGTATCCCTTACAACATCAGAATAAGGTCGAATATGCAAGTGTGAAATGTAATATTTCAACGTATCTTCGACTACCTCTATCGGAAATTCTTAGACTTTATAATACCAAACGATCCTTTGATCAATCCCTTAGGATGTCTACGGTATCGGCAGGCTGTAGTCATGAACTTTAATGATTTGGAAAAAAAATGAAGCTGAAAAAGCTTCACGGCTTTGATCCCCAGGCACGGTAGATATCCCCTCAGATCTTCTCAGTACCAAGTACGATTATTTGAGGATAGATTTGGAACACGTAATTAATTTACATATAAAACAAAATGTGGCTAGAGCAGATAAAATATGCCATTATTACTTAGATTTTAATTATTCTTGCCAGTTGTTTTGCAACTGTACAGTTTGAAGCTATTATTTTCAAAATTATATATTTCTATGAGCAAAATGAGAAATATATTCGATAAATCGATGAATTGCAAATTGTGACTCTTTAAGATAGGTATTGTAAATAGCTCTTAGATTATTTCTAAAACGTCTCAACAATGTCTATTTTCAGTGTATACTAATATTGTGCAATGGTATCTAATGGTAAATATTTTATTTATATTAAAATTAAACCTCAAGAAAATACATATTTGTGTCAAGAATATTTTTATTTTTGACAATCTCTCCATTATTGAATAGAATTTTTCAATAGAATCATTATATAACTTGTATGCAAATTAATTCAAATATATGATATTACAGATACAATTTATTTTAATAGTCAAAATAGCGTCCTTGATTTGACAAAAAATAATTTAATTATATTTCTCAAACTTAAGATTTATCAATTAGTTTTTGTAATCCCTACTCGTAGTCAATTATATTTTAAGTCTTCCATTTGACTTTCTTTCATTAAAAAAATATTATTTTGTAAATACCATAATAAGTAATTAGCTTCATTAAAATACTTTAATTTAATTGAATGTAAAAACGTGTAGATTGGGTAATGAACACAGTGTATGAATTTAGAAAAATATTTTTAACTGTAGACTAAGAACATTTATTTTTGTAATCTTTAAGATTAATGATTTTAAAAATGAAAATATATTTTATTAAACTAAATTGTACTTTAAATTTAACCTTTAGGGCCGGTTTCACCATGCTCTGTTAGATTAACAAAGGATTAAAGGGCCGTTAAATATGTCAAAATGTACGCGTTTGACAGCCAAGGTAGATTTAACGGTCTTTTAATCCTTGATTAGTTACTAACAGAGCATGGTGAAACCGGCCCTTAACATAGTAGGATGATGATAATGATGATGTCTTCCTGTTACTGCTTATGCTTATTATAATACAACGTGTAACATAATACCCCTATATGGTCAAAGACCAAGAGATCAAACCAAGCACTGGAATACTTTAACGTATGCAAAGTTTGAATACTTCGTTTTTGAAATTCCCATACAAAAGGTAAATTAATATTGTCTAAAAATTTGCAACAACCCTGATCATGTGTACGTGACCTTGGTACATACTCTATTAGCGTCTACTAATTGGTGGCATTTCTGTCACCTATTTATCTACAGTTTACAATTAAAGGTCATAAAACAGCTGT
Organism: Chloroclysta siterata; assembly: GCA_932294275.1. Lineage (NCBI taxonomy): Eukaryota > Metazoa > Arthropoda > Insecta > Lepidoptera > Geometridae > Chloroclysta > Chloroclysta siterata. The sequence continues at coordinate 22,998,615 of OW028588.1, forward strand.
AAATAGGGTGTGTCATGTTGTGTTGATTTCATTTTAATGGAAAGTTTAAGAGGCATTTCATGAATGAAAAACTTCGAAATTTCAAAAGTCTTATATCAAAGGTGGTTTGCCATGACCTGTAGAATACCCTGCTTCCAGGGTTGTAGGGGTATTATGTTACACGTTGTATACTACTTGCTGATGGAACAAGCGGATGGGCCACCTGATGTTAGGTGGTAACTATCACCTTTTAGTACTACCACCACACCTTTTAAGAGTAGTAGAGCTCTTTGTGAAGAGCTCGTCCGGGGAAGTACTACCACCACACCTTTTTCTGCCGCCAAGCAGCAATGCTGTGTTTCGGTTTGAAGAGTGTGGTTGCCGGTGTGATTACAGGCACATGAGGCTTAACATCTGTATGCCTCAAGCTGATGGACGCAGGACAGTGCATCGTAGAGCACGTTCCTATCGTGCGTGACTTACGAGGCAATGCTTTGTTATAGGCGATGGTTACCACTTAACATCAGGTGGGCCATCGGCTTTTTCCATCAGCTGGTGGTATTAAAAAAAAAAAACCTATTACAAAGCGTTGCCTCGCAAGGCACACACGATAGGAACGTGCCCTATATTTTTATTTATTATTAATGTACTACTTAACAGTGCTTATATTATGCAGAATTTTAAAAAAGCACATTTTGTAATTAAGTAATAGACCATCCCAGGTCTCCAGTTGAGAGGAATTAGAGATAGTTGAGAACCATTTTAGTGTGGTCTAAGTCAAAAGACAAATGTCTTAAAGAAAAAAAAAGAGTAAACTTTCTAGCTTACACTACAATATCAATCTCTTCAAGGCGAGAGTAGAATAGGTGTATCTAGACCGCTCTGCTCTAACGTTGCTTCATCTTCTTCTTGTGTCACTAGTTTCTTTCGAAACAGTGTGGTGAAAGGATTTTAAGTGCACCTCAAGCACCTCTTTTCGAGCCCTTGACACATGTTATAGAACTTTTTAGGATCTATGGCATGCCGGTTTCCTCACGATGTTTTCCTTCACTGTTTGAGAGAACTGGTACTGTGCACATACATTTTTGAACAGAAAAACTCATTGGTTCACGAACGGTTTTGAACCCACGACCTTAGGATTGGAAGGCGGAGCCGCTACCACTAGACCACCAATGCTCTTTAATCAGGTGAGATTGTAGTCAAAGGAGGGTCTAATCATTGTAAAAAATGGGTTGTACTAATTAGGCTACCTAACCTTTCTAAAAAAAATTGTACTTGGCATTACATATAGGTACATTTATTATTAGCAATTTTTTTTACTTTTTCTTTTTTGGGTACTGTTGCTATTGTCACAATAATAATAAGCAGCCAGTGTCATAAACTAAATTTCTAAATTTCATAATTTTAGTGGATAAAATTAGTATCTTGAGTAGCATTACGAATTTCTAAATGACGACCAAAATATAAAAATAAGGACCGAATGGGTCCCACAGGGTCGGTGCCGTCGAGATAGACCCAGAAAGAGATGGCGGGTCGATCTCGATTGGCATTTAAAGGACCCATTGTGACCAAAGATCGAGAAGTATAGAAGAAAAGGAGGGAGGCTTTTGCCCTCTAGTGGAACGATACAGGCTTAAATAAATAATGAATGCTTTGTTGTAGACCTTACAAACTAACAAAATAGGAAAGAAATTATAACAACTAAATATATGTACATTCGGCGGTTTTATCACTAAAAACCGATCTCTTCTTACCTTTGGATGGGGAGGACCCTATACCTAATAAGATGGCTGGCTTGGGTGCACCATAAACCAATACATAAAAAAAACATACCTACACAAACTAAATAAAAAAAAAATTCTAAAGAATAAATTAAAAAGAACAACGAAAAGGTATCCATGCATAAGCAAACAGCAAGGGGGGGATATGGTTTCAATAGTTTATACCCTGGACCACAGCCACTGCACCCCGATCCGGAATTCCGCTCTGGCCCGCTATCGCCAAGTTGTCCTTCCATCCTGCCTGCAACTAAAGTTACCGCACGGCACAGTTACACTTCGAGCCGGATGCTTACCTCAGGGTGCTTGCACAGAGAGCTGATATTCCAGTGCCGAGTTACCGGTTCAGCTTGGAACTGATGCCAGTAACTCGATCTATAAAACCAACATCTTAGAAGACAAGCTCCATTAAAAAAAACCATTTAAATTGAGGAACGCCGCCGCGCCGGAACAAAAACCGATAAATCCGTTTTTGATCAAACAACTTTTGTTTTTCGTCTCTCATAGTACTATTACATGTCATACTTTAATTGGACGCATTAAAATCCGTTAAAAATGTACTAAATGAGACTCTAAAGATGGGCCGCCAGAATAAAATCCGACAATTTTTGGTTTGTTTTGTATTTTCCCAAAAATTACGTAAAGTGGATTTATTGGTTTTTGTTCCGGTGCTCCTCAATTGTGCCTGGAATCCTGGAGTGCGTTTTCTACCGTGGAGGACTTTGAAATGTACTGACAAGTACTGACTTACAGAGTGTGTATTCTGAGTTACGCTCACTGTTTGCGATGCCGCATGCCGTTCCCGAGTGGACTCTGTACGGAGTCACGGGAGTCCTCAACAAATAAATACCCACTCAAATAACCGATGATGAGGAGGCATGGCACAATCGGTACCGACCTGTACCTGGAAACCCTCTCTTCATGCAACCCTCTATATAAATAGCCTCAATGCTAGAGAGGAAAAGTGGCCCTGTTAGGTAATGCTTCCTTATTTAAATTACCAAGTTTCTTTTAGTTGAAAGCTTGAGAAATCTTGGCTCGTGGTCGCCGTTTTAGGTGAGTGGTCTGATTTAATTTACTTGGAACACGTATCTCGATCAGATAGCAGACGTTCTAGAGAAGGGCCAGGTTAAGAGTACCCTAAACTGACGATGTATGAAGAATGTTTGAAGCGAAAGAGGATATGTAAGGACCGTAGCAAGTGGAAATCCGTGGTCTTTGCCTACCCCTATGGGAAACAGGCGTGACTTTATGTATGTATGTATGTGGAACACGATTCTGTGCTACAGAAAAAAGGTAAAATAGGTAACCTTCTGCAGAAGTCGCATTAATCTTTTTTCCTTTTAGTTCATTAACGTCACCAAAATTCGTAACCATACTTAAACCAAAACCAAAGTAAATGAGCTTGTATTGGGAAGTGGGTTCACCAACATGACAATTTCAGCTTTCAAGCAGCTTTGCTGTTTTGGTTTCAAATGTGTGTCGGTAAAATTACAGGCTCATGAGTTTTATCACTTGCATGCCTCAAGTTTACGGACGCAGGGCAGTGTGTTTTTCTATAAATCTATTTACTTTACTATCTTAAATCGACGAAATAATGAAATTTAGTTGATAATGTTCAGTATGTAAGTAGAGTTATATAATTTAAAGAAGATTGGTGGCGTTCAATAATTAAAAAAACTGTTTTGTTGAATCTCCAAATTTCTACGACAGCTACTATTATTGGTTAATAAGTTTTAATGTCAGTTCGGTAGAGTCGTATCAAATTAAAATCTGCAGTATCCCACATGGCTATAGTATAATCTGACTTTCTACAAAATTGATCAGTTTTGTCCAAAGCAATCGAGGGGTCGGACCCCACGGAACTGAATTATTCCATTAACCACAGGAACTGCGAACGCGCGAAAACGGTTCACTTCCTCGACTCACGCTTGGCGTTATTGATTGGTTCTATCTATGGCTTATGAGCAACTAGCTGCTGCCTGTGGCTTCGGTCGCATAGCCAATCTTAAGGCGATGACAAGAGCTAATGTACCTCTTGCTTGCACGTTTATTTACTAGTTTTCGTCCTTATGCAAACTTTTGAGTAGGAAAACTTGTATCAATCGAAGTACATTTTTTACTAAACATGTGCAATGTTTAGTAAAAAACACAACTTGGTTGATTGCGATTTTTCAAAACTTTCAGACACAGTTCAGTTTTTCTTGTCGTGTCACTAGTTTCTTCCGAAACAGTGTGGTGAAAGGATTTTGAGTGCGCTTCAAGAGTCTCATTTCGAGCACTTGACACATGCACATGTTATAGAAATTTTTAGGTACTATGGCATGCCGGTTTCTGAGAGTACTGGCATTGTGCACATATTTTTTTTAACAGAAAAACTCATAAGTGCACGACCGGTTTTGAACCCACGACCTGGGATTAGAAGGCGGGCCGCTACAACTAGACCACCAGTGCTGAGTTCAGTGATTTTATATCTTTCAAAATGTTGAAGGGTGCGAGCGAGAGGTACATTAGCAGTTGTCTTCGCCTTAATATTAATTGCAAACAGACCACCACCGGCGCGTCAAGATAAACTGTATGAAAATGGCATTAATTTAGCTTTTTTTTATTTTTTAAATAGCTAGACGTTTGACTGCCATCTCACCTGATGGCGTTAGTATCTATGCAGCTCCTAGAAGTGGAGCTTATCTAGACCCTGCACTTACCAAAATTTCAGGAGATAGAAAATACTGAATGGTATGATAAATTGCAATTACCACAGTGGCTGAAACATTACAAAGGTTCTAATCCAACTAATTCTCGTATCTGAAAATAGGCAAAACATCTTGTGAGGTACTTACTATTTTGAAATAAAATTATTGCCTATACAATACATATTAAAAGGTTCTTTTAGTATTCAGGTATATATTTATTCTCATACCGTAGGCGCTCGTCAGCCCATATAAATCAAACAATACGTTCGTTAATTCACGGTAACCGGTCTCTAGAAAACTCGGGTTTACGAAGGGGTGACATGTTATTAACATTTCTCACAAGCGCTGATGGGATAACAATTAACCATTAATAATTCACAATGCGAGAGTTAACGCCAGGAGCGTAATGAGTTTTCTAATTACTTTTTCATTACAATTACGTAGATCGTGTATATGCTACAGTACTTTAGAGACAGCATAATTGAAATGGAATGCCTGTAAATAAATAAATATTGGTGGAATTGCTCTTTCTCTTTTGTTTATCTGTTTCCCATCTACACTAATATTATCTACACTAATCTATATCTACACTAATATTATAAAGAGGTAAACTTTGTATTTTTGTATTTTTGTATTTTTGTATGTAACGAATAGGCTCAAAAACTACTGGTCCGATTTCAAAAATTCTTTCACCATTAGAATGCTACATTATCCCTGAGTAACATAGGCTATATTATATTTTCAAAATAATCAGGGATCCTTACTAAAACTTCAATAATGTAACCCAAGGTGGAAAACAAAAAACCTTACATCGCGTGCGCTGCGAAAACTATTGAAGATAGAACAAAATAATGTACTACGATTTTGTAGAACACGTTATCATCTACAAAAAATGTCGCGACAGCATATGTCTAACTATTATAGTTATGTCACAATAAGTGTTCTTTTATTATAAAAATTTAATTGAAATGCCGCCGCTAGAAAAGGGTCTTTATTTGTACCTTGGTATTAATCCTTATCCAAATAAATCATTTCATAATTAAGACGGTTTCAATACCTATAGATTACTTCTTAAATTTTTCAAATCGGACATTCCATTCAAAAGATATGACGAAATTAAAAATGTTAACGGGTCCACGGGTCTCGCGCGGGGTGCGATTTCACTTACTCAAGGAGAAGCACGTGCAAATGTATGAAATAAGTAGACGCGAGGCTCGAACCCACGGTTTAAGTTTATCCTAAAATGTTCAAAAAATTTATGACCACCCATGCGAAGCTGGGACAGGCCGCTAGTAATAATATTATAAAGAGAAAACATTTGTATTTTTGTATGTAACGAATAGGCTCAAAAACTACTGGTCCGATTTCAAAAATTCTTTCACCATTAGAATGCTACATTATCCCTGAGTAACATAGGTTATATTATATTTTCAAAAAAATCAGGGATCCTTACTAAAACTTCAATAATGTAACCCAAGGTGTAAAACAAAAACCTTACATCGCGTGCGCTGCGAAAACTATTGAAGATAGAACGAAATAATGTACTACGATTTTGTAGAACACGTCATTATCTACAAAAAATGTCGCGACAGCATATGTCTAACTATTATAGTTATGTCACAATAAGTGTTCTTTTATTATAAAAATTTAATTGAAATGCCTCCGCTTGAAAAGGGTCTTTATTTGTACCTTGGTATTAATCCTTATCCAAATAAATCATTTCATAATTAAGACGGTTTCAATACCTATAGATTACTTCTTAAATTTTTCAAATCGGACATTCCATTCAAAAGATATGACGAAATTAAAAATGAAGCGCGTGCAAATGTATGAAATAAGTAGACGCGAGGCTCGAACCCACGGTCTAAGTTTATCCTAAAATGTTCAAAAAATTTATGACCACCCATGCGAAGCTGGGACAGGCCGCTAGTATAGTATAATCTTTGCTTTGGGACTTAATTAAATAGCGCTATGTGAAATGTCCACCTATATTTATTTATTTATTTATTGGATGCAAAGTTACTCAAATATTTTTACAGTAGTGGCTTAAAGTCTTACAAAGATTTGTCTAACCACTAGGTTTCAAGAGTAGTAGAGCTCTTTGTGAAAGGCTCGTCCGGGGAAGTACAACCACCACGCCTTTTTCTGCCGCCAAGCAGCAACGCTGTGTTTCGGTTCGAAGAGTGTGGTTGCCGGTGAAATTACAGTCACCTGAGGCTTAACATCTGTGTGCCTCAAGTGGATGGACGCAGGACAGTGCATTGTAGGGCACGTACCTATCGTGCGTGACTTACGAGGCAATGCTTTGTTATAAGTGATGGTTACCACTTAACATCAGGTGGGCCATATGCTTGTTACATCAACAAGTTGTATAAAAAAAATCAACAGCCTATAATCTAATATTTATTCAAATCGAAACACAGTAACGCTGCTTGGCGGTAGAAAAAGGCGTGGTGGTAGTACTTCCCCGGACGAGCCCTTCACAAAGAGCTCTACTACTCTTACGAATAAGTATGGTATGATACATTATAGATATCTCCGTCATCGTTTAAACTTCCTAAATTCGAGTTCGTTTGATATAATATTTTCTACTCCTGAGCTGAATAAAATTATACTTTCAAGGTCGTGACAAGCTCGGGCGAGTAGGAATTCAATCGTACATTTTTCATTTTATCGAGGATGTTTCGCTAAGCACATAAAGGGGGTGCTTTCAATTGAAATTGTTTGCAATAAACTTTTAGTTCAACTGCGACGCAAAAGCTACAATGTCTAAATACAAGTCCTTACTTAGTTAGAGCGAAGAGTCAACGAAGAGACTCTACAAAGTATACCTTACCTAAATTACTCTTTTTTCTATAAATTGCTCATGGAACAAGCAAATTGCCAATGTGATGGTCAAAATATTGATTTTTCGTGATCTACGACCTTAAGGGATATCTACCGTGCCTGGAAATAAAAGTGAAGCTGAAGCCGCTAAGCAGCATTGCTGTGTTTCGGTTTGAAGAGTGTGGTTGCCGGTGAAATTACAGGCACATGAGGCTTAACATCTGTATGCCTCAAGTTATCAACGCAGGGCAGTGCATCGTGGGTCGTTCCTATCGTGCGTGACTTACGAGGCAATGTTGTTTTATAAGTGATCGTTACCACTTAAAATCAGGTGGGCCATCTGCTTGTTCCAAACGCAAGTAGTAAAAAACCAATAGATTCAAATCAGATGAAAATAATGTGCTTTTAAACATGTACCTACAGAAAATTAAAGGTAAAATAATAGCATACAATAATATTAGAAAAATAATCATTCGCTTTTTTACCTATCTATACAATTATTTGATTTAATCAGCAAGCTTTGTCATAAACGTACAAAAAACTACAAAACGTCTTCCTACAAAACTATTGACCGCCAGCACAAAAACGAATTTCCTAATATGCAAAGTATCGGTTCCTCCTATGCAAAGTAGTAATAAAACACGCATCACTCACATGATATCAATGAATGAATGAATCACTCAATTAGAACATTCTGTAGGTATTCTCAATATTCTATTCACATAAGTGTGTGGCTCATGTTCGTCATTTTGATAGACAGACAGATCTTGCTAGTTTCAAGTGGAATAATTAAAAAGGTTTTAGTCAAAACAGCCACATTGGCTCTTGCAAGATTGTCTGTCAAAATGGAAACTAGAGCCATAAATGATCGAAGAATTCTTCCATAAATGAACCATAAATGAACTTCGTTCATTCAGTCAATCATTCATTCTGCTTGTTTCATCAGATAGTAGTATATAAAAAAATGAGATTCGTTTTCTGACATTTTGGGAAGCAACATAGCTTTTTCATTTTAATTTATTTTTCTAGTGTTATTTTGAGTTGTCTTATGTAATTTTTGTGGCATTTTAACCTGCCTTACTTGAGGTCTTAGCACAAAGTGTAAGCATTTGGAATGAAAGTGTTTTATGTGATATCCTGATTTGACCGAAAATATTCCGAATGTTTTGAAGAAAACCGCCACCATTTTCTTCAAAACAAATGACGGCCAACTTGACTATGGACTGACTTGACTAAAAAGTATTCAATACAAATCACTTGACACTGGCAAGATTGTCTGTCGAATGGAGAGATTATAAAGAAGAAGAAAGAACAAGAATATTGTAAAAGCCATACATACAATTTAAAAGTAGTAGAGCTCTTTGTAAGGGCTTGCCTGTGAAGTACTCCACCATGCCTATTACTGCCGCCAAGCAACGTTGCTGTGTTTCGATTTTAAAGGGAATCGTCAGTAAAATTACATGCACATGAGGCTAAACATGCCTCAAGTTGATAGGCGCAGGGCAGTGCATCGTAGGGCGCGTTCCTATCGCGCGTCACTTGTGAGTCAATGTTTTCCATGAGAAAAATATAAAAAAACAAGATTTTTTCATAATTTACTGATTCAGGCGTGACTTTGCGGAATTCCATTGTTAAACATAAATTTAATTAAATAAATATATAGTACTAATCCGCTAATCTAATCTTATGTAAGTAAATCAAATGTAGACTTGAGGTGCACCCTTCACTGCATCTGCAAACTCTGCATAATCTGCAAATTCTGTAACGTGAAAAACAGAACAGAACAGAACAGAGTTTCACGTTACAGAATTTGCAGATTATGCAGAGTTTGCAGATGCAGTGAAGGGTGCACCTCAAGTCTACATTTGATTTACTTACATAAGATTAGATTAGCGGATTAGTACTATATATTTATTTCATTAAATTTATGTTTAAGATTTTTTCAATTGAAAGTGCAGTTCAAGGACACTTCGACCCATAGCATGCTGCAGCCACATAGACTATCACGCCCTACCATCGTGCTTAAGTTTCCATTGAAGCCCCATTAGGGCTATATATCACCCCTTAGATTGGATTGAGTTTATTTCCATCGCAAAATGAGAACGGTATCCCGAGTCTGAGTTGCGCTCACTCTAATATGTGTTTTGCGTGCCCGTTTAACGAGTGGATTTGGTATAGACTTACAATGAGCGCTCTGACCGGTTTAGAATTAAGATCATGTTTTCTATATAAAAAAGCACAACTCAGACTTGTCTAGCTGTCTGTGGAAATATTTTTTGGAATTCGTTTGAACTTATTCAAACGAATTCCAGAAAAAAATTGCCAGTATTCAAAGTATTTCAGAAAATACTTTTAAGAAAACGTCACGTTCTTTGGTCCTTTTTTGAAATCCCCAACAGAATTTCTTAAAATTGATACCATAGTTAAAAATGGAAATAAAAACAACTTACAGGTACATAAACTAATGTTTGGTCATTTGAATAAAACTTTAAAATTAAGTCAGTAATGCTTAGAACGCTCCAACAACAAATGATTTATTAAATTCTACATTCGCCTGAATAACGAATGATTAATGTGCTGTGATGTACTGTGTTGTCAGAAAAGCTGTCTATATTTTGATAGGCATTCTATTATAATCAAACAGAAAATTCTATTAGGTCTCTAAAACGCGTGGTCATGAATAAGCAATCAAAATAACCGTACGAAGAACGTCTTGCAAACATTACGTTTGCAAGACGTTTCGCTAATTCCACAAAAATTCACGCTTCTGATTTATGACATCACATAAATACCTCTTTATTACACGGGTTGCTAAACTTACACTGACGTACATCTCGTTGTTTGCAAAAAGTAACATTTGACCACAGATTACTTGGCATACACTACGCAAACACCATAGATACAGTAGCAGTTTTTACGTAAATATTGCCAGCGTGTGACGAAAGCGTTTTCCACGGTAAAGTACACATCATTTTCTTCGGAACTGCTACTGTATCTGTAATACTGCTCGACCTCAGTTCAGAACGTGTGCGGGAAGGGAGAGCACGCTTCGTCGTGGCGTGCATCGTTTATTCCGATACCGATTTGAACGTAAACAGTGCATTCGAAATTCAAACTCAAAAAAAAAAAAACCTGTGCTGTGTTTCAAAAATCGTGTGTGTTTGTGAATGGGATTGGAAATCGGCATAGTTTGTTGACTTCAAAATTCAGGTAAGTGAATTTAATGTTATTTATGTAACGCGTTCGTGAAAACGATTCGGTTTTTCGTCGGCAATTAACTATCAGTTTCGCCGGCGTTTGATTTCCTACCTTCAGTCAATAAAACAGTAAATCAGTTGTACTGAATTAATTAGACGAATGTAATACCTACTGTATTCTACTTGCAACGCGCCAGTGATGTAGTGAAAACCTCCTTCAAGCGGTAAGGTCGTACGGAACGAACTACCTCAACTAAAATTGCATTGAGATGCTTTAAGATCCTTGGTATTTAAGATAATTGCGGTGATCATCATCATCATCTAAGAAGGCAGTCAGAGAAGTAGGAAAACACATGGTATTTATACCATATCTATTTATATTAAGTAGGTACTAATAAGGTACACGGGTATTTATCGCGTTTACCTTTATTATTTTCCCGGCGACCACGGCTATGTTACAATAGCCGTGGTCGCCCGTAAAAACCGCCAGGTAACAAAATCAGCCATAGCAGAGCACCTTGTGGATTCAGGACCTAATCACTGGATTGAACTAAATGATCCCAAGGTACTATCCAATGAACGACACTACCATAAAAGGATGATTCGTGAGGCGATTGAAATTAAGAAACTGAAACAGCTTCACGACTTTAATCCCCAGGCACGGTAGATATCCCCTCAGATCTCTTAGTACCAAGTACTAACTCCAGATTCTTTTGAGGATGTCTAAGGGAGGTAGTCAGAGGCACGTCCAAACATTACATTGCAGTAGTTGGTTTTCCATATGTGACAGGTTGCAAGCCCATCGCTGCTGTTAGAATACTAACTGGTTTCCTCACGATGTTTTCCTTCACCGTTTATGAGCACTGGCATTGCCCAAATAATTTTTTCAATAGGAAAAATCCATTGGTGCACTACCGGATTCGAACCCGCGACCTTACGATCGGAAGGCAGGGTCACTCCCACTAGACCACCGGTGCTCTCTGAAATTAAGAAGTATCCTAATTTCAATCGTGAAGACGTATTCAGACTTTCTTCTTCGTGGAATCCCGTCATTAGTAGGTGTGTACGTCGCGATGTGTTATCAAAGTTTGCAGACACTGTCAGTGTTGTGTGTCGTAGTGTGAACACGGACATTATGGATTCTAACGATCAAGTGAGGGTAGTTGTTGAAACTGCTTCCACTTCTCGACGACGGTAGATCTCAAGCTCAATGCTCCAGTCTGCCCGACCACGGCTATTGCATCATGGCCGAAAATTCGGGAAAATAATAAAGGTAAACGCGATAAATACCCGTGTATACTTCAATATGTGTTAAGTTTGCGAGAGTTTAAAAAACATACCTAATTAGTAGTGTATACCTAGTAAAGCTCTTTATGGAAGATTTCGTCCGGCTACTAACGAACCTATTTTTGCCAACAAGTACCTAGTGATACTCGCATTGATGTGGTCCAATTTGATGAGTACCTATTGGTACTAAGTATGATAAATGGTGTAGATATATGAAAGGTCCAGATGGACTTTCCACACAGCACTATCTAGCCCCAAACTAAGCAAAGCTTGTAATATGGAAACCAGATAGCTGATATAATTATTAATAACTAGCTGGTGCCCGCGACTTCGTCTGCGCAGGATTAGTATTTCAAGTAGCTTATATTAGCGTGGCGTACATATGTGTAACTCTAGCGGTTTTGGCAGCGCACGCCAGAATAGCTCGAAGATGGTAGATTTTTTTCTACTTACACTTATCGTCATATTTTGGACAAATTCACACAATATCTTTATAAATTGTAGCCTATTTGTTATTCTGATGTATAAGCTGTAATATTGTAAAGTTTCATTAAAATCCATTCAGTAGTTTTTACGTGAAAGAGTAACAAACATCCATCCATCCATACTTACAAACTTTGGCGTTTATAATATTAATAGGATAAACTCAAAAGTCTGAGAAATCCGTTTATGTGATGGGCTCAGTCTGCAATAGACTGCCAGATCGAGTCAGGGATGCTCACCTTATGAAAGTGTCTCACCGAAGCATTGTTTTATAATAAACATGAATTCTATAAATTTTATAATTTTGAATAATAATTTATATTTGTGTAGGAATAGAAGTAGTTTCAGCTACTTTCTGATGGAACAAGCATATGGCCTACCTGATGTTAAGTGGTAACCATCACCTATAACAGGGCATTGCTTCGTAGGTCACGCACGACAGGAACGTGCCCGCCCTACGATGCACTGCCCTGCGTCCATCAGCGTGCCTGTAATTTCACCGGCAACCACACTCTTCAAACCGAAATACAGCGTTGCTGCTTGGCGGCAGAAAAAGGCATAGTGCTTCCCCGGACGAGCCGTTTACATAGAGCTCTACTACTCTTGACTTGTAACAATGTTGTTATCAATAAATGTCTGTATTCCGTAGACTTGTCACGAGTTACGTAAGGACGAAGGATGTCCTTCGCAGGACCAATATCCGTTCACGTGTTTATATAGGAAAAAACCGAATCGGAAAGTATTTTCATTTCGGAGGCTTATCATGGATATTGAATATTCGTGTGAAATGAATGAATGAATGAAAATGCTTTATTGTACATGTCGCGGAAAATGCTTTACAAACGAATAAAATAGGAAACAAATAATAACAACTATAGATATGTATGTGATTTAAATTTTTAATTTCCTTTTATATGTTTATTCTTTGTGCTGTATAATATCTCAATGTTTTTAATTATTCATAGTTTTTATTTTATATGAAGGCAATTGAATTCGTTTTATATTAGATTTAATTAGTGTAATTGATGTAATTTACCGTTCTAATTAAATTAAAATAAAAAAATAAAAAAATAAATAAATGTACGATGGGCGGTCTTATCGCTAAAAAGCGATCCTCAGACAACCTTTGGAGAGGAGCCTATATAAATAAGATGGTTGGTTTGGGAAAAATTCAAGTGTACAAAAGGTGGGCTTAATGCTATAAGCATTTTCTACCTGTCAACCTTAACGGTAGATAATGATGTTGGATATTATTAAAAATAAACAGTTACAGACCTACTTAAAAATAAATGTAAAGTTACGACGGAAAAAAAACTCTTAAAAGCTTATTACACCTACCTCAAACATAAACCTGCAAATATATTTCAATAGTACACGAAATAGTAAAAAGCAGTGGTTTCGAGGAAATGGGTGAAATTGCAATGGGAGAAATAGCCTAGTTTAAAAGATAAATAAATAAATATTGGTGGACCTTCCACACAGCACTACTTAGCCCGAAACTAAGCGAAACTCTTATAATTTTATTTCTACAATATATTACAATACAGAGAACAAATATCGATGTTCATTACACAAATATTCGTTCTCAAAATAAATTAAATAATTTGATGTGATCATTGTCATCTTTTTGATAAAGACTTTTGTCTTTATTAGATTCATTTCCCATATTTTCGTTCTTTTCAGCGTGGATCGTGATGCGACAAGCGAAACCCATGAATGCAGATGATATTAAGACATATGATACATAAATGACATTTGCTTATCCTCAGAAGTCCACCGTAGATGTGCCCTATACATGTGGCATTGCACTGCGTCCATTACTCTGACACGTTACGTTGCAGCAGTATTATTATTATTATCTTTGATTTGAATTATTTGAATGAAATTAATGTGCATGATGTTGGAGACTCAAATAAATAAACAAATTCACCTTTGAATATATTATAGATTTCAAGAACGTATGAAATCAATTTTTCACATCAATTAATCAAAATTTCACTCGTAAAACGTAACAGAATTTAATCTAGCTGAAAGCGTTTTCAGTTAAACTATTTTCATTACAGGCGCAGCATGGAATAAAGCTTTGATGAGTATTAATAAAAGTTTCAATAGTTTCAGGATGCACTGGGCCACGTCCAGTTCGGAATGAAAACAAATAAACTGACCGTAACCTCCCCTCGTAGGTTTTACAGTTTCAGCATCTGTTCTATTCAGCATTTATTTGAATGAATAAACATTTCAGCAGGTTTTGTGGGATTTGGATATGGTTTTTTTTTTCAAAGTCTTTGACGTGTGCAAAGTTTGAATTCTTCGTTTTCGAAATTTCCATACAAAAGCTAAATTAATATTGTCTCAGAAATCCGTTAGGCAATAACCCTGATGTGTACGTGACCTTGGTACATACGCTATTTGCGTTTACTAATTGGTGGCAGTTCTGTTACCTATTTTATCTACAGTTCACAATTAAAGGTCAAAAACAGCTGTAAATAGGCCTGCTTCGTGTTGTGTTAGTTTCATTTTGGCGGAAAGTTTAAGAGGCATTTCATGAATGAAAAACTTCGAAATTTCAAACGTCTTATATCAATCGTTGCTCGCCATGACCTGTAGAATACCCTGCTTCAAGGATTGTAGGGGTATTATGTTACACGTTGTATAATATAATTATATATTATATTATAAATAATTATATATTATATTATAAATAATTATATATTATATTATAAATAATTATATATTATATTATAAATAATTATATAATTTATTATAAATAACCATTCAAAACCACGTAATTTCTCGTCCACGGAGCTCCAGGTAAAGCCGTTGCCTATTTTTCTTTGATTTACAAACCATTTTTATATCATATTTTTCAGACAAAACTGTTAAAAGAAGTAGAAATAAACATGATATTTTTATCAATTAAATCTTATTTTCCTGCTGTTATTTTTGGTTAGATAACAAACTCATTACCTTAGGAATGATAAAATTAACAAAAAAAAAATTGTTTAACTTACATGATGGTGATTCCGGTACCCCAAGTGTTGCTCTATCTCTGGACTCCCGCCTATCACTACTTTTTGATTTTATCTATATTAGAAGGGACATGAAAATACAATCAAAAAGACATTGATTTCTGTATTGTGCTTGTGCTAATCTAGCACTAATATTATAAACGCGAAAGTTTGTAAGCATGGATGGATGAATGGATTGTTACTCTTTCACGTAAACTTCTGAATGGATTTTAATGAAACTTTACAATAATATAGCTCATACATCAGAATAACACATAGGCTACAATTTATAAAGATATTGTGTGACTAATCCTGCGCAGACGAAGTCGCGGGCACCAGCTTGTCTAGCATAAAATCGCCCCAATCAATGTTTTAATTAAGCTGCTGCTGAATCAAAACAGTATTTTCTGAAATGTCACTAAAGTTCCTAATGATAACCAGAAATATTGCCGCAATAAAGTACGGTTCAGCTTATATATACTCATTCTGAAAACGGAAAATCAAGCACGCCCTGAAACGAGTCTTTGTATCGGCTGCCTCGTTATCGAGACTGAGTGGTCCAAGTTCTCAGAGTAATGGTGCATTCATGCAGAAAGCGGGTTACCGCAGGCATTCGGAAATATTCGGCGCTCCGTTTTATAGGCTAAATAAAACCGACCTTTACATATTGTAGATTATTTATGACAGCCTTCACAGCTCAGTTGGTTGTAGCTCTGCCTTCTGTGCCGTAGGCCGTGGGGTCAATCCCTACCGAGAACAAACATTTGTGTGATGAACATAGATGTTTGTTCTCTGTCTGGGTGTTATATAATATTATAAGTATGTGTTTAAAAAAATGTTTATAAGTAGTATATCAGCTATCCGGTTCCCATATGCTTAGGCTTAGTTTGGGGCGAGATGGTGCTGTGTGGGATGTCCACCAATATTTATTATTATTTATTTATTATATCGACAAGGGCTACCGTATACGTTTGCCGTATGGATCGATCGATGGAGCCGTACTTGTTTAGTAAGTTTGCTCAACTTTATGTTTTGGGTAAGGCCAATTAAGACCAATATACTTTGCTGGCTTCATCCAAAAGGAAGACATGGTAAATAATAATAATAATAATAAAGTTGTTTATTTGGACACAGATTATATACACGTTAGAATTTAAATATAAATGAAATACAGTTTAAAGAAGGCTAAGCTTATTTTAAATAAAAAGCTACGCCTTACGCTAATAATTTAGTTACACTTCAAGAAACATTATATAATTCAAATTACTTACTGTAATCTAGTAGTGCGCTAAGAACTGGACTAGATTGTCTGTATCCCGGCTCTTAGCACCCCCCAACGGACAATTTTTATGTACTGTGTATAGTATTAAAATCAGCCAATAATAGAATTAAATAAATAAATACCGGGAAACTAAATCACTTAACACAAAAATGAGTTAGAAATTTGTATATCGTGCACCTGCGACCAATCTTCTATAGTTTAACAATCCTCTCCATCCAAAGGTTGTCTTTCAGAGATAAGACCGCCCATTGTACTACTTTATTTTATATTTTAAGTGTTTTTTGTTCAGTTTGGTGAACAATAAAGTTTTTTTTCATTTCATTCATTCATTATCTTATTACAAATTTGTGCGTCGCAAAACGGTCTCTGACTCAGCATAAGTACAACTCAACCAGGTTGAAAAAAAAGGCTGTTCTTGCGTCAGAACCGTTCAGTGATGCCCAACTTAAGGGGCTGACAACCATCAAACAACTTCTCGCTCGCACGTTTCGACATGTTAAAAGATATAAAATCACTAAACTCATTTTCGAAAAATCGCATTCAACCATTTTGTGTGTAATCACATTGCACACAGCTTAGAAAAAAAATAATTTTGATTGATACATGTTTTCCTACTTAAAAGTTTGCTTATGTACGAAAACTAGTAAATCAAACTTTTGAGTAGGAAAACATGTATCGATCAAAATGTTTTTTTTACTAAACTGTGTGCAATATGATTGCACACAAAATGGTTGATTGCGATTTTTCGAAAATTAGTTTAGTGATTTTATATCTTTCAACATGTCGAAACGTGCGAGCGAGAGTCACATTAGCTCTTGTCTTCGCCTTAACTTATAAATAAATACTTACAAAAGAAAATATTTCGACACAACAGAATGTAATAGAAAAATATAAACACGGTGTTCCTTTTTTCTCACGTATACTATATACAATATTGACTACGTCATTAATTTTTGTTTTAAATATGAGGTACGGAAACATTGTAAAGGCAGGAAATTAATTGATGCTGACTACAAAGAAAATGTTAATACGTACCGCAGCTGCATATACTAAGGCGTAACTAAAGAGTATATGCAAGTAATACCTACGAGTTATTAATTCCATCACCTTAAGAAAGGCGAGGCTTTGAATTTATTATTAACTAGCTGGTGCCCGCGACTTTATCTGCGCAGGATTAGTATTTCGAGTAGCTTATATTAGCGTGGCGTAGTACATATGTGTAACTAGCGGTTTTGGCAGCGCACGCCAGAATAGCGCGCAGATGGTAGATTTTTTCCTACTTACTTGACACTTATCGTTATATTTCGGACAATTCACGCAATATCTTTATAAATTATAGCCTATGTGTTAGTTATTCTGATGTATAAGCTATATTATTGTAAAGTTTCATTATAATCCATTCAGTAGTTTTACCGTGAAAGAGTAACAAGCATCCATCCATCCATACTTACAAACTTTCGCGTTTATAATATTAATATTATATTTATATGATAAATTGAAAGCCTGCGATTGGCCAAAAGACAAGCCAGACTTGAAACTCACATGAAATACAATATCGGTAGACTATGTTTTCCGCGTAAATTTTGGCGTAAATTTGTCTGTCCTCATTTATTTCTCGGGGCAGTTTAAGTTGAAAATCTTTGTGCAGAATCAGATTTAACATTTTGGAAAGAGAAATCTTAAGGCGAGACTCTCACACCTCGTTTCACTCTATGAAGTGTTTGCAAAGTTGTAGTCCTGATTGAGAACATTGAAACTTTTCTATTTACGGGCTTTCTCACAATGTTTTCTAAATTTGATATTTATCACTAAAATGTTTTAGTTTTTTTTTATACATCTAGCTGACGAAACAAGAAATGGCCCACCTGATGTTAAGTGGTTACCATCACCTATAACAAAGCATAAGTCACGCACGATAGGAACGTGCCCTACGGTGCACTGCCCTGCGTCCGTCGTCCGTCAGCTTGAGGCATACTGATGTTAAGCGTCATGTGCCTGTAATAACACCGGCAACCACACTCTTCTAACCGAAACACAGCAACCCTGCTTGGCGGCAGAAAAAGGCGTGGTGGTAGTACTTCCCCGGACGAGCCCTTCACAAAGAGCTCTACTACTCTTAGAAGTAGAAGTAGAATTATCCATTCAGGTCATCAGCTTGATTCCTAATTTTTATCATAATATTAAAAATGCGTTTTATTTCGTAAATATAAACTCAAATGCCTTCGATAATTATTACTGACCGACTGACATAGTTCTCGAAAATAACAGGAAAACATTAATAAAATGGAAGAAAATATGAATAGCATCAAAGAGAAATACTTTTTATCAACATAATTATAAAGTAAATCAAAGTCAAAGTCAAAATGTATTTATTCAATAAAATCACAAGGATCACTTTGAAACGTCTTAAAGCTAGGTGATTCTAGGTGCCAGTTCCACGCGACCAAAGCCTAGAAGAACAGGCAACAAACTTACGGCTTGGTTCCTACCGTTCTTTTGTATGATCCTTTTACAATGTAATAATATTATTGAAGTTTAGTGAGGCATACAGAAAAAGGTAAACATAATCAAATTTAAAAGACAGCACACGCTACGCCTCAAACTAATAATACCTAATGCATAAATACAATCTATTAAATCAGAGAAAAATAAAAAAAAACACAC
Organism: Chloroclysta siterata; assembly: GCA_932294275.1. NCBI lineage: Eukaryota > Metazoa > Arthropoda > Insecta > Lepidoptera > Geometridae > Chloroclysta > Chloroclysta siterata. Next base: position 23,017,812 of record OW028588.1, read on the forward strand.
AATAGTAGGTACAGTACAGACATTGCAGACATGTTAGCTGCCTATGGGCAGAGCGAACGAGACATCGGGCCACGCATTTTTATCAACAATATAGCTATCTAAAGTATAATAAGCTTTCCTTATTAGATTATTCTTAATGTACACTTTAAATTTTCTAATAGAAGACCGGTGGTCCAGTGGCAGTGACCTTGACCATTTCTTTTTTTTAATACCACCCAATGGAAAGCGGTTACCGAAGCCTATACATAGGCTTCTCACTCAGACCATTAGCAGCCTTCCTATGAAACTTCATCTAAAAATATATACGGCCTTACTACAAAAAATCTGTCAAACGATAAACTATTCTTAAACTATCGCCATCTCTTACCAATGCGTAATGGCAAACAGAGACAGCGCTAATTTTAAGCATTATTTAAAGCACCATTTTATTGTATGAGGGTTAATGTTTCTGTTTTCATTTTAATAGACACTCGTTATAACACACAAATTATTTAGCCATTTAAAATCTGGTAGCTGGCAACAAAACGTGTGGAGAGGGCCTCATCCTACTTCGCAAAGCGGTGATCCAACAAAATTGGTTCTAAACGCCTTCTGTCTTGATAATAATAGGTTTTGACGCCTCTACATAATGCAAAATAATGTTGATCTTGTCAAAGACGTCGCTAACGGTTTACTTTGCCATATTAGAAAAGTAGACTCGATTCTTGAATCAATCCAATTTAGGAGTTTATTAGAGATGTCACCTGATGAGCAAAAAATGAGTCATGGCATGAATACTTGCACGTCGCACCTCTAGCTGCGATAAAAATATTAGGAAACATGTTTGAGTGAATGAAAATATGTAATATGTTATCAAAAATAGCAACCTTTATAGAAATACACAAAAAAATGTAGAATTTTGGCGCATCAGAAGATCGGAATTTATCGGTTATAGTGTTTTAAAAAAAATGTACAATCTCTAGTCTAGACAATTGCGCTTGCTCGGGTCTTTTTTTTTAGACAACTAGCTGATGGAACAAGCAATTGACCGAAAATGTTTAACATTTAAAAAAAAAATAGTAACCATTTTCTTTAAAACAAATGACGGCCGACTTGACTATGGACTGACTTGACTTGACTTGACTGCTAAAAAGTATTCAATACAAATCACTTGACAATGGCAAGATTGTCTGTACGAATGACGGACCGGAGCCATAAATTGAGAGAAGAAAGAAGAATAGTTCAAAACTTTTATTAGTTCAAAGCCCCAATAGGGTAGTTTCGATGCGTAGCCGTGTATATTCGTAGCACCTGCAGTTGTGAGTTGTAGCAAGCTACGCCATGATGGCTACAGCATGCAAAACTTAGCTTCTTCTTCTTCCGTCATATATGGCTCCTGTCTATCATTTTGATAGATAGATAGATAGATAATGCTGTACACAAAGGAAAAATAAATAAATACAGAAACATCAAAAATGTAGGTGTAGGTGTATGTAGGTAATGTAGGTATCGCTAAAAGCAATCTCTTCCAGACAACCTTTGGATGGAAAGGATAAAACGAAAATCCGAAGGACGGCGTTTGATAAACAATCTCACCAGTGGTAAGACAAGTGCAATAATTAAGAAGTTTTCAGTAAAGTCAGTCATTAACGTCAAGTCCGGCTGTCGTGTTTTGTAGAAAACAGTGGCGGTTTCTTAAAAAAATGTTGAAATCAGGATTCGCATTATACACCTTCGTTCCCACTTTGTGCAAGGAGGACCCTATTTTAGAAGGCTCATTAAAAGCCCAAAGTTAATTAGGATTTCTGTTTATTTAATTATGATCTACGTTTGTTAAACAATGTACGTTCTACCTTTCGCTAAATAAACGTTTATTTAATTATTTATTATCAAACATATTGTTTCAACACAAAATGTTTCCTAGAATTTAAAAGGAAAAGTAAAATTCAAGAACAAAATACTTCAGCAACAAGTGACCGAAATAACCGATACAAGGGCCGTACTTTGCCTCGGAAAAATGTAAACAAAACCCAGCCCACATGCTCTAGAATATATGGTTTCGGGTCCACAGAGTGGAAATAAAAGAGTTGTAGCATGAATACTGAATGAGGCTTAACATTTGTATGCCTCAAGATGACGCTAGGCAGCGTATCGCAAATCGCGTTCCTATCGTATCGACTTACGAGGCAATGCTTTGTTATAGTTTGTTTAGTTGTCATTTCTCTCTCTCTCTCCCTTGTCGTGTCACTAGTTTCTTTCGAAACAGTGTGGTGAAAGGATTTTAAGTGCACCTCAAGAGGCGTCATTTGTTAAGGCGTTTTAATGTGGGGTACTTAACTGTCGTCAATTTTGATACCTACATTTCTTGTTCTAAAAATGTACGTTATTGGCTGTATGCTTAAAACCTAAGTATTTACATTGTATCTTATGAGCTGTGGAGTTTGTTCAAAAATAAACAAAATAAAAATAAGAATAGGAGATGGTTACCACTTAACATCAGGTGGGACATACGTTAGTTCCATACACAAGTTCAAAAAAAAATAGAGGAAAAGGCTCTAGGTTGATTTTGACATCTTGATATTTTACAAAAAGTATCTCCCCAAAAAACCTAGTCCAACGTGAACAAGCCTAGAAAAAAGGCAAGACAATTATGGCTTGGGTCCTACTGTATTTTAGTATGATCCTTTTTTTCAAGCCCATCAGATACTGGGCTGATGGCTGATCACGTGACTTTGTTGCAATCAGTTTCTGTTTGTAATAAGTAAATATGATGGCTAAGCGGTTACATTTTAGCTGCAGTTGCTAACAAAGTTGGATTACAACTGGTGTTTCCATTGATGGATAATCGCAAAACTTTCATATTGTTTTATATACTTATTGGTTTCATATAGAAACTGATTGAAACAAAGTTGAGTAATCACCCTGATACTTGTTCGTACTTAGCACCATTTGTTCATACACTTCGTGAGCTATCCAGTGTTTTCTCTCTTAGATTATAGCCATTTGCTTAGGGCTGGGTACGAGGGAAGCCAATATTTCGGAAAGAAGATAAATGATGTAGTTTTAGGAAGGTTTCGGCTTCTAAGAATTAGCTTGGGGAAACCAAGATTCCAATGATGGTGCAAAATGGTAATATTACAGTGAAAAAAGATGGGACAAAATATGTTGAAACTCCGGATTTGTTAATAAAACAAAACTACTAAAATAAACTATTTATATTTAGACTAAAAAATATATTCCTATTACTTACTTGAAAAATATAACAGTATTCTTAAATATACATGTAAGTAAGTATGAGTAATTTATCAGTTACTAGTTTGGGGCTAGATAGTGCTGAAAGAATTATATTTATTTATACATGTTAAGTAAATATTTATTTAAATATTGTACCTACCTAAAACGAACTATATTTGATTAGAATAATTGTATAAAAACAACTACTTAATAAATCATTATACCCTTATCTCTGAAAAAGGGCTGCAGAACCTTTACAAAACAACTAGCAAACACCATCCGTGAGGTACTTTATTTGGTTAACTGTAAATGGGACACTCTTTAACCCACTTTCGTCCCCTCGTGTTATCCCTTCCGCTCGAACTATGGCTAAATATCCATTATTTAGCTATTACATCAGGTGTATTATACTTCTTGTACCTCTATATGTATAACACATTGCGTAGGTACTTCTTCTTGATAATTTTTTTATACAACTAGCTGATGGAACAAGCAGATGGCCTACATGATGTTAAGTGGTAACCATCACCTATAACAAAGCATTGCCTGGTAAGTCACCCACGATAGGAACGTGCTCTACGATGCACTGCCCTGCGTCCATCAACTTGAGGCATACAGATGTTAAGCCTCATGTGTCTGTAATTAAACCGGCAAACTCTTCAAACCGAAATACAGCAACGCTGCTTGGCGGCAGAAAAAGGCGTGGTGGTAGTACTTTCCCAGACGAGCTGTTAAAACTTACTCTTACTTGTCTTCCTGGATGAATCTTAGATGAAACTGAAAAAAACAGAAACAGCTTCACGATTTTGCACCCCAGGCACGGTAGATATCCCCTCAGATCTCCTGGTACCAAGTACGAACTTCAGATTATTTGAAGACGTCTAAGGGGGTAGTCAGAGGTATGTTCAACATTTGGCACATACTCACATTTTGCAGTAGTTAGTATTCCATGCGTGACCGGTTGAAAGCTCATCGCCGCTGAGCATAGCTATAGCTAGCTAACGTAAGTTATCTAAAAAAATCGCTTGCTGTATTGATGTTTTGGCTAAAAACAAACAAACCATCCAAGATTGAACACAAAAAAAATTGTAACACTTTGTAGCAATTTGTTGGTGTTTCAAAATTTGGCACTATAAAATAGTCCTGCTATAGATTTGAAGCTGCGTCTCAGTTCATTTAAAAATGCCCACGCTAGGCAACTCTAGTCTTATCCATTCTAGTGAGTTGCATTGTAACTTGTCACTTTTGGCAACATCATTACTTGCTGAGTTAACATGAAAAACGAAAAAACTAAATTTCATCTTCATTGAAATTTGACACTTGCGAGGCTTCTCGTTTGCGCTTGCGACTCTACCGCTAAAACTCAAGAAAAAAGTCCTGGACTCCTGTATATTGCCATGTCTCTCCTACGGTTGCCAAACCTGGATATATAACAACAATATAAAAAACAAAATACAAGTATGTCAAAGATCAATGGAACGAAGTATTTTAAACATAAAAAGGAAAGACAGAAAAAGAAACGCAGACATAAGACAAACAACAAACGTTATAGATGCTTTAAAACATTGCAAAAAGCAAAAGTGGAAATGGGCTGGCCATGTTGCACGTATGGAAAATGACAGATGGATCAAAAAAGTGGCAACCTGGACAGGACCACACAATAAAAGGAAACGGGGAAGACCGAAAGAGAGATGGATGGACGAGATAAACAAAGAGGTGGGCGAGGATTGGATGAATAAGGCAAAAGATAGAGACGCTTGGAGCAAAATGGAGGAGGCCTTTACTCGTTGAGAGGTCCTTAAAATTAACAATAGGTACATAGTTTTATACAAATTATTAATTGCATGTTTAATTTGAGTAATCAAATTCAATAATAATAATGTATTTCGTAAAATATATTTCGTAATTATTATCAAAAATCTAATACTTATAAAAATTTATCGTAATCTAATTGAAATTTAATTTGATTATAATTTGATTTAATTGTAGTTTAGTTTAATTGTAACTAATTTAATTGTAATTTGATTTAATTGAAATTTAATTTAATTGTATTTTTTTAATTTTTGTTAATATTTTATCTTAGGTAATAAGGAAATAAAAGAGGTTTATTATTATTACTTGCTGAGTTAACATGAAAAACGAAAAAACTAAATTTCATCTTCATTGAGTTACACTTGCGAGGCTTCTCGTTAACCCGTTCCACAATCGAGTTGGCACTGCCTCACCCCGCAGTGTAACTCATAACAATTTTCATTCTAGATTGCTGCTGTTATACGTCCAGAAATACCCAGCAATATACATTAATCCGTGTTACGTCGGCTCTCATTGAAAACGCCCGAAAAGGAGTGGTGTCTGGAGGAATTAGGCCATCAATCTCCTACGGATAGCTATTTGGATGATGTCACCACTCCTGTCGATCAAGTCGGTCGCTCGGCACTTCATTCTAATGTTTTGAGGACGGAGTAAACAATTAAATCAATGGAAATGGGAAACGACAGTCTCGCAAATTTGATCGGCAAACAAAACATGACCCAAAAATTTTACTCTGTGTGTTTACTCTATTCTGGTGACGTAGTTTTTTAGGACACCCTAAGGCCGCTTTGGTAAAGAGAGAAATGATTTATTGATATCGGCATCTTAACAAATTCAAATTCTTTATAATAATAAAATAACATTACAGAAAATTCATTTTCCAATACGTTATTCTATTTATGACTAGGTATAAGTAACTTATTTAAACTAAGTATTTACAAACATTACAAACGAATCACATGAGATCAAGATAACAAAAAATATAAATAAAGCTAAAAGAATACATATACAAATAAACCCTAAAATTATTTCTAATAAAATAAAAATATCTACCGACAAGTAACAATATTAATCTCTAATACTATAAGAATCAAAGTCCTGACTGACTGACTGACTGACTGACATATAGACAACGCACAGCCTAAACGGCTGGTCCTAGAGACTTGAAATTTGAAGAGTACATAGGTCTTATGGCGTAGAGGTGTACTAAGAAGGGATTTTTGGAAATTCAACCCCTAAGGGTGTAAAAAGGGATGAAAACGTTTGTATGAAAAATTGAATTCCTTGAACCTACAAATTTGAAACTTGGAGTACATATACTTCAAGACAAAAAAATAGGAAATTCATTTTTAGTTTTTTTAAACTACCCTTAATAAGTGTGCTAAGGGATGTAAAAGTATGTATGGGAGTTTTTTGACCGCTGGTCCTTGAGACTTGAAATTTTAAGAGTACATAGGTCTTATGGCGTAGAGGTGTACTAAAAAGGGATTTTTGGAAATTCAACCCCTAAGGGTGTAAAAAGGGACGAAAACATTTGTATGAAAAATAGTATTCCATGAACCTACAAACTTGAAACTTAGAGTACACATACTTCAAGGCAAAAAAATAGGAAAGACATTTTTAGTTTTTGAAAACTACCCTTAATAAGTGTGCAAAGGGATGTAAAAGTTTGTATGGGAGTTTTTTGACCGCTGGTTCTAGAGACTTGAAATTTGAAGAGTACATAGGTCATATGGCGTAGAGGTATACTAAGAAGGGAATTTTGTAAATTCAACCTCTAAGGGTGTAAAACGGGTTGAAAACGTTGGTATGAAAAATTGTATTCTTTGAATCTACAAACTTGAAACTTGAAGTACATGTACTCCAAGGCTAAAAATTAGGAAAGGCATTTTTTTTTAAAACTACCCTTAATAAGTGTGCAAAGGGATGTAAAAGTTTGTATGGGAGGTTTTTGACCGCTGGTCCGAGAGACTTGAAATTTGAAGAGTACATAGGTCTTATGGCGTAGAGGTGTACTAAGAAGGGATTTTTGGAAATGCAACCCCTAAGGGTGTAAAAAGCGATGAAAACGTTTGTATGAAAAATAGTATTCCTTGAACCTACAAACTTGAAACTTGAACTAGATGTAGGTTCACCAATGCTAAAAACTAGGAAAGGCATTTTTAGTTTTTTAAAACTACCCTTAATAACGAGATATTACATGTCTGAACCTAATGAGCGGGGAGAGACGATTGGCGACGCTACATACAAACCCTTCGCGTCAGCCCGATTGCAAGTACCTGTGTGTGGCTAGCCGCCACAACAGTTTGATTTTCGAAAACAACCCCTAAAACGTAAACCTCCTTCGTTGCGCTCGAGTAAAAAGGATACAACGAGGCGTCAATGTTTGTAAAGGACTTTCTAAAAACGAGAATCTTGAGTTGGTACAAAGAGATCTGAGGGTATCTACCGTGCCTGCATGGGGATCAAAGTCGTGAAGCTGTTTTGTTTCGTTTGTTTTTGGGGTAGAAACTAGGAACAAATGAGTACATATTTTCTGTGTAAGGTTGTGTAAGGTATTTGTCATGTTTGTGCTAAACTCAGTACCTATACCTACCTACCTAATATAGGTAATGTACGCCTATAGGTATCTCTTATACCTACGTAGGAATTTAGAATCCTACCCTAATAATATACAAATCAATGCGAAAGTTACGATGTTTGGATGTTTGTGGCTCAATCACGGCTCACCACTTCAACGCGTGCGAAGCCGCGGGAAGCCACTAGTCTTATATATACTCGTATAGGTACATAAGAAACTAGAAAACATGTATGCCTACCCTACATCTTACCAGCACAAAACATTGGATCGGTTAGAAACAACCAAAAAAGCTACGCCAAAAGAGTTTCATCTCTCGTCATGTACCTAATAACTGTCTAAATTAATTGAGAGAGCTTGACATTTTCATGAAAATCGACTAAAGATACGGGATACCGAATCTAGCCTAATAAATCATGTATAAAGTGAAAACACAGTTCAGAATGGATTTATAGACGGCTTAATTCGAATTGGCATAAATCCGATTGTCATCTTATCGAGTGATAGATCGTTTAAGCCCATTTCTATTTGAAACTTTGCCTAAATTGAACTAGTTAAATCATTGGAGAAATAAATAGTGAGTTCTATAAAGGTTGTGGGGGCTCCACTAGCTATGACCGATGACACTTTTGTCATTTGTTTTTGAAATAAATCTGACAGTGACACGTCCTAATATTGTATTTGTTTTATTCTGTGATTTGGAGCAACTGAAAATGCTGTTTATTCAATGCTAGAATAAACTAATATGTACTTCAAATACGTAGTAAAATAGTGCTGCTCTGTGACCTGTGGTTGAGCTTAGTAATTCAACCAACCAGGATTAAACAAGTGGGGAAACGATAAAAAAAAATTGAAGATCGTCAAAATGCCCACTGGTGGGTACAGCTTAGTGGGGATTATGACAATAAACCAAGGATACGTATCAGGCTATATAATTTTATGTCCTTGTAATTATTGTCATTTTTTTCATCATCAGGTGCGACTCTTATTACTTATTCCCCTATTTACGAGACGCTGGGATAGGGTTTTGTTGGTTTGCCCAGCACATAATATGCACCACCCTCACAGCGGAGTCTTAATCCACAGGAAATATGTGGTCGATATGTGCGGAGCGTTATAGCCTCATGATATTTTCCTTCACCGCTTGAGAGCATTGCATTGCGCACAATAATTTTCGATTTAAAAAAATCCATAGAATAGAATAGAATAAATGTTTATTTAGCATAATACAATAGCAAAAGACTAAAAAGTCTCATCAGTCCGATGATTTTCAGGCTTAGGCAGGACCAAATCATCGGACTACTGATACTAGGGGGAAAAAGTTAAAAGGGTAGGTAACATTAAGGATCAAATTTTGAGCGGCTTAAGAGACAACAGTAATAGTACCTATACTAAAAAGGTTTTCAGCTTAGCATAAACGTTGGGTGTGTTACCACTCCACGCTGATTTTCAGCAGAAACCATAGGTCCAAATTCATTCACGACTGGATTCAAACACGTGACCTAAAGATTGGTAAGGGTCTCTACCACTAGACTATCAGTGCAAAAGTACCTACATCCTGAAGTATTCAGTAATCCGCAATCAAGGGTCTCTTGAGGGCGCTTTCACAATTTAGGACCCGATTGCCGAAGCGTGCCTTATCGCAAGTTTTAGTCTTGTACCTCTGATTACGGTAAATGGCTGCTATATTCGAGGGGAAGAATACAATGGCGACCTCTAGGTTTTTGTTTTAAACAACTTCCGTTTCCTTTTTGAAACTTTAGCTGGTTAAGTACTCTCCAGAGGGTATATACAACGTGTTGATGAAGTTATGTAGGGAAACAAAGAGCGTGTATTTAGACCAAGCACTGGAATACTTTGACGTGTGCAACGGTTGAATACATCGTTTTCGAAATTCCCATAGAAAAGTAAAATTAATATTTTCTCAGAAATTTGCAACAGCCCTGTCTGTGTACGTGTCAAGGTCACACGCACGCGCGCTTCTATCTAGGAAAAAGAAAAACAACGATAACCTACGAGATAATTTGAAATACTTACCTTTCGGTAGGTAGGTACGCCGCCAATCCCCTGACACGATATTTTTACTGGTTCCTATGGATTTTGTCATTATTTACTGGCTATAATAACACTGGATAAAACTGGATTTTGGTAAGTTTGCGAGATTTCGCACGACACAGGCTTCAAACTTCACACTAAACCATTACCTCGTAGGCACTGCTCATACACACACAGACTGACGACGGCTTTTTACATAACTCACCATTTTATCACGTTTGATGACATTTTCTCAACAAAACAATGTACAACAACGCATGTAAACACAAACAGGGTGACCATCTCAAAAGTGGCGGTTCTACCACACACCTGCCAAAAAATCTGTCAAAATCTACCAAGCTTGACGATAAAAATACCAAAAATATGACTTCATACCATCTCCTTCGTGGCTACGGAATAAATTAAATACCTACATTACATTCAGTTACTATCTTTTGATCGTTTGTAACGGTTTGCAGTTATCTAAAACGAGATAGAAGTTGTTTAGAAACCAAATCAATAACGGTAAAAAAGAATAAGAAGTTTCCAGTTCGGTAAAAAATAAATATTATTTCATTAAAAATTCAAACTAATAAGATTTTTCTTGAAATATTTAAAATCTGCCAAATGGTAGAAATCTGCCACAAATGGTAACACTGATCGGCGGCCGTCGGCCGTCCTGATTGTATATGCGTTTTTAAATGCAACCAATGACAGACAGGTTAGTCAAAGATTAAATAGGACAGACTAAACACTTCCCAAAATTGCAGTTGAATAATTTTGTCGTGTCAATGAACCATGGTGGTAAAGTAACATGTTACAATTTAAAGAACTATGAATATCATAAACATTGGTTTACGACATCTAGTAATTAAACAAAAATAAATATTCTATTAAATATTGAGTACGTAGCCACGTAGGTACCTAGTTACTGAATAGGTATTAGTACCAAAGATCTCAGAGAATGTTTACCGTGACTAGGGATTACAGTCGCGAAAATATTTATTTTACATACCAAGATCTTTAAAAACAGCAACATCATTATTAGGTAGGCACATTACTTGGTAATTGGTGGCAGTTCTGTTACCTATTTTATCTAAGGTTAACAACTAGAGGTCAAAGAACAGCTGTAAATAGGGCTGCCTCATGATGCGTTTAGATTCATTTTAGATAAAAGTTTAAGAGGCATTTCATGAATGAAAAACTTTGAAATTTTAAAAGTCGTAGAACAAAAGTTGTTCGTTATGACCGGTAGAATATCCTGCTTTCGGATCCCTACAATTCTTAATAAACACGTTGTATATAACATTCTTTATTATACACTAGCGGCCTGTCCCAGCTTCGCATGGGTGGTCATAAATTTTTTGAACATATTAGGATAAACTTAGACCGTGGGTTCGAGCCTCGCGTCTACTTATTTCATACATTTGCACGCCAGAGACTGAAATCGCACCCCGAGCGTGACCCGTGGACCCGTTAACGTTTTTAATTTCGTCATATCTTTTGAATGGAATGTCCGATTTAAAAAATTTAAGAAGTAATCTATAGGTATTGAAACCGTCTTAATTATGAAAAGATTTATTTGGATAAGGATTAATACCAAGGTACAAATAAAGAATCTTTTCTAGCGGCGGCATTTCAATTAATTTTTTATAATAAAAAAACACTTATTGTGACATAACTATAATAGTTAGACATATGCTGTCGCGACATTTTTTGTAGATAATGACGTGTTCTACAAAATCGTAGTACATTATTTTGTTCTATCATCAATAGTTTTCGCCGCGCACGCGATGTAAGGTTTTTGGTTTCCACCTTGGGTTACATTATTGGAGTTTTAGTAAGGATCCCTGATTTTTTTGAAAAAATAATATAGCCTATGTTACTCAGGGATAATGTAGCATTCTAATGGTGAAAGAATTTTTGAAATCGGACCAGTAGTTTTTGAGCCTATTCGTTACATACAAAAATACAAAAATACAAAAATACAAAAATACAAAAATACAAAAATACAAAGCTTTCCTCTTTATAATATTAGTGTAGGTGTAGATGTAGAAGTGTAGATGTAGATAGTGTAGATAACGAATAAAGCGAATAATACATAGCGTTTTTGTTCTTAGCGTGGTAGCAATGGGCAAGACATATATTGCGAAAACCAATAAAATGGGGAATAAAGTTTCTTGTATGGAGACAACGGGATGAAAGTCAAAGCATAGGACCCCAACCGATGGACCGACTTTGTAATGATAGCGGGAAGTCAGTGGATGGAAAGGGCTCAGAATCGTTCCTGGAAATGTAGGTATAGATAAGAGAGGCCTGATTCCGGCAGTGCATTTTTTCGGGCTGAAGATGATAGTGATTTACTCAAGTCCAGACTTCTGCAGTTTTTTAATGAAGATTATTTTTTGAATATACAAAGCCTAGATCGACATCTTAACAAATAACGACATATTGAAATCGCGAGGAGATTTTCATCCTGGAAATCTATTTTTTTTTTTATATAATTAGCTAATGGAACAAGCAGATGGCCCACCTTATGGTATGTGGTAACCATCCCCTATAACAAAGCATTGCCTCGTAAGTCACGCACAATAGGAACGTGCCCTACGATGCGCTGCTCTGCGTCCATCAACTTGAGGCATACAGATCTTTAGCCTCATGTGCCTGTAATTACATTGGCATACATACAACAATCCAAAATAAGACTCTAAATTCGTATAGAGATTGATGACATAATAATATGTAGGCAATTAACAGGAACATAATGTTTTGGATGGTATAATGCAATAAAAGTTTCAATAATACATTTGTAGTTAAAATGTTAGCACGGTGGAGGGCCTTGGTTTGTCACTTCCAATTTATCGGTGAGCCCAGCTGAAAGCGTCCACGAAATATTATGAACCAAATCCTGTACCTATAGGCGACTTATATTCAGTTGGACTTCTTCAGGTTTCTTAGAGGCAGTTCGATAGTCTACTGGAATAGAATTACTCTACTTTATACTGTTAAATATGTTACACCGGCAGCAAATCTGAGCACTCGAGTTAGTTTTCATTAAAATAGCAGTTCATTAATACAGTACACATCTTAGATTACCTATTGTAGTTAAATTATTTTTTTGCGATGGGTGGACGACGATGTCTATTGGGATAGTATAGTAATATTATATGCCCGAAAGGGGTAGACTGTTGGAAAAATAACCTCTGTAAGGTCTATTTACACAGTTTTACAATATTATTCTTATTATTACTAGTTTACTATCTTTTTACGAAAAGGTCTCGACTGAGCGAGAAATATAATGGAAAATACAAATTCGATGTCAGTTTCAGTAGTGATCAAGATCGTGCTTATATTTTGCTCGATATATCATCCATCAGTTCATACTAAGATCTAATCCCCCATTTTTTTCCGGAATTAATTCTATACTCAGAAAATATCCTTTGTGCATCATTACTTGGTTCTAGTAACATAAAAAATAGCTTCTCCGATTAAAATGCTGTTTCCGAGAAATAGACAGACGAGATCACCTCACGTTTGAGAAAAGTTGATGAAGATTATTAGTTTTTCCTCGAAGGCAACCTTGAAGTTACCTATGTGACTTTGTTATATTTTTCTCACGGATAAATACGTAACTAGAGTACCAAGTAGGTACATTATATCAGCAATATTTCTTTTTAATCTAAACCCGAGTAACTTCTCTCAATATCCGATTCAAATCTCAATCTCAAATAGTATCAGAAAACTTCTGATAAAATTACAATTAGTCTTAGATACATCAAAGAATCAGGTGTCCGTATTTGGTACTAAGATATCTTATGGGACATCTACCGTACCTGGGGATCAAAGTCAAATATTTCAGTTTTTTGATCCAGGTTACGAACAATATTTGTTCTAAATATCATTCCGATCGGTTTAGTTAGGGCACGATTCAGCCACAAACATCGTAACTTTCGTATTTATTTATTATTAAGGTACCCGAACATAAACTCATAACAATGTTATTACAAAACTGTCGACTGACCCAACTACCAAGCTATGGTACTGTTAGTTATTCGCCCACATGTTTGCAAATAAAGTCACCGAATTCAGGTGACCCTCCGGGAAAACTCGTTACGTACATAATTATTGTAGGGCATATAAACCGAAAGGGTCGCGGTCAAACAGAAATTAATAAATATGGGGACGGAATGATAATAAATTCAGTGCTGGAATTAAATTTTCAAAGGTCGTGGACTGTATTTCTGTGTGTTATGTTTCGTTATTACGTTTCACGAATGAGTTAGATGTAATGTCATTTTGAATATATATCGCAGTATGCTTGTTAAAAATTATAAAAGGTTTTTTTTATAATTTTCGTTTCTTAGAAGGTATAATGAAAAAATGATATTTTGACTTTTTCTGTCAACTGAAGTCGCAGGCATTTTAGCACCATAGCAATCAGTGTAGATGATGACAGGACCACAGGACCTGTAAGTACAAAAACACTGTTTGTAACTTCTGGGTGTTATTATAAATTATAAGTAAGTATTTACAAAAAAATATATTATATCAGCTATCTAAATATATCGCCTTTTTCTGTCGCCAAGCTTTGTTGCTGTGTTTCGGTTTGAAGAGTGTGGTTACCGTTACCCTTAGTACCCTATAGACATCTTTGAGGAATCTTGAGTTGGTACTTAAATATCAATTTTAAGAGTAGTAGAGCTCTTTGTTAAGGGCTCGTCCGGGGAAGTACTACCACCACACCCTTTTCTGCCGCCAAGTAGCAACGCTGTATTCGGTTTGAAGAGTGTTTGCCGATGTCTGCACGCCTCCAGTTGATGGACGCAGGGCAGTGCATCGTTGGGCACGTTCCTATCGTGCGTGACTTTAATGCTTTGTTATAGTTGATGGTTACCACTTAACATCAGGTGGGCCATCTGCTTGTTCCATCAGCTAGTATAAAAAAACAGAGGGGATATTTAAGGAACGCGAGCGGTGTCCCAGACGGAAGTATATCCTTCATCAAATCAAAACATGACAAAATTAACCTCAGTTACAATATCCATTCGGTAGCAACCTAACGAACGCATGAATGTTAACAAACGACATCTGTTGGACGCTGAAATTGCGCTTTGCACATGAAACAGCTGGCGGACGTCAAATGAATAGGGTTGTAACTGAGAAATTAAATCATAGAACTTCCTTCTATGCACATTCCTTTTTAGTCCAAGCTGTTCGTTTATGGAACTCATCGCCAATCTTTTTAAAGTGATCCTATAAAATATAGCCGTATTCAAAGCTGAAGTCAAGAACTTTTATACCTTAGTCATGATTTCCATCATCATCTGATTTGTTCAAATATTTGAACGTACCTCTGTCTACTACCCTTAGACATGCTCAAAGAATCTAAAAGTGGTACTTGGTACTAAGATATCTACCGTGCCTGGAGATAAAAATTACGAATTTGTGATTTGTCCTAAAACCTAACCTAACCAAAATTCTTATTTTAAGCTCCTCCCCATCCAAAAGTATCTGGAAGAGATCACTTTTTAGCGATAAGACCGCTCTTTGTACATATCTATCGTTGTTATTTTTTGTTTCCTATTTTGTAAGTTTGTAAGGTGTACAGAACACATAAAGAAATGTGTATAAAAAAGAAAAAAAAATCCTGTAGAATATTTATCAAGTGGAGATCAACCGTTTATTTCGGGTGAGGATAAAATTATTATTTTCTAAGGTTTCTTTTTAATGTAGGATTTATCTCTGACAGCCCTATTCCCTATTGACCGCACTCGACATTATGAATGGAATGGACACATGTGCATTTGTGTCATGTCATTGGTCAATGTATGAGTCGAACAAGTGTTTATTGTTACATTACGTTCCGTTTTCAATTCATAAAATAGGTTCATAAAAACTATATATTACAAAACAAAAGAAAATTAAGAAAATCATAGAAAAATATTGCTGCCTCTAGTAATATTATACTTTCGAAAACAAGAAACTTTTCCTGTCAAGAATATTTAACTGACCGATATCGTTGCTTTGTGTTGGTCGGAACCGCCCTCAAATGTTAATTTTGAAAGAGAGATAATGGTGTCAATTCTGTTGTTTAATTTTCCTAATTTAACCTAATTTGACAGCACTAAAAATATTGCCGTCCCTTTCTAAAAGACCGAAACAACAAGGACGGCTATAATTTTTAGACCTGTCAGATTCGATCATCGACAGAGATCGACACCAGTAATTAGTTAAAATTTGACTATAATATATTAATGCGAAAGTTACGATATTTTTGTGTTTGTGACTCTATCACGCCCTTACTGCTGAACTGGTCGGGATGATACTTAGAACAAACATAGTTGATAACTTGGATTACCGAAAAAAATGCAAAAAAGGGGTAGACATATGAACAAAACCAATAAAGGAGAAACGCCTGCGCAAGTGAAGCTGCGGGCGGCAGCTAGTGTCATATATACAGCAAAGTACTACAAGCCATCGTGTTTTCAAAAGTATCGAATTTATAATAGTAGGCAAAGTCGAACGAAACGAAAATCTATGAAAAGTCGTCGATAAACGATTAATTGCATAGAAATTTCCTAAAGTCGACTCTCCGCTATTACCTGTATTGAATACTGCAAAAATCGGCAAAGTGCGAAAGTCGGCACTAAGCTCCTAAATCAAATAAAAAGCCTTCGATGATCTTAATACTTTTTCATCGGAATCATCACAATTAAATCCATGTAGACCATACCTAGTAAAAAAGGGAAAGCCATTTTTAACCTTATAAAAGAAATAACTGTTTACATAACTTTTTTTACAAAACTATTATCATTTTCTGAGAAGGGTTGAGTTTTAAACACTTTGTGTCAAAGGGAAAATTCTACAAAATAATATAAACTTGGTAAAAAATATAATTTAAGTACGCTTCCTACGGGTTCGAATCAGTCTATTCGGCTTAAAGATCTTTATAATTATTAAATATACTCATAGAAGGACTTTACATTCCACTTACAATGAGTCTTCATACAATTTCTAGTAGGTAGTTAAAAGATAAGGTTGGTAGTCAGCTAGTAGGTAAGTGCTTAATGTTAGATACATTTTCTAAGGGTTGTAGGTAGAATTATTAAAGTTTAGAGTAAGAGTGAACCAAAATGTAGGCAAACACTATAAAACACATTTAAAACAAAAACAAGTTTACTTATAAGTTTTAAGTTTACCTACATAAATAATTTGGCAGGAAAACATATTACTATACAAAAACTAAACTCACTATACAAGGTGTAAAGTCATGTACGACATTAAATTGAAACACGTACTCCTAATTGCATTTTTAGATTTTAGGAGTTGGTTTTATCAAAAAAGCCTGAATATTTATCGAGATATCGATACTTTTCCAATAAATAATTTCTATGCAACCTGTATCTCTAATCGCCGGTGATGAGGTCAAATTTCCGGGGTCATGAAGTCATGTGACTCATCAATCAAACGAAAAAAAGGACAGAGATATCATATTTATACGCGTTAGACCGCATAAGAAACATATTTGTGCGCTCACATTGTAAAATTTCGCTGTGCGACAAGGACAGATATCATTCCGCTTACGTGTGTGATAGAGACAGATAGGTACGTAGCGCGCCCCACTATGTGCCACGCTGCCGCCCGGTGGCCAGTGAAAGACATTATTATTTAGTAAACAATCGCCTTGGTAGCGACCTAGACATATCTAATTTTGAAAATTGTAAATTCGTGTTATTACTCGTGACTAGTGTCTAGATTTGGTACCGCGAAATAGACTTTTTGTGTGAGTGTGTGTGTCTTGTTAATGTCATCAAAATGCAGAACTTGTATTATGAAGGGAAAGATAATTGTGAAACTAGGCATACAAAACAAACTCTAGAACAGTTGAAGGAGCTCTTCAGTGCATTCATTTGTATGTGCAACATGCAACAACGTGAGCATATTGGAAACGTACGGATTTGAGGTACCTAACTAGTTTTATTTTTCCTACATGCTAACGTTGCTCTACTATATCGGCGAATCAAAGACGCCGCCGCCGGCCGCGCGCCCGCGCTGAAAGGGCGTTCACCTTTAGGCACGGGCGCGCGGCACAGTTTAGGTTTAGTCGTAGTAGGTATGTATGTGCGGTTTCTGCGCGCGGGGCGCGGCATTGAATGAACGTACGTTGCTTTGTTTGTGTGTTTATACAGAATGTTCAATAATTTTATGCTTATTCTGATATTTAGTTTGTTTGAAAATAAAAAAATCTCAATTATGAATGAATGTTAATACAACCTTTTTTAAATCAATACTAGATAGTAGTACTACACGTGTATTAATTTAATGTCGTACAGTCGTTTACACGTTGTATACTAAAACTATGAATAAAATCATCTTAATAATCTTAGAACAGTTATATCATACTAAACTTGCATATAAAATTATAGTATAATTATAATTTGTTACAGTTTAATTGAGTGTAGATTTCACTTTATGCTATATTAGGTTAGAAACATTACGGTGAAGGTCTTTTTCATTATTGTCTGTTCTTCTCGACTTAGCCGCATGGAACTGAAACCTATTTTTTATTTTATTTTATTTTTTAATACTACTAGCTGATGGAACAAGTAGATGGCTCATCCGATGTTAAGTGGTAACCATTACCTATAACAAAGTATTGTCTCGTAAGTCACGCATGATAGGAACGTACCCTACGACGCACTGCCCTGCGTCACCCTGTGTCCATCAACTCGAGGCATACAGATGTTAAGCCTGTAATTACACCGGCAACCACACTCTTCAAACCGAAACACAGCAAAGCTGCATGGGCCCTTCACAAAGAACTCTACAACTCTATGGGATGTTGTTGATGATTTTGTATTGGATGTGTGACGTAAACACAAAATTCAATAAATTTAAGTCATCTCCATTTAAATGTGAAAAGTAAAATTCAAGCTAGGTGAATCTAGATGCCAGTTCCATGTGACCAAGGCTAGAAGCGTTCTTTTGTATGATCCTTGTTACAATATATTAAAATAATGAAGACCCAGTGTACTGAATCGAATTTAGTAAGGCCTAAGCATAAGATGGTCAGACCAGCCCCTATTGAATAAATAAAAGAATATCCAAGCCAGTAAACTTGAGCCATCACAAACACGCCGAAAGGTGCAGACCGTGACGGATGGCACGCTATTCCATTTGCAGAAGATTTATACAGGAGCGTTACGTAAGATAGGTGAGAGTGAACAAGACAACGTACTTTTCGTAGTATTTTTTGATTAAACTAGGACAGAATGTGAGTGAATTTACTGTTTATGTGAGAGGTAGAGCTATTTTTCTGTGATATACAAATAAATATTTATGATAAAAGATGAGATCGTATATATACTCGTATGTGTACATAGGGTGTTGGAAAGTGGTGGCAGTGGTGGAAAAGTTGAGAGGCAAGTTAGCGTGGTATGTATGGGTATAATAATAATAAATATTAATAAAAAAAAATGGTTAAAATTCCACATCTAACCAGCCTATCACTATCTAACCTTAGTGTCTATCCTTAGTGGTTAGATAGTGATGCAAAACTTGTGCTATAGGTATGAGTTAACTGACTTAAGTAATACTTTTACATATTTTAAGTCAATACATATTTTTAATACTATATCACACCCAGACAGACAGCAAGCATTCATATTACCACACAAATATTTGTACAAGGGTCATACAAAAAAACGGTAGGAACCAAGCCGTAAGTTTTTTGCCTGTTCTTCTAGGGTTTGGTCGCGTGGAACTGGCACCTAAAGTCACCTAGCTTTCAGACGTTTCAAAGTGAGGCTTGTGATTTTATTGAATACTATGACTTTGTATTCGGCGGGGATCGAACCCACAGCCTTCCGCGCAGAAGGCAGAGAAGAAAACAAAAACTACTACAGAACAGAACTTTCTGGTGTATTTTGTTAGTTTCATAAGTGGAAATTTTATTACAACTTTGTACTGTTATGTTTGGTGAAAAATAAACTTTACTACTCAGCTGAGAGGGCTGTCAAAAAAAATGTGAAGGGGAAGAGATAACATCCAATGAAAATTGAACGGATCTTATGAAAGATGACATGGGTGAGAAAAAAGTTTATAGAGATGACGGCTGCGATAAAGCGATAAAGAAACGGGTTTTTGGTGATCATAGATATGAGAAATAATAAAAATAAGGAGACGTCGTGAAATACTTGATATTTTTGTATAAATAACCTATAAATAATAAACATACTGCTAAACACACCCACAATGTGCCAAACGTATTTCTGAACGACTCTCTGACTACCAAACTTGGTACTAAGACATCTGAGGGGATATGTACCGTTATTTCTGGACGTCTCTCTGACTACATCTGAGTACCTACTTGATACTTTTTTTTATACTACTAGCTGACAAGATACACCGGCAACCACACTCTTCAAACCGAAACACAGCAACGCTGCTTGGCAGCAGAAAAAGGCGTGGTAGTACTTTCTCGGACGAGCCCCTCACAAAGAGCTCTATGTAGTGGATATGTACCGTACCTGGGAGTCAAAGTCATGAAGGAGTTTCAGTTTCATTATTTTTTTCTATGAAATCCCCTAAGATCATGATTTGGTACCTGGGAATCAAAGTCTTGAAGGTCACTCTGAAAAAATTAAAACGAAATCGGTTTGAATTTTACCTTTTTATGAATTTTATTACCCTTACCTTTTTCTGTTATACCTACGCTTCACTAAATTCGATTGGCACCATTCTGGATATATATTGTATTATAATACCAACATTGTAACAAGGATCATACAAAAGGGCAGTAGGAACCAACCGTAAGTTTGTTGCTTGTTCTTCTAGGCATGGTCGCGTGGAACTGGCACCTAGAGTCACCTAGCTTTAAGAGGTTTCAAAGTGATCCTTGTGATTTTATTGAATAAATACCTTTTGACTTTAACTTCAGACATCCCCTAAGATTTTGAGTCGGTCCTTTGTACTAAGAGATATGAGGGATATCTACCGTGACTAAAACCGGGGATAAAAGTCATAAAGCTGTTTCTTTTAAGGGTTCGATACCCAAAGGGTAAAACAGGACCCTTTTACTAAGACTCCGCTGTCCGTTCGTCCGTCTGTCTGTCTGTCTGTCTGTCTGTCACCAGGCTGTATCTCATGAACCGTGATAGACAGTTAAAATTTTCACAGAAGATGTATTTCTGTTGCCGCTATAACAACAAATACTAAAAAACAATCAAATAAATATTTAAGGGGGCTGCCATACAACAAACGTGTTTTTTTTTTTGCCAACTTCGGCCAAGTACGTGTCGGACTTGGCCGGATTGGCAGGTTTTTTTATAATAGCTCCGAGCTTACATCTCTATATGCAAGTCAATATCTGGCTTTTTATATGCTGGCAGTATTAGTTAATTCCCTTTCTGAACTGGTTCGAAATCCATTAAGAAACTTTTTCATCCAGACCAGACTTCATCCAAAGTCAATCCATCACAGCAAACTCCTAAGTCCACTGCCTTACTTTAAGTTTATTCATTTACTGGTTTTAAAAGTTTTATTGTAAAGTAGATTGGTGATCATATCGCTCTGTATACAGAATCATCGTTATCATCAGCTTAAATCCCCCTCTCTTCTTTATGTTCAGTCCTGTCCATCCCAAGGTTGCCTGGAAGAGATCTTTGTTAGCGATAGGGCCGCCCATTGTATTACTACAATTGCTAGTCTAAATGTGTAAAAATCTAGTAAAAATGTGTATCTTTATTTGTTGTAGTAATCAATAAAGAGTTATATCTATCTAAACAATTCCATTGGACTGACTTCTCCTATGTTCGGGGAGATTTATCGTAGTCACCAAGCTTGGCAGACGGACTGGTGACTGCGGTGTCGGTGTTAAGACGCAGACAACCGCTAAACAACTTCTCGTTTCCTCACGATGTTTTCCGTCACCGTTTGAGAGTACTGGAATTGTGCACATTGCTTTATAAAAACAAAATAGGCTCCTTTACGACAAAGTTACTATGCCTATTTCTTTCTGTTTCGGTTTGAAGGGTGTGTGCCGGTTAAATTACAGGCTCAACATCTGTATGCCTCAAGTTGATGGACGCACAGCAGTGCATCGTAGGGCACGTTCCTATCGTGCGTGATTAGGTGATATTTACCACTTAACATCAGGAGGGCCATGACCAGCACGAAGCATAAAATAAAAAATTACGATCCGTGTGAATTCTTACAGTCTTGTTGGTTTTGTTTTCGATATTATTTTGACTTAAATTCTAAGCAGCACGAGCATGTTGAAAGTTAAACACACACGCTGAACCGTTCAGGTAATATTTGCTTAGAAACTTGCAGCAAAAGTTGAACTTGATTCAAGAATACGCAGAATCTAACTAATGCCGAGGGCCGTCTTATTCCATGAATTTATATATTGTACGGTTTAATTATAAAATAAATACAAACATTGGTAGACATTCCACAGTCTATTTGGCCCTAAACTAAGCTTGTAGTATGAGAACCAGATAGCTGATAGAATATAATTATGATTTTTGGTTTAACACTATGTTTAATATTATGGTGGCTTTTTGGAAATAAATACACAATACTAACAAATAATATACACACACACACACATTAATAACTTTCTTGGAAACAATAAAGCAGCATAAAGACTTACCTAACCCAAGTACGTGCATGAAATAGTTATACAATTAAAGAATGTGAAATCTAACAAATTATGCCTAATGATTGTAATTACAAAAAGTATGCGTGTGCCAGATAACTTTTTTTTTTTACTAGAATATTATACATACATATATGTATCAATAATATATAGATGTTGATAAACAATGAGGTTGGCGAGGATTGGATGAAAAAGTGACGTTTGGAAAAAAATGGAGGAGGCCTTTACTCGTTGAGAGGTCCTTATTAATTAAAATTAGGTACTTATAGGTTTATTCAAATTCAATTAATAAATACATGTTTTAATTTAAGTAAGGAAATTCAATAATAATAATGTCAATATATTTCGTAATTATAATCTAAATTGTAATCTAAAAATGTATCGTAATTTTATTTAATTTTATTAATTTATTGAATTGTACCAAATTATTAGGTTTATTAGTAAAGATCAGTCAAGTGCTCGAAAGGAGCCTCTTTGAGGTGCACATAAAATCCTTTCACCACACTGTTTCAAAAGAAACTAGTGACACGACAAGAAGAACTAGACTATTATTGTTTACGTAAAAACGAAAATAAATCGTAAAACTATTTAAAAGTCAGCGTTATTCATAGTTTTAAAAGCATTGCTGTAAATTGTCTTGAGTTTTAACACTGAATTGAAGCTAATTCAGTTTCCCAACAAAGTTACGCCAATCGTCTCAGGGAATACAAAGCAAAACTAAGCTAATTTGTGAGCTTTGTCTTAGAAAGGTCTGGAAACTATAATAGTTTCGATTGTGAATACAATAATGGTGGGGGTAAGAAAGTATAAACCGATGTTTCCTTCAAATAGCGTAAAATAATCAGATGTGTAGGTAAATAATAATAATAATTTAATAGAATATGTATTATGGATTCATAGTTATATAATAGTATGTATCTCTTTAATTCGTATGTATGTATTGCAGGTAAATATTTTAAATAATTATTTAAATATTTAATTTTTGAAAATTACACTTAAAATCAATGCGAGACACTTTAAATATTGTTTCAGATTACGACCCTTAGATAGATAGATAGATAGAAAATTATTTATTGCACAAATAAAATATACTGTACATAGGCGAGCTTAATGCTGGATAGCATTATCTACCACCTAACCTTTGGGTAGGTAATGAGAAAACATTTTTGGGTAGTGTACATTAGATGAAGGCCTATTTTAAACAAAGCAAAGACCCTTACTTTGAATCCTTTAAAATATTTCCTTCTTTGCTCTTGAGAAGACTAAAGCTTTTACTTTACAGATAGTGTTATTCAGAAATAATAAAACCCGCCCTTAGCACGCATGTTTACCAACTTAGTTTATCAAAAAAAAGCCCGCAGTTGTTTTTCGTTGGAACACCGATTATTTCCCAAACAGGCAGTTTAGATAGCCTATCATTCCTTTGCAGGCTGCCAAAAAAGTTTCCGAAAACAACCTTAGAAATGTATCAATGCCACAGAAGATATAACACTAACATGCAAGATTGTCACTGTCTTTTTTTTATACTATTTGCTGAAAGACCAGTCAGTGCCTGAAATTTCACCGGCAACCACACTCTTCAAACCGAATCGCAGCAACGCTGCTTGGCGGCAGAAATGGTCATGGTGGTTGTATTTCCCCGGACAAGCCCTTCACAAAGAGCTCTACTACTCTGAAAAAGAATGGTAGGTATTCGTTAATATAACTTATTTTCCAAGCGACTGTGGCCTTTGAAATACAACGTTCTCTGACGTTATTTAATAAAATCTAACGGATTACTTTGAAACGTCCAAGCAAAGTAGGTAAAGTGACGGGTCCACCTAACCAAGCACGTGACAAGCTTTTTGTATTACTTTTTCTTGTAGAACTTATTTTTTTTGTATAACGCTATCTGATCGAGATACGTCCGCCGAGGTCTTCCCCTCCCAACAGTCCTTTTACGCTCGCCTGATGCACCTGTTTCGTTAATCTCCTTTCATTCATCCTCTTTACGTAAGAAATATATATCAGAAATCATGCCAAAAGCATACCATAAGTAGATATTCTTGTTACTTGTGTTGGAATCATGAATCGTTATGTAGCCAGCCCAACTCTCAAAAGCACAGAAATTTCCTGGAAGTTTCGAAGACTTGGGGTGACCTGGTGTTTCCTAAGATTTCATTTTTGATGAGTCCCCACGTTTTTCTGTGGTGAGTTAATTCAGACAGCATGCACAGTGGACTGTCTCTAGCTCCAATGTTGCACACTAGTCTATTCATAGTGAGCTGAAATACCGTAGTTTCAAAGACCATTTTACAGTAGAAGCTGGTTCGAAGTGACACGTTTGTTCATACTATCTACAAAAGAGTTGCCGCGTTAGATTTGTTTGGCGATAGTAAATCATGGCTCCCATGAATTTGCCATGGATCTGATACCAAAGGGCAGGTTAAGGTCATAGGTCTGATTAGTCGTTTGGTATTTTATTTTTAGAGAAAGGCCATGTCATGAGTGCCCTAGACCGACGAGCATGTATAAAGAATTTTATGAGAGTGAATGAAGTGAAAGAGGTATGTCAGGATCGAAGTAAGTAGAAACTCGTGGTATCTGCCTACCACTATGTGAGACAGGCATGATTTTATGTATGTAAGTATGTATGTATTTATATATTTAAGAGTAGTAGAGCTCTTTGTGAAGGGCTCGTCCGGGGAAGTACTACCTTTTCTGCCGCCAAGCAGCGTTGCTGTTTCGGTTGGAACAGTGTGGTTGCCGGTGTAATTACAGGCACATGAGGCTCAACATCTGTATGCCTCAAGTTGATCGACGCAGGGCAGTGAGTCGTAGGGCACGTTTCTATAGGTGATGGTTACCACTTTACATCAGGGGGGCCATCTGCTTGTTCCATTAGCTAGTTGTATAAAAAAAATACTATTCCAATCCCACTGTTATGCAATGGTCTTCCGCGTGTTTGTGTCATTCTCCTCGATACTCAAGTAATTTTTTGGAAGAATTTGTATTGTAGCAATGTAGCTAGGGTCTTGGAGGCACAATCTGAATGTGATCAGTTGATGTAACTATAACTATGATTATACAAGGTGTTGCAATACTTGTACTTAAAACTTCAGGGGGCTAAAGTACCGATCAATATGAATAACTGTTTCTAAGGAACCAACACTGTGAACGCGAAAAAAAAACAGCTGTTTCATGCAAAAGTTCAATACCTGCCTGGCTAAAATGTATGTAAAATGTATTGTAACACCTTGTGTAACACAAATTTTATTTCAGACAGCTTAGTAATGTTATTCATGTCCATATTTTAAATTTAACTAATTGATTAATTCGGGTTGCCTGCGCTGTATTCCGCAGACTCGGTGAATAAAGATCGTTTGCTACGTTTGCATAAGCTCAACGTGGTAATGGTGAAGGAATTTTTAAAGTCAGAGCAGATATTTTTGAGTTTATATGTTACAAACATACTAAAATACACAAATCGTTCCGCTTAACAATATTAGTGTAGATAAAATCAAAGTGAAAAGGTATTTATTCAATAAAATAACAAGGATCACTTTGAAACGTCTTAAAGCTAGGTCTCTAGCTAGGACTCTAGGTGCCAGTTCCACGCGACCAAAGCCTAGAAGAACAGGCAACAAAATTACGGCTTGGTTCCTACCGTTCTTTTGTATGTTAAGGTAGATGTCATAAAAATACCTCAAGTATGCCTCAAGTTGATGGACGCAGGGCAGTGAATCGTAGGGCACGCTCACATCATGCGTGACTTTCGAGGCAATGCTTTGTGATGGTTACCTATAATCAGGTAGGCTATCTGCTTGTTCCATCAGCATCTAGTACAAAAAAATAACTTATTTAGTAGTAATTCTCTTTGTAAATTATTTCTACTGCCATTCGAAGTTTTCGCCACTTAGTAAAACTCATCTCGCGCCGTTCATTCCCGACCGGACGTGGCAGCCTTATTGTTCTCTTACTTTGTAACTATCGTTCACTAACATTTATGCTATTTTAACACTTATTCTCAGGCATAAAAGTGCGAGATCTGTTTGATTCGCGCGTATTCTTTGCAAAAGGGAGAGTTAGACATAGGTCGATTAAGCGTCCGGACGAAATTAATTAGTGTACAACGCTTTGTTACGAATCAAATAACATGGAAACATTTTTGACAGTTAGGATAGCTGGTTCAATTAGGAGGTTTTATTTGCAAAAGTAAAGTCGGCCCTCACAGCTCAGTTGGCCTTCTGTGCTAGGCCGTGGGTTCGATCTCCACCGCAAACCAAGACTTTTGCGATGAACATAAATGTTGGTGTATATTCCTTAAGAATGTTTTTACAAAAAAAAAAGTAAATAAGTATTATATCAGCTATCTGGTCCCCATGTAACAAGCTTTGCTTATTTTAGGGCTAGATTATGATTAATGTGTAGAAAGACCAGCAATATTGTTTGATTGATTGATTGAAAGTTCGAGAATCGAAATATATCTTGCTTTTTTTGAAGTCCTCTGAAACCTTTAATTGTAAGAAGAACTTTTCAAAGATTCGAGCGTTTACAGTCGACCGCCTCATCCCTTTGCATCGTGTGAGATTCGACTTCTACCTTTTTGAAAGTGCCAATTTATGTTTATAGTTTGTATGCGATAGTAAGATGTAGATGGCTGTACACCACTTGCATTAGGACATCCATATTTTTTTACGTTAGTTATCTTGCGTGACAGCCAGGAACATTTTTAAAAGTAATAGAGCTCTTTGTGAAGGGCTCGTCCGGAACTACCACGGTACTACCATGCCTTTTTCCGCCTGTTAGGTATGTTTGGGTTTGAAGAGTCTGGTTGCCAGTAAAATAACAGGCACATGAGGCTTAACATCATTTATGCCTCAAGTTGATGGACGCAGGGCATTGTATCGTAGGGCACGCAACACATCAACATCGATGGTTACCACTTAACATCAGGTACTCCATCTGCCTGTTCCAAGTGGTTTGAAAAGTATGTTTTTCAAAATTGATTCCAAATTTTTTGTTTACCAAATTATGTTTGCATACAGATTTTATGTTTTCCAAATTTGTGAAACTAATTCACTTTTACTTTTCACTGCAATTCATTAGTTTACAAGCTGCTTGTCAAAGTGAGTGTGAAATACGCGCCGTTGTACAATACGAATGCACGACAATTAAGTAAACATGTCGGGTGTGGACTTGTAGCTTTTATTATTCTGTGCTTGTAATAAAGAACGAATTATGCCTCCATAGAGACTAGAGGTGAACGCTCCTCCGTAATTAAAAACAAAGTTTTACACTATTGCACTTTGTAGAGCTGTGCTTTTTAGACTGGTAGTCAAAAATTATATTGTTGCCAAAAAGGGGTATTTTGTTCGTTTTGTGATTTTATTTCAACTTACCATACATTATGCTGGTATTCTTTGACAGCCTTCACAGCTCAGTTGGTAGTAGATCTGCTTTCTGCGCTGTAGGCCGTGTGTTCGATCCCTTCCGAGAACAAACATGTTCTCGGTTCCCATATTACAAGCTTTGGCTTAGTTTGGGGCTCGATAATGCTGTTTGGAAAGTCGACCTATATTCACAAATTAATTTATTCGAAGACTTGAGTAAATGTTTTCTTTTATAGTACGTACCTTCTGATGAAACATACATATGGCCCACCTGATGTGACGTAGTGACCATCACCTGACACAAAGCAACGCTGGTTACTTACGATAGGAACGTGTCTTTCCTTGCGTCCATGAACTTAGAAATAAAAGATGTTAAGTGTGCGTTGTGCATGTTATTCCACCTGTAAAAATAAAGTTTAACGTTTTTTTTTTAAAAAACAACAAAGTTAACTTGAAATTAATACCTATTTATATTTATTATAAAGAAACATCTCGTACAATTCCTCTTATTTCGTTTATTTATAAGTCTAACAATTTTTACCTACAACCCGCATATACAAATTCTCACAAACACACGACACGTGCGACACGTGTTTTATCCATGAGAAAACCTCGCAAGACTCGCCTACATTTTGTACAAAAGAGCCTGAAAATCTAAAATGCTTCAACACTTTTGAATGTACTTCTATTTATTATCTAAATGAAGTTCGTGACTCCAACCAACCAACTAATAGTAGTTCAGCCAACGACTATAAGAGTAGATTTTCCGTGCCCTTTAGAAAAAAGTTCAGGGGCCTTAAGCTCACTTCGAGCGAGATTATCTCACGGTGGAGATGACGTCAAGAGATCTCGAATAACGCGTTCAATCTCGGCCAGTACGGACCAGACGTTGCGTCTCGCATGACCTTTGAACGAGAAAATTGGGGAGTGAGATGATGAGAATGGGGTTATGTAGTTGTTACGAGTTTATTGAACGAGATATGACGTCCATCTCACGGTCATATCATTATCTCACGGTGGAGATATGATCTCCACCGTGAGATAATCTCGCTCGAAGTGAGCATAAGGCCCCTGACTGTATTTTACACTGACGTCTGCAAATTGTCACTCAGCCAACTCGAACAATCACCGCGATGAAGATACACAAATATTAGATACGCAGAATAATAACTAAAGCATTCAGTATGACAATAATTTCCTAAATTATTGTTCTCTTTCTTTATGTAGGTAACTATTCGTTCGCCAAGATTTATGCTATTTTAACACTTATTCTCCGCTACAAAAGCGAGATCTGTTTGATTCGCGTGTATTCTTTGCAAAGGAAGAGTTGTACATGACAATTATTAAAATAAATTAGTTAGCTAATAGTAGCGTAGCATAGTGTTAGCATTAGCACTTTGTGAAGAAGAAAGAAGCTCGTCCAGGGAAGTACTACCACCAAGCTAATTTCTGCCGCCAAGCAGCATTGCTGTGTTTCGATTTGAAGGGTGCGGTTTAACAAATTTCAGGCACATGACGCTAAACGTCTGTTTGCCTCCAATTGATGGACGCAGAGCAGTGCATCGTAGGGCACGTTCCTATTGTGCGTGACATGCGAGGTAATGCTTTGCTATATAGGCGATGCCACATAAAATAAAAAAATAAATAAAGTACAAATGGAATAAATATTGGCCTTTTTTGAAATTTTTAT
The DNA here is from genome assembly GCA_932294275.1 of Chloroclysta siterata. NCBI lineage: Eukaryota > Metazoa > Arthropoda > Insecta > Lepidoptera > Geometridae > Chloroclysta > Chloroclysta siterata. The sequence continues at coordinate 23,047,172 of OW028588.1, forward strand.
ATTTTGACATTAGTCGTGCGAAGGGCTTGTTTCACCAAGAAATAGTAAAAAAATACTCTAAACAGAGTTTCTTCTTCTTGTCGTATCACTAGTTTCTTTCAAAACAGGGTGGTGATAGGATTTTAATTGCACCTCAAAAGGCTCAAACACATAGCTGCAATATGCTGCTATAATAATATGTTGTAATAAAAAATATCTCTCATTTTTTATTACAACATATTATAATTTAAATTTATTCTGTTTAAACTAAGCAACGAATCAAAATCAAGTGAGAATGTTTCAGACATTATTACTTTTATGTGCGCAATGCTCTCAAAGACGTACCTCTGTCTACTCCCCTTAGACATCCTCAAAGAAACTTGAGTTCGTACTCTGTACTAAGATATCTGAAGGGTGTCTACCGTGCCTGGTAATCAAAGTCGTGAAGCTTTTTCTGTTTTTTTTTCTGGAAATAGAATGTTATTTTAATATACTTTGCGCACGCACAGAGTAACAGTACAAAATAATTAATATAAGATTTTACCATATTAGAGATGGTTACCATACTGATGGTTTTCACGTTCTGGTGCGCAAGAAAACTGCGTCACTGATTAGCAGAGTACGGGACAGTCCCAACAGCACCCTGATGACTGTTGCTGATAACTTGATGTCACTATTATGGAAATGTCTTGTGCTGAGAACGATCAATGGAGGAATATACTTCTCCCATTGATCGTCCTCAGAACTTCACAACTATTTTATTTAGTTAGTTTAAGTGTTTTCAAAAATTTTATGTGTATATTTTTATTTATATTACTACTTACTATACTTAAGTTTTCTTAAGCGTATCGTGTGCTGTTTTATGAATTTTATTACCCTTTCATCTTTATGTTATACCTACATTGTAACAAGGATCATACAAAAGGGCGGTAAGAACCAAGCCGTAAGTTTGTTGCTTGTTCTTCTATGCTTTGGTCGCGTGGAACTGGCACCTAGAGTCACCTAGCTTTAAAAAGTTTCAAAGTGATCCTTGTGATTTTATTGAATAAATACCTTTTGACTTTGACTAAGTTCATAAATTTTGGTCAACAAAAATCATTTTTATAATCAGTTATAAAGTCAAAGTCAAAGTCAAAGTCAAAATGTATTTATTCAATAAAATCACAAGGATCACTTTGAAACGTCTTAAAGCTAGGTGACTCTAGGTGCCAGTTCCACGCGACCAAAGCCTAGAAGAACAGGCAACAAACTTACGGCTTGGTTCCTACCGTTCTTTTGTATGATCCTTTTACAATGTAATAATATAATATATTATTGAAGTTTAGTGAGGCGTAGGCATACAGAAAAAGGTAAACATAATCAAATTTATAAGACAGCACACGCTACGCCTCAAACTAATAATACCTAATGCATAAATACAATCTATTAAACTAGTAGTTCGCCCCGAACTGAGATCTCGTGATGCGAGCCAACGAACGCACCAAAACTTTGAGTAGGCGATAGTCAGAGGCAAGTCGAAACATTATGTTTAGACTTTTTTCTGACTATCGTCTACTAACTTGGTATGGTAACCAAGTCTCAACTCTATTGGCCTATTTATTGAAGAGTTCCGTTGAACAGACCTTGGCTCCATCATCAGACCTGGTCGTTGTCACCATTTTATGAGAACTGAGTACCTCCTTAATTTATTTCATGAAAAAAAAATAAGAAAAAACAAAGGAACTGGGCGACCAGTAGAAAAACCTTGATGTCAACGAAACTCTTAGAGATGGGAGCTCTTGGATCGCTGGTTATCTTAATTTAACTTTTTTGTTGTATCTCAAAACCCGATCGTCCCAGAAAAAAAAAAATTGTTTTGGAATGTCCAAACAAAGCCCTTTCATGTGACATGTAACTTGATTTTTTTAAGTAACTTTTTTTATTTTTGCCACCTTAAAAACCCCATATCTCAAAAACCATTCATCCGATTTAACTCATATACTTACCAGTAAATTTCTCAAGTACAAGCTATCAACGTATCAAATTTCATGCAGATCGGATCAACGGTTCGAAAGTTATGGCCAGACAAACATACATACATACATACATACATACATACATAAAATGCCAAATCGCCCAAGTTGAAACTAAGATCTTCGTTCGCTTCGCTCACTCGATCAATCAGAGAAAAATAAAAAAAACACACAATAGTAGGTACAGTACAGACATTGCAGACATGTTAGCTGCCGATGGGCAGAGCGACCGGGACATCGGGCCACGCATTTTTATCAACAATATAGCTATCTAAAGTATAATAAGCTTTCCTTATTAGATTATTCTTAATGTACACTTTAAATTTTCTAATAGGAAGCCCAGTGGCACTTTCTGGAAGTTTATTATAGAAGCGAATACCGTTCCCCATAAACGAGCCATTTACCTTTTGAAGTCGAAATTTAGGTATACATAATTTGTTTTTATTTCTAGTGTTAACGTTATGTGCATCACTCTTTTTCTTAAAGCTAACTATGTGTTTATGAGTGTATAATAGATTTTCATAAATATACTGTGAAATGACTGTGAGAATATTAATTTCTTTAAATCGCTCCCTTAATGAGTCACGTGGTTTCATTTTATAAATGGCACGTATCGCTCGTTTTTGAAGTACAAATATACTTTGTATATCAGCAGCTTTCCCCCAGAGCAAAATACCATAAGACATTACACTATGGAAGTAGCTAAAATATACTAGTCTAGCTGTAGCTTCATCTGTAAGCCATCTTATTGTGCGAACTGCGTATGCAGCCGAACTCAGTCTACCAGCAAGTGATTTGATGTGTGGACCCCACTGCAATTTTGCATCAATATTAAGTCCTAAAAAAATAGTAGAATTGACAAGGGTAAGTGATTCACCATTTAATTCAATATTGGTTGGTCGTTGAACCACATTTGGCAAAGTAAATTTAATGCATTTCGTTTTCCCAGCATTGAGCAAAAGATTATTAACAGTAAACCAGTTAAGTACTTGCGACAGAGATGCATTAACGTCATCGAAGTTAGTCTTCAATCTGTCGACTTTAAAAATTAAAGAGGTATCGTCAGCAAATAGAACTATTTCACATAAATCTTTTACAAAAGGTGGAAGGTCATTTACGTAAACTAGAAATAAGAAAGGACCCAATATCGAACCCTGAGGCACCCCTATATCAATGACCGATCCAGAAGACCTCTCACCGCCAACATCAACTTTTTGGATTCTATTGGTTAAGTAAGACTGTATAAGATCAATAGCCCGGTTTAGGATGCCGTAGTGTTTAAGTTTAGATAATAAAGTGGCATGACTTACACAGTCAAAAGCTTTGGACAGATCGCAGAATACCCCGATCGCATCTTGTGAGTGTTCATATATGTGTAAGCATCATATATGTGCTTCAGGAGCGTCGAGCCGGCATCAGTCGTTGATCGACCTTTAGTAAATCCAAATTGATGACCATGAAGTATGCCGTTGACGTTAAAATGTGATATTAACTGATTAAGAACAACTTTTTCAAAAATTTTACTTAACGTAGGTAGTACCGAAATAGGCCTGTAGTTGGCAGGATCTTGTTCATTTCCAGACTTGTACAGGGGAATGAGTTTACTGTGTTTCATTAAATCAGGGAAAACGCCCTCATCAACACATCTATTAAAAATGTATGCTAGACATGGTGCAATATCAGTTATAATAGCGCCTAATACTTTTGTAGACATTCCCCATAGATCTTCAGTATTTTTAATATTTAAGGATTTAAATGTTTTGACAACATTATCAGCATTAATAAATTTAAAACTGAAGATATTATTACATTTTTGAACGCTAGACTCTAATAGTGTTGTCGCTTCAGCAGCTGAGGAATTTAAGGATGAAGTCACAACTTTAGGTATACTGGAGAAAAAACTATCAAACTAGTTGGCGACTTCAATATTTTTTGTAAAAACATTATTGTTTACTTTTAAATTTATCTGTTTATTACCGAGCTTCGATTTGCCTGTTTCGTTATTGACTACCTTCCAAGTTGCTTTAATTTTATTTGTCGATTTTTCAATTTTATTTCTTATATGCAATGATTTTGCCGCGTGACATACTTTTTTGAAAATTTTTGAGTAGTTTTTTGTGTGTAATATAAACGTTGGGTCATTCAGCATTGACTCCCTAGCAGCGTATAGGTCATATAATTTATTCCTACTTTTATAAATACCTGGAGTTGCCCAGTCAGCGAACTTGACACTTACACTAGTTTTACATGTTTTAAGTTTAAAAGTATCATTATGTTCTTCATTTATTAAATTTGACAATTTTATAAAAAGATCATTTGGGTCAGTCAAGTATGGTAAAAGGGACACTTTCAGTTCAACATTGTTCTGAAACTTTTTAGTACGGCTATCTGTGATAGGCCGATAGGTGAAGACCTCGTCTACTGATATTTTATTAGCAAACCTAGCGCTATGACCGTAATGATCGGAACTAAAATGCTTAACTACAGACTTACAAATTGGATCATGACTGCAAAAGATGTTGTCTAGACAGGTGGCTGTTGTTAGCGTCACTCTTGTTGGGTCTTTAAACAAGCAGTGTAGATCAAAACATTTAAACAAATTTAAAAATCTCTCAGATAGTGGATGAACCGGAATATCTATATTAAAATCACCGCAGACTATTAAAGTTTTTTTACTATCGAAGGTCTTAAGCAAAACCTCTTCCATAGTGGATTCATACAACGCGAAGTCCGCGTCTGGGGGACGGTATACACTCACAACGATGTGCCCCTCCAGCTCCACACATGACAGCTCAATAGTCCTCTCAATACTGAGATTCGCAATGTCTTTACGTTCCCTGCATTTCAAGTTATTATTTACAATAATTAAAGAACCGCCATGTATAGCGTTCTTGCGTCTAAAAGAGCTCAATACGCTGTATTTATTATAAAAAGGGAGCAACTCTAGTTCTAATATCCAGTGTTCTGTAATACACATGATATCTATATTGAAACAATTCAAAAATAATTCTAACTCTAATACTTTGCTGGGAAGGCCTTGCATATTTTGGTGTACAACATGTAAAGTGCCAGGCTTTTCCATTGTCGAAGAAACTAGTTTAAATGTTGGGCAATAGGCCCTACTGCTTGTAAGCCCTCATTAGTACTGCTACTAACTACGGGCTTGTCTACGGACTGTGTTATAGTACTTATAACAGGATCAAAAATATTAAATGCTAACAATTTAGCAATAGTTATTTTACTATGTTTACATAAGGACATAGTACCTCTAGTCAATATAAAATTACTAATAAAATTATTAGTGTCGAAATACAAAACGTCACTATGACGACATGTCAAATTATATAACATTAAATTTAGTTTAAAAACATTCTTATTTTCTAGTACACTCAGTGAGTTAGAATAGGGGAACGCACATAAATTTTCAAATTTAGGACTAGGAAAAAAGATTAGTTTTCCTAGTCCTAATTCTAACTTTTCTAACAAAGCTTCCACCAGCTGAATTAATTCTGAGTGCTTGATTCCAGTGCTCTCACCTAATTGCACGATCAAAGTGGTGTTTTTGTCAAGGCAACTGTCACTATTGATGCTGTTTATGAAATAGCTAATGGGAGCATCTGGGAGGCAGTTGTTTGTTACTACCTGACCTAGTTGATCTCTAAGTAGCAGTCCCATCCCTATTCCTATCTTGTCAGAGTATATAACAGTCTTCCGGGTCTCTAAACAAGAACTGTCTAGTCTAACCAGGGACTGTGTTACACATACTGAAATGGACTCAGTGGTCACAGCACCTGTCAGCGGCACAAGTGGTGAAGGTGACGCCACCTGTTCAATCACTCTTTCCATAACCAATGCTGTGCCAGAGAGCAGCTGTTCATACATGGGTGGATCTGTCTGTGAGCTACTATTACATACTTGTACATATGTACTGTCATCACTAACTAATTCCGACATATTTTGCTCCGCTTTTTTATATTTATCTGTTATATCATGAAGTGATCTTTCTAACTGCATAATTTTTGCAGACATGTTTTCTTGTTCAACTGAATTCCGCCCTAGTAATTTATAGCAGGAATTCAGTTCTTGATTTAATTTACATTTCTCTTTGCAAAGCTTTGCCTGTATATATATACAAGGTGTTCCTTAAGTTGTGTATAGAAACTTCAGGGGGCTAAAGTACCCATCAATATGAACAACTTTTTCTAAAGAACCAACACTGTGAACGCGAAAAAAAAAAACAGCTGTTTCATACATTTTAGCCTGGTAGGTATTGAACTTTTGTATGAAACAGCTGTTTTTTTTTTCGCGTTCACAGTGTTGGTTCTTTGGAAAAAGTTGTTCATATTGATGGGTACTTTAGCCCCCTGAAGTTTCTATACACAACTTAATGAACACCTTGTAGACAGTCGTAACTGATTTTAAAAATGAATGTTGTCGATTTTATGCGAATATCCCTTTCCGGATATTTCCCATGAGATGAACGTACAAACAAATACATTATCCGTAAGTACGAATGCTGAGTTTTCCTGATTTCGATTAATCTGACCGAAAAAATATTGAAAATATCAAAAATCATCTTTCTGAAACAGCTTAACGACTTTGATCCCCAGGCATGGCTATATGCCTGGGGGGAGATATAGTCTAATTAATTGCCGGTGTAATTACAGGCACATGAGGCTTAACATTTGTATGCCTCAAGTTGATGGACGCCGGGCAGTGCTTTGCAGGGCACGTTCCTATTGTGCGTGACTTACGAGGCAATGCTTTGGTGATGGTTACCACTTAACATCAGGTGGGTCATTTGCTTCTTCCATCAGCTAGTTTTATAAAAAAAAACTCAGATATGTTTATGTCTAATGTTTAATGCTTCTTCCGAAACAAACAAGGACAAAAAATAGAATCATAATCATAATCATAATCATAAAACATTATATTGTACACAATGCACATGTCTAAATTAATTTTCTGAATTATATTCAGCGTCTATTACGAATGCTGAATAAGGAGGCAGGTAGGTAATTTACAGGTATAGTTCATTCAAAATCCTCCCTTCAGTGAATAAAACATGAGGGCTTGGCGGTTGCCAATCATAGTCACGTCGAATTCACTATTTATCTTGCCAGCTCAAAAGGTAGGTAACTTTGTTTAGCGAGGTGTACTGTGGATAGAGCTTCGAGCTTTTACACAGGACGACAATATGTAGATTCTTACATTCTTCATTGCACACAAGACAGCCTTCTCAGCTCAGTTGGTAGTAGCTCTGCCTTCTGCGCCGTAGGCCGTGGGTTCGATCCCCACCGAGAATTAACATTTGCGTGATGAACATAATATATGTTTGTATCATATAACATATCGATGTCTGGGTGTTATATTATATATATTGTAAGTACGTATTTACAAAAAAACATATTTATTTGATATAATAAATCTATCATACAAATATTAATGCTATCTGGTTCCAATATTACAAGCTTTGGCTTAGTTTGGGGCGAGATAGTGCTGTGTGGAATGTCCACCAATATTTATTTTATAATTATTATATTCATAAAAGCTTTCAGAATTTAATACTTGTGAATTTATTGAAAAATACCTTTTGACTTTGACTTAGACCGATTTTTATAGTACTACTAGCTGGTGCAAACAGGTTAGTCAACATAAGTCCGAAAATTAGTAAAGTAGGTAAACTTGTATGGATCAAAATGATGTGATTGCACACAAATTGGTTGATTGCGATTTAAAAAAAATCTGTTTAATGATTTTATATATTTCTAACACGTCAAAATGTGCGAAAGAAAGTTACATTAGATAGATAGATAGACAGATAACTCTTTATTGATTACCACAACAAATAAAGATATACATTTTTACTTAAAAGCTAACAACTGTAGTAATACAATGGGCGGCCTTATCGCTAACAGCGATCCCTTCCAGGCAATCTTGGGATGGACAGGACTGAACATAAAAAAGAGAGGGGGGGGGAGTCTTATGTGGGTTTAATTATTATAGTTACCTATTATATTTATTAAAGTAGGTATAACCTACATAAACTTACTTAAAATAAATACATAAACATTACACATTAGCTATTGTCTTCGCCTTAATAAATTCTGGTATAAACTCCCGGATCCCACAAACATTTCAAACGATTTTGTTTGTCTGCATGCACCGAATTCACTCGATCTACGCTAGGTTGGCGTCGGTGTCGTCATGTCAATGGTATTTTTATACAATTCGCTGATGTAACAAGCATTTGGCCCACCTGATGTTAAGTGGTAACCATCACATAAAACAAAGCATTGCCTCGTAAGTCACGCACGATAAGAACGTGCTCTGCGATGCACTGCCCTGCGTCCATCAACTTGAGGCATACAGATGTTAAGCCTCATGTGCCTGTAATTACACCGGCAACCACACTCTTCAAACCGAAACACAGCAACGCTGCTTGGCGGCAGAAAAAGGCGTGGTGGCAGTACTTCCCCGAACGAGCCCTTCACAAAGAGCTCTACTACTCTTAAAACCAAACTGTATCGGAACCGTATACCTATCGTGTCGGACATTGTAAAAAGACTGCCCTCGTACATTATTTAAGTTTATTGCCACCTCGAACGATGTTCAAACTAAATTTCTCCCTTGAATAATCTACTCGTTTTTGTAGTTTCTAAAATCTTATTCGGAAACTCATACTTTGAAAAAAGGATTGTGACAGTTGGGATTTTTTTGATTTTACACTCAGCGCCATCTTTTTTTGTGCTGGTGGCCATCAAGTGGTAACTATCACCTATAACAAAACATTGCTTTGTAAGTCATGCACGATATGAACATGCCCTAAAATGCACAGCTCTGCGTCCATCAATTTCAGGCATACAGATGTTAAGCCGCATGTGCCTGCATGTAATTTCACGGGTAACCACACCCTTCAAACCGAAACACAGCAACGCCTTCCGAATCTAAAGTCGTGAGTTCAAAACCGGTCGTGAACCAATGAGTTTTCCTGTTTTTAAATTTATCTACACTGTGCCACTATTCTCAAACAGTGAAGCAAAACGTCCTGACGAAATGGCATGTTGCAGAACCCAAAAAGTTCTAAAACATGTGTCAAGTGCTCAAAAAGAACCTCTTTAAGGCGTTCCATAAACCTTTCACCACACTGTTCCGAAAAAACTAGTTACACGACAAGTAGAAGAAGAGAGCAGAATATTTTACTCAGCTTTCAGGCCAGTCAAAAATAATGAATTAGTATGATATTAATTTACTAACATTTACAAAGCACTATTTACCAGATAACTTCGAGTAATACATAATTATTATTTTTTTAGATTAATATTAAAAGCTGATGCTAAGGTACTAAAACCATTCTACCATTTCTTGTTCACTCCACGAAACTCCAATGCAAAAGATCCGTAGAATACCAAGAAACAACGCCACACTCAGTAAATTACATTATGCAAATAAGGGTTCTTTTTCTGTAGCAGTGAACTCAATTCTTACCTTGAAAATGTAGCTTGGAAAGTGTTTTACGCCTACACCTTTTTGGTACCTTTCTGCCAATTTTAATTTCTTGCGAGTACGCTTACTACAAAGCAATTTGTACGAAATAATTGGTCGAAGGAAATTCTCTTCTGTAATAAGTAATTAGATCGACAGTCTTCACAGCTCAGTTGGTAGTAGCTCTGCCTTCTGTGCCGGAGGCCGAGGGCTCGATCCCCACCGAGAACAAACATTTGTGTGGTGAACATAGATGTTTGTTCTCTGTCTGGGTGTTATATAAAATTATATAAGTATGTATTTACAAAAAAAGTATATATGTACCAGCTATCTGGTTCCCATATTACAAGCTTTGGCTTAGTTTGAGGCTAGATAGTGCTGTGTGGAAAGTCCACCAATATTTATTATTTATTTACCTGATATTAAGTGGTGATGCGGTCGACTGTGTGGCATGTTTTCTTAGAAGATACCTATATTCACTCTTGCCTTGAAAACATCCAAACTATAGGCAAAAACTATAGGCATTCGAAAAAACGGACGCCGGTAAGGAATTTCACTCTTTGGGCATTTGAAAAGTTGAAGCAAAGTTAACTATTCAGAAAATGCCGGGTTACGTCACTAAGATCCGAATAAGTTTTCCTACCAAAAAATATGCTTATCTAGTTTTCATACTGAATCAACAATTACAACTTTTAGGAAGTAAAACAATTTTTTTGATGCAACTAGCTGATGGAACAAGTAGATGGGCCACCTGATGTTAAGTGGTAACCATCACCTACAACAGAGCATTGCTTCGTAAGTCACGCACGATAAGAACTTGCCCTACGATGAATTAATTACCCAGCGTCCATCAACTTGAAGCATACAGATGTTAAGCTTCATGAGCCTGTAAATACACCGGCAACTACACTCTTCAAACCGAAACACAGCAACGTTGCTTGGCGGCAGAAAAAGGCGTGGTGGTAGTACTTCCCCGGAAGAGCCCTTCACAGCTCTACTACTCTTACTACTTACTCCCTCTACTTACTCTAGTTTGAATCAAAATGATATTTTTGCTGAACCTTTGTTATGCTATTCTCCAAAACTTAGTTGTTTTAAAGTTACAAGTTTCAGTCTCTTAACAGATCCCTATGAGTTATTCGCTGGGTGAGATTAGGATCCGATGGCATAGGTGGTTAGCATGGTAGCGTTAACGAGGGGAAGGTTCAAATCCCACTCGGATAATAACTTTTGGGTCATTATTAAATCTAATTTTGGGACGAAAATAAATATTTTCTATTGGCATTGTCTACGTCATCCTGGACGTGCACTAAACAAAGTTTAAAATGTAATTTTTTATAAGGATGGGGATGTTTCTAGTTCAGCGTCCATTGGAATGTTTAATAACTGCGTCATCGTGAAGTGGTTTTACAGTGTCTGTATAATCCATAAAGTAAGCAATATCTCTTACAAAGCGGCTATTCAGCTATCTGGTCATTTACTGCGGGAGATGAAACAAGGCGCTCTAGTGATGTGCTATCCGCTACATCGATATCGATATATGTCATTTTCATCCAAACAAGTTTTCCTACTCAAAAGTTTGTTTAAATAGTTTTCAAGCTTGTGCAATTTTTTGGATGAATATGATAATTTTGCTGAACTGTATGCAATGTGATTGCACACAGTTCAGTACTTGGTTGATTGCGATTTTTCATAAATAAGTTTAGTGATTTCGTATTATTTAGAATGTTGAAATGTGCAAGCGAGAGGTTCATCCGGGAAAGTACCACCGTTACTAATACTATCGCCGATTTCAAAGGTTTAGGTGCTCTGCTGATGCATTTACAGGTACATAAGACTTTACGTTTCAGAGATGAACGCAATATACAACGGGGTACTCCTCGTTAGACGTGGTGCCTGGAAGAGATCGCTTTTTAGCAATAAGACCACTCATTGTACATATCTATCGTTATTATTTGTTTCCTATTTTGTTACTTTGTAAGGTGTACAATAAAGCATTTTCATTCTCCGTAGACCTTTCACACCTGCGCACGTATTGCGCACATCATTTTCCAATTAGGAGGATTCGAACCTACGATTTTATGATAAGATAAGATTATGGAGAGCAGGAACAGAGGGGAGAACATTGTGAGTAAACCAGTTGGAGGTCTAGCAGCATCGATGTTCTTGTAACTTGCCAATTGATATTATATTTGACTCTCTGACACTTAACAAAAATATTGAGTGGGTTCTTGTTCAGATCTCCTAAATCTGGAGAGATATCTACCGTATCTGTGCAACTACGTGTTGCACAGATAGAAAGATATCTTAGATATCTCCTCAGTCAGTTAACACAGTCCTTTTGTTTTCTATGGTCGTGAGCCTATCATTTATTTGTAGTAACAGTGGCACATCACTAGCCGGTGCCGCAGTGTCGAAAGGGTGCAGCACTTCAGTCGACGCTGACATCTGACTCGAGAGGGGTCACCGACCTTTCAGCAACAATCCGCACGTTGCGTAAACTTTTTACTGTTTGTTTGTTATTGTTACAACTTAATGTGTTGAGATTTGAAGCGGCCACTTCAAAGTCGTTAAGTGGGATTAAAAATTTAAAATTCGAATAAACATTTTGGATTGTTCGTTGCCAGTATCTATATTTGATCTTACATTAGGTATAGCTTAAGAGCTTTTAAAATAAGAACCGAGAAAAGAAAAAAAAATTAAGTTAATATCACAACGTGCGTTTAAGTCACACATACACACCCTGACACTCATTTATTAAGTCATTATTATTGTGGGGTACTTAACTGTCGTCGATTTCTGTTACCTATATTTCTTGTTCTAAAAATGTAAATCCTTTATTGGCTGTATGTTAAAACCTAAGTATTTACATTGTATCTTAAGAGCTGTGGATTTTGTTCAAAAATAAATAAAATAAAATAAAAATATTTTAAGACATGCTGTACGTAAATTTGATAATTATTTGCGCTTTATTTTTTATAAGATTTAAGGCACCGAAAAATATCATTTAAAAACGCAAGAAATTCAGCAGTAAATTATACTGTTCTTCTATCCATAATTAATTTGATTGCCTCTACCTGTTTTTGTTATGTCTGCGCCTCACTAAATTCGATTGTCACTGGAATTTCATTATTATATTATATTATATTACCTATATTAAATTTCTATAACAAGGATCATACAAAAGAGCGGTAGGTACCAAGCCATAAGTTTGTTGCCTGTTCTTTTAGGCTTGGTCGCGTGGAACTGGCACCTAGATTCACCTAGCCTCAAGACGTGTTAAAGTGATCCTTATGATTCAACTTTGTTATAGGTGAGAGTTACCACTTAACACCAGGTAGGCCATCTGCTTGTTCCAAAAACGGAATAAATACCTTTTGACTTAAACTAAGTAATTCATCATTCAAAGAACAACTTAACATTTCCCTTAAACTTTTAAAAGCCTTGGAGAGTACTACTAGAATTCGTTCGTGATCTATCTTCCGATTTCCGGTACTGGGTGTGACAGACAGACAGACCGGCGCCGCCGCCGCCGGAGGGATTTCAAGGGGGACGTGTAATCCGACGGGTGATTCGACCAAACTAGTATAAAGTAATTTTCTATAACTATGACATGTTAAATTTAATCTTTGTAATCTGCTGTCTCTGTTTATTATTTATTTTTATAGCTACATTTAGTATGCTGTAAAGTTGATGATGGCTGACCCTATACAATCTAATATAATATCTTTATGTAACCCATGTTTCGTTAATTGGTCGCGATCAGTCAGTCAGATCGGTCAAGATGGTCGCGCACCGTTCGGTTTCAGAGGAACTTCCTCCCGCGCACTCTAAGGTTGTGGAATGCGCTCCCTGCGGATGTTTTCCCTGGGGTTGGCAACATGGGGTTCCTCAAAAAAGGCGTTCTAAAATATTTAAAGATGCTGACTCTTGTGTAATATTGTGGGTATATATTTACTAAGAAAAAAGAATATAAGTATTATATCAGCTATCTGGTTCCTAAATTCGTCTGCCAATGCTTGTACTTTGGCTTTGTTTGGAGCCAGATAGTGCTGTAAGGAATGTTCACTCATATTTATTTATTTAGTGTGGTGAAAGGATTTTAAAAGTAGGATAACTTTAAATGGCTTAAAGCTAGGTGCCAGTTTCACGCGACCAAAGCTCTAGGCTTTGGACAGCAACAAATAAACATAGTTATTACTGAAAGTAGACCCGTTAGACCCCTGCTCTTAAACATCGAGATCATCTTGCCAACGTCTTTTCGACTGGCCCGGTCCTTCTAGCTAGGAGCCAGTTCCACGCGACCAAAGCCTAGAAGAACAGCAACAAATAAACTTAGTGAATATTGAAAGTAGACCCGTTACTCTCTTGAACATCGAGATCATCTTGCCAACGTCTTTTCGACTGACCCGGTCCTTCCGTCCTCAGTATAATTAATTTAGATCTCTCTTCAAAAAATCGGGATAAAATCGGCCTTGACAAAAATGCGAATGTTATAACTCTGATTTCCATAATTCAACATCGAGTTTGCAGTCGGAAGATAACTTCTAAATAAATTATTTACTTCCACTCCCAAAAGTTCAAGAGTCAATAGGCATTTCCTTACTTTGTACTGTCAATCAAAACTTTCGTTATGAGAGAACGTAATGTTATTTATTAAATCGTTTATTTTGAGAACACAGTAGTTAAAAAAATATTTCAGGGCATATACCATAAATACTTTAAGAACATATAAGTAATACATTTTATAATTTATTAACACAGAATATTGTCTGCGCCGTATTCCGCAGTGTCACGGAGTCACGCAGGCGCCCACGGACCAATAATTTTTGAGAACCCTATGTGAGAGAGGAACATTTTTATTATTATTTATTTCATATTACCTAGCTAGTCCAATACATTACAATACAGAAGGTATTTTAGGACATTAAATTGTACTAACTTTGATGAAGTTTCGTTTAAGGGGATGAAGAACTACTCGCTCGCACATTTCAACTTTTTAAAAGATATAAAAATACTGCACTTATTTATAAAAAATAATTAAATAGTTGAAATGTGATAGCACGTAATTGTTTGACGATTGTCAGTTTCTTAAGTGAAAAAGTGTTTTTAAAAATAGGTCATAGTTATGCACTAATTTAACCATAATTATTATAGTCGAAACTTCGAAACAAATTGGAGTATAATATACAAGGTAGTAGTACCGAAAACTTCAGGGGGGTAACCAACAATATGAATAACTTTTTCTAACGAACCAACACTGTGAACGCGAAAAAAGTTATTCATATTGATGGGTACTTTAGCCCCCTGAAGTTTTCGGTACTAGTATTTTAACACCCTGTTTAAATGTGTATAAAAAATATAATTATTAGTAGCTACATAAAATGCGATAAATATGCTAGTTTTCCTCTAGAAAAAAAAAACACTTCGACCTTGCTGCTGTAATCAAGGGTTTTATACTGCAATAATAAACACCACTGTCTCCAGCTCTACGAGGCTCGACTCGCACAAACGAGAAATGGGTATTTTAACCGAGATGGAAAAAGTTTTCCGGCGTTTTTTAGCTCATCCTTTTTTATAAAACTCAAGATTTCGTGTCGGAAAAGAGAATACAAATTGTCAGATAAGTGAAAATTTGTCGTCTGTGAACTTTTTAAAAGGGAAAAAAGATCATGAATACATTTACACAAATACAAATCAAGCTACACAAATTGAAGTATTACACGGTATCTATCGCGTTTACCTTTATTAAAGGTAAACGCGATAGATACCTCAATGTGTTATATATACTTCAATATGTGCTATGTTATAATCGCGAGAGTTTAAAAAAAAGCTACACAAAGCCAAAGATAACTGGCGTTTACTACTAGGACATAAAAATGAGCTGTGTGTAGCCTGATGTGTATCCGTGTGTACAAGCAAACTTAAAATATTGACTTTAGAAGTGAGAGTTTAGACATGTCTCTGACAACCTTTCTTAAACATCCGTTTCATGTGTAGCCTGATGTGTACCCGTGTGTACAAATAAACCTAAAATATTGACTTTAGAAGTGAGAGTTTAGACATGTCTCTGACAACCTTTCTTAAGTACCGTTTCAGTACACTCGAGGCTGTATATCACATCCACTTACAAAAATATAATCCGTGCCAAAAAAAACTATTAAAAAACACCGCTAACGATGACATTATTGTTAAGAGTCTGACAACCATCAAACAACTTCTCAGTACCAAATATAAAAATTTTCGAACATAACAATTCACTGAAGGTCGTTAAGAAAAATCACAAAACGTTTCGGAGAATAAAAATACAATGGTTCATCAAAAATATCATTTTTGACCCAAAAAGATTTCCACCAAAATTTGTTTTACTTTTTTTCGTACCAAATCAAAGCGAGCGAGAATTTGTTTGAAGATTGTCTGCATCTTAACAATACTGTGCGAGTGAGAGGGAATGATTAACAGCGCTTTGCGTGAGAACTGGTGGTATAGTGGTAGCGGCCCCGCCTTCCGATCCTAAGGTCGTGGGTTCGAAACCGGTCGTGCAGCAATGATTTTTTCTGTTCAAAAATTTATGTACACAATGCCAGTACTTTCAAACGGGGAAGGAAAACATCGTGAGGAAACCGTCGTAGAACCTAAAAAGTTCTATAACATGTGTCAAGTGCTCAAAAGGAGCCTCTTGAGGCGCACTTAAAATCCTTTCACCACACTGTTTCGAAAGAAACTAGTCACAAGACAAGAGAGAGCGCCACTTTGAATACGTTCTCTTTTGACATACATTCATGTCTCAACGGTCCTGAGGAGTTATTTCAATTTCATTCAAAAATATGAGGTGCCTTCTAAAGATGATCTTTAGGGGTGGAGGGGAGGAGGGTAGGGTAGGGGATTACACGGGTATCCCAGTTCAATCAGCTTTAGATTTGTTTACCTACACTTCGAGGAAGTCACTGAGAGATTGTGTTGACGATGATAGATAGATTACTAAATTAGACAACATTATCCAAAACTATCGAAATCTAAATACTGCAAGAATCGTAAATGTTAAAAAAAATTATTTAGATTGTATATTGCTTTTTGTCAAATTCGTCTGCTATCATTTACGTATGTAGATAGCATGTTATGTATGTTTTAAGAGTAGTAGAGCTCTTTGTGAAGGGCTCGTCCGGGAAGTACTACCACCACGCCTTTTTGTGCCGCCAAGCAGCGCTGCTGTGTTTCGGTGTGAAGAGTGTGGTTGCCGGTGTAATTACAGGCACATGAGGCTTAACATCTGTTTACCTCAAGTTGATGGACGCAGGGCAGTGCATCGTAGGGCACGTTTCTATCGTGCGTGACTTACGAGGCAATGCTTTGTTATAAGTGATTGTTACCACTTAACATCAGGTGGGCCATCTGCTTGTTCCATCAACTAGTTGTATTAAAAAAAATGTATGTGAGAGGTCAACTTATAGAAGCTAGTTTTGTTGAGAACATTTTTCAGGACGGTTTTCATTGACAATTCAATTCTAGACCTGCGGGTTCCCCCCCCCCATTCCATTCACACTCGTCCAATGCAACTGTTTCGTTAATCTCCTTTCATTCATCCTCTCAATATAGTATAACACCCTGTATGAGTACCCGATGAAACTCACAGGGTGTTTTACCGAAAACGTAAGATTACGGCCGATGTTTTTCAAGAAATCCAAAACGTAATCCTGTGCAAACT
The DNA here is from genome assembly GCA_932294275.1 of Chloroclysta siterata. NCBI lineage: Eukaryota > Metazoa > Arthropoda > Insecta > Lepidoptera > Geometridae > Chloroclysta > Chloroclysta siterata. The sequence goes on from OW028588.1 coordinate 23,064,353, forward strand.
GTTACGCAGTCCAATTACCGAAAATGATTACATGACAACTTACTTGTCGAATTCTTCATAACAGAGCGTTACGTATACAGTTATGTAGGTACCAACTTTAATTAACTGTTGAGTCTCTTTTTACAATATAAGGTACGCACCTTAAACCTATTAGATAACAGAAGAGTAGAGCTCTTTCTGAGGGGCTCGTCCGGGAAAGTACTACCACCATACCTTTTTCTGCCGCCAATTTTACCAGTAACCACACTCTTCAACCGAAACACAGCGATGCTGCTTGGCGGCAGAAATAGGCTGGTAGTACTTCTCCGGACGAGCCCTTCACAAAGATCGCGATTATCGTCTAATAAGCGCATATCTTTTCACACGAGAGCACTTTTACAGGAAAAATGGAAAAAAGGAACGGTATTTGTTATTAGGGCACGATTGAAATATCGAAAGATTCCCTCAGGTATCCCTCGCAGAATTTCGGGAACCTTTTCTTTGTATATTCTTCACTTTCACTTCCTTGTTGTGTAAGCGTTGATTTTTATTTCTTTGATTATTCATAGAAATAAAAATCAACGGCTACTAATATATCCGTTTCTTTCAGTGGTGTCTGATACAATATGTAATTAATATGTTTTGTTTCAGGTAAAAGAACGCGTAATTTATTCCAGAGTTCATAGTAACTTAAAGGTTTCCTGCCAATTCGGTTTGTTAAGCCTTAAAGCTTGGTTGCATGGAACTAGCACCTAGATTTGACAGCCTTCAGAGCTCAGTTGGTAGCATATTATTCGTAGTTTTTGAGTAGAAAAAAAAGTGTGCGTGTGCATTAAGTGAACACCCTCTGAAAAAAATCAAAAACATACTAGTAATTTAGTAAAAACTCTGAAATAATTTGTTATACCAACATAGCAATTTGTTAAAGCATAAAACAAAAACTATATCGTTGGATCACTCAGTTCTCACAGACAACCGTCGAAAAAAACCTTCCTTACCATCTGACATTGAATTGTAGAAAGCGGACGAAGTCGCGGGTAACAGCTTGTAAAGCTGTAAGTCTTTGAAACCCTCAAGCCATCCAAGACTCGAATTGATTAGGTCCGATGTTTGGTAAGTCGGGGTTCTCCAAATGCCAAGGGCACTTGAAACGATTGGTAAATCGCCGGTATTACAAGCAAAGAAACATTCTTAGATCTTATCCTTACTAATCACTACATGGTATATAACAAAGTCGCTTTCTCTGTCCCTATATCCCTATGTATGCTTAAATCTTTAAAACTACGCAACGGATTTTGATGCGGTTTTTTTTTTATAGATAGAGTGATTCAAGAGTAAGGTTTATATGCATAATACAAGCATAATCTCTTAGGGATAACCCACAATAGCCGTGCGAAGCCGGGGCGGGTCGCTAGTATTTTATAAGCGAAAGCTTATCCTTACTAATATTTTATAAGCGAAAGCTTGTAAAATTTTAGTAAGGATAAGATCGTATAACTCGGGGTGTGTTTAAGTTTATTCCCATTCATCTCTGTAACAGCGGTATGAATTTGGATGGAACTTAGAAAATACGTAGTTTGAAATCTGGAATTATATCGGGGCTTTTTATTCGGGCGGATGCTTAAAACCTTTTTTTTGTAAATTATATAAACAGCGCAGTGTCAAAGGGGCTGTTTGTCGATCATCATTCTATAGGCTTGCCGAGGACCTATATAATTGTTATTAGATATTTGTATTACAAACCATTAACAGACTTGAATAATATTATACCTCTAGATAGCAAAGCTGGCTTCAATTGGCATTCAAGCAGCCTTCTCAAGTTACTATCTATATTCTGTTGAACAAACTAAGACTTGATTGAGTTGGGGTATTGGATCAATGTAAACCGGGTTTACACTTGGATTAAACGCTAGTTTCGAGTAAATCTCTCCCATTTCAGTGGAATTAGGAGCAATTAGAATCACTGATTTCCTCGAAAATTCAGTCGACGTTAGTGGACTGTTTGGATCTGTTTGGTTGCTTATTACAGAGTCACGTGGCCACGTTTTCAGTCACGTGCAGCCCCGACCAAGTTGAAAATGTAGAGCAATATTTCGTATAGTACATAGTGAGTTATATACGCATAATAACTACAGATTCAATAGGAAGAGTTTCGTTATTACAAAGAGCACTCGATGTCTAGTGGGAGTGACACCGTCTTCTATCTCGTCTTCGTCTTTATCGTGAGGTCATGTGTTCAAATACAGTCGTGCACAATTATAGGATATTTTCAATATGTATCAAATTAAGGAAGAACTTGGTGTTTCCAGTCATAAATTAAGTATTTGTTCGCCAAATTACACTTTGCTTCTATACCCCTGAATGGAATATTTGGACATTTTAAATCTAAGTGGCTAGTCCCACTTAGATTTCCTAGAAGAATCTTGAGTTGGTACTGGTACTAAAAAATCTGAGGGAATATCGTGCCTGGAGATCAGAGTTATCTAGCTGTTTCTATTTCTGTTAATTGCAGATTAGTCTCATGATACTCCACTAGATATAGTATCAAATACAAATAACCATGATACCAAATAATAACAAAAATGCAACGGACCTTGGTACAAAGCCTCGGGCATAACGTATTTGTCCAATTTCATTTTTAAGAAATAAGAAGAAGTGTTTTTTTTTTATAAAACTTGCTGATGGCTCTCTTGATGAAGATAGAGAACCATCACCTAAAACATAGCATTGCTCCGAAGTCAAGCTTAATGGGAATGTGCCCTACGACGCCCTGCGTGCATCAACATGAGGCATACAGATGTAAAGCCTCATGTGCCTGTAATTACACCGGCAACCACACTCTTCAAACCGAAACACAGCGTTGCTGCTTGGCGGTATAAAAAAGGCATGGTAGTAGTACTTCCCTTGGCATGGTGGTATAGGAGGAAGACGAGCCCTTCACAAAGAGCTCTACTACTCTCGTGCTTATCTCCATGGGTAAACTATGTACAAGTATTCTCTTATCAGTGGTAAGGTAGAATTAAAACGACCACATCATTACAGTCTCATTAATATCATTTCCCCTTTAAGAACGGAAACGTTCACTTTCAACACGCACAGAATGTAACACGCTCTTTAGTTACTTGCGTGACTGTATGTCTAGATGTATACAGACGACTACTGACCAAAGGAGCTGGTGCATCAGACCGTAGGCTGACAACAGTCATAGTACAGTACTATGACTGTTGTAGAGCGAAAAGTAACTTCTCGCTCGCGCATTTCAACATTTTTGAATATATTAAGTCTCTGAATGAAGATTTGAAAAATCACAAACAACCAAGTTTTGGAGAATAGGTTAGCAAAATGTTCAGCAAAAATTTCATTTTGATCCAAGCAAGATTCATAGAGTCATAAAGTTTTTATTTTAGTACTTAACCAAAATTTTTGTTATGGACACGACTTGTTGGGAAAAAGTTTAAAATGTTTAAGCGTTCGAGCTAGAAGAACTTTGACGAGTCTTATCTTGCAAAGAATTGCCAGCCATTTAAGCACACCTGTATCACCAACAAAAACAAATTTTGTTTATAATTTATCAACATCATCAGCATGAAGTCCACTGATGGACCTAGACCTGTAAACTAGAAATAACGATTCTGAGACCTGTCTATCCACCTAATTCCCGCAATCTTTAACGTTGTCGTCGGTTCTTCGGATAGAGTGACCCACGCTTCATCCTCCAGTTCGCGGTCGCCATTCGAGAGCAGTGGCGTAGCTATCTTAGGGCCAGGCGGTGCAGTGCACCAGGGCCCCGGAGCTTAGGGGGCCCTCTAACCTAAGCTTTGAAAAGAGAGGGTCAGCCAGCTCCCGAAGCTAGAAAGCCTTGAGCCTGCTCACAACTTTTTTTTAATGATTTATTTTAAAGGCCAATATAAGTTCAAGCTATGTGGAAAGAGGGGGTGAGGACCCGATTCTTTCTCTATGCACCGGGGCCCTTGTCCACCTAGATACGCCACTGTTCGAGAGCTTTTATTACCCAGCGGATTATAATGTAAAGGTTTATCAAATAGTTGTATATAATTATCATGTAACTTTTTACAGTGTTTTACAACTAGAGTGCACTATCTGAAAACGTATTTACTGATCCTACTGTCAATGCATTTAAAAACAAGGTCGACGACTGGCTTCGAACAAACCAATCCGTGTGTTAAAAAAACAATCAAACATATAAAACAATTCCAACACTGCGATATAGACACACAATAAATTTAATATATTGTTGTAATAACGTTTATAAAATACAAGAGAAAGCAATTACGCTCATCGATTTGCGATATCAACTTAACAAAGTAACAAAAAAAACTCCAAAGCCTTGGTCTCAAAATTAAAACGTCTAGTTCAAACGGCCTTTGAAACGTGTTATTACAGTGTTTCATGTATAATCACACGTCACGCAAGTGCTCACTTTGTATTACTATGCAAAGAATTCAATCTCGGGGCTGACTTAAAAGTAATTTTGCGATGTCTCGTACACGCAGTAGCGGGGTAGAGGAGTTAGTGAGAAATTTGTCTGGGCGCCGGGCGCTTCATATTTTTGAGACATGTTTAGGCAGGGCGAGTTGGTCGGTCTGGTACTTGATGCTTTTATTTATTTCGGAACCAAAAACAGTTACAGTATATTAGTTAGTAACATAGACTCGAACTACAAGTAGGTAATAATCTTAAGAATGGCGATTTCGGAAGACGAAGTAGGCACGAACCAATTTTAAACTTTTTCTTTTATTGGGTCAAGGTCCTGGCATTTCGAATTTCAGAGTTGTGAGGTTACTGGAAGTACTTACACTTGAAGTGGTTTTTGTTTACCATTTTTATACAAGAATTTGTCCGTTTTACTTCCCGTCCATAATAACTCATTTAATAAATATTGTTTAATTTTAACGGCACTCCATATCTCTATCCGTTTTTGAGAAATAAAAGGATGGAAAAGCTACAATGGTTTAGATTTTTACGTCAGCCAAGGAACAACAAAAATAAGTACCTACCTACGTCATCTTTTTAAAACCTACTTTCCATTTTCGTGTCATTCCTTTCTACGTCTAAACGGTATTCTCGTGCTGAATACATATTAACTCCACCTCGGAACTCCTTACAGCTTCCAGCCTCTTTCACTGAAAAAAAGCAGGCACATTAAACGAAAATTAGTTTGCATAGAGAATAAAAAGTTTTATCCTTTGTAAAAAACTGAATGAGGGCGAGTTTGACTATATATATAGTAGAATGTGTGATGGTCAAACCTGCTCCATAATACTTAGATAAAAATATTTTTGACAAGTCTAAAGTAGAGACCTCATAATTTAATAATTATTATAACGCTTATTGTGAGACGTGGAGAGAACTCAGAAAAGCTGGACATCGTTGCCAATATAAAGAGGAAACGAGATCCCATGGAAGATCGCCAACCAGATGGTCCGACCAGCTTAGAGACAGGAGACGTCATTCTACAGTGTGGTGCAGATGGCTATGGATCGTAGTCACTGGTGACATCGACGCCTGCAGAACGTCCTTTCGCATCGTTTCGCATCCTTCGCAATTAGGCTATGCACTACTCGCTTTTATATCCTTGTGGTAAGAGTTATTTTTATTTGTGTAGCTTAGGGCCAGTTTCACCATGCTCTGTTAGATTAACAAAGGATTAAAGGGCCGTTAAATATGTCAAAATGTACGTGTTTGACAGCTAAGAATAGATCTGTCAAGGATCGGTCTGTTAATCCTTGATTAGTTACTAACAGAGCATGGTGAAATTTAACCTTAATCTGTATCTGTATGTACTCGTATATACAGGCAGATATATCAATATTTAAGCACCAGTCATTAATTGTTTTATGTCGCAAAAACTAATCAAGAAATCGAGTGTAGGTACAATCTTATTCTTATTTATGTACAACTAGCTGATGGAACAAGCAGATGGCCCATCTGATTTTACGAGGTTAACTACATTTGTTAATCTTATCAATTATCTGGGTTCCAAAGTACTTTGAATAAAAAGTCCGCTTAAATTCATTTATTTAAATGTTAAATAAACAATTTCCATTCGTAATACAAAGTAAGTTTTGATGGTTATTCAAATCGGAAAAGTAAACCACTCATAAATATGAAAAATGGGTTAAAATCCGTGAAGATAAAATGTGGAAAGATTTCATGAATACTCAAATGTGAAAAGTTTTTCACTTCCAAGCCTTCAATGCTTTACATTTTCATTTGCATTCATATTTTAAGTACATTCATGCACACCAAAAAGATACTAAAGTAATATGAATGGTATAAAAAAGCTGATGGCTTTCAGAGTAGGAAAACCGCGATAATTAACTCTTAAAATGTTTGTTCAGGATTAAATAGGATTAATAGTTTGACAGCCTTCACAGCTCAATTGGTAGTAGCTCTGCTTTCTGCGCGGTAGGCCGTGGGTTCGATTCCCACCGAGGACAAATGTTTGTGTGATGGACATAGATGTTTGTTCTCTGTTTGGGAGTTATTATGTATTATAAATATGTATTTACAAAAAAAACTATGTAGGTAAGTATTATATTAGCTATCTAGTTCCCAGATTACAAGCTTTGCTTCATTTGGGGCTAGCTAGATAGTGCTGTGTGGAGAGTCCACCAATATTTATTTATTAAATAATATTATTGCAAGTTTGTTTAAAAAGTTTTTTTACAGTATTATACCTCGGACTACCCTTAGACATTCTCAAAGAAACTTGAGTTATTTCTTGGTAAGTACTAAGAGATCGGGGGATATCTTGATATCTACTCGTGAAGCTGTATCTTAACCTATTTTCAAAAAAGGTAGTTAGTTCTCAATTCGTTTTTATTTGTATATTTTATACGCGATACGCGATTATTCAGACGATTATTTCAAAAAATTAAATAAATACATATTTTTTATGAATTAATAATAAAAGATTATTAATTAATTTTGATGTTTTGTTTTGTTTGGTAAGTCACATTTCGTATAAATTTTGTTCTCGGTGGGGATCAAACCCAAGGCCTACGGCGCAGAAGGCAGAGCTACTACCAACTGAGCTGTGAAGGCTGTCAATATACCTAATTATTTTCTTTCTTATTCACAATTATTTGAATTAACGATTACAAATTAATAATTCATAATCAGATCCAAGGGTCACGACAATTCAATTAAAAGATAGCAAACAAACACCATACTGCATTTGGTGGGAGGTTTGGAGTTTGTCATTCAAAGCACGTACAACCGGAAGTAGGGCGACGTACCCGACCAATCGTTTCGTTTCAATCGACGTCCTAATTTATTTATAGGTTCTGTGTAGTTATTTATCATTTTGAAGGTCAGTGAAGGACGATTAACTGACCTGACCAGTAACAGAACCTTGATGTCAACCAAACTTTTAAAGATGGCAGCTCTTGGATCGTTGGTTATCTTAATTTAATTTGATTGTTATATCTCAAAAACCAGGCGTCCTAATAAAAAAAGTAAAAATGGTTTTGGAATGTACAAACAAAGCCCTTTCATATGATATGTAACTTGATTTTTTGTGTAACATTTTTAATTCTGGCCCCCTTTAAAAACGCCTTTAGTTAATAAGTCGTCATCGGATTTAACTCATATACTTACCAGTAAATTTCTCAAGTACAAGCTATCGACTTACCAAATTTCATAAAGTAATGGCCAGACAAACATACATACATAAAATGCCAATAGTCGCCCAAGTTAACTTAGAGATTTTCGTTCGCTTCGCTCACTCAATCAATTAGTTCACTGTAGGATGTAGGTCTTTCAGGTGACGCCACTGAGCAGATCTTCTCTATCTAGCTACATTTTACAGATCGCTGCCTCTTGCTAGAGTCCATTCAATTACAAATAACCTTTAAAAGTCAAGAAAAATATTTTTTCTATTCTTCATCGCAGCATTTTTTACGACGAGCTTCTCCTCACCATTTTCTTCGTTTCTTTAAAATTAATGATAGCTGACTTGATGTATTTGACTGGTTAAACTGTATTATAAAATACCTTGATCTTGGCAAGATAGTACGTCATTAGCATAGGAGCCTTAATAAAAAATAGAATAAGAGGGGTATTTTTTTGTAAACACACAAAACCAGCCCGAATAATCAATGGCAAAGATTTGTAAAACTTATTTGCCCGCAACTACCCCGTAGGGCGTTGGGGAAAATGTTATTTACCCCACGCAATGCCTAGTGGCTTTTTGAAGAAATAATAAGTTACTCTGTACAGTAGGTAACAGTTATAATGCAGAGGATTCCCGATGGACCCTATTTACCGACGGCATTGTAATGATCGCGGAAGGTCGGTGTATGGTGGAGGCCCAAACTTGCTTTTTCCTGGAAATGTTTATATTTTTTTCGTATTCCTTTGACCTTCAAAATTAAAAAAACGCAAAAACTAGTGCTAGCTCCTAGCAGAAATAGGATTGGATTGCCAAATCGTATTAGGTTTGCTGTTCGTGACGTATCCATTAATACTCACCAAGTTTATACGACCCCAAAATGTATTTCCAGATATTACTGCAACGTGAAATTTTAGTAACATTATATTGACGAGGAGTTTGGTAAACATACAAGTTTTGCCACAATTATGCTATAAACAGCTCAGTCACGACAGTTATACCGTCCCCAGGCACGGTAAACATCCCCTTGAATGACTTTCATAAGAGCTGATTTCACTATGCTCTGTTAGATACTAATCAAGGATTAACAGGCCGTCAAATCTAACCTTAGATGTCAAACGCGTACATTTTGACTTATTAAACAGCCCTTTAATCCTTTGTTACAGAGCATGGTGAAATCAGCTCTAGAGAAGAAAGATTTCTGAAGCTTTTAGCGTCTCGTTTTTCAAAAATGTTAAGGTTTTTAGCAAAAAATGTTCAGACCTCATTCCTTGCTATGGCTCTACAAAAACTTAAACGTCATTGGAATTCTGTCACACTTTTTTACGACTTTTACCTTAGGCTTTTATAGGATTAGTATTAGTATTAGTAGTAGTAGCCCTAGTATCAGTAGTAGGATTCGTTTTCTGACATTTCTGGAAGCAACATAGCTTTTTCATTTTAAATGTTTTTCTAGTGTTATTTTAAGTTGTGTTGTGTAATTTCGGTGGTATTTTAACCAACATTAATAAATAAATAAATAATAAATATTGGTGGACATTCCACACAGCACTATCTCGCCCCAAACTAAGCCAAAGCTTGTGATATGGGAACCAGATAGCTGATATACTACTTAAATGCTTTTTTTTTTGTAAATACATACTCATAATATTATATAACACCCAGACAGAGAACAAACATCTATGTTCATCACACAAATGTTTGTTCTCGGTGGGGATCGAACCCACGGCCTACGGCGCAGAAGGCAGAGCTACTACCAACTGAGCTGTGAAGGCTGTCAAACAACATTACTTGAGGTCTTAGCACAAAGTGTAAACATTTGGAATGAAAGTGTATTAAGTGATATCCTGATTTGGCCGAAAATGTTTCGCATGTTTTGAAGAAAACCGCCACCATTTTCTTCAAAACAAAATGACGGCGGACTTGACTATGGACTGACTTGACTAAAAAGTATTCACTAAACTAATAAATATTTATCACTTGACACTGGCAAGATTGTCTGTCGAATGACGGACAGGAGCCATAAATTGAAAGAAGAAGAAGACTAAGTAGTATACTAATACTGTATAGTAGACTAAGTATATTCTATTATGTTTGGGTTTAAATTAACATTCAATGCTTAGGTCACGTATGACATGCTATACAAGGTGTTCCAATACTTGTAATTAAAACTTCAGGGGGCTTAAGTACCTACCCATCAATATGAATAACTTTTTTTCGCGTTCACAGTTTTGGTACATCATACATCAGTGCGACTGCCAATTTTCCTGCGTTTAGTACGAGGAACTGCGCTTTTGAGTTTTAGCGGTAGGAATGCTTTCATGTTTTATTTCAGTTTTATCAAATAAGTTTGATTGCCCTAAATTGTGGCACTTACTTAGCTACACGTAAAGAGAAACGTTGAGGTTAGGTTAAGTTTATTTATTTTCCCCCCTTTTTTACAACTTATTATGTGTTTGTTCAATTATTGTTGCAATAGTTCCGAAATAAATATAATATTTCGCGTTCACTGGGTTTTCTTCTAGTCGTGTCACTAGTTTCATTCGAAACGGTGAGGTGAAAGGATTTTGAAGTCAAAGTCAACTCATGCACATCAAATCATGCTCCAAAGTAGCCTCAAAAAGAGGATACTTTGGAGCATGATTTAGAATATCTTAGATTGTTCGACATGCCGTAGTTCACTGGGTAAAACTCGTCGATTTACCCAGTGCAATGGTAAGTTAAGTACTAAAACAATAAATAAAGCCCTCAGTCCATGACATCTATCTTCTGGAACGTGAGAACGATTTCAAACAAACAAACAATGTAGAGAACATTGTGAAAAAACCTGTGTTTTGTTTGTATCGCTAATGTTACTGTTATTGTAGCTCGTTGCCGGATGATTGGCATTGTGTAATGCGTTGAATGTTATTGTATCAATGTCTTTTAAGGCGAATACAACAGCTTATGTGACTCTCGCTCGCACGTTTCGACATGTTGAAAGATATAAAATCACTAAACTTATTTTCTTATATTATTTCATATATTTAACATAAATATGTATCGATCAAAATGAATTTTTGAAGTTTTTTCAGCGAGCGAAAATCACGTTAGCTCTTGTATTCGCCATAAGGTTCCTTTGCCTAAAGGTAGAAACAAAAGATCCTTTAGGGACACCGCCGGGAGCATTAAGAAGCGTTTTTGACACATTACCTGCCTTCAAAAAATTATGAAAAATACATACAGTCGAACATATGTACTTAATATACCATTTTTTTATGTTTGTTATAATTGTGAACTGATTTTGAAAATTATTTTGTCTGAAAGGATGTACTCACGAGGTGGTCCCACTGTCACCAAGTTTTAATTTTAAGTTGGTTTTTCAAGTTTTTACTAAATGAAATTTATTTTGCAATAAGCAGATGGTATTTCATCCGCGTCAGGATACCAGTTTAGTTTGTGCACAATTTTTGTAATACATTAATGATGTCATCAAGATTTGGTTACCACTTAATATCAGGTGGGCCGTCTGCTTGTTCCATTAGCTAGTAGAATAAATAAAATAACAAACATGACCTCGACAAAATTTAGTTCTTAGTAAAAGTAAAGTAAAGTTTCCAAGTGAAATTTAAATCGTATTTTACATAAATTTTCAGGCAAAACTAAAACAGATTTTTGAATTTTTTAACTACAACTTTGTAAGTGTATTTTGGCACAATTTCTCCTCCATACACTCGACTGGCGTTTATATGTAAAGAAAAAAAAGAGTCTAGAATAGTCAATATAGCCGTCGCCAGAACATTAGTCATGAGACGTACAACACTGAGAGTAGTAGAGCTCTTTGTGAAGGGCTCGTCCGGGGAAGTACTACCACCACGCCTTTTTCTGCCACCAAGCAGCGTTGCTGTGTTTCGGTTTGAAGAGTGTGGTTGCCGGTATAATTACAGGCACATGAGGCTTAAGGCGAAGACAAGAGCTAATGTGACTCTCGCTCGCACGTTTCGACATGTTGAAAGATATAAAATCACTAAACTAGTTTTCGAAAAATCGCAATCAACCATTTTGTGAGCGATCACATTGCACACAGTTTAGTAAAAATTTCATTTTGATCGATACATGTTTTCCTACTCAAAAGTTTGCTTTACTAGTTTTCGTACATAAGCAAACTTTTAAGAAGGAAAACTTGTATCGATCAAAATGAAATTTTTACTAAACTGTGTGCAATGTGATTGCACACAAAATGGTTGATTGCGATTTTTCGAAAATGAGATTAGTGATTTTATATATTTCAACATGTCGAAACGTGCGAGCGAGAAGTTGTTTGATAGTTGTCAGCCCCTTAACATCTGTATGCCTCAAGTTGATGGACGCAGGGCAGTGCGTCGTAGGGCACGTTCCTATTGTGCGTGACTTACGAGGCAGTGCTTTGTTATAGGTGATGGTTACCACTTAACATCAGGTGGGCCATCTGCTTGTTCCATCAGCTAGTTGTATAAAAAAAAAAAAAAGACATGAAGCAGGAACTTAAAATTATTATAAATATGATCAAAATTAAAAACATTGGAGAATCATCATCACCAGAACAATGATGTTTAAATAATATAGTACCTACCACAGATAAAGACCATTCAATAGCTTACAATGGACATCTTCCCACCCACTTAAACCAACTCTCACCTTTAACCAAAATCGTTCAATGTCACTATTTTAAGACACGTGATCCAATTACAAATCCCCAGAGACTTTCTAACAAAACATTTATATGCGCGCGCGCAGAATAAAGATGGCGGACAACAATGGCGGCTTGCCTATAATTTTAGGACAGACAGACAGAATGGTGTGACGAGTATTGTTATTGTTGCCGTTGATCGGTTATTGAATACTAATGAGCGTGGGTTGATTTGATTAACTGGTTTATTGTTTTGAAAAGTGTAAGTGATGAAACGATTGCATCTAGTAGGTTAAATTCTAAAAGATTCTAAAAAAACCGTTTAACTCATATATGTATAGTTTAGTACCTACATAGTTAGTTTTAAGTTTTAACTACCCCACTACCTTTTTCTACCGCCAAGCGACGTTGCTGTGTTTCAGTTTGAAGAGTATTTTTGCCGGTAAAATTCGACGTAAATGAGACTTAAATGTATGCCTCAAATTGATGGATTGATGGACAGTGCATCGTAGGGCACGTTTCTATCTTGCGTGACTTACAATGCAATGCTTAGTTATACAGGGTGTCCCAGAAATCAACGTCAAGCCGAAAACGGGCGATGGGTCAAGTCATGATAGTTATCAGAAAAATAAAAAAAAAATATTTGTCATGTACTTTTTGAATTATGAGTATTACAAAAAATAACAGAAAAACTGACACCCTGTGATGATCTTTTAAGTCCTGTGACTACAAATATTAACTTTTCGTGAAACTTTTTTCTGTAATGTAACCATGGATAACCCTTCTGTAAAATACAAAACAAAATGAAATCATAACTGCCTCAGTTTAAAATAAAATGTTAGATGTTTGGCCAACATTTAATTTAAAATAATTACATCCACCAACTTTAACCGACTGTACCGTAAAAAAAATGTACTACACTATTTTGGCAAGTAACTTTAAAAGATGGCGCATTTAGTCAGAATTCCAAAATGGTATGATACTTGCTAGAGTACTCCTTAATTTTGGAAGAAAACATTTTTTTTGAACTAAACCGGATTTCATGACAATTTTATTTGATTAGATAAAATGTTTGTAACCTTTAAATTGTGGACTTAAAAATGCCTATGCTGCGTTTTTAAGTTTCTCACAATTCACAGGTACAAGTACATACCATTTCGACAATGTTAGTGAAACAGATAGAGCCGCCATCTTGTCGAAAGAGTAATATGGGTTATCAAGTAATTTGTTAGTTTTAGGTGCAAGTTTCAAATAAAATTCAGTAATTGGATTTCTTCAGTCATGATTTTAATTTAATTACATCAAGGATTTACAGCAAATGTTCAAACTGTTTGCCTTCAGCTGTAATGCAAGCTCTACATCTCCTTAAAAATGTCCTTAAAATTACACGGTCATTTTTAAGGAGATGTAGGTTAGGTAAGGTCATGACTGAAGAAATCCAATGACTGAATTTTATTTCAAACTTTCACCTAAAACTAACAAATTACTTGATAACCCATATTACTCTTTCGACAAGATGGCGGCTCTATCTGTTTCACTTACATTGTCGAAATGGTATGTACTTGTACCTGTGAATTGTGAGCAACTTAAAAACGCAGCATAGGCATTTTTAAGTCCACAATTTAAAGGTTACAAACATTTTATCTAATCAAATAAAATTATCAAGAAATCCGGTTTAGTTTAAAAAAATAAATTTTTCTTCCAAAATTAAGGAGTACTCTAGCAAGTATCATACCATTTTGGAATCCTGATTAAATGCGCCATCTTGCCATAAGGTTACTTGCCAAAATAATGTAGTACATTTTTTTTACGGTACAGTCGGTTATAGTTGGGTGATGTAATTATTTTAAATTAAATGTTAGCCAAACATCTAACATTTTATTTTAAACTGAGGCAGTTATGATTTCATTTTGATTTGTATTTTACAGAAGGGTTATCCATGGTTACATTACAGAAAAAAGTTTCACGAAAAGTTAATATTTGTAGTCACAGGACTTAAAAGATCATCACAGGGTGTCAGTTTTTCTGTTATTTTTTGTAATACTCATAATTCAAAAAGTACATGACAAATATTTTTTTTATATTTTTTTGATAACTATCATGACTTGGCCCATCGCCCGTTTTCGGCTTGACGTTGATTTCTGGGACACCCTGTATATAGGTGGTGGTTACCACGTAGCATTAAGGCCAATTATATTAAAATAAATCTTTTTGGTAATTTTACGAGTCTTAAAACCCGTTGTAAATTTTATAGCTACCCTGACAACGCTCATAAAGTAGAATATTGGTGTCGGAAGCTGAAACCAGGTTTTAACAATCGGAAAGTATTCCAATTCGGCTGTAAAGATGTTTGATGATGCTGTCATCGTAAAGTTGGTTAGGATTTATATCTGTGTGTATGAAGCTTGATTTGTATGTGTATACAAATCAAGCTCCACAAAGTCAAAGACAAATGACGCTCACTACAAGGACATAAAAACTAGAAGTGAATAGCTTAAGGCGAAGACAAGAGCTAATGTGACTCTCGCTCGCACGTTTCGACATGTTGAAAGATATAAAATCACTAAACTCATTTTCGAAAAATCGCAATCAACCATCTTGTGTGCAATCACATTGCATTTTTCGAAAAATCGCAATCAACCATTTTGTGTGCAATTACATTGCACACAGTTTAGTAAAAAATTCATTTTGATCGATACATGTTTTCCTACTCAAAAGTTTGCTTTACTAGTTTTCGTAGATAAGCAAACTTTTAAGTAGGAAAACTTGTATCGATCAAAATGAAAATTTTACTAAACTGTGTGCAATGTAATTGCACACAAAATGGTTGATTGCGATTTTTCGAAAATGAGTTTAGTGATTTTATATCTTTCAACATGTCGAAACGTGCGAGCGAGAAGTTGTTTGATAGTTGTCAGCCCCTTAAGGTGTACCAATAAAAAAAAAAGTGTAACAGTTAGTAATTGGCTATACGCAGAAATAATTGCTCAATATCAAGTGGACTACATTAGGGCCAATTTAATAGATCACATCTGACATCTCATCATCACAATGTTCACAATGTCTATTGTCATTATTACAATAAATATAATAATAAATATTGGTGGACATTCCACACAGCACTATCTCGCCCCAAACTAAGCCAAAGCTTGTGATATGGGAAACAGATAGCTGATATACTACTTAAATACTTTTTTTTGTAAATATATACTTACAATATTATATAACACCCTGCAAGAGACAGAAATATGTATGTTTAGCTGAAAAAAGTGAAGCACTTGTGTAAAATAAAGCAATTTTACGAAATTAAAAAAAAAACACAGTACAGTACAGTACTACAGTATTAAATCTATTTTTTACTAATAAATCGTAAATATCTCCTCTGATCTCTTAGTACCGAGTACATACGAACTCCAGATTCTTTTCTGGGGATGTCTAAGGGAGGCAGTCGGGGAACGTCCAATCATTAAATTTGACAAATACCTACATTTTGCAGTATAAATCGATATTCCATACGTGACAGGTTGCAAGCCTATCGCCGCTGTTAGAATACTCTGGTTTTCGCATGATGTTTTCCACACCGTTTAAGAGCATTGGCATCGCACACATACATTTTTCGATAGAGAAAAATCCATAGGTGCACGACTGGATTTGAACCTCACGATCGGAAGGCACACCCACTAGACCGACGGGTGTTCTTAAAAGTATACAGAGTGGAATTTAAAAGAGTAAGATTAAGCACGCTTGAAAATTTTAATCGCATTAGAGAATTCCCTTCATAAAGTGTATAGTTGGAGTTCGCCGAACAAGTTCTAAGAATTCTAGACGAGAGGGTTGGAGTCTTGGTATCTTGGAAGAAACTCAAGATCTTTTGAAAAGGTTCATTATTCCAACTAAAACAATGTTTGTAGTGGTCATAATATTTTCGTATTTCTTTATTTATTTGAAGAAGACTGCGGCAAGAGTAGTAGAGCTCTTTGTGAAGGGCTCGTCCGGGGGAGTACTACCACCACGCCTTTTTCTGCCGTCAAGCAGCGTTGCTGTGTTTCGGTTTGAAGAGTGTGGTTGCCGGTGTAATTACAGGCACATGAGGCTTAGCATCTGTATGCCTCAGGTTGATGTGCGCAGGGCCGTGCATCGATAGGAACGTGCCCTACGTTCCTATCGTGTGTGACTTAAGAGGTAATGCTTTGTTTTAGGTGTTGGTTACCACTTAGCATCAGGTGGACCATCTGCTTGTTCCATCAGCTAGTTGTACAAAAAAAAAGCAAGGTCTGCCAATGGATTTTATTCTTCGATTTGTCGAAATATTTATTATTATTGCACTCAGCATTTATTATGAGCGCAATGCCAGTGCCCCAAACGATGAATGATAATATCGTGAGGAAAACAGTTAGTATTCTAATATCGGCGATGGGCTTGCAACCTGTCACATTTGGACCACTACTGCAAAATATGGGTATGTGCCAATTGTAAAATTTGGATGTACCTCTGACAACCTATATCTTTTTGGAAGTTTCGGTAGATATTCCTCATTCGATCACTTTGTCTTCGATTGACCACTTTACTCAGATCGTCTCAATTCATCGAGAAATTTAGACAAGATACTTCTTGTCTCACGATAAAAGAGTATTTTCCTCCATTTGGAGCGAGCATTTTCACGGCCTTTCCTCTTCATGATGTGATTCGCCGGGCTCAACTTATCTGTAATCGTAAAAGAGGGTAGACCGTTGGTAAGACTTGATAAAAAAATAAAAATCTTTGTGACGGTAACAATTTGACAAACAAACAAAACACACTTATAGAAACATAATAAATAAATTACACGCCAACACTTTTCTTCGCGTTTTGAAGTTAAATGGTACTTATCTATAGGTACTTTGAATAGAAAAAATATTCAAATATTAACTAATATTTTGAACAAGGATTTGGGTTTCCAAAATTTAATTTAAATTTTAAAATATAATTATATAAAATAAAAAAATAAATTGTTGAATATAATTTAATACTTTCTGTTTGCCACATAATTAGATAAATAATAATATTAAAAGCAGTTAGATGAGTATTTTGAAAATCTATAAATCCGCTGTTTTACTATCACTTAGCGTGGTAATGAGCCAAAACCTACTTACCCCCGAGCCCCCCCTAAATCTATACCTTTCGTAGCCCACTCAATCCATCGACTTCCCGCGATTTTTACGTCTTCGAATACTTAGTTTAAATTAGTTACCCAGTCATAAATATAATAACATATTGGAGAATGTAGTTTCTGTAATGTTATTTTATTATTATTATTATTAAATAAAGAATTTGAATTTGGTGAGTCGACCTACGCTTCCGGTTTGCCAGCATTCAAGAACCAGGTTGGGGAAAACAGTTATTCCCCAGCGGCTGTCGGTTCTACTAGCTGAATGGCCTGCCCATTGCCACTTTAACCTTTTAAGGGGCTGACAACCATCAAACAACTTCTCGTTCGCACGTTTCGACATGTTGAAAGATACAAAATCACTAAACTCATTTTCGAAAAATCGCAATCAACCATTTTTTGTGCAATCACATTGCACACAGTTTAGTAAAAATTTCGTTTTGATCGATACATGTTTTCCTACTTAAAAGTTTGCTTTACTAGTTTTTGTACATAAGCAAACTTTTAAGTAGGAAAACTCGTATCGATCAAAATGAAATTTTTACTATGCTGTTTTACAATGTGATTGCACACAAAATGGTTGATTGCGATTTTTAGAAAATGAGTTTAGTGATTTTATATCTTTTTAGATGTCGAAACGTGCGAGCGAGAGTCACATTAGCTCTTGTCTTCGCCTTAATTCTGAGAGCTAAGTCAACTTTGGTATTCTTACTATTCATAATTTTATTCATAAAGTAAAAGTATAATTGAATTTCCATTGTTGTTTTAGCGCAAAAAGTAGGCACTACAAAGTATTTCGACCCACCCAGTGGTATTTACTTCAATCATTGATTGGACTAATTTATTATTTAACCTTCACCTTCACTCACCTTGAAATCAATTGAATAATGGTTCATTTTAAATGAACATCCTATAAAACCACGGACCCATACGAAACTGAACTAAAAAGTAGATAGATAGATTTATTTCAAATCAAATAAAAAAATGTTTATTTTGCGACACAAAAAACATAGGCGAAAATTAAATATGAAGGACAATACTGTGACAACAAAATGTCGTCATTCAAAAAAAAGGTCGTCACTCAGCTTTATGCTGTAATAGTGTTTGATGCACTACTACAACGCTGGTCTTCCGTGACGGCGGAGTACACATTTATTCATTCATATTTAGTGTTCACGTTTGCATGGTTTTATAGGTAAGGTACAATTATACCTACACCTTACTTATTTTTAACTAATAGAAACAGCTTCACGACTTTGATCCACGGCACGGTAGATATCCCCTCAGATCTTTTTAGTACCAAGTATCAACCAAAGATATTTTTTTTGAGGACAGTCAAAGGTACGTCCGAGTATTACATTTGACGTATACCCTAATTTTTGCACCTTGCAATATTGTAATAGTCTTTAGGTGTTGCAGTGTTTCTGTTTGAAGAGTGTGGTTGCCGGTATAATTACAGGCAGATTGAGGCTTAATAGTTGTATGCCTCAAGTGGATGGACGCAGGGCAGAGCATCGTAGGGCACGTTGATATCGTGCGTGACTTGCGAGGTAATGATTTGTAGGCAATAGTTGATGGTGACTACTTAACATCAGTTGGGCCACATCCTTGTTCCATATTTTTTTTTATGAAAAAATTTTTTTCAAATTTACGATTATAACTAATGTCTATCTTTGTTTACGAAACTCAATTTCTAAAAACGTTCCAGTTTAGTTATTTAGTGACCCCAAAAGACATGACATATTTTTATGCCTAGGACCCGAGACAATCACGTTTTCAGCTGAAAGAAAAACTTCCACCTTCCAAGTTCCAAACAGGTCACCGAATCAATAAAATAATACATAAAGTTATGTTCGATTTTAGATAAGTTTCTTGATAAATAAAGTAAAGAGTAGTAGAGCTTTTTGTGAATTCTCGTCCGGGGAAGTACTACCACCACGCCTTTTTCTGCCGCCAAGCAGCGTTGCTGTGTTTCAGTTTGAAGAGTGTGGTTGCAGGTGTAATTACAGGCACATGAGGTTTAACATGTACATGCCCTAAGATAATGGACGCAGGGCAGTGCATCGTAGGCTACGTTCCTATCGCGCATGACTTACGATGCAATGCTTTGTTATAGGTGATAGTTACCTATAACTTAACATGTGGTGGGCCATATGCTAGTTCCATAAGCTAGTTATATAAAAAATTAAAAAATTATAAAATAATTTAAAAAGAGATAAATAAAGTCACCTCTAAGTATAAAAGCTTACGGCCCGGTTCCTACTTGTTTTGAACGATTCTTTTACAAAATAATATCATTATAAAACCTCAGTGAGGTGCCAATCCAAATTAGTGAGGTTTAGACAAAACAGGAAAATTATTTTAGTAAATCAAAGTGTTTACATAAAAGCAAGTTATTTTCGTCTTTATACATAACGCAAAACACAATAGAATCAAATAAGGGAAAGAGCAAATGCTGTGAACCAATTTCCCAAAAGACGGAAAAGCTCTAATTTCCTAAGAAGCCCAAACCGCCATAAAGATATACATAAAAACTCGTAATTGTACATTACAAGAAAAGAACATAACATTATTCGACATGACTAGCACTACAGCGAAGCACAAGCGGTCTTATCACTATGAGCGATCTCTTCCAGACAACCTTTGGATTGACAGAATTTTAACAATGTCATACACAATTGTTTTACTATCTATAAATATTAACAAAATACTTAATATACTAGGTATATTAAACACAAAAATAAATAGATAGTAAAAAATATAAACATTAATACAATAAGGGTACCTATGTACCCTAACAATACAAAACGCGTATGCACAGCACATACGCAAATAACGCACACTTTCAGTAGAAACAAACAACAGTCATAAACACAATAATTACAACCAATATAACTACGTAAATATTATAAGGAGGTACGAAAAGGAAATATAATTTTATTGTATATATTTTTTCTGTTAATAAACCTCTCCTATCCTACTTATACAAGGTGTTCTAATAATTGTGTATATAAACTTCAGGAGGCTAAAGTAACCATCAATATGAATAACTTTTTCTAAGGGACCAACACTGTGAACGTGAAAAAAAAACAGGTGTTTCATACAAACGTTCAATACCTATCTGGCTAAAATGTATGAAACAGCTGTTTTTTTTTCGCGTTCTCAGTGTTGGTTCCTTACAAAAAGTTATTCATATTGATGGGTACTTTAGCCCCCTGAAGTTTATATACACAACTAGTGTCTTCCCGCGGCTTCGCACGCGTTGAAGTGGTGAACCGTGATTGAGCCACAAACATCAAAACATCGTAACTTTCGCATTGATTTGTATATTATTAGGGTAAGATTTTAAATACCTACGTAGGTATATGGGATACCTATAGGCGTACATTACCTATATTAGGTAGGTAGGTATAGGTACTGACTGAGTTTGGCACAAACATGACAAATACAACAAAGACAACCTTACACGGAAAATATGTACTTATTTGTTCCTAGTTTCTACCTCAAAAACAAACGAAACGAAACAGCTTCACGACTTTGATCCCCAATCACGGTAGATACCCTCATATCTCTTCGTACCAACTCAAGATTTCCGTTTTTAGAATCCCATATATAACACAGAATATAACATTGACGCTTCGTTGTATCCTTTTTACTCGAGCGCAACGAAGGAGGGTAACGTTTCAGGGGTTGTTTTCGAAAATCAAACTGTTTTTTTGTTATTTATCCACAGAACACATTTTCTTTAAGTTTGAAGTTAATTACACTACGCGTTAAAAATCTCCCATACAAACCTTGGGACTTTGGCAGTCTTTTGCACCCTTTGCAGGGGTAGTTTTAAAATAGTGAAAACGTGATTTTAATCTATTTATTGTGGAGTATATTTACCTCAAGTTTGAAATCAATCGCACTATGCGTTAAAAATATCCCATACTAACTTTAACAGTCATTTGCACCCTTTGCGGGGGTAATTATCAAAACTTCAAAGTGTTATTCTTAATTATTTATTTCTTAGTATATTTACCTCAAGTTTTAAGTCAATCGTACCACGCGTTAAAAAACTCCCATACAAACTTCGACATCCCTTTGCATACTTATTAAGGGTAGTTTTAAAAAACCAAAAATGTTATTCCTATTTTTTTAGCCTTGAAGTAAATCTACATCAAGTTTCAAGTTTGTAGATTCAAGGAATAAAATTTTTCATACCAACGTTTTCAACCCTTTTTACACCCTTAGGGGTTGAATTTCCAAAAATCCCTTCTTAGTACACCTCTACGCCATAAGACCTATGTACTCTTCAAATTTCAAGTCTCTCTAGGACCAGCGGTCAAAACACTCCCATTCAAACTTTTACATCCCTTTGCACACTTATTAAGGGTAGTTTTAAAAAACTAAAAATGTGTTTCCTATTTTTTTGCCTTGAAATATATGTACTCCAAGTTTCAAGTTTGTAGGTTCAAGGAATACAGTTTTTCATACCAACGTTTTCATCCCTTTTTACACCCTTAGTGGTTGAATTTCCAAAAATCCCTTCTTAGTACACCTCTACACCATAAGACCTATATACTCTTCAAATTTCAAGTCTCTAAGTCCAGTGGTCAAAAAACTCCCATACAAACTTTTACATCCCTTTGCACCCTTATTAAGGGTAGTTTTAAAAAACTAAAAATGCCTTTCCTTTTTTTTTGCCTTGAAGTATATGAACTCCAAGTTTCAAGTTTGTAGGTTCAAGGAATTGTATTTTTCATACAAACGTTTTCAACCCTTTTTACATTCTTAGGGGTTGAATTTCCAAAAATCCCTTCTTAGTACACCTCTACGCCATACTACCTATGTACTCCTCAAATTTCAAGTCTCTAGGACCAGCGGTCAAAAAACTCCCATACAAACTTTTACATCCCGTTGCACCCTTATTAAGGGTAGTTTTAAAAAACTAAAAATGCCTTTCCTTTTTTTTGCCTTGAAGTATATGTACTCCAAGTTTCAAGTTTGTAGGTTCAAGGAATACTATTTTTCATACAAACGTTTTCAACCCTTTTTACACCCTTAGGGGTTGAATTTCCAAAAATCCCTTCTTAGTGCACCTCTACGCCATAAGACCTATGTACTCCTCAAATTTCAAGTCTCTAGAACCAGCGGTCAAAAAACTCCCATACAAACTTTTACATCCCTTTGCACCCTTATTAAGGGTAGTTTTAAAAAACTAAAAATGCCTTTCCTTTTTTTTTGCCTTGAAGTATATGTACTCCAAGTTTCAAGTTTGTAGGTTCAAGGAATACTATTTTTCATACAAACGTTTTCAACCCTTTTTACACCCTTAGGGGTTGAATTTCCAAAAATCCCTTCTTAGTGCACCTCTACGCCATAAGACCTATGTACTCCTCAAATTTCAAGTCTCTAGGACCAGCGGCTTAGGCTGTGCGTTGTCTATATGTCAGTCAGTCAGTCAGTCAGTCAGTCAGGACTTTGAGTCTTATAGTATTAGAGATTATGGGAACACCTTGTATACTAAGATACGGAAATACGTAGGTACATACAAAATGTGTGGCTTTTTATATTCCGCAAAATTACCGGGAAAGGAGTAGAAAACATGAACGAAATTCCAATAAAAGGAAAACTCCTAAAATATTAATAGTAGCAAACACTACTAACACACGAATGAATAAATTATATTAGTGAACATTTCACACAGCCGCTATCATCTCTGAATAAAACAGAGCTTGTAATGGGAATCAAAAACCTCATACATTACTTACATACATTATACAAGGTGTTCCAATACTTGTACTTAAAACTTCAGGGGGATATTAGTACCCATCAATATGAATAACTTTTTCCGAAGAACCAACACTGTGAACGCGAAAAAAAAAACAGCTGTTGCATACATTTGAGCCAGGTAGGTCTTGAACTTTTGTATGAAACAGCTGTTTTTTTTTTCGCGTTCACAGTTTTGGTTCCTCAGAAAAATTTATTCATATTTATGGGTACTTTAGCCCCCTGAAGTTCTAAGTACAAGTATTGAAACACATCATTATATACATTATAAGTATAACATTATGCTATGCTGGGAGTTTCACTGCGGCATAGAATCAGAAATGAGGAAATCCGTAGGAGAACCAAAGTAGCCGACATAGCTCGCAGAATCAGCAAGTTGAAGTGACAATGGGCATATAGCTCGAAGAACTGACAACCGTTGGAATAAAGGTTCTCGAATGGCGACCACGAACAGGAAAATGAAGCGTGGAACGCCCTCCTACCCTACGTTGTTAAGATCGCGGGAAGTCGGTGGATGGAGCGGGCTCAGAATCGTCCTTCCTGGATATGTATGTGTGTGATATGTATGATATGTGTGTGTCCTAGTACCAGCCTAGGTGGTAGGTAGATATCTAAATAATTTTGTACACCTGTATTGGTAGGATTTTAGTGATAGGTACTATTATGTTTAAGAAGACCTTTATGTTTGTACCTAAAATTCTGTCAAAATAAAATATTTGATTTGATGTGTAGGGAAGGCCTATGTCCAGCAGTGGACTTCTTCGGGCTGATGATGATGATAATGAATAAGGTTGAAAATCATAGCCACCGCTAAGCACTTGTCGTCGGTAGTTTCTTGTAAAACCACAGGCTTAAGATACAATTATTCGCTCAAGCGTCCCTGTGGTCGGGGTTGTTCTCAGCTGAGAGAATACGATAGGATATCTCACCTTCACTTGGAATTCGTAATTATTTCGTATCATCGTAGTGTGATCGGCGATGTACCTAGTAGGGTTCAATTTTAAGTTGAAAATCTATAGTAATAGGGATGGGCTTGCAACCTGTCACGTATGGAATACCAACTACTGCAAAATGTGGGTATGTGCCAAATGTAATGTTTGGACGTACCTCTGACTATCCCCCTTAGGCATCCTTAAAATAATCTGGAGTTCGTAGTAAGAGATCTGAGGGGATATCTACCATGCGTGGGGATCAAAGTCTTGAAGATGTTTTAGTTTTTCAGTATTAAGGATACACCATTTTAGTAACTAGTATCGATTCAAAAAAACTCCATCTCAGCACTATAGAGTTTTGTAAATAGAGGCATGAGTGAAAAAAACCGGCCCTGTTGTTGTATAAATCCTACTAATATAATGTCGGAGCGTCGTCAATGCCTGCAACTTTATTTTTCATATTTTAGCTAAGCGCCATCTATTGGCTATCGGATCAGTATGCAAACGTCAAGCGTCATTGTCAATCACTTGGGTGAAGTTAATACTGAGGGGGTAGAGTATGATACTTTGTCTAAGGGGTAGAGGGTAGATTTGTTATTCGTTTTATGAAACGGTAGTTGTCATGGAAGAGGAAAAACAAACGTGCTGGACTTGAAACGTGTTTCATCAGCTAGTAGTATAAAAAAAAAACTGTTTCTCGAGCGGAGAGGTCGTACACAGCCCACTTAGTATTAAAATCACCGCGTTTTCATAATCTGATGAGTTTAATCCTGAATTATCGGTGTAATCATAGTTTATTTTATAGTAAGACAATTTGTTAACGTTTATTAAATGTCTGAACTAAATCGTGAGACTTGGATTAGTGATTTCCGTCAGGTCTATGTGGCAGCCAACTGGTTTAATCCGCCATCCAATCAACTGCCTAGCCGTTCAACCAAACGACGCCATTCAACCAAACGCTTGAATGATATCCACCACAATGTTAAAAATCATGTAGTACCGAATCAAGACGTTAAACAACCTATTGTACCTTTTAAGGTTTGGTTAGGTTGCTAGGTTTTTTTTTTATTAACGACTTGATTTTTGGTTTATTTACGATTTGACTAGGAAAGTCGTTAAATATTCAGGCATTATTCAGGATGTTAGCTGAACGGCGCCGTTCAACCAAATGGCTACTTTTCATGATTTTCACAATGTCGTCGGTCCATTTTGATTGCGGGCACCTCACGTGTCGTTTTAATAAAACACTGATATAATAATTAAGGTAGTAGTAATAGTCTCATAGCGGACGGAGTGACGTTTTATTATTACAAAAAAACTATACTGTACTGTGTCACTTTATATATTGACGACCTACCCCAATAGATGGCGCTGAAAAAGTAGCATTTTTTGTTATGACTCTCTCTTGTCGTGTCACTAGTTTCTTTCGAAACAGTGTGGTGAAAGGATTTTAAGTGCGCCTCAATAGGCTCCTTTCGAGCACTTGACACATGTTATAGAACTTTTTAGGTTTTACGACATGCCGGCTTCCTACGATGTTTTCTTTCTTATGACTAAGAAACAGTATGAGGTAGTAAGTATCAACTTCCCATAGAATAAATAATAGTTATTCATCATACATAAACGATTTCCATATAATAATATTAAATCACTACATAGTATATAACAAAGTCGCTTTCTCTGTCCCTATATCCCTATGTATGCTTAAACCTTTAAAACTACGCAACGGATTTTGATGCGGTTTTTTTTTATAGAAAGAGTGATTCAAGAGGAAGGTTTATATGCATAATACAAGCATAATATAGTAGAGAAACACACAATAACCGTGCGAAGCCGGGGCGGGTCGCTAGTTACTATTTAAAATGGGTACCTATGTATACTCACCCCTTACTCCCGTAAGGGTAGTGCTTGCCTCGTGGTAGTTTTCACTCAAACCTCTTCTATTTCCAGGAGTAGTGATCGATGTGTAGGTAAATAATACATTTTGTAGACTCTGATAACCTAGAATGTGGAAAATTTGGATGATAGCTTTTTATTCGTTGATATTGTCATTTGAAAGTCTTGATCGCGTGTTATTGGTTAGAATATTATTGGTCCTTGAAAATTGTCGCTAATGATATACAATAGTTAAACAAACAGTGTGCTGAAAGAAATAAGGAAAGGATAGCCTTAGTTAGATGCGTTTTGTGGTGCATACTAGTTGTCTGCTACAGAGGATTGAAATAGCATAAAAAATTAAAAGTTTGCGCATGACATATGTTAAGGCGTAGACAAGAGCTAATGTGACTCTCGCTCGCACGTTTCGACATGTTGAAAGATATAAAATCACTAAACTCATTTTCGAAAAATCGCAATCAACCATTTTGTGTCATTGTTTCATTATGATCGATACATGTTTTCCTATTTAAAAGTTTGCTTTTGTACGAAAACTAATAAATCAAACTTTTGAGAACGAAAACATGCATCTATCAAAACGATTTTTTTACTAAACTGTGTGCAATCACATTGCACACAAAATGGTTGATTCCGATTTTTCGAAAATGAGTTTAGTGATTTTATATCTTTCAACATGTCGAAACGTGCGAGCGAGAAGTTGTTTGATAGTTGTCAGCCCCTTAAGAGGCAATCGTGAAATAACTTCTCATTGCCCGCACATTTCAATATTTTTGAATATATAAAACTACTGAAAGTAACAAAAAATAGCAATAAACAAAGTTGGTATTCTCCGAACCATCATAAAGGTTCAACGTTCAACAAAAATATAATTTTGAACCAAACTAGTTTTCCAATGAAAAAATTGTTTGACTAGCGTTCGTGCGAGCGCGAACTGTTTTGATGATAGGCGAAGTAACACATACCTTTAAAAAACCGGCTAAGTGCGAGTCGGACTCGCGCACTAAGGGTTCCGTACCATTATCTATAAAAACGGCAAAAAATCACGTTTGTTGTGTGGAAGCCCCCTTAAATATTTATTTTATTCTGTTTTTTAGTATTTGTTGTTATAGCGGCAACAGAAATACATCATCTGTGAAAATTGTTGTTGTCGCGGTTCATGAGATACAGCCTGGTGATAGACGGACAGACAGACAGACGGAATCTTAGTAATAGGGTCCCGTTTTACCCTTTGGGTACAAAACCCTAAAAACTACATAATCCTTTGTTATGGTAGTTTGCTAGAGCATTTTTGGGATGATTTTAATTAGATTTTGACTCGTGCGCAGTCGGGGCGGATCAACTAGTTCATTATATGTGAGAAATTTTCATCCCAATATGTCCCTTGACGACAGTAGAGTACTTTGATCCTCATACCACAACCTCACATACCATTAAGAACCTTACTCCGTGAAGCAATAAAGGTGAAAGTGGATATTTTCGCCCACCTAGAAAACCACAGAGCGGTCTTTCTATTCGCAAACTTTCAAACAACTTTATATTTTATGACTTCGGCTATAGTGTTCAAAATTGATAGTTAAGGCCATAATACGAGGTTAAAGGGGAATATGGTCGTAATGGGAGGATGTTGATAGTTTATGGGCTATAAAATAGATGCTTAGGTTCATTGTAGGTTTTACTAGAAGACAATGATATGTTTTTATTCTAAAAAGAGACACGAAAGAAAAGACTAGCTCACTCTCATCATCATTTTCCTGCCCTTATCCCACTTCATGTGGGGTCGGCACAACAGGTTTTCTCCCTCCACTGTCCCCTATCAGCCGTCATCTCAGCAGTCACTCCTTTCTTACTCATGTCATCTTTCACACAGTCCATCCATCTTTTCTTTGGTCTACCTCTACTCCTATATCCATCCACATTCATCCCTAGCATAAGACTAGCTCACTCTATGCCACGGTATTTCTCGATGGTAGTCAAATATTTTGTACGTGACTGTTTGACTGACTGTTAAGGTGGCAATCGAACTAAGTGAAGCGAAAGCAACAGACCTTACGGTTCTTACCTTTAAAAAAGCAAAAAGGAAAGCTTTTTGTGAAGGGCTCGTCCGGGGAAGTACCATGCCTATTTTTGCCGCCAAGCAGCGTTACTGAAACTACAGAAACATGAGGCTTAACATCTGTAAGTATGCCTCAAGTTGATGAAAACAGGGCAGTGCATTGTAGGGCACGTTTCTATCGTGCGTGACAAGCGAGGCTTTGTTATATGCTGGCCCGCAGGTTCGCACATTGCTCAGGTGAGGTAAAAATAACATTGTTTAAATCATTCTGTCAATCATTTTACACAAGCGGCCTGTGGAGTAGTTTTAACAAATCGTCCCTCAGCGCCTTACGCGTCCTCTATAATAACATGGTCAGGGTGTTGTTGGGGCTACCCAGATTCTGCAGTGCGTCTGGCATGTTTGCTGATGCGCATGTCAATGACTTTCACGCCATGATGCGTAACAAAATAGCATCCATCAAGCACAGAATGTTGGCTAGCCCCAACAAGATACTCAGGATATTGGCTGGCAGATGGGACAGTCCATTGCAGTTTCACTGGGTGTCTGCACTTATAAAACCGAATGCCAGTCAAGTTTATTTCATTAACTAAACAGTGTTCCTACCTACTTCATGTTAGATTTAAGTTGTTTGATTATTATGTGTTATTTTTAAGTTTGTATGGATCTATGACATCTGAAATAAATAAATTTTAATTTTTAATTATTTAATATATGCGATGGTTACCGCTTAACATCAGGCTATCTGCTTTTTCGATCAACAAAAAAATAGTCCACTGTTGAACATAAGCCTCCCAGCTCCACATATTCAGGACGAACTTTTCTAAGCCCTCTCCATCCACCGACTTCCCGCGCTCCTAACAGTATCGTCAGTAGGGTAGGGGAGCGTCCCAAGTTTCGTTTTCCTGTTCGTGGTCGCCATTCGCGAACCTTTATTCCCCAGCGGATGTCAGTTCTTCGAGCTATATGAATAAAATAAAAAAAAAACATAGCCTGCATAACTTTACCCTGAAGTGAAGCTCATTACTGTCGCAAATTGAGTAAACTCTCACTAATTTAAGTTTGGGTCAATTCCAATCTCGTTTCACCCTCTCTGATCACATTTTCGTACCCCTCAGGAAGGTCCATTTAAACTGGGATTTTAGCAATACTTGTTTTAATGGAGTGCTCGCAACAATTTTCTTGTGAATTTTCTTTACAACCTACTCGATGCACCTTTTTGTATTTATTTGAGGAGTTTTGTTACAAGGAGTAATAAATAATCGAATGGGCCTCAAATATTATAATTAGGCCAATAATAAGTTAACTCTAAATTAAAAGATACTAAGCTTTATTTTTCTATCGATCTGTGTTTCTGTTTGAAGGGTTTGGGTGCCGGTCAAACTACAGATACTACAGGTATGTAGTTGATCGAGTGAGCGAAGCGAACAAAGATCTTAGTTTCAACTTGGGCGATTTGGCATTTTATGTATGTATGTATGTATGTATGTATGTATGTATGTATGTTTGTCTGGCGATAACTTTAGAACCGTTGATCCGATCTGCATGAAATTTGATATGTCGATAGCTTGTACTTGAGAAATTTACTGGTAAGTATATGAGTAAAATCGGATGAAGGGTTTTTGAAATATGGGGTTTTTTAAGAGGGTAAAAATAAAAAAAGTTACATAAAAAAATCAAGTTACATGTCATATGAAAGGGCTTTGTTTGGACATTCCAAAACAATTTTTACTTTTTTTATGGGACGCTCGGTTTTCGAGATAAAATTTAAAAAGTTAAATTAAGATAACCAGCGATCCAAGAGCTCCCATCTCTAAGAGTTTCGTTGACATCAAAGTTTTTCTACTGGTCGGCCAGTTCCTTTGATTTTTCTTATTTTTTTTTCTTGAAATAAATTAAGGAGGTACTCAGTTCTCATAAAATGGTGACGACAACCAGGTCTGATGATGGAGCCAAGATCTGTTCAACGGAACTCTTCAATAAATAGGCCAATAGAGTTGAAACTTGGTAACCATACCAACTTAGTAGGCGGTAGTCAGAAAAAAGTCCAAAGATAATGTTTGGACTTGCCTCTGACTACTACCTACTCAAAGTTTTGATGCGTTCGTCGGGTCGCATCACGAGATCTCAGTTCGGGGCGAACTACTAGTGTAGTGTGTGTATTGTAGTGCATCATAGGGCAAGATCCTATCTTATGTGACTTGCGATAAAGCGCTTTGTAGAAGACGGATATCACTTAACATCAGGTGAATTATATTATGTTGTTCCATCAACAAGTAGTATGAAAAAAATTGTCTGAAAAGAGTATACCTCAGTAACAATGACATTTTTAATCTTTTCTACGAAGTACGTGGTATAAAAAACACTTTAGCGATCACACAATAATCTTGATAGCAAAAAAATATCAAAACTTCAAAAAAAAAAACAAAACAAGCAAACTTATAATTAAATTACTTACACAAGAAAATGCTGAACATAATAGCAAAAGGTAGCAAGATGAGAAAATAAGTTTTAAACAAGATTAAAGCTGAAATTCGTCACAAAACAGTTTCGAAACAAACATTTACGGCGATGAAAAACTCTAATGCAATATAAAAGTTTTATATTGGACGTAAGAGTAATAAATATTTGAGTAAATAGCGCACATAAGAGAGCTCATGAATAAGTATGAACACTAGTTAATAACGGCGACAAAATGATTCATTAGAGTGGTTTCCAAAGAGGCAATCAAGTTATTGCATTCGACGCGGTCCGTAATATTATACTGCTATTAATTAATTGAATTTGAATGTGTCAACTGCTTGGTACAATCAAGAACGATTCCGCAGCCGCAGTAGAGAAGCGCGATTGAGTTGTAATTTAGTTTGATATCTCAAAATCAAGAGTAGTAGAGCTCTTTGTGAAGGGCTCGTCCGGGGAAGTACTACCACCACACCTTTTTCTACCGCCAAGCAGCAACGCTGTGTTTCGGTTTGAAGAGTGTGTGTTGCCGGTGTAATTACAGGCACATGAGGCTTATCATCTGTATGCCTCAAGTTGATGGACGCAGGGCAGTGCATGGTAGGGCACGTTCCTATCGTGTGTGACTTACGAGGCAATGCTTTGTTATAGGTGATGGTTACCACTTAAAATGAGGTGGGCCATCTGCTTGTTTCATCAGCTAGTAGTATTAAAAAAAACACTTAGTCGATAGCCGTTTTGTCAAAAAGTTTAATTTATAAAAAAGTTTTATAGATTTTCCTCAGAAGCGTTTCTACGTCGCTTTCCTTCGCGTCGAAAAATTGGTAAAAATTTGAACAATCAACGATATACACGGTATTATCTTATTTTTTCTACACATAAATGTTCGTACTTTCAGCGATATACGATTATGCAGATAAATAAATAAAAATTTGGAGACTTTAATGCTCATTTAATATTCAACACAAAAATAATCAAAGTTTTTCAAGCTAAACATTCTTTGTAGTATTCTGCATAATATTCTCTCTGTACTTACAGTAACCAAATGGATTTTGAAAATGCTTACGTTTGGCATAAACCAGGCTACGTTCTATAGGCTTTTACCACTCTAAGGATATCCTTGAATACTTTATGACTCCAGTTGCGATTTTGACAGCGTCAATGTCGTAATAATTTACGCACTAACTGAAAAAAATGTTAGAAGTTTTAGAATTAACAAGAGTCATAAAACATTTAATGTGTTACAAAATTGCTACTTTTATTGTAAAGTGTATAAATTAGTGCTTGAAATGAAAAAATTGGATTCCCAGACTGTAGACAGATCAAAGAGTCTAGTCTGAGTTTTAGCACATCACACTCGTATATAACACTTGTCATAAATAATTTATTGTATGTAAAAAAACAGATGTCCCGGTTAAACATAGAACACTAGATCCTGCCATTTAGGCATATAAAATATTTCCTTACAAAAAAGTATACTCGGAAAATTTGCAAAAATGTGGATGTCAATCAGTCATCAACTTCTTTTGATTCAGCAAATATAAGTATATATTATATCAGTATTTTTTATATTAAGCTATTTATTATACTATGTCAGTAGCTACTCATAAACGGAGAAGGAAACATCGCGAAACCAGCAAGTCCTAGAACCTAAAAATTTCTAGGAAGTTCTAGACCTTTTTGTTAGAAAGGAACCTCTAAACGCTATCGTGTTGACGTAACACGCATTTTTGTATGGAAAGAGACTTACAGCCGGTTTCCGAAAGCCCGATCAAAACTAATTGGATGTCAAGTCACTTGCTATCTCTATCTTATTCGATGTAATAGCCGAAATGGCGAGTGACTTGACATCCGAATAGTTTTGATCGACCTTTCAGAAACCGGCCGTTAGTGTCTAACGGCTAGTGTGCCCTCGAAGTTACATATTATTATATCCTACCTACTAATGATATAAACTCGAAAGTTTGTAAGTATGGATGGATGGATGGATCGATGTATGTTTGTTACCCTTTCACGTAAAAACTACTCAATGGATTTTAATGAAACTTTACAATAATATAGCTTATAAATCAGAATAACACATAGGCTACAATTTATAAAGATATTGTGTGACTAATCCTGCGCAGATGAAGTCGCGGGCACCAGCTTGTTACACATTAATATGATGTAAATTTAAGTAGTTTTCCCTCTTTTGAGTTCGTTCATGATTTCTACCCCGATTCTAGTAAAATTTCGTAACAAAAAGTAGCCCATATGCTAATCTGGGATACAAACTATAATAATTATAAGTTACATTCAGATCGGGTCGGGCTAGGGCGTGATTGAACCACAAACATCAAAACATCCTAACTTTCGCATTAATATATTATAAGGATATCAAGTAGGATATGATAAGGCCTCAAAATTTAGTACCTTCATAAAACCACCCCTCATAAAATACAGTAACTAAAATACAAAAAGTTGTAGTATAATCCATTCCAATAATCTTTTATATCGGTACGGATCGGTAGTCTAAGCCAAGTAAAAAGTTTTTTTTTTACAATAAAAAGAACATAAAAGTACATGCAGACATAAAAGTTTTAGAGTCGATAAAATCTCTCTTTGCATTATTCAATGTCTACGCATAATTGGAGAAGGTTGTAGCCCAATATTTGAGACAAGGACAGGGTTTTATAGTCTGGTGTTCTACATATTATGTGAAATCGCGACAGGGGTCTCGAAAGGTGGAGAAAAACATCGTAAAGAAACTATAGCACAGGCAGTAACTCAATAGTAGGTAATATTGACAGCTATCTTATTTTAAGCAATGTTAAAATGAAGTAACTTATAAGTAGGGGAATACATTTTTAGTAATCTGACACCCTAGATTGCCAAAAGAAATATCTTCTTCATCAGCAGCTTGAAGAAGAAAACAGCTAGTCATTCTATTCTAATTCCTACTAAAATTATCAATGCGAAAGTTATGATGTTTGGATGTTCGGATGTTTGTGGCACAATCACCCCAAAATATCAGTGATTTACGGTTGGGATGAAAAAGTGAACAAAACGTTCGTAACCTGCATAGTAGATATATATCCATATTAATTAAACCCACACAAGACACCACCCCTCCCTTTTTATGTTCAGTCCTGTCCATCCCAAGGTTGCCTGGAAAAGATCGCTGTTAGCGATAAGGCCGCCCATTGTATTACTATAATTGTTCGTTTTTAAGTAAAAATGTGTATCTTTATTTGTTGTGGTAATCAATAAAGGGTTATCTATCTACAGTAGTACTACTATCTACTAGTACATAGGCTACTTTTTATCTCAAGAAGTTACCGGAAGCAGGGTAGAAAATATTAACGCATCTAATAAAGAAAGAAACGCCATAAATATTGAAGTTAGCAATCGCTACTACGCAAGAATAGCCGCGGGCGGCAGCTAGTTGTCCTTAGATTTGTATCCTCTCCATCCTACATCATCTGTCTGCCCAAAAGGCGTCCAATGCTTGGTCTTTAAGTTGGTAGTCGCCGTTCGAGATTCCACAGCGGCGATTCTTCGAGCTATTATGACCTGCCCTGCCCATTGCCACTTCAACCTGCTAATTCTGCAGGCTATGTCAGTGACCTCAGTTCTAATTTCCTGATTTCTGATTCTTTCACGTCAGACCCACGTCACGTCATCCAACATAGATGCTACTCTCCATAGCCCGTTCTATATAAAATCGGTAATCTATCGGCGACCTAGCCTTGTGGCTGTACCGTTCGGTCTCACATCGATGGATCTGGTTTTCATTTTTAATCAGCGACACCAGCGGAGCGTGGTTCAGGCACGAATGCCAGGAAAGTAGTAGGTATGTGCGAAGGAAAAACGATAGGCTTTCGTTTTTGCGGTTCCTCAAAAGGGAAAATCATTAATCTGCGCTGTTCGTCAGTTTGCCTGCCTGATAAGACCCTTTTTCTTAAACCGGCTGAAGCTTGAAATGTAAGCTAAATGTTTTATTTTTGTATTGGAATTAGCTCAACTATTAATGACAATCAGTGGTTACCGTTTGCAATGTCTAAAAGTTTTGCTCGTCTGTTGAAATTAAACGAAGGCACAAAATGCTACCAAGAGTTTTTGTTTGCTGACGTCATGGCCGAAATGCAACCAACAAATAAATTTACACGACTACTGTCAAAAAAGAAAAATATCTAAAGCCAATGGACATACTTCAAAAATGCGAGGGACGAATTGCCCAATATCAAACGAAAAAACGCTATTTGACTTCAATCAACCTCACAATATTGAAAAACGAAATAACGAGTCTTTTTCTAAATTCGAAATTTAAAATTTAAAATTTGGAGTTTTGATTAGATATCGAATTTATTATCTAAATCCTAAAATAGGCTGGTAAAATTTAAAAGATATAGCTGAAACTCGAAAAGATCTGTAGACTATTATATATTGGCTGTTATTTAAAAAAAAACATTATATTTGTGTGTATACCTTAGACTAACGTTTTTGTTCCGTGTTTATTGCGGGTTTTGTATGAAGACGCGATAGAGATACCGATACGGAACCCGCAATGAACACGGAACAAAAACGTAAAACGAAAAACGAAATATCGTAAGCCAATCCCATACTTGGGGTACTGTATACGGTAGTTAAGGCTTGGTTCCTGCCGTTCTCTTGTTTGATCCGCGTTACGAAGCAATATCAAATTCAAATTAAACAAGTATGAACATATACCTAATAAATTTCCACATGAGAAACCTAATTAGAGGACGATACAGATGGATGTATCCAGCGAAAGTGATATATAGATCGTACCACAGCTAAGTACAATTATTAATGTCTCGCTTCATAACGTCGCGTTGATCGATTGCTCACTCAGAATTATGATCTTATTCTTGTCATGTCACTAGTTTCTTTTAAAACAGTGTGGTGAAAGGATTTTAAGTGCGCCTCAAATAGGCTCCTTACGAGCACTTGACACAGGTTTTTTTGAACTTTTTAGATACCTTGACAAACCGGTTTACTCACCTAATTCCTCACATTTTTTTTTATACAACTAGCTGATGTAACAAGTAGATGGCCCACGTGATGTTAAGTGGCAACCATCACCTATAAAAAGCATTGCCTCGTAAGTCACGCACGATAGGAACGTGATGCACTGCCCTGCGTCCTTCAACTTGAGGCATACAGATGTTAAGCCTCATACGCCAGTAACACCGGCGACCACACTCTTCAAACCGAAACACAGCAACGCTGCTTGGCGGCAGAAAAAGGCGTGGTGGTAGTACTTCCCTGGACGAGGCCTTCACAAAGAGCTCTACTTATTTTATTTTTATTTTATTTTATTTTATTTTATTCTACTACCCTCAAAATATGTGCTCATAAATTTTTAAACAGAAAAACTCATTGGTGCACGGCTTGTTTTGAACTCACGACCAGACCGGGGTCGCTACCACTAGACCAATAGTGCTTTCAAATTAATTATGTTGGTAATAGGTTAGTTACGAGCGGTCTAATAGGACTTCTGATTACTGATTGGGTAATACGAAGGCGAGTCTTATTGGTTGATCGAAGCTTATTGGAACGGAGAAACAGCCAATGCAACTTTTTAAGAAGCTTTCCAAAATCTTATTATAAACTTATTTATTTCCGTTAGATACTGATTCGGATCAGTTGAGCTATCTTAAGATAGTTAGTTAACGATCTGCACGTAGCTCGACTGTTTAATGTGTACATAGTGTTTTTACTTATAGGATTTATTTTTTTGTACGGCTGCATACCTATAAATATATCACCTTACCTAGTGTATCCACCAAGCTACTAGTTTTCCCAAAACTTAAAAAATATATTATTATAATCATTAAATAAATATTTTTTATTGTATTAATTAAATTTTTCTATGAACTTTATAAATTCGGAACTATTTCAAAAAAATATATATTGTAAGTGCATATTTTACGCAGGGCCGTCTTGCTTCAAACTAAGCAAAACTAAGTACTAACTAACTAAGTACCATCGAAGCCAGGAAAAGAAAGATGCTTATCTATAAATACCTAAACATGCTTGTAATGTCACTAGCTTCTTTCGAAACAGTGTGGTGAAAGGATTTTTGGTGCACCTCAAAGAGGTGTTTCGATCACTAAAGAACTAAAGAAGAAGAACTTTAACTTTTATAACATGTAATAAGTAGCTAAGTAGCTGAATGTTACTAAATTTAATGTAAGTAGGTATTTTTAGTGTCTGAGCCACATAATCTAAGTTTTTTCTAGTTACATAGCCCGTTGTTTACTGAAATGTGCCATAAAAAAATCGGTTGTGTAGGTGAGAGACGATTACAATGATGCAAACAAAACAATACTTAATTATATTTTTCACTTCATCCGCATTCCATCTGTGATGACATCATTATAATTTGTTATAAACAATTATCATCATCATCATGAGCCTAAAGAAATCCACTGCTGGACATACGCCTTCCCTACACATTTCCAGGAAGAACGATTCTGAGCCCTCTCCATCCACCGACTTCCCGCGACCCTAACAATGTCGTCAGTCCATCGGGTAGGATAGGAGGGTGTCCCACGCTTCGTTTTCCTGTTCCTGGTCGCCATTCGAGAACCTTTATTACCCAGCAGTTATCAGTTCTTCGACCTGCCTATTGCCACTCCAACTTGCTGATTCTGCGAGCTATGTCAGCTACCTTGGTTCTCCTACGGATTTCCTCATTCCTGATTCTATCCCGCAGTAAAACTCTCAGCATATCTCTCTCCATAGCCCGTTGAAATAGCTCATAGCTTCATAAACAATTATGAAAGATTATGGTTATGATCACTCTGAACCATCTTAACAAAAAAATGCCTAATCGATTTTCCTTCTTGTCGTGTCACTTTCGAAACAGTGTGGCGAAAGTCTCAAAGTTGCTCTTTTCAGCACTTGACATGTTTTAGAACTTAGGTTCTGCGAAATGACTGTCTCGTCACGATGTTTTCCTCCACCGTTTGAGAGTACTGGCACTGTGCACATACATTTTTGAACTGAAACACAGGTCCACGATCTTGGGATCGAAAGGCCACTATCACTAGACTACTAACAGTGCCTAATCTATTAAACAGTCGATAATCTTATGCCAAAGATATTCTTAAGATCGCGGGAAGTCGGTGGATGGAGAAGGCTCAATAGTTCTTCGTGGAAATGTATAAAGGAAGCTTATTTCGAGCAGTTAGTTCTATTTCATTTCAGACTATTGATCAATGTATAGGTATGGATAAATGCATGCCACGCCACCGTGTACGTAGACGTGTCTGCCCA
Source organism: Chloroclysta siterata (assembly GCA_932294275.1). Lineage (NCBI taxonomy): Eukaryota > Metazoa > Arthropoda > Insecta > Lepidoptera > Geometridae > Chloroclysta > Chloroclysta siterata. The sequence continues at coordinate 23,102,162 of OW028588.1, forward strand.
TCTCGACATTTTATGCCAGAACCATGATAGTTTTAAGTAGCTCTTTTTTATAAACGTCAATCTCTGTACTGTCTCTGTTTGTAAGACCCATTGATGTGGCTCTTATGAAAGGCCGAATATCTTTAGCAGAAGACGTCTGAATAAATCTTGACGATAGGATACTGACCTTTATTTTGATGTTCTCTGATCAGCTGAAGCCGGGGGAGGCATTTGGCACCAGAACTTCATGACGTCCTCTCAGCAATACGTATTTTACCTGAAACTTTAATTCAGAAAAATCACATTCAGCAACCAATTAAACATGTAACATGTGGCCATACATTAAACAATGATGGTGTGACCCAGATTCGGTAAAAAACTATGGAAAATACAAAAAATGTTGCCCTCACTCGGAATCGATCCTTCGCTCATTGAGAGCTTTCGCTTGCACCGAAAATGTACAGCGCAACATAAGTAGCAAACTGAATCAAAAAACATGCAAAAAGTTGGCCTCATGAGGATTCGATCCCTCGTCTTGCAAACTGCAAGCGTTGCAAATCCATATCGAAAAAAAGGTCCGATAACGCAGCAACAATAGCGATCCCAAACTTTTTCTATTGTCCCAAATCCTAGATAATAGAATCAGGTAGGAAGTCCTCGATCGCGCAAACGATATTTTTCTATTAGTTTGCTTAAATACAACCTGGTTCTATGTATATATTAGGGCGTCCGTGTCTTCGCGCTAAGCCAGTCTTCGGGAACTGGTCTAATTCCTGTTTGACGAAAGGCACAGGGTCTTGCCTTAGGACCCTGTGACCTTGACCTTGAAACCAGTGAACTACCTCTTTGACGGCTGATGAGCAATTGGCACAAAGTGCGTGTTCATTGACCTCAACCCCAGTGCCGAAGGCGTTTTGACGTTCTTTTGATAGCTGAAATGTAAAAATCCTTTTTTCAAAAAAAACAAACAGTTATTTTATTGAAACACACATAAAATCACACATAAAAATTAAAAAATATCACAAATAAAAATTGGTCCTTTCTATAAATTAATCATGGCATAATCAAAACTTACTATTTATATGTAATTGTGAAAGCATTTAAAATTCTGAAAAGATCAGCTTGTCGGAATCTATTCACTATAACCGTTATGAAATAAAATAATAATATGACACTTATTAGAATACTGTCCTATTATTACATGAAACACAGAAAGCGACTTATGAGGTTTGGAAACGCTAGTGGAGCTTTCAGGCCGCCGTAAGGCTTCCATCATCATGGCCGCTAAAGCCAGGACCGGCAGCTTTTTGTGTCTTACAAAGCACAGAAGCGTCAAATGGGCTGTATGGTAGTGTCTGAGATCCTTGTGTACCTACCTATCTTTATGAGTTCGGTTAAAAATAACTAAACAAGCTACGCCATGAACGAGACGGTCACATGCAAACCATATTATATTATTCCTAATGGAACCAGCAGATGGCCCACCAGTTAAGTAGTAACTATCGCCAATAAAAAAACATTGTCTCGTAAGTCACGCACGATAGAAACGTGCCCTACGATACACTGCCTTGCGTCCATCAACTTGATGCCCACAGATGTTATACCTCTCATGTACCTGTAATTTGACAGCCATACCTTTCAAAGCGAAACACAAGTAAATTCAACTATACGCCTGTTATAATACGGTTAATTATGTTCAAGATTTATTACCACTTATCTCCGTAACGGCTACACGGATTTGGGTGATTCTTGGAATATTCATAGTTTGTAACCTGGAATAACATAGGCTATTTTTTATCCTAAGCTAGAACAAAAAATTATTGACCTCTCAAAATATTTTATAAATACACAAATACATAAATCTTACCTCCTGACTTACTCGTACTTTGACGCCGTTTATCTTTTGCTTATATCTTTTGAGCTTTCTAGAACAATATTATTGCTTATTTATAAGGCTTCTTCAATATTTTACAATAACAATTATGTTTCATCACTTTTCACGCTTTCGTCGAACAACATCTTCGAAAAAGTCGAAAAACAATACTTATATTATAATATTCACTTATTAAACAATTTTATTTATTAGATTACTTTATGTTTAGATTTTAATTATGTTTGACTTTAAAATACGCAAAAACATTACAAAACATATTGGACTGTTGATGTGATACATCATAAAATTAAATGTTACTGATATGTACCCTCAAATCCTTATCATATTTACAATACAATACAATACAATACAAAATAATTTATTCATGCCACACATACACATTTTCAAGATTATTTCTACTCAGTTATCATAGATGTCACCACTGTTGTACTTTTTCATGTTACTGCGCATTTAATCGATATAATTTAATTTTTAAATCGAATTTTCACTTTTTATCAAAAACACTCTTGTTTTTTCAAAGCCTTTTTAGTCTATAACCAATTTTGCGATAGGAAATCGTTATTCTCGCGAAGGTTTCTACCATAGTTCTGGATCGCGCTAACGGTGTTCTACAAGAATAAAGGCTAAATAGGAGTTTCGAATAGGTTCCTTCGGGGTGTCCAGCTCTTCTCGGTAAGTCACAGGCGTTGTTTCAGCGATGTGACCTGAGACTAGTGTATGATTTGATTCTGAGCCACAACTGTGCATCGCAGTTCCAAAATTCTTTGATTGTTTGAGTGCTTGGCACGTTTAAGAGGAGGGTTTGAGGAGAGGCTAGCGCCGGGCTTTCTCCTCTGCCCTTCTGGTCGGAGTTCAGTTTACTGTTCTCTCATCCACCGAAGAAGAGCGAGTTTGACATCCTTTTTGCCTATTTAAGTCAGTGGTACTTGGAATTTACCTAGGTAAGAACTTATTTGCATTAAGTATTTTATCAGTTATCTGGTCCTCATAGCTTTACTTTATTTTGTTTTTCAATTTCATTATGATCCACTCTGCTTTGGATCAGCACTGCTTTGGATCCTACCAAAATAATTGATTATTTACGAAAACTAGAATAATTCATTTTGCAAGAATACTTGTTTGGATCACAATTAATTTTAGCTATACCTTTGTAATGCTCCGAAACTTGGTTGATTGCAATTTTTATAACTTCATTCAGTGATTTCATTTTTTATTTAATTAAAAATGTTGAATTGCGAGAAGTTGTTTGACGGTTGTGCGCCTCTTAAGTAACTACTTAGTGCTGAACAGAGCATTATTATTCTCTTATCTGCGACTATGTGAAAATGAAAAATGTCCACACACAGTTTTTTTTTATACCTATTTTTTGTCTGTTACTCAATCACGTTGTACCTACGACTAAAAAGCTTAGAACAAATATTTTGTGACACCTTAAACTATGTTACTTTTTATATAGGTGATATGTTTATTACCGTGATAGTTCAGGTAACGCGCGAGCGAAGCCATGGGATTTAGTAAGTAAATTAATTTAAAATAACATCATACATATATATACCTTACCTTTGAAGACGTTTCAAAGTGATCCTTGTGGTTTATTGAATAAATGAAAAAAACCTTTTTGACTTTCACTTCAATTATTATGTTACTACAATATTGTTCAACAATTATGACTTACTTAATTTTTATATATGTACCCATACTTCACGCAGATAACTTAAATAATTTCATTTTATTTATGCAAGTCTGTACTAATATTATAAAGAGGAAAGATTTGATTGTTTGTTTGTTTGTTTGCATTGAATAGGCTCCGAAACTACTGGACCGATTTAAAAAATTCTTTCACCGTTGAGAAGCTACACTATCCCCGGGTGACATAGGCTACACTATATTTTCAAAAAAATTAGGGATCCTTACTAAAACTATAATGTAACCCAAGGTGAAATTTTTGTTAAATACCCGTGCGGTGCCGGGACGGACCGCTAGTAGAAAATAAGACTACCCAAGTATCCACACGTTACGAAGTACCTACTATCATTTATTCTGTGATTCTGGTTACGCAAAACATGAAATAAAATATTTTCATAAACCGCCATAGAATAAACATAGTTGATTAGCATACAAAACTCATGCAAGAGAAGTTATAATCATTGTACCGTTTTAAATTTACATTTGTATGCAAACATTTCGCTCTATCCCATTCACGTTTACAAGTGAAGCGGGGTTCTTATCTTTTGCTTACTTTTTGGATGTTCCACAGTCTAAAAGAAAAGCTGGGACAGTTTTTTATTTTATACTACTTGCTGATGGAACAAACAGATGACCCTCCTGATGCTTAGTGGTAATCACCTATAACAAAGCATTGCCTCGTAACTCAATTTATGTGCACAGTGCCAGTACTCTCAAACGGTGAAGGAAAACATCGTGAGGGTTTCCTCACGATGTTTTCCTTCATGTCGTAGAACCTAAAAAGTTCTATAACATGTGTCAAGTGCTCGAAAGGAGCCTCGTGAGGTTCACTTCAAATTATTTCACCACACTGTTTCGAAAGAAACTAGTGACACGACAAGAAGAAGATTGCCTCGTAAGTCACGCACGATAGGAACGTGCCCTACGATGCACTGCCCTGCGTCCATCAACTTGAGGCATACAGATGTTAAGCCTCATGCGCCTGTAATTACACCGGCAACCACACTCTTAAAACCGAGTAATATCTGGTGTTTTCCGCTTTAGAGCCATTGCGCACATTATACTTCTCATTTCATAGAACCCAGATCCTATTGGATCAAAAGGCATGGCACCATCTGGCTCTCAAATGTTTATTTTTAATTAACTTGCTGATGGAACAAGGATGGCCCACCTGATGCCAAAAGGTAACCATCACGTAGAACGAAGCATTGCATATTATGTAATGTGTTATGAGAGCTACAATTAATATGTGGTAATAATTATGACGCACATTGTTTGTATGGCTATTTTTAAATACGTCACATAAATACACCCTTCGTCCATGAGGCTGCAATGACGTATACGTTCTACCTACGTAGAACCTAACAGTGAAAACTATTCAAGCTTAGTATAGTAGGGACTAGTAAGTATTACTTATTTCTATTCTATAGTACTAATTCTAATTCGTGGTGGGGGAATGAGATCTGCACGGACGTCCCGCAATGGAGTGTATTGTGCTTTGTCCCCCTGCTTTCTATGGTACCTACTAGTTGATTGAGATCACTGGGTAGCCTTCCGATCCTAAGGGTTCAAAACTGGTCATGCACCAATTATTTTTTCTGTTCATAAATTTATATGCACAATGCCAGAGCACTCATTCTCTCAAACGGTGAAGGTAAAACATCGTGAGGAAACCAGCCTTTCGTAGAACCTTAAAAATTTGTCGAGTGCTCGAAAGGAGCCTGTTTGAGGCGCACTTAAAATCCTTTCACCACACTGCTTTGAGAAAAAACTAGTGATACCACAAGAAGAAGTTGAGGGAAACACAGCCACTAAATAAAATAAATATCAACAAACCAAATAAAACCTGTTAGTATTTACTGGAACGGATGATGTCTAACGACTTTTTCAAGAATTATAGAAAAAGTATCAACACCACATAGATACAATATGGGACCTTGTTAGAAGTTCTATCAGTTGAAAAAAGATATGCAAAATCGGTTCGCCAGTGATAACGTATCCAAACTCGTGCATAAACCTCATACAACAATTGACCTAATAATGTACTAATAGTTAGTAAAAAGTAACTTATATTCGTAATTTAATTCATGAAATTCAAATGTATAATTTAGTTATGGGCCTAGAATTACGCTTCATACTTAGTTCAATAAAAATAAATCCAAAGTTTGCCTCAACTCAATCCCATTTTTTTCTAGAAACAAGACAGCTTCATTTGTTTGTTATATAAGATACTAGCAGCGAAACCCGGCGTTGCTCGGGTTAAAATACATCGCATGTACTGACGAAAAGTCAAGTACTTATATATCGTCAAATATAGAAATTTCTAGTACCAAAACACTCTAGAATATTCAAATAGTTCGGTCGTTTTTGTTTCTCGGAATTACTTGAATTTTTTAAATTACTGTTCACTCGAACTTTGAATGATCTTCAAGTTGTAGGCATTTTGGAAGTTTCTAATCTAGATCATTTCAGAAATTTTTAGAACTTTCTAGATAATTTCAGAAACTTTCTACAACATTCTAGTTCGATTACAACAATTGAAACCATTTTAGAATTTTCTAGATCATTTCAGCATTTTTAGAATTTTCTAGATCATTTCAGAAACTTTCTACAACATTCTAGTTCGATTACATCAATTGCAACCATTTTAGAATTTCTAGATCATTTCAGAAATTTTTAGAATTTTCTAGACCATTTCGGATCAATTTCATCGCTTGCACACATTTTGGAACTTTCTAAATCATTCCAGAAGCTTTCTGAAATATTCTAGATCGATTACTTACTTACAATAATTGCACGGCTTTTTGGAACTTTCCAGATCATTCCAGAAAGCTTTAGAACTTTCTAGATTGATTTCATCAGTTGCACACATACTGGAACATTCTAGATCATTCCCGAGATTCCCGAGATTTTAAGAATTTTACAGAAGTGTTCTGTCCTTCTCTAACAGGTATAGTTAGAGAAGGACAGATATATATTACTCCACATTTTCGCCCCCCACAACCACCCTCTTCCACCCACCCCGACCAAACTCCCTTATGCACACCAGGAGACCAAGGGGTATTTGCCATCCCAACGGGAAGTTGATCGAAGTTGCGGATCATAGAGAAAACCGTGGACACACGTACGAACATTAGCATTTTATATAATATATTAAGATTGTAATGAATTTTATGTTTCCGTGTATTTACACGGGATTATGGGATTGTTCTTTTGTAAAGAAGCTTATTTTATTTTAAAAAGCAAATTTCCACGCCTCCCTCGTACTCTCAACTGACTTGGTTACACGACGTCTTAAGACACCTATTTATTCTGTTTAATTATTTGGCGCAACATAATTATGTATTCTACATATCTACATTAATATTATCATAATCTACACTAATCTACACTAATATTATAAAGAGAAAAGATTTGTATTTTTGTTGTTTTGTTGTTTTGTATGTAACGAATAGGCTCAAAAACTACTGGTCCGATTTCAAAAATTCTTTCACCATTAGAATGCTACATTATCCTTGAGTAACAAAGGCTATATTATATTTTCAAAAAAATCAGGGATCCTTACTAAAACTCTAATAATGTAACCCAAGATGGAAAAAGAAAACCTTACATCGAGTGCGCTGCGAAAACTATTGATGATAGAACAAAATAATGTACTACGATTTTGTAGAACACGTCATCATCTACAAAAAATGTCACGACAGCATATGTCTAACTATTATAGTTATGTCACAATAAGTGTTCTTTTATTATAAAAATTTAATTGAAATGCCGCCGCTAGAAAAGGGTCTTTATTTGTACCTTGGTATTAATCCTTATCCAAATAAATCGTTTCATATTCAAAACTGGTTCAATACCTATACATTACTTCTTGCATTTTTCAAATCGGACATTCCATTCAAAAGATTTAAAAAATATAAGGTCACGGGGCGCGTTCTCACCCAGCGCGGGCCCGGGCAAGGCGCGAGTTAGAAGTGACTCGAACCCACCACGGTCTAAGTTTATCCTAAAACGTTGAAAAAATTTATGTCTACCCATGCGAAGCTGGGATAGGCCGCTAGTTATGTTATAAATAGCAAATATTTGTATTTTTGTATGTTTGTAACGGATGAACTCAAAAACTACAGGTCCGATTTCAATAATTATTTCACCCTTAGAATTCTACATTATCCCTGAGTAACATAGGTTTTTTTATACATCTAGCTGATGGAACAAGCAGATGGCCCACCTGATGTTAAGTGGTAACCATCACCACAAAGCATTGCATCGCAAGTCACGCACGATAGGAACGTGCCCCACGTTGCACTGCCCTGCGTCAATCAACTTGAGGCATACAGATGTTAATTCTCACGTGCCTGTAATTACACCGGCAACCATACTCGTCAAAACGAAACACAGCAACGCTGCTTGGCGGCAGAAAAAGGCGTGGTGGTAGTACTTCCCCGGACGAGCCCTGCAAGAGCCTTACGACTCTTAAAGCTATTATTTAAATGTTGAGAAAAAATGACCACCCGTGCGAAGCCGGGACGAGCCGTTAGTTCTGAATATTTTGTGAACCAACCAGCAGCTGTGTGTCAGGTATATTTTTAAGCTGTGTCTCTTACGTTTTGGCAGCTAGAAGCTCGTGCATTATTTAGACGCTAAGAAAGCACCTGAGCCGAACAAACGTGAGCAATTTATTGGTGTTCTCGCCATTAAAGCCTTGAAAATATCACTGTTATTGCGACGTTTGCCGCCGGATGGAGGGCATTAGGTAATGTGAGTATTGTTTCGTAGAATGTTTGAGATAACTTCAAAAATAAATGGTTTAGATATAAATGTTTTTATTTTGTATTGAATTATTTTGGTACTTTTATTTATAAAATTTGCTGATGAAACATGATGATGATGGCTCATCTAATGTAAAGTGTTAACCATCAATAATATAAATATGACATAACACTGCGAAACATTATTGATACTTAAAATCTTACAAATTAAGGCTTTTACCTAAAATGTTTTAAAAAGATTGTACGTAATAGAATAAAATGAAGATTTCAAAATATTAAATATTTGTTATGCAAAAATAAATACATCTGCAGAGATTTGAACCAGCATCTCTCGTTCTTCCGCCGAACTAGATACGGTATACAAATTCAGCTTCCTCAAACTCAAAAGGAAGTCAAAACTTCTACGTCGGTGGGGTCGAGTGCTAAGCACTACACTTTCCAACATCCCAGCACGAAGCCAGCAATGATACGCTCCATACAGTACAATATCGTCTATAATGTCAGTATATCACGTCCAACCAATGTTTATGCGTCTTGTAACTTACGATTTACAAGGTCACACTTCCCGCGTAGAAACGGACTCCCCAACGTCAATAACCCAAAATATCTAAATAAGCATAAATTGTAGAAAAATATCGTTTGCGCGATCCAGGATCTATATTGAAAAAACCATGCTTTGTATGGATTTTGGGGATGCAACTTTGTGCATTTTGCTACCTGCGCTAAAGTTATAAGGGTGGGGGTGCAACGGAAATAGATTTTGTTCGTAGCCGGCAGTTTACACAGAGCGTTTAACGCTACACGCAATCATGAGACGGAGTAAAGTAGGTATACATATAATCTACAAACTAATAAAATTACAATAAAAAAAGACATCTAAATATGTAAAAAATATATACATCAATTTTTTGCGTGAATTTGTAAAAAAACGTATGAAGCTATCCTTTTTTACTATGTATGGAGAAAGCTTATGTTCAACAGTGGACTATAGTGGACACTATGTCCATATATATCATAGTGGTTAAAGTTCAAGCGTAAACCAATACAAAATAATATTATTACTATCTAAAATAGCTACAAGCTACGTCTTAATTAAAACCTTTTGAAATGAAAATTTTATTAAAAGACTAAAAAAAATTTAAGCCCTCGGACAATGCTTTTGATACCGAAAAAAGTGAAAATAAATTGGTACCCAGTAATAATAACATAAAAAGATGAAAAACTAAAAAAAAAAACTAGACTAAGCTGATTGTCAAATTAGACCTTCTCTTAGTACCAAGTTTTATTAAAGATTTTTTTGAGTATAGCTTCTGGGGGTGATCAGATGTATGTCCAAATATTACATTTGGCCAGACCACAGATAAGAGAATTACCCAGACACCCTATTTCTAGTCGTTAAAATAAGAGTGCAAACGAAACTAAATTGTTCAACTATTGTAGTTATAAATACGTAGGTAGCAAAATACATATTTTAATTTAAATGCTAGTTTCTGACTCGTTTGGGATTTTAAATTTAAAATTTTCGGCCTTCCTCTTTGGTTAAAATTCGTTATTCAAATTGTTCCCGAGGGAGCGTTTCAACCCCCAGTTTGTGTGTTTTAATTAGATGAAATTAAACTTTTAGTTAGGTCTTCGTAGTTATTTCATAAGTATTATAATTTAAGTATCTAAAATCCTGTCACAGGCATGATAGCGTCCCGTAAATAAGTGCATGAGTGAAAGAATTGCACGGAAGGTATTTTCAAATCTCTTAACTCAAGGTTTTCCTGTGGTATCCTACTAATATTATAAACGCGAAAATTTGTAAGTATGGATGGATGTTTGTTACTCTTTCACGTAAAACTATTGAATGGATTTTAATGAAACTTTACAATAATATACGAGTAGCTTATACATCAGAATAACACATAGGCTACAATTTATAAAGATATTGTGAGACTAATCCTGCGCAGACGAAGTCACGGGCACCAGCTTGTTCGTAAATAATTATAACATAATTATCTTTCATTTATTAATTACTAGGTACAGATAGAAATAGCTTCATTATTATTATTGTAACATATGAGGTACGTCCCTCCATTCGATAGACCGACGACATTGTTAAGATCACGAAAAATCGGTGATTGGAGAAGGCTCAATACAAAGTGTAAAATTACCACTCCTTAAAACTTCAGGGGGCTAAAGTACCTATCAATATGAAAAACTTTAGTAACCAACACTCTGAACAGCTGTTTCAGACGTTCACAGTGTTGGTCCCCTAGAAAAAGTTATTCATATTGATGGGTACTTTAACCCCCTAAAGTTTTCGGGATTCAATATTTTAACACCCTGTATAGTTTATCTTTCTTGAGCAGACATCTTCAGGCTGATGAGGATTGGTAAAATGATATTGGTTCTAACTAGGTTTAGAATTTACCACAAGTTTACTAGTTGTACTAAGTTTGCATGAAAATGTACTTATGAATGTTGAGCTAAACTTTCTATAATTTTCGCTCTAATGACTCGAACTATTCCAATTAATCAACACGACAATCAAACAAGTTCCAAGACTGTTATGAGAATTCTTCGGAATCGGAAAATAAAGCTATGTTTAAACCGGTCTCTTCCCTTGTCGTGTCACTAGTTTCTTTCGAAACAGTGTGGTGAAAGGATTTCAAGTGCGAGTCAAGAGGCTCCTTTCGAGCAGTTAAATAACTTTTTAGGTTCTACGACATGCCGGTTTCCTCACGATGTTTTCCTTCACCGTTTGAGAGCACTGGCATTTTGCACATACATTTTTGATCAGAAAAACTCATAGGTGCACGATCGGTTTCGAACCCACGACCGATTATAAGGCGGGGCCGCTACAACTAGACCACCAGTTTAAACTGGTGGTGGGTGCGGATAAACGAGCGCAAAGCGATAGCCCTTTCAATTATTGGTTTTGAAAGGACTAGTGGAACACGACAAAAAGATCGGCGTTAAAACGGTTCAGTCACACCATGCGTCGTAGACGTAGCTTTATTTTAAACTTTGAAGTTGTTATTGGCAAAGTTCGCGATACTTTACAATAGGTGTGTATCGATATCGATTTTAAGTTTCAACCTTGCACATTAATTTTAAAAATATACCTACTACAGAAAAATATGGGTGTGTGCCAATGTAATGTTTGTACCTCTGACTACCCACCCCCCTTAGAATCTGGCGTTCGTATCGTCTCCTGGGGACCAGGACACGATATATCTCGTGAATATGTTTCAGTTTAAATTTTAACCCTCTTACTAACAAAATGGTGTTTAAATTTAAATAATGCTTAAAATATGCGCTGTCTCTGTTTGCCATTACGCATTGGTAATAGATGGCAATATTTTAGGCAAGGTTTAGGCATAATTTATCGTTTGACAGATTTTTTGTAGTAAGGCCGTAAAGGTATTGAACATTAGCTTAAAATCGGAGAAATGGATTCTGATTCCCGGTAGTGTTTTGAAAGTTAAATACTAGATTTTTCACATTTTTTTCACATTTATTTTTATTTCACATACAAAACAGTACAGTGTACAGGGGTAACATAGTTGTTATAATACAAAAACAGTTTCATTTAGGTATATTTAAACAATAGTTGTTTTACTTATCAAAGCATTCTAGTAGTCTACCTTGTTAAGTTTTGTTGCCCACACTAGGTCTCTATCGAGCCTGTATAGCGGGCCAACAGCTACTCGCCTCGGCATCACCATTATACTATTTCCTAGTAGGTAAATGTTTCGTGTCCTAGGTCTAGTCTGTCCAACACTGTTCTAAAGCTAATCCTAGCATATAACCTATAAGTAGTCCTAAGTAATATATATATTATAGATTAAATAGAACACATGTAGGGCAAGAAAATGATGATGATGATGAAAAAATACATTTTATTTTGTTTCAGGTCGACGTGAGCCGGAGTATTGGATTGATAGTGAAAGTTACAGTGAATTTACAATAAAGTATAACTAGTGTGGTGTTGTGACTCCATCTGTCATGTGATCCACGATGTTGAAGATTCAGATGTTGGAGTCACTCCACAGCAACGATGCTGATGAAAACCAGGAGCAGCAGAATAATGGGTAAGTTTTACAAATAGACTATAATAATACACCTTATCACACTTTGCAGGGTTTGAAGGTGCTGTGTAGGGTTGCACACACTTGAGTCTACATTTGGTTAATATAAGCTTAAGGCGAAGACAAGAGCTAATGTGACTCTCGCTCGCACGTTTCGACATGTTGAAAGATATAAAATCACCAAACTCATTTTCGAAAAATCGCAATCAACCATTTTGTGTGCAATCACATTGCACACAGTTTAGTAAAAATTTCATTTTGATCAATACATGTTTTCCTACTCAAAAGTTTGCTTTACTACTTTTCGTACATAAGCAAACTTTTAAGGAGGAAAACTTATATCGATCATAATGAAATTTTTACTAAACTATGTGCAATGTGATTGCACACAAAATGGTTGATTGCGATTTTTCGAAAATGAGTTTAGTGATTTTATATCTTTCTACATTTCGAAACGTGCGAGCGAGAAGTTGTTTGATAGTTGTCAGCCCCTTAATATAAGCTTAAACAGATTATACCGCGTTTACATTTAGATATTCGCACCGCCTTTCGCGTGGACGGAAATGTGGCCGGTCATATGACCGCGGCAGCGTCACCGGCAATGTGTGTTTCACATTTAGTCCGGGCACTTAGGGAGCGCGGGCAACGCGAGCGGACATGGAAGTGGCCTGTTTACATTATCCCTACATATTTCCACGGACATGAGCTGAGTGTAAACGTAGTATTAGATTAGTGGATTAGTAGTACATATTCGTTTCAGTTAATTTATATTTACATATTCTGTTGATATGGCGACGAATAAGCTATATCAACGTTACAATTATCAGATGTTTGTGTATTGAGTCACACACACACCCAAATTCAAATTCAAATTATATTTATTGCGTTCATGTGTACATGAGAGCACGACAATCAACCGCTAGATGGCTTATCTTAAAATTATTAAATTTTATTTATTATAATACTTTATTAATGTTCTCCTAACCACTGAACCGATTAAACTTAGAACAAAATTAAATATAATTAAATTAAATTTTTATATTAGCAATCACTGCTAATACGCGAAGTAAACCGCGTGTGGCAGCCAGTGAATTATAAAGTGAAAATACAAAAAAAAATGTAGGTACATATTCATTTCAATTCAAACGATTCGAAGGCATCGAACGGTCATATCCATACCTACATTATTTTGCGTAGCCAAGTGGCAATAAAGATTGGTTTAAAGGCAGATCGTGGATACACGAGATCTCAGTTCAGGGCGAATAGTTATACCCTAAATCGATACCGAAAGAAAATAGGAACAGCAGGTCACAATCACTTCACCTAGATTCTTTTTCAAAGTTATATTATAAGTTCTGGAGTTATTCGTTTAAATAGTTTGCACGTCATGTAGATATAAACTCAATTTGTAGTCATAATTATGATGGTCAACAAACCTAGGCTAGGTCGAGAAAGGCAATTCAAAGAAACACGTACAGACAGTTAAATACAATTCACGTATTGACCTTCACAATGAATTACCGAAATATAAAGTTCTTTTAAACTGAAAAATTAGGTTCTATCAAATAACTTTATATAATAGCTGTGTGTGTATAATAGCTAACTAAGCTAAGCTACTAGTATTCTCTTATCTGTGGCTAAGCTAAGGTTTATAAGCGATTATAAGCTTTCTGGATGTAATAGATCCAGGAAGCTTATAATCACGATCTTTACAAAGAAAGTGATTGTATGGTGTTGTAAGAAATTGCTCACTCAAAAGTATTAGTGAATGTGAGTATGAAGTAAAAAGTCAACATTGGCTCTTATATTTCTTGTAGGTACTTGCCCCGAAAATTCGCCAAGTGCGTGTCAGAGTATAAACTCGCTCATGATCGATACACCTAGTCCTGCCCAAGATTTTATAGTGTATAGTTCCACGTGGGCAAAGCTGTGGGCAAACACTGAGTGTGACGTCACAATAAGTCTATTAGGGTTGTGGGCATGCCCATCGTGCTCACAACGGGGATGTACTTGTGCGATAACCGTCACAAAGGCGCCGGCATAATTTCGCAAATAACTTTTTATTGGGACATCGCAGTTGTTTGTCCCGTTCGGGGCATAAAGTTAGGAAACAATTTCGGACAAACAGATTCCTAAATGTCGCTTCGTTTGCTTTCGATAAAGCGGTCACAAAAGCAATTTGTGAGGTAAATTATTCGAATGTTTATCGTTTGCATAGGTTAGATTTTCATAAAATACATTTTCAAAACGGAACAACAGAAACAGCTTTACGATTTTGATCCTCTTGTCTAAGGAAGGTGGGAGTTATGTCACATTACATAATTCTATTATATTATATTATGCGACATAGCTCGCAAAATCAGCAAGTTGAAGTGACAATGGGCAGGTCATATAGTTCTCGAATGGCGACCACGAACAGGAAAACGAAGCGTGGGACGCCCTCCTACCCGATGGACCGACGACATTGTCAGGATCGCGGAAAGTCGGTGGATGGAGAGGGTTCGGAACCGTTCTTCCTGGAAATGTATAGGGGAGGCCTATGTCCAGCAGTGGACTTCTTTATGCTGATGATGATGACATAATTATAATATAGAAATACATTTTCGTTTTCACATTACATAATTATAAT
Source organism: Chloroclysta siterata (assembly GCA_932294275.1). Lineage (NCBI taxonomy): Eukaryota > Metazoa > Arthropoda > Insecta > Lepidoptera > Geometridae > Chloroclysta > Chloroclysta siterata. Next base: position 23,117,195 of record OW028588.1, read on the forward strand.
AATGAGTTATAGTATAGTACATTTTAATTTTCGAAAAAAAAATGACTCAACTCCTTCTTCTGCCTAGGAAAATAATTCTTAATTGCAAACTTTTACTTGTTAACCATCTAATGCCGTTTTATTATTAAGTACCTACATACTTACTTAGTTTCAATCACCTTTTTACTCTTTAAATGTTCACAAATCGCTAGTAACCACGACAAGTAATTTCTTTGTTAAGTACATTCATCGAATGAATGCCTGTTCCTGTCTTTTTTTATTTATCACTGTACTATTTTTTCTATTTCTGCCACCAAGCAGCGTTGCTGTGTTTCGGTATGTAGGGTGTGATGCGATGAAATGACAGGCACCTCAAGTTGATGGACGCAGGGCAGTGCACCGTAGGGCACATTCCTATTGTGCGTGGCATGCAAGGCAATACTTTGTTATAGGTAATGGTCACCACTCAACATCAAGTGAGTCATCTGCTTGTGCCATCATCAGCTAGCGATCTACTTTTGACTCATCACGTGATATTCGAATTTTCAAACGGTAACGTTGAAATGAAACGATTTTAGTGGGCACTAAATTATTGAAGCATTGTAACTAACCTTTTTTTTTTTGTATTCAAACCGAAGCGATTGCCAAGAATCTAATTTGGTTCAGTTAAGGGTTGTTGAAGTTAGATTGTTTGCAATGGCCTCCAGAATATGTGTACCCTTTTATGCACATATTATAAATAGGTACTTGAAACAATTGTATATTTGTAAATATATCACATTTAATAAATAAGGCCATGCAAACATTTCTAATCTAACTCCGTCCGTCGTCGCCTCGCGTCACAGCGTGGAGCTGAGCGAATACATCGACGTCGTAAAAACCGAATGAAAAATAAGAGTACACTGTCGCCGACGCGACTTGGCGTCGCCTTTTCTACAAAACAACACGGTTTATGGTAACCAGAGGGGTTTCTTTCTTATAAATGTATTTTATAAAAGCATTTTTTTTAAAAGCATTTCCTTTAGGTTATCTTTACTACATAAGCAAACTTTTGAGTGGGAAAACATGTATCGATCAAAATGAAATTTTTACTAAGCTGTGTGCAATGTGATTGTACACAAAATGGTTGATTGCGATTTTTCGAAAATGAGTTTAGTGGTTTTATATGTTTCAACATGTGGAAACGTGCGAGCGAGAGTCACATAAGCTCTTGTCTTCGCCTTGAAGGGCTGACACCCGTCAAAGTACTTTCGCTCGAAGTACCGCTAATGTACTTCTCGCTCGCACATTTTAATATTTTGAAAAATATAAAATAACTGAACTTATTTTGCTTTATTTCCTACTTTGTCTTAATTTATGGTAGTTAAAATGTCTAAAAATTTTCCGAATGAACCTTAGATTGGTATTTTGGAAACTTAGATTCACATAGCTTATAAGACTCAAAAGTTAGGGTTGTTAAAAAAGAAAAAAACTACTTTGTAATTTTCTCCAAAATTAGGATGTCAAATTATATACTGTAGTTGGGCCACCCGACTAAAAGATCACAATATAAATGGCGTCGGACTTTCGCAATAGGCGTTGGAAGATACAAGACGTTGACTGTATTCGGTATTCCACTTACGTTACAATAATACATATTGATAACGCAATGCCTCCCGAAATTACTTCGTCATTGTACCAGGTTACTTAGACCAGATAACCTCTCTGGTTTCCTAAGTATATACGGACACCCATTAGATACGGTGAAATTGTTGGTAATGAACTAATTTGTCGTGAAACTTCGTTTGCGCGTTCCAGAACAATAGCACAGCAAAGCAGATGGATCTTCAAGTCTTTGCGAGTTACTGTTTTTGTAATTAGAAGTTTAATAAAGTCTTGTAAGGCTAGATTTAAATTAATTAAAAATAATGCTATTTAGACATTCATTTTTTATAGTAAAATCAATAAAAACTTAAAAAAGTGGCGCGTTGAAGTCTTTTGTATGACAAAAAAATTACAAAAATCAATACTAATGAGTTGGTACCTGATATTCTTACAACTACCTTCAAATAAGTTTATTTTAATAGATATTAGAATAATATAAGAACTTGTAAATTATACGGTCACGTTTAATTTAAATCAAAAAGAAACAGCTGTAAATTATTTTGTTTATACAAGATGTAAAAATACCACTCCTGAAAACTTCAGGGAGAAACCCATCAATATGAATAACTTTTTCTAAGGTGCCAACACTGCGAACGCGAAACAAACAGCTGTTTCATGCCTACCTGGCTAAAATGTATGACACAGCCGTTTTTTTTATCGCGTTCCGTGTTGGTTTCTTAGAAAAAGTTATTCATATTGATGGGTACTTTAGCCCCCTTAAGTTTTCGGGAGTGGTATTTTAACACCCTGTGTAGAGGTAGGTAAGTACGTGCGATTTTGAAATAATTATCTTATGACGATAATAATTTTTAAAACTATGAAGCTGTACAGAAAGTGTTCATTTGTAAATTTTAATGGCTATAATATACACTAAAGCCATTAAAATTTAATAGAATGTAATGTAATGTAATGTAATGTATGTATTTTAAATGTAATAGAATATATACATATTCTATTACATTTTAGCTTAAAATCTACTTACCCAACTAAATAGTTGAGATGAAGTTACAAGTGGGTACCAATCATTTTAAGTAATCAAATGAAACAAGCAGGTAACATCACGTCCATCTTAACCTGTGGTTAGGATTGAGACATTGGATAACAAATTGTTCAATCAAACCTGCAATTATCTAATTATGCAGGTAAATCAACCAATACAGGGTCAGATTAAGTCACGTATTTGGTGCACCTTTAAAATAACAAATTTTGGGTTATTTTATCCTCATACAATTGTTTGCAGTTTTTAGTTTACAGGAAGTTTCGTAGTTTTATTTATGTACGAGTATATTATTTATGATAGCAAAGCCGAAGCCCAAATTGCCTAAAATTTAAATCTAGCTTAGTTTTAGGCTTAGGCTTAGTTTGTGGCGAGATAGAGCTGTGTGGAATGTCCACCAATATTTATTGATTATTTATTTATTTATTTATCTTCGGTAGACAGATCCCTTAAGTTTGTTTTTGTTATATTTTTTATTGAGAATCTCTAAGATTCGTTCAAATATAACTTATGTCTTGGTTCTAACTTTTACTACGAGCAGTAGTAACACTGTACCAAAATAAATATTACTAACTTTAAGCGGTCGCTAATATTTCGGGCATCCTGAAATTCCGTCATTAAGGGGTAGAATAGGTAAAAAATCCTTGTTCCTTAGGGCAAGAGGCCCTAACTTCGCCCCTTCTTTTCATATCACTGGTTCATTCAAAACAATGTGGTGAAAGGATTTTAAGTGCGCCTCAAAGAGGCTCCTTTTGAGCACTTGACACATGTTTAGAAATTTATAGATTCTACGACATGCCGGTTTCCTCACTATGTTTTCCTTCACCATTTGAGAGTACTGGCACGATACACATAATTTTTTGAACAGAAAAACTGGAACACGACCGGTTTTGAACCCACAAACTAGTGCTCTCTTTTCCGCCCCTGGTGTACGGTTACTTACAGTATGTTACACAACAACGGTTCGCCATACATACACCGTTCGTAAGGCAACCAGCCGTGAAATTCTAAGCTAGAAAAACGCATCAATTAGTATGGCTTGAGAAAATTGCTGGGTGAATGAAATAATATGAGTACTTACCTATTTTTATGAATTGAACCAAGAAACTCCTAGAATTAAGTTTTAGGAGTTTCTTGGTCTACAAAAAAAAGGATTTACTAAAGGCATAATAAATAAATAAAAACAGGAAAACTTTCACAACTTGCATCCCTAGGCACAGGGGCCTTATGCTCACTTCGAGCGAGATTATCTCACGGTGGAGATGACGTCATATCTCGTTCGATATAGATAGATATTTACCCTATTTTCTCTCTATGATAACTATTTTCCCCATTCTCACCATCTCACTCCCCAATTTTCTCATTCAAAGTTCATGCGAGACGCAACGTCAACGAGTTATTCAAGAGAGTAGACCCTTCAGAGCTATTAGTACCCAGTAGGGAATGCAATCCCGCAAGATGATTTCAACCCAGGTATTTGCAGAACTGAACCATCTTAGTCCCGCTGGATCCCGCAGGGTGGAACTTGACATCTCAAATCCATTATAATAATAGACGGTTACATATTATAATAACTAAACCTATTATATGTAACTACTTTTGAAATAACTACGGTCGATTCACATATGTTCATAACGCATATTGGCCGATTCAAGTACTGTTTAACATACATAATTTTAATTAAACTAAAATTAATCGCACTAACGAACGATTAATTGATCGAGTGAGCGAAGCGAACGAAGATCTTAGTTTCAACTTGGGCGATTTGGCATTTTATGTATGTATGTATGTATGTATGTATGTATGTTTGTCTGGCGATAACTTTAGAACCGATGATCCGATCTCCATGAAATTTGATATGTCGATAGCTTGTACTTGAGAAATTTACTGGTAAGTATATGAGTAAAATCGGATGAAGGGTTTTTGAGATATGGGGTTTTTTAAGAGGGCAAAAATAAAAAAAAGTTACATAAAAAAATCAAGTTACATGTCATATGAAAGGGCTTTGTTTGGACATTCCAAAACAATTTTTACTTTTTTTTTGGGACGCTCGGTTTTTGAGATAAAATTTAAAAAGTTAAATTAAGATAACCAGCGATCCAAGAGCTCCCATCTCTAAGAGTTTCGTTGAAATCAAGGTTTTTCTACTGGTCGGCCAGTTCCTTTGATTTTTCTTATTTTTTTTTCTTTAAATAATTTAAGGAGGTACTCAGTTCTCATAAAATGGTGACGACGACCAGGTCTGATGATGGAGCCAAGGTCTGTTCAACGGAACTCTTCAATAAATAGGCCAATAGAGTTGAAACTTGGTAACCATACCAAGTTAGTAGGCGGTAGTCAGAAAAAAGTCTAAAGATAATGTTTGGACTTGCCTCTGACTACTACCGACTCAAAGTTTTGATGCGTTCGTCGGGTCGCATCACGAGATCTCAGTTCGGGGCGAACTACTAGTCTAATGTTTTTTTAAGATATTGGATGTTTGCACTATGTTTGAAATACCTAATGGACGACTCGCCTACGGTTTATACACCCAGTTAATGTACAGCATGATAATTGGAAGCCACTTTAGTACCGTCGAGTCGGATTGGTTAGGTTATGTTGAAACATATAAATAACGCACGAGGCGAGCGAGCAAAGCGAGCGTGCCGCGGCAGCGGCCGCCGAAGTGCCAGAAATTAAGTAGGTGAATCGACCATTATTTCAATCAACATTAGGTTACTTAATTGTAGTTGTTCAAACCGTAGGTGAATAAACCATAGGTGTATAAACCATAGGTGAATTCTCTTTTAGGGATATCGTTCATTAGTTATAACGAAATTCTGTGAAACGAGCTGTAGGTTATTTAAACAGTAGATCTTTTGGCTGTAGTTATTTCAAAAGTAGTTATAATAGGTTTAGTTATTATAATATGTAACCTAATAGACCTAATCCTAATAGACCTCGTTGTTATGATTTTAATTTTAGCCCATATTAAAACTACATTTTAAATGGTTTAGTAATACTTTTACATTACATAACATTAATCACATAAAAAATACAATTCTCAAATTGCCTACGCGCCGGTGCATGCAGAGTAACTTGTATGATTCACACTTCTGTGTAATCCCGCCAGACCAGCGGGGGATCCCACAAAATGTTCGACCGGGATTAGACCTGCGGGATCCAGGTATACCGGGTTTGCATTTCCTAGTACCAAATGACTCAAGATTATTTGAGGATGTCTCAAGTGGATAGTCAGAGGCACGTCCAAATACCCAAATACTACATTTAACAGAAAACCCAAACGGAATGAAATACTAACTGGTTTCCTCTCGATGTTTTCCTGATTATAATAATTGAGTAATGCGTAAAGATGCATTTGTGATGAAAAGGTGAAAATATAACAAAAAAATTGAGTCGTGATTAATAAAACTAAAACAATAACCTTTAGATATTTTAGGTACCAACGACCCACTTATCTATATCTTAGGTTAAAAGGCACTTTCAAGGAGTGTAGGTACTTTACCGTCGTCGGTATTTCCGGAACGATATAACTTAGGAATATTCAAGACAAGAGTGAACAATAGTATTTTTTAAACTTTCGCGATCATAACACATATTGAAGTATTATACGGGTGTTTATCGCGTTTTACCTTTATTATGCGACACCTGTTTTACTTATGCAGTTTTCGGTGTTCTCTTATTATTTTGTCTCCTATGTTCTATGTTCACCAAATAAATAAATAAAAAATAAAAAAATATTTTCCCGACGTTTCGGATATGTTGCAATAGTCAATTGAGTCTGCCCGCGACCACGGCTATTGCAACATAGCCGAAACGTCGGGAAAATAATAAAGGTAAAACGCCATAAATACCCGTGTAATACTTCAATAAGAGTGAACAAGTGGATTATAGCTAAACTTGCTCCACCCTAGACACTTATTTTCACTTTCCATCAGGTGAGATGGCCGTCAAACGTCAAAAAATAAAAAAATATTACATTCGGGAACATACCCTCATTTTACAGTTTTCATGATCCGTGCAAGGTAGGCTGCTGCTGGAATGCTGAATGGTTCTCCCACGATTTTTTCCTTCACAGTTTGAGAGTCCTGGCATTGCGCTCATACATAATTAATTTGTACCCATAGAAAAAATCATTAGTATGCGACAGATTCGAACCAACGACCTATCAGAAGGCGGCCTCTCTACCACTAGACACCAGTGGTACTTTCTGAAGTATTATTGCTTCTTCATTTAAGGGGCTGACAACTATCAAACAACTTCTCGCTCGCACGTTGCGACATGTTGAAAGATATAAAATCACTAAACTCATTTTCGAAAAATCGCAATTAACCATTTTGTGTGCAATCACATTGCACACAGTTTAGTAAAAAATCGTTCTGATCGATACATGTTTTCCTACTCAAAAGTTTGCTTTACTAGTTTTCATACATAAGCAAACTTTTAAGTAGGAAAACTTGTATCGATCAAAATAATATTTTTACTAAACTGTGTAATGTGATTGCACACAAAATGGTTGATGCGATTTTTCGAAAAAAATTCAGTGATTTTATATTTTCAACATGTCGAAACGTGCGAGCGAGAGTCACATTAGCTCTTGTCTTCGCCTTAATAAATTATTTAATTAATCATACTTGAAAATCTGTAGCTCTGAAACTCAACATTATTTGACGGACATTTTACGAAGAATTTAATCTAGCATTGTACATTCTTTCGCATTTTATCCGTCTTATAAGACTTGTATCATTTCTGTTACTGTTAGATCATGCCTTGAAGTATTCAGCTATCACGCCACCTAACGAGTTTCTGAAGGTTCAAATTGTTTGTAGCTTCCTCCCACGAAAATGGATAAATGAAATAGGGCAGGGGTGGCGAACCTTATTGAATCAACGTGCCATTTTCTCTATGAAAATAATAATATATGAGGCCATAGACGTGCCCTCAAATAAATTCAACCAAAATGTAATGATATTAATTATAATAATAATAATTTTAACGGAAATTCCAACCGCTGTCCCAAGAGCTGTAGCAGCCTGGAGGGCGATTTAGCCATATAGTTTCTGATCGGATTGGACAGGGGATAGCTAAGTAGTATAGTATAGTACCTATAGTTTTCATTAATAATGCAAACCGTTTTGATCAGTGGCGTGCCCAAAATATTGTGTCGCGTGCCATCATTGGCACGCGTGCCATTGGTTCGTCATCCCTGAAATAGGGTCACGCACGACAAACCCCTAGGCACGGTAAACGTGGTCGCACATGTTTTAATAGAATATAACGGTACCTCGAGCCCAGGTTTTATTTTTCGTTTTTCTGTATAAATAATAAGAAATAGGCTTACGCACGCCTGTAATCCCTAGGCATGGTAGACGTAGTCAGAAGTAGAAATAGAATAGAACAGTACCCCAAATCCAGTTTTTTTCTATAGGTACGTTCTTAGAAAGATAGCGAACAAATTGATAACAATTTTAAGAGCAAAAGTCCTTAGAGATTTTTTTTAAGCTGGTATTATCTGAGTTAACTTGATCGTTTGTAAATACTTAGCTTAGAGCTGATTTCACCATGCTCGGTTAGTTACTAATCAAGGATTAACAGGCCGCTAAATCTAACCTTAGATGTCAAAAGCGTACATTTTGACATATTTAACGGTCCTTTAATCCTTTGTTAATCTAACAGAGCATGGTGAAATCAGCTCTTAGTAGTAGATTATGTTATTTACCCTTCCTAGTACATTTTTACCAATCTGTATGCCTCAGGTTAATGGACGCAGGGCGATGCATCGTAGGGCACGTTCCTATCGAGCGTTACTTACGATGCCATGTTTTGTATGGTATATGGTGCCATAGGTGATGGTTACCACCACCAGATGGGCCATTTGCTTGTTCTAGCAGCAAGTAACATAAAAAAATAATTTTTTTATAAAAATGTAGTACATACCTACAGACAGGGTACCTGCCTATCTGCGTTCACTTTTAAATAATACAAGAGACTCGGATTGGGTTTAGGACTGTTTTATTGGTCGTTAGATTTTATCTGTGCCATTTGGAAGCACAAAACTAAGATGTTACCGACACTGTGTCTGGCTTACGGAGTTTCCGGCCTGGCTACCGATTGGATAGAGTACTTAAGGGCAAGTAGGGGTTGGTTCCCATCTACACTAATATTATAAAGAGGTAAGATTTGTATTTTTGTATTTTTGTATTTTTGTATTTTTGTATTTTTGTATTTTTGTATTTTTGTATTTTTGTATGTAACGAATAGGCTCAAAAACTACTGGTCCGATTTCAAAAATTCTTTCACCATTAGAATGGTACATTATCCCTGAGTAACATAGGCTATATTATATTTTCAAAAAAATCAGGGATCCTTACTAAAACTCCAATAATGTAACCCAAGGTGGAAAACAAAAAACCTTACATCGCGTGCGCTGCGAAAACTATTGATGATAGAACAAAATAATGTACTACGATTTTGTAGAACACGTCATCATCTACAAAAAATGTCGCGACAGCATATGTCTAACTATTATAGTTATGTCACAATAAGTGTTCTTTTATTATAAAAAAATAATTGAAATGCCGCCGCTAGAAAAGGATCTTTATTTATACCTTGGTATTAATCCTTATCCAAATAAATCATTTTATAATTAAGACGGTTTCAATACCTATATTAAAAATAATAGAACGAAATTAAAAATGTTAACGGGTCACGCACGGGGTACGACACTCAAGGAGAAGGGCGTATGAAATAAGTAGACACGAGGCTCGAACGCACGGTCTAAGTTTATCCTAAAATGTTCAAAAAATTTATGACCACCCATGCGAAGCTGGGACAGGCCGCTAGTCATTTATAAGAACATGACGTCATCGGATAAGATCATATAATAATAATTTTTTTTGGGTGATATCGTTCAAGTGTCTGACTGAAGATAGATGGAAAAATATTTATTGCACAAATCTAAAATTGTATCGTACATAGATGAACTTATTGCAACATTTTCTTCCAGTAAGTGGTGGTAAGTAAACCTTTGAGTATTTTGATAAAACCAAAGAGTATTGCACAAACTTATATGATAGAGAGCTGTTTTTTTACATAAATACATGAAATCTAAATATTCTACACAAAATTTGGTGCATTAAAAGTAAACTCAAGTAAAGTACCTACTTTATTACAATTTTAACAATTTAATATATAAATTTATACATTTTTATATACAGTTTTTATGACAAAAATAAATAAATCAATGTTGGTAGACATTCCACACAGCACTATCTTGCCCCAAACTAAGCGCCAAAGCTTGTGATATGGGAACCAGATAGCTGATATACTTTTTTTGTTACTTACAAAAAAAGTATCATACTTATAATATTATAAAACACCCAGCCAGAGAACAAACATCTATGTTCAGCACACAAATGCTTGTTCTCGGTGGGGATCGAACCCACGGCTTACGGCACAGACGGCAGAGCTACGACCAACTGAGCCGTGAAGGCTGTCAAAAAAAAAGTAAAAAAAGGTGCGGTCTGCAGTTCCCTAAGTTTTTGCCAGTAGTCCTATAACATCCTGTTACCGCTAACTAAATGTAGTACCTACAGCCTTCCTGTATAATTTTAGGTCGGTTCTTATAAAACTTGATAACAATCTACGAGCTGACTATTCCATCACCTGTTACAAAGGTATACTCTGTCAAAGACAACGCCTCGTTACCTTATATCCACTTCATCCCTAAACGCCGAAGAAATATCTTATAAAAGAAAATATCTTAAATCGGCCAGCCGAACAGGACCCGCAGACATTCAGGTTAGTTCAATACCTACGGGGCAGACTATACTGGTCCTATTACCAAAGTAAGTTTGAGTATCTGTTCGATATCAGAGAGATAAGTTACGTCATTTGCAAGCTTTGGATAGGCTTGCCGTAAAATTGAATTATTAGCCGCGCCATAATGTAAAAGTTTGGGTTTTTATAAAGATTTTTTATAAATTATTTATTCAAACCATCATAATAGATAAAAAATTCACAAAATAACTTATATAACTAACCTAAATGATCTTGTACAATTAAACTATCGCAATCATGACACATTTTTATGTAAATATATCTAGTTTATATGAAGCTATTCAATTTACTAGCCTAACTCGATTTATTTCCATTTATTCTGATTCAAAGCTCAAAAGCTCTGTCTTGTTAGAATGTATGCCAATAATCTATTTGCAGTGCAGTGCCATCTGTTGTGTAAAAACCGCACCATCTACTCGCTATTGAGTACTATGACGGCTTGCAATTAGTTCCGCTAGATGTCACTGACTAGCAAGCATGCAAGTTCAAGTACAGGGTCATAGATGGCGCTAGCCTCAATCAAAACATTTGTAATTATAATAGTTTTTTTAATACTACTTGCTGACGGAAGGAGGTGGTCCACATCACCAATAACAAAGCATTACCTCATAAGTCACGTAAGATAAGGACGTGCCCTACGATGCACTGCCCTGCGTCCATCAACTTGAGGCATACAGATGTTAAGCCTTATATGCCTGTAGGTAATTTCAGCGGCATCCACACCGAAACACAGCAACGCTGCCGGTCCTCTAAAAAAATATTTAATTTTATTCAACAAGCAATGACTCATTTTACTGCCACTATACTAGGTACTATCGCTATTGTTTATTCTTCTGCACTGGGGATTTACTCGCCTTCCGATCCTGGTCGTGGGTTCAAAACCGATCGGGCACCAATGAGCTATTCTGTTCAAAAATGTATGTACCTACCTACATAGTGCCAGTACTCTTAAACAGTGAAGGAAAACATCGTGAGGAAACCAGCATGTCGAAGAACCTTATACATAGTTCTAAAGCATATTGCCTACCATTATTAAAGCATCTATTATTTAAGAATATAATTTTATATCTATAATGTATCTATAAGGTATGTACCTATAGGTACTCAATGTATTTTTTGCACAATAAATAATTTGATATTATGTCAAGTGCTCGAAAGGATACTATGTACTACTATTCTTTTCATCATTACTGTTTCAAGAAGAAAAGAAGACAAGCAGAAAACTACTACTGCTATCGCTACTGCTTATTATAGGTATAGACCCGCCTCTAGCCTACCTGGACAATCTCAGGCATGAACGAAATTCACTTAGAGCAAACAATATCTAGGCCAGAAGGCCCACGGGAGACAATTAGATGCTAAGTTAATTAGCCAACCAGCGATGTCGTCATTAATATATAATGAGACAAGGGAAGGTAGTGTTTGTGTTACCTTTTGCATATTAAGGTAGGCCTTTAAGTGGACGGACACGTGTTTGGCTTAATTTCCACATAGCAAGTCAAGCTAATTTTATCTATGATACTTCACTATTGAGGACATCGTGCGTGACTTACAAAGCAATACTTTGCTATAAGGGGATGGTTACCACTTAAGGCGAATACAAGAGCTAATGTACCTGTTTCTTTCTTTCTCTTTGACAGCCTTCACAGCTCAGTTGGTAATAGCTCTGCCTTCTGCGCCGTAGGCCGTGGGTTCGATCCCCACAAGAAACAAACATTTGTGTGATGAACATAGATGTTTGTTCTCTGTCTGGGTGTTATATAATATTATAAGCATGTATTTTCAAAACAAAGTATATAAGTAGTATATCAGCTATCTGGTTCCCATGTCACAAGCTTTGGCTTAGTTTGGGGCTAGATAGTACTGTGTGGAATGTCCACCAATATTTATTTATTTATTTACCTCTCGCTCGCACGTTTCGACATGTTGAAAGATTTATAATCACTAAACCCATTTTCGAAAAATCGCAAACATCTATTTTTTCAGTTTAGTAAAAAATGATTTTTTTATTAAACTGTGTGCAATGTGCACACAAAAAAAAGAGTTTTAAATACGTAACGGTAAAATGGAGTCACAGGCAAAACCTAGTTAATTTTACGCATTCACACTTCACAGAATTGCACATGAAATTAAAACCAAGAAAGAAACCTAACAATATAATTATGTTTTTACGTCCATTCTCGAGTTTTTTTATAACATACGAACAAGCAATTTAGAAAGGCATATCTTACCCCGGGTCGTTAACTTTGTAATCAGGCATCGATATGCCTCATTTATTTATAAGAAAACTGTCTCAAGTTAACACAAAAAGCTATTGGAATAAACAAATTATAGTTTGACATATGTACGTCGTTATTCATAAGACTAAGTAATTCATCGACACGGTCTTAAGCATTCATAATGATCATCGAACACACGGCAACGCATCAGGCTACCCATTTTGTCTATGAACTATTTAAAGTTGTATCATCGTGCGAAAGGGTATTGTTTTTATTTCTTAGGCCAAACAAACACTCCGTCCGTTTCCTACCATTACCTATCTTTATGTAACGTAGGATGTGTGTATGTAACCTGATGTGTAGCCGACTGTATATAAATTATAAATTTTACTATCTGAATAGATGGTAAAAAGTAAAGAAAAGTGCTCTCAATGAGAGTTCATAAAATATAGTAACACTGTCACTTTCTTGTCAACGAAAAAAGATAGCAACAAACTTATTGGTCAAAATCAAAGTAAAAACGGTCTTTATTCAGTACAATCACAAGGATCACTTTGAAACGTCTTATATACTAACTTGGTGAATTTACCGCCAGTTCCTCGCGACCAAAGCCTAGAAGAACAGGCAAGAAACTTACGGCTTGGCTCCTAGAGTTTTTTTTGTAATAGAGACATCAACGATCAATATGAATACAATATAATTTAACCTATTATTTATATATTTATTAAAAATAGTTCTTATTCTGTAAGTATGGATGGATGAATGGATGGATGTTTGTTACTCTTTCACGTAAAAACTACTGAATGGATTTAGATGAAACTTTACAATAATACAGCTTATACATCAGAATAACACATAGGCTACAATTTATAAAGATATTGTGTGACTAATCCTGCGCAGACGAAGTCGCGAGCACCAGCTTGTAATTTATAAAAGACTTACGATGTTTCAGTCTTCAGAGACGTTTTGTTATTGCAGAAGGGAAGTCACCGGAAAGGGACATGCCACGTGCCTAACCAGGTGCGCCAGATTTTTTTTTTACGAAGGAAATTATTTTTATAACCAGTCAGGCGCCACATTATAGATTTCTTTCTTTTTCTATTCTATTTCTTTAGAGTTTTTTTATCTTTTGCAATTGCAATTGCAATGTTTTTGTTTTACGAATTGCATTAAAGGTTAAATAAAAACTGAAACAGCTTCACGACTTTGGTCCACTTTGATCTTCTAGACCCACGGAAGATATCCCCTCAGATCTCTTAAACCAATACCAAGCCCCAAACTCAGACTGAGGGTAGTCAAAAGTCATTTTGGAACATACCCACATTTTCCAGTAGTTGGTATTCCATACGTGGCAGGTTGCAAGCCCATCACCGCTGCTAGAATTAGTCGAGTTAAACTCTCGCTGCAAACATCTTAACACTAGTGTTGAGAGTAATCGGCGCGAGCGCATACACGTTATCGATAAAAGGAATGACTCATCGAGAACGCCCGGTGGTTGTGTGTTCGGAGAGGTCATTATCAGGTTTTTAACAATAATTTGTACTACAATTGTAATGACTTTTTTGCAAATAAATGATTATTTTACTAAAAAAATACGTCTTTGTTAATTACACAATTACTTTCACTATATGCAACAAAGAAAACCAATCCGTTCATGCAAAAAAATATAAAAAAAAAATAACAAAGTAAAAATATAATTAAATGTATCGATAGTTCTTATCGACTACAATAATGCACATCTCTGCGCTTCAACAAAAGGATCGTGCCGTTCTCCTCTGTCCGATAATTTATGACCGAGCTTACAGCGAGAGTTTAACGCAACTATAACTATTAACTAGTTTCGTCAAGATATTTTCCTGAGGGCATTGCGCAAATATATTTTTCGAATGGAATAATCCATTTTTGCACGATTCAAACCCACGACCTGACGATCCCGTGACGGAAGGCCGGGTCACTTCCACTACACCACCGGTGCTCTAGTATACAAGGTGTTCCAATACTTGTATTTAAAACTTCATACAAAAGTTCAAAACCTGGCTAAAACGTATGAAACAGCTGTTTGTGTTTTTTTTCGCGTTCACAGTGTTGGTTTCTTAGAAAAAGTTATTCATATTGATGGGTACTTTAGCCCCCTAAAGTTTTAAATACAAGAATTGGAACACCTTGTATAAGATGCAGTCAGAAATGTCCGGATGTAACACAAGTTTACCGGTTTATTTTGTTTATAATTTAATAAGGAACGTGTGTCGGATGTCCAATTGTCCCTGCTCAGCGCCCGTGACGTAGGGGTTTGTTGTTCTTTCTTACGGAGCGTGGGTTATGAACATTATTTGTCTAGATTAGGTTGTGTTGTTTAAATAATTTATTTAATAGCAGCTGGGTTATCACGTAACTTTGTTACAATTTTTAAGAGTAGTAGAGCTCTTTGTGAAGGTCTCATCCGGGGAAGTACTACCACCACGCCTTTTTCTGCCGCCAAGCAGCGCTGCTGTGTTTCGGTTTGAAGATTGTGGTTACGCCGGTGTAATTACAGTCACATGAGGCTTAACATCTGTATGCCTCAAGTTGATGGACGCAGGGCAGTGCATCGTAGGGCACGTTCCTATTGTGCATGACTCGTAAGTCATTCGTAAGTTTCAGGCAATGCTTTGTTATAGGTGATGATTACCACTTAACATCTGGTGGGCCATCTGCTTGTTCCATCAGTTCTATATGAAACCAATCTCTATCTCTATCTCTTATACTATAAGAATCAAAGTCCTGACTGACTGACTGACTGACTGATATATAGACAACGCACAGCCTAAACCACTGGTCCTAGAAACTTGAAATTTGAAGAGTACGTAGGTCTTATGGCGTAGAGGTGTATTAAGAAGGGATTTTTGGAAATTCAACCCCTAAGGGTGTAAAAAGGGATGAAAACGATTGTATGAAAAATTGTATTCCTTGAACCTACAAACTTGAAACTTGGAGTAGATATACTTCAAAGCAAAAAAATAGGAAAGGCATTTTTAGTTTTTCGAAACTACACTTAATAAGTGTGCAAAGGGTTAAAAAGTTTGTATGGGAGATTTTTGACCGCTGGTCCTATAGACTTGAAATTTAAAGAGTACATAGGTCTTATGTCGTAGAGGTTTACTAAGAAGGGATTTTTGGAAATTGAACCCCTAAGGGTGTAAAAAGGGTTGAAAACGTTGGTATGAAAAATTGTATTCCTTGAACCTACAAACTTGAAACTTGAAGTAGAGTACTCCAAAGCTAAAAAATAGGAAAAACATTTTTAGTTTTTTAAAACTACCCTTAATAAAAGTGCAAAGGGATGTCAAAGTTTGCATGGGAGTTTTTTAACGCGTGGTGCGATTGACTTAAAACTTGAAGTAAATAAACTAAAAAATAATTAATTAAAAATGACGCTTTCAACTTTTGATAATTACCCCTGCAAAGGGTGCAAATGACTGTAAAAGTTAGTATGGGAGATTTTTAGTATAGTGCGATAGATTTCAACCTTGAAGTAAATATACACCACAATAAATTATTTAAAATCACGTTTTCAATATTTTAAAACTCCCCCTGCAAAGTAAAACTACCTCCTGAACAAATAAGTACATATTTTCCGTGTAAGGTTGTCTTTGTTGTATTTGGCAAGTTTTTGAGTCTGAGTACCTATACCTACCTACCTAATATAGGTAATGGCCGTTTATAGGTATCTCTTATACCTACGTAGGTATTTAAAATCCTACCCTAATAATATACAAATCAATGTGAAAGTTACGATGTTTGGATGTTTGTGGCTCAATCACGGCACCACTTCAACGCGTGCGAAGCCGCGGGAAGCCACAAGTAATACATATACATATTTTATGCATGAAAGACATCCTTTAAATGTAAGCCAGGGTAACAATCCGTTGATCTTTTAATTTAAGTGGTATAGTATAAGGGAATTATTTTTAAAGCGGGATCATTAATTCGTAAAAAAAAGGATACAATTAATAGCTGTACGATTTGCATTGTAATGAATAAAACCACTTTAATTTAAATTAATCAATGAAGTTTGTAAATTAAATCCTCTTTAGTGTGTTATGATACTGAAAAATGTGGGTAAATGGACGTACATTCGAGACATCTTCACATCCTCACATGCTCACATCCTCACATGCTCACATGCTCACATGCTCACATGCTCACATGCTCACATGCTCACATGCTCACATGCTCACATGCTCACATGCTCACATGCTCACATGCTCACATCCTCACATTCTCTCATGCTCTCATGCTCACATGCTCACATGCTCACATACTCACGTGCTCACATGCTCACATGCTCACATGCTTACATCCTCACATGCTCACATGCTCACATGCTCACATGCTCACATGCTCACACGCTCACATGCTCTCATGATCACATGCTCACATGCTCACATGCTCACATACTCACATGCTCACATGCTCACATCCTCACATGCTCACATGCTCACATCCTCACATGCTCACATGCTCACATGCTCACATGCTCACATGCTCACATGCTCATATGCTCACATGCTTACATGCTCACATACTCACATGCTCACATGCTCACATCCTCACATCTACATCCTTGAAGAACCTTAAGTTTACTAGCAGTGGACTTCTTTGGGCTGATGATGATATATAAAAGAAACTCACACTATTTATAACTCAAGAACGGCTGAACCAATTTGGCTGAAAATTGGTGGGAAGGTAGCTTAGAACCAGGAGACGGGCATAGGGTAATTTTTATCCCGACTTTTTTTGTTTTTTTGATTTTTTTGTATATTTTATACAAACAATCGAAGAGGCAGCAACTTCAAGTTGTCAGTTAGTACCTGTTTCTCCTGACACAAATTACGTGGCTCAAGATTGTTCCATGGGGAAGAAAATACAATTTATTTATTATAGATGTTGCCAATCATATCTATTTGTAAGTATTCTATAGTAAACGTGCGCGAGCGAAGCCGCAGGTAAGAGCTAGTAAGTATATAAAACAATATGAAAGTTTTGCGATTATCTATTAATAGAAACACCAGTTGTAATCTAACTTTGTTAGCATCTGCACCTTAAATGTAACCGCATCATATTTACTTATTAGTTATTACTTACAAACAGAAACTGATTGAAACTTATTGCAACAAAGTAACGTGATCAGCCAGGACTACCAAACTACCCTTGACTGACTAGACTACCTATGTCTTTGCTATGACTTTCTTGTTGTAAATATTATCTTTCAATTAACCCTTCGGAGTTTGTGTTTAAATAAATCAAATATTACCCGGTAGCCTAGTCCCAAATAAAGCACAGCTTATACTGTATGGGTACCTACTAGACCATTAGCTTTAGTACCAGGTAACTGATAGAATACATAAATAAAAATGTTGAATCGCAGCATTTCCTGCCAATCAGCGTTCAGTCGATATTTATTTTATGAGGTGCCCTTAGCACAAATTTTGACGCGCAAACGTAGGCTAAATATGTTTTGTCAGACACATAAATATATGTAGATAAGTAGGTATTTTTTCAATTAGCTGATGGAACAAGCAGATGGTCAAGCTGATGTTAAGTGGTAACCATCACCTATGACAGAGCATTGCCTCGTCAGTCACGCACGATAAGAACGTGCCCTATGATGCACTGCCCTGCGTCCATCAACTTGAGTCATACCAAATTGCCGCCAAGCAGCGTTGCTGTGTTTCGGTTTAAAGAGTGTGGTATGTATTAACATACCATACCATACGAGGATTACCTCATGTGCCTGTAATTACACCGGCAACCACACTGTGTTTCGGTTTGAAGAGTGTCAACCACACTCTTTAAACCGAAACACAGCAACGCTGCTTGGCGGCTGAAAAAGGCGTGGTGGTAGTATTTCCCCGGACGAGCCACACAGAAAGAGCTCTACTACTCCTAAAAGTTGGTAGGTTAGGTCTTAGGTACTTAATAATAATCTCTACCTATGTATTACATTGTAAAAGGATCATACAAAAGAACGGTAGGAACCAAGCCGTAAGTTTGTTGCCTGTTCTTCTAGGCTTTGGTCGCGTGGAACTGGCACCTAGAGTCACCTAGCTTTAAGACGTTTCAAAGTGATCCTTGCGATTTTATTGAATAAATACCTTTTGACTTTGACTTTGTATATTATTATTAATATTTTATTTATATATTTTACCATGTATCCTTTTGCAATGTTTTATCATTATTTTATCCGCCGCTCCATCCGTAAATCGACAACGTCAAATAGTGTCAAGGGTACAAAAACAATAAATTTCTTCGTTTTAAACTCGGAAGCGCGATCGCGCGCGACCATAGTAAACGTCAGATTTGACACAAAATTTATGACATTTAATTCAGAGAGAGAGGTGCAAAGGGTTTTAACACGTCAAATGCATTGTTACGTAAAGTGCCGCTTTGTTGGTGCTTCTGATCCGCTTTATTTACGATTATGTACAATTTTCACGGACCATTTAGTTTTTTACTACGGATCGTCTGATTCCGATATCTACTTTGGCGGGAGTGGGTACAATATGAACTAGAGTAGTAGGGGTTCTTGGATTGTCAACTACAATATTTTTTATCGATGGATGACACTTTACAATTTGTTGAAAATACTGTAAAACCTTTTTTTTATACAACTAGCTGATGGAACCTGATGTTAAGTAGTAACCATCACCTATAACAAAGCATTGCCTCGTAAGTCACGCACGATAGGAACGTGCCCTACGATACACTGCCCTGCGTCTATCAACTTGAGGCATACAGTGGTGCCTGTAATTACACCGGCGACCACACTCTTCAAACCGAAACACAGCTACGCTGCTTGGCGGCAGAAAAAGGCGTGGTGGTAGTACTTCCCCGGACGAACCCTTCACAAAGAGCTCTACTACTCTTAATTAAATCTTTTATCCTATATTTTTTTAAGACACAGATAGATCAGTGGCCCCATAATTTACTTAGAACTTACTTAGTACGCTGTCTAGTCTTTTTTAAATAAAAAAATATTTAGTATGTGCTATTTCATAAAATACATAGATAATTTTAATATAATTTAGTTTAATACTTGTAAATGTCTAAGTTACGGCCAATTTTATAACCGCCTAACAATAAATGTTTAGCGACATTGTAATGAAATTTATGCAAACGGCCCTATGTTTAATTTATTTATATTACATGCACCGCTTACCCCCAAACAGGAGGCAAACAAAATTGCAATATTGCAAAACAGGGGAAGATCCATCCCACTATAATATTATAAAAGTGTGTGTTTAGATATTTGGATGTTTGTGGCTCAATTGCACGCTAACTTCCTAAGTTCTGAACGTTTTTGTTTTAATCTATCAAATGTTAACCACTTTCCATAGAATAAATAATTATGATCAAACGAACTTGCAAAGTGAAGTTCGATCGATATTATATGAGTACGCTTCATTCGAAGTTGCGAAGTTTGCAGTAGCATAAAAGAGGATACTACCATGTTTATAACTGAAGAATGAAGCGACGGATTATAATAGTTATTCATCATGAATAAACGATTTCCATAGAATAATATTAAATCACTACATAGTATAAAACAAAGTCGCTTTCTCTGTCCCTATATCCCTATGTATGCTTAAATCATTAAAACTACGCAACGGAGTTTGATGCGGTTTTTTTTATAGAAAGAGTGATTCAAGAGGAAGGTTTACATGCATAATACAAGCATAATATCTTAGGGATAACCCACGATAACCGTGCGAAGCCGGGGCGGGTCGCTAGTAATAGATAAATGACAAACAGTGGCGGGAATAATTTTACCCAATGTTTAAATGTATTCAACATAATTTAGTAATTAAAGTGTTTAATCAATTGAAATCAAATAAGAACCGTTTACTTTCATTTATTTTAGTTCGAAAACGACTAAAGCAAAAAAGCCGATGGCCTTTACAACCACAAAAGGGCATTAGAAAAAGCTTGCAAATCTCGATTCGAACACGTTTCATTTCAATAGGGACTAGTTTGGGATACTAAAAAAATATGTGCACTATCAATAGATTTATAGCGGTAAAAAAAACGAAATCCGATGGTTTGTGGGTTTATCCAATGGTTCCTATTGTTTGTATGCGCGTTCGGCGAAAAATGTTTTACTATGAATATATTGGCATTACTTATTTGGCCATTATTGAAAGCTTTTCATTTATTTAAGCATTTTTTTCCTAATAAATAATTCCTAAGTAGGATGGTACTCATTTTTGCAGTAGTTTTTGTTTTTTACATAGTTATCCGCGTTAGTAAAAAGATAAAAAGTTAGTTGGCTGCTTGACAACATAAAGTAGGGCACCATATTTTTTTATCCGCGTCAATAAAAAATAAAAAGTTAGTTGGCTGTTGTGAAAAATATGGTGCCCTACTACTGGCACCATATTTTTTGTATACATTTTTACCGAATTTAACCAAAAAAAGCGGGCGGATACTAGTATTTGTTATTAAAAATTTTGCGTGTGAAAAAAAATACAAAAAGTACCGCAAATGCTAATGAGTATAAATGTAAAAAGATTCGTTAATTTGGGGGTATTTTTTCTCACAATCTAAACAAAAGTTAAGAATCTATTGAAGGGTTAACATTATTTGTAAACTGTTATTTCAAGTGCAACAATTAATCCGAATTGTTCCGTTCAAATAAAAGATTTGACTTTTATTAAAAACTAAAGCTATTGTTTGAAATATTCTTTGACAGAAAAATTATAACAGAATTAACTGATAGAATATTTCATTAACATCATCAGCATCAGCCTGATGAAGTCCACATATCCAGTAGGATATTTAGATTCTACTAATTATACTACGAGAGGAGATAGGTACAAAATTTTTTTAACCGTTACCGGGATAACAATTCAAAATTGGTATCGTTTACCATAAAAAAACTTTTGTGTACAAAAGTTTTCAAATAACAACACAATTTTTAACTTAACACTTCTTGTCATGCTATGTCATGTCACCATGTCAGACTCTGACAACATGTCATACATTTTTTTAATATTCAAAAGATGAACAAAAAGGGAGTGCGCTTTTTGTTATATTAATGAATAATAACAATTGATGTTTTCGCTTATTTTTTCGTATTTTATGGTTAAAATATTTATCCAAATTTATTTATAAACATGTTACAATTTTTGTTTGAACGAGCATAATGGAATTTTGCTTACATCTGGCCTCTTTTCCCTTATTAATAATTAGGTACACTACACTTGAAAATTTTATACACTTTTATTTTTTACAAACTGGTGCCCGCGACTTCGTCTGCGCAGGATTAGTCACACAATATCTTTATAAGAAAGAAAGAAGAAAGAAAACTTTTTTATTTTTAGTTTTTACGTGAAAGAGTAACAAACATCCATCCATCCATATACTTACAAACTTTCGCGTTTATAATATTAGAAAGGATTCTACATGGCTTACAAAATAAAAAAAAAATACTTAGGTTGGTACTTGTTGTTGGTAGGTAACTATGTACCCTACGTACCTAGATAAAACATTGAGTCCATTCTATTTCAATGGTTGGTATTGGTACCTAACCTACCTGCTACCTACCTCGAAGTTCGTTCTTAGTAACACCACTTAAACTGAAATGTCGGCAAAATGGAAGTAAAATTCATTATAAATAGGTTAAACGTTATTGTTTTATTGTTTTTTTTTTCAATTATTTTAAGGTTTAATCTTTGTGATTTGATTATTGCAACATTCATTATGGTATATCCTTGTTTTTTTAAGTAAAAAAAAAAAAAAATGTTCAAAAAAACTTCAAAGGTTTTCAGTAATGCGAAAATACATTTAAATATAAGAAAAAAGCTCTATTTATAAGATCGATCAGTTTTTTAACTCGTCCCCTAATATCATCGTGCACCGAATATTTCTGAATTATAAAAAAGTTAGCAAAGGTGAGGTAAGGGCGCGCGCACATTGTCACCGAATGATAGATGACTGACGCCTATACAAATGTAAATATTTCCATGATGAATGTCTGTACGTCTGTATCGCCACGCTCGTATTGTCATCGGAATTCCAAGGGTTCTGATAAATTAAAATAAAATATCCGAAAATAAGATACTTTTATGAATAAAACATAATATGCAATTTGTCATGTATGAGTATGAAGTATCTTTGTATTTTTGAAAACGATACTAACAAACTATATTTTAGAAAAAAATATTTTAGTTTTCATCTATCAATAAAATAATTAATACGATACTCTCAAATGGATAACCTTTGAGATGTAGAAGGCTGGTTTGATTCCCGCACGGGACAAAATATTTGCTTGATTTACTGCATCATTTATTCCGCGTCTGGGTTCCATGATACTCGTAATTTCTAATACCCATAATATAGGAAATTCTAGTAACCAAGAAAACAGTATTACCTATAACAAGAGCAATAAAAATAAAATACAAAAAAGTCCGTAACGGTTTCCCTAAAAAAAACCTAGTTTTGCGTCTAATGTACAATTTTTTTCTTTTAAAACTAAGGTTAATGACCCAGTGAGAGCCCACAATATTATACCAAACTATTCTCCTATCAATCCAAAACCAAGATATTCAAAATATTGCCCCCATAAATCTCCGCCCCGCCACTAGCACGCCTCGGAAGAGTCAAAACTTTGATTTTAAATTTCTAAAAACGAAAGGGTTGTCACACAATGGTCGAATCACGTTACAGTTTCTAGGGGTTTGTAGTCTTTTTTTAGGATAGTTGGTCTTTCAAAACCAGTGGGCCGGTGCCGAACTGACACCATTCAGTGGTAGTGATTGATGGAACTAATTAATTTTGTCGTACGCGTGTTTCAATGAGTTCGGATACTTGAATTCTAAATTTAAAAATTACATTTGCTTTTGTTAGTATTTGACAAAGGCCTTGCGCTTTTTATTGTGTTTTTGTGACGTTTGCTGAGCGCGTGCATTTCCAACTCCAGTGTAAAGCTGACCTGGTTTTATGTTTTTTTTTAACTTATTTCTCCTGGTAGGTTTTTTTTTTAAATAATATAATAAAAGAAACTGCAGGTTACTAAAACTACGCATCTCGATTCACCTAATTCATAAGACTTTTAAAGTGATCATTACATTTGCTCTTTGACTCCTAGAAGCTTCCACTTCGAAACGTTGTAACGTTTTTACTTCATCGCTCGTTCCTACGAATAATTAAACATGTTTATGAATTGTTTTGAATACATAATCACCTATTTTAGTTCACTTTCTGATGCGACAAAATGTTGAATTCAAGATATTTTAAACTGGGACAGTTTTGAGTAATTTGTGACCATAGAAGATACAAGAAAACAGTCATAAGAACCATGAGGTCGTTTTTGTGAAAACAATTATGGTATAGTATTTTTTATAGTCAAGCACGAGTTGTCCATAATTTTAAAAAATAAATTCGAATCTACTCAGATTAGCAGGATTATTTCTTTTATGAGAAAAAAAAAGGATTAGCAGAATTAAGTCCAATTCAATCAAATGTTTACTCAAACAAAAACAAAATTGGTCTGCGAATTCGGAACGACGTGTCACTCTCTCACTGCCATGCCATGCCAACATTGAAAAATTGATAGCAGCTCCTAAAGTGTCAATTTGCATCGCTCTTTGTCACCCTGTATTGTTTACTCTGTGTAGTTATCTAGTGTATTCTGTCTTCGAGATTTTTTTTACGAATTCGCCTCTCTTTACCTACATTATAAACAAATCATATCGACTACAAAAGCCTAAATTGGCCTAAGTATTTACTAACACTAAATATTCATTGGGCACTTGGCAAGGTTTAAGTAATTTTAGATTTTCCTATAATAATTAAATAATGAAAAAATAATATTTAAATAAAAGGGATATGGAAACTTAATTATTATTTTGAGTAGTTAATAAGTTTTTTTCTTCATCTTTGTCTGACTTCACACGTTTCACCGTGTCACCCTGCAAAAGCTGAAATATTGCTTTATTTTTGCTACAAAACAAGGTTTTCTTTGTACCTTCAGTCTGCTCGTAGCAAGATGAATGAAGTTAGAAAATTGTGTCAATTGCATTACGGGCGGCAACAGCAATTTGTGTCGTATTTGTTATAGCTTGTCAATTATTTGCTGCAACAGGATAAAATACTGTTACTGCAATGTGCTTCGTTTTATGGCTTTGTTTATTATGTATGAAGAAATATATTAGGACATATAAGGAATTGTAGGTTGCCTTATTTCGCAGACCCGCAGACTATGCTGTGGGGAAAAGCTACCAAAATTATATTTCAAATATGGGTAGCAGGACTCCTGTATCGAATTATTTCACCACAGATTAATTAGATAGGCATAAGTATTTTTTTAATTAAAAACATTAGTTTTTCTGTCAGTAGAATATAATGAAAACCACACTTCAACATCAAACTTTTAATGGATCTGATAAATTTGTTAAAATTTGGTAAGGACTTAGATTGAAAAATGTTGTGTGATGTGTGAAAAATGACTTAGATTGGAAATGAGATTATCTTGAATTATCAAAAGGTACTTCATATCGTAGAATTACTTACCTTTCAACTCTTTTTAAGTATAGAAGACAAGCTGGTGCCCGCGACTTCGTCTGCGCAGGATTAGTCACACAATATCTTTATAAATTGTAGCCTATGTGTTATTCTGATGTATAAGCAATATTATTGTAAAGTTTAAATAAAATCCATTCAGTAGTTTTTACGTGAAAGAGTAACAAACATCCATCCATCCATACTTACAAACTTTCGCGTTTATAATATCTACAGTAAAATCGTTTGTATGTTACAAAATTCGCAAACACACATGGTTTTCACGGATAATGAAGGTATACCGCTGGCTTTATGCTGACGCCCTCATTACCTTGACTTTGATGTTCAAAGGTTGCGCATAAAAGGGTACACCTATTTTTAGTGACTAAAGGTGTGAATGTGGCTTTATTTCTGAAGCGCGCTGACGTTTTCTTAGTGTTGTTTAAATTAGCTTTATGATATGTGGTATGCTATATCAAGTGAACGTCAACACAGTTTTACACACACCACGACACAGTTTTAGGTATTATATTCCATAGAGAATGAATTACATTTTATTAAATATTTTAGGATATGATTTTGTTTTAGTTTGGTAAACAACAAACAAAATAAGTTGAAAAAAAAATATCGGAAAATCATAAACTCTTCGTCATGACGTATATATCCTTAAAAATTTAAAACGAGAGTTAACATGTAAAAAAATTGACATCGATTTTTTAGAATTAGGCTGGAAGGCATAGGATTGCTCAGCCTTAATAATTAATTTAACAAGTTTTTTCATTATTTTGTCTACCCGGGTTGGCTATAGTTAAATTAATTTCATTAGGTTAGGTTAGTTAGTTAATGAGATAAAAATCTACTTAATTTATGAACTTCCTTTCAAATCCTGATGAAAAAACTAAATTAATCTTCACAATAATTACTTTTTCAAAATCACGTCACAAAGTGGCAATATGAGTAACAAAGCCACGGATTAGATATCAGTAGGAACTTTAAAATATTCACTTACAAAATATGCTTTTAACTCTGTTGGGTAGGTAAGTATACTAATAACAAAATATCTACTAACTATGCCGTAATTTAAACGAATGAACTGAAAAAAACATTTAACAACTGAAATGCATTTATTTTGGACACACTCACATAGGTGCAGCATAAACAAATCAGTAAGTACATATATAATACAATAAATAGGTAGGTAGGTATATTAAATCCAAAAAAAAGAGAAAAATAGAGTTCGATGCTATTTAAATATACAAATTGCAACTGACACAGATCTCTGAAAACCGTCCAAATTCACAGAAAATTCTATATTTCCCCTGCCCAGCCAACAAACAATAATGGATTCTAATTGAACGCGATAAAGCATATTTTGCAGTAAATCCCGTTTTCGTGTGAAAAGTGAGTTAGTGCGTTCGTCCGGCGTGACTCCGCGCTTCGTTACTCTCTTGTGATTCAATTAAACACTAACGACTTTTACTTTACTAAATATCTTAATTATTTCCGACGGAAAAATCTTGTCGTCTTTGATTTTTTAATATTGAGCTTGTTAAGAACTGGTTGATAATCATCATCACCCAGGAAGTCCACTGCTGGACATAGGCCAAATACGTTTTCTAATACAATACTTTGTTATGGTTAATGTTAAGTGGTTACCACTTAACATTAAGTGGACCATCTGCTACTACCATCAGCAAATAGTAAAAAAAAAGCCAAGAAGAACGATTTTGAGCCCTCTTCATCTAAAAATATCTCTCGATGTTTACAATGTCGTCGGTCCATCAGGTGGGTGTGCGGCCTTTTTCTGCCGCCAAGCAGCGTTGCTGTGTCTCGGTTTGAAGAGTGAGGTAGCCGGTGTAATTGCAGGCACATGAGGCTTAGCATCTGTATGCCTCAAGTTGATGGACGCAGAGCAGTGCATCGTAGGGCACGTTCCTATTGTGCGTGAATTACGAGGCAATGCTTTGGTATAGGTGGTGGTTGCGACTTAATATCTGGTAGGCCATCAGCTTGTTCCATGAGCTAGTTGTATAAAAAAAACTCAGTATTCGCGTTCAACTTCAAATGGTCCAAAGTGAAAACTGTTTACATCGGTGCGTCACCTACAAATAGGGCACTGTTGTGAAATTTTAATAGTTTAATTAAGCACTCAGCAGCTTCATAAACCGCACTCCTTTATTTAGGGTTCCGTCATAAACAAAAACCATTAAGCCACACGTTGTCCATTAGCAGACCGACGTCCGTCGCGTTGTCACATTCGTGTCGTCGCGAAATTTATCGTATCAATTAAAATTTACAAAATGCCGCTAATTAAGGCAGAAAATAAACAACATTCGCAGAACTGGATTCTCAAATCAAACAGTTTGAGAAGTATAAAATACTATTAATGCACTGCTACATTTAATGGCTTTATTTGTTGAAGAATAAGGGGACAAAATCAGGATTTGACCATTTGAAATTGTTAAAATCCTGTCCATCCAAAGGTTTTCTGGAAGAGACTACCACCACGCCTTTTTCTTCCGCCAAGCAGCGTTGCTGTGTTTCGGTTTGAAGAGTGTGGTTGCCGGTGTAATTACAGGCACATGAGGTTTAACATCTGTATGCCTCAAGTTGATGGACGCCAGGGCAGCGCGTCGTAGGGCACGTTCAATTTGTGCGTGACTTAAGAGGCAGTGCTTTGTTATAGGTGATGGTTACCACTTAACATCAGGTGGGCCATCTGCTTGTTCCATCAACTAGTTGTATAAAAAAAAAAACGTTCAACATCAGGTGGGCCATTTCCTAGACCATTTACTAGTTTTCACTAAAAGCAAGCCATGTATTTTGGTTTTAGAAATATTTTTATTGCTTTTTTACGACGTCATTGAAGTGTAACTATCCGTAACACAATTTCGTTTTTTCTAACCCCTTCAAAGAACCCTTATAAAAGTAGCTTATAGTCATATTTGCCTTAAGAAAATAAGGGCTTTACTTTATTACGTCTTACAATATTTACGATGCAAAAAACTGGGCGCTTAATTTAGTTATATTTAAAAATGTCATTCGAACTTTTTATAATTAAAATATGCTACGTTTTTAATCGGTGGATGGATATGGCCCAAAATCGTTCTTCCTGGAAATGTTTACGGGAGACTTGGGGGAGGCATCATGTTGATGATGATAATTCAGTACAAAAAATATTAAGATGGTCTGATTTATTTTGGAGTTCGTTTAAGTACTTAAAACACTCCTGTGGGTATAAAAAGATGTTTCTAACAGGTAGGTAAACTTCTTAAAATCACCACAGCTAAAGAAATTAACTTGGTATAGATAGATATTGATACTGTGAAACAATAATTACCTTTCATACATACAAAGGAGCGGTAGGAACAAAGCCGTAAGTTTGTTGCCTGTTCTTCTAGGCTTTGGCCGCGTGGAACAGAGTCACCTAGCTTTAGGACGTTTCAAAGTGATCCTTGAGATTTTATTGAAATACCTTTTGACTTTCATTCTTTTAGCTATATTAATATATAATATATTTTTATTAGCATTCTTTAAGAGTACAATTATCGAATTTAAATTGTTTATTTCTTTTTGTGCTGATTCAATTGAACTCAAAAGCAGATTTCCGGTCAGTTTGAACATTTGTCAATTTTGTATCAAAAGAATTCCGGTATTTCTGGTTACTTTATCAATAAATACTATAAGCGTACTGGTATTTGGTTACTTTCACTCAGGAAACAGCTGTACCTACGTAGAAATTATTATTAAAATAATAGGGTTAGGTTAGAACTCCTTGGAAAATAAAAAATGTGGGTATTCTCGCTCTCGCAAAGAGTTGTACCTATTGAAAAAAAAACACTTCAGTATTTATATCAAATATAACCTGTTTATGTACCTATCTACTTCTATCCAATTTTATTTTAATGATGATGATAATAAAAAAAGTAATAATAAAAAGTAAAATGGAGAACAAACATGTTAAATAATAATAAATATTGGTGGACTTTCCACACTGCACTATCTGCCAAACTAAGCCAAAGCTTGTAATATGGAAACCAGATAGCTGATAAAATACATTCCTTTTTTTTTGTAAATATATACTCATAATATTATATAACACCCAGACAGAGAACAACCATCAATGTTCATCACACCTATGTTTGTTCTCGGTGGGGATCGAACCCACGGCCTACAGCGCAGAAGGCAGAGCTATTACCAAGAAGACTACCAACTGAGTTTTACAACCAGTTTTACAAAATAAACCAACTGGACCTTAAAAAAAGTTTAGATAAAACACAGATGGTTCTTCCCACCAAAATGACCATCATCTACGTCAATTAACACCATTATCCATCAATATATCACCGAATCGATAAGATAAACCACTTTAAAGTGTTGCCAGCTGGTACTTGATATTTTTTTGCCGGTAACGCATATTGAGTTACTAACGAGGACCTCACTTTAACCAACTTTAAACTCTAAAGTTTGGTCCATAAAGCTTAAAATCAACCAGCTATGTGCCATGTAATGTCATCCATCGTTAAAATTATATCAGACGTCGCTAAAGATACAAAACAAAAAGTTTGTTTTTCTGACTTCGCAAAAAAAGGTCGCAAACACGATAAAGGCCAAGGTGACAATGGCCGTAATTTGAAGTGGGACACTCCAGTTACAATAGCCCCCTAGTTACGTAAGTTATGGTATTTGCGCACACTCCGTCGCTTCTAGCCATTTTTGTTCGGGTACTTGCAACTTTTCCCGGAAAAGTTGTAGCATTAGATAAAGCTCCGAAATTGTTATAACAAAGGCACTAGGGAATCTTTAAGCAGTTGAAAATTTTGAATATAGGAATTTGAATTAAAAAATTACAATATTATGAGTATTTTTTACTTTTGACTTACACCCTCAGATATCTTCATGGAATCGTGAAAAATACAATATTTTGAGTATTTTTTACCTCTGAATCGTGAGTAAGGTAATAAGAGATCTGCGGAGACATCTACTGCTTTGGGGCTAAAAGTCGAGGAGCTGCCATGTTTCTTTTTTTCCATATTTTTGTTTAAATCTGTGGAGATCTACCGTGCCTGGCTTACATATTTTTGATTTAATCAAATTTTAAAAGCTCTAGTAAATATAACCCAGTTGTGGATTGAGATCGTGTTACCTACTAACCTAATCGATTTTTACGCTCAAAACTTCCGTTGAACCGCAGGAAACTATAGATTTGCAAAGGAAATCGGATCGTGTGAACTTGGGTAAAAGTTTAAGCAGGTAGCCAACACAACGTATCTTTGATTGGAAGTCGGAAGTTAGATTTATTGAGGCTGTATCTACCTCAAAATCTCTGATTAAGAATACATTTTGTAGTTTTCATTTTGGCGTAAAAAATAAAACGGAAAAGTGCGAGCAAGACTCGTGTCTTAAAAATTCTTTAGGCACTTATTAAATCGACCACAAAAACGATCGCTAATTGATGACGTAATTTTTACGGCCCTTTCCAGTTCCAGCCTCTATTTTGCTGCAAAATTTATCATCATCATGATGGGTTAAAAAAATAAAATTTACCTTTTATAATAGTTTTCCTTTATTTGTCTCTTGTATTCTTCTTTTTCTTGTTGTGTCAATAGTTTCTTTCGAAATATTGTGGTGAATTATAATGGCGCATCCATTATGTGGATACAATGAGTTACTCTACATAACAATAATCCTCCTATACCTATCCTATCATTTATAATATATTCCCATGCCTATAAAAAGTTTTGCTTAGTTTGAGGCTAGATAGTGCTGTGTGGAAAGTCCACTAATATTTATTTATTTTATCTTATCGCAAAATATAACGCGACATTTTATGTAATAAATAAATTAATCCTTACCCAATTGGCGATAAAGTTACTTTACGGCTTGTTGGCAAAGGTGAATTAAAACTACACGACACTTCCCTTCAACAATATGATGTTCATATTTCATTGCCCAATAAAATTGTCCTCTTACAATTCTGGCACTTTTATTATGTACAGAAATTATTGCCATTTTTATGGCTAGAGCACGCACGGTTCGGACGTTATTTTTGTGGTGAGTTTTTGCAGAAATCGCGAATGTTTATCATGTTTTGCAATTCTCGCTCTTGTTTGTTTGGGATAAGGATTGTTGTGGCGTGTCAGTGCTGCCATCCTGCAGGAAGTCTGTAAAGTGTGCTTTACATTGAGCAGTTGTGGCTACCGGAGCTTTTTATTGTAGTAAACCGTTACTTTGCATTTTTTGTCGGTGTACCGACATAATTTTACCTCATAACCTATAGTCGCGTTAAACTCTCGCTGCAGGGGCATTATTCTCTATTGCCAATGCAATCGCGTTACACAGATACGACTAGACAGCGGCGGGAAATCGGACAAAGCCGTATATAAAAGCCTAGTTGTCATTCTTAGTTCATTTTTTGGTTTATGAATCGCGTTTGCGTTTAGACCACGCTGTGACGTCACACGGTTAGGGCACGGAATCTCCTATGTCATAGAGATTATTGCCCCAAGCTCGGTCATAAGTTATCGGAACGAGACAGCAATATTGCTCTCTCTCTCTCGCACTTAGGAGAACGGACGATCCTATTGTTTAAGCGTATGCTAAGATGATTTATGACCGTTTGCAGCGGGAGTTTAACGCGACTATAGGTTGAGCACTGACCGAGCCTGCAGCGAGAGTTTAACGCGACTATAGTTGCCTCTACTTACCGATTTTTTTTTATTTATACCGACTGTACAACAATTCACAATTGGAGTACAATACGAGGACCTTTTTTTTATACAACAAGCTGATGGAACAAGCTGATGGCCCACCTGATGCTAAGTGGTAACCATCACCTATAACAACGCATTGCCTCGTAAGTCACGCACGATAGTAACGTGCCCTACGATGCACTGCCCTGCGTCCATCAACTTGAGGCATACAGATGTTAAGCCTCATGTGCCTGTAATTACACCGGCAATCATACTCTTAAAACCGAAACACAGCAACGCTGCTTGGCGGCAGAAAAAGGCGTGGTGGTAGTACTTCCCTGGACGAGTCCTTCACAAAGAACTCTGATGCTGATCAATGCTGATGTATTTTCTATCATCCTAAGTGGTGGTATAGAAAATGATTGAAGTGCGACAAAAGTAAACGTTCGCTAACATTAGCATTAACTATGTATACCTAAATAACAATATGACCTAATGCGGGCGAACGGCTTCTTAAAGATATTCAGAGAACTTTTCAAACCCCTATAATTTAATTAGAGATAGAAGTTCAACATCTTGACGGATGGACTATATAAAGTCCATCCGTCGCTTGCAGATTCAACAATCAAGCGAAATCGAAAGATGAAGAATAAATTTTGACAGCCTTCACAGCTCAGTTGGTAGTAGCTCTGCCTTCTGCGCCGTAGGCCGTGGGTTCGATCCCCACCGAGAACAAACATTTGTGTGATGAACATAGATATTTGTTCTCTGTCTGGGTATAATTATTTACAAAAAATTGAAGTATTTAAGTATTATATCAGCTATCTGGTTCCCATATTACAAGCTTTGGCTTAGTTTGGGGCTAGATAGTGCTGTGTGGAAAGTCCACCAATAATTATTTATTATTTATTTATTAAATGATTATGATTATGAAGAACCTAAGAGAATTTAATAAAACTTGCATAAAATTTATTGCATTCTGCATATAAAATATCTAAATATTTTATACACAACAGTAAGGGTTGTTGACAGAGATAAGAACATTATTATGATAATCTGTTCATCTAAAGTACCACAAACACTAAAGCTTTGTTCGCAAAGAGCTTAGTCGTGAACGCGGACAAACAACAACTTAGTAGAAACTGTAGTTCAACAATTCACTTTGAAATATTGAAATAATCCGTTTTCTTAATTAAGGTTATTTATAATTAATTAACTTAGCTATAAACAGTGAGGATGGGAAAAATCTCCAAAAAAACAGCTTCACGAATTTGATAGTACAGCGCGGTAGATATCCCCTTAGATCTCTCAGTACCAAGTACCAACTCTAGATACTTTTAGGACGTCTAAGGGGGGTAATCAGTGGTTAAATTCCAAGCCAAAGTCAAAAGGTATTTCAATGAAATCACAAGGATCACTATGAAACGTCTTAAAGCTAGGTGACTCTTGTGCCAGTTCCACGCGAAGAACAGGCAACAAACTTACGGCTTGGTACCTACCGTTTTTTTTGTATGATCCTTGTTACAATGTACTACAATATTGAAGCTTCAGTGTGGTGCTAATAGAATAGAGCACGTGTATACATGTACCAAATAGGTACCAACTCAAGATTCTTGTAGGATGTCTAAGGTGGTACTTAAGGAGTAAGTATTATTTATTATATTATTATTTATTATTATATTATTTATTTTTTATTTTTATTTAACATTCGGCTATAGGTACACACTTTGACCTAAATATTGACTATTTTTATTAAACATTTCTTAATATATTCACTTTGACATACATTCCCAATACCTTGTTTATTTAGAATACCTAGTTCTTCTTTTTTGTGCCTTGTATAACAGATAACACCTACCTAGAGGTTTTTAACTGTAACTATACCTGTCTACCAACTATACGCATTATAATTTAAAACCTCGGCCTGCCTCCATGTTGCCATACCCTATGCAGGGTCCATGTGATACTTACTAATAACTAACAACAATGTATGTACCAAAACTAAACCATGTGTAAGCAATAAATGTATTGAGTATTGAGTATCCCCAGGCACGGTAGATATCCCCTCAGAGCTTATTTAACAAGATTATTTAAGGATGTCTAAGGGTCTAGGGATGTGCAATAATATAATATAATAATAATAAATTTATTCAGAAACTTATAAAGTACACATGACATTAAATAGGAGTAAGATGTAATAAGTACATCATGTATGTCTAGAGGTAATTCAAAGTATTACATTTGGCAAAAACCCACATTTCGCAGCAGTTGGTGTTTCATGTGACAGGTTGCAAGCCCATCGGCTCTGCTAGAATACAAACTGGTTTCCTCACGATGCACGCGTCTGTGTTTTATCTACACTATCTAAATCTACACTTCTACACTAATATTATAAAGAGGAAAGATTTGTATTTTTGTATGTAACGAATGGGCTCAAAAACTACTGAGCCGATTTCAAAAATTCTTTCACCATTAGAATGCTACATTATCTCTGAGTACTATAGGCAATTTTTATAACTATAAAAAATTAGGGATCCCTTTCAAAACTTTAATAATGTAACCCAAGGTGTTATAAAATTATATATGTCTTATATGTCTTTCATCGCATGCGCTGCGAAAACTATTGACGAATGAGCACAAAAATGTTCTACAATATTAAAGAACACATCAATATCTACAAAAAACTTAGCAATACCATATATTATGTCTAACTATCGTAGTTTTGTTACTATAGCTACTTTTTATTAATTTAAAAGTTGATAGTAATGCCGACCAAAATCAGACCATGTTATCCATACCTTTATAATTATTAATCCTTATCCAAATAAATCATTTCGTATTCAAGACTTATTCAATACGTATACTTCTTGAATTTTTCAAAGCGAACGCGCGTTCCACGGGGCGCGTTCTTACTCACTCAGGGGCGTGCAAATGTATGAAATAAGTAGACGCGAGACTCGAACCCAACGGTCTAAGTTTATCCTAAAATGTCCAAAAATTGTATGTCCACCCATGCTAAGCTAGGACAGGCCGCTAGTACTCAATATATTTATTGCTTACATGTTTAGTTTAGGTACATACATAGTTGTTAGGTGTTAGTAAGTATCACATGGCCCCTGCATAGGGTATGGCAACATGGAGGCAGGCCGAGGTTTTCAATTTAATAGTAGATACATAGGTATAGTCTTGCTTAATAAATACCTACCGTTTAAGTTACCTAGGTAGGTCTGTTTAATTGTTGTAGGCACATTATAAATTATAGTCAGGTAGGTAGGTATTTATGTCAAATTTTGTATATTAAGGATTTAATTTATAATAAGAAATTGTCAATATTAAGGTCAAATTGTGATAAATTCAAGTGTTAAATGAAAAATGTCAAAGTTAAGGCAAGTTTAAATGTTAAGTTATACCTATTGAAATATATAATGTATGTACACAAATTATTTTCAATGTTAATAATTTAAAATCCTGTCCTTTATATTCATGAATATAAAGAAAAATAAATGTATGAGTGAAAACGCTGTACAAATAATTTAAGTACAAGACATCAAAGGCCTGTTTACTTACTTATTGGTGAAAGCAATTCCAACCATACCTACGCGCAAGTATAGGATAGGATGTTATAAGTGGCTCACATTTTATTTTATTAAATTATATAGGAAGATAAATGCGAAAGTTTTTAGGTAAGCCATTAATTTGTGAGTTGATAATGTTTGTTACTTTGACTTTCCAAGTTCCAACTGAGTTTAATTTTGTAGAATATGTTTAGAATACAATGGGACTGTCATGAGTCATGACATGTGGGTAAAAGTATTAAGTAGTAAAAATAAAATCGGCCAAGTGCGAGTCAGACTCGCGACATTATCTCTCTCCCTTAAATATTTATTTTATTCTGTTTTTTAGTATTTGTTGTTATAGCGGCAACAGAAATACATCATCTGTGAAAATTTCAGCTGTCTAACTATCACGGTTCATGAGAGACAGCCTGATGACAGACGGACAGACAGACAGACGGACGGACAGCGGAGTCTTAGTAGTAGGGTCCCGTTTTTCCCTTTGGGTACGGAACCCTACAAAAGAACACCTAAAAGATCAACCAGATGAGTTCGTAAACCTGAATACCTATATTATACAAATTTCTGCTATTTCTACCCTCGCTTAGTACAATCGTAACGTAACGTAATCCACGTCTTTACTCTCCCTTAATTTTTTGTATTATAAAAATTATAATAAAATAGTATCCAAATAACCTGTTGTTTTGTACTTAAAAAGCTTCGATATTGAATTCAAACGATTAAAAGATAAAATCTAATCCATCGAAAATTAACACCTCAAAATTTTATCGCGAACTTCAATCGAGTCATCGACCTTTAACGCTTTTGATGTACAACCCTATAAAAACAACCACGTCATTATCAACCCTATTCCATTAGAAATAAGGTTTACAATCTGCGAGTAAGAAAATATCAACCCTAGAAAGTGAAATCATATTTATAAAGATTTGCACTTTATGTTAATTATAATAAGGTTCACATTCATTGTGTCATTTAGAATAACTCGCTAGCTTTGAACCCTTGTCCTCACAATGTTCTTACAGGCGAGTGCACAGATTATGCAAATACATGTAATAACATATCAAATTAACAAACGTGCCCTCGACGGACAATGAAATAAAGCTTCTATTGTTAAAATACTGTTCTAATCTTTCACCGCAGTTTTTAGCCAAGTCAAAATATTCCCTCAAAATAACTGAGTAGATATCGAAGAGCAGACCGTTTTGCGAACCTAGAACCGCTTGAGAGAATTAAGGTTCTCGGTTGGCGAGTCACGGACCGGAAGACGCAGTCAAACAGTGCGGGTGAATACCGCTTTCGTAAAAACATTTTACGAAAGTTTTTTTTTACACTACTAGTTGATGGAACTAGCAGATGGCCCACCTGATGTTAAGTAGTAAACATCACCTATAACAAAGCATTGCCTCGTAAGTCACGCACGATAGGATCGTACCCTACGATGCACTGCCCTGCGTCCATCAACTTGAGGCATACAGATGTTAAGCCTCATGTGCCTGTAATTACACCGGCAACCACACTCTTCAAACTGAAACACAGCGTTGCTGCTTGGCGGCAGAAAAAGGCGTGGTGGTAGTACTTCCCCGGACGAGCCCTTCACAAAGAGCTCTACTACTCTTAAAACAGACATAGGTTCAAAGAAAAGAAAAAAATAAAAGACAATATTATGGCTAAGCGCATGTTGGATCACGTACAGGGAAAGCTTTAGAAGATTTGTAATTAACATAAAAGCGTAGTTTTCATTCTTTGAATACTTTTCAAACTTTTACTCTATAAAAGTCAAAATCAAAGTCACGAGGAATTTAAGCAGTTGAATCACGAGGATCACTTTAAAACGTCTTAAAGCTAGGTGAATCTATAGGTGCCAGTTCCACGCGACCAAGCCTGGAAGAACAGGCAACAGATCATTAGAGCACTGGTGGTCTAGTGGTAGCGGCCCCGCCTTCCGATCCTAAGGTCGTGGGTTCGAAACCGGTCGTGCAGCAATGAGTTTTTCTGTTCAAAAATGTTTGTTCTCAATGCCAGTACTCTCAAACGGTGAAGGAAAACATCGTGCGGACACCGGCATGTCATAGAACATAAAAAGTTCTAAAACATGTGTCAAGTGTTCGAAAGGAGCCTCTTGAGGCGCACTTAAAATCCGAAAGAAAGTAGTGACACGACAAGAAGAAGAAGATACATTCAGATCATTGTTTCCTTTTGATGTTGACTATACATCATAAACTTGGTGCACAAATCAGTATGAACCGGTAGCAGGAATCAGTAAAACTTAGTAGGTAATACAGAAGTCAATGAAGCGTGGCTTCGCATATTCATGACACGTGTTCCACTTGTCGCTTCCTTAACTTTGTCGACTTGATAACAAAGTCAGATCTCAAATTGTTCGTTATAATAGCTCTTTAAGAGGCTGACAACCGTCAAACAACTTTACGCATCCACATTTCAACGTTTTAGATAACATTACTGAAGGTATTTTTTTGTAGGAACTTGTTTGAAACAAAATGATATTTTGGCTGAAACTTTGCAATGCTATAATGGAATTTCATAAAGTGTATAGGTTCCATAAATGTATAAAGGTTCTCGAATGGCGATCATGGTCTGGAAAATGAAGCCCGGGACGCCCTCCTACCCCAAAGATTGGCGTCATTATGAAGATCGCGGGTGGATGGAGAGGGCTCAGAATCGTTCTTCCTGGAAGTGTACCTATAGGGGAGGCTTACGTCCAGCTGTGGACTTCTTCAGGCTGATAATAATGATGATGATGAAATCTACCAAACCATAGCTTACATTACACAATTTGCAAATATTGCCACTGTAAATAATGTAGCCATCATTGAAATAAAAAGACAAATGACAAAATACGGAACGAACATCAAAAGCAGGATTTAAATAAATTACGTACACCTCTGTAATCACATTACGTTCGTGTCAATATCTTTCCAAAATTACACTGAAATTCATGTACCTTACCTTTCTAAGCCCGGGTACGGCTTATCAGAAGGGTTATTGTCACCCCGTTATTCGACGCATACGCATAGATTCGTAACAAAAGGGGTGAGGGAGTAAAAATATGTGAGAGAGCGCCTTTTCGTAGTAATCCACCTTTTTTCCGATACTGTTGTTCGTATAAACAGATAAGCCACTGCCAGTGTCAGAGTTTGTACTGATAATAAAATGAATGATGGGGAAAAAGAGCATGGGTAAATAAGGAAGCCCATTATATTAGGAGTGAACTTCTTCATGCTGATCATGATGATGAGATTCTAGATCAAACGTACGGCACTGGATCCGAAAAGTTTAGAACAAATAAACCATTAGTACTTAGATTTAGAAAATTATTTATTGCACAAAAGGAAGTAGATAGGCGAACTTAATGCTAGTTAGCATTTTCTTCCAGTTAACCTTTGTGCAATGTGAAGTGGTATATTATATTAGATACAAGCTGGCGCCCGCGACTTCGTCGTCGCAGGATTAGTCACACAATATCTTTATAAATTGTAGCCTATGTGTTATTCTGATGTATAAGCTATATTATTGTAAAGTTTCATTAAAATCCATTCAGTAGTTTTTACGTGAAAGAGTAACAAACATCCATCCATCCATCCATACTTACAAACTTTCGCGTTTATAATATTAGTAGGATAAAGGGGAGAAGCGTCTATTACATACATACAACAATACCTAACCTAAATACCTTACTACTTAAGTAATTTGTAGAATACAGTTGGTGCGTATCATTCGGTATGCGGTTAAAAATGCGAGAAATTATGGCCAAATGACACGCTGCGGGATGAACCCTTATATGAGGGTGGCTGGTTCAAATATATCTAGAAATGCGTTGGTCTGACGATTGTGTGGCTAACTCTAAGCACTAATATGGGAAGGCTTAACTCACCAGCAACGTCTGCGATCACCTCCAGGAATTCACAGGAGAGTTCACTGCAATCCAAATGTCCACTACACGACACACAGAAGTTCGTAACAATGTTATTCTTTTAGGAGCAGAATCGGTCGATAGCACCCGATTTGCACTGCGAGTATGATATACGAAATCTCGACAACAATAATTTAGTTGGAGATGCGGGACGAAGAGATGGTTCTTGACAGACCGGTCAGTGGCGCGGTCGCAACGACAAGGCCAGCAGCCGAACACCCATATCCAAGATGTCGACTGATGCGT
Organism: Chloroclysta siterata; assembly: GCA_932294275.1. NCBI lineage: Eukaryota > Metazoa > Arthropoda > Insecta > Lepidoptera > Geometridae > Chloroclysta > Chloroclysta siterata. The sequence continues at coordinate 23,156,854 of OW028588.1, forward strand.
GCGATTTGATTGGTTCGCGAATGTGTATATCACGCGCGAACAGAGCGCCTTGAACTTGCAGGCAAGCAAATCCCAAGGACGATTGCATGATATTCCTAAATGAGTAAGCCAACCCTTGAGGGGTACCTATACATTAACCACACAATCCTCAATAGATATTAATGGAAGGAAAACGCAACAGTGAAGTTGGCGCAACCATTTTTCCCCGGCTTGAAAGGTCCTACTTTCAAAAACACAGAGAAAGCGAAATTATAATAATTGCATATCGTCGCGAAAACTCTACCATTTAATTAAGTTTATCAGGACAAAAAAAAAGTAAAAATATATTTATATTGTAAAAGTGACCTAACTCTAACCTAAAACTAAGATAAGCTGACTAATGCTTACTGAGTGGGAAGAGGGCACAATTTGACAATCGGTCTGCTCTGAAGCATTCCACCTTGTACTTTCACGGAAGCGACTCTACATATCCCTTTCTTGTCCGGAAAGATTTCAGTAATTAAACCTAGCGGCCAATGTAAGGGCATAACGTTATCCTGCATGGAAACAACAACCATACCAACACGTACTGGGTTAGAGGGAGTGTTCCATTTTTGTCTCGATTGAAGGGTGTGCAGATACTCATTGCGCCACCGCTTCCAAAAAGGTTGGACGAGTTGATCAGTTAACTCGTGTCGTGAAATAAGGTGTAAACGCGTTTCAGTAACTTCGCGAGCGGGTAAAAACATAAGCGGTTTCGTGTTAAGGAAATGCGCAGGTGTTAAAGCGGTAGGTTCTGACGGATCTGAGCTTAGTGCATAAAGTGGCCGAGAATTTAACAAAGCTTCGACTTGAGTTAACATAGTGTTAAGCTCATCAAAGGTGAGTATTTGTTGACCAACGACCTTAAGAAGATGTGTTTTGACACTTTTTACTTCACTTTCCCAGCATCCACCGAAATGTGGAGCTCTACATGGAATATTTTTAAGAGTAATTTTATGCTCCGCCAGTTCCATTTCCCAATAGGGGCGATATTCTTGCGATAAGAATTGGTAGAGATCGCGAAGATAAGACCTAGCACCAACAAAATTGGTGGCGTTGTCCGTATATAGACATTCGATGGGACCACGGCGAGAAATAAAGCGTTTTAGTGCTGACAGGAAGCTCGCGGTGCTGAGATCTGAGGCAACTTCCAGATGCAGAGCGCGCGTTGTCAAGCACGTAAAAAGACAAATATAAGCCTTACGACTCCGTTGGCCTCTGCTGCGCACAGACGTTATCATGAGTGGCCCTGCGTAATCACACCCAGTGTGTGAGAATGCTTTCGGAGCCACTTCGACTCGAGACTGCGGCAGGTCAGCCATGATTGGAAAAACCGGTCGTGGCTTAGCGCGAAAGCAAATATTGCAGTTAAAAGTTATATGACGAACAATACGTCGTGCGGACAGAATCCAATACCTCTGTCTCAAAAGAGACAAAAGCAAGTTTGGACCTGTGTGAAAGTTTTTGACATGATAGTGGGAAACTAGAAGTTCCACTACGTGGTCCTGTCGAGGAAGTAAAATTTGGTGACGTGAATCAAAATCCAACTCGGAATTGGCTAAGCGTCCACCAACGCGAATAAGTCCATTATGCAGAAACGGACTAAGTTTCTGTAATGGCTTGGAACATAATTGTTTGCGGTTTAAGCGATCAAGGTCGGATTCGAAGTGGATTCGCTGAACAGAGCGCCACACTACTGATTCGGCGAACTCTAAGTCCGATGCGGTAACGGGTCCCTTAGGGAGGCGCTTGAGAAATTTGTAAACGAAACAAATTGTCTTTAAATATTTAATCCAAGAGGAGAACCTACTTGCACGACGGTACAGAATATCTTCGGTCAGACAACTGGTAGCAGTGTCAGAAGGATCTGCTGTCGTGACGGACGGTAGAGCTACAGCTTTTATTTCTGGCAGCTCTTGCGTGTCACCTGACACAAACGGTTTTACTGGCCATTCGTGTCGGGGCATTTTAAGCCATGGCGGACCACTCATCCACAATGGATGACGGACTAACTGGGCTGGCGTTAAACCACGAGAAAGACAGTCACTTGGATTCTCAGATCCCTTGACATGAAAAAAGTGTTCTGCCGATAGGTTTTCTTGGATTTTTGCGATACGATTGGCTACATAAGTATGCCAGCGATGTGGCGAAGAGTGAATCCAACTCAAAGCTACAGTTGAATCCGAAAAAGCCACGACAGCCTCAATGGCGTATCGGGCAGAGTAGAGATCAAAAACTCGTTTTATCAAAATGGATAAAAGGAGTGCGGCGCATAGCTCTAACCGAGCTAGCGAAACAACCTTAAGAGGTGCGACCTTGGACTTTGCACATACCAGTGAGACCACGATGTCACCATCAGGCTTGACTACGTGGGCATAGACAGCGCCACCGTAGGCCTTCTCACTGGCATCCGCAAAGCCCACTATTGAAACCTTACAATTTTCTATAACGCCTATATGACGTGCGAATTGAAGCTGAGAAATTTCAGGTAACTCAGCTTGAAATTGTTCCCAGAGGCGAACAATGCGATTAGGTGGGACATCATCCCAACCTATTTTGACAAGCCACAGATCTTTGATCAGTAACTTGGCGTACAAAATCATGGGCGCGACTAAACCCAATACATCAAAAAGGCGAGCGATAGACGACAAAATATTCCTCTTTGTGCAAGGGCGATCATCAGGGTTGACCTGAAATGCGAAATAGTCTTGGTCGGGAAACCAGCGGAGCCCAAGGATTTTCAGGGTCGGATCCTTACTTAGATCGACACTGTGCGAGAGTCGCAATGACTCGGGGATAGCTTGAAGAACTTCAGAGCTATTACTTGACCATTTGGTCAACTCAAAATCACCAAGTGAAAATATCTTGATCAGTTGGTGAGAAGACTCTATCGCTTGCTCTACATTAGGGGTAGAGCTGGCTATATCGTCCATATATATATCGCGGCTCAGTATCTCACTGGCGAGCGGAAATTTAGGACCTTCATCCTTACACAATTGTTGAATTGTGCGAATTGCAACAAAAGGAGAGCATTTAAGTCCAAAAGGGAGGACTGAAAACTGAAGAATTTTTAATTTTTCATCTTCATGGAAGCGGTAGAGTATACGCTGAAGAGGGCGATCTTCAGGACGAATAGCTATTTTAAGATACATAGCTTTAACGTCAGAAGTTATAGCTACAGCAAAAAGTCTCAAGTTCAATAAAATATTCAGCAAGTCCGCTTGAAGAACGGGACCGGCGTAAAGGATATCATTTAACGAGGTACCATTGTCTGACTTCGCGCTTGCGTCAAGAACCACGCGTAATTTAGTGGTTGTCTTGTCCTCACGAATGACAGCATGGTGTGGAATATAGAACGAGACTTCTCCAGGTAGAACTCCTTCCACAAAAGAAATGTAGTTACTTGTTAGATAATCTTGAATGACCTCATCATAGAGAAGTTTGACGTTAGGATGCGATTTAAATTTACGTTCGAGGCTAACAAACCTACGACGTGCGATTTCGAAAGAATTTCCTAACGCGGAGGCATCCGTCTTAAGAGGCAAAGCAGCGACATATTTGCCAGAGGGTGTGCGAGTAGTGGTGGAGCAATAAAACTGCTCGCAGTGTTTATCATCCACACTATTTATCGATGAAGCCTGAACTTCCTCGATTTCCCAGAATCTACGCAAGTCGCAGCTTTCCAAAGAAGACGTCGCGCAAAACGACATCGTAGCGGTAGGAGGCTCTAAAATAGGCGCGTCTCCCATAAATATGTAGCCTAACACAGTCTCTAATGCATCTGGACATCCAGCTGTAGAAGTTACCTCACTTGGTTGCAACAACTTAGCAAACAATTTTACTCCAAGCAGGATGTCAATATTTCCCGGCACTCCCCAAGTATCATCAGCAAATGACTTCGGGTCGATATGATTGAGATGAGCGACATCTATCGAGCACAATGGAAGCTGTCCGGTTATCTCATCGAGTACCAGAGCATCAATAGAGTACTTGGGTTGCGCGCGAAGGCGCGAGCTAAATGTGAAGTCAACAGAACCACGAACAGACTGAGAAGTACCACCGATACCTTAACCGTGACCACGGCGTCATCACGAATAGGTAGCCCTAGCATACGGCAACATCGAGTGGTAATATAGTTCTTCTGAGAACCTGGGTCCAATAGACAGCGAACAATAACATCCTTCCCTTTTCTACCTACCACTAATACCTTTGCAGTAGCTAAAACCTCTGTAGTGCGAGTCCTATTTTGAGCCGAAGCAGAATGAGTGCACAAAGAAACGCGTTCCTCATCCGGAGCTTGGTCTACGGTCTTAGCAGACGGCGCGGCGCTCACTGCAGGCGCTTGTTTCGGTTGTGGCGGCGGCGGTTGATCAAAATGTAAAAGGGAATGGTGTTTACCGTTGCATTTCTTACACGTGAACGTTGATTGACATTTAGATACAGTGTGTTGACTACTGAGGCAATTACCGCAAATACGATTATCTTTTATGTGTTTAAATTTGTCATTCGTATTTAATTTTAAGAAAGCACCACACTTATATAAGTTGGTGTGCGTCGACTGACAAAGCGAACATTTAGGTGATGTAGCTACATACACCTGCGGAGCCCTAGAGGGCGCGGAGGGCGCGCTAGCGCTGGTGCCAGCAGTCGACCGTTCAGGACGCTGCGGCGCGGTGCGATAAAGTATTTTTACCTGTTCTCGAACGAACTTCACGAAATAATCGTAATCGACGCCTTGAGGATCCTTCATAGTGCGAAGCGACATTTCATAATGTTTTGCGATGTCGGAATCTAATAACTTAAGACCCGCGTACGTAAAAATAAAATCAGACATGTTATCGATTTTTAATTGTTTGAGTCCAGCCACAATAGCTGTGTATTTATCAAAAACCTTTTCTACATTAGCGGGCGACGAACCAGCTGACTTTAAAGAAAACAGCTGATTTAAATAGTTAACGGCTAATGCGCGCGTGTCCCTGTACTTAGCGATAAGCGCGTCCCAGATTACACGATAGTTCTCCGCAGCAGGCACAATTCCGGCTGCCACGCTTTTCGCCTTGCCTTTGAGGTGACCCAACAAATAATGAATACGATCAGAATCCGAGAGATCAGGATTTGTATGAATGACCCGTTTGAATGTCTCATAAAAGAACGGAAAGTTCTGAATGTCACCATCAAAGGTAGGGAGTTCGATTCGGGGAATTTTGATATGTGGAGATCCTGACTTATTCAAGTTAGATGAGTCTTTTGTTGTGGCTAGGGAACTCAAAACATTTTTTATTTCGCACGAAAGATCGTCAAAGGCAGACAATGAGTTATAATTAACCTCATAGACAGGATTAAGTTTCATTGAAATTATATTTATGTTATCAATTGTAGTTATAATCTCGTTACGAATTAGATCGATAGTTTTAGCTTGCGCAATAAAGGTGTTCCGCGATTTTTCATCATCAAGATTTGTTATAGAGTCATATAATTTCTGTATACGAGCGAAATAAGCGGCACGTTTGCCTTCATAAAGTTTTAATTTATTTTGTAAATCCTCCATGTTAAATAACAATAGAATTCAATAAATAACTATATTTATAAATACAAGAAATATTAATGCGGAACCCACTTATATATCAGATCACGGAACCCTAACAAGCTAGTCCGAAAACTGCGAATCAAAACAAAAAGAACAAATGTTTGATCAATAAAAAACAATAAAATAGGTACGGAACCACGTAACCTATCTGCGGAAACCTAGTACCAACAATGGAAACAAGGTGCGTAAGAAAATGAATTTAAAATAATAAAAATTCTATTCTAAATAAATGTGGTACGGAACCAGTTTTCCGACCACGCGACTACCTAAGCGTGCGGAACTCTAACGGAACGCGCAAGCGAAAGTACAACAAAATATTACAATTAAACAAATAGGAACGGAATCACTTATCCGACCGTGCGAGTGCCTATCACAATAACTTAGTAAAGGCAATAAAACTACAATAACAACTTTGGAATACGATAAACCGAACGTAGGTATAGGTACCGAAAGAAACCTTCCAATAGGCAACTAACTACTTATTACAAAGAATAAAATGCAGCTAAATATTTAAATGTAATGCGATGCGGGGATATACCTAAGTACAATACTTAGCATGCGATGCGGTGCTAAACTCAGTACGGTACGTAAAAGTACACGAAAGTACGTACGTACTACGACCGTATGAAACCTAAATAAATTATAGGTGCGATGCGAAATAAAAACAAAAGTTCAAAAAACAACTTTTAGTTTTTCTAGGAATGGAAATAATAACCAACCTTGCGGAAGCCTAACAATAACGTAGGTGTAGATGCAGAAAAATGCGAGAAATTATGGCCAAATGACACGCTGCGGGATGAACCCTTATATGAGGGTGGCTGGTTCAAATATATCTAGAAATGCGTTGGTCTGACGATTGTGTGGCTAACTCTAAGCACTAATATGGGAAGGCTTAACTCACCAGCAACGTCTGCGATCACCTCCAGGAATTCACAGGAGAGTTCACTGCAATCCAAATGTCCACTACACGACACACAGAAGTTCGTAACAATGTTATTCTTTTAGGAGCAGAATCGGTCGATAGCACCCGATTTGCACTGCGAGTATGATATACGAAATCTCGACAACAATAATTTAGTTGGAGATGCGGGACGAAGAGATGGTTCTTGACAGACCGGTCAGTGGCGCGGTCGCAACGACAAGGCCAGCAGCCGAACACCCATATCCAAGATGTCGACTGATGCGTGCGATTTGATTGGTTCGCGAATGTGTATATCACGCGCGAACAGAGCGCCTTGAACTTGCAGGCAAGCAAATCCCAAGGACGATTGCATGATATTCCTAAATGAGTAAGCCAACCCTTGAGGGGTACCTATACATTAACCACACAATCCTCAATAGATATTAATGGAAGGAAAACGCAACAGTGAAGTTGGCGCAACCAACAGTAAATAAAAAAGTAAAAAGTATCAAGACGTAATTTATTCTCTCTCTAATGCGTCTAAGTGCGTTCATACACAATTTTGCTTGCGGTTCGCACTATTGAGGGCGCACTCTCCTATATTATGCCGCTGAGGAATAAAAAAGGGTGCCCTTTTTAACGTGTTTTGAAGGGCTTTTGATTCCAAGCAGCGGTGGTCAATGTAATTGAATACTTCACTTTGAACACGCCATTGTGTGAAATCGTGTTCGGGATTTTTTAATTATTTAGTGTGATACGAAACTAATAACTTTTTTGTGTGTTTATTGGTCAGAAAAAAACAGAAACACAGCCACACCACTTTGATGCTCAGGCACGGTAGATAACCCCCTGAAATCTCTTACCTATAACCAAGGTACCATCTAAAGATTCTTTGAAAAATTCTAAGAGGGTAATCAGAGCTACGTCCAAAGATAGATAATTTTTTAGCACACAAACCTACATATTACAGTAGCTAGTTGGTATTCCATCCGTGAGATGCAGGTGGCAAGCCCATCGCCGCTGCTAGAATAATAACTGATCTCACGATCCGCATGAGAATTTACTTTGCGCATGCATTAATTATTTGAATAAAATAATCCAATGCTGTATGACTGGATTTGAACCTAAAACCTACGGATCAAAAGCTCCAGCCAGATCACCGATGATTAAAAAATACCCAAACGAATATCTACTACAGAAGTATAAAATCAAATTGAATCGGCGAACGCCGCAGTTTGGCGTTTTCCAATTTTAATTTCGACGCTATATAAAGTTGGCTATCTATGCGGACAAGGGCGGATTTAAGGGGGGTGGGCACGGGGGCACGTGCTCCCCCCAGACAGTATTTTTGTGTACTGTGGAGATTCCATCACAGTACATATTTAGAAGCAAATCAAGTTATCAGAGTTGTTAAAATATATTAATAAAATAACAGAAAGAACATGAGTGAAACTCTTGTCTATTTCTGGCTGGGATTGCAAATTTTGACTGTCATTGTTGATTTTTCTGCCCGTCCACCCCTTGTGCCCCTCCTAGAAAAAAAATCCTGGATCCGCCCTTGTATGCGGAACTAGCTCTTCTCGTGACTTTGATTCGAAATCATAGTATTTACTCAAAAACCGTAGTCTGGCAATAACAAAAGTCGTCAAAAAAAGTTACCCTCTGGGAAGGCTCTACTGAAAACCTGCGCTTCAGGGGTCTTTGCCTCCCCAGCAAATGCTTTCTGTTTTTCGTCACTTTTGTTTTTGTTGTTGTTTGTGTTCTAGATTTAGGTTTTTATGACAAAAATAAATATTTTCTATTCCATTCTGTACTATCCACATACCTAACCATACCTTACCTTTTAAAAGTAGAACAGCTCTTTGTGAAGGGTTGGTCCCCGGCATCGAGATATGTGCTCGATGGTCCCCGGACAAACCCTTCACAAAGAGCTGTACTACCACCACGCCTTTTTCTGCCGCCAAGCATCGTTGCTGTGTTTCGGTTTAAAGAGTGAGGTTGCCGGTGTAATTACAAGCATATGAGGCTTAACATCTCTATGCCTCAAGTTGATGGACGCAGGGCAGTGCATCGTAGGGCACGTTCCTATCGTGCGTGACTTACGAGGCAAAGCTTTGTTATAGGTGATCCATCAGGTGGGCGATCTGCTTGTTTCATCAGGTAATGGAATAAAAAAAAAATCCACCGTAGTATTTTCATTTATTCCGTGCCTATGTCGACAGGTATTCAAATAAAGCACAGACCACAGCTCGGAAATCCCAGTGCTCAAAGACATCGAGATCGCTTAACAGACAAAGGCTTAAGAGCCATTGTCATTTCGCGTCTGTAAATGCCTTCAATTTCACCTTTGACTGGAATGCCTTTCAGTAGATCTTGCGGTGTCAGCAGAAACTGGTTCTAATAAAACGGCTCCTCGATTACGCCTGACTCGTTTTTCATTTTTTCAAGTAGAGCTCTTTGTGAAGTTGTCGTCTGGGGAAGTACTACCACCATGCCTTTTTCTTCCACCAAGCAGCGTTGCTGTGGTTAGGTTCGAAGAGTGTGGTTGCCGGGGAAATTACAGGCACATGAGGCTTAACATCTGTATGCCTCGAGTTGTTTTTTTTTATACAACTATCTGATGGCCCACCTGATGTTAGGTAAGTGGTAATCATCACCTATAACAAAGCATTGCTTCGTAAGTCACGCATGTTAGGAACGAGGTCTACGATGCACTGCCACTAATAATTGGACGCTGGTCAGTGCATCGTAGGGCACGTTCCTATCGTGCGTGACTTACAAGGAAATACTTTGCTATAGGTACCTAATGGTTACCACTTAACATCATCTGCTTGCTAAATCGGCTAGTTGTAAAAAAAGAGAGAAAAAGTGATCGAACAAATAGATAGCATTAAGCGGTTACCTTTGCTCTAACAATTACATTTCCTCACAGATGAGTTTGCTAACACCAAGAACTTATCTTTGACCAATTTCAAATAAAATTTTGAGACCTCATCACATCAGTAAAAATTTCATCAAAATCAGACCATCCAGCTATCTAAAGGCATCTAAATAGTCGAAGTGAAACATCCTCAAAGAATCTTGGGTTGGTAAATACTTGATACTAAGAGATCTACCTATCCAGATAATATCTACCATGCCTGGGGATCAAAGTCGTGAAGCTGTTTCTATTTTTGTTAATTTTTATGAAAGGTAAAGTCGGTAACCATTAAATATAACAAAGCATTACTTCGTTAGTCACGCACAATGGGAACGTGCCCTACGATACACTGCCCTGCGTCCACCAACTTAAGGCATACAGATGTTAAGCCTCATGTGCCTGTAATTACACCGGCAACCACACTCTGCAAACCGAAACACAGCGTTGCTGTTGTCAAACAGCAACGCTGTGTTTCGGTTTGCAAAAAAAGCAAATATAAAAAATATAAAAAAAGCAAATGCAAAAAAAGCAAATATATTTGTTGCCGTCAGGCAACAAATATATTTGCTTGGTTAAAATAGTAAACTCGAAAAAGTATCACAGCCTACTAAACTACATTTTCATCCTCCATTCATTAAACCTACAAACAATCTCATTGTTCCCACATCAATATTCATAGCACAATAACCCAAAACGGCTAAATTGACGAAAGGAAAGGTCACCGACCTCCTTAAGGGTTTCTAAGATAAGGGTGCTCTATGACGATGTTTCGGTCTCATTGTCCCTGTGCGAGAATAGCTGTTCAGTGTTCACCCCTGATGCAGTGGTTTCTTGGGAAGTGATGACCGTCTTTTAACAATCGTCATAAATGGCGGAGTGTGACTCCAATAAATCACGGTAGGCAGAAACGAAGTAACGAAGCTACATTATATAATCTGTGGTGCAAGAAGGTACTTTATGCATTCTCAATAGTCAATAAATTCTACTTAATAGATTTTTAAATAATATAAAATACAACCTAAGATTCTTGACAGCGGTCTATAGACTCGTTACCGAGTATATCTATAGTTTTTTTTTTTACTAAATTATTTTAGCACATGACATGCGGTACCCTAATATCATTACGATCTAGCCAGGTAGGCTAATGAGTAATTTAATTTTGACTTTATTTTATACAAATAATATTAATAAAAATGTGTCCATTGGCACTTTTCTTACAGTCCCTACATAAGGCGACACTTTGTTCTTGTGCTCATAAAAATATCTATAGATAGCTATAGCTAGTGTCTTGTACGTAAATAATATTGTAACAGCAGTGTTTTGGTTAAAACTTTAGGTTCTTATGAATCATAAAATAAGGGAAAATCTAAACCAACGGTAATTTTAGTTCCTTAGGTTCTCTTATCTGTGCCTGAGGCCACAGAATAAATAATAACAGGTACCTACCGTATTTTTTTCCGCAGTGTAGCGGCCACCGCTGTTCTGCGAATCAAAGACCCTATGAAGATTGTCACACACTTGTCCAGACAATACACCTTGCTGTTTAAAATAGATCTTTTTTGTGTTAACTTGTCGCTCTGGTTTTTTTAAATGTTTTCATAGCTTTAGTCTTCCCCACGCCCGCCGCATTATGTAGAAATGGCACGACTCTGAAACATTGGGCATTTGTAGTTATAATTTTTTTATGGGTCTTAAAATAACTGGATTTTAAGCTTGGTCACGTAGAATAGAGACTAGATTCACCTAGTTTATAAGAAAAAAAACGTAGTAGGTAGTATAAAAGACTAATTTAAGAGTACATTATTATAATCAGCTCATAGAAGATACCCATAAACTATGCTTATTTCAATGCTGTGTCGAAGTAAAGATGGAAGTAAAGACCTACTTATACTTAATTTCATTTTGTTTAAATTATTTCAAGTTGATAAGTAGGCTAAATTATTTGAAATCATAGTCAGTCAATTTATTAGAGCTATTTTATAAATTATTTTATTTTACTATTGTTTATCAAAACTTCAAATCATGTCTCAAATTAAAACGATCTCGTTTAAATTACTTTTACTACCCTGCACACATTTGCTTAGAATACTAATCTTAACATCCATTCTTTCGATAAAAGTTTTGTCTAAATAATAAAGAGTTAACTGTGTGAATAACAGCATCCTTTTGTTATCCTATTGTAGTTTTGTGAGAACATTTTCTTGGTGTCTTTGGGTCACTGTATAATAAACAGGTCTATTGTGGTCTCATTGTCCGGTAACATTAGCAGCGAATCGTATGTCACCCTTTTTATTAGACGTCAGATGACCAAGGGTTTTTTTATTTATTACGTAAACTCATTTGAAAGCTAAGTTACCTTGTTCTTTTTTCAAATCAGCTTCTGTAACTTTTGATTCGATTTTCAAATGTTTACGTCATCTTGGGAAAAAAAAAATCAGAGATTACCTTGTTCTTTTTCAAATCAGCTTCTGTAACTTTGGATTCGATTTTCAAATGTCATCTTGGAAAAAAACATTCAGAGTTATGTTACCTTATTCTTTTTTCAAATCAGCGTTTATTTTTTATTCAAAACTTGTGAATAGATTTTTTATTTTTTTAGTCATGAAAAATGAAAACTGCACTAGCTAGAGACAAATAACTCGGTAGATGTGTTGGTATGTAGTAAGTTCTTTCCATCACTCTAAACTTGAACTAAACTTAATACTTAGAACAAAAAACAATAAAACCAAACTTACGTAAGTAATTAGAACCATTCTAAGGTTTCCAATATACAACTGACCATTATTTTCTTATACCTATTATGCGTTTCATGGCAATATAATTACTGGTTTCGAGCTTAAAACCCTGTTGCGGAGAGCGTCAATTATGGGCAAATCTCGCTCTAGGGTCTTTGGAACCGAAATCAGTCTAACATAGCTGGTAAATTGGTTGGAGAAAGCGATTTCGTTAGGGCTGGCAGGCAAGTCAAATACAGAAATCGCGCTCGTCACAATAATAAACTTAGACAATTTTCAAGCCTAAAAAGTATGACAAATGAAAATGAAAACATTGCTTCCAAAGATCACAAAGGAATATACTATCTATACGACTCCAAAGAATCTTGAGTTGGCACTAAGAGATCTGTGTGGATATTTGGAAATCGAAGTGTTTTTTCTTTATTAAACTTACTTTTTCCGTCATAAAAAGTAAATGCTAATAATTTGTACGTTTTTTAATGCAAGCAAATATATTTCTACGATATGAGTAAAACACACAGATAGACATATTTTAATTTTTTTTATGACTTCGTCGGAGCAAGGCCCAAAATCCTGACGCTGTGTCTTACAACCCTAATCTTTATTGTTTCTTGGGTAGAATTGTTGATCTGTGAACCATGTGGGTGTGAAATAACAGTAGTAAATTATAGGAAGCAATTTCAACTGATTTGGAGCGTTTTAAGATTTAATTAATGTTTGAAAAGTGTTTCTTGGGCAATTCTAAATTAATCTTTCACGTTGTGTAAATTTGCGAAGGTTATTGACGCAGATTTACTCTTCAAATATTTGCCATCAGTTAATATCTAGTATGTAAATTTACCCAATTCCATCTGATTTACGAGTGATTCGGGTCCGTTGTTGCGAAGCATTATTTTCAGCCAAATATGTAAACAAAAAGTTAATGGGAAATTTGGATTCACAATTTTCATTGCTAGTTTAAGATAAACCATCTCACGATAATTTTATTTTATTCTAGCCTTACAAATAAATCACTCGGTTCAGTTGATAGCTCTGCCGTCCTTGTTAGGTTCTGGATATTTATTTGTATGAAATCCCATTTTTAAATCACTCTCATCGGAACCATGATCAACTGGTTCTCGAATGATGAACAGGTTTCCAACAATTGAAGATCACAGGTGGTGCAATCCGGTCGCAAAAACCAGACTCATTTCTTGACCGGGTGGATTTGGGATTATGAATTAATGTTGCATAATTTGACTGACCCTGTGAACTCATTTTGAGATTATATTTCGCACGCAGACCTGTTTTATTCGAGATTGCAGGTTTTATCGAGCGAATAAAACTAACCTGATTCTTATGATCATTGTGATTTAAATAATAAAAGAAGTCGATGAGATTTCTAGAGGGATGAATTGTAAATAGATTGTAGGTAATTAAATAAGGTTGACAATGTTTCTGATCTCTAGGTCATCAAAATCTTTGAGGATGTCACAGAAAGGTCAGATATAAAATCCATGTCTGTGGTGCTTAGAATATTTATAACGTAAGAAGTATTCTGCCGGATCTTTCTGTCTTTTGTTTTAATACTTACCTACTTGCACGTATGACGATGGAGGTTCTACCTAGCGGGTACAGTGGGTACTCATCCCGATCAGATTTCCTCAAGGATCTTGAAGATATCAGAGGGAATGTTTAGCTTACCTCATAGTTTCTTATCTTTAATTTCATGACCGTTAGGTACTACAAGGCCAACAATTAAAACACTAATGCCTTGCTCCACTTCCTTCATTTCTCTTGTTAATATCACATTAATACACTTTCTAAAGCAAAACTTTTTCTTTTGCAGGTAATTTACGGTCCAACTTATGAAGTGATACTGTGTGAATGGTAAGAGGATAGTTTCATTTTGAAGGAGTCACAATAAACAATATACTTCTGATAAAATCTGAAAGGGCTAAAGCTATGAGAAAAAGCTTCAAATCGAGAGTGAACGTCCAAATCTCACATGTCCAGTAATTAGTTACAAAAAAGGTCAAAATCGTTAGGCGGTAAGAAAAAAAACGAACGATCTAAGTTGTTTGAAAAACGATTGTAGCTGCTTCCATGCGGAGTTAATTATAGGTCGCACTGACCCCTTTGAAATGTTGCGACAAAGACCTCAAAGAAACGAGGACTTTGAACTCTGTCAAAGAAATTGTGAGAAGAATTGTTGAGTAAAATGCGTTCGTTTGTGACACTTGTTCTTTTTCGGTTATTTTTATGGTGGTAGGTACCTGCCTGTATTTAGGTTGTCAGCATGTTGAGGTTTATGACGTATTGCTCTGAGAGTTATGACCGTCTATTGTATTTTACTTTTCTATAAAAATGTTACTGTGGAGTGTAACCAACTATTTCCCATCTCTCATAGAACCGACGTGGTGGCGGGGCAGCATTGTGGAGGTCTCGGAAAATCGGTGGATGCAGAAGCCCATGTTCATCAGCAGTGTATTTTTTTATGTTGCTGGTGCTAACGTTATAATCCCAGCCCCCCACAATCACAATCTTTACCTGCTGCACGAAGATTTGCTGAGCATAAATGGCCAACAAGATCTGGCTCGCCCATCGTGAAGCGAATGTACAAATGCTGACCGCTTCCAGTAACTTCGGTGTAGTGTTGTTTTAGTGCTGATGAATAAGATAATACGCAGTCGTGTTTCGTTCTCAAATCATCTATACGTGAGGCAAAGCTATTAAACAGATCGTGAGTAAAACACAGAATAAAGTTATAAAAATGAAATCCGCCTGTTCCTGGACATTTCCGGCATGCCCATCACCAAAATAAGCGGAATATTTGTTTTCGCATCCGTTGGCTGGTTCATTAGCAAGGTCAGTGACACTACCGCTTCTTCCAAGAAGTGCTTGGAACGAAGCTCATTAGAACTTTTTGCGCATTATCGCTGATTTTTAGCACCAATTCTTCGCCGCATCGTCTTTGACATAATTTCCCATTATATTAAATTCACACGCACACAATAGTAATCCCCATGTACAAGTATGTAAGATATCTCCTGACGATTTTCACACTCAGTGAAGTCAGTGTAGGAGTAGGAGTTACTAGCATTGCGTACATCATCTTTTTCAAGTAACCATCCATCGGTGCACGACTGGAAGACCTTACGACCAGAAGAAGGCGGGGTCACTGCCACTAGACCACTGGTGCACTTAGTCATCCTCAAAGAATCTTGAGTTCGTACATGGTGGTAAGAGGTCTGAAGGGGTATCTTCCGTGCCTGGTGATCAAAGTGGTAAAGTGGTTCTAATTAAATGAAAAAGGCTATTGTAATCCTACATCACGTTAGATACCACCTCAATACTATTGTTAGACCCATTGGAAAATTCAATTCGCTACAAGACGAGACTTCTCAATACGCCCGCTCATCAAGACTCTTTACAAAAAACTCGCTCATAAACAGGCACACAAAAATAACACGAACGACATGACAGTGGTCCAAAATCAGAAAAGAGGTACAGATTTCGTGGTAATTAGTCAAGTTCCTCGAGTGTGTATATGCAAGTGTGTATTTAAGAGTAGTTAGGCCTTTTTTGAAGGGCTCGTCCGGGGAAGTACTACCACCACGCCTTTTTCTGCCGCCAAGGAGCGTTGCTGTGTTTCGGTTTGAAGAGTGTGGTTTCCGGTGTAATTACAGGCACATGAGGCTTAACATCTGTATGCCTCAAGCACGCAGGGCAGTGCATCGTAGGGCACGTTCCTATCGTGCGTGACTTGCGCGGCAATGCTTTGTTATAGGTGGTGGTTACTGGTTACCAGTTAACATCAGGTGCCCTCCGGTTTTATAAAGCGGTTTTATATTATAAAGCATAGTTGTCACAGTCAATTTCATGTCCACGAAAAAAAAAAAAGATGAATGGTGCATGGACTTTGACCAGCAATAAAAATATAAGTAGGTATTCCCTCTGTGGTGATATTGTTAAGTATCACGTCATGTGACAAAGGTTAAATGACGTGATAATACGCTTGCGTATGCGCATTGCAATGTGCATTGTGTAGGAGCAGGTGTGACTTATTTATTTACTTTAGTTCTATGATTTTTATGAGACAATGCGTTTTGTAAATTTATTTTGTCAACTACCTACTTGCGTATTCCTTTTTCGAATATTTTAAATCATCTATGGGCAGGAGTTCAACGTAATGCCATACAAATTTTGATAGGTCTCACGGCTCAGATGGTAGTAGCTCTGCCTTCTGTGCTGTACTGTGTTCTGTGCTGTGGCTTTGCGTTCGATCCCAAGAAATAACTATTATTGTGTAATGATACGATTTAGTAAGAAAACTAGAAAAGAGGAATCTGGACTTTCCACACAGCAATATTTAGCCCCAGACTAAGCAAAGCTTGTAATATGGGAGCCAGATAGCTAATATAATACTAATATCTATACTTTTTATTTGTAATACCTACCTACTTAAAATACATAACACCCGGACAGAGAACAAACATCTTGCACACAAGTGTTTGTTCTCTGTGAGAATCGAACCCACGGCCTACAGTGCAGAAGGCAGAGCTACTACCAACTGCGCTATCAAAGGCTACCTTATGAATGAGAAAACCAATAACTTGCAAGTACTTAGTTGAAGCTATCGGTTCGAGTTTAATGCTATAAATAGAGAGCCGTCGATTTTAAACGAACTTCAAAAATTTAGGAGCTTTCCTATTCGGTTGTATATTTTTTTAAGTAACACGAAAAAAAACAGCTGTTTCATACAAAAATTCAATACCTACCTGGCTAACATGAAACAGCTGTTTTTTTCGCGTTCACAGTGTTGGTTCCTTAGAAAAAGTTATTCATATATTGGTGGGTACTTTAGCCCCCTGAAGTTTTTAAACACAAGTATTGGAGCACCTTGTATAGACAGAGATCTACGTACTTTATAGATTATCCAGTCGGTCGATTCCAAATGATCATTTCTTAGTTCTTGATGTGGGATGGTTGAGATCGAGAAATTCACATTCAGTCCTTTTTGATTGTCTGCAAGTATGCTAGTCAATTTGCTTGGCTCCGAAGACGTCGTAGTAGATATTATGTAAGCTATGGAAGCATGACCCTCTAGGGACGTTCGCTTTGTCAGAATTGGCTCTGCTGGTGCTACAAGCTACAACGACACAGTAGGGTTGCCGCTTTAGTGCTAGGGATCGGAGAAATATATTGTTATGGGAATGTGATGACGTCATTTTAACCCTCAGTGTCTGAGTGACGACCTTTGTGATAATATTATGTAGGTAAGGTAAACTCTTTGTACGACTTGGAGACGATTGCTGATGCTATGGTCCATTTTATGTACTAAACAGCTATAAGACATAGAAGAATTCCTTCAAAAGAACGCGTATTTACGTTATTATTATTGATCGAGTGAGCGAAGCGAACGAAGATCTTAGTTTCAACTTGGGCGATTTGGCATTTTATGTATGTATGTTTGTCTGGCGATAACTTTAGAACCGTTGATCCGATCTGCATGAAATTTGATATGTCGATAGCTTGTACTTGAGAAATTTACTGGTAAGTAAATGAGTAAAGTCGGATGAAGGGTTTTTGAGATATGGGGTTTTTTAAGGGGGAAAAAATAAAAAAAGTTGCATAAAAAAATCAAGTTACATGTCATATGAAAGGGCTTTGTTTGGACATTCCAAAACAATTTTTACTTTTATTTTGTGACGCTCGGTTTTTGAGATAAAATAATAAAAGTTAAATTAAGGTAACCAGCGATCCAAGAGCTCCCATCTCTAAGAGTTTCGTTGACATCAAGGTTTTTCTACTGGTCGGCCAGTTCCTTTGCTTTTTCTTAATTTTTTTTCTTGTAATAAATTAAGGAGGTACTCAGTTCTCATAAAATGGTGACGACGACCAGGTCTGATGATGGAGTCAAGGTCTGTTCAACGGAACTCTTCAATAAATAGGCCAATAGAGTTGAAACTTGGTAACCATACCAAGTTAGTAGGCGGTAGTCAGAAAATAGTCCAAAGATAATGTTTGGACTTGCCTCTGACTACTACGTACTCAAAGTTTTGATGCGTTCGTCGGGTCGCATCACGAGATCTCAGTTCGGGGCGAACTACTAGTTACTTTAGTTGGGTTTAATAAGAAATTGGCGGGGTCAAATTAGTTAAACTTGCAACCAATACAATTTCAAAAGTGGCAATGCGGATGTTCTGACTAGTAGGTACCTAAATCATAGGGTTTGGGCATTGAGCAAGGAATAAATAATAGTTACTACGACAGTACGGGTCTGATTTATTCGATAGCCACTTTCAAATCATAACTCGCAATGAAAGTGGAATAACCAGAGGCCGAGCCAGTAGCAATTTCTCACCGCTCCCTAACAAGCTACAGGTGTAGGTACCTACTAGACGGTGACCCCATTTCGGATAACCCTATCGATATCTCGCGATCTTTGAATTAGGACGCTGCTGAGCTGTTTCGGTGAGAATAGGGGCGCTCTATGTCATGGTGGCATTTCATATTTGCATTTTTATTTGCTGGTGTATTTGCGTATTTGTGCGTGAATAAAAAATCAAATCAAAAAACGTTAATTCTGTGACACAAAAACATAGGAGAAATACAGAGAACAATAAATCGGTCGTCACTCAGCTTTGTGCTATAATAGTGTTTGATTCACTACTACAACGCTGGTCTTCCGTAAATAGGCAAATATAGGCGAATAGAGTCACCACACATCGCCGTATTTATGAAAATAATGCGAATAAGAGTATCTAGTAGAGCTTTTTGTAAAGGGCTCATCCGGGGAAGTACTACCATCACGCCTTTTTCTGCCACCAAGCAGCGTTGTTGTGTTTCGGTTTGAAGAGTGAGGTTGCCGGTGTAATTACAGGCACATGAGGCTTAACATCTGTATGCCTCAAGTTGATGGACGCGGGGCAGTGCATCGTAGGGCACGTTCCTATTGTGCGTGACTTGCGAGGCAATGCTTTGTTATAGGTGATGGTGACCGCTTAATATCAGGTGGGCTATCTGCTTGTTCCATTAGCTAGTAGTATAAAAAAAAAAGAATACGCGGACACAAATAGCGATTTGACTACCATCACGGTCTACAATGTCCTACATACAAGCATACAGTTCAACACATGAACGGGCATATTCAACGTAGTAGGTATTATTTATTCTGTGGCCATAAATGAAACAAATAATTTTACTACAAAGCATGAACACTATGACGTACCTACCTAGCTACGGCAAAACGTATTGTTGTGAAAATAGTACGCAGGACTCGAACTGGACTTTCAGGCTCGTATTGTTAGTTGTACCTAGTACAGTTAGCAGAGTAACTGATGATACAATTTCTGGGCGATGAATCTCTGCGTCAACTCTGTTCTCCGACAACAGCCCAAGCCGAGGTCCGTGCCTGAGTAGTGCCCTTGTTTGATGCCAATAAACCTTTTTTTGTATGGCAGAACACCTTCTGCGCTCGCCAGTAGCTGTCGGCAATCGTTCCATAATTATACCAGCATTTTGTCCATGTGAAAAAAAAATATAGATGCCCTTTATAGACCAATTAAATGAAAAAAAAACAAACTGTCAAAAGAGTTTTATGAATGTACCTATGTCACTGTTACTTTGTCATGTCCATTCCTGTTTATTTGTGCTGTGGCAAAGATTTTGTAGGACCTACTGTATTGTATTATGAAATTAGACAGAAGTATAAATAGGTATTAGGTAAGTATAGAAAAAGATCGTAAAGTCGAGAAAACCATAATTTTCAAAACAATTTTCAAAATCATTTGACGTCATGACAAATCCTACTAATATTATAAACGCGAAAGTTTGTAAGTATGGATGGATGGATGCATGGATGTTTGTTACTCTTTCACGTAAAAACTACTGAATGGATTTTATTTAAACTTTACAATAATATAGCTTATACATCAGAATAACACATAGGCTACAATTTATAAAGATATTTTGTGAATTGTCCAAAATATGACGATAAGTGTCAAGTAAGTAGGAAAAAATCTACCATCTGCGAGCTATTCTGGCGTGCGCTGCCGCTAATACCTATTTATGCTACTCGAACTTCGATCAACAATCAACTCGAAATACTAATCCTGCGCAGCCGAAGTCGCGGGCACCAGCTAGTTCAAAATAAAGATGTCTAAGTCATCAACTTCTGATGCTTACTGTACTTAGTACCTAGGTACGTTATGCTCAGGATGATAAATAGTTTTGTGAACTCGCATAATGGACAAAACTCATAGCTTTCTAAACTACTTCCTACCTATTCTATGGGATCTTTTAACATATCCGTGGAGTTTATTTTGTTGTTTTTTTAGTATCAATCTAGGTAGGTTCACCTTTTACTTCTAGGTAGCCTGCCTGTTCCAGACTTCCAGAAGGGCTATTTTTCAAGAACCAGCCGTAGCGAGTAAAACGGGCCTTGGTAGGTACTATATTTTATATCTACATTAACATTCTTACCTAACTCCACAGTAGGTACCTAGCAGGTATGCGACGAGGTATGTTTAAGTAGGTAAGTGTAGCGAACATCGTTGAGTTACAGATAAAACATGGATTTCCAACAGTGGCGCGGCGGGCGTAGCCATCGTAGGTGCAGGTGGTGCAGTGCACCAGGGCCCTGGAGCTCAGGGGCCCTATTAACCTAAGCTTTGAAAATAGAGGGTCAGCCAGCTCCCGAAGCTAGAAAACCTTGAGCCTGCTTACAATTTTTTTTTATGATATATTTTAAAGGCCAATATAAGTTCAAGCTTTGTGGAAAGAGGGGGTGAGGGCCCGATTCTTTCTCTATGCACCGGGGCCTTGTCCACCTAGCTACGCCACTGATTTCCAAAGGTTTTATTTTATCTATGCTCTAAAAATCGTCATTTAATTGGGAAGCGAAGTAGAATGGAAAACGACCTTAGTTAGGTACCTTCAGGATCTTTGATTTATCGAGGTTTGATTAACCTACCGGAGTAATTACCTACTTACCTAACTGTATTTAAAAACGCAACGTTTACGATTGCATTCTCACAAATCAAAATTCAAAAGGGTTGATTTGATCATGTCAGCATAAAATAGCAACGGATGCGCAGCGCACGCGTTGATCTCCGAACAACGAACGCAGGCGCAGGCGGCCGGCGACAAGCAGCCAGCCAATCAGCGGCCCAGTTGCTTGCCGACCGCCGTCGCGTGAGGTCGTGTTACTCTCGGTCATGACAATTCGAACTTTTCGAACATAATTTCGTTTGTTGACTTCGGGAAAATGTGCATTTTAGTGGAAATGTGCTTGGTTTCTCTTGAGTGTTAATGATTAATCACGTCTAGTGGAAAACATATGACTGGATTGTATAATAATATGGTTATCGTCAGTGTTTTTAACAGGTCAGTGAATTTTGAACTGTGATTTGGTTGCATTTGCATTGCATGTATTGTGTGCTTGTGAGGTGTATACTTATTTATTTTACTGTGTGTATCATTTTGTTACTTAATATTTTAATTAACTAGTACATTTTTGAGCTAAGTAGGAAGCCATTGACGCAGATAATTTAAAATTTTCATTGGGTCTAGGTACCTACCTGACCTACTAGGTATAAAATGATAGACAAAGTATGTAGGAGGTACCTTCGTACCTAGGTAGGACAGGTCTACCTACTTAACCAACCCATTTGTGTAATCGTAAGGTCCACTAGTCAAGAAGCAAGCTACCTGTACCTACCTACCTAGTTCGTTAGCATTTACCTACCTATAGAGGTACACTAATCACATAATCAATCGAATTGATTACTTATTACATTTCTCTGCATGTGACATAAGTTGAAAAACGTACACGCACCATGATTCCCACTTTTTCCCACCATTAGCTGTCAAAATAAAGTGTTGGGCATGGGCACCGTTTTATTGATTTGACACGGTAGCTCATAACTAGCAATTTAGCTGCACCTGTCTGTCAGCAGTACCTAGGTAGGTAATGTCAACGATATTATGTAGGTAGGTATTCTGTGACAATAGGTGCTTGTACCTACCTACCTCTATAGCTGAACAGCCCGGTAACATTGTCAGTAATGGGCATACCTACCTACGATTTTTCCAGCATTTTTGTCCGATAAAATTGGTAGGTAGGTAATGTAAACTCCGTCATAAGTAGGTAGGTTGGTAAACTAAAGAAACATCAACACTTTCTTTCATAAGAAACTGACATAAATATAGGTAGGTAGACAGTCATAATGATAAAGAATGCAATAATGAATGACTGGGTGCTATACGCATATTTTTTTAATTTCCTCCCTTCATTCGCGAGCTTCCTTGAGTAATTAAGAAATGAATAAGTCATTATCTGAGCTTGTTAAACAATTTTGACAGCTGTGCGTATCGACTTTAGAGTTGGGAATGGATTGATAGTGGACCTACCTACATCGCACTTCCGATGCGTTTCCGATTACGCGTGCGAAATGGAAAATGATCTTTGAATATGTATAGTTTATGGTTCATTACCGACCGCACACTTCCACACAACACTACCATAAAGCGACAGTGGAACCGAAATGCTAATGAGAATTAAAACTTTGATGGTAATTTTTACTGTATCCAAAAACTTTAATAGGTAAGTACCTAACCTACCTACTTAACCTGGGGATAATTTTATTGTTTTAACTTATTAGGTATTTTAAAAACGATCTAAATACATATTACCTACTTATACCTAAGTATTGCAAAAAAATATACTACTTACCACCTACCTACCATTCGATTTCGCGGTCAGTTAGCAGTTCCGCCATTTGAGGAAGAACCCTCCTAAACTTAAGCATTTGGGTCTCGGAATTTCGGTGCTTGCGAAAGTCAAGCAAAAACTGCGAATGCAAAAGCGTGGCTGTGTGTAGAGGGTTCAACCGAAAACGGCCGAACTGTACCTGGCTTTGTTGTGGTTGGTTGTTTTTGTTTTTCGTATCGCATCGTGACATAGATAGCGGCCATTAACATCCAACAAACAAATAAGTAATACCTACCTAGGTACTAAGTACTCAATAATTTACCTACCTATTAGCTCAACAACGACCAAGTTTAGTAAAGAAATAACGTAGGTTCATTGTGTTAGCTAGGCTCAGGTATCAAATTCACAAAACATTCATAAAACATCGACATTGTAAAGATCGCGGAAAATCGGGTGGATGGAGAGGGCTCGGAATCGTTCTTCCTGGCAATGTACGGGAGATGCCTTCGTCCAGCAGCAGACTTATCAGGCTGATGATGATGATTCTTAAAACAACTTAGTCTGATAATCATTTACTTTTGACATAATACACAAGATTCGATGAAATAGGTACCTAGGTAGGTACAGATTTTAAATACCCTGCATGCAAACCTGCACCAAACTTCCGTCAAACAAAACGAAGCAAGATTCGAGATAAGTTTAATAAACGTCCATTAGAGCCGCCTCAAGCTTTTAAACCATTAACCTGAAAATAACGTGAAATTACTTCTCATAAACCCTCGCATTTCATTTTTAAAACGACTGTAAATACTTGCTTCTTAATTTTTTACGAGATTTCTCGGATGCTCCATTAATTTTAATGATATTCTACACTTGTTGTAAATATTATGTAAATTCCAAGCAATCAACATAATAAATATCTAACATTAATCGCGCGGGTTCGTAACTCACACCTCATCAAAGATTTTTTAAATTCGAATAGATTTTTACATAAACCTAGGTACCTACTTTAGAAAATGATTCATAAGTTACGCTAGACAGCAATATCGACACAATAGGTTATTATGTCTTAGAACTTAAAAACATGTGTCAAGTGCTCAGAAGGAGCCTCTTTGAGACGCACTTAAAATCTTTCACCACACTGTTTGCACACCAGAAGAAAAAGAAGTAAGGAAATGAAAATCTCTTATTATTCCTCTTTCCTTTTTCTTTCCTATCCTATTTCTGTTAATTCTAAAACAGACGGTACTGTTTTATCAAACCTCTAAGCCTAGAAAAAAGTCATTACAGAACTCACTTAGCGACTAATTTTGATGCTCGATCTACGGTGATTGGTTCTGATCGATGAACAGTTAGCCAATTTTGTTTCCGAGATGTTCCATTCACTTCTTTATAGAGTAGCAGATAAATTATCTTCTCTCAGGTGAAATGCACTCACGCGGACGAGGAAGACACTGTGCAATAAACATAACGTAGAATGGACCATGCATTGGCGATGTATGGAGCTCAAGCGCGTTAAAGGATTTAGTACAAAAAATTCTCACCTAACGACTCAAAGGACCTACAATCGATGTAGGTATGCTTGTGTGACGATTATGTCTCTGTGTGCATTGTGCCTGTTTTTAGAAGCAATGAGACGTCTGCGAGTAATGATAATGAATCACGTACTCGCCCACGAGCATATTTACCTCGCTGATGGAAGACAAATCATTGGTAGCCTTTAATACATTGGACATAAGGGTGAAAGTTATCTTCAGTAGCTGAGGTCATTCCAAACACCTACTGCAATATTGCTTATGAAAATCATAGGTACCTATTCCGAATCATGTCTATTACTGCCGCACAACAGCATTGCTATGTTTATGTATGAAGTGTGGGTTCTGGTGAAATTACAGGCACATGAGGTTTACTACTTGTGTGCCTCATGTTGAACGCAAGGCTGTGCTTTGTAAGGCACGTTCTAAACGTGCGTGATTCGCGATGCAATGCTTTGTTAGTCAAAGTTAAAAGGTATTTATGCTATTGAATAACACGGATCACTTTGAAACGTCTTAACGTTAGGTGATTCTAGATGCCCCTAATCGTTACCAAGCGTAAAAGTACAGGCGACAAACTTACATAGGTCATGGTTACCTCTTAACTTTGGGTAGACCATATGATTGATTCATAACAAGTGGTATAAAAACAGTAGTCATCATCAACCTGTAGAAGTCCACTGCTGGACATAGGCCTCCCTATAGGTACATTTCCAGGAAGAACTATTCCATCCACCGACTTTCCGCGATTTTCACAATGTCGTCAGTCCATCGGGTAAAAGGGCGTCCTACGCTCCATTTTCCAGTTTTTTTTAAACATTACGTGCCTCCTCTCGAAATATATGATTAACGTAGGTAATTTATGGAAATGTAACATGAAAATACTTTCACTGTCATAGAATGCGTATAAGAAGATTATACGGTGATACCGTTTTTATGCAACAGGTTCTAGAACTGGACTGCTTGCTCAGGGAATACCGGTTGGCGTACAATTTGCATTAGAAAATCAGGTCGCATTAGAATAATGAGTCAACCTGCGCGTCCATAGGGACTGCAGGAAAGTTACCTGCACAGCATTAAAAGTAGAGTAGGTAAACAATGAATTGAAGATCGGAAATAGATATCAATTAGCATCTTTTAAATATTCTATATCAACAATTTGGATTAAATAATATAACCTAAAATAATTATAATGACGAAATAATACTACAGATATAGAGCAGTTAGAGCGATTATTTTCGAAATTTTGAAAAGTCATATTAACTTCTGATGATGACTGTTCTACTTTCGCTCGATGCATTTCCAGCAGATTAACTTAGATAAGCAGTGTTCTTTAGGGCTACCATTTGAATACAATAGAAAATAATTTTCATCGCAATTCAAATCTCAGCCCTGGTTTCAGGAGCAAAGGTCCTCGTTTTTAATAGCCACAGTGCGTGAAACAGTTACTACAATACAAATTCAAAAGGTGTTTATTCTTATTCAAGGTTCACTTTGAAACGTCTTAAAGCTAGGTGAATCTAAGTTCCAGTTCCACGCGCCCAATCCTAGAAGATTACAGAATGACAGAAAACTCACTGCGTATTCCGCGGTCACTTGAGTGAATGTTTGTATGGGTCGCAGAAGAGTCTAATGCTATACTTTCTAAATGTCTTTGTCGGTCAAAATCGTGACTATCTTTGAGCAAGAAATTGACATCGATCGATTAATTAAAATTACCTAGTTATATCTGTGAAGCTCACCGTGACCTGCTACTGAACTTTGGAGAGGAAATAGTAACAATTCTTTCAAGGTAAGGTAATATCAATACAGATCAAGCTACACAAAGCGAAAGGAAAATTACGTTTACTACAAGGACATAAAAGCGAGCCGATGAGTATCGGGGTGCAAAGAATATAAATTGATAAATTTCCAAAATAAGTTGTTTACCAATTAAAAAAAGAAAAAAAAACAGATTTTTATTAATATTCAGGAAAAAAATGATTATGCAACAAGACTACTCCCGAAAACTGAAACGGTGTATTCAAGTCATGATTGAATACATAAACACAATAATGCCATAAAAACACGAAAAAAATGGCTTACTTATACTATTTTGACCCTTTTTCGACTTTTTAAACTTCTATTTATTCCTTCTCATTTTTAAAGTTAGTTAAAGTTATTTTTTTTATGTTGTTTTAACATGTGTTTACCTAATTACATCTAATTTAGGCTTCGATCAACAATCAACAATCAATCAAAATTGATTGATGATCGAAGAATTTAGGTCATAAAGTACCTTGCGAAAATGCTTTCTTCTTCTTGTCGTGTCACTAGTTTCTTTCGAAACAGTGTGGTGAAAGGATTCGAAGTGCGCGTCAAGAGGTTCCTTTCGAGAACATGACACATGTTATAACTTTTTAGGTATGCCGGTTTCCCCACGATGTTTTCCTTCACGTTTGGAGAGTACTGGCAAATGCTTTGAATGGATTATGGTTAAACATTCCTCGTCTTGTAAATGTTATAAAGATTATATTCGCTTGATGACTTTCACTTTCAAAGACAAACGTTAACTTGTTTAGTTTACCGCAGACTTGGTGCTTTGGAAATCTAACGTCATCAACAAAAAAGCATTAAAAATTAGAAATGGTTTGTAAAGGAAGTCGTAAACAATTATTATTTGGGTCTTTTTTATCCTTAGTCTCAACTAACTTATACAACAAACTCATCATTAGTAGTAGAGTCCATTACCGAATAGGCGGAACATACATTTCCAGGAAGAATGACTTTGTTAAACCAGTATTTCTGGATCAGTCCCCTGAATATCTTAGCAGAACAGGTAACAAACATCTATGTTCATCACACAAATGTTTGTTCTCTTTGGGGACCAAACCCAGAGTTACTACCAAGAGCTGTGAGTGTTGTCAATTGTATTCAATTTGTTTGTATTGAATGCAGAAATAGCGCAACCGCGTGTCCAAATACTTCATAACCCGAGGTTTATTTATGTTCCAATGCAGTCGTTATTCAAATATAGACACGCCATTGTAAGGGAGATTGATCATTCGGTATTTGCACGCTCTTGCATATTTTATCCGTTGCTTCCGTACAAGAGGGTATCTGAAAGAGTACTTATCACGCTATAAAATGTCTAATGATAATATTTATCTTGAAAGAAGTGCATTGAGCGTGACCACATCGATTTTGTAATAAAGGGGAATGACTCCTCATTCATTTTCTTTTCCGATACCAGTGTGTGATTCTTGCTCTTTCTGCGTTGTAATTTTACTTTACCATTTTTGCTTGATACTAAGTTGCCTTCAATTTCATTTGTCTCTGTTTGTTATTAGCATTACCCATTGGTAGGTAAGAGATAAGTATAGTTTTATTATTGTTTACCTTTTGACAACCAAGGCCTTTTGTTTTCATTCTAATCAATACCTATCAATTTACTCCGATAAAAATATTTTTATTTACACTGCAAAATTTGGGTATGTATCAAATTTAATATGTAGACGTACCTCTGAATACCCCCCTCAGATATCCTCAAAAAAAATTAATTAAGTACCTAGGTAGTAGGTTTTTTCTTTTGGGGATTTTCTGTCATTACTTAAATTGGCAGTCATTTAAATTCTTTAAACCTCCGTCAAAATCACTTTATCATTAGCATCCAATTAGCATTCTCAATGTCTCTCATTTTACTTTTTACTGAAGTATCATGCAACATTACCCGCTTATGTTTAGTTAGACTGCGCAGGCGCATGCTACCCGTTCACATTGATTTCACCTGGTGAATAGATAGTTATGCTTTCTACCTCTGTCACATTGTAAAAGTGAGAAAATTAATAACCGCAGCCTACCCCACAATCAGGCAAATCACTTTTTATTCTAATGATTTTAATGAATCACGCTCTGAAATTGCTCACGTTGTTGTCTGTATACGAATACCTTCTAGTACCTAATGTTTGTTATTTGTAAAACCTTTGTGGCACTGATTGAACTGTAAGTGATACGATTTGTTTGTTGATTAATGCGCACAATCAGAACGCATTGAAAGCAATCCGGAACTGTCATCGTTATCGGATGATATATCGATTTTTTTGAGCGTGAATACGCAAAAATGCCCCCAAAACTATGAACGGGTCGATCGGAAATTGGCTCAACAATACTCATTGTCGGACCATCTGTCATTGATGGATTCAATAACGCGGTAATCGTAGGTTAGCTGCGTGCGTATTGTACAAAACCTACCTTTTATTATTTGAAATTCGAGCCGATAAATAGTATTTTGCGCACGCGCGAATATAATATAGTTATTGGGTCCTCCGCAGATTTTTTTCATCTATTCTCTCTCCCCACAATCCGATAAGTTTATTTATTAGTCGAGCTAAATTTAGTGTAAGGGTACGGTTTACGACTGAGCTTGTGTTTGGTTCGTGAGTGGGGTCTGTCTCGGCATGTCTGTCAATGTCTCCTTTATTAGTTTTATCGTTAATCTTAGCTTTCGATAGTTTGAAAATTATCGAACTATGTTTATCTTTCGTTTAACTATTAGTAACTACCTACCTATTAACATTGTGTGTTATCTGTGGATGAAACAAAATGTAGTAATATGGACATGTGGACTGACATATGGTGCGTCTGCCTTATTTTTACGATTCATGACTTTAACATTAAAATGTATGATCGAAATATCCAAGGATGTTTAAAACTCTGGGAGCCGATCGAGCTTATTTACGTAGTTCCAAAAAACAAAACATAATAAGTACCTATTATGTTAGGCCACTGCGTTGTACAAGAGTACAAAGTTTGGAGATCAGTTCGGTAGACAAATTACACTACTGTCTTATGTGTCTTACAATCTATTGAACGGTACCAAAAACGATCCGTTCAAACGTCAAAACAGTTTAAATTGTGCTCTATTTAGCATTTTCAACAAAATCGATTTGGAAGATTTCGGTTGAAAGCTAAAAGTATGTTGAACCTATATAAAATTCATTTCTCTGTAGAGGTTTCTTATTAAGGGGCTGAAACCCGTCAAAGTCCTTCTCGCTCGCACATTTAACCATCACTCATCTTATAATAGGCTCCTCTCCATCCAAAGGTTGTCTGGTAGAGATCACTTTTAAGACCGCTCATTGTACATATCTAAAGTTGTTATTATATGTTTCCTATTTTGTTCGTTTGTAAGGTGTACAATAAAGCATTTTCATTCATTCATTTATTCCCCTTAATGTCAGATTTGACTAAGTATTCAGGTCTGATGTCTACACATCAGTTATCTGAACGCAAATGGTATGCGTTTAGCAATTTCAGCAATAAATAAACATTACACTTATAAATTCATCCTTCATTACGCAATAAATAGTTTAGTGTTTTAGATATAAAAGCTTATTAGCCGTGCTTTTTGCTCATTAGCTGCGCCGGTATTCGGTGAGCGCTTTAATGTTCCATTAAAATGATAATGTGCAATATTATTTCAGTGAAGTGCTTAGGTGTAGGGTTTTGAACGTGTTTAGTTGGAAATGTTTAAATTATAAGGAGAAATCTCGCCCACCACAAAATCTCCGAAACTATAGGGCCGTGGCACATGCACTATTTGAGAAGTGTAGTAGCGCTCTCTTGGAAACTAATTTTGAAATTAGAACCACAATGTTTTGGTTAGGGATGTCAAAGTTTGTGTAGAAATATAAATGAAGCAATCCCTTTGTCGCTCGTATTAAAAAAAAACAGCGGCAGATATCCCATGAGATCTCTCAGTACCATATTGGTAATCAGAGATACGTCCACGTAGATATTACATTTGACACATACCCACTTTTTGTATTGTTTGTATTCCGGATACGTGACAGGTTACAAACCCATCGCCGCTGCCAGAATACGAATTTTAGATTAATTCTAGATTTTTTTTTATTATATTTTTATTTTATACCGGTAGGTCGGTACCAATTTTATTCAAATAAATACGATGTTAATCATTATTCAGGGGTTATTGTTACGAACAAAACTAGTTATTGGGGTGTATTGAGTATGGTTTCATTGCTATTGTGTCCATTAATATGAATATTTTATGGTTTATCCGCTATTTGGTCATGAATGCGGTCATTGTATACTGACGGGTGGTATGAGCACTTCGGTCATCTGATTCTAAAAGGTGGAGTCTGTTAGACACAATAAAAAACGCATAACGGTATCAACGTAACAATCGTTACAAAGAAAATTAATGGCTATCTAATGGAAGGTTGAATTTTTTATTAGTTTTTATTTGGGAGATAAGTAATGGCAAAAAAAATATATGTGTGCGTAAGCAAGGTCGGTACGGCCCAGCATCTGTCAGTAATAGCACAGTATAAATAAGTAATACTTAATATTTTTTTCTGTGGTAATAGTAGGTTAGGGTAGTACCTAGGTTTATTTACTTTCATTCCGGCAGGTAAAGTACTAATAGTACATAAGATACCTACTCTTCATATTTTTTTGTATATCTGCCTATCAGGCAAAAAAAACATACCGAGATGTTTTTTTTTATTGAATTTAAACAGATTACAAATAAAACCGTTATTATTAAATTGTCGCAAGCCAGAGAGTTGGTTTACTATTTAAAAAAAATTCACCATCCCTAATTTGTAGAAAAAAGCAACCGCGCTTGATGTTTTTCTCACCACTCAACCTTCATTGTATCGATTAGAGATTATTGTGCCCTCTTCGT
Source organism: Chloroclysta siterata (assembly GCA_932294275.1). Taxonomy (NCBI): domain Eukaryota; kingdom Metazoa; phylum Arthropoda; class Insecta; order Lepidoptera; family Geometridae; genus Chloroclysta; species Chloroclysta siterata. Next base: position 23,187,937 of record OW028588.1, read on the forward strand.
AGCTTCGTATAGGGTTGACAAGTCTGGCTGGGGACACCGAAACTTCGATCAAGATTTGATCAATGATCTTACTTAAAGGTACTGGTAGGAGTAACTAGGTACTCGGCTTGTAAAATGAGTACTATCAAGTAGAGTAAAGAAGTAAAATAAAATTATACGTTGTACTTTTACTTCGTACTTTTCCGTAAAAGCAGTTTTTCTTTATATGAGAAATTTTAGTTACGTATTTTCAGTAATCAGATTATTTATAAACAAATAAAAAACAACAAATAACACATTTTTTATTATAATAAGTAGGTAGGTAAAAACAAAATTCTACAACGAAATAATAAATATTCTGTATAACAAAATTCTACTACGTACTTACAAAGCCTTGTGACAACCCTATCGATAAATCGGCATCCCAGCTTACGGTATGCTATGCTAACGGTAGATGATCGATGTGATCGAGTACGAATCGATACTTTTTGCTCGATTCGATTCGAACCAGCTAAATCGTAATCGCATTGTGGTTTGTTTGATTCGCATTGTATGTAGGTAATTGTAATTAATTTACGGTTGATTTAATTCGAATAGACGTTTGTATACGAACTTCCAATCGGATAGATATTGATTAGTGAAAGAAAAATAAACAATAGGGAGCGATGAATAAAATCTGGAGACAATGGATTTGTTTATGTTAGGAATTTATAGAAAAAAAAATTACGTACAGCGCTAAGCCTCAAACTAAGCAAATTATAAGTATATTACATGCTTCTTTTTCTTCTTGTCGCCGTGTGGTGAAAGGATTTTAAGTGCGCCTCAAGAGGCTCCCTTCGAGCACTTGACACATGTCATGTTACAGAACTTTTTAGGTTCCACGATATGCCGGTTTCCATGACGATTCATGACGATATTTGCCTTCACCGTTTGAGAGTACTGGCATTGTACACATACATTTTTAAACAGAAAAACTCATTGGTGCACGACTGGTTTTGAACCCACGACGTTAGGATCAGGGCGGCTACCACTTGACCACCACTGCTACTTATTACATACTTAATACCTGTTTTAAGATCTGGAAAAAAACACAATTAAATCTTACAGCAACTTACTGCATTTGAAGATGTACATTCACCATCAAAGGTAAAAGATGGTTGGTCAAGGTTTCAAATTGATTTATGAAGGTCAACTTGCATTTTTTATAAGTTTTTTTTTTTATTCACAATTATCCTTTAAAGAAGCATTTTTTTTGTCAATGTTATAAATAAACAATTTCCAAATTCCGTAAAGTAAATAATTAACTTCTAATACTGACTGTACAAAATCCATAAACATTGAATATTTATGGATTTTGTACAGTATTTATACCTAAGCAGTTGGGATAATACTACGCAAGTAAACGATTAATCGATTAAATAAACCAATTCGAGTCACAATTCTTTCTCTTCGTAACCTATTTTGTAAGTAATAAGCTATTTAACTGCAAAGTACCTACTTTGGTGTATTTTATCTTATCGAAACGGAAAGGTCGAATAGTGGTCAGACTTCCGAACAATGATTTGATGCAATGTCTGCTGTAGGTCAAACTTTCGTTATAATGTTTAGATATTAATTATTAAACCTAAAGATATTAATTTTAAAAATCCGTCAAAGGGTAAACAATGCTTCAATTATTGCCATCTCTTACCAATGTGTAGGTAATGACTAATGAATGAGTATGGCAAAGGGCAAGTTTTTAGTAACGTTGTAATTTATGTAGTGGTTATAAGTGATTGGGGCTATAAAATATCTAACCAAAACTTTTTAAAGTATAATGTACAATAGACACCCTGAGTAAGATTAGACCTTAGGGATATCTTCCATAACTACCGTGCAGGGACGGGACAAACAGCCGTGAGGCAATTCTTTATTATTAATTTAAGCATTGTTTTGTTAAAAATGTAAAATGTTTTTTAGCAACTTGTAATTTATAATTAGGTAAGTACTCAGATACTCAAAATTGTTCGACAATCTGTTACTCAATACTTAATTATGAGAAAAAAACAAGGCAAGTAAGTAAAAGAAAAATACAAAATATATCCAATTTGGTATTAACAAATAAGCATTCTACTGATTTTACTCTGTCAGTACCTAAAGAGATTTAATTTAGAAATAGTCAGAATCGTACTCTCGCATCATTCAATTAATTATGAAGAGCATTCACTGCTTCAAGACGTTCAAGTACCAAGTTCAGCCCACCTATTGAAGGAACGCACATAATGCATGGTTCATATCCTCTCCATCAGGCCCGCCTCATGACTTCACGACCCGGGAAGTTATCAGTACTTTAGAACACGTTCTACGTACTTTATAGCATTAAAAAGCTTTAAATAAAGAGGAGTTATAAAAGAGGTTGTAATAAGCTCGGGTCGAAACGTTCGATTTTCAAATAGGTACCTACTACCTACTTCATCCCGAACTATTTAATTAAGCTCGGGCTGGGGCGTTCCATTTTCAAATGATTCGTTTCGAACTCGTTTCGAAAAAGTTTTTTGCAATCCAGTTTAAAACATTGTACTTTTCAATATTACCTGTGATATTAACCAGGTGCCAAATTACAAAAGGTAGGAATGAAATAAAATATGATCGACTGAACGAACATGCCATCGCCATCTGATCTGACAAAAAGATGGCGGCAGAAAAATGCATGGTATACTTCCCCAGACGAGCCCTTTATAAAGAGCTCTTACCACTCTTGCTACGAGTAAATGTTTCCTCTTACCCTCAGTAAAAGCTATCTGAATGCTCCCGTAAAACCAATATTGCAGGAATTAGCTGACCACGTTGCAAATAAATTGCCTCTCATAACGTTAATACGGCTCTCGAACGAAACGGTCGTCTACACTTATTGCTGTTTTATGGCGCAAATGGCATGGATTATGGGCAATGGTCATCGTACTTGAGTAAAAGTTTTTGACTTATTCGTAATTCGTGTTTTCGATTGTTTAGTCTGATGATCGTCAAGTCGTGGGTTCGAATCCGGTTGTGCACCAATGGATTTTTCTCCATCGAGAAATGTATATGTGCGCGATCGGTGAGAGAAAACATCACCAGCATTGCGCAAATACATTTTTCGAAGAGAAAAATCCATTGCACGCCCTGTATCGAACCCACGACCAAACGATTAGAAGGCAAGGAAGAAGAAGAGAGATTGAAGTAAATACTGTTAGGCTAGGAACGATCCAGCTACCGCTATCCGGTAGATAAACCTCTCAGATCTGAGAAGAGTGAAAATAGGTCTTCTAGGCCATTCTGTTCCACCGGGCTTCATTGTCGCTTACCATCAGGTGGGATTATTGCCAAAGAACTTTACCTAAGTCTATTAAATGATTTAAAAAAACTTACCATCAGGTGAGATAGTAGACAAAATACAGTCTATTAATTTATTTAAAAAAAAAACGAATCTCTCTCAAATGTCATATTTTCCTTCGGCAAACAATTTATCATCAAAGAAATATGACCTTCTTGTATTTCTCGCCAATGCCATAACCACAGTATAATGTAAACACAGATATGCATTAATGCACGTTTAGTTGTCCCTAGTGGGCGGGTAATGGCTGATTTTAGCTGATATTTTCATTTGGAATTATGGTTATTCTACTGCGAAACAACTTGACTGTTATTGAGCCACTAAGGTTACTTAGTTACACATTATTGTACTTACTTTACTGTACACAATATTGTTATATTAGGTAACTATATTGTAACACAAGGATACATCATGAATCTAAGCGTAACATAATACAGTACAACGGGCGGCTTTATCGCTGAAAGGAATTGTTTCCAGGGCATGAATTTTAAATTCTCTCACATCTTTTTATCTAAATTGAGTATACGGAAAATTCAGTTAGAGGGTTAAGTAAGTACCTACCTACCTACATATTTTCTGAAGTGGATTTTTTATATTAGGTACTTAGGCATCTGCCCACCTGATGTTAAGTACCATCGCCTATAACAAATCATTGCCCTGCAAGTCACGCACATATGAACATGCCCTACAGTGCATCGTAGGGCACTGCGTCCATCAATATCAACAATGTATGCAAATTGCCGTTGCTCTTTTCTACTATCATAAAACTAAAAGAATACAAAATATACGCCTTTTACGAAGAATCTTATCCTGAAGGATTTTTTTTTCTTATAATAGGAAAGTACTAAAAATCCTAGGAAATTCGCTGGATATTTGAATACCCACCATTCCATTTGAAGAATCCTTCGTGGCATCAGCTATTGTCTTAGGACTTGGCACGTCAGGTATTCTGGCTATGTCCTTAAGGAACACAATACTAGGTTTCATTGTTTTCTATATAGAGGATTGTATCTTTAGTGACGGCTGCAGCTTTCATTGAAAACTGTTGCTTATGGTACACATAAACACTGACAGACGCCGTCGTAAAATGCCAGTGCATTTTGTATCTTATGTAATCAACATAAAGTTTATATTTCAACGATACACATTACACACGGATACGCATCAGGCTATACACTGCTTAAAAAATAAATAAATATTGGTGGACTATCCACACAGCACTATCTAGCCCCAAAATAAGCCAAAGCTTGTAATATGGGAACCAGATAGCTGATATTATTCCATACTTATATACTTTTTTTTTGTAAATACGTATTTTAAATATTATACACCACTAATTTGTAATTACCAAAAAAAAAAAAACCGTATGCTCAGTGTCAGTTACTGATCACATTTATGTAGTTAAAACTCGATTTTTTTTTTTTAAAAGAATATCCCAAGAAAAGGATGATAACTAGTTACCCATTATCCGTACGTACCTACTACAGAGTCTTCTACCCGAGTTTCATTCTCATCCATTCATAAATTTTTGTCTCGTTCGAAACGAAACAAAACGCGCCGCTCGCGCAATACTAACTATTATTTTATCTATGGCCGGCAAACTCGTGTCGAACGAAACCCATACATAGGTACTCTAAATTAGATGCAGGTCAGTGACATCCGTAAAATAAAAATTGTACGCGGGTAGGTACTTAATTTATTGTGGTTTTCACGTTCACGATAGCTTGTCAGTACACTGCCAGGACAGAGAATAACGCATACATGTTACGTACGTATTTTTAGTCTGGGGAAATGTGAGTGATTACCTACGGATGTACCGCGAATTGTACCCAAACAATCGGCAAACAAATTACTCCACGATGTCCAGCATATTATACCAACGCATATTGGACCATGGCTCTGTTTACGTGTCGTCGCATGCGCAAGGACGAGGAGGGCCTGCATACTCCCGAAACTTCTACGATGACGTCCTAAATAATTTTGAAGAAGATCCTCGGAGGAGCACGCTTGACGCGGCACGTCGCTTTAGCACAAGCCAGTCCTGCGCTTGGAAGACTGTGCGCTCAGCTGAGATACACTACAGGAAGACCCAGGAGCTACTAGCCATCGCCAGGCTGGAGGATATTCCGTTAGCAACCTGGCGGGAGCTATGGTTTCAGCAGGACGGTGCGCTACCGCACTACCATCGCGCAGTGCGAGAGTACCTATCTCAGGAGTTTAGCACCCGATGGATTGGTCGCGGTGGCCCAGTTGCCTGGCCTGCGTGCTCGCCCGATCTGACACCCCCAATCTTTTTGTGGAGCGAAATAATAAAAGACTAGTGTATGTGAGTGCACAGGACCTAAAACAGCGCATTAGACCCTTTTGATAGTGCAAAGACTAAGTATTTCCCTGAAAACAATTAGTTAAAACGTGTGTGTGTTTGCATTGACAATGAAGGTGGACATTTTGAACAACTTTTAAAATACTTGTAGGTTAGTGGAAGTGTAAATACGTGCGTAGTTGTAAGTACATACTGTAAATAACTTTAATTGTTGTAAATAGCTTGACATCCTAAGCCCGTAAAATTATGAAGGAAAAATGGCAATTAATTACAAATAAAAGTATTAAAAAAATCCCAAAAATAATGCCTTTTTTATGATACTTACCTACCTACCTACCCATTGAATGATTTATCTAGTGAGCGAGAGAGAAGGAATACGATGAGTGCGACAAGATGATGTGACGTAGGTAGGTACTATACGACGAGACGGTAGATGGAAGGAGTCATAATGAATGGAGTGTTTACGATGTTGACTAGCAGTAGTATTCCGTAGTATTTTCTTGTAGTGTGTCCATAAAATTGTGCAGGATTTTGGTTGAAAACAAACCTCGATAACTTGGTAAAAGTTAAATATTAAAAAGTTTTGACAGTGCCAATAGCATTAGTAGCCTCTGCTGCAACTATCCTTAAATTTTTTCTGGTTAATACAAAATAGTGGTGTATAACACCCAGACAGAGAACAAACATCTATTTTCATCACACAAATGTTTCTTCTCGATGGGGATCGAACCCACGGCCTACGGCGCAGAAGGCAGAGCTACTACCAACTGAGCTGTGAAGGCTGCTTGCTTTTATGTCCATGTTGTAAGCGTCATTTTTCTTTGTCTTTGTGTAGCTTCATCTCTCTCCGTGTGAACCAGACATGCAAAAAGGCATATTTGTTTTTAAAAAGATTCTTACCATCTTTTTGCTTGAGATGCTAAGTAACTTCTTGGTTACTGTCTATTGCAAACAAAACAAACTTTATATAGGCAGGTCTATTTCTTCAATTTTATTTAAATTTTGATTCTCTGCGTATCTTGTTGATCTGATGATGATGATGACGAGTATTTGGGCCAAATAACGCGTTTTCTACATTTTCTTTTAGACTTAAAATTTTGCCCATGCACGTTCCATCATGTCAGTGCAAGGCTCCAACTCCCAACGAACTTTAGCATTTATATTATAACATTAGTGAGATATTCTCTGCAGAAACTGGCTGTCAAGTACAGCTTTTGTAAACTTGGGAAGAGTTTGTATTATAATAATTGTTCTCAGTTCTTGATTAAATTCTAGGTATACCTACGTATTATTTTGTAATACCAACCTATTTATAAGCTAAATAAATTGTACTTACGAAGATTCTTGTTGTGTAAGTAGCTCTATCTTGTAGGTATAACGACTAGTAGCACCTGGGGAGAGAAGCATTTACCTTGCCGTAACACAGTTTTTAACTAGCACGGATGTAATGTTCCTAAACCACAGAGTATGCCCAGTTGCCTTATATTATACTTACAAATCTTGTAAGTATAATTGCATCGTAGGGCACGTTCCTATCGTGCGAGGCAATTCTTTGTTATGGGTGGTTGAATTCCAACATTTGGTTTTTTAAGGGGTAGTTAAGTTAAATCGGGCACATGAATTTTGCATTAATTAATAGGTAACAAGAAGTAATAGATAGAAAGCCAAATGCTTTAATACCAACAATTTCCACCATTAACGAATGGTTTGTTTCCGACTGATTTATTTGTTATTTCTTCTTTGATTTATTCAAACGAAGCTATTTAACTCCCCAACAATCGCTTTCTAGCCGGTAACTCGATTCTTCCTTTACGGTCGATTACGATGCCCATAAAACATAGTTTAAAACCAGTGATTAGTTACGGATTTTAAGTCCGTTTTGCAAACGCAGGTTTTGCCTACGCTTCGAATCGATCGATGAGTCATGGTTAATCGATTCACGCATCGATTTAACTCGATTTTATTGCGATGCAGTCGTTTCTGTTTACATTCAGATCAGTTTGTTTGGTTGGTAATGTGGAAGGGTCTGACTGCAGTAACCACCAACGATGCGGTTTGTCGAGCAAATAAACACATTTCAACGTAAACATTTGGCCCGCTCCAAATATTTTTGTGTATGTTATTTTAAACTGAAAGGACCTGTTTTGTGATCCTTATCCTAAGCTTGCTTGTTGTTTTAGTAATATACGCTAATCTAAATAAATTTAATTCTAGCAGTGGCGATGGGATGATGTCTAGTATGGAATACCAACTGTTGCAAAACGTGGGTAAACGTGGCCTTCGCCTACCCTCCCTTCCTACTCCTCCTAGCGTCATACTCCTCACTGTTGAGGGTCGTGATTCCCTCCATGGATCACTTTATCTTTTACAATTCTTTGCCATATGGATCTGTTGCCGGCGACCTGGATCCCCTCTGTTACCCCCCTTAGACATCTCAAACAGTCCTGAGTTGATGGTACTAGAAGATCTGAGGGGATATCTACCGTGACTAGGGATCAAAGCTGTGGAACTGTTTCTATTTCTGTGACGAGGTAGTTCTATTGTAGATTTGTAGACAGAGGAGTACCTATGTAACGAGAGGAGATTTTTTTCTGGTGGGTGACACCACTCGTACGCTTCGGACGACTTGCATGGGTTCGATAGTAGTACTACTATAGTTTATTATGTGGCCTGGTAGCGAATTTATGATGGAGTAGTCTTTCCGAGCACCTATACCATCTACTCAGCCTTATCTAGGGATAGAAAATGGGAAAATATGGCAAAACTAAAATCTCTAAGACCCTTCGGCGACACTTTTGACACAAGACAAGGCCTAATTACGAACGAGTTTGACGTTAGTTGCGTAAACGATACGTTAACGCCACAAATGTCAAAATTTATTCGTGATCCCAGGCCACAAAGTCTGCGCAGGTGTGGTTGATTTCATATTGATTGTATGAAAATAAAATATTTACAGGGGCCTTATGCTCACTTCGAGCGAGATTATCTCACGTTGGAGATGACGTCATATCTCGTTCAATAACTAGTTGACGTTGCGTCTCGCATGAACTTTGAATGAGAAAATTGGGGAGTGAGATGGCGAGAACGGGGATATATAGTTATCGAACGAGATATGACGTCATCTCCACCGTGAGATAATCTCGCTCGAAGTGAGCATAAGGCCCCTGGTGGCTTGTATCCAACACAGGACACTAAAAGGTCCTAAAAGTTTCTCCATTTGCGCAGCGCCAAATAGTACAGTGAAATAACAGTAAAAGGAATTAAAAAAAAAACCGGCCAAGTGCGAGTCGGACTCACGAAAAATCACGTTTGTTGTATGGGAGTCGCCTTAAATATTAATTTTATTCTGTTTTTTAGTTTTTTTGTTGTTATAGCGGCAACAGAAATACATCATCTGTGAAAATGTCAACTGTCTAACTATATCCACGGTTCATGAGTTATAGCCTGGTGACAGACGGACATACAGACAGACAAACGGACGGACAGCGGAGTCTTAGTAATCCGTCCCGTTTTACCCCTTGGGTACGAAAGCCTGGTTGCCATGTCTCAATGTGCTCAGTTACTTGATAGTGCAAACATTTACCTGCAGACAAGAATAGCTTTGCGACCCTGCTTTCTTTACCTAATCTTTTTTCTAATTTTTTTTCTAATTTCTTTACCTAATTTACTCAGCGACCGAGCCGATCGATGTAGAACTACTACCCTCGAGTAATAGTATTTTCTACGTTTTTTTTTTTTTTTTTTATACAACTAGTTGATGGAACAAGCAGATGGCCCACCTGATGTTAAGTGGTAACCATCACCTATAACAAAGCATTGCCTCCTAAGTCACGCACGATAGGAACGTGCCCTACGATGCACTGCCCTGCGTCCATCAACTTGAGGCATATAGATGTTAAGCCTCATGTGCCTGTAATTACACCGGCAACCACACTCTTCAAACCGAAACACAGCGTTGCTGCTTGGCGGCAGAAAAAGGCGTGGTGGTAGTACTTCCCCGGACGAGCCCTTCACAAAGAGCTCTACTACTCTTAAAAACACAACAATTGTGGTGAAAAAATTGGCCAGCTTAGAACACTGCGTTACCGTGTCTTAGATGTTTCCAGAGTGCGCCACGTGGAGGCTTCTTTAGGGGTGGACTAGCATTATTTAACAGCTGTTTTGTGTACCATTGATACTATAGAAGAATAAGAACTATCTTCTACCTTATAGCACAGGTAAAGTGTCTTCTCTAGTGAAAAACAATTGTGGTGTTCCGATTCGAAAGAGTATGCCGCTGGTACAATTCCTTGATGCAATCTCTATACATATATAAAAATGAATCGCTGAATGTGTTGCTAATCGCAAATCTCGAGCAAGCAGCTGAACCGATTTCGCTATTGTTGTGTTTGTTATTGTCAGGAGAAGGTTCTTATGAAAGAAAAAATTCATAAAGTTGCGCGGAAAATTAGAAAATTTTAGAATATTTAAGCACCATATAAAATTATTTATAATCTAACTTTGGACATGACGTTTGACATAAAATATAATTGACAACACTATTAAGTATATGTCAAACGTCATGTCCAAACGGACAACACCGATTAATTGGTGCGTTCATTTTCTGACATTTTGGGAAGCAACATAACTTTTTCATTTTATTTGTTTTTCTAGTGTTATTTTGAGCTGTGTTGTGTAATTTCGGTGGTATTTTAACCAACATTACTTGAGGTTTTAGCACAAAGTGTAAACATTTGGAATGAAAGTGTATTGTGATATCCTGATTTGACCGAAAATGTTTCCGATGTTTTGAAGAAAACCGCCACCATTTTCTTCGGAGAGAAGAAGAAGATTAATTGGTGTGTTATACCAATTCGAATTAAATATTCATAGTTAAGACAGGGCAACGTAAAATAAAGACATTTCAACGTCGTCATTTAAGCGTTTTTACCCCAGACTAAATAGAAAAGTTGAGGCCTTAGTACATCGGCCTCTCTGTGACCTCGTGTCTCTGGAAAATAATACACCGATTTCAAGTTTTATTTTGTAAGGAAATTGATAGGGAAGCCCCAATTCGAATTATTATTATTTTCTTAGAAAGCGTATCATGAGTAAGATGGTTTTAGGTCATGTTTCTTAGAATTGAATTGATTAAAACTGTTAAGCTAATTAAAAATCATCAGCTATCCCAACACTATTACGTTGGTATTTTTTTTATTTTTTGTAACACTATCGGGTTCGATCCAGGTTCAATATTCTGTGCTAGGGTCCTAATGGTACACAGGGATACTCATCAGGCTATACGAGTATTAGGAGTAGTAGATCTCTATGTGAAGGGCTCGTCCGGGGAAGTAATACCACCACGCCTTTTTCTGCCGCCAAGGAGCGTTGCCGTGTTTCGGCTTCAAGAGTGTGGTTGCCGGTGTAATTACAGACACATGAGGCTTAATATGTGCCTCAAGTTGATGGCCGCAGGGCAGTGCATCGTAGGGCACATTTCTATCGTAGGTGACTTACGAGGTAATGCTTTGTTATAGGTGATGGTCACCACTTAACATCAAGTGGGCCATCAGCTAATTGTAAAAAAAATACACTGTTCGCTCTTATGTCCTTGGAATAAGGACTTTTTTCGATTTTTTTCTTTGGCTTTGTGTTCTTGACCTATGTGACGGTCATAGATATGACGTGAAACTGCGTGCCTCTTCTATTTGTGCTATCTGATGGCCTGGACTTATTCAGCTACTAACTAGGTCATGGTTTCAGCTTCCTTTAGTTATTCAAAGAAATTGTATTGAGATGAGAATCTGTTACACGCTTTTGTAGATAGGTTAGGTACCTACTACGTTTTTTTACCTACCTACCTAACTGTTGATAATTCCTTTTCTTAGTACATATTACTAAAGTCATCAGGTAGTTACAGGTCAGCGGTAGAATGGAGAAAGACGTTCCCAACGGAAACGCCAGAATTTGTCATTTTCTCTTTGTTTTGTTCGTTCCTACAAAGTGTTAAAACATTTTTTTATGATTTTTAGATGTGGCAAGGTATTTTTTTCAGATGGTGTTATGAAAACGTAAGTAAAACCTTCTTTAATAGAACTTATGTCACTTGTTCCATTAGCTAGTTGTATTAAAAAAAAAGTTTTTGCTCCAATAAAAATTCCACAAATGGGTATCCGTATCACAAGATCAGGAAGTTCATTAGATCATTCATCTTTGGGCAAACAATCAAAGTGTTTGATGTAATGGTTTCGGCCCATGTATAGACTCCGAAACCTGTTCCGAAGTTCCGCCTCAGCGATCTGAAGCATTACCATATAATGGCACGGGTTAGATAAATGGTGAATTGATAAGTGGGTGTACGCAATAAGATGATATAAGTAGGCTTGGTACCTTTATAATACCGCGTATAATCAAAAGATATATATAAATAAAATAAATATTGGTGGACATTCCACACAGCACCAAACTCGCCCCAAACTAAACCAAAGCTTGTGATATGTGAACCAGATAACTGATATACTACATAAATGCTTTTTTTTTTGTAAATATATACTTAGACTACTATATAACACCCAGACAGAGAACAAACATCTATGTTCATCACACAAATGTTTGTTCGATCGAGCCCACGAACTACAGTACAGAAGGCAAAGCTACTACCAACTGAGCTGTGAAGGATGCCTTGAAGATATAAAAATAAAAATAAAAAGCCTTACGACTTTAATCTGCCTGGGGAGGGATGGTAGTTATTCTCTCGAATCTATTATCCAATTACTCATTTACAAAAGTTCATTCGTTGTTTAATATTCCTTAGGTTAGCTCTGTGAAAAACTGAAACAGCTTGACGACTTTGATTCCCAGGCGCGGTACATATCCCCTCAGATTCTTTGTACTTACCAAGTACGAACTCCAGATTTTTTAAGGATGTCTAAGGGGTTAGTTACATTTAGCAAATACCAAAATATGTCAGTATAGTTGGTATTCCATCATGACACGTTGCAAGCACATCGCCGCTGTTTGAATACTAACAGGTTTCCTCCCGATGCTTCATTTTATTTATAAATGCTTAAACGCATTGCATAATTGTGCCTGCTGAAATATAATAGCGATATTTGCTCTAGAAATTGCGCCAAAACTGACATGCGCAATTGCAATTTAAACATTTAACATCAAATAGGAATTTTGCCATCAGCTAATTGGTATCACTTTACGGGAAACTGAACTTTGCCGCTTTCAACATACAGTATATTTTCTAAAAGCTCAGGTCTATATGTGTGAAGTGTACTTGTAGTTGCACCACCTAGGTACCTAATTGCTTTTAAACGACAAACACTTATGTGATAGTAATTAATGTGGCATAGTCGAGACATAATTGGTTGACACTTCTACAATAATACAGTTCACGTCTTGCCACTATGCATTTAAAAATACTTGGAAACCATTCAAATTCATTTCAAATCGAAGCTGAATTCAAAGACATTTTGGATATTTTACGATATGAATGCCATGAATTTATAAAAGTCACTTAAAATGTCTTATTGCTAGTTTCTGAAAGCTCGATCAAACGTAATAGGTTGTCAAGTCACTTGCTATTTCAGCTATTACATCAAATTAGATAGAGATAGCAAGTGACTTGACCTCTGATTAGGTTTGATTGAGCTTTCAGAAATAGGCCGTTAGTGTATCTGGGCATTAAAAATAAATAGTAAATAAATAAATAAATTAAAATAAATTAGGTAAACAAATTAAATTAAATTAGGTAGACTAAAAAGTTAAACGAACCCACGACCTAATGATCGTTCCTCCCAATTGACCACCGGTTCGGTGATCTAATGTTTAAATTGATAGTGCTTTAAAAATGCATTATCATTTGGCGGGCACTGTAACATAGGGAGCCTTTATTCTCAGTCGGCAATAGATTAGCCGACGGTACTCAGCGAGATTTATCTGCGAAGAAAATAGCGGAAAGCTTCTCAGAAATTAATCCCTTCGATTTATTTCTGAGGTGAATAGGAAGACGGAATAGATTATTGATTTGCTTCGCTTTGGCGACCTTGTCGGGTGTTGGCTTTGCTGGATAAGGCACCAAACAGCTGAGCCCCGTGGCCCAGGGATCGTAGTCCCTGTGGGTAGATGTCAGGGTGATGGGTCATACACTCGAGGCCCTTACCTGCAACTCCCACAAGTAGGAGCGGGTCATAGAAGACTGGATTGCTGTGTCACGGGACGTTGGTGCGTTATAGTAGGTAGCTGTTTTTATTTTTTTCTTTATAACTTGCAGATGTAACAAGCAGATGGCCTACCTGATTTTAAGTGGTAACCATCACCTATAACATTGAATTGACTCGTAAGTCACGCACGATAGGAACGTGCCCTTTGAGGCACTGCCCTGCGTTCATCAACTTTATGTATACCGATGCTAAACCTCATGTGCTTTGCCTCATTTCACCGGCAACCCATTTCTCTTGCTATTATAGCATTATTTCTGAGTGACGGCCAATTATATGTGATCCGCCACTCAGCATGAATGCTGTAGTAGCATCCACTACTTAACGCTAGTCTTTCGTGACTGTAGTGTGCGTGTGATATTGATAATTTGATCAAACATTTCAGAATAATGACCATTGCACCCACGAGTTTAATATTTGGCACTTGAATTTCACCGTCCGAGTTCAAGCTTTGTCTAGACCAGTGGGTTCCAAACTTTGGCCTTACCCCTTCTTAGTCCAAAAGTAAAAGAATGTCAATGTTTCAAATAAACTATGACCTATATTTAAGTCAGAAAACTCATTGCAGTTTTATTGGAATACGTAAAAGAACTGCAAAATCATTATTAGCAAAACTGTGAATTTTTTCTCAAGATAGTTCTAGTAACTCATTAAAATGAATAAAGTATATTTTTTTCGCTGAAAATATACCATCAATATAGCGAAAAAAACACATTACAATCAAATTTGATATTTCAAATTTTGCTTATTGGATCAGGCAACTATATAATATTTTGCTCAAAATTGATCAAGGGACTCACTATACTATAAATTTGACTCATATTGACACATTGACTCTTAAAGTCAGTCTATCACTTGCACCCTCGCGCTAGTTTGAGAACTGCCGGCTCTAGATTTACGGTGGACGCTTCGCGTAGGAGCGGTTTGCCTTGTACTAGTACGATTCCCACCCAGACAATAACTCAGGCGAAGTGACAAGTTTGACAAACGGTTTGTAACTTGATGATATTTTGTATAGATTAGGTAACCAAAAGCGCAAATATTGAACTTTAATGGTTGTACTTATTCAAATAACTATAGGGTATAATAACTAGGGTTGCTGTATAACTAGTGGTTCGTCCCGAACTGAGATCTCGTGATGCGACGCGAACGCTCCGAAAATTGAAGCAGGTGGTAGTCAGAGGCAAGTCCAAACATTGTGTTTGGACTTGCTTCTGACTGCCACTTACTAACTAGGTATGGCAACCAAGTTTCAACCGAATTGGCCTATTTATTGAAGAGAGAAATCGCCCACTCACACATTTTGATCCAAAAAAGTGTGAGTAAGCGATAATGATATAAAACGACAATATAGTCGTAACGCTATCAGGCCTTAAGGCGATCTAGTCCAAACGCTATGTAGTCATATCGAGATTTGGTCAGAAAGCGATGTAGTCATAGCTGCAATCTAGTCAAATCAAGACGTCTCAAAGCTTCTCACCCAAACGCCGCCATTTATTATTCGTTTTTTAATGAAGTGCGTTGCAGGTTTTTTCTTAAAATTCGGAGCTTGAATGTAGATTAATAAATTCAGAGAAAACGAAAGTAGAAGGTTATAAATTCTAATCTTTTTAAAAGCTGTTGTTTTGCTAGAAAATACGCTACCATTATTTTTTATCGTAACTTTCTTAATTGCCAAGCACAAGTGTAATTTCTTGTAACGTATACTCGAATTTGTACCATCTGATTTTGAATTTGATTTAAAGTTATCTATTAAAATAATTTCAGATTATAATACCTATGTAGATACATAACGTAAGAAAATTATATAAAATCAAACAAACATATGGAAGGAAATAATTAGTGTGAACATGCGTTGAAAATGTCGTGTTTAATTTATTTGATAAGTTAGATAATCTTGTACAAAAAAGTTATTCCTAAAGGCGAGATTATGGCCACCTATTGGTCTAAGTGCCTGTAATATACATAATTTGTTTATCGATTCGCAAGAGTCTTAAGTGGCTGTAATATACATAATTTGTTGTTCATCGATATTAGAAAGAAGAAAAAAAAAAGGCAAGAATAAGTCGTCCGTTGACTGCAGAACGTAAAATCATATAAAAATAGTGCTAATCTGTGGTCACGTCTTTCTTCAAACGACAACTTGTTTGTGCGCATTTTGAATTTGGAATCTAATGTAAAAAAAAAACATAGAAACATTTATATTTTTGAATTTGGAATATCTGGTGAGACGACGCTGCTCTGTTTATTAAAAAAATCTGTTTATTACAAAAGATAAACAATGTTTAATGTTTTTGTATGTTTATGACAAAAAATGGTAGCTTTAATTTTATGTTGAGTACTACTATATAAAAGAACGGCGGTTTATCAAATATACTTAAAAAAAGTGACAAAAAGAGAGAAAGTATAGACAATTGTAAATCACTATTCCACCACGGAAATATGGCGAGTTCGGTTACATGAAATAATGATGCACTTAGCACTACTATTTGCTATCAGAATGTACGTTTGTTCGTTGCCATTTCTCAAACAGATAGTAAATTTTCTTTCACATGCTTTGGCTATGTTTTATTTGCTGGCAACCACTGCAGTGATAATGCAGTCTATGGTGAGACCTGCGACAGTAAGCTTTGAATCAAAACTGAGCTTTATTCTAACAGTCTAAAGTGTTAATGTAGCTTGAACTGTCACGAAAATCTGGCTGGGGAAATACGTTTGCTATGTACGTCTGTAGAGTATAATAGATAATAGATATATTACCTTATTATTTACTACATTCTTAAAAAAAAAAACAGAAACAACTACACGACTTTTATCTATTATCTATCCCCCCCCCCCCAGACAGGAACTAGATATCCCATTGATCTCTTAGTGCCGACTTAAGTTTAGAAAGAAAAATAACATATCAAATTCTAATGCTCATTAATAATCTATAGATTGCTTTGGTAACTGATCCTGATTGCTTCTGATACCATACTCCGCACGTCACCTCGCCTTACCAAGACTAAGTGTCCTGCCCAGCTCCATTTTAGTTTACGATTCCCAACGTCTTTCACGTTTGATCGGCTTCAAATCTCATTCTCGTCCTGAGGCGAGATGGGCAGACGATATGACGAGCATAGGGACGAGACTAACAGTGGCAGTGGCAAATACAAAAAAGAGGCCTATACCCAGCTGTGGATGAAATCGGGTTGTGGATGAATGAGTAGGTAATAAATACTACATCAAAATAATTCTACGCCATATCAATAATATGTCAAAACAAAACGCATCCTAGCACACACACTTTAAAGTTCGAATTTGACCTATGATCAGCTATTGGTAGATAATCAGCGACGGATGTACGAAGGCGTATCTCCTAGGACAAATTTTGGTTATGTCCGCGTATGATAAAATAGAACTAATAGCTAGAGTGGAAGGTCATCATTTAGCAATGAACTAGTTTACTATACGAGAGTTTCCTATGCGACTTTGTTCGCGTCAAGCTTCCAATTTAGGTGTGAATTTCCGAGAATCGTTTGTTAGTGAGCGTCAATGCCCAAAGGAATACCTGTGCCGAATTTTGACCTCTAGGCACTGCAGTTTCGGAGATTTTTTAATGAGTGTGTCTGAGTGAGTGGATTTCTCGTTAATAAATGTAGACTAGTCGACAGTCACAATCACAGTAATACAGATTATATCCGTCACGGCTAAACAGTGGTTAAACATTAACTTATAAAATTCTTTCTATATGTCACAATTAAAGTATATTGAACTAAAAAAGGTTTCGTATACTGTGGAAGGGTCGATGCAGAATTGAACGTTTTATACAAAAATTATGTACTTACTAATCCGTTAAAAATAAAAAAATACTTATGCCGTTCTTCAGATGCAAGCTATCTCTGTGTCAAATTTTATCCCGATCGGTTCAGTAGTTTAGCGTTAAATGTAAAGACAGTCATAAGGCCGGTTTCTGAAAGCTCGATCAGAACTAATCGGATGTCAAGTAACTCGCCATTTTAGCTGTTACATCGAATTAGACAGAAATAGCAAGTGACTTGACATCCGATTAGTTTGATCGGGCTTTCAGAAACCGGCCGATACTCTCGCAAAAAATGTTGTATAGATTAAGCTCACATGACCATATAATAAAGTGATTAATAAGGCTTTCAAAGACGTAAATAACAATGAATTTACGATGTAATAATTACCTAAATGAAGCTCTTGCTAAGAGTAATTAAATAAAGATTAGTAGCCTCATAGTGAGAAGTAAAATATAATGAAGTAAAAGTTGTTCAAACGTGTGAGAGAAAACCTAGAAAACCAGCTAAGTACTTCACAGCTCAGTTGGTAGCAGCGCTGCCTTCTGCGGCCGTGGGTTCGATCCCCATCGAGAACAAACATTTGTGTGATGAACATAATTATTTGTTCTCTGTCTGGGTGTTATTGATCGAGAGAGCGAAGCGAACGAAGATCTTAGTTTCAACTTGGGCGATTTTGCATTTTATGTATGTATGTATGTATGTATGTATGTTTGTCTGGCGATAACTTTAGAACCGTTGGTCAGATCTGCATGAAATTTGATATGTCGATAGCTTGTACTTGAGAAATTTACTGGTTATGGGGTTTTTTAAGGGGGCAAAAATAAAAAAAGTTACATCAAAAAATCAAGTTACATGTCATATAAAAGGGCTTTGTTTGGACATCCCAAAATAATTTTTACTTTTTTTTTGGGACTCTCGGTTTTTGAGATAAAATAATAAAAGTTAAATTAAGATAACCAGCGATCCAAGAGCTCCCATCTCTAAGAGTTTCGTTGTCATCAAGGTTTTTCTACTGGTCGGCCAGTTCCTTTGCCTTTTATTAATTTTTTTTCTTGAAATAAATTAAGGAGGTACTCAGTTTTCATAAAATGGTGACGACGACCAGGTCTGATGATGGAGCCAAGGTCTGTTCAACGGAACTCTTCAATAAAAAGGCCAATAGAGTTGAAACTTGGTTACCGTACCAAGTTAGTAGGCGGTAGTCGGAAAAAAGTCCAGACATAATGTTTGGACTTGCCTCTGACTACCACCTACTCAAATTTTGGTGCGTTCGTCGGGTCGCATCACGAGATCTCAGTTCGGGGCGAACTACTAGCATAAGATTGTAATATTAACAAAAAAAAGTATGTAAGTACATAGTGTATCAGCTATCTGGTTCCCATATCACAAGCTTTGGCTTAGTTCGGGGCGAGATAGTGCTGTGTGGAATGTCCACCTATATTTATTCATTTGGAAATGGAAATCAAGGAATTAATTATATTGTTAATTTCAGTATGTAAAAAACAAAGTTAAGACGCTGACTGGAAACTTCTCACTCGCATAATATATCAATATTTTTAATGATGATTAAAGATAAAATCACTTTGTAATTATGAAAAAAAAAAACAATGTTTCCGAGAATAACATCATTTTGATACAAAAACGATATCCTATCAAAAAGCAAAAAAGTTTGATTAAATACGATAATAAGTAAAACTTCACCTATGAATGGCAGTGCAGTGCACGTTCCTATTGTGCGTGACTTACGAAGCAATGCTTTGTTATAGGTGATGGCTACCACTGAACACCAGGTGGGCCTTCTGCGTGTTTCAACAGCAAGTAATTTTTTTTTCCAGTTGTGCACTATTTCAGGCTCTTCTCTCTTGTCGTGTCACTAGTTTCTTTCGAAACAGTGTGGTGAAAGGATTTTAAGTGCGCCTCAAGAGGCTCCTTTCGAGCACTTGACACATGTTTGAGAGTACTGGCATTGTGCACATACATTTTTGAACAGAAAAACTCATTGGTGCACGTCCGGTTTCGAACCCACGACCTTAGGATTGGAAGGCGGGGCCGCTACCACTAGACCACCAGTGCTCTCTAGTAATTCAGGCTGACGATGACGACATTTGTATCATAAATAAATAATTATTTAGCTAAAAAGCACATAAACATGTACATACAATTTGATGCAGACGAATATAAGGGATTGAGAATTTACATGGCTTGTATTACGCAGACTAGCCATAGTTAGACAAGAAACTTTGTGCTAATAATCTTTTTACGATCCCAAGTGTGGGAGTTATTGAAGTTGATACAATGGACTCCATTCAATATCTTGATAGAGTGCTTCTTGCGCAATGCAAGGACCGAAAGGTATGTCCATTGCAAAATCCCATTCAGAGTTTGTATAGAAGCGGTTACAAATCAGGGAACTACTCCACACGAAAACCATAGGTTAATTTTTTTTATACCACTCGCTGATTGAACAATCAGATGGCCCACCTGATGTTAAGTAGTAACCATCACCTATAACAAAGCAATGCCTCGTAAGTCACGATAAGAACGTTCCCTACGATGCACTGTCCTGTGTCCATCAACTTGAGGCATACAGATGTTAAGCCTCATGTGCCTGTAATTACACCGGAACCACACTCTTCAAATCGAAACACATCAACGCTGTTTGGCGGCAGAAAAAGACGTGGTGGTAGTACTTCTCCGGGCGAGCCCTTCACAAAGAGCTCTACTACTCTCATATTAGCATTTTGAGTTAAGAGGCTGACACCCGTCAAACAACTTCTCGCTCGCACTTTTTAACATTTTTGGACATATAAAATTACTGAAGGTAGTTATGAAAAATCGCAAAAAACCGAGTTTCGGAGAATAGCATTACAAAAGTTCAGGAAAAATATAATTTTAAAATTAAACTTAAAATTTCGATTAAGTAAGAAATCTATTAAAAGCATATTTTTAAGCAGATGCCATTGTAACGTTCACTTTTAAGAAACATGCAAGATAAAAGTGAGTCAATGACGTACGAAGTGTTTCTCAATGTGATACTCAGTGGCCGAACGCCTGTTACTTCGTCTTGGCAATATCGTTCCAAAATTAACGTGGTTGGTCCCCTGGGGGTCTTTTACGTGAGCTTCTATCAACTAAATTTTATTTTCATACATCTAATCAGATGGCGGTCGTCTGAGTCTTAATATAAAAATTACGAAAATAAATAAGTATTTTAATAAAAAAAAAAATATTTTCTATCCTAATCTTAAAATACAATTATGTTCAAATACCTATACACCGTAACCAGCCCAATTTTATTTGAGATGTGACGTCATCTCACCCATTAGACCACACGTCTCGATCATTTCCTAGAAAGGCCCCCGGGCTTTTTTTGAACCTAGTTAGCCTTATTATTAGCTAATGAAGTTGTCAAGTTCATAGCACGAAGGTGCGTAGGATTAGCGATTAAATTTTCTATATCCTTAAAACAATGGATAAAAATGGACCGTATCACGACGGCATAAGAGTAATTAAATTTGACAAATTACATAAATTCTGAGAATTAAATCGCAATACGTAGCAGGTAAGCCAGGTAATAAAGGTTCTTCGAGGTTTCGGTCCCGAGGAACTGACATCACCTAGTTTATAGGACATTTCGAAGTGATCCTTCTGTTAGAACGGAATAAAGACCATTTTGGTTTGGCCCCTGTGAGTACTAAATGATCGGTTAGCGACAAAAGGGTGTTGATAACATTACTATTAGATAACAGTTGTAATAGGTATTTCTTTGTAAACAGTTTGCATTGTCGAAAATGGCTTTGTGGAAAATTACAAATATGGGAACGAGTACGTTTGATAGTAAGACCACAGAATATAAATAAGTAAAACTGGACTTCATAGTATTTATTTTGTGACTGTATTGATATTAGAGTATTTAGAGTAATTTACTAGAATCGCTGATAAGGAAAAATAAGGATTTTATGTGATTATTAATTTGCTTCTGGCCACGTGGTTCGACCGCATGGACAATCAATCGGACTAGGTGAACTTTTTTTTTCCAGTTTGTTCGATTAAGGGGCTGACAACTATCAAACAACTTCTCGCTCGCACAAAGCAGATGTACCTAGTTTTATTTTTAAATCATAACTTTTTACAGAATGAAGTTATTACAAAATGTAAAGAACATAATGCAAATTGCAAATCCGATATAGCCCAAGTTGAATTAGAAATAGAAATGGCATGCGATTTTTCGAAAATGAGTTTAGTGATTTTATAACTTTCAACATGTCGAAACGTGCGAGCGAGAGTCACATTAGCTCTTGTCTTTGCCTTAAACTGTTGTATTGATAAATAAATAGAAAGTGTATCAACTAAAAACTATGGCTTTTCTTTGTAATTGAAAAATAAACAGAAAGTTGAACTTATAGGAACAATTTTGTCCAGAAAGTTCAACTTTTACAAAAAAATAACAAAGTTGAAATAAATGGAATTTTTCGTCCACTTAGTTCAACTGGTTGAACTTAATAGTTGAACTTATTGGAATAGGTCAAATTAGCGCTGTCTCTGTTTGTCATTACGCATTGAATTTGGTAAGAGATGGCAATAGTTTTAGCATAGTTTATCGTTTGACAGATTTTTTTGTAGTAAGGCCGATAAAATCTCTGATCTTATCTACAAGTTTTCCTACTTAAAAGTTTGAATAAGTACGAAAACTAATTGGGTCAAAATTATATTTTAACTTAACAGAGTGCAATGTGAACTTTTAAAAAAAAATTACAATCAATCGTGTTGTGATTTTTCATAAAAAAGTGATTTTATATCTTTCAATATTGAAATGTGCGAGCGAGAAGTATGACTTTTTATATGATGATAATTGACCCACAGTTACCACCTCGCGGCGGCGATGGGATTGCAACCTTTCACGTATACCAACTACAGCAAAATGTGGGTATGTGCCACAATGTGATGTTTGGACGTACCTCTGACTACCCCCTTAGACATCCTCAATGAATGACAATCCCAATGTGTCCGCTGAGTGGGGCCTGGTGACTTGTAATACAGGTTCTTACGAACCTACATCAAGCACCAGTCTTTCACAATGCATAAGCATTAAATTTATCTTGTTGTCGACTAATCACGGTTTCGGCTCAGTATTGTGAAAGAAAATAAATACCTTTTTACTAATGAATCCGTAGTTCGTACTCGGTACTAAGAGATCAGAGGGAATATCCACCGTGACTGGGGACCAAAGTCGTGAAGCTGTGAGTTTTTCGGTTACCACCTCATCGCGCAGTGTAACTCACAATAGCAATACAAACCTTCGTCTATTATTTACGGAGTAGTCCCCAGATTTACTTTAAAAGTGAAGCGAACCATTGCACGGAACACACTGCTTTAAGCGCATCTCGTGCTGAACGTGAACCTTTAGAACTTAACAACAAAACAAACACAGTTTATGCAAATTTTATGAAAATATTTGCTAAGTGCGCTCAAGGTTTGACCGTCTAAAAAACGGTCGCCGTCAAAATGACTTACACTTTCATGTAAACGGTGCACACTAATGTCACTCAGTGGATTTGGGGATAGCAGCCAGTCATAGTATATTATATAAGGACTAGCGGCCCGTCCCGGCTTCGCACGAGTATAACAAAAACTTGAAAAATTCCAAAAAATAACATATACTCACCCACA
The DNA here is from genome assembly GCA_932294275.1 of Chloroclysta siterata. NCBI lineage: Eukaryota > Metazoa > Arthropoda > Insecta > Lepidoptera > Geometridae > Chloroclysta > Chloroclysta siterata. The sequence continues at coordinate 23,211,271 of OW028588.1, forward strand.
TACACCCTTCTTTTTGCGTCGGGTTACTGAAAATATTTGGTGAAATAGTTTTAATAATCGGTCCAGTAGTTTCGGAGCCTATTCAATGCAAACTAAAAAACTATCAAATCTTTCCTCTTTATAATATTAGTATAAATATCAAGAGAAAACCTGGCCAAGTGGGGTTACATCGACCCATCCCAGAGCAAAAACTGGAGAAAATAATCTATGGAGCAATTGCTCTCCTATCCTCTGTGCCTGACCACCTGTATACGTGAGGACCTGAACCAAGCAACAGGATGTGGTGTTGAGAAAGCCTCCTACTGGGCTCACGACGTATAAACTGAATCGAAAGGAGAAAAAGGATATAAACGGACGGATCAAACAAATATTATCATTTTTTTTATGTTATTATATCCATTACTATTGTGTAAACTCGTAGGCTTTAACATTATTAGCCATAATATGCGGAAGCATATTATTGCTAAAAACATCGAATGAATGGCAACGAGGGACTGATTGGATAGGACTGGAGGAGTCCAATCCTATCCAATCAGTCCTTTGTTGGACTAGACGCATCGATGTAGCACCGGCTTATAGTCCTTTATTACAAATCACCAGCCGTTATGTATAGTTTTAATATTATTCTGCTGTCATAAGACGTTTGCCGCTTCTAGAAAACGTGAGCCATACTAACCGAAGACTTACGAAAAGTAAGAAGTTTTATTCATTCTTCATTTTAAAAGCGACTAGTAAAAGTTTTGCAAAGTGAACACGCGTTTACCTGCTTCAGGTTTATTTGTAATGGTGGCACTTTACACAGCTATTCGATATACGCGTATTTGCGTATTTGTCTTAATCGTAAAAAATAGGCAAATATAGGTGAGTAGAGTACACACATCGTATTTGAAAAAAATACAACGATGGCCAACCGTGATTTTCATAAGCCCAAAAATTTGGTAACAACATTGTAAATCTACTTTTTGCGCTTACTGTAGGCACGCAGTCGTACAATGAAACCTTCTTCTTCTTCGTACAAAAAAGTCTGAGCCCGTTATAGTACGGATGGATCAAAATGCTTTCTAACGATAACTAATTATTGACTTCTAATAAAATCTAATCTACCGTTAATCATCAATTTGTTTAGACCTGATTTCACGATGCTCTGTTAGTTACTTAATTGTACAGATGAGCCATAATTTTAAAATTATTTTGTGTTCACGTCCACTTCAAAATTATATTTCATTCCATGTTTTTATTAGTTTGATAGTGACTACACAAATATCCTAAAAGTTTTTATCCGAGTGGAATTTGCATCCACGGCTCGTCCGGGCAAGTACTACCACCACGCCTTTTTCTGCCGCCAAGCAGCGTTGCTGTGTTTCGGTTAGAAGAGTGTGGTTGCCGGTGTAATTACAGGCGCATGAGGCTTAACATCTGTATGCCTCAAGTTGATGGACGCAGGGCAGTGCATCGTAGGGCACGTTCCCATCGTGCGTGACTTACGAGGCAATCCTTTGTTATAGGTGATGGTTACCAATTGTTGCCTGTTCTTCTATCTAGGCTTTGGTCGCGTTGAACTGGCACCTAGAGTCACCTAGCTTTAAGACGTTTCAAAGTGATCCTTGTGATTTTATTGAATACTAGCGGCCTGTCCCAGCTTCGCATGGGTGGTCATAAATTTTTTGAACATTTAAGGATAAACTTAGACCGTGGGTTTGAGCCTCGCGTCTACTTATTTCATACATTTGCACGTATTCTCCTTGAGTGAGTGAAATCGCACCGACCCGTGGACCCGTTAACATTTTTAATTTCGCCATATCTTTTGAATGGAATGTCCGATTTGAAAAATTTAAGAAGTTATCTATAGGTATTGAAACCGTCTTAATTATGAAATGATTTATTTTTTTAATTACGAAATAAAGACCCTTTTCTAGCGGCGGCATTTCAATTATTTTTTTATAATAAAAGAACACTTATTGTGACATAACTATAATAGTTAGACATATGCTGTCGCGACATTTTTTGTAGATGATGACGTGTTCTACAAAATCGTAGTACATTATTTTGTTCTATCATCAATAGTTTTCGCAGCGCACGCGATGTAAGGATTATTTTTTCCACCTTGGGTTACATTATTGAAGTTTTAGAAGGGATCTCTAATTTTTTACAATAATAAATATAGCCTATGTTACTCAGGGATAATGTAGCATTCTAAAAGTGAAAGAATTTTTGAAATCGGACCAGTAGTTTTTGAGCCTATTCGTTACATACAAAAATACAAAAATACAAAAATACAAACATACAAAAATACAAATCTTACCTCTTTATAATATTAGTGTAGACTAGTGTAGATGTAGAAATACCTTTTGACTTTGACTTTAACTTAACATCCATCTGCTTGTTCCATCAGCTAGTTGTATAAAAAAATGGTACTATCTAGGATACTAAACAAAAGCTCATTAAATAAGTTTAACCGTTATTACTGATTCACGCTAGTCAATCGTTCTAGGTAAATTAATGACCTTTTCCTTGTATGACGTGATTCAGATTAGGAGTACAGTCAATATCAAAAGTAGTGTCGCTTAACCGCTGCTACTAACTTAACACCAACTCACTGGTTTCCTCAAGATGTTTTCCTTCACCGTTTGAGAGCACAGGCATGGCGCACATAACTTTTTCTCTTTCAAATATTGTTCGTGGAAACGGAAAAGGTTCTATTACTGACGTAAGGTACTAAATCCAGGCTGTAGTCGCGTTTAACTCTCGTTGCAGGCTCGGTCATAAGTTATCAGAACGAGACAGCAATATTGCTCTCTCTCTCTCTCTCTCTCTCTCCCTCTCGCCCTTAGGAGAACGGACGATCTTTTTGTTTAAGCGTGTGTTAATATGATTTATGACCGAGTTTGCAGCGGGAGTTTTACGCGACTATAGGTTGAGCACTGACCGAGTTTGCAGCGAGAGTTTAATGAGACTATAGTCAATGTAAAAATAATATTCAATTTAAACACAAGGATTACTTTCAAACGTCTTAAAGGTAGGTAGTAGGTACATAGGCCAGTTCCACGCGACTAAGCCTAGAAGAACAGGCAAAAAACTGCACAATAAACCCCATTGCGGGACGTCCGTGCAGATCTCATTCCCCCACCACGAATTAGAATTAGCCAACAAAGTTACGGCTTAGTTCCTACCATTCTTTTTTAGTTCTAGTGAACGACACTATAGTGTTGCAGATAATTAATCAGAATTTAATTTATGCAAACTTTAATCGTTTTTAGTGTTGTACCGCCTTATATATTATTTTATAGTGATCAACTTCTGCTTTGGACTGTACTTATAGCATAGAAGTTATGTTTTGTTGGCTTTGTTTGTTCGCCAGTTCCTTCCAATAGCTTGCACCGCTTACTACTTGTATTAGCTTTTGTAAAAATCCTTCAATCTTCTTTCTCTAATTTATAGGAGGTGCAAAGAAGAATTAGTTAGAATCAGCAGTGAATTTAGTCAATAGAGGTTATATTCGAGTGAATGAGACATCTCGCCGAATGAAGTCCAAGTTGAAAATGAAATATTTGGCCACGGGCGGGCAGAAGGAATCTTATACGTTGCTCACTGCGAGACGGAGATATATGAAGAAACTTATGTACGTATACCTTAGATTATCTTCAGCCTGAAGACACTGCTGGACTGGGCATGTAATCCTCCATTGCATCGTTTACAATCAGCTCATGTCCATGGAAATGTGCAGAGACATGTCGAGACAGGCGCAGGGACTTGGGCAATGCGAGAATGGGACGTCAACACATTTCAGTCAACGCGAATTGCAGCGCGAATGGCTAAATGTAAACGCGCTAAAACATTTCCAAGAAGAACGATTTTGAGCCTCATCCACCAACTCGTGGGATCCCCATTGATCCATCGAATAGCAAGACGTCCCTTCTTTTGGTTCGGTCCTTTCTAAAACCTTTTATATCTGAGCGGTTGTCGGTTCTACCATTGTACTATTATTCTATTATTTTTCCTGTGCTACTACTAGCTTCATGGCCTATGGTGTTTACGGTGGGTGATGGAGGGGTCCTATTCTGTTTCCAGACCACGAAAAAGTACCCCAAGCAAGACCTAAGGAGCCATCCATAAATTACGTCACACAAATTTTATGATTGTTTGACCCCTCCCCCGTCCTTGTCACAGCTGGTCACATTTATGAGACCCTCCCCCTACCTAGTGTGATATCACAAATTTGCAATTTTATAAAAAAAATGTGATGCCACAATTTTTTTGTGCTGTAATACTTAGATATAAAATATTACAGTTTAAAAAAATGAGATGTCACAAAATTAGGGATCCCTCCCCACCCCTTGTCACACAATGTCACACTTCGTCGACCCCCTCCCACCCCCATAACGTGTGACGTAATTTATGGATGGCCCCTAATTACTTACTTAAGGCGAAGAGAAGAGCTAATGTGACTCTCGCTCGCACGTTTCGACATGTTGAAAGATATAAAATCACTAAACTCATTTTCGAAAAATCGCAATCAACCATCTTGCAATCGCATTGCACACAGTTTAGTAAAAAAATCATTTTGATCGATACATGTTTTCCTACTCAAAAGTTTGCTTTACTAGTTTTCGTACATAAGCAAACTTTTAAGTAGGAAAACTTGTATCGATCAAAATGAAATGTTAACTAAACTGTGTGCAATGTGATTGCACACAAAATGGTTGATTGCATGCCAAATTCTTATTAGCATAAATTCTAGTTTTATGCAATAGAAAAATACTTATGTTTTTGTATGAAAATTTATGATGATAAGGTTGAAATTCGCTTTGAATTTATCATAACGTCATCACGTATTACGTCGTGGCACCTGCACTCTATCTGTTATTTGATATAGGAGATCTATTCTCGATAGAGGGTTTTCTCTATATGTGGAACAAGCCCTGTCTTAGAAGGATCTTATATTTATGGTTTTATTTTTAGACTTTTCTATTGAAGCTGCCTTGATAATACTAAATATAGCTTCCTACCAAATTACTACCAATATACTTTTATAATACTTATAAAAAAAAATGGAAATATTTATATTTAAAATAAAAAAACTGAAACTGAAACAGCTTCACGACTTTAATCCCCAGGCACGGTAGATATCCCCTCAGATTTCTCTGATCTGATTGGTCTGATGAGACCAAACGAACTAGAGATAGATAAAAAAAAATATGTAAGCAAAGAACATTATCTACAACGTATTTACAATATTAATATTTAATAAAATAGGCCTCTGCAGTAGGTACACCGATTATTACATCCTCAGATGACTAATTAGTATTTATTATAAATTCTTAGAATTTAATACAAAACAGAGAATTGATTGAATAACAATAAACATGTAATTTGTATCGTGCGTGCGCCTACTATTGACACCCTTATTAAGGTTTCCCCTACCAAAGTAATTCTAATAATTGCCTTAAGCCTGGACTCCACCGCGAGCGGAGCAGGGCCATTAAGGACTTCGTTTAACTCGCAATAATAAACTCCATACTTGTATTTCCACCTACAAATAGTCGAGCGGAAAGGACTAAGCGAGCAGAAAGTGTTGAAATGATTTCGCTAAGCTCTTTTTCCTTTTGCAGTGGAAATCAAAAGATAAAACTCTTTGTTGGTAGAAATGTAAACCTATTTCATTGAAAAGGAGTCCGTTCCGCTAACCATTTCTCGCTCATTACCCTTTCGCGGTGGAGACCGGACTTTACTGTGACTTACTCTTAGTGAATTAGTTAAAATACTGGCAATATACATACATTAAATTCATATAGTCGCAAACTCTTAGAACAAAATAGGTAATTGAATAGTAATCTGATGACAAAGAGGTAGCTACTCAGCATTTATTATTTTTCTTCTTACTCGAACAATCTGGACATTTTTCAATTTCCAACGGATTTAAAAATGAAGATTTGGTGAGTGGTGTTATGGGTAAGTATAATAAGTCGACTTCTAGCGATGGCTTTGGTCGATTTCATCAGTCTGACCATCTCTTCTTCGGGAAGTCCTGCCTTGTACACACAGATACATCAGGCTATAGACTCTTATGTCCTAGTAGTAAGAGTCATTTTTCTTTGGCCTTGCTCTACCAGGCTATTGATACCTTGCGAACCACGTGCAATAACTAGCAGTTAGTGTTGCTGAGTAGTCATTTATATGGAAGACAGTCTATCTCCGGTCTTATCAGTTTAGCAATAGGTAATTAGTTACGAATATGTATAAGCACGTTCCTGTTATTACTGGAAAGTACGTGATGTGTATGGTTTATTCTCGCCATGGAGCTGTATTATTAATCCGAATATTATAGAGAAGTAGCTCTTTGTGAAGGGCTCGTCCGGGGAAGTACTACCACGCCTTTTTCTGCCGCCAAGCAGCGTTGCTGTGTTTCGGTTTGAAGAGTGTGGCTGCCTAGAAGAACAGGCAACAAACTTACGGCTTGGTTCCTATCGTTCTTTTGTATGATCCTTTTACAAAGTAATATAATACAATATTGAAGTTTAGTGAGCGTTCCTATCTTGCGTGATTTACGAGGCAATTCTTTGTTAAGGGTGATGGTTACCACTTAACATCAGATGGGCCATCTGCTTGTTCCGTCAGCTAGTTGTATAAAAAAAAGGACGCACTGCAAAATGTGTTAACTTGAGTTATTGGTTGGATGTTTATTGCTCAAATTCGCCGTAATGGCTGCACCGTTTAAGATGAAACTTGGAATAATTACAGTGCATGTCCTAGGTGATATAATCTGGGTACCGCGAGAGATAACAAGTGTTCGACATTATTTTTCTTCCACTGTCCATAATTAATTGTACTATGAATTTATGGGTATCGACTTTGAAAACAATGGTTGGTACTACCTAGTTTTCAATTCAAAACAGCTGCCTGTTGCCTTTAATAATAGATTATCCCCAATTGATTACACCTCTGGTAAACCATAGCAGTTGTACAGTCAGTGGCAAAAGTATAAAATTCGAGGTTAGTTTATAAAGCGCGAAAAAACATTACAAAATATAGAAAACTAGCGGCCTGTCCCAGCTTCGCATGGGTGGTCATACATTTTTTGAACATTTTAGGATAAACTTAGACCGTGGGTTCGAGCCTCGCGTCTACTTAATTTCATACATTTGCACGCCCTTCTCCCTGAGTGAGGGAAATCGCACCCAGTGCGTGATCCGTGGACCCGATAGTATTTTAAATTTCGTCATATCTTTTGAATGGAATGTCCGATTTGAAAAATTTAAGAAGTAATCTATAGGTATTGAAACCGTTTTATTTATTTGGATAAGGATTAATACCAAGGTACAAATTTTTGTACCTTGGTATTAATCGGACCAATAGTTTTTGAGCCTATTCGTTACATACAAAACAACAAAAATACTAATCTTTCCTCTTTATAATATTAGTGTAGATTATAAACATACAAACAAAATAATCAAAAATGAACAATGTAATATTAATACCGGATAGTGGGTACAGTTAATAGCTGGAGGCAAACATTCATCATAATCATCATCTTCCTGCCCTTATACCACGCTAGGTGGGCACAATAGGTTTTCTTCTTCCACTCTCCTCTATCACTTGTCATCTCGGTGCTCACTCCTTTCTTACTCATGTCATCTTTGTCTTTGTCTAAAAATTCGCGGGTATGTGTACATACAACATCTAAACATTGTGCTCAAATTTTAATTTAATTATTTAAATTACTTACAAGTCATATCAGTGCAATCAGTTGTTGTGTTGTCACTAAACAACAATTTCAGGTGTGAATTCACTAATCGCCGGCACTGAGGGAGCACTGGGTATGTTATAAACATAGTAACATACCAGCCACAAGCACTACCACATAACCTATCTAAAATCAGGTTCACTAATTCTCACTTTCAAGTATGTCTACTGACAACATAGCCAAAAAGCTCTTTTCATCGGACCCCCTGGCAGCAATCCTAGAGCTGGATAACAAGCTAAATAGCTGCATGGCATCCTTCGAGTCCCGGTTAACAACAGCGCCATCCCCTGCTTCAGTGGAGCAGTTGACCGCCGATGTAAAGCAGTTTAAAGTCTGCATGAAACTTGCCATTGACCTTCTCCGATCGCAAATGACTCAGGTGGCATCTCTGGTTGATGAGGCAGAAAATAGGAGCCGTCGAAAGTTCCTCCTGTTCCGTGGAATTGATGAAGTGGACGGAGAGGATCTGAACGAGATCATTACTGGAGTTGTGAGTAAAACACTTAAGATAAGTGGCTTTACTCCCAACTGCATACACTTCAGCTATCGTCTAGGCAGGCGAAGTACACAGGGCGGGAGTAGGCCCATACTTGTAAAGCTGAAAAGTTTGGAAGTCCGAACTAACATCTGGCGCAGCAAGAGAGAGCTCAAGGGGTCCGGTACATCGGTAGCAGAATATCTAACGGCTACCAGGAGGAGCATCTTCAATGAGGGCCGAAGAGTCTACGGCATGAACAAATGCTGGTCGCAAGATGGTAGTGTCTACTTAGTGACATCGGATGGAATCAAACATCGAATAGTTTCTCAAACGCATCTCGAGGAAATCATTCGGAAGTTCCCAGCACCATCGTCCAGGGAGAGCTTGGCTACGGTCCCGGTTCCAGCGCAGGCAGCGCCGGCGGCGGCGTCGACGTCTACGGCGGTGGCGCGCTCTTCCAGAACCGGCCGTTTTGTAAGACAGAAATAGTAATGCAACAAGCATACATATAGATTTAAGTTTATATAACCTTTCTAGTGGGTAGGTCAAGCACATTAACTTTTTGGCCGATGCCGGTAGTAAAGCGCATTTTCTCTTTTTGTTGATTGATTGAACTGAATTTGTACGATTTGTTTTGTATTTGTTTTGTTTACATCATTTTATTTTGACGTTGACGTTTCAATTCTCAATCTCAGTTACCATAGATTAAAAATCAATCAAGTAATATTCACCTCTAGCGCAGGTAGGGTCTCAGGTGTCTGGCCTTCACTTTACTGTATTATCTTTTTTTTGTGTTTTTTGCTTTGTATTATTATTATATCCCCACGATTGTTGTAACTTGCCCTTGCTTAGATGCCTACTTTACTATACTTGGGCTTTTGTAATCCTGATGAAAGTACCTCTGCCACTAACAAAATAAAAGTACACTATGTTTTCTTATTTAACCTGATTAAAGTGGCATTCTATTCTTTTTAACTGGCAGTGTTTGTGGCTGCAAACAAACAAATTTGGTGCGCATAAGCTACCTAATTTTTATTCTTATTTTTATTGTATTATTTTTATATTATTTTATTGTATTATTTTTATTGTATTTTATCGTATTATTTTAATTATTTTATAAGTATATTATATTAATTATATTAATAGGTATCTACCTGGCGTAATTGTATAGGTATAATGGAAGATTCAATTACCTCAGATCTGTTTGTCTAAATTGAGAGGTATCTTGGAAGATTAGTGTTTTGTTTTTTTTTCTCTTTATTTATTTATTATATTTTTACTCATTCCAGATAACAAACATTTTCTTATTAATATTTCAAACGGTAAGTATCTAAGTATTTAATTTATGCATTTGTGAGTATGTAGTACCTAAAGTATATTATTATATCTTATTATGTACCAATTTTAATATTCGTTATTCATATTATTTTCAAGTATTTGTTATACCAATATATAATATATGTATTTTTCTGTATTTGTAAAAAATAGCTTCATAACATCCATGTTTGTGCACTACCCTTTCGGTTTATCAAAACTACACAAAGGTTAACTGGAAGAGAATGCTCTCTAGCATTAAGTTCGCCTATGTACGATACATTTTGTTTTGTGCAATAAAGAATTTTCTATCTATCTATCTATCTTTCACACAGTCCATCCATCTTTTCTTTGGCCTACCTCTCTTTTTAAAACGATCCACATCCATGTCTAACACTCTTCTCGTAATATGACTTTCTACCCCCCGGGGTCATGACATTCAATCAAAAATATATTTTTATAAAAAAATATTGTTGATCGGACATGTTTTTTTCATGTTTATAATGTAACGCTATTAAATATTGTGCTACTAAACTCGAAGACTGAAAAAAAATATTGTCCATCGACTTTTGTTGCTTACTGTACCCACTACTTTTTATGCGATATGTTGTTCCTAGACCATGATTACACCTTTCTAAACTCTTGTTATTTTATTCGCGCCCCAGTATTAGAGAACAAATTATTTTTTTCTATGCTTTGAATGGATAATGTGCAATGGATAATGTGATCCGTTATTGGGCATAATTATGACTATTAATGCGAGCATTCAATTTGAATTTCGAATGCGGCACGCGACAGCGGAAATCATAGGTTCTATTGGAACAGTCAAATCATATTTGAATTAGAGAGTTATGTACTTAAATGTATATTCTGTGGTAAAAGCTGAGTGTACTACTCTCCTTTTGGGTGTATATCGTACGTACCGTAGGTACGTGTACATTTTGAGAATAGGTTAAATCTGATCGTTTAATCCTAAAACGCAATACAGTCAAAGTCAAAGGGCATTTATTCAATAAAATCACAAGGATCACTTTGAAACGTCATAAAGCTAGGTGACTCTAGGTGCCAGTTCCACGCGACCAAAGCCTAGAAGAACAGGCAACAAACTTACGGCTTGGTTCCTACCGTCTGTCTGTTAAAAAAAGTCTTATATTTGATATGGTTGCAAAATTGATTTAGCGATTAAACAAAGGTGGTAGGAAAAAGGTAGATCGTACCTGAATAAGTTATTCTCGGTACCTATATAAAAAACAGTAGCTTCTTAGTAAAAATAATGTTTTATTTGATAATAATGTTTTTCGATTTTATTATACTTATTTAATAATTATTGGTTTATTATTAAAAACTACGTAGGTACTTCTGTAAAAAATATGTTACATTAGTTATTGTACGTGAAAGTTCCGTATACTTACACTTTACAGTTACATTGTGCGGCATGCAAGTCTGTCTCTACTGAATCAAGCAGTTTCTGTGTTTCGGTTTGAAGAGTGTGGTCGCCGGTGTAATAACAGGCACATGAGGCTTAACATCTGCATGCCTCAAGTTGATGGACGCAGGGCGGTGCATCGTAAGGCACGTTCCTATCGTGCGTGACTTACGAGGCAATACTTTGTTATAGATGATGGTTACCACTTAACATCAGGTGGGCCATCTGCTTGTTCCATCAGCTGGTTGTATAAAAAAAACTCTATTTTCGTTACCGAAACTTGCCCCGCAGTGTAACTCAAAATTATATTTCAAAGTTTTTTTTGTACTTTTTCATGGTAGACCCAATTTTCTCCTAAGATAGCATAAATTGTAAACCCTACAACACTGTCTAGACACGTCGTGCTTCTCCACAGACGCTTAAGATTAAGTTGAAATATCAAGTCCAAGTTTACGAGGTTTACGAGTTGCCTGCTAACAATAAACATTGCCTGTGTCTGCTTTCATCGTTCAAGATTTATTATGTCTCTGTGCAGGGATGTATTTAAGTATCTACGCTTTTTAGGGGTGTAACATTCTTGGCGTAGCCCAGGGATGTATTTGGTTCCCTTTTTACTACTTAGCGTCAAATTAAGAATAGTAGAGCTTGCCCAATGCAGCCGCCAATCAGCATTGTATTTTGGTTTGAAAGGTGGATGCCGGTGAAATTAAAGTAAAAAAAAAAAGTAGAACTCTTTGTGAAGAAGAGTAGTAGAGGAGTAGTAGAGCTCTTTGTGAAGGGCTCGTCCGGGGAAGTACTATCACTATGCATATTTCTGCCACCAAGCAGAGTTGCTTTGGTTTGGTTTGAAGGGCGTGGGCGTCGGTGAAATTACACATCTCTATGCCTCAAGTTGAAGGACGCGTGGCAGCGCTTCGTAGGGCACGTTTATATTGTGCCTGACTTGCGGGGCACTGCTTAGTGATGGTTAAACCTAATGTGCCTGTAATTACACCGGTCACAATCTATAAACCGAAACACAGCATCGCTGCTTGGCGGCAGAAAACAGAGTGGTGGTAGTACTTCCCCGGACGAGTCACACCCAAAGAGCTCTACTACTCTTAGTCCTTGTTCTATGTTATATTATTACTTATAAGTTATTTATAACCCACAACCATAATGTTTCATAAAGCCCCCGTAGAAGCTTTAGAATGCCCAGATTCTTCTATGGAATGCCCTATTCCTGAATATGTTCCTGTCTTGAAGACGATATCTCATTTCAAGCGCTGTTCGAGTTTTATAAACAGCTTTTTTGTCTTTGACAGAATCGTAATTGTGTAACAAAATATTTCATTTTCCCGCAGTAAGTATATTAAAATGTTCTGTAACTTTTAAGCCGCATCAATATATTATGTTTCTTTCAAGTAAAATACACTATTACTATGAAATTTGTATATCTGGGTCATAATTGAGTCGTCTACTCAATTATGTAGGTCTAACTTTGACAAAGAGGTCCGCTGACGAATCCAACTCGGATGGGCTGCGTTCGGGGAATCCAATAACACTTTTAGACTATACGTAAGAGTAGTAGAGCTCTTTGTGAAGGGCCCGTCCGGGGAAGTACTACCACCACGCCTTTATCTGCCGCCAAGCAGCGTTGCTGTGTTTCGGTTTGAAGAGTGTGGTTGCCGGTGTAATTACAGGCACACGAGGCTTAACATCTGTATGCCTCGAGTTGATGGACGCAGGGCAGTGCATCGTAGGGCACGTTCCTATCGTGCGTGACTTACGAGGTAATGCTTTGTTATAGGTGATGGTTACCACTTAACATCAGGTGGGCCATCTGCTTGTTCCATCAGCTTCTGCTTGTTTTATTTAAAAAAACGTACTTATCGTGAATTTTGATAAAAAATCAAAATCTCGCTGTCACAGTTCAAAATCACAGAGACTGTTATTTATTATTAGGTATACCTATTGGAGCACCGGTGGTCTAGCGGGAGTGGCCCTGCCTTCCGATCGTAAGTTCGCAGGTTCGAATCCGGTCGTGCACCAATGGATTTTTCCTATCGAAAAATGTAAATGCGCAATGCCAGTGCTCTTAAACGGTGAAGGAAAACATCGTGAGGAAACCAGACAGTATTCTAACAGCGGCGATGGGCTTGAAACCTGTCACGTATGGAATACCAACTACTGAAAAATGTGGGATGTGCCAAATGTGATGTTTGGACGTACCTCTGACTACCCCCCTTAGACATCCTCAAAAGAATCTAGAGTTAGTACTTGGTACTTAAGAAATCTGAGGGGATATCTACCGTACCTGGGGATTAAAGTCGTGAAGCTGTTTCAGTTTCAGTATATTACTACATTATACCTTCAAGTGACATCCCTAACAAAGTTCAAGAAGCTCAAACGACCTGACCTGGAACCGTACCTTCCGTGTTCTGATATCAAACTTTACTAAGTTAGTCAGTTACACGTACGACACACCTCGCCTAGTTCGTAACTTGATGAATAAGTAATGAATAGACTTAGCTGCGACTTGATGTGTTCGTGTTTCCCTCCAATAAGAGCAACGGTTTATAACAAGCGGCTACGGTAAATATCTGAGGACACATAGGAAGATACCTTATTCCTTACCAATGCACCTGTTTACCTGTTAGGTAAATATCTGAGGACATATAGGAAGATACCTAATTACTTACCAATGCAATTTCAAAGACATTGCAAAGTGAACCTTGTGTCTACTAAATAAAGACGGATTTGATTTGAGGGCAGTCGTGCTCGCATTGATGCGTGCTGATTTGAAGGGAGTGGTTACTGGTGAATGACAGCCGCAGACTTATCACCTTTACGTCTCAGAGTGGATAGCACATAGGCACGCCCTTGATGCTCAACCTCAGGTGGACTCTGCCTCTCTTATTTGTGCTCATAAAAACATTCTAGAAGTCTAAATTGAATAAAAAAACTTTAAATGAATAACTTGCGAATGTTTATAAATATATGTACCTTCTAAATACTCGTGCCTTAATATCTGTTGAAAACGATGTACCTAAGTGTTACTACGGAACCTATTTGCATTTGTTGGCTTGGCTCTCACCTTTGACCCTGAACTTGTACTTTACAGCTATGCCATGGAATAAATAATAAGAAGTACCTACTTGGATTACTCGTAAAATGTATACTTTAAAGAATCCAGAATGCAAAATACGGCTTAGAATCCCAAAGCAAAAAAACAGTTCCAAATTTGAATTTGTTCGAAGTTTGGTCACTACGACAAAGAACCTCCAAAAGGACAACTTATATTATAAATTATTATCTTTTTGTTTTTAATTTTATCATTGTATTTTGTGTCGTAAAATAAATATTTTCTGTTTCTATTTCTATTCTAAATTATTATAAAATTTAATGAAGAATATTCTAGATTAATTCACCGCAGTAGGTATGTAAACGTAATACTTTCTTCTATGACACAGCTACCTAGTTATTATTTATGTAAACCAACAACATTTATCACAGGAATAAATTCTCGTAAAGAATATAGTCTTGTCTTCTTTGTAATTTATGAGTTTTATAAGTAGGTAGTTATGAGTTTTATTTAATTTTCTATTTTGCGGTAAAAATATAGTAGGTAATTTCCGGCTATATTATTTGCATTTGAATTAGGCAGCAATTTTGCTAAAATAATAGGTAACAGCAGTTGTTGGATATTGTCATCTGTCTGCAAACTTGACGCAGTGCAGATGTTTCCAAAATTATTGCAAAAAGTTTTTTGTGGCGGCGCGGCGTGTTTGTGCATCTGTGATGTTTTAATTTTAACCTCTGTCAAATAACATAATAAGCGTCTTACTCTGTGACGTCCTCCAATTTTCGTGTGAGTACATCTCTGTTCCAAATTCGAAATTCAATGTACTTATAGTAGAAAAAACAAAAGTCTAGACTACCATCTACCATAGACAACTAATTAAGCAGCTAATCTTTTTTGGTGTAGACTTAAAAAAAAAAATTACTTATATTGAATTATCTGTAATATTTCTTTAAAGGTAACAAAAGGTGAAATCATGAAATATTAACAAATTTGGAAGTAAAAAAACCATAACCAGCCTCTTGGGAGTCTGTTAAAAATTCTCCACTTTAGAAGCCAACTTCGACGGATGAAGAATTTAGTTTTAGTTCCAGAAGTTGAGCGATAGTTTCAATCAAAAGTTTCGAAGCACAATCATTAATTTAAAACGTAGTTTCAGAGTTTAAATTTTAATAAAAAAGAACTGCATATTATTTAATAGATTTATAGACGCAAAATATATCATCCGAAGTCCTTACATTTGTAAAGCATTTGTAGGTACACATGGCACACAAATGTTTCAATTATGTAGTCTTCTTAGGTCAAAAGTGTCATAGACTAAAATAAAATTTGCATCATTTTTGAGTCATCAAGGTTAGCGAAAATCACATGATATCATCTATTATTGCCTAGAGAAGCTTTCAAATTCAAACCAAAAACTAAGAAAAAACCGATATAAACGAGATAAAACGAGACTGAACAATCGGGATGGCTCACCTGATATTGAGCTGTTACTCAGCTCAGCAAATTTTATAATAATCTTTAAAGTATCGGAATAAAACAGAAATACCTACTACACGAATTTTATAGGCCAGAAAATAGTTCCTAACTCACCGTTTTTGCAAGATTCTCTTTGTAAAAGTGTACCTAGTTGTTATTGAAGTATGACTTGCCGTATTTTATAAACTAAAGTGATGATCACTTTAGGTGTGATTGCGATCAAACGTTTGCCTATACTTAAATATTAAAAAAAAAAACTCTTGAAACCGAACCCACGCACAAACCTCACTATGATGACAGACGACGCACTTGGGACGCACTCTACAAAGGGCTTTTAAAAACTGTCTGGCAACGTGTGAATCGTTCTCAAGTGCAGTTTGCTGTATAGGGGAAAGAAAACACTATCCGGTCTGGCTTTATGAAAAACATGATATGAATTCTTACTTAAGAGTTTGACAACCAGGTCTTAATAATCGCAATCACCCAAGTTTTAGAGAATAGCATTACAAAGGCTCAGTAAAAATTTAATTATAATCCAAACATGTTTTCCTACCAAAAAGTTTGTTTTAATTAGTTTATGTACTTCCTTACTAGAATAGAATGCGGACAGACAGCGGAATTCCTTACTGTTTTTCCTACACCTACAATATCTAAATTATAGAAATTTTGATGTTTTCAAGAGAAGAATGAATAGGTAGGTATTTTCTAAGTAGGTAAGTGTCCTGTGGTTTACAAATGTATAAATAAGTATTTTTTTAATGTATCTATGAGTAACCTGGGTGTAGATACCTACCTGGTTTCTTCCGTAACACATGATTTAGCATAGCATAGCTATCTAAAAATCATGTTATGCATCGAAGGCACGTTCCAAGTGATATATCAATAAAAGGACATCAGTGTCAAGTGTCTGTCATGTGCAAGCGCATGTGACTGTCATCGATCTTGTTATATGATCTTGGGAGACCAAGCGTTATGGGAACAATAACGTCGGATAATAAAGTAGGTACCTGAGGATTAACATAATATCTATAGTGATGAACATTCTCGAGATTTTAACCTTTTATAGAAAAAAACTAGAATAAAAATAAAAATAGAATTATTTTTTTTAGGTGATATTTATTTATAGAGGTATATAAGTATATTTATTTATTAAAAATTGAATTAGGTAGTTTTGTAGTTTTTAGGAGCACAAGATATACATAAATACCTATCGGTCAGATCGGATCAGAAGGTAAAGTAAAAATAGGATCTTACATCCGTGGAAACTATTTTGTCCAATTTGAAATGTGCGAAAACGTCATGCATTAAGTTGGTTTAGTAATAAAAAAAACACAGCCATCTGTTACACCTAGGTTCAGTGTCTTGAAGGGTATTTTGTCTCCTATTCTTTCAAAGATTCCACCTAAAAAGAATAAAAGAAAGTACAAAAGATTCGTGGATCAAACAAAGTTACACACAAGCAGAATACAATACTATTCTGGAGCCAGAATTTATGAAATATTATATCTAAAATCAAGAAAAATGGCAATAAAAAGTATTAGTGTCGTAAAAATGGCTGGTTTGAAAGGCAATATTCCTCCAGAGACACGAATCTGTCACCTCTAAGGAAAATGTAATATCATATTGTCTGAATCGTAAGACCAACATTTGATATTCGCTTTCCCACGCATCGTGATAAATTTAATCCCACATCATATCTTTTTCATTTTTACACATCCCTTAAACTGTCAAGAATGTATTAAAAAGAAAAAATCTTGGTGATTGGTGTAGGGTAGGCGATCCCAGTTGCCGCGTTGTTGCTCTGAGTGTAGGCTCTTTTTTATTATTCTGGCGCTGGATACTTGTTATTTTGCCAAGTCCTAGGTTAGGTTCAAATTTTATTTATTCGAGTTCGATTTTCGAACAAAGTTCGGGAGCAAACATTACTAATTGGCCAATGTTATAGGGTTTGCTTGTTTTGAAACATTATTTTGATTGCTTTGTTCAAAATGATTTTAGTTTCACGAAAATTAATATTGTTTTAGCCAAGAATTTTCTATTTTTGTTCAGCAACGTAAAACATTTGGCTCAGAAAATATTTTTTAATGAACGAGAGCCAAGATGGAATTTAAATTCAGATATCCGTTTCCTACGCTTTTTAAATTATTGTTACTTTTATTCGTAAATATACATAAGTAATTTACTCAAAAGTAGGTAGGTTATAACAATTTCAGTTTTACAATGCAAGTTTTCTTTGCATTTAGCTTAATAATAGCAACTATGGTTTACAAATATAGGTACAAGCTGTTCCAATAATTGGTTTTAAAACTTCTGGAGGCTACAGTACCCAAAAGTTTTTTTTTTTGTGTTCACAGTGTTGGTTCCTTAGAAAAAGTTATTTATATTGATGGGTACTTTAGCCCCTGAAGTTTTAAAACCTATTATTGGATCACCTTGTATATGCCTCACGTAGTTCAAAACGTATACATATCAAAAGTGTAAGTACTTGTTATTGAAATATTTGAACTTTATAAACCAGAAATGTTGATCTACTTTGTCGCTGACAGTACCTACAAGCAATTTAGTTTGAAAGAAACATTAAAGTTCATTGTATTTTTTTTGTTGATTAGCGTTCTTAAAGCTAGGAGTTCATAGTAGTGTATTACTTATCATATCAGTCATCTTTCCCATTCATACAAATAAACAAACAATGGGCGACCAAGACCGTGAAATGCCTTATCCGTTTATAAATCAAGTTAATTGAAGCATGTGGCCCCGGGACGTGTGAATTGGTCTCTTTTTTATCAAAATTAAAAAAAATCTCCGGGTTATTTTATTATCATTCGGAAGTCGTTATTTATTTCTCACCAGCCTTTGCCTTCGCTTAGCTGGTGTGATATCCTACTAATGTATGGATGGTTCTGGCTCTATGCCTTATCACAAAACTGAACGGGATAAAACTTAGAACCCATATAGTTCGTAACTTGGATAATCATGTAGGTAATCACTCTTTTTATCCCAAAGAATGGCCTCGTAATTACCTAGTAAGGGATAGATAACTTTAACGACTTTGATATTAATAAATTAGCAATACGCGACTCATACGCAGGCGAAGTCGCGGGCGACAGCTAGTCTGAATATAAAGTACCTAGCCTACCTTTATTCTATTCCGGGCCGTGAACTATACCTATTGACTCTCGCTCGCACGTTTCGACATGTTGAAAGATATAAAATCACTTAACACATTTTCGAAAAATCGAATCAACCATTTTGTGTGCAATCACATTGCACACAGTTTAGTAAAAAAAATATTTATAATTTTTCATCATTCATTTATTTATCATCGATACAGGTTTTCCTGCTCAAAAGTTTACTTTTCTGGTTTTCGTACATAAGCAAACTGTTAAGTAGGAAAACTTGTATCGATTGACGTGCGAGCGAGAGTCACATTAGCTATTGTCTTCGCCTTAAAACTAGGTGAACCTAGGTGCCAGTTCCACGCGACCAAAGCCTAAAAGAACAAAGTTGGTCCAGCTCAATGAAGTATCGGCTTTAATACTTTCTTAATTACATTAAAACTTTCGCATTGAAATACCTATAAAGTACTCTAGGAAAACAGAAGAAGGAACAAACTTTAGAAATCATAAATTTGGAATGGCTTGTAAGTACATTGCAAAAGTTTATTTTAATTTACTTTAAACTTTATCCAAGTCTGAGTTTATTGATAAACCTAGTTTCTTAGGAATTTTATAGCACTCGATTCGACTCAACGAACGGTCGAGATTCGTTTAAAATTCGAATGAGTATTGATTTCTTCGGTTATTTTCGTCACCTTCGTAATATAAATTGCTCCAGATTTTGACGTGGATTTATTTTTAACTCTATCCTTTTTTTATTGGTTCTTTAAATCTTCGAATAGGTATGTAATCGCATGCAGATTTTAAATTTGTTTCGAGTTTGCCTTCGAAAATCAAGCTATTATATTTATTACTAGCGACACGCCCCGGCTTCGCACGGTTATTGTGGGTTATCCCTAACAGATTATGATTGTATTATGCATATAAACCTTCCTCTTGAATCACTCTTTCTATAAAAAAAACCGCATCTAAATCCGTTGCGTAGTTTTAAAGATTTAAGTATACATAGAAGGATATAGGGACAGAGATAGCGACTTTGTTTTATACTATGAAGTGATGATCATCAGCCAGTGTAGTAGTCCACTGTTGAACATAAGTCACCCTCATACATTTAATTACATGAACAATCCTCCTCCATCCACCGACTTCCCGCGATATTTGCAATGTCGTCCGTCCATCCGCGTCTTATAAATTAAATTTCATTCTCAAAAACTCGAAGCTTTGAAAGCTTTCGAAAACCTGTTGGTATCAAGTCATTGTCTTAAAACGACTAATAGTTTAGAATTGAATATGAAGCTAGATTGTAAGTTAAATTAAGCTGCATGGCACGTGTGCTTGTTCATTGCTTTTATAACCCGCATCGTCAATTATAATCCTATTTGACTGCCCATTGTCTGAGTTTACTGCCGTTTGATACTCCTACCTAAGCTATTTTTAATAGACTTTACTGTTTCGATATTGTGAGACTTTCATTCGTGTTTAGCCAAGTCGGTGTACCTATAGCCTTAATTAAAATTAGTTGTCCCTATCTGTCAGTACTCATTGTTAAGAGATGGCAATAGCCTTTAGATTGTTTTTTATAGAGATAAGCCATTACACACAGACGAGCCCTTGATTACACCTATTCACTGTCATTCAAAATAGCTTTCTTTGCGGTATGAAATAAAAAACCATTGTCGGCAGACTACCCCCAAATTTGCATAGGGTTATGTTTAAAAAGGAGTATTTATACGCAAAGCATAACATTCAATTGTGTATGCAAAATAAACATGTGTTCTTTTTTGCCAGAATCGAATCTGAAATAGTGTTTTATTAGATCACGAATGGCGCATGGCATTGCGAACAGTAGAAAGTAATAAAATATTCAGGATCAGGGTGTGAAAGTTTCCTTTTTTATTATTATTAGAATTAGGTTTTTATTCTGTGGCTTTGACGTCTGAAAGTTTTTATCACGGATGGGCATTTATAAGGATTTGCGTGGTGTGTTTGGAACCTACAATCTTAAATCAGGCGT
The DNA here is from genome assembly GCA_932294275.1 of Chloroclysta siterata. Taxonomy (NCBI): domain Eukaryota; kingdom Metazoa; phylum Arthropoda; class Insecta; order Lepidoptera; family Geometridae; genus Chloroclysta; species Chloroclysta siterata. The sequence continues at coordinate 23,231,900 of OW028588.1, forward strand.
ATTTTCGCAAAACCGAAATGGAATACTGGAAATATTTGTAAGGTGAGATTAGAGGTTGTAAGTGATACTGGTAATTCTACAAAAAAAAATGATTTAATATGATTTCTTTTTTTTTTATCCGTTAATACATTCTCAAAGAGTCTTGGAAGGGTATCTGTTTGGTGCCGAAAAACCAATCAGATATCTAATTAAATTTTCTAATAATATCAATTTTACAACTCAACAAATTAAAAGACAACAAACATCCAGAACATCTGCCAATCAATTTAACTTCGCTAACAATGGGGGCCTTCATCACAGAAATTAGGCAAAGCCGAAAAACAAACATTGCTTGATTGAGTTGCCGAATACCGGTTACGGCTATCATGGTTGCCCGAAGGGTTCGAATTGCAATGTCCAAGGGTTGTCCCACACAGGAGTCGGCAATCCGTTTGTCCAAAAAACCGGTGATTTTGAGTTAGCCGAACGTCAGATGGTCCGAAAAAAAAACGTTGATTTGGATTTCTACATTATTTCTTTAACACAAGTTTTGATTCACTGTACCTAGAGGTCTTTGAAATCATACAAACAATTTTTTAAATTTGGAAAGAGTACTTCACAAACCCACATTAATACCTATTTATAAAAGTTAGATAATTCTTGTGCCTATGTTTTTCTAGGCTTGCTTGTGTGAAATCGGCACCTACTTTATAAGAGGTTTCAATATCGTAAAAAATATTATATGTAATAATTTCAGATTTTCTAATATTAAAATCTTTTGTTACTTGTGAACTATAGGTACTAATGCTATATAGGAAGCTACAGTAATCCATGTGATTTTATTATTAAAAAAACATAGACTTTGATTTTGATAGGTAGTCCAAGCATGGATAAAAGCTTGCATCTCTGCATCGCAGAGATGAGGATAAAAGATTAGTTATGTCAAAAGTTATTTATTCAGTTGAATCACTAGGATCACTTTGAAACGTCTTAAAAATAGGTGAATTTAGGTGCCAGTTCCACGCTACCAAGCCTACAAGAATAGGCAACAATCTGATGTAATCATGGGGGCAATCTTGAATCCGACTTTTTGCGCAAGGTAGACAACCCTAAGTCTTCGAGGGGTGCCATGAATGGTCAGTTAATTGCTCCATAAATCACAGACTCGAACCATTGATAGTTCCTCTCTCGGCCAACAGATGGGGTCAGCGCGTGACCATTCTCCAAATCATTTGGATAAACAATTTAAACCGGTTCGGAATTTGAAATATGATGTCATCGTTTATTATGTGTATTGAAATTTTATTATAATTCTCTCTGGTCTCGTGCTGCTAAATGGTCGTAATCAGTTTGTTTGTTTACTTTTTTAAGGGCTATAAATTGATAGCATCTGCCTGCGACTACGCTCAGTATAAGTGCTTACAGATAAAAAATGGTACAATATTTCAGAGAATTTATTTTAAAATTCAAATTCTTTATTTATTAAAATTTGGAACATTATGGAACGTTCCAAAACGTTATTCCATTTAAGAATACCTACGAGGTATTAAGGAATTTTTAATAATAAATAATTATAACTAAGTATTTACAAACAACAATCGAATCACATTCGATCAAAGTAATAAAAAAAACATATAATTTAATATCCTTACGGCCGGTTTCTGAAAGCTTGATCAAAGTAATCCAATGTCAAGTTACTCGCCATTTCAGCTATTACATCGAATGATAAGGATAGCACGTGATTTGACATCCGATTAGTTTTGATCGGGCTTTCAGAAACCGGCGTTAGCTTATTGAGTCCCACTGCTAGACATAATAATTTAACTATTATTTTTGTAGATAAGTCATCATTATCATCACCCGCAGCCCGAGTTAATCCACTGCTGGGTAAAGATAAAATACCTACTCCTGCCATTCCAGTTTCTCCACGATATGGGGTACCCTCATCCATCTAGATCAGGAACTGGCTCTTAAATTCACCTAGCTGAAGGGCCGGTTTCACCATGCTCTGTTAGATTAACAAAGGATCAAAGGGCCGTTAAATATGTCAAAATTTACGCGTTTGACATCTAAGGTTAGATTGAACGGTCTTTTAATCCTTGATTAGCAAATAACAGAGTATGGTGAAATCAGTACCCCAAGTATGAGTTTTGCTTACCATATTTGGTTTTTCGTTTTTGTTCCGTGTTCATTGCGGGTTTTGTAAAGTTCCATATCGGTATCCCTATCGCATCTTCATACAAAACCCTCAATGAACACGGAACAAACATGAATCGTTTTTGCTCCGTGCTCATTGCGGGTTTTATAAAGTTCCATATCGGTATCCCTATCGCGTCTTCATACAAAACCCGCAATGAACACGGAACAAAAAAGTAAAACGAAAAACCAAATATGGTAAGCAAAACTCATACTTGGGGTATAGCTCTTAAGACGTTTCATAGTGATATTTGTGATTCCATTGAATAAACATCTTTTGACTTTGGTGGTGGTAACTTTATTTGATGAAAGGTGCAAGTTATTATACCATAAAATCCAAGCCGGCTGTAGAAAATTCTATTAGTAAAATAACACCTGCGAAGCGCTTGTTTTTTCATTTCTTTATTGATTCTATTACCTACACGACAAACCACCGATCGATTTTGAAGATAATATTCCTAATAGGTAGGTAGAGGTCGTACATATCATAAAAAAGGGTTGTAAAAAAACCTTATGAACCAAGCAGTTACTTTTTTTTATACAACTAGCTGATGGAACGAGCAGATGGCCCACCTGATGTTAAGTGGTAACCATCCTATAACAAAGCATTGCCTCGTAAGTCACGCACGATAAGAACGTGTACCCGAACGAAACCGAAACACAGCAACGCTGCTTGGTGGCAGAAAAAGTTATGCTTATTCCATGAGCTAATGGTATAAAAAAAAAAAAAAACAAGTACGTGTAATTATCTCGTGGAACTGGCGTGGAACACGCCGAGACCTTTGCTGCTGCATCACACAAACGCCTGCAGACTGTAATATCTGATTATCATATTATTATTATATGTATTAATATTTCCTTTCTTTTATTGTTTTGTATGAAAACACTGGTGGTCTAGTAGTAGCGGACACGCCTTCCAATCCTAAGGTCGTGGGTTCGAAACCGGTCATGCACCAATAAGTTTTTCTGTTCAAAAATGTATGAGCACTATGCCAGTACTCTCAAACGGTGAAGGAAAACATCATCGTGAGGAAAACGGCATGTCGTAGAACATGCTCGAAAAAAAAAGAAAGTGCTCGAAAGGAGCCTCTTGAGGCGCACCTAAAATCACCTGTTTCGAAAAAAACTAGTGACACAACAAGAGAGAGATAGTTTTGTATGTCTGTATGTATTTTCTTAGCAAATAAATGTCTGTCTATCGGCCGGTTTCTGAAAGCTCGATCAAAATTAATCGGATGTTAAGTAGCTTGCTATCTCTATCTAATTCAATGTAATAGCTGAAATGGCGAGTGACTTGACATCCGATTAGTTTTGATCGAGTCAGAAATCGGCCTATAGTCTTGCATTGGTCTTATTAGGTAGGTACCTTTAAAATAAATACTTAATAATTTATCTTGGCTTAGAAACGAGGTCTATTGTCTCTGGTTTTGTAGACCTTAGAGAGGTCTAAAAAGAAGACGTAAAGCGACATTGATCGATAGGAGTGATTGATGGGTTCGGCTTTGACTACGTAAGTCTACGGCTGTCTAAGGACTAACCTACCTAAAAGATGCTACATTTTTTTTGATGTGTTATTATAGAGTGTGGTCACCCAGCAACAAAGCCATTAAAAAATTTAAAAAAAAAAACTTGGCTTGTCCCGACCAGAAAAGAGCTAGTTGGCAGAAATAGTGTTAGTTAGAGATTTTTATCTAAGATGGTTATTAGGGCAATGTGAGACCTTCAAATAAATAGTAAAAAAGGTGCTATATTCGTTTTATGTATGTACCTACTAGCACATATATGCTAGATCAATGATTGCAGAAGTTGCGGCTTACCATAAATTAAAAACCTACGTTTTTAATCCTAAACCAAAACAATAGTTTATTTCGAAATTGAAACTTTAAACCATCGAAAATTTCAAAAATGGCGCTCAATGCTTTTTGCCTTTCACACAATATCAGACACGTATTTGACTAAGACTATATGTATAACATTACATACATTAATTAAGACTAATTATTGTATTTAATAGGACTAATAAACGCATTACAATAAAGATTTGAAGTGCCACATTAAATTTATTGTTTTCCTTACTAAAAAGTTCCCTCTCTCTCCGCCAGGCGGCAGCACGTGCCCGCGCCATGGACCTCGACGACCGGTGCCAGGGCTCAACACGAACTCTTCGAGCTGCTGGAGCGGGTGCAGTGTTCCCGGCTAGATGACCAGAGGGCGGTGCTTCCACCGTATTTCTCTCAGGTATGTTTTATACCTAACTATGCATACGTCATAACTATTTGCTACATGCTACCGTTCCGTTATTTATGGGTGTATGAAATACAAGAGGTATCAATCAACACAGTACCTAATTTAATATTTGTTGTAGTAACATTTTATTGGACGCAATAAATATCACATAGCAATGATATTACGTCTGCACACTGGAATTCATTGTCAGCGCCATCTGTTTACTCTACCGTAAACTAATTTGAACGGAAGCGTAGATTGCCTCAAGCGTCTCCGCGCGCACGTTTGTTTCTCTTTACCTCCAATTAGTTCCGCTGTACGCTACTAGATGGCGCTGTATCGAAAACTAAACCTCAGTTGTTATTGTTAGTTATGTACTTACTTTTTATAACACGATAGTTACTTTGCCTTGCTGGAATAATCAACCTGATATTACCTTTTATTCGTCAATGTCGGATACAGATTTGTACTAAGTTCATTGTAGAACAATTTGATAAATACCCATTTAGGGGCATCTTTCCTTCTGTTTAGAATAAACCTGCTTACAAAGTAAATGTAAAACTGTAAAAAGACGCTAAATTTGAATAGAAACCCGTAGCATTCGCCACACAAGTATGCAGTCTACAATCTACATCTATTTCAAGGGTCAGCTCACACCGAGTTCGTTAACTCTGAAATAATCGACGGAAGTTGCGAAGCAAGTCGTCGGATACGGGGGTGGTAAGCGGACCATATCACAAAGAAAGTAATGAATGGGTCAGTCAAAGACTATGGCAGCGCGCGGCGCGTGACGAGATCATGCCATGATTAGTTTAGCTTGAGATGCTCTTTTATATTGAAATAGTCATGCGGTTTAACATCAGTTTGCGTCAAGCAGCGTTGTTGTGCTTCGGTTTGAGGAGTGTGAGGCAATCTGTATGCCTCGGGTTGATGGACGCAGGGCGGTGCATAGTAGGGCGCGTTCCGAGCGTGACTTACGATGCAAAGCTTTGTTAAGAGTTACTTACCACTTGACATCAGGTGATCCATTGCCATCAGAAAAATGTATTTAAAAAAATATGGACTGTGCATCACACAAAGAGCCAATTTCATGCGAGCAAGCTTGGAAGAATCGGCCAATACTTAAATATCGTTCCAAACTGTTGAAGTCTGATGATTATTGATAGACGGCCGGTTTCTGAAAGCCTGATCAAAGCTAATCACATGTCAAGTCACTTGCTATTTCTGTCTAATTCGATGTAGTAGCTGAAATGGCGAGTGACTTGACATCCGATTAGTTTTGATCAAGCTTTCAGAAACCGGCCGAGAGTCTCAAGTATGTGCGCTTAAAATTGTTTATTTTCTTCAAATGGGCTTTTAGTGGATGGTTGAAAAGGAAATTTAAGAAAATCAAGCCGACTTTCCGTTGCGTATTTATTTATTTTGTCAAAATTAAAACAACCTTTTTTGGCTAAGCATTACCATTTTTCGACTTTGATGAAGATGATTGAATATGCATAAAGAATAGGTTTCCTTGCATAATATTGTATTTAATTATTGTTATATTTATTAAGATTTCGGGTTTTATAAAGCAGAGAGAATCGGAACTGGCTGATGAACTGGCTAACTGGATGAAAAAAATATGATTCCACAAAGTGATTTGCGATTTTTGAATTGATTTTTATTACCTTCTCATTCTTGAGAGATCTAGTTGCAGTAAGCTAGTAGAAGTGTAGTAAGCTAGTAGAATGGGCTAGCCATGTAGCTCGTAGAAACGACAACCGCTGATTAATATGTTCTCGAATGGCGACCACGAACTGCAAGACGTGGAGTAGGACCATGGACCGCTGATATTGTAAAGATCGAAGGTGGATGTAGAGGGCTTAAAATCGTTCTGAAAATATTTTCCTTATACTGCTTGCTAATGGAACAAGCAGATGGCCTACCTGTGGTAATCATCACCTATATCAAAGCATTGCTTTCTAAGTCACGCACGATAGGAACGTGCACTGCGTCCATCAACTGGAGGCTTACAGATGTTAAGTCTTATGTGCCTTTCATTTTACCAGCAACCATACCCTTCAAACCGAAACACGGCAACGCTGCTTGGCGGCAGAATTAGGCAAGGCGGTAGTACATTCCCGGACGAGCCCTTCACAAAGAGCTCTACTACTCTCCTTGTACGGGGGTCTATCTCCAGTGGACTATGATGACCTACTCCATCAGGTCCTAAACCTCTGTTTTGTTTATTAGTTGCATTTGAGTTGAATGCGGGTCAGCTTCTTTGAGGTCAGTTCAATTATGCTAATAAACGATGTTTGATTTTGTAAATTGCCTCATGTAGCTCAATCCTATGTTTAGAAATGATCATCATCACCAGTCTCAACTAGTCCACTGCTTTTGATGTTAGGATTCATTGATGTGTGATTCAATCATGCCCTAACTATTGGACTGATTTGGATGAATTCAGGAAAATATATAATACATATTATTAACCTGGATAAACATATGGCGTCTTTTTGTCCCGAAAATTTTAAGGAAAGGGGAACAAAATAAAAGCTAACCTAAAACAAAAGAAACTGGTTTAAATATTGATGTTTGCAATTGTCACTAACACCCGACCAAAGCTGCAAGTATATTATAATTAAGCTTCAATGTGGTGCCAGTCCTACTATTTAATACCTATAACTGTCATGGCTACCATCTGTATGTCTTTCAAAGGTTAAAGGTACCAAGCTAATAGTATGAGCTAAATAAAAACAGCTGGTACAAAAATGATAGCAGTGATCATTCTTCTAAATCCTAAAATCGGGCGGCATTCATTCAAATCTATTTTCAGAATTGAATCGAATGGTCAAATCCAAGAGTGAATGCATTTTTCAATCCTGTTCAGCGAGGCTGAGCCACAGAATAAAGTGAAGTACATATTGGTAGAGGAATAGAATAATTGGAGAAGGTATTGACGCACATATTGAGTGTATACGTAACGCTGACAAAATAGAGAAAAATAAGATCCATAGGCAAGCGCACTCTATCGCATATCACACTCTAGGTACCTTCAGAGTTTTTCACTTAAAAATAAGAAATTATAGACAACTAGCTGGTGCCCGCGACTTCGTCTGCGCAGGATTAGTATTTCGAGTAGCTTATATTAGCGTGGCGTAGTACATATGTGTAACTCCTTCCTACTTACTTGACACTTATCGTCATATTTTGGACAATTCACACAATAACTTTATAAATTGTAGCCTATGTGTTATTCTGATGCTATATTATTGTAAAGTTTCATTAAAATCCATTCAGTAGTTTTTACGTGAAAGAGTAAAAAACATCCATCCAACCATCTATCCATCCATCCATCCATCCATCCATCCATCCATCCATCCATCCATCCATGCATCCATCCATTCATCCATTCATCCATACATCCATACATCCATACATACAAACTTTCGCGTTTATAATATTAGTAGGATAAACAATGGGTCTTATCGCAAATAGCTTAGGGCTTAGAGGCTTACCTTAGCAGCTTAGCTTAAGCTTAAAAAGCGACCCTAAAGGTAATTGAAGGTTGCTTTTATGGTGTATGGGAGAGGCATTGGACTTGTTCAGTTTAATGTTTTTTTTTATATATACAACCAGCTGATATACGGAACAAGCAGATGGTCTCAGCTGATGTTAAGTGGTAACCATCACCTATAACAAACCATTACCTCGTAAGTCACACACGGTAGGAACGTGCCCTACGATGCATTGCCTTGCGTCCATCAACGTGAGGCATACAGATGTTTAGTCTCATGTGCCTGTAATTACACCGGCAACCACACTCCTCTAACCGAAATACAGCAACGCTGCTTGGCTGCAGAAAAAGGCGTGGTCTACAACCATGCCTTTTTTTACTTCCCCGGACGAGCCCTTCACGAAAGCTCCTATGTTAGTCTCCTATGTTTTTTTTTTATTTATTTTTACAGTTTATCACTATATACAAACTAAAGTAGACCGAACACTGAAAATCGCAGTAGTAAAAAATGTGTCGCGATTTACAGCGCCAGAACATGTAATTTGAAAAAAAAAAAATGGTTAATCAAAAAACACAGGGACTATGTACCAAATTGACTAATTAATAAAAACCTAACTAAAATAAAACTAGCACTAGGAATAAAATAGTTTCGATAAATAAGCAACCTAAAATGTATGGGAGACCTATGTACATCGTAAGAATTGATAACTGTTATAGCGGGAAGTCCGTGGATGAAAAGGGGGGTTCGTGGATGAAAAGGAGGGTCCGTGGATTAAAATCACTCTTCCAGGAGGGTCCGTGGATTAAAATCCTTCTTCCAGGAATGAATAGGGGAGGCCTATGTCCACCTGTAGACTTCTACAAGCTTCTAATGATGATGCCCAGCAGTGGATTCATTCAGGATAATGATCACCTCTTGTGGAAAAACAATAGATCTTCATTATCTATTGTTGTTTATCTTTTGACAGTATTTTGGCCATAAATAAACAAGCGAGATAATAACTTTGTAAAGATTCAGAATATACGTTAGTACTTGCAGGGAACTGGCCAGACATGGTCCTGAAATATAAATGACCATTGCATTTCTTGAAGGGGGTTTCTTAGAGTAGTCATTTGATATAGAGCGAACACAAACCTATTACATAGTGTTCAGCTACTGTATCTTGAACTGTCTGAACGACGACTGGTTTTACACTGTTGGTAATGTCACATGTCAGAACGTATCCTAGCAGTACAAAGTACGTGTAGTAGAGCTCTTTGTTTAGAGCTTGTCCGGGGATCTACCACCATGCCTATTTCTGCCGCCAAGCAGCGTTTCTGTGTTTCGGTTTGAAGGGTGTTCTTGCCGGTGAAATTACAGGTATATGAGCTGTATGCCTCAAGTTGGTGAACGTAGGGCAGTGCATAGAACACGTTACTATAGTGCGTGACTTACGAGGCAATGCTTTGTTATAGATGTTTACCACTTAACATAAGGTGAGCGATCTGCTTGTGCCATCAGCAAGTTTATCATCAGAAGCATTAGCCTGGCTTGGGAATCTGAACATTGACTTATAAATTAGAATAAGTAGTGTAGTTGTTATATTTAGTTTTGGAACATTTTATTAATTTTGGTTGTGTTTTATACATTTTGTTTCGCCTATTATGCAATGTCATACGATTAAATAAATCAGCAAGTATATAAAAACTAGCAGTTCATGTTCATACTCTCATTCTCTCAAAAGCGTGCTGGATAACTTCTTCTTACTTCGAGGAGAAAACAGTACGTTGCGAAGACAATTACTTATGTATGTAGGAACTTGTAACAGCAACAAGCGGAGCTTTCTAAGTTTTAAAAGTGATACCTAGTCTGAAGACTGAGATTTACTATTATTAAATCTGCATATTTATTATAAAGCATTTTCTTTGTACTTTTTCATAGTTTATGAAACTTTTATTTTTATACAACTAGCTGATGGAACTGATGGAACAAGCAGATGGCTCACCTGTTAAGTGGTAACCATCACCTATAACAAAGCATTGCCTCGCAAGTCACGCACGATAGGAACGTGCCCTACGATGCACTGCCCTGCGTCCATCATCTTGAGGCATACATTATGTTATGCCTCATGTGTATGATATACCCCTTCGACCCGAGATCATGGCACATGCAACTGTGCCAGAATATCGGGAAACAATTAAACTCACAAATCATGGTAAATATCCCGTTTTAAATATTATATTTTTCATGATTTGTTTATTTTTTTTATGTTGTAGCAAGGACGAAATGAACGGTAGCAATGAAGCTGTAATCACGAGTATGTTGCCTGTTTTTCTAGGCTTGGTCGCGTGGAACTGGCATCTTTACCTTTTATACGTTTCAAAGTCCTTATTGTGATCCTTGTGATCCAAATGAATAAAACCTTAAAAATTGAAGAAAAAAAACCAAGAAAAGTTTCAAACGATGAAAAAAAATATTAGCAGTTCTTTAGGTAGGTTTTGGTAAAGCAAAAGCAATAGAGAATGAACAAGCCATTCGTAAAAAACCTTCGATTGCTCTCAAATCCCTACTGAAGCGAGACCACGTATTTTCTGGTGGCTGGTGGCAGGAAAGCAGTACCTGCTCTAACGACCGCCAAATGAGGCGCATGCACTCGCATAAGTGATGCATTGCTTACATAATCATCCATCGGCTAGTGCGGGCCGCTCTATCGATATCGATGTTCTTACTTTTGCAAATTCTAAACATGTTTTTTTACGCGTTTGTATCAACGACATTATCTAATCTGTGGTCATTATTAAATCATCAAAGAATACTTTAATTATGAAACAAAAATATTCGCGGCTAGTTATATTAAAAAAAAACAATGCAATTATTTGTTCTTATTAGCTGTTCGGGTAATATTGTTCTCGTTGCGTCAGGTAAGTACTGTATTTCTTATATTATTATTTTGGAACCCATGTGTAGAATCAAACTACAAGTATTAAATACCACTGACCTTAACCTTAAGTAATCACGCATATGCTAAAGATGTGATGATACAAGAGTCCAATACAAGGCACTAATGCAAAAACAAATAAATTTGGAAATCGTGAAAATATTTTGTAAAATAAGTTAAGTATATGTATTCTATCAGTTATCTAGATCCCAAAGTACAAAGTCAAGTCGACGTCGTTCATTTTTGTTTTCTTTTGGTAACGATATAAAATTTTGCTTTAAAAGTTATCGATGAAACTTTTTCATAACTCCATCACTAGGAGGGCGCGTGATCTTGCGTATGCAAAACTACATCCCTAGACTCCTAGTACTCCTACACTCCTAGGTCCAATCAGCCACGACTCACGTCTTATTCCTACGATTATTACGTATTCGACACCCATGCGCTACCTATTTCGTCTGATTGGACGATATCATTTGAATGATAATTTTTCAAAGCGCTTGCAACTGATAAGTAGGTCATTTTCAACCTCGATCAACAAACGCTCCATCGGCTTTACCATCGATTACCATCAGGCGAGAGTAAAAGTAAGATAAAAGATAAATTAAATAAAACCAGATTCGGTAGACGACTTCTTAGATTATTTGGTACATGATCTCTTTTACTTGGGAAAATCTATGGTATGCAGAGACACTTCCAAGCAACAGTTGAAAAAATTCAAAAGTGTTAATACACTAATGTAACTAAAAATAAAATTAAAAATACATTTGGCATAAAGTCCTGAAGGTCGGAAGAAAAACTCTACTTGCTCTACGGTACTTCTCATTCTACTGTACCTACTACTACTGTACTGTACTGTACTGTATTGGTTTTTAGAGTTTCGAAGTCAAATAACGAAAACGATATGATTTACCGTAACGTAGTTTAAAGGTAGTTTTTGAATAGTTTTCTTCGAGTTTATAGATGTTTATATTCATCGAACGCGAAGTAAAACATTGTATCTGTGTTATGTTTTTATATCGAGATATTATGTATACAGAATACAGATAAATGTGTTTTTGTGACTTTATTCACTATTTTTTTTACTGTCTAAGCTGCATTGCTATGCAACAAACGAAGCCAGATTCAAAACGGGGCTGCAGGAGCTGTCGAGTCTTGCTCCCCTGCATCCACATCATCATCATCGGGGATGCTGGAACATTGCTGCCACCAACTAAAAGTCCTGCTCCGCTACTTTAAGGAGCTGGGCTGGCTGGGGTGAGGTTAGCAGGCGGATAATGCACAATACACCCCACTGCGGGACGTCAGTGCAGATCTCATTCCCCCACCGTGAATTAGAATTAGAATTACTGTCTAAGCTGTAATTGGTTATCCATAATTTAAAACCGTTAGTGAATGGTTTTCTTTAAAATCTACGATTTTATCATAATATTTCACCACAGAAATTCATACATGCATTTTTATTCATTCTAAAAAGATACTAAATCAAATGTTGGTTTAACTACCAACGAAATGAGGCAGAAGACCCGTTGTTTCCAAAGATGATAGAAAAACTAGAGATACATGTCGTCAATTGTCACATTTCGATCTGGATTCTTATTGTCACTGTTGATTAAAAGACAATTTTAACTTTCCCACAACATTTACGACTTTATACTTTCTCATTCCACTTTTTGCTCTTATTTTTTTCGTTTCGATTGTTTTAGTCACACACATCACGCCATATTACTTGGCGGCTGCGGATTATTTAAGTATTAATGTGCCAAATGTAATGGTTGGACGTACCTCTAACTCCCCTTTAAGACTTCCTCAAAGAATCTGGAGTTCGTACTTGTAAAGAGATCTGAGGGAATATCTACCGTGCCTGGGGATCAAAGTCATGAAGAAACTTTGCCGATGAAAAAAAAACACAAAAAAACTGAAACACAGTTTTTTTGTTTTCTTTTCATCGGCAAAGTTGGGACAACGATCTAAAAGAAAGCAAAGATGTTAACTAACCCACTCTATACTTTTTTGTTTTGTATTATTTAATTAAAATATAATTTATACAGAATCGTTTTGTGTTTTGCGGTAAACCAAATATTTATTACGATAAATAGCGATACGGAAATAGGTGAGCAGTGAAATGTTTGTTGAGGCCGGATTACAATAATTGCAGTTAAACTATCGTGTTATAACTAATAACTGTGTTGCGAACTAATCGCTTTGTACGAGCACATGTACTTATTTTATAACAGTGCTTTTAAGATAGATAGAGAATACTTTATTGCACATTAAAATAACAGACAAAGGCGTACTTAATGCTATGACAGCATTATCTTACAGATAACCTTTGGGTATTGTGGACAAAAGATGTGTCGGTAGTGCAAAGAGAGGAAATAAAGTAGATAATTAATTAAGTAGTAAACTTACATACAAAAGCTTTAGGTATATTAATAAAATAGAACATAATATTATATAGTAAGTACTTAAATAGCTATAATATGGAATGCATATTCATATTATAGGTTTTTTGTTTATTTCTTGGCTACTAATGAATTTTATTAACTGATTACTCTATCGAAGATATAAATCTCTCGGTGTATTATAACAAATAGCAAGCAACCATGTTTCGGAAAATAACTATGCAAAAGTCCAGCAAATATATCATATTGATCCAAATAAGTTTACATATCTACAAACTTTTTAAATATGAAAAATAAAAAAATAACGTAAGAAAACTTGCTTGGGACAGTTGATCAAAACTCCCGAATTGATAAAGTAATTCGGAACTGGTAGTTACTTTTCGCTTTTTTGGTATGACAATGTGCAGAATTCAGATTGGAGAGCTCCGTTTTTTTGGACACCATATTTTTATCACCAATTTTCAACTCTCTGGCGATAGCAATACGTGTGTACTTTTTTTGCCGATCGCTATCCTGTACCACATCCTTCCTCCGCTAATATGGCATCGTGTCTTCGTGGTTCTCAGGCTTCGGAAGCAGCTGCGAGGCTCCCGGGGTCCTTTGTTTCCTTCTTGAGTGCCAGGTTACTTGATAGTAGGTACGTATTGACAGTCTGTGACGTAAGTTGGTTTAGAATTGAACTCATTCGAAGAAATTATCACAAAATTATTTGTTTACAAGTTTTTGGCAAATAGTCTTGCAGTTTTTGTGATTACTCCACCAATTGTAAATTGATTTTGATGATCTTTTTTTGTTTGGTAGGTAGTATTTTCATTCTTCAGAGATGATCCCATATATATTTTGTCGAAATTGATTCAGTGGTTTTTGAAAAAATCAACAAAAACCAAAAATATAGCACAAATGACGTTTTGGTTTGTGGTTCTCTTCAGTAAAAGTTTTGTTTTATGTTTTTCAGTGTTATTTTACTCGGGGTCAAAAAAGTTAAATAAAAATAAATATGTATTATTAATTCCATAAATGTATTAGTCATTTCGTATGAGAAACCCCTTAAGGGGCTGACAACTATCAAACAACTTCTCGCTCGCACGTTTCGACATGTTGAAAGATATAAAATCAATAAACTCATTTTCGAAAAATCGCAATCAACCATTTTGTGTGCAATCACATTGCACACAGTTTAGTAAAAAAAACATTTTGATTGATACAAGTTTTCCTACTTAAAAGTTTGATTATGTACGAAAACTAGAAAAGCACACTTTAGAGTAGGAAAACATGTATCGATCAAAATGATTTTTTTACTAAACTGTGTGCAATGTGATTGCATACAAAATGGTTGATTGCGATTTTTCGAAAATGAGTTTAGTGATTTTATATCTTTCAACATGTCGAAACGTGCGAGCGAGAGTCACATTAGCTCTTGTCTTCGCCTTAACCCGTTTTTAGGCCGCCCCAAAGCCTCTGTCATGGCACGACTACTGTAATGTCACTAACATTATAAATACCCATCTACCTGAAAATTCTTGAGTTGGTAGGGAGAGTAAGGAATACCGTGTCTCGGGATCAAAGTCGTGAAGCTATTTCTGTTTCTGGTGACCGTACAAAACGTTGCTTAACTTAGTTGTTCAGTTAGAACTGACCCAGTAAGCCACGTCACGAGCGAAGTCAGTATCGAATGGGATGAACTCGTTTGGTAGAAAAGTGCATCGATTAGTAATCAATTAATGTCGCTGGCTGTACGTGCTCGGAGTCACAGATGAAGTGATAGTCAGTGCGTGCAGGGGTTTCTCGCCATAGATTCGATTATAGTTAGTAAGGGCTATGACAGATGATGTGATAGTTTGCTGTAGTGGGGTTGGTACCGGAAGTTCCCACGCAATCGCAACTTCATTATTTCGAATTTGGGAAAGTTTAACGTTTTTTTGGTGAATTTGTTTATTTCGAATTCCTTAATATCAAACGGTTGAGTAACAAAACTATACCACTTTAAATATAAAATAAACAATATTTTATTAAATAGGATTAACATTGATTTGGTTAGAGATTTTATATAAGTATTTTATTATTATTAGTTGTAGTAATGATAAAGTTCTTATCATAAAAATAAATCACAAAACCGATTCGTTTTATGCAATCTTGGGAAGCAACATTAATTTGCGAACCAATTATTATTTTCTCAACCAGCTTTTTATTATTTTTATAAGTAGTAGGTACGATACTGACTTAGTTTTTCTTATAATGATTGATCTTGACTCAAGTTCCATTTCTAAAGGCCTGAGTTTCGCACACAATAGAAAATGGCACTAGAAACGTTGAAAAGTTTTTTGTTGTCTTCCCCTGCTGTTACATTCACCTGTCTTGTCTTTGTGAAGGTGTGGTTCAAATCGCTAGTTGTCCTTGTCTTATGTTGAGTGATATCGCCTCGAAGAAAGAGACGGGGGTTTCTCAGCAAGGCTCGACTGTCTGAAAGCATGTGGCACGCGCCGCTCCATTCGGTTTTGGAACGCAAGCCGCGCGGTCGTTCGTAGAGCCGTCAGCTCGATTTTCGAATAGTTGCGATTCGATCGTCTTTTGACAGCTCAAATTATTTTACCCCGCGATTATCTCGAACGAACTGTGCATGAACTTATGAACTCTAAGCATTTTCTGCAGCAAATTCTGAGCCTGCATATTTTAGTGTTGTTTTCGCGAGTAAATCAGCAAAAAAAGTTTTACTCCACCAGCATCGAGGACGCGATCAAGTGAAAGTTTAAGCGCCGATTACTCGTATCGGTGTTTGGACAAAAGTGCTACCCGGAAAATATCTAAGGTTAGGTGTGTAATTGAAAAAGTTTCGGATGTTTTATGGGAACGATCGCAGCTGGGTGACCCGAAAACTGTAATAAAAATAAACGATTTAGCGGAAGATTTATCTCGTTTGAAGTCGGATACCTAACATGATTAATTGTGCGTGTGTTACGATGCGTTTTGGAGATCGCTGAGCAAGCTGGCTGGGACTCTTGGCTATATGAGGGAGCGGAGGTCCTTCCCGATCAGCAGCGAAGTGGCGCTCAAAAGTGATAAGGATGGAACTGGCAAGTTGGGCGTGAACTCTGTTCTATGTGGTGTGGTGGATGAACTGTCTAACGGGAGGACTGGGAGGCGAGGCTCGTGGGTGCGACACGCCGTCATGGGGGTGCTCAGGTGGAAAGACCTGACAGGAGTCAGGACTAGCACGCCTACTGAACAGAAAGAGGTAAGACATCGTATGAGTTAGAGATGGCACACATGCACACGCTAATAAAGACACATTACCATATTATATCTAAAAGGGAGGTACAGAATTCTCTGCAGAATGCACTACTGAGTCTTTCTGCTAGCGACTATACAAAGTTATTTCACTAAATAAATAATAAATATTGGTGGACATTCCACACAGCACTATCTCGCCCCAAACTAAGCCAAAGCTTGTAATATGGTAACCAGATATCTGATATACTACTCGTATACTTTTTTTTGATATACATACTTATAATATTATATAACAACCAGACAGAGAACAAACATCTATGATCATCACACAAATGTTTGTTATGGGCCGTAGGCCGAACCCACGGCCTACGGCGCAGAAGGCACAGCTACTACCAACTGAGCTGTGAAGGCTGTAAAAACTCACATTCAACACATTGGTTTTTCTATATCAAAAGTCATAGCAATAAGGAAGCTTACAATACCAGAGAAAATGATGACGACCAATAATAAACAAAGTTGTCGGTCAGTTTCTCACAATCAAAGACGTCAATCACTCGGATATACCTAGTAAGGTAATAATGTGTATATCACTTACAAGTCCAGTGCTTAATATTACGTCATTGATGATCTTATCTCTCAGTCTGAGTAGGCTAGACCACTTCGTCTAATAAATGGTAATTTAGGTCTAGTCGTAAATCTGTCAATTTGTGGTTTGAATCATTCCATAGGGCTTTGTTGTTGTTTGGAACAAATATTTGAATCGGCATAATTTCTTCAGATTTTGACGTACTCACTCTCATGTTTTTTTGGCAAAATTGTATGGGTTTTTAGTGTTTTTTTTTCATCTGTGTGATTTTTTTTATTTTACCTATTACTTTCACCTTGTAATTTGAATCTTCAATTGTAATTTTTTTCTAGTTGCCTGTATTTCTTGGTATATTGAAATTTATTATTTTAATTGGCAGCTATATTAGTGAGTTTCTTGGTATACAATACACGCTTACTAACTAATTTGATGAGAGTGTTTAGCAAATTATGTTTACATCTTTTCCTCATTATCATTCTTTTCAACAAAAGTGATTAGTTTGTTATTGTTATCGATAGAAATTGTTGCAAACTTCGGCTTCCTAAAAACGGTAGCCATCATATCGGTGGCGCTAAGGCGGATTATGGAAAATTATGAGGTTTTAAAATAGCGTTAAATCTGACATCCGTCAAACAACATCACACATTTCATCATTTTTGAAGACATATAAATAAATATTGGTGGACTTTCCACACAGCACTATCTGGCCCCAAACTAAGCCAAAGCTTGATATATGGGAACCAGAGAGCTGATATAATACATATATACTTTTTTTTTGTAAATACATACTTATAATATATAATAACACCCAGACAGAGAACAAACATCTATGTTCATCACACAAATGTTTGTTCTCGGTGGGGATCGAACCCACGGCCTACAGCTCAGAAGGCAGAGCTACTACCAACTGAGCTGTGAAGGCTGTCGAATATAACGATACTGAAGATGTTTATGAAAAATCGCAAACAGGAGAGTTTTTGGAAATGGCATTAGAAAGGTTCAGCAAAAATATCATTATGAAAAAAAAATTAGAATAGAATAAAGAGAGAAGAGAATCGAATAAAGAAGAATAGTAAAGAATATAGGATTAGATAAAAGTTTGATTAAGTACGATAATAACCTAAAAAAAATTTGTGAACATCTAAATGACGTGAGGTGGACGTGGTGGTTGTAATGTGCGAGCGAGAAGTTATTCGACGGTTGTCTGCGTCTTAACCTTAATTTTATTGTACACGGAAACATTGTGATTACAAAATATATTTACAAAGGCACTTCTTCATTATACGCGCGTGAAACTTTATGGTCATTATATTTTCATCTTAGATAATTTCCAAGGGAATTTGTTCGTAAACTTTACAAGTGCTTAGTTCAAAGTTATTACAACTTAGCATTATCTCCGGAAACCAATTTCAAAGTCTTCATCAGTTTTATTTATAAATCTGGTCTAAAACAATACCTATCTATACCATTATTTTCTCGTAATTGTTTTGGAACTCGGCACTATGTGAATGAATGAATAATTTATTTATTGTATACCATACAAATTGTCAAAATATGAAACAAATTATTACGTTCAAAGAGATACAAATGTACAATGGGTGGCCATATTTTATAAAGCGATCTCTTCTAAATAACCAGTGATTAGAGGATGTCTTGTCTACCAATCAAGAAAATATTTTATTCATAAATCGAAAGTGAAATACTTTCGATTTATGAATAGAAAAAGAAATATATCGATATTTTTTTATTATTTCTTTAGTTATAACTAAATCTCCGATGCATGACAGGTCAATCTTATATTATGTCAATTTATGATGACACCTGTATAAACCCGTTTAGGATGAGTCACGTTTATGTAAATATGTGACGAATAGTGAAAATCACTTGTCTAGGTCGACGGATGTTCTGCCAAGTCCGCTTTCTTATCTCGTTTCACCCACTTACGTTCTCAAGGTCGCGAGTGCTCTCAAACGGTGAAGGAAAACATCGTGAGGAAACCAGTTTGTGCTTTAGCAGCGGCGATGGGCTTGCAAACTGTCACGTATGGAATACCAACTATTGCAAAATGTGATGAACTACCTATGTACCAAATGTAATATTCTTCAAGCCTTAATTATTAGTATTTTTATGGTTACATTTATTTATAAAGAAAGTTACAATGAATACAAGTACATATCTGCAAAAGGTACAATATGCATTTTTTTATACATTTAGCTGATGGAACAAGCAGATGGCCCACTTGATGTTAAATGGTAACCATCACTTATGACAATTGATTTTGTTATTTATCTTGTAATATATCAAACATACTGTACAATATAGTCATACATATTTACTTCTCCATCCACCGACTCCTCAATCTTTATAATATGGTTGGTCCATCAGGTGGTGGCTACGCTTTGTTTTCTGGTAAAACAACAAAAAAACGATAAAACAATGAATATATACTAGGTCGCAATAAGTCACTTGAGTTTTAATTAAATTCTGCGTTAATATGCAACAGTCGGGTTGTAAAAATGGCACCGGAACTTAATTGAGAAAACATTAAATCATTTTTAACTTGCATTGCTTTTCAGTATCACGAAAAAACATCTAATTTAAGGGGCTGACAACTATCAAACAACTTCTCGCTCGCACGTTTCGACATGTTGAAAGATATAAAATCACTAAACTCATTTTCGAAAAATCGCAATCAAACAACTTGTGTGCAATCACATTGCACACAGTTTAGTAAAAATTTCATTTTGATCGATACAAGTTTTCTTACTTAAAAGTTTGCTTATGTACGAAAACTAGTAAAGCAAATTTTTGAGTAGGAAAACATGTATCGATCAAAATGAAATTTTTACTAAACTGTGTGCAATGTGATTGCACACAAAATTAATTATTGAACATGAAAATTTTTCTCCTATCAATTTATGGCTCCTCTCCGTCATTCGACAGACAATCTTGCCAGTGTCAAGTCTATAGAATACTTTTTAGTCAAGTCAGTCCATAGTCAAGACGGCCGTCATTTCTTTTGAAGAAAATGGTGGCGGTTTTCTTCAAAACATTTGAAAATACTTAATACTGCGTTCACATTTAAACATTCGCGCTGTCATTCGCGTGGACGGAAATGTTGCCGTCCATATGTCTGCGGCAGCGTCGCCGGCAATGTGTGTTCACGCAACACGGGCAACGCGAGCGGCAACGCGAGTGGACATGGAAGTGGCCTGTTTACATTCTCGCATTGCCCAAGTCCCTGCTCATGTCTCTGCACATTTCCACGGACATGAGCTGAGTGTAAATTGGGTACTAAGTTATAACGGAAACTAACTAACTTTTCCTTTGATATATGTTTTTGTTGAATTTTGTTTAATTTTACAAGAATCATTATCTTTCTTTAAGACAATAATCATGATTCATGCCAAATTTTGGAAACTTATTAAGGCGCCTTTACATGGAGATAGTGAAAGAGATCGTAAAAAAATCCCGTCACGGCTTAGATGCTGGGATATTTCTCACTCCAATTACTTTTTCTTTTTCATTAGGGGTTTCACGCACGTCAAGTTATTTGAAACAAAATGTTGTATGTACTTTTTTATGCTAGTTATTCGTATTCTCTATTGTAGAGCATGTATTTCATAATGCCAAATTATGAATTGGGGCTCTAGGAAATATTTTTTGACATGTTGTAATTAAAAAAGACTTTGATCCCCAAACACGATAGATATCCACTGAATATCTCTTACAAATAAAGTCTTAAATAAATCTCGCTTGATAATTCATTACTAAAAAGTGAAAAATGAAGCAAATTCCGAGATTCAATATTTTTTTTCAAACTTAGCAAGGACGTTTTGTTAAAAAAAATTGAATGAAATCGACTTGAGTAAAGTTCTTTATCAATAAATCCTGATAAAACCTAGAAATGACACCCAAATAAAGGAAACGATAACGGCAATCTGATAAGGCGCGATAGTCCACTTTCTCGCTGAGACAGTTTGTCAGTGATTGTGACGTCATCTGTAACAAATCGCGTGTCAGCCCTAAACTCATTACCATAGATAGATGCGAGATGGGCAGACACATTTGAGACGAAATTGTATTTTCTTGATCCTTTTGGCCGTCTTGATGTTTATTATGAAGTGTCGGCTTGTGAGATTATTTGGGTTTTCTGTTTATGATGTTTGGGCTAAGCGTGCGATTCTATTACTTCTATTCCTTGATTTGATTATTTATTGTGTTATGCTAACAGCTCATTTGGCAGTAGCTCTGCCTTCAGCGCTGTAGATTGTAGGTTCGATTCCCAACCTGGACAAACATTTTGAAGAATAGAAAAAGTAGTACAACCTTTACTTAGCTTGAGGCTAAATGGCGCTGTACGACAATGATCGCCAGTATTTGTTAGGTTAAGTTTTTGAATCTATTATTTGCGTTTTATGTCGGTTTACTTATTTTTCACTCCTATTGTGACCTCAATACAGGTATTCAATACTATAATAATATAAGGTATACTTATAAAATCATACTAAGTAAATATCATCAACTTATGGCAAAAACAACTGATAAACAATGTTATTCGACGCGTAACATGTTTCAATAACATAATACATTCAATGGTATTTGATTTATTAATATTGTTTATGTTTTTTCCCTCTTTGCATGATCATCATCATCATCCACAGCCTTAGTAGACTGATAGTGACCTTCAAAAATGCCATACCTCCTTCATAGTTCCAGGTGTCTAAGGGCGACGGTGACTTATTCCCATTAGGTGGCCCGTCTGCTCCCTTGTCAGCTATGGCATAAAAAATCCGGGATTCAATATTTTGAGCGTACTCCATCCACCCAGCCTGCAATAAATGATTTTCTGTCATACTTTCCTTTTTTGGCTATTGAAGGTGTTCCAATTCTTGTATCTAAAAACTTCAGGGGGCTAAAGTACCCATCAATATGTATAACTTTTTCTAAGGAACCAACACTGTGAACGCGATAAAAAAACAGCTGTTTCATACGAAAGTTCAATACCTACCTGGCTAAAATGAATGAAACAGCTGTTTTTTTTGACGCGTTCACAGTGTTGGTTCCTTAGAAAAAGTTATTCATATTGATGAGTACTTTAGCCCCCTGAAGTTTTTAAATACAAGTATTGGAACACCTTGTATACATCATCAGCATGAAGATATCCTCCACGACAAAGGCCTTCCCCATATTTCAAAGGAGAACGATTTTGGGCGTTCTGTATCCACCACATGATATCTTGCTCTCTTCATAATAAGTAGGTCTATCGCTTCCCCGTCCGAAAACTATCATTCTCCCACGATTTACGACAAGATAATAACTGTTTAAATCTTCAATTTATTCTTACATCAGCAGATTGTTGGGGATTTTTTGGAAAACCCACAGGGGGTTTCCCAAACAACACTCGCTATTTATTCTCGCAAGTCACGCACAATAGGAACGTGCCCTACGATGCACTGCCCTGCGTCCATCAACTTGAGGCATACAGATGTTAAGCCTCATGTGGCTGTAATTACACCGGCAACCACACTCTTCTAACTGAAACACAGCAACGCTGCTTGGCGGCAGAAAAAGGCGTGATGGTAGTACTTCCCCGGACGAACCCTTCACAAAAAGCTCTACTACTCTTAAAACTAGTGACTAGTTTGGGAAAATTCATGGTAGACCTACTAAAACAAGATGTTAGAGATCTTTACTGTATAGGACTTACAGTCTGTTAACCTTTTTATACTTCTGAGCGTTCTCCCTCCGTTGATTATTTATAAGAAAACCCACGGCACAAAAAAATGCAAAAGATAACAAGATCGCAACACTAGGCCAAAGAGCACGTTTTCACGAATATAAAAGAAACATACAGAAAAAATGCTACTTATAAATAACAAGCTGGTGCCCTCGACTTCGTCTGCACAGGATTAGTCACACAATATCTTTATAAATTGTAGCCTATGTGTTATTCTGATGTATAAGCTATATTATTGTAAAGTTTCATTAAAATCCATTCAGTAGTTGTTACGTGAAAGAGTAACAAACATCCATCCATCCATACTTACAAACTTTCGCGTTTATAATATTAGTAGGATAAATAATATTTTAAAATAATACAATACAAAATCATTCATTTATGCCACACGTAAATACAGTTTATAAAAAATACAAAGTAAGTAAGTGTCATAAATTGGCCGTCTCTCAGCATATCAGCAAATACTGTTAAAACATACTTCTAACTCTTTATTAGCTATCGCAGTGTTACAATGTTTCTATAAGTTACTTGCCCTAGTTTCACGATTACGTACATACTGCATTATGACAACTGCAATTCGGTAATACGGTCAAACACTTCGGTACCAACATTCTAAAGTTTGGACGCGACTTGGCACATTGACAAGTATTTCACGGCATTTGTCCGGTGTTGTCAACCCGGTCAGTGACTCGCATTAGGTTGCTTTTAGACGGTTATAGTGGCTGCCTAGTTATTCCGCAATATAAAGTTTAATTCAAATTATTGCAACATAGCTTAGTCACAGTCAGTCTTCTTTAAAGATCTGTTGGTCTGATTTTATTATTATTCAAATACTATGAAACGCCAAAAATACGAGGAGCAGTCAACGAGACTAGCGGCCGGTTTCTGAAAGTTCGATCAAAGCTAATCGGATGTCAAGTCACTCGCCATTTCAGCTATTACATCGAATTAGATAGAGATAGCAAGTGACTTGACATGCGATTAGTTTTTATCGGGCTTTCAGAAACCAGCTGTATGTTACTTATAAAATATATAGCAGATTTTTTTTACATGTCAAGAATAAAAAAGAAGTTTATTTTGGCTCTGTTCCAAACTAAAATATGACTTGTCTCATAGACATTTTCCTGTCGAACCGACCAGCAGCGGTTGAATAAATCTTTTCTAGTGTTGCTGGCAGTTGGTCAAAAAAATGGTTTTGGTTACTTGTTTAGTCACTGTCCTCGTTTAAAAAAGCCTTAAATCACATAATTTTCGCGCTTTTAAGAAATCGGTTTCGAGGGCAGAGTGATTAGAATAAGCAGACCGTAATAATGGTGATCAATAAACTGTTTAGCTTATTGTTGTTCAGCCAATTACAGCTCAGTTGGTGGAAGCAGTGCTAGCTGTGGGTTTGAACCCCATCGAGGACAAACATTTGAAAATACTTTTTTTTTCTAAAACCTAACAAATCAAATGCTTTGCTTAGCTTGGGGCAAGATGATACTGAAATGTCCACCAATATTTATTTTATTAAAAACATTTCAATCACATTAAGCTTTAAGATAAAAGGAAAGATTCGAAAGATTTTTCTTTAGGGTGATTTTAAATACCTATTTGTATTAAACATGCAATGCATAACTAATAGAAGAGTGCCGTTGAGTTGGAATAAATTCGCCAAAGCTCTTTCCTCATTTCGTGTCTGCTCTGAAATATATTTAAAAAATAAAAAAGTTCTCTGTCTGGCTGGAATGCAGATGTGAAAATATAACAAAACTACATATTTGAAAAAAGAACAAAAAAAATTGGTTGGAATGAGCTGTTATTTTAAAATGTTTGTCGAAACTATTTAAATAAAGAACAAAAGACAATAAAGGGCTTAAAGGGTGCGGTAAAAAATATTAAATTTGTAATGTTTTTCCTTTACAAAAATTTGTTTTGTAATTTAGGTGACGAAATATCAGTTAGCATGTGAGAAAAGTTCAAAGATAAGTCTGGACATCCGAAAAGTTTATGTTTCCTCAATAACATAGTAATTGGGACTTCAGGAAGCATTTCATTCTCGAATTATAAATAGAGTGAGAACATGGAGACAACTGCTGCATTTCTGGGAATAATGAAATAAAACCACGTTAATCCCCAAGTATAGTAGATATTTACTTCTTGGTACTACTTGGTGGTATGACAATGTACATAAACATATCTAGTTTATTTGACGCAGACAGCAAAGACCTTCTCGTTCGCATATTTCGACATTTTTGAATATACAAAATAACGTAGGTAAATTTGAAGTTATGGAAAAATACCAAGTTTCGGATAATGACATTAAAAAGGTTCATAATTATAATTTTGACATAGACAAGATTTCTCAACAATAAAAATGAGGATCTTGTCTAGACCCTAGGTTAAAGAAATGAAATTATTGTTGTTGCTCGCAATACTTACTAAAATACTTTTTTTTGGGAAATGAATCGTTTCTAATATTATATAAAAAAAAACATAAAAATAAGGACTACGACTGCGAGACAGCTGACGACCAGGATAACTGACGCGTTCTACGATAGACCTACGTCCATCCGTAGGCTAACATCGGACTGACGAAGAAAGCTGACGTGCAAGATCCCACTTCGAAGTATTTCCGTCAAGTCTTTATAAAACTTGGTAATGGAGTCTTGGAAAGTATTTCTCCTCACGTGTGGCCAGTCATGCGTATCACGAACTTATCCAGCAAAAAGGTTAACGTTCTGCCGTCGACGTAAAAACTTAGATAGCATTGACAGACAGATGATGAATGGGCCCGAGTTGACGATGCTGTTACAAAATGTGGACATTTACCTAGATCTATATTTAATTGAATGCATGAGTTTACGGTTTTTAATAAGTTTATATTAGCATTTATCGTAGCCATGTTTTTGTGAGTGCTAGACCAGTGGGGCGTATTACTGAGTTTTACCCTACTCACTCATGACAATATTTTCTGAACTAAAATTTTTAAATTGTTTTAAGGTAGGCACTCATTAAAGAATGATTTTGGAAAATACGCATCCCTAGTGTTTGAAAAGGAGTGTCAAATTTTGTATGAAAATAGCTTGACTCGAAGGAATTCGCTATTTTTCTATGTTCCATATTTATAAAGAAGATCCACTCACTCATAACGAAATCTCCAAAACTATAGGTTTCAAATTTGTCACAGGTTTTTTTAGTACTTGCTGATGGAACAAGCAGATGTCCCACCTGATGTTAAGAGATAACCATCACCTATAACAAAGCATTGCCTCGTAAGTCACGCGTTACCGAGACACTGACTGCTCAGTAAAGTTATGTACAAAACTAATCCCGTTTTATACAACGTATCTATTTCAATATGGAACGGAACGAAATATACTATAGCTGCAGAGATTTCGTAAATATCTAACTCCATTCCACGTGCACACGTATATTTCAAACGATTTTATCGTGCTCACGAGAAACCTCATAAATATAAGTGAAAAACTGAATCTAGTCGCACGTCGAGTTTTCAGATTCAAATTTTACGCTTCATTCGATTGTAGTAACATCGTTTCTGTTAGAATTGATGTAGAGGTATCTACCCTATATGAAGGTAGAGAAATGGACCATAACTGTTGGTGTGGTAAAGCATTATTGGTCGTCACGAATTTCGTGTTTGCAATGTAATGCAGGAATCAGACGAAACCGTTCGATGAATTATGCACATACTAAGTGTCTTTGATACGAGAAATTCTGTACGGGATAATACGTACTTAAGATTTGTTTGAAACGGCTCGAATTTCCTTTACGTTCAATGTATTTGATCTGAAGCCAAAATAATGTGCAAGATATGTATAAGCCTATGTTTTCTTTGTTGAATATGTGTTTAGCATACTCGTTAGCTGTTGGATATTATTTAAATAAATAAATATTGGTGGACATTCCATACAGCACTATCTCGCCCCAAACTAAGCCAAAGCTTGTGATATGGGAACCAGATAGCTGATATACTACTTATACTTTTTTTTTGTAAATACATACTTACAATCTACACTAATATTATAAAGAGAAAAGATTTGTATTTTTGTTGTTTTGTTGTTTTGTTGTTTTGTTGTTTTGTATGTAACGAATAGGCTCAAAAACTAATGGTCCGATTTCAAAAATTCTTTCACCATTAGAATGCTACATTATCCCTGAGTAACATAGGCTATATTATATTTTCAAAAAAATCAGGGATCCTTACTAAAACTCCAATAATGTAACCCAAGGTGGAAAAAGAAAACCTTACATCGCGTGCGCTGCGAAAACTATTGATGATAGAACAAAATAATGTACTACGACTTTGCAGAAGACATCATTATCTACAAAAAATGTCGCGACAGCATATGTCTAACTATTATAGTTATGTCACAATAAGTGTTCTTTTATTATAAAAATTTAATTGAAATGATGCCGCTAGAAAAGGGTGTTTATTTGTACCTTGGTATTAATCCTTATCCAAATAAATCATTTCATAATTAAGACGGTTTCAATACCTATAGATTACTTTTTAAATTTTTCAAATCGGACATTCCATTCAAAAGATATGATGAAATTAAAAATGTTAACGGGTCCACGGTTCACGCTCGGGGTGCGATCTCAGTCACTCAAGGAGAAGGACGTGCAAATGTATGAAATTAGTAGACGCGAGGCTCGAACCCACGGTCTAAGTTTGTCTTAAATGTTCAAAAAATTTATGACCACCCATGCGAAGCTGGGACAGGCCGCTAGTATTATATAACACCCAGACAGAGAACAAACATCTATGTTCATCACACAAATGTTTGTTCTCGGTGGGGATCGAACCCACGGCCTACGGCACAGAAGGCAGAGCTACTACCAACTGAGCTGCGAAGGCTGCCATTTGGATATCATATACATTTTAAGAGTAGTAGAGCTCTTTGTGAAGAGCTCGTCCGGGGAAGTACTACCACCACACCTTTTTCTACCGCCAAGCAGCAATGCTGTGTTTCGTTTTGAAGAGTGTGGTTGCCGGTGTAATTACAGGCACATGAGGCTTAACATCTGTATGCCTCAAGCTGATGGACGCAGGGCAGTGCATCGTATGGCACGTTCCTATCGTGCGTGACTTACGAGGCAATGCTTTGTTATAGGTGATGGTTACCACTTAACATCAGGTGGGCCATCTGCTTGTTCCATCAGCTAGTTGTATAAAAAAAAAAAAAAAAAAAAAAAAAATACATAAATATCCTTAGTTTTATCAGTTGAGAAATAATATTGAGCTGATCAATATTCTGCATCTGAAGTAAGCAAACGTGTCTTCCACGGTTCAATGATTTTTCATGAGGCGCTAACTTTAAGCACAAAAGTATACAAATCAAGCCTCAAGTTAGATCACTTAGTTGAAGCCTTAGGGGACAGTTTAGCGTCTTTAAACGAGTTTAAATAAAGTTTACAAGTGTCTTCGCTGCGATTCTAAACTCTTGAAAGTTGAAGCACTCTTATCAAAGTGTTCGATGAAACTTTAAACTTAGAGGAATACAACTTATTGTGAATGAACTCCTTTGTGACGTCACAAAGCGGGCATTAGAACTTTTTACGCCCGCGCCTTCTTGAGTGTTCCAGAGTTTTGATTTGTTGAATGCTGAAGGATTTTGTTAGAGTAATTAGTACAAATAAGAGCTGTTCGAGCAACTCAGAGTACGGAACTTTGTCTCTGACGTTTAGCGTTCTCTGGCATAGTAAAACCAGCCTTTAGTTCAATCAATTGTTTTAGAATCAACACCATCAGTCAGCATTTCAGCGATATATACGTTAAAAGCTGCAATTCTTGTCAAGACAG
This sequence comes from Chloroclysta siterata, assembly GCA_932294275.1. Lineage (NCBI taxonomy): Eukaryota > Metazoa > Arthropoda > Insecta > Lepidoptera > Geometridae > Chloroclysta > Chloroclysta siterata. The sequence continues at coordinate 23,260,483 of OW028588.1, forward strand.
AAAAATAAATAAATAAATATGGGTGGATGTTCCACACAGCACTATTTCGCCCCAAACTCAGCCAAAGCTTGTGATATGGGAACCAGATAGCTGATATACTACTTATATACTTTTTTTTGTAAATACATACTTATAATACTTATTATATAACACCCAGACAGAGAACAAACATCTATGTTCATCACACAAATGTTTGTTCTCAGTGGGATCGAACCCCCGGGCTACGGCACAGAAGGCAGAGCTACTACCAATTGAGCTGTGAAGGCTGTCAGATAACTTCTCTGTCAATATAAAACTGAATAAATTACTCGCAACATGGTACGCGTGTTGAAAAAGAAAAGTACCTAACTCTACTTAGAATACAATATAAGACCCAGACACCGGAAAAAATATGTGAAATATGTTTTTTTTTTAAATTTAAAAACCAAACGTCTGTTACAAACAAGCGCCTTGCTTAAAATTATATGTTATAAGTAGGTAGGTCCTTATCAGGTAGGCACTCGTTAGCTAATGTAGGTAATACATCTAATTGCAATTTATTACAGAGAGTACGCATGCTCATCATACAAATATTTTGTTCTTGACGGGGATCTAACCCATAACCTACGAGTACAGTGCAGAAGGCTTAGTTACTAGCACGGATCAGTGAGGTCAGTTTTACACATTACTTAGATTTATTATCAAAACGCGGCGTGAAAATTGTTATTTACGGTAAGTTACTGGACATAAATCCTGTTAACCCGGTTTTGTAGGCTTATCTACTATTCAAAGGTTTACGTAATAGTTCAATCAAGATTACGGGGTTTCATTTCAAAGTCCTGGATTTTGTTTCTGTTTGAAACTGTGAGGTGTTTTTTCGGGGCCGTAATTTAATTAATTTGTATTTATTAAGTTTTAATTGAATTCTAGCACAGGATCGTGGAACAATCTAAGCAGTGGGTAAAGTAGGGGTGTGGATGATAATGATGAAGTATTCAGATATCCGACAGCCCTCACAGCTCAGTTGGTAGTAGCTCTGTCTTCTGCGCCGTAGGCCGTGGGTTCGATCCCCACCGAGAACAAACATTTGTGTGATGAACATAGATGTTTGTTCTCTCTCTGGGTGTTATATAATATTATAAGTATGTATTTACAAAAAATAAAGTATTTATGTATTATGTCAGCTATCTGGTTTTCATATTACAAGCTCTGGCTTAGTTTGGGACTAGTGCTGTGTGGAAAGTCCAATATCTTAGGCAGAGGTAACCGCTCAACATCAAGTGAACCTGCTTGCTCCATCACTTTTTGCCAGTAAGTCACGTTTGGCTGCCTATTAAATATCTGATCAAACATTATCTTTGCATAATAAGCTGGCAACGCTTTCTTTGTGAAAACAATGTTTTTCTCTGTAGTCATGCAAAACTAATTAAGCAACTGTTATTAAGGCGGAGTTTGTATGAGATAATGGCGTGCAACGGCAAAAATGTACGTTACCGCTTCAATAATTTCCTTGTTGATATAGAGTTTCGATTTAGTCAAATAAAATAAGAAAATAGTAAAAAAATTAAAAAAATTGGAAACTACTTTTTTCGACAGCCTTCACAGCTCAGTTGGTAGTAGCTCTGCCTTCTGCTCCGTAGGCCATGGGTTCGATCCCCACCGAAAACAAACATTTGTGTGATGAACATTCATGTTTGTTCTCTGTCTGGGTGTAATATAATATTATAAGTATGTATTTACAAAAAAGGTATATATCTCTATATCTCTAATACTATAAGAATCAAAGTCCTGACTGACTGACATATAGACAACGCACAGCCTAAACCGCTGGTCCTAGAGACTTGAAATTTGAGGAGTACATAGGTCTTATGGCGTAGAGGTGTACTAAGAAGGGATTTTTGGAAATTCAACCCCTAAGGGTGTAAAAAGGGTTGAAAACGTTTGTATGAAAAATTGTATTCCTTGAACCTACAAACTTGAAACTTGGAGCACATGTACTCCAAAGCTAGAAAATAGGAAATTCATTTTAAGTTTTTTAAAACTACCATTAATAAGTGTGCAAAGGGATGTCAAAGTTTGTATGGGAGTTTTTTGACGCGTGGTGCGATTGACTTAAAACTTGGGGTAAATAAACCCCACAATAAATAATTTAGAATCACGTTTTCAATATTTGAAAACTACCCCTGTAAAAGCTGCAATAGGCGGCTCACGGCTCACCACTTTAACGCGCGCGAAGCCGCGAGAAGCTGCTAGTGTATTATATCAGCTATCTGGTTCCCATATTACAAGCTTTGGCTTAGTTTGGTCAAGATAGTGCTGTGTAGAAGGTCCACCAATATTATTTATTTACTTTATGCAATGCTTTGTTATAGGTGATGATTACCACTTAACATCAGGCCATCTGCTTGTTCCGTCAGCTAGTTGTTTAAAAAAAAAACTTCCTGCCCTTATCCCACGCTAAGCTCTACTATTAAAATTACCTCTTGTGTGACTGCACTAATGTTGCAGACAGGTAGATGATGATGATGTTAACTTCAATGCATCTTACCTTTACTCATTCAATGTGAAAAAGTCGTGGGATTCAATTTTCTCTCTTGGCTTTTTCTTTTGTGTGAACATAGCGATCTTCATTTGTTATACGTAATGGATTTAGGTTTTGTGGTAAAGTTTCATAATCTCTATTGCGATAGAAAAGTTTGATCTATTTTTCAAGTTCTGAGTAGATTTTAATAGGGACTTCACTTATTTACTAAACAAAAGTATCATAAAAACAACAAAATAAAAACAAAAGTATCAAAGTATCATGACTAGGTACTTAGTTACAATAATAAAACCGGCTAAGTGCGAGTCCGACTCGCGCACGAAGGGTTCCGTACCATTATCTATAAAAATGGCAAAATAATTACCTACGTTTGTTGAATGGGGGCCCCGTAAAAAATATATTTTATTCTGCTTTTTAGTATTTGTTGTTATAGCGGCATTAGAAATAGGTACATCATCTGTGAAAATTTCAACTGTGTAACTGTAACGGTTCATGAGATACAGCGTGGTGACAGACGTACAGACGGACGGACGGACAGCGGAGTCTTAGTAATAGGGTCCCGTTTTAACCTTTGGGTACGGAACCCTAATAAAATAATAATATGTAACCTTAATATGTTTGGTGTAATGTAATAAAATAACAAGTAATTATTAAAAAGAAAAAACCTTTGTGAACTGAAGCTAAAAATATTGTGCGAGTTTTGCGAGCAAATAAAACCCTTCAAATACCGTTCGGTAAATAAAACTTATGAAAATCTCGAACAAGCACTCTTAATTTTCTCGGCTGTCTCTTACACACAATGCAATTTAATATTTTCTATGATAAATCTTTAGTTCTATAACCTTGTGTACTTTCAGTTCAAGAACTTAGATCATTGAACTTTCACTGAACCTGTACCCGAAGTCTGAGTTGTGTTTGTAAGAGAGATATGACGTCATCTCCAACGTGAGATAATCTCGCTCGAAGTGAGCATAAGGCCCCAGATTAGTTTTGATCGAGCTTTCAGAAAGCGGCCGTTAGTCTAGGGCTTGCATAACTGAAAAAAAATGCAAGATTATAATAAATATATTAGACTAAGGCAAAGTTCTCAATCATGAACACACTAGTCCTTTCAAGGTCACAATGGTTATTGACCTAAAGCTAAGTACGAAGCAATAGATACTCAAGATAACTTTGTAGATATAATTAAATTTTATATTGGATATATATTTTGATATCAGTTTGTTTTGAAAGGCTCATCGTGTTAATTATACGCATTTATCGAAATCTTTTGTGTGATCTATTTAAAAACCTTTATCTTACACTGAGAGCTATTAATTTAAATTATATGATTATGTTGCGTACCTATAAATACAGTAGTTCTGTTTTTTTTTTAATGAATACATAATATAAAAATAATAATACTTAATTTAAATACAGTAGGTCTGTCCGAGTTTTTTTTTTAATTTTTCTGTATCGTCAGGCCGATTTTGTAGGGGTCTCCATCGTGCATTCATACAAAAAAGGCCTAACGATTCAGAAAACGAAAACCTAACTCAGACTTCGGGTCTGAATTGGACTCATTTCTGAAGAAAATGCGAAGGGCAAAATCCTTCGACGGATTTGAACTTAAAACCATTACACCTAAACGAAAGGTTATTGATATCCCGCCAATAAAAAAAAACAATTTAAAAATAGAACAGTTTCGATGGCACAGCTGTGAACTAGAAATCAATCAACTCTGATCAAACTTTCCAGGCTGCCAGACACAATTTTGTCTTTGAATCATTACTTTTTAGTACCGATTCTATATAATATGACTGCACAGGCACACCGCAATTACGAAAATTCGTCTGCTGTTTTCTAGTTTAATTTAAATCTTATTTTAAATAAAGACTTTTTAGAAGAGAGTTCAACAACAAATTTAATTTACATAAAATGAAGCTTAATTATAAAATAACTAGTGGCTTCCCGCGGCTTCGCACGCGTTGAAGTGGTGAGCCGTGATTGAGCCACAAACATCCAAACATCGTAACTTTCGCATTGATTTGTATATTATTAGGGTACGATTTTAAATAAGTACCTGCCTACGTAGGTATAAGAGATACCTATAGGCGTACATTACCTATATTAGGTAGGTAGGTATAGGTACTGAGTGTAGCACAAACATGACAAAGACAACCTTACACGGAAAATATGCACTTATTTGTTCCTAGTTTCTACCCCAAAAACAAACGAAACGAAACAGCTTCACGACTTTGATCCCCAGGCACGGTAGATACCCTCAGATCTCTTCGTACCAACTCAAGATTCCCGTTTTAGAATGTCCCTTACAAACATTGACGCCTCGTTATATCCTTTTTACTCGAGCGTAACGTTATAAGGGTTGTTTTCGAAAATAAAAGTATTTTTGTTAATTATCCACAGAACACATTTTCTTTTAGTTTGAAGTTAATAACACTACGCGTTTAAAATCTCCCATACAAACCGCGAAACTTTGGCAGTCTTTTGCACCCTTTGCAGGGGTAGTTTCAAAATATTGAAAATGTTTTTTCAAACTATTTATTGTGGAGTATATTTACTTTAAGTTTGAAATCAATCGCACTATGCGTTAAAAATCTCCCATACTTAATTTTACAGCCATATGCACCCTTTGCAAGGGTAATTATCAAAAGTTAAAAGCGTCATTCTTAATTATATATTTCTTAGTATATTTACCCTAACTTTTAAGTCAATCGCAACACGCGTTCAAAAACTCCCATGCAAACTTTGACATCCCTTCGCACACTTATTAAAGGTAGTTTTAAAAAACTAAAAATGCCTTTCCTATTTTTTAGCTCTGGAGTACATATACTCCAAGTTTCAAGTTTGTAGGTTCAAGGAATACTATTTTTCATGCAAATTTTTTCAACCCTTTTACTCAGGGTAGAATTTCTAAAAATCCCTTCTAAGTACACCTTTACGCCATAAAAGCTATGTACTCTTCAAATTTCAAGTCTCTAGGACCAGCGGTCAACAAACCCCCATACAAACTTTGACATCCCTTTGCACACGTATTAAGGGTAGTTTTAAAAAACTAAAAATGCCTTTCCTAATTTTTAGTCTTGGAGTACATCTACTTCAAGTTTCAAGTTTGTAGATTCAAGGAATACAATTTTTCATACCAACTTTTTTAACCCTTTTTACACCCTTAGGGGTTGAATTTCCAAAAATCCCTTCTTAGTATACCTCTACGCCATAAGACCTATGTACTCTTCAAATTTCAAGTCTCTAGGACCAGCGGTTAAAAAACTCCCATACAAACTTTTACATCCCTTTGCACCCTTATTAAGGGTAGTTGTTAAAAACTAAAAATTTCTTTCCCATTTTTTTGCTTTGAAGTATATGTACTCCAAGTTTCAAGTTTGTAGGTTCAAGGAATACTACTTTTCATACAAACGTTTTCATCCCTTTTTACACCCTTAGGGGTTGAATTACCAAAAATCCCTTCTTAGTACACCTCTACGCTATAAGTCCTATGTACTCTTCAAATTTCAAGTCTCTAGGACCAGCGGTCAAAAAATTCCCATACAAACTTTTACATCCCTTTTCACACTTATTAAGGGTAGTTTTAAAAAACTAAAAATGCCTTTCCTATTTTTTTGCCTTGAAGTATATGTACTCCAAGTTTCAAATTTGTAGGTTCAAGGAATACTATTTTTCATACAAACGATTTCATCCCTTTTTATACCCTTAGGGGTTGAATTTCCAAAAATCCCTTCTTAGTACACCTCTACGCTCTAAGACCTATGTACTCCTCAAATTTCAAGTCTCTAGGACCAGCGGTTTAGGCTGTGCGTTGTCTATATGTCAGTCAGTCAGTCAGTCAGGACTTTGATTCTTATTGTATTAGAGATAGATAAAGCTTAATAATAGAATAAACCAAGTTTCGAAATTGGGAAGTTATATTTACCTTTTGCTGATAGTACAAGATGATAAAAATATAATTTATTTACATATAGAAAGGCTTACAAGTAGGTAAGTAGGTATTACACTATGATAGTTAGATTGAGTATAAATCTATTGGCTCATTAGCCAGGCGTGTAGAGTAGGTACTACCGAGCTGAGTATGAGTATGTATCTTTTCATTAGATATCAGTTTTACGATACACTGCTGTGCGTTTTCGTATATAACATGAGCTTCTCATTATCCCATGTTTAATACAAGGCATTATCTTCTTCCTGACCTTATCCCACGCTGCATGGGGTCGGCACAACAGGTTTTCTTCTTCCACTCTCCTCTATCATCTCGGTGCTCACTTCTTTCTTACTCATGTCATCTTTCACACAGTCCATCCATCTTTTCTTTGGCGTGCCACTTCTTCTAAAACCATCCACATCCATGTTTGACAACCTTCACAGTTCAGTTGGTAGTAGCTCTGCCTTCTGCGCCGTAGGCCGTGGGTTCGATCCCCACCGAGAACAAACATTTGTGTGATGAACATAGATGTTTGTTCTCTGTCTGGGTGTTATATAATATTACTAGTAGTTCGCCCCGAACTGAGATCTCGTGATGCGACCCGACGAACGCATCGAAACTTTGAGTAGGTAGTAGTCAGAGGCAAGTCCAAACATTATATTTGAATTTTTTTCTGACAACCGCCTACTAACTTGGTATGGTAACCAAGTTTCAACTCTATTGGCCTATTTATTGAAGAGTTCCGTTGAACAGACCTTGGCTCCATCATCAGACCTGGTCGTCGTCACCATTTTATGAGAACTGAGTACCTCCTTAATTTATTTCAAGAAAAAAAATATAGAAAAAGCAAAGTAACTGGCCGACCAGTAGAGATGGGAGCTCTTGGATCGCTGGTTATCTTAATTTAACTTTTTTGTTGTATCTCAAAAACCGAGCTTCTCAGAAAAAAAGTAAAAATTGTTTTGGAATGTCCAAACAAAGCCCTTTTATATGACATTTAACTTGATTTTTTTATATAACTTTTTAATTTTTGCCCCCTTAAAAAACCCCATATCTCAAAAACCCTTCTTTCGATTTTACTCATATACTTACCAGTAAATTTCTCAAGTACAAGCTATCGACATATCAAATTTCATTCAGATCGGATCAAAGGTTCTAAAGTTATCGCCAGACAAACATACATACATACATACATACATAAAATGCCAAATCGCCCAAGTTGAAACTAAGATCTTCGTTCGCTTCGCTCACTCGATCAATAAGTATGTATTTACAAAAAAAAAAGTATATAAGTAGTATATCAGCTATCTGATTCCCATATCACAAGCTTTGGCTTAGTTTGGGGCGAGATAGTGCTGTGTGGAATGTCCACCAATATTTATTTATATTATTTATTTTTAATACACGGCATTATACAAAAATTGGCAGCTCAGGTAAATGGTACGAAATATTAGAGCAGCATCATCTTCAGATCCAAGTGCTATCGGAGATGGAGCGATGCATAATAGATCAAGGACTACGGAACTAATAGGACGGCTTGGGAACGTGTGGCGTAGAATATTCAGGCTTTCTTATTGAATACGAAGGTAGCCTTAAGTGAAAATGTTGCTTGTGGGCTTTTCTGTGGGCCCATTTTGTCAGATATTTGGTTAATTAATCGGATAATAACTTTTGGGACTATATTAAAAATATTTTTTTTTTTTGTTATACTCACCGTTAACCAAACAAGCGTAAGGCTTACCTGATGGGAAGCGGTTACTGTAGGTACAGTAACTAGAGGCTTCACAGGCGCGTTGCTGACCATTTAAATATTTTAAAAGACCCTTTTTGAACGGACTAGGTGGATAGACTAAATGACATCGTCCGTTGGTCTTCTCACACTCCGGCGAAGCCGGAGTGGGGGACGCAGTTTCGGGCTTCAGCCCCTTACTGCGGTGCTCGGGTTCGCCCCCAGTGGCTACTGGGGGGTCCTTGGGTTGGCTCATTGAGCTAGTGGTGGTGCCTCCCACTCTGTGTCCTGGTGCCCTCCGAGTCCACCCTGTGCAGGGAGGGTCGGTGGGCGGACCACAGAGCTGTCGGGGCTGTGAGTGTCGTCATCTTTCCTGTCTCTGTCCTCCGCTTCCGGGTCGCTGTCCACGACCAGTTCTCGCGGGTATGCCTTGCTGCCTGGAGCCCGCTCGTAGGTTGGGGCCAGTTCTCGCAGGTGCGGGAAGGTGGCCTCTTCCGTCCGGGCGAACATCCGTTTGGCAAGGCGGCTGATCACTGTGTCGAGGCTCTCTATTTTCAGGTCCCGCTGAATGGTGGCGTTGCGTACATACCGCTGCGCGCCTGTGATGGTGCGGAGGCATTGGTTTTGTTGGCTGCGCAGCTTCGCTCTGTGGCGCTCTGCCAACAAAGCGTACCACGCGGGGGCTGCGTACGTGAGGCGCGGGCGGATGTACGTGTTGTACAGGCCGATCTTCATTTGCAGCGGGATCTTAGAGGTTAGGACGGGCTTCAGGATGGCTCTTGCAGCGGTGGTGTTCCCTCTGACCTCTCTCATGTGCCTCTCCATGGTGAGTTTACGGTCGATGGTGATGCCAAGGTACTTCGCCGTTCTCGACCATGGGATGTCCTGGCTTTGGAGGGTCAGGTTTTTGGGGAGTCTGATCGTCCTCGTGATGGCGACTGCCTGTGTTTTTCCCACATTGACCGACAGTCGCCATTTGGACAGCCACGAGGGTAGTTCGTCCAGCAATCTCTGCATTTTGTCTGCGGCTCTTTGGAGCTGCCAGGACTTCGTGATGTACGCAGCGTCGTCGGCGTACAGGGCTAGGAGGGAATCTTCGGTGGTGGGGATGTCGTCAGTGTACCTGGAGTAGCACGCTGGCGATAGGCAGCTGCCTTGGGGTACTCCAGCCCGGATTGGTCGCACCGAAGAGTCCGAGCCCTCGACGCTGACCTGGAAACTCCTTGCATCCAAAAAGGAGGCGACTACCTTCACTGCCCGTCTCGGAAGTGTGGTGGCGGCTAATTTGTAGACCAGCCCGGCGTGCCAGACTCGGTCGAAGGCTTTCTCCATGTCCAAGAATACTGCGATCGCGTGCTCCTTGTTGTTGTGGGCGACAGTCAGGTGATGCAGTACTCTTGTAAGTTGGAGGGTGGTGCTGTGCTCCGACCGGAATCCATACTGCTCCGGGCGGGGGGTGATGTGGGCGTCCAGGTGTGTCAGCAGCAGTCTTTCGAAAATTTTTGACAGGCAGGAGAGTAGGGTGATGGGCCTGTAGCTGGCCGGAAGGAGGATATTTTTCCCCTGTTTGGGGAACATTATCACTCTTCCGGTCTTCCAGGCGGTCGGGAAGTGTCCGCTTCTCGCTATGCCGTTGAAGAGGCGGGTGATGGCGGCGATGGCTCTTGGTGGCAGGTGCTTGAGCGTGGCGTTGGTTATCCCATCCAGTCCAGGTGCCTTCCTTGGCTTAGAGCTTTGGATGGCTCTTTGGACTTGGATGGGGGAGAAGAGACTAAATGACAGATACAACAGTCCACTATATATATATACAGGACGTCCCAAGACTATGCGACGTGTTACTTCAGCGGATTTTTTTTTGTACATTCTTTCGATTGGCATCATATAAATACGGGATGTTTTTTTCACATTTGAGTCGGTTCGATTCCTAGACGAAACAAGTAATTTTTAGAAAATCTATGAATGCAGAGTTACTAACTTTGATTCTTTGAGGACGTCAAAGGCTATATTATTGTAAAGTTTCATTAAAATCCATTCAGTAGATTCTACGTGAAAGAGTAACAAACATCCATCCATCCATCCATACTTACAAACTTTCGCGTTTATAATATTAGTAGGATACATGAACATATACTAGATATATTTAGTTCAATCTATGTCGGTCCCGAGAGTAAGACTGTGAGGGTACGGAACTCGCCTAGTCAGCTAATGCTAATAAAAGTGCGATGGGGTGCGCTCTGACGCGAAACGCTTATTTGCACTGCCCAGGTAGAAACGGGATAGCTTTCTTTTGATGACAATTTTTCTCACAAGCGTTTAAGACGGAGACAACCGTCGAACAACTTCTCGCCTAATATTTTTGAAGATATAAAATTTCTAAAGGTAGTTATAAAAATTCTCAAGAAATCATGTTTTGGAGAATAAAATTACAAAGGTTTAGCAAGAATATAATTATCCAATTGATCCAAACAAAACTTCCAAGACTGTGATGAACTAAATTTCGTACTAAATTTAACTTTCTAGGAAACCTTGTTTTGTTTTTATTTGCAGATACTGCAAACAATATCTAACTCCGGGAACTGAACCCGCACCTATTGCATCTCAGCAAAGTCTCGGCAAACTGCTCATATCTAGAAAAATAAATTCCAAGTGTTTGCTTCTAGTTTATTCACCTTTCTAGAAAAGCGGTTTAAAAATAATTTCATAAAATGAATCTTCTTAGTTTTTTTCATTTCTGTGTATAATAAATATTCTCTATCTAATTTAGCTTCACAACTGTTCTGCTAAGTCTCCGTATTTATTTACTCTCTTTCATTTTAAGATCGACTGAGAGAGAAAAATATAATATGTTCTGAAGAAGTGCATTAGCATACTGTCGAGAGTGCATTACTAAAATGCACTGGTGGTCTAGTGGTAGCGACTCCCCTCCCGATCCTAAGGTCGTGGGTTTGAAACCGGTCGTGCACCAATGATTTGTCTTGTTTTAAAATTTATGTGCACAATGCCAGTACTCTCAAACGGTGAAGGAAAACATCGTGTGGAAACCGGCATGTCGTAGAACCTAAAAAGTTCTTTAACATGTGTCAAGTGCTCGAAAGGAGCGTCTTGAGGCGCACTTTAAATCCTTTCAACACACTGTTTCGAAAGAAACTAGTGACACGAAAAGAGAAGAGATTACTAAAATAACCGGAATAGCAAAAATTACGAAATCATTAATTAAATCAGCTTATGACTTCATATCTTTGAAGATAATAAGAAAAAAAAAAAAATATAGTCGGTTTTGTTATGGTTAATGGTAAATACGGCCATGGTTTTTATTTCACCGTTTCTCGTCACTTGTTTGATCTAAATGCGACTATAAACGGCCACTAATAGATAGTTTACTGCCAGATCTGGCGTAAACATACGGTACAGATGCGGCCACTTTCGTCATGCATCTTCAATCATCGAGATCTTATTGTACGAACCACTTTCGCAATGACCACTACTACGAATCGTTTCACCACACTGTGGTCATCATCAACGACGTGTCTCGAATAATTGGAGCTGGAAACTTTCGGTCTGCTTAAAAATTCCAGCAACAGAGTTTAACACACACACTGCTCGCTTTTATGTCCTTGTAATAAGCGTCGTTTTTCTTTGGCTTTGTGTAGCTTTATATGTATCCGTGTGTGAGAGCTCAATTTGCACTGTTAGATAATGTATTATTTATAATGCTTATAAATAACTAGAGAAATTTCTTCGAATCTAACAAAACAAGTCTAACTTTGGATAATTTGTTTGTTCACTCTAAATCACGACTTTCATGAAATTAAGGCGATAAATCATATAGTGACACACACAAAATAATTAACGTACAACTTTTAATCTACCAAACGAATCAGAATGAAACATTTTCAGTTCGACTTTTCCCGCAAACACGTGGTAGGGCTACGTCTTACATAAGTACTGTCCCATATAGTTTATGGTAAACTTTATGCATGTTTGTTTTTATGTTGAAAGTGGGCCGCGTCGGGAGATTATGGGTTATCTAAAACCCTTTTATGGTGGGAACTAGCTTTAAAAATGTAAAATATTCATAAAATTATCAGATGCAAAAGATTTCAGACAGATGACAACAGATTTTTAAGTCCTTTTAGCTATTTGAGATTATAGAGATGATTATGAATAAGGCGGCGTTGTATTGCACTCTTATAGTTATTTATTTTTCTCCTTTTCAAGAAAATTGTGCTTAGGAAAGGAAAAACATACGTATCCAAGACATATATTGCTATATAAAACTGCTAGTAACCTAGATGTAATATTTTTCCAATTCTGGTTCAATAATTTCAACCAAAGCTTATAGTCTACCATTTCGTCACAACGCCTTTTAGAAATGTTTTTCTATCCAATGATAATTTTACTGTTTTCTTTACAAAAGCCAGCTGGTACAATAATTTATTAGGAGCCTTAATTTATTCACCAAAACAATAAAACACACTTACGCTCACTAACTCGCTGACCACCATAACTTAATTTTGGACGGAAAACTGAAAACTCGGCACCGTTTCGGGACAACCGCATTTTACCCAAAAGTCGTTTTTAACTGTTGTTTTAATGTTCTTCACTGTAGAGAATGCCTGCATTGCTAATGTACCATTTACGAGCAGGACTTATTTATTTCAACAAACTACCTTTTTTACAGATATATTTTGAGTCATTGTGTTTTTGTGGACACCCTGTTGTATCTATGGGAAGTGACCACGATTAAAATATCTTAGAGATTGTGATTTTTATGGACACACGACTATGCGTCAGACTCTACTGTTTATATATTTTTTGTTTATACAACTAGCTGATGGAACAAGCAAATGACCCTGATGTTAAGTGTTAACCATCACCTAAAACAAAGCATTGCCTCGCAAGTCACGCACGATAGGAACGTGCCCCACGATGCACTGCCCTGCGCCCATCAACTTGAGGCATACAGATGTTAAGCCTCATGTGCCTGTAATTACACCGGCAACCACACTTTTCAAACCGAAACACAGCAACGCTGCTTGGCGGCAGAAAAAGGCGTGGTGGTAGTACTTTCCCGGATGAGTCCTTCGAGCTCGACTACTCTTAATTAATAATTAATTTATACTGATTAATATTAACTCTATTTAAATCTAACGAAACTTGATTTATAGTGTTTTATTTCATTGTTCCAGGTAAGATCCAGACACATTTGGTGGCGAGTGGCAAGTAGGCGTAAACTTGATGTAATCTCGTCTGGATTCGACTGCAGAACAGGAACTGCGTTGCCGAGTAAAATCAATACCCTCGTATATCTTTCCCGAAGAATTCTTAGACCTTTTGTCTGATCTTTAATAATAATTATAATTATAATAAGAATAAAAGGTATTTATTTTCAGAATAAATCATACAGAATGTTTTACATAATTTAGTAGATGCAACATAGATGGGATGTGTTGAAGAGTACAATTTTATTGATTAAACATACAATTTAACAATTAGGGCTCTATTACAGTGAAAAACTCTACTTTCAGTGAAAAACGTTAAACCTTGCTCTAACTAAGTTAGAAACTTGTGTTTAGACGCAAGGGTCTCTGCTTCGGCTCTGATTGTAGACATGATAGGTTGAGTAAGTAGGTGTACAGTAAAAGATGGAAACAATAAGAAGATCTTTGAGCCCTCAGAAGCATCTTCAAGCTTATGACGTTCTTTAATGCAGCTTCATCTCTAGTGCATCGATAGGAACGTGCCTTACGAAGCACTGCCCTGCGTACATCAACTTGAGTCATGCTGATAATAATCCTCATGTAATTCCTGTAATTTCACCGGCGACCACACCCTTCAATCGGAAACACAGCAACGCTAGCGGCATAAATAGGCATGGTGGTAGTACTTCTCCGGACGAGCCCTTCTCAAAGAGCTCTACAAATCTAAAATTACGTAGATAACTTGTATTCGTTTCTTATATTGATCAGAAATAAAACAGACAGCTGATAGCCCTATCTCGCGTAACATAGGTACCAAAACGTGGCCAATGCCGATATTTATATAGATATAAAATTTTATTACGATACCAATGACGATAAAATGCGGCACTGTTAGCAGAAGTAGGTATCGTTTTGTAAATAATATAGAAAGAAATCAATTTACTGTCAAGGAAGAACTTACTTGTTAGGAAGGCCTCAGACTTGCTTACTTCTACATATAGATATTTGAATTACTTCATCATCATCATCCGCAGCCCAAATAAGCCCACTGCTGGGCATAAGCCTCTCTTTGCTTTTGACTTTTGCCGTTCCACATGATCTCGGGCTACCTTGATCCATCTATCGAGCTAAGGTTTTGTTATATATGTATAACAAATCATTGTTAACAAGCTGGTGCCCGCGACTTCGTCTGCGCAGGATTAGTCACACAATATCTTTATAAATTGTAGCCTATGTGTTATTCTGATGTATAAACTATATTATTGTAAAGTTTCATTAAAATCCATTCAGTAGTTTTTACGTGAAAGAGTAACAAACATCCATCCATCCATCCATACTTACAAACTTTCGCGTTTATAATGTTAAGTAGGATGCCCTCTATCTTTGTCAATAAGTTATTCTGATTCTACAGCATATGATGGCAATATTTCGATTATTTATCATAAAAAATATAAATTATAAATTTCATAGAATATGAAACCACGATACCTATTCTTAGTACACTAGTAGTTCGCCCCGAACTGAGATCTCGTGATGCGACCCGACGAACGCACCAAAACTTTCAGTAGGTGGTAGTCAGAGGCAAGTCCAAACTTTATGTTTGGACTTTTTTCTGACTACCGCCTACTAACTTGGTACGGTAACCAAGTTTCAACTCTATTGGCCTATTTATTGAAGAGTTCCGTTGAACAGACCTTGGCTCCATCATCAGACCTGGTCGTTGTCACCATTTTATGAGAACTGAGTACCTCCTTAACTTATTTCAAGAAAAAAAAATAAGAAAAAGCAAAGGAACTGGCCGACCAGTAGAAAAACCTTGATGCCAACGAAACTCTTAGAGATGGGAGCTCTTGGATCGCTGGTTTTCTTAATTTAACTTTTTTGTTGTATCTCAAAAATCGAGCGTCCCAAAAAAAAAGTAAAAATTGTTTTGGAATGTCCAAACAAAGCCCTTTCATATGACATGTAACTTGATTTTTTTATGTCACTTTTTTTATTTTTGCCCTCTTAAAAAACCCCATATCTCAAAAACCCTTCATCCGTTTTTACTCATATACTTACCAGTAAATTTCTCAAGTACAAGCTATCGACATATCAAATTTCATGCAGATCGGATCAACGTTTCTAAAGTTATCGCCAGACAAACATACATACATACATACATACATAAAATGCCAAATCGCCCAAGTTGAAACTAAGATCTTCGTTCGCTTCGCTCACTCGATCAATAAACAATATGTTTACGCGCGTGCAATTATTTCCGCCGTGTTGATCGCAAGGTCGCGTTACGTCATCCAAATTCAATTTATGTCTTACTTAAACTACCAAATAGTCGTTAGTAGAACCAGTGGAACTTATGGAGTGCTCCAGCAATTTAGACCTTAATGACTGCGCATAGAGCTCTATTTGATTTGCTGACACATCATGTTTTCTGGGTTATCACGGTCTACGGTAGAAAGTGAAAACTGGTCATCCACTTTAACTATCGAAAGCAAAAACACTTGGTGACCGAAAGGTTGTTTTTTATCTAATTGCATTAGTCACTTTGTCACGCAACGAAGCTACAAATGTTCCTTAAAAAATTAACCACTGGGTACTTAAAATGTGCTGTGTCTCTGTTTTTACTCTTCAATACCTATTCTATAAGAGACGGCTATATTTTTACCCGATGGACCGACGTCATTTTAAAGATCGCGAAAAGTCGGTGGATGGAGAAGGCTCAGAATTTTTGATTCTGGAAATATATAGGAGAGGCAAAAACATTATCATCAAGCCTGATAATGATGATATTTTTGTTATAAATATATATTATTGTTATATTAAAGCATATATTATTTTAAATATTATAAAAATTTAAAATAGTAATGTTATCATGCCTCTGCATCTGTTGTAAATAATTTATACAGCATCAGGGCCAATTTTTTCAGTAATTACTTACTATTATTTATTCTGTGGTCACACGCTATAGTACCTGGAACCTTATTTAAGATGGAGTAACCTTTCCCAATCCTTATACCATCCACAGGAAAGACGGTCAATACAATATACGCAGATTCATAATAATCTAATTTGACTCCTTGTCAAACAAAAGAAAGTTTCTGCTTTTACCATACTTTACTGCTACTTATACCATAGTCTATTCGTTCAACCATAAAGTTATTTTCTCTTAACAATTTAACCATGCTCCTAAGTGGTGTACATTACTCACGTAGGCTAAATAAAACAAAACCACATTGCGGTCGCAACAAAAAGCGATACAGTTTTCTAACTTTTCACTTCGCATTACATGCAAAAGCTCCGAGCGAAAGTGCAATTTGCTGGACTATTAGAAAGGAAACAAATATTGTAATAGGCAATGTTGATCCGAGATACATTAGTGGTAATCTGTAGCACTATCATTATTCATTTCCTAAGCGTGCATGTAATTTTAAGAATAATTTCAAATACATTCTTCTTGTCGTGTCATTTCGATTTATTTTTTTAGAATATCTTTATTTGTACACTAGCGGCCTGTCCCAGCTTCGCATTTTTCAACATTTTAGGATAACCTTAAACCGTGGGTTCTAGTCTCGCGGCTACTTACACTGATGTGGAGAGATTACCTCTGTCGATAGCAATTGCTCCTCAGTCACTGCGCCAACACACAGTTTTATATAATATCTTGTTTCGCTTTAAAAACAAAAATCAACACTAGGTGAAAGGTGAACTACGTTTAACAAATAAGCCTCCACAGCTCAGTTGGTAGTAGCTCTGCCTTCTCCGCCGTAGGCCCTGGGTTCGATCCCCACCGGGAACGAACATTTGTGTGATGAACATAGATGTTAGTTCTCTGTCTGGGTGTTATATAAATTATAAGTTTGTATTTACAAAAAAAAGTATATACATATATGTATAATATCAGCTATCTGGTTCCCATATTACATGCTTTGGCTTAGTTTGGGGCGAGATAGTGCTGTGTGGAATGTCCATCAATATTTATTAATTTATATTTATTTTAATTTTCTTGCCTTTATCACCTTATTTTCCTAGAAAACTAGGTAACATCCAAGAAGACATAATGTAGAAGAAACCTTAGATTAAACAAAAGCTTTAGAGAATCCCATAGCCTACTCGACTATTTATCGTGTAAAATAGTTCCACCAAGTAAACCATAGATGTAGTGTGTGTGGAAAGTACAAAAAAAAAATAAGACGCTAAAATATCCAGGGTGTAAAAAACATGTATCAACTTTATCGTTTGTGTATTTATTATTATACTCATCCGAAAAAAAAACTCAACAGAAACCTCGTGAGGTGCTATTATACGAACAAAATCTCAAAGCATTCATTCGGCACTTAAACGGTACTTCAGTCAAAGCTTTGTTCTCCTATTTGTTCGATTTGGTTACCAAAATAGGGGCAACCAGTCTCAAAGGATAACTTGCTTACAGCAAAGTGGTCCATCCGATTGAAAAGTTTCCGTAGCGAAACCCTTAAAACGAAGTGCGCCGATGCACTCAATGTTTTTTCTCACGTTAAGGGGAACGAGAAACAAGAGAGCTCTTTTCATGGTTGGATGTCACATAATGTTATTTATTTTTTACTAGAAACCTGGTCAGAAAGGAGTTACTACTCAGATGACGGATGATAGAGGAAAGTAAACAGAAAAAATTGTTGTGTCGACCCCACATGAAGTGGAAAATGATGACGACTAGAAACAAAAAATGATGCATCAAGCTCTTGCTACCTCATAGAGCACGTCCCGACAACGTGCCCTATATTGCATTGCACGTCCATCACTCTAAGACGTAAAGTATCGGTACAGTTCAGATCGGAACACAGGAAATAATAGCATCGCTGCTTATACCTGTACCATTTTATTTTAAAAGCTCATCAAAAGCTTTTTTTATACAACTTATAAGTAAAACGTTTGACCGCAATCTCACCTGATGTTAAGTGATGATGCGATCGACGGTTTGGCACATTTACCTAGCTTTATGAGCGCTAATGCGCGTCAGTTACATTAGCAGTATTATAGTAAAAATTTAAGCTTTTTTTGTTGTATTTGCTACACCCTGTACATTGTACAGCTCCACTTTGTACAGGGAATGGATAAAGAGCGGACTAAGTTTATTAATTTTGAAATTCTTTGTGAACAAAGCCTGGGAAAGTTGGAAATTTTAAAATTTATTAGCGAAGAAAATAGTGTATTGTATATACAATTTTCATGTTCATGCTTTCAAATTTCATGCTCACGATGTATTTTAATAAAGAAAAGCCATTTCAGTTTACTTAATTAACTTATTAATTTTAATAAACTAGTTTCGAAAGAAATAAGTGACGAGACGAAATAACAATGAATTTAAGTATTTACAAAATGTATAAAATACACATGAAACAGTTGACACCTATCTGTAGACCGTTGCGAAAGATCTAGAGATAGCTCAACTGTCCAAATTCAAATCAGTGCCAATTGAAAGTGTCCCTAATACCCCGTTTACACTCAGCTCATGTCCGTGGAAATGTGCAGAGACTTGGGCAATGCGAGAATGTAAACAGGCCACTTCCATGTCCACTCGCGTTGCCGCTCGCGTTGCACGTGTTGCGTGAACACATTGCCGGCGACGCTGCCGCAGACATATGGACAACATTTCCGTCCACGCGAATGGCAGCGCGAATGTCTAAATGTAAACGCAGTATAAGTCGCTACATTGCCACGCTGAATGGCAATTCGCTGAGCCAGATTTCAGTTTACCGTGTGGTCTACCGTGCCTGGGGATTAGAGCTGTGGGCATATTTTATGACCTTTTCTAACTGACGTCGGCAAAGCAGTAAAACAAGAGCACGTAATCCGTAAATTCTGTAAGGCACCTTAAACGCGGGCACTCATCTTAATTAAATTGACCGCAGACTTTCGAAATGAAACCTTACAGTTACCTCCAGCTCTTTGGAGTTTAGACCAGAGGCTTTTGATATGTTGGTACTACTCCAAAAACTTTGTAACTCAATTTAACGCAAACCACATCCATATGCGAGTACCTACATATTTCTAGCTTTAAATCCATTAGCAATAATGAGATAAAATTACCGAATTGTCTTATCTTCTTGTCGTATCCGTAATAAATGAAATTGAGCTCTGTCTTTCATTTTATGACATATGGTTCAACATTATTATCATTTCAGTAAAAAGTTGGTTTATTTCCCGAAGTAGAAAATATTAGGGCTCACGAATTTTTCAAATACACAATACAATAAATGTTCTTTAAGATTCTTCTTGACAAGATTGCAGTTATAAAAGAGACCTTCTTAGGCTGCAACTTTACATCAGGGGAGATGGCAGTCAAACGTTTAGCCATCGAACAATAAAATATAAAGAAAACAAATTTATTAGACTTCAGTTAAACAAGGGTATTTTTTGCAGATGTTGTAAATCTTTTGAAGTAGGTTCGTACGTGCTTCATCAATTCATCACTCAAACGCTTCCATTAAACCAAAAAGCTTAAATAACAATTCTTCAAGACCCGCTGTCGAGAGCTGATGACTGAAGGAGCCTTTTCGAGCCAGTTTATTAAATAACCCTCCACCGCTCTTTGTCTTTTTACCTCTTCCTTATAAATATTAATGGTGCCCGCTGTTCGCCACACGTCCGGAGATGTATTAAGGGTTTCGCAATTTATTCGGGTTTGAGTCTGATCCTGAAAATGAGTACAGCGCCATCTATTTGTCGATTGGATCCATTTGGTGACACGGGTCAGTGTTTATGTCCAGTGCTGAATTTACAAGCCGTTCTGGTGGGAATTCATACATATTTATAGGAGACACCGCAGGAGAAAGAAACCTTTGATCAAAGTTCTACTTACGATGGGTTTCTCGTTTACATTTGAGATTGAATTGTTTTGACGAATGTTTGCTAAAATTGCTTGAGAACATTCCAAATGGTATGAAATCAAACAGGCCTTTATAAATAAAAAGAAGAATAGTCAAGATTCATATGTGTGTGTATCATATACACACACACTTGGAGCGTATATACTATTCAATAACATTCTGAAATTTTGTGTTATTACGTAGGAAAATCATAGGTGGAAAATCGAATCTATCAATATCTTTCCGAGTAACAAAACTTGTATCAAATAACTTATAAACCAATCACATTTCTTTTTATCGAATTGTATTATTTTG
Organism: Chloroclysta siterata; assembly: GCA_932294275.1. Classification (NCBI taxonomy): domain Eukaryota; kingdom Metazoa; phylum Arthropoda; class Insecta; order Lepidoptera; family Geometridae; genus Chloroclysta; species Chloroclysta siterata. Next base: position 23,281,031 of record OW028588.1, read on the forward strand.
TGTTTTCATCGTTGATTATTTGTATTCTTACCTCATCAACCTAATGAGTTTTAAATGTATTTATCTTTAGCACTCGTTTCGTTATAGTTACGTGGTCGGACTTTCCACCATTCATTAACTTTTCGCTCGTAGACGAATGAAAATCCGTGTGTAGACTTCAACTACACTCTTGAGCAGTAGCAGAAGACTCTCTTACTTATTTCGTATTAAGTAGGGTTGAGTTTTGCGTGGTTTGATTTTTCAATGATAGCTGGATTGTTTAGATTGGGGCGATAATGAGTACGAACTCCTTTTACGACGTATTTCTAAAGTTTTCTCGAAATGTTTTAGGTACAACCACTTTTTATATTGTGGTTTTAACTTTCTTTACAGATTTTTACCTCTGAAATAGTTAAAAAATCTGACCTACATCTCTAACTAACTATATATTTCGTTTTTCATACGGTGTTATTTCTTTGTTTGGGAATATTATACCTACCTTCATAATATTTCGTTGAAATTCAACTGGAAAAAATATATTGATGCTCGAGAAGAATTGGAGCTCTTGACTTCCAAAAGAGTTTCTTTCACTTCTGTCTTCTTACTAACGACCAATAACAAGGTTTTGGCATTGAGAAAGAAACGCTCGAAACAGAACTAGTTAAATTGGCACACCATATGCAAATGATCCCGCTATCACACCTATTTTCCTGGTAGACACCTCCCGATATCAGTCAAGTACATTACATACCACTGCTATAAACTTTTCGTGCTACCATTTTCCTCTGGCTCTTCACTACGAGCAAACGTATCAAGTTTTTTTTTAATTTTAATATACTAAAGAGCAAAGCATCGAACTTTTTTCATATCGTAGTGCTGACTTTTTGAATGTGTTGTGAATATGGGATTATAAGTGTTTTAAAAGGTGAAAATGTCGAGCCATAACCCGTATAGGAGGAGATCGCTTAATATTTGGGTGGAGAAGGTCCTCAAGAGGAGAAACTCCAAAGATGCTTCACCAGTTGGATCCCCATTGTCCGACGAGGTATTTATGTTCATATGATTTTTTATGTAAAAAGAATTATAATAATTTTAATTTAATTCGCAGTTTTGTTTGTGGTGGATCACTATGATAATTAATTCGTCTGTGGTTTCATAATATCAATTTCTGTGACAGATAATTATTCGTCAAAACCGCATCTGTTTTACCTATCTGTTATAGTTTATATTGAGCTGTCTAAATTTGCTCATAGAGTTATTTGTATCTTCAGATAATCATGTAAATATTTAACGCGTAAAAGCATCGTAGTAGCTGCCCTTGAAATTTTGCCTTCGTTATCGGTTAGGTTACTGATTACAGAAATGATTTTGGCGTTGTCATGTTGAGATAGTAATATGTGACTTTGATGAGATAGACCGATTATAAGTATAGTCGATTTTAAGCTCAATCAATATTTGATTCATTATAATCATCGATGGAAGACGTTTTAGGAACATATAACAACTAATTTGTATAGTACTAGCGAGTTTTGGGCTAGATAGTCCAGTGTGGAATATTAACTAATATTTTTTATTTTTTGAACTGCCCGTAGAATGTCTTTCTTCGATGATAATAATTATTTTCAAGATTATTGGAATATAATATTATGATACTACATGATATTGAAAGAAGTTTGCATAGCAAGTCCAGAATTACCATTTACCTAACAAGGTAATCAGTACGAAATACATCAAATAGGAAATTAGGTCAAACGGACGGACGGAAAAATATGATTTTAAACATAATCGAGAAAGCCTTCACAGCTCAGTTGGTAGTAGTTCTGCCTTCTGCGCCGTAGAACGTGGGTTCGATCCCCACCGAGAACAAACATTTGTGTGATGAACATAGATGTTTGTTCTCTGTCTGGGTGTTATGTGTATATTATTTAAGTATATATTTACAAAAAAAAAGTATATAATGTATTATTATCAGCTATCTGGTTCCCATATTACATGCTTTGGCTTAGTTTGGGGCTAGATTGAAGTGTAAAAAATATATATAATTATATTTATGAAATCTACTAAAAAGCAACTCAAGGGAATTACGAGGACCAGATCCTCTCTGAAGGATTACATTACTAGCTGTCAACAAGTCTGAAAAATTCGCTATATTTTGATACTGTAATTATGACTTGGTAATTATGACTCAATTACCAGTATCAAAATCTAGCGAATTTTTAGAAGCGTTTATTTACAAATAGCTCGCCTTGGCAGACGTGTGTGCATTATTGGCTACCTGCCTTGCGGCCTAGCTACGTGTCGTATCTTGCCCATCGATAAATATATCTGGATCAGAAGTCTTATGAAGTTCAACTGCTTCTCTAGCGTGCCACCTTTGTTAACATTCCTCTATAATTCCAACTTCCGCTTATTTTATTATTTTTTATTTTTTTAATTTAATTTAAATGGGATTGGCTGGGGTAGGTATATTAGGTGGATGCTTTGGGATAGGTGGGAGGATCGGCACACCATGGGTACTTGATAGACGGTGGCCGCGTGGTCGGCCGAGGAAGCGAGGTAGGACGATCATGGTGGGAAGAAACTTAGGATAGGGAAAATTGGAGGTCTTTGGAGGTCCCACTGCTAAGGCTAAGGATTTTTTTATAGGTAATATAGGTTGTGTTATGGCTTTTGTGCCAGTAAGTAAGTAACTAGCAAATCAGCCATAAAAACTCAGCGAATGAAGTACTCGATGCTAGATAACTAGACTTATAAAAAACTGACATGCCTTCAATAATCACCGGATATTTACATGCACATAAGGAGTATCTTGCGAAAACTGGTCGTCTTCCGGCGCTTATCGCGACCTAAATAACGTCGAAAAATGTACTTTAAAACACGAACTTGAATGTCAGTAATAGTGTTGCTTGGTAACTAATGATCCGTGACTTCGCAAGACAGACCTTTGGGTGTGGATTGCGTACGAAAATATATACATAATTTTTTATCCTACTTACTGATGGAACAAGCATAAGTGCATAACAAAAGGTTTCCTTGCAAGTCACGCACGATAAGAACGTGCCCTACGATGCACTTCCCTGCGTCTATCAATTTGAGGCTTGCTGATGTTAAGCCTCATGTGCCTGTATTTTTTTTTTTTTTTTTTATACAACCAGCTGATGGAACAAGCAGATGGCCCACCTGATGTTAAGTGGTAACCATCACCTATAACAAAGCATTGCCTCGTAAGTCACGCAGGATAGGAACGTGCCCTACGATGCACTGCCTTGCGTCCATCAGCTTGAGGCATACAGATGTTAAGCCTCATGTGCCTGTAATTACACCGGCAACCACACTCTTCAAACCGAAACACAGCATTGCTGCTTGGCGGCAGAAAAAGGTGCGGTGGTAGTACTTCCCCGGACGAGCTCTTCACAAAGAGCTCTACTACTCTTCAGAATTTCATCGGCAACCATCAAACACAGCGACGCTGCTTGGCTGCAGAAATAGGCATGGTGGTACCTACTTCCCCGGACAAGCCCTTTAGTAGAGCTCTTCTCTCTACTACTTTTATTACATACATTGAAATTTATTAAAGTAGGTATTTCAAATAGTTGGTTAAAATAGACAGATGCGCTTTTCAAAGAGAACATAATTACACCGGCGCGATTTATTGAAATTATCTTAAGCGACTCAAGTCCTTAAAAATGACAGAATAAAATAAATAAATAATAATCAATTTCATTTGAAATCTGTATTCGATATTTGAAAGTGGTGACGCTACCATGACTATCAGTCACTTTTTCTTTTATAACTTTTGTCTGTCGGTGAATGACACACACTACTATACCTACTATCATTTGGGTTGGTAAATTTGATCATACTGAATAAAACAATATAATTTTTTTATTGAAACAAATATATTTTATGCAAATAACAAAAAAAAAATGTTTCCTGTTTTTAATACAAAGTATAACTATAACTAACCCCATGCTCCCCATACTTTGAAATCGCTTAAGCTTTATTTATCTTTTGACAGATTTTTATAAGTAAAAAACATTACTCAAATAAAAGTTTTATCAGCTCTACAGCACCATTACTCTACTAGTAACTAGTCATAGTGTAATTTCTAAAAGTGCGATCGATAGAGTTCATCGCCACTGCCGAACAGTATTACAAGGTCGGGCAACCTTCACACGATAGTCCCTAATCCACGTATGCATGACTGTTCGTTCTGTGAATAAACTGACAGTTGTATAAGACTGTCTTACCTTGGAAATAACAGTTTGGAAGATATGAAAGAAACCGCCTTTAGAAAATGTAATAAATCGTAAACAAGTTATCAAAAATACACAATTACACCATTAACAAATTTCATCGAAATTCTCAATAATTCCTAATTGGCTGTAAATATTTAAATTTGGTCATTTGCTTAAATCAGAAATTGCGTTACGGTCTGTAAATAGGTACGTTCTCTTAAGTAGGTAGGTATGTATGCAACCACGCAATATAAATATTTTCCAAGCCTTGTTTATGATAAATTGATGGAATATTTTATTAATGTAGGCCAACCCATGCGTGCATCCGCGTTCATATTTTTCATAAGCGCTTGAAACTACTTTAATACATCATGAAAGCTATAAAATATCACAAAGCACTATTGTAACATTTTATTTATGCATTATGAATATTATGATAGATTAACAATAATTTGAAATAGTAAACTCATTTCGTTAATTTTCAAAGGAATTAATACATAAGGTACGTTTACATATCCTCAAATAAGTGAAGCTATCATCATGATTATTATCATTTTACACCTTTTCCTTCCTAATCAAGAGAACAGGTTCCCAATCACCAATGAATTTTGACAATTGTGCCGTTAAAGTATTCTAGTTTTCTAGCGATATTCAACCTTATTCTGATGTAGTAGGATGCGATACTTATACGCGACTAACGTCAATTTCGTCTGTTACGGCTGCAACTCAGTCGATCTGGGGCCTAATCCCCAGATCGACTGAGTTGCAGCCTTAAACGTCCGTCACCAGTGTTGGCATACCAAATTACTTTTATAATTAAAAAAACAGTTTCTAGCATTTCATCAACAAAGGGCATGGTAAACAATGACATAAGGCTAATTGCGATCCCTTGAGTTACTTGACGTGACATGGCGTGATAAAGTGGAAAATAACCTTGTTTTTATAGTTTGAATGTCAATGTAGCACTTCGGAGCTTTTGTTTATAATTCTTAAACAGTGGATTTTAAATATATTTACAAATAAAAACTCAAGGAGCCAATTTTCTATTGAACTATAGTAAAAATATATAAACTATAATATAATAAATAAAATTTTATACACATAATATGAAATACTACGACAATAGCACTGGTGATCTTGTAGCTCTGGTGATCTTGTAGCTCTGGTGATCTTGTAGCTCTGGTGATCTTGTAGTACTGGTGATCTTGTAGCACTAGTGATCTTGTAGTACTGGTGATCTTGTAGCACTGGTGGTCTGGTGGTAGTGACCCCGCCTTCCAATCCTAAGGTCGTGGGTTAAAAAGTAGACAAAAAAACTTGTCAAGTGCTCGTAATGATCCTCTTTGAGGCGCACTTAAAATGCTTTCACCACACTGAAAGAACTAGTGACACGACAAGAAGAAGAAGACAAAAATTCATCTGAGAACGATGTACATTAATAATGTTAAATAGATAGTCCAAAAAGTAGAAAACCTTGTTCCATATTTTTTACAATGAGATGTATTGCGGTTGAAATTTTACCGTTGCATTCAATAGCTGGCCATATGTTTGATGTTTTGTGCGGTTGCCATAACAACAGTTGCGTGTGCGCAGGTGTTTCGACAGCTGTCATTCGCATTCACCGAATTAGGGATGGTCCAAAAAAAATTACACGTTTCAAAACCAAAATACATTAAGCCTAATAACATAATTTTTGTAAAAATACTGCGTAAATTTTACGAAAATGCATATAGCCGTAAATAAGACGTGAATTAATAGTAGGTTTAACTTATAGTGTAGATTTAGTAAATATAAGATAAGATAAGATAAGAAAATTCTTTATTGCACATAAGTAAAGTACATAGGCGAACTTAATGCTGATTAGCATTTTCTTCCAGTTAACCTTTGTGTTATGTGGAGTGGGTGGTAGTGCTCTTTGAGACAATAAAGGAGAAAACCTTTAAAAAACGACAACTATAACATAAAAATAACCTACTCAATATATATTTACCTACAATACATACCTACATACAATAATACAAAATATAAATATAGGTAAAAAATAAACATAAAAATGCATGTTAATGACAGCATGCATGATATGTTAAATTTAACCACTTTTTTAATTTAAATAACTATGAAAAAAACTCAGTAAATTTTTGTATCTCGGTTGGATAACATCCTTGCTGAAAAATAACATAAATTTTAGTGACGTCTGTCATTGCGTTGGTAATTTAAGCATACTCTATAGATGTACTGCGAAAGGTGACACAGTACTGTCAGTCTATTTTTAGGGTTCCGTACCCAAAGGGTAAAAACGGGAGACTCCGCTGTCCGTCCGTCTGTCTGTCAGATCAAAAATAAATATTTAAGGTTTTTCGCTAATTTATCAATATCGATAGGATCGATATTGATAAAGGCAATAGGTAGACGCTTGAAATATTAAGAGAATATTTAGCTATACAAGGTGTTCCAATAATTGGTTTTAAAACTTCAGGGGGCTAAAGTACGATATGAATAACTTTTTCTAAGGAACCAACACTGAACGCGAAAAAACCCCCTGAAGTTTTAAAACCAATTATTGGAACACCTTGTATATTCACTTTAAAAACAAATAATTAAATTAAAATAAAACAAATATTTGAGGGGGCTCCCATACAACAAACGTGATTTTTTTGCCGTTCTTATAGGTAATGGTACCGAACCCTTCGTGCGCGAGTCCAACTCGCACTTGGCCGGTATTTTTATGTTATCATCGTAATAATGACAGTTGAAGGTAAAAAGTTACCTTGCCTACTGAACACAGGGTTCGGTATTGGTGCATGCGTGCGTGAAAGACGCTTACGATAAAAAATTCCAATAGTTGACACCGACCTAAAAACTGGCAAGACATTCGTGCTGATAATTAGTAAATGGGTTTAATTAGTAATTTCATCAGAATTCTAATTGGTAATGTCTACATCTTCACTTCACTGTAATCAGGTAGAAATCCTACTAATATTATAAACGCGAAAGTTTGTAAGAATGGATGGACGGATGGATGGATGTTTGTTACTCTTTCATGTAAAAACTACTGAATGTATTTTAATGAAACTTTACAATAATATAGCTTATACATCAGAATAACACATAGGGCTACAATTTATAAAGATATTGTGTGACTAATCCTGCGCAGACGAAGTCGCGGGCATCAGCTTGTCATTTATATTTTTTATCTTCTATTTAGTAATAACTAGAAAAAAAAGGGATTTTAACGACCGGTTTCTGAAAGCCCTATCAAAACTAATCGGATGTCAAGTCACTTGCTATCTCTATCTAATTCGATGTAAAAGCTGAAATGGCGAGTGACTTGACATCCGATTAGTTTTGATCGAGCTTTCAGAAACCGGCCGTAAGTGCGTCGCAAAGAGGCTTCTTCCGAGCACTTAACGCGTGTTTTAGAACTTGTTAACTTACATGTCGGTTTTTCTCACGATGTTTTCCTTCACCGTTCGGTGAATCAAAATTCATCGGTGCACGACCGGTTTTGAATCCACGACCTTAGGATCGGAAGGCGGGGCCACTACCACTAGACCACATGCTCTTATATATCATATAAGCTCTAATGAACATAGATGTTGTCCTGCGTATGTCTTACATACTGTTAATTCTATTTAAGTACATAATATGCATGTTTTATGCTTTGTTTGCCCACCAATTAATATTTTTTTAAATTAATTTCCTTTATTGTCATGATATGATATGCCTCCTACTTAGGTATATTCATAAAACAAATGCTTTGTAAAGTAAGGTATAAATTATTATTATTTATTATTAGTAGGTATAAATTAGGGTTAAAATTAGAACTCAATAAATAAAACACTTATTTGATTGTTATTAACGTATAGGTACCTCTCGTGGATTTGCGTCAGAGAAAAGTTATTTATAAAGGTAAAACCCCAAGAGAATCTTTCCTGGACAATGGTGTATTTTAAACAGTCCTGTCTAACTAATATACTCAACAATATAGGTGATATGACCTAATACATTATATATTAATATCATATGAATAATCGGGTACAGTTAAAACAATAATACCTAATTGACTACAAAAATAAAAGTGATGTTTTTGATTAGTACTCGTAATGGAAATCAAATAAAGTATTTTATTGCTTCTATCATTTTCTTAAACATATTTAATTTAAGGAGCCGCATGCACAATCTAACAACTAAACAACTAATCGTATTTAGCGACCCACTAATCGCATTTAGGAATCCAATTTCGATTAACGTCTTGCATAAAAAATACTTATATATTTATTTAATTCATAAGTACGGGATAGAACATTCCAATTACAATAATTAACACTTTTATATTATACATTGATTAAACAATCACAAATAATAAACATGATTAGCGAATTGTCGGACAATGGAAATAATGTTTACGCTAATTATGTTTAGATAAGTAAACGTGTTTAACTAAATATAATTAAATCAGATCTTTGTGCAAGCGGCCTTAGGAATTATTTCTATACTACTAGAGTGTAAAAATATCGACTCAAATGTCCCAAGTACCAACTTCCATTTCAATGATTTGTTATCTTCAAATCTTATTTTCATTTCCTAAATTACCATACATTCATATTCGAATAAAATATCGGAACTAGAGACTATTTTCTTTAAAATATTCCATCCGTTGAATGCATCTGATTTTCAGTATCTGTACCTACCTAGTTGGATTGGGATATTTCAGAATATACGGATAATGTATTGAACATGCTTATCGTATGTCTGTCGTGTTGGGGATATGTCGGCTGGAATCCTGGATATCTATAAAAGGATTTCGGTGTATGGAGTTATGCTTCGGAAGTTTATTCGTAGTTTTCGTAAATGTAGTTTTTTTGTTTGTTTGCTTGTGCAGTTTGATGATGATGATGATGATGACTAAATATATAAATGCGAAAGTTACGATGTTTGGATGTTTATTATTGCCAATTTTTTTTTGTTCAATCACGACTTACCTACCCATTGAACCGATCGGGATGAAACTTACTCGTAGAACAAATAGGCTACTTTACGGTATTACAAACACGAACGAGCGTGTTAAATTTTAATGTAAGGAATCACTTCTAATATGCGAGTGAACAGCGAGCAGCTGCTAGTTTTGTTATAACTTCGTATTCAGTTTTCATTTCTTGATCCATTTTCCCCTACCCTACCTTATTACAATTTTTATTGCCTTCGAAAACTAAAAAATATCTACAAAATATCACAAAATGCATGCACCAACAATGAACCCGTGAACTGTTTACTTTTCAGTCTCTATTTACCCAACGGTCGTTTCGAGAAGGCCAAATTCTACATGCAGTATCAACATAACCATCATGTGTTGTCTATATCAATAACCATCATTTTGCACCTTATGATTAATATGATAAGGTTTATTTTGCTGAAAGGATTGATCGCGCGGTTAACCCGACGCATTATGCTTTTGCCTGGATGTTTAAAAACTAATTAAAACATTTAATTTGCGGGTTCTGAATTGGCGCAGTGGACTTTCGCTTCAGCTCCAGAAGTACTTGCATGAAAGTTTATTCATTCAATAAATAAAGTTTGTGTTCAGGTAATTTTTCTCATATGCGTGTTATGGGTAAAGTTATGTGATTCATAATAATAACGACTAAGAAATATCTTGTTTAACAAATCAAATTCAAGTTGAAGATCGTCGTTCCTCGCGCGTTACTTGCGAGTCAATGCTTTGTTATAGGTGATGGTATACACACATAGGTATACATATACAAGGTGTTCCAATACTTGTACGTAAAACTTCAGGGGGCTAAAGTACCTACACATCAATATGAATAACTTTTTCTGTTTCATACACTTTAGCCAGGTAGATATTGAACTTTTGCATGAAACAGCTGTTTTTGTTTCGCTTTCACAGTATTGGTTCCTTAGAAAAAGTTATTCATATTGATGGGTACTTTAGCCCCCTGAAGTTTTAAGTACAAGTATTGGAACACCTTGTATATGTCGCAGCTAACTGGTAGAGTTCGCCGTTCAATTGGCTGCCTGGCCGTTTGGTTGAATGGCGCCGTTCAGCTAACTAACTGAATGATGCCTGAACATTGAACCACTTTCCTAGTCAAGTCGTTAATAAACAAAAAATAAATCAAATCCTAATAACCTAACCAAACCTTAAAAGGTACAATAGGTTGATAGGTTGTTTTTCGTCTTGATTCGATACTACATGATTTTTAACACTATGGTGGCGTTTGGTTGAATGGCGCCGTTTGGTTGAACGGCTAGGCAGTTGATTGAATAGCAGATTAAACCAGTTGGCTGCCATATATACATGGCATACAATTTTGAACAGAAAAATTCATTGGTGCTCGACCCTCAGTATTATATTGGTAAAAAATATAATTCTATTCAAAAACATAGCGTCTATTACTGCGCTAACGACCACTCGGCACTCATTACCGTAGTGCCATAACAGGCTGTGAGCAGTTATTATAAAATCACATTGATTGGCAGTTGCGATTAGTTCGTTGACGCCAATATAATTCAATGGGATGGGTGGATAATTTCATTTATACGTAATTTCGGCACGTTCCACAGGAAATTGCTTAAAATATGTGTTTTTGATTAACACTTGTTGGAAACAGTGTTTATAATTTTAAATTTTCGGAAACTTTTTAACCCTATTTTATCGTGTCTATCTATATTCATCAACATCTATCTTCCTCCTCTTTGGGAGAGACCTCGCCAGCGGTGGACTAATATAGGTTGTTAGTCCACCGCTGGCGAGGTGTCTCCTAAGACGTGCCTCTAAGTCCAATCTTCGGATTTTATCATCCAGTATTAGTCAGCTATAGATTCAGATTCATTCATTTTATTCCAGTAAGATAGTACACTTGGTAAAGTCAACATTTAACAAAATGAATATAGATTAAGATGATAAGTTTAACACAAAACATTTCGCAGATCGTCACCCCACCCTACTGGAGGGAATCCTACAGTAATATTTTGTACAAACACAATAAATAATTAAGACAAATGTTACATAACGACATGTATAAAGTCGAACCCTTAAAAGAGCACTCACACGTTATTCCCTTCAAAAGTTTTAAACCTCACTTTGATATTTGATGCGTGCACCTCAAGCATTTCAACCCTTCTACATCACGAAGCGACCCTCATTCACAAAAAGTTACAGATCAGTTAATGAGTCACTGTAATGACTCACCAAGTTTCGTTTCCGAAATTCAGATTTGATGGTAGCTAAGTGATCTTTGCGGTTCGCGAGATATTTCTCAAAGGATCGTTTATCTTTTTGATGGGTGATTCATTTGTGGATTGTTTCGAAACTATTAACACCACTATTGTATCTTTTCGAACATAATATAGCTCTGGCATTAGACTGTCGATTCCAGACACGATAGATTTTATTTTAATATGGACGAATATTATATTATTTTATTTTAACATGGACGAATTCTTGACGAAGACTTACTAAACTCACCACAGGGTTCCAAATATAAGACAGTGTGGAAGGCTTAGATAGCAGTAATGAGCGATGGAAGATTTACTTCAACAGTTAGGGCAAAAGGGACATAAAGAATTGGCTATTAACAGCTCAAAAACGAGATGAATCGAAGGAGAACGAGCAAATAAAAGCTTGCAGAAAAATGTCAGGTTAAAAAAAAAACTATCTTCCTATGGCTTGTATAGAACTTTATGTTATACAAGGTGTTCCTTAAGTTGTGTATATAAACTTCAGGGGGCTAAAGTACCCATCAATATGAACAAATTTTTCTAAGGAACCAACACTGTGAACGTGAAAAAAAAAACAGCTGTTTCATACATTTTAGCCTGGTAGGTATTGAACTTTTGTATGAAACAGCTGTTTTTTTTTTCGCGTTCACAGTGTTGGTTCCTTAGAAAAAGTTGTTCATATTGATGGGTACTTTAGCCCCCTGAAGTTTATATACACAACTTATGGAACACCTTGTATAAACAAATGAATAGTCAACAGCGATAAACAAAACGGGCCTCCAGAGACAGGTATAAAGTTTACCTCACTATCTGAGTCATAGGTGCCTATCATTGCCAGTATTCAAACCAGACACTGTGCCTTTTCCCTTACAAACTTCATAGCTCGACCATAACGAGATAGCAATAAGGTTCAAATTGAAATGAAGGTTAGTGATCTAACCTCTTTTGAGCACGTAATCGTCTTGTAGCTTGAATAATAGGCGGTTCTGTAACTTTGTGTGCAAATAGAATATGCAATGAAATGTGCAACAAAATATTATTTTCTAATAGACAAAAACAATGATGATTAACTAACACGGTTAGATAGTTTGATCATGCTCATCTTTGGGATGATGCAATAAACTGAAACAGGCTAATGACTTTGATCCCCAGGCACGGTAGATATCCCCTCACATCTTAGTACCTACAAAGTTATCAAACTCAAGATTCACTGAGGATGTCTGAGGGTATGAGGGGCGGTAGTCAGAGATACGTCCGAATATTACATTTGGCACATATCCACATTTTGTAATATGTGTTGATATTTCATACGTTATAGGTTGCAAGCCCAGCGCCGATGCTAGAATAGTAACTGGTATTCTTACTATGCAATAAAATATGGTTAATATGTATAATGTTATTAGTAATGTTATATGTATAAGGTAAAAAAAAGTTGTATTATATCAGCTATCTGGTTCTCATAATACAAGCTTTCGCTTAGTTTGAGGCTAGATAGTGCTGTGTGGAAAGTCCACCAATATTTATTTATTTATAAATAAAACTAATTCTTTTCCACAGTAAATTTAAATCTCAATGAATATGTTTTTCTATTCATTTCTTGAAACATGAAAATTTCCAAGCAAAACGTTACTTTAACAACAAAATAATAATGTTAATACGCTGGTGACAAACACAATCCTTAAATTAAGCGCCCACATCGAGCCTATTCAGTATTCAATACTTTACAGTATTCAATATTTTAAATAGCCGCGATTGTATGTAAATTCATTGCAATCTTATTCACACATTTATCTTATGCGTCGTTATTGCATCCTTTTATATTTTTGTCTAGACAGTATTGTCGGACACAAATTTAATTCAACAAACCAATGTTTTCCTTTTCAATATCAAAGTCACACTTCTGAGAAAGGAAGCGGCACAAATGTGACATCCTCTTATTACGAAGCACCTACTACTTTTAAAACTATAGATAACTAGCTGCCGCCCGCATCTTCGCTTGCATATTAGTAGGTAATTGTTTGCTAACACTATTTTTTAAGACGTTGTGCCTTACTTTGTCTATTGGGTTAGTTATTTTTTTCTACCCCGTTCCCGGAATATTTCAGGATTAATATATAGGCTTCTCGCTTATATGCTTATCCTGGTTAGAAACTATATTTGTACTAAGTTTCATCCCGATCGGTTCACTGACTCGGGCGTGTTTGAGCCACAAACATCCAAATGTAACTTTCGCATTTATAAGCAAATTACCTAATGCGTTATTGGTGAGTTCAGATATTTGTCGCTCAAGGTTCTCTATAAAGATAACTAGTAAGTAAACATCTGTTTTATCCTTTTTCACGATTCCAATATTCGTGGTCAGCAAAGTGTTTGCTCTTGAAAACTTCACAGCATCTGGTCAATGTTCTTCCATGGGCATCGGACATAAACAAACTGTACTGAGAATATATTCAAAGGCATACACTGTAATTCAGGTCGGATCTTGACCTCTGTGAACGTCAGTTACACACCTTTTACTGACGGCTTTCGAAAAAAGCTTCTTAAAAATTTGATCACTAAGGACCAATTTCCTTTGACACTTCAACTTATCACACCCATATGTAGAGTAAGTCAGGGCTTAAGAAAATAAAGTCAGTGAAATAAGAATTAAAATCCGAAGTAAAAACGCACGCAAATTCAGCACAGCTATTTATTTTAGGCCTTAAAAAAAATACAAATTTCAGCCGACGTACATCTGTCGCGCATACTTAGGGGTATGAAAATCAGCGCTGAACAGACATTAACACGTCTGTCAACATTTTTGCTGAGTATACCCCCATTGCCTGAACTGTTTAAGTTGAAATAAATAAATGTTATTGTATCAATATTTGAGGTTTAAGGTAACGTTTATTCTTTCTTTCATCTTGAAGCCCTTGAAGTTACACAACAAAGGCATGTTAGATAAACAAAACCGCAATGATTCCACACAGTACTTTAGCGTCTTCCAATGTTTAGTATTTGCTATACGCGCCTGCCAGCACGTCTTATGCCACTCCTATTTTAACTGTGCGAATAATATTCGGTTACAAGTTGTCTGTTATTACGGCGCTCGTGTGTGTATGACGTTATAAGTACGCTATTGAAAGGCTGCCGATCACGCTTCGCGGGTTTTGGCGTTTCCTTGTAATCTAACCAGTTAGTGAATCTTTTGAAAATGTTCGAACGTGTGTTCTGTTTCGTGAATCATTGAAATGGATCATCAAGAAGTATTGTTGGTGAATGTAAGTCGTTTCTTTTAATGTTTTATTTCTGATTTTCTTCTTCTTGTCGTGTCACTCTTTGCAAACAGTATGATGAAAGAGTTTTAGTAGCACCTCACGGGAGTTCCTTTTAAGTTACTTTTTTGATTGAATTTTTGTTTGCGACTATATACAAGGAAAATCTTTGTAATATACAAGGTGTTCCAATACTTGTACTTGAAACAAAAAAAAACAGCTGTTTCAAAAAAAAGTTCAACTGGCTAAAATGTATGAAACAGCTGTTTTTTTTTCGCGTTCACAGTGTTGGTTCCTTAGAAAAAGTTATTCATATTGATATATGACTTTAGCCCCCTGAAGTTATAAGTATTGGAACACCTTGTATAATCAAGTTTTTTCAATTTATTGTTCGTCATGGTAAACATAGTCGAGTTGTGTAAGTATTTTTTATTTTTGAGAGATTGAGAACGTGTCGGTTGTTTCCTTCTGTGCAGCATCAACTGTATTTTTGGAAACTGCATTTGTACGGGTAGATAAATCGTGACTTCCGTGAATAAAACTGTAACCTAGAAATCATTTTTAACTTTGCTAGTCGCGATGAGATTTATTTTGTTATAAAACGATGCTATGTTATTTGCAGGCAACCTTTTGTCCAATTTTAAACACACAATAGCAATACTTTGTAGTTCAAAGCATCAAGAATTGTGTTACTATCTTGTGGAAAATAATCATATATTTCTTTTACATCTGTGTGTTACAATATTGTCTTAATACGAGAAAACGACTTTCCTTCAGACCCATAAAACTTTCCACTGCACTCGTATACAGTACATTCCAAATTAGTCTCAATAATACGAACATGATTTACGATGTAAGTTAACAGAAGAGAAATGCGGTTTCTTGGTCATAATTGGCTTGTAGAATCGCCAACGTATTTGTGACAGAGAACGTAGTCATAGAGATTGAACCATACATCGGTATCGAACGAAGCTCACACATAAGGATATGATAACTTATAGTAAGACTGTTCAAATTCAAAGCTACTGTCCTTTCTGCTTCAGTGAGTTTTCCTCTTCATGACACTTTGACGAAGAACAAAGTCTTTGAACTGTTATGACAACGGTCGATGTACAAAAGATTCGCGTCATGCAATCTGAGATCACTCATGCAGCATGATTGGATAATTGCAAATGAAAATGCATGAAAGAAATAAAGATAATTATAATAATTTATTACTTAGTTAGCCACAACATTGTACACACCAAATCGCTATCCGAAAACATTGCCTTTCAAAATGTTCATTAACTGATATATATTTAATCGTACAACAGTTGCTAATATGGATAGCATATATCTAAATGTTAGAGGCAGTTTTAAAGTGGCGCCCGTGACTGAGAAAATGAGGAGCAATAGGTTAGCGTGGTATGGGCATATCATGCGAAGGGAAGAATGTCATTTAACGAAAAGAGTGTTAGGTATGAATGTGGGTGGATTAAGTAGATGAAGTAGGCTAAAAAGTTTTCCTGCTCAAAACTTTGCTCTGCAAAGTACATATGCAAACTTTTAAATAGGAAAACTTGTATCGATCAAAATTAAATTTTTACTAAACTGTGTGCTACGTAATTGCACACAAAATGTTGTTTACGATTTTTCGAAAATAGGCTTAGTGATTTTATGTCTTTCAACATGAAACGTGCGAGCAAGAGGTACATTAGCTCTTGTATTCGCCTTAATGTTCGTGCAGTCACAGATTACACAATGCACATTTGCTAGATTGATATCTATCAGGATTTCTATTCATCGTAACCGGTACGATAATGCGATTAACTTGTAAATCATGTATTGGTTGAGCGAACACAAAATATGACGTCACTGCATCAATCCGTTCCCAATAATATGTTATTTAAAGTTCAATACCTAATGGACCATTCAAAGCCACTAGAGTCGAATAATTTGTTCCATTGAATTCCCCTTCTTTGGACCTGTTAGCGATTTCCTGAATGAGACAGAAGTACTTGTATGTACTTGAGTGGGAATTTTATGTGCAATAAATGGCTACAATTTATTATAAGCTCTTTTTAAGTGTGTTTCTTTAGAAGCATGACTGTTATTTCGCATTTTATTGCTCATTTTGTCTTTAAGTTGTTTAGTGTATCGCACTAACTCTATAAATATTGCACGCCTTTTACTGATTATTTTATTTTCTAGATACTTCGATATTGGTGGACATTCCACACAGCACTATCTAGCCGCAAACTTAGCGAATCTGATCGGGTCCTTCCTCTCATCTGCATCCAAATAACCACCGGGGATGCTTGAACATTGCTGCAACCAACCCAAGGGCCTTCTCCGCTTTTTTAAGGAGTTGGGCTGGCTGGGGTGAGGTTAGCAGGGGGACAATGCACAATACACCCCATTTCGGGACGTCCGTGCAGATCTCATTTCCCCACCACGACTTAGAATTAGAATTAGCAAAACTCGTAATTTGGAACCAGATAGCTGATATAATACTTACATAGTTTTTTAATTAATAAATGCTTATTATAAATAACACCCAGACCGAGAACAAACATTCATATTATACAGCGCAGAAGGCAGAGCTACTACCGACTGAGCTGTGAGGGCTGTCAATGAATTTTTTTATATAAGAAATTCGTGCAATAAATATATTTTGTCTATGACTTTATTAATAATAATATATCTATAATTCCCGACGTATACCGTATGCTCTTTATGCCTTTCAGCGCCGGCCTTGTAATATCTAACTCCTCAATTCGAGCCGGTTGTAACAACATGATTTACCTTTAATGCATGTAACTCAGCAAAAACGGACACATTACCGTAATCTAGCGTATTTGTGCTCATTGAACTGTTGTGTTCGCTTCTATCACTGAGCAGAAATTACATTAGTGGTATGTAATCTTCCTATTCAGTGTGTGGAGTAGATCGGTCCTAATTGTAGGTCTTCGGCTTTACTTATAAACATGTGTTTAAAGTCTATTACTACTACCCCATAGTGTCACATTATAGAACAAAGGCATCCCCCTATTTCCGCCGATTTCCGATAGTCAGTATTTAAACTATTGCCATCTCTTACCAATGGGTAGTGAGAAACAGTGACAGGGCAAATTTTGAGCAGTTTTTCAACTTGAGTAACGTTTATAAGTAAGAGCCCTTATTTCTAGTGTTCAATTTGTCTTCGTCTTTTAGACCCCAACTTCGTTTATAAAATATTCTGAATATTTTATATATATTAAATATTATGAATTTTCTTTTAAAACAAGAACTTCTTTGTAATTGTAACGATTTTTCAACTCTGTTAACAGAAATATTTATATTAGCTTAATTCTCTACGTGATATTCGTAATTATTTGAATATTATAAGGACCTATGTGTATACTAGAAAAATAAGTAGGAAGGTAGGTAGGTAAGTATTATATCAGCTGTCTGGTTCCCATATTACAAGCTTTGCTTTGTTTGGGGCTAAAAACTGATGAGTGCAATGACCACAAAAAAAAAACTCTTAGTGATATGTAAATGTAAATGAATTCACGTCACTTCATTAGAAGCTTTGAGACCCACTTCACGGGCGAACCGATGTCGTAACTCACTTACACTCAATACCCTTATCGCTAATGTTGATATGCTTGTTTACAATAATAAATATTACCGTATCTCTAACTATACCTAACATTAAGGTAAACAACGTTGAATTGCACTACATAATGCGTCAAAACAATAGAATATATAAAACTATATATATACATACGCATACATATACATAAATACATACGCGGAGTTTTAGGTCACCAACATTTTACTAAATGAAAAACTAATATTTCGTACCTGCGGGCTCACTTGCAAACACGCGAAAACAGTTGCAAAAGTTTCACAGAAATTCTTTACTGAGTAAACAGTTTTATATTCAACTCGTCAGGAAAAAATGCAGAAATAATTTCCTGGTGGTTTTTGCTAGTAAATGTTTGGATTTCAGCGGCCTTAATGATTGCTCTTGTGCGTCGGGTCTACCTTGAGCCTCGAACGCTTACCGCCCTCTTATGAAGAAAACACACGGAATGGTAATCGGAGAGCTGGTTTTAGCTACCCAAACCACTTAATATAATAATAGTAGTATTACCCTCAACTTACAAACTGAACTGTTTTGGATTCATGAAATGGTCAGAATTTTTGATATTGTACAATCCATTTTTGCACGCTCAACTCAAGCTTTTGCAGCAGAATTAAAGATAATATTGACCACAGGTTATCAAATAATAAAATTATAGGGGTAAATAAGGAAAAAAACGGCTCAGAGAATCTTTAGCCGTATGTTTTCACCCATGTTGCCTCAGCGTGGCCTAATTGCAATACCTGTGTGCCACTCGTTTATGCATTAGGGATGAAATGTATACCTCGTGTCTGTTTAAAAGGTTTTCATTCCAAGTTTGATCATCTTTTCATTAAACGAACCATTCGTACAAACGATAATACTAAAGCTAATATAGAGTTATGTCAGGGATAGAATACTGCAAATAATGGTACAAAAGGGGTTTGTTTGTTGCTGTATAGAATTTGCGAAATATAAGAGGATTTCCGCAAATCCATGGTCTTGGATTCGCACTAAACTGCTTATTCTACGACGGCTCGGGCGTAAGACGGCTTATTGTGAAATCGACGTAGAATTTCCTCATTCTCGAACAGGTGCAAGAAAGTTCTGCGTCGAAATCTGAACATGCTATTTTTCTGGTGATTTTTCTTGTGAATTTAAGTTTAAATTTCAAAATCTATTCTATTCAATTATCCAGTCATTTGCGTCATTTGAGAAGAAATGATTAAATGATCGATTGTAATGCAAAGGATGAGATTGGATGTCTTTATCTCAATATTTTGGTTCATCATATTATTTATTTATATTCCTAACTAAATAACCTATACGTTCTAGCTCTTTAGGATTATATTTGAATGGCACCCCAGTCTGTAAGCTACTCGCTTATCTCGCCCTAACAGCCTTTGTCACAGACAAAACGCCCGCGGAGGCCTCATGCATCCTACTGTTTATTGCACTTAGTTAATTCAATTCGAAGCTATTGTCATCGGATTTGGATAGCAGTACCACTACGCTTTCCATTGTGCCTTATTCGGGTGTCATTCAGTCTGCAATATTATTGGTGTCGTAAATACTGGGTGATTCACTTAGTTCGATATTTTATGTGTTTTCACTTTTATTGTTATTGTCAACATGTTTGATTTATTATTGCTATTGATCTCAAGTGTTTCTTTGTAGCGAAATCTTTACGTTCTTTTTGTCTTTTCTTTTATAACAAAGTCAAATAGTACGTATTCAGTAATTTTATTGAACACCCGAATCTTTTCAAAGCGTTTTAAAGATTTTAAAACTAACCTAAAACATTTTTTTGTAGTATACTTGCAAATATATTGTAATTTTAAATATTATTCCGATTTAAACATCGTTCGATTAGCTTTTGCGAGATTTCAACTTCTGCTTTATTGGGCTGACCCTTAGATAAAAATCTATTGCCGTTTGCAGAATCTATATCTTTCCCCTCCATTAGCATTAAGAGGTCCTTTGATGTTATCTTTGTAATTGGTGTTACCGTTTATGCATTCCGGAAGATTAGTCGATTTGCCTATGGGTCTGATTCGGCAATGATGAATTATACATTAGACAGTAATGGACAAAACTGAGAAGGCAATAAAGATTTGATGAAGTCTAAGGCTTGCCACATTTTGCAATCTGAATACTAACCGTTTTTTGAGTGGATTGCTTTGGTTATTATGTCAAATAACTCAGTTTTTGTTTTGTCTGAAATATCTGTGTGTCGCTTTGTTAACGTGTGCCGTCATAAATAAATACATTTTCTTCCTTTTCTTTCTTTGCCAATATTTAACAATGGCGGTAAGTATACTGCACTACTATATTATAATATGAGGTACCTATACAGGGTGTTAAAATACTAGTACCAAAAACTTCAAGGGGCTAAAGTTCCTATCAATGAATACCTTTTTCTAAGAACCTAACACTGTGAATTCGAAAAAAAAACAGCAGCAGCGAGGTAGGTGAACTTTTGCAAGAAACAGCTGCTTTTTTTTCGCGTTCACAGTGTTGGTTCCTTAGAAAAAGTTATTCATATTGATGGGTACTAAAGCCCCCTGAAGTTTTCGGTACTAGTAAATATTGTAACACCTTGTATAATGTCAATAAAATAAATGAAGCTTTTCGGATTATAAAATAAAGTTATTTGCATAATACGATTACAAACGGTTGAATAGACAGTGACACTGTGACGGAAAGTTGTGAAATTCTATACCGTTGATAGCGTAATGGAGTCCATCCATTATCACAAAACTAAACAGAAACGTACTATAAACACTCACACAGATAATGTCTAAAAGTAACGTCGTATCATTACCGAGAAACGAAAGTAAATATCATAGGGATTTTGTTTGAAATGTCATAATACTTGCAATATTTGATCTTGTTGACTTAGTTTAACTTTGTTCGCGCAATTTATAATAAATAGGATATTTTGTGAAGGGCTCGTCCGGGGAAGTACTATTTTTTCCTTCAATCAGCGTTGTTGTATTTCGGTTTGATGGGTGTGTGGTTGCCGGTGAAATTATAAACACATGAGGCTTAACATCTTTAGAGCTGATTTCACCATGCTCTGTTAGATTAACAAAGGATTAAAGGGCCGTTAAATATGTCAAAATGTACGCGTTTGTCATGTAAGGTTAGATTTAACGGTCTGTTAATCCTTGATTAGTAACTAACAGAGCATGGTGAAATCAGCTCTTATGCTTATTGTCGTATGTTCATATCGTGCGTGACTTGTCCTCACAAGTCACGCACGATATGTGTGCTTTGTTATAAAAGGTGATGGTTACTACTTAACATCAAGTGGGCCATTTGCTCGTTCCACCAGAAAGTTGTATAAAAAAATGTAAAAGCCCTGTGGACTTTATCTGGCTGATGATGATTATGATGTATGGACTTTCAATTTGGTGTAGAATGACATAAAACGACCATGAACAGGAAATTTATAATATCCTATTGGAAAATTGGTTCATAAACTTGCACGAGCACCTGAGAGTCTTCCCTAACGTTCACTTAAAATCTATTTTTCCAATATAGACAGGTTTTGAACGAGTCCCAAATACACCATTCTATTTCAGATATTTATTGTCCCATTTCATACTTGCATAACAGTATATTTTCTCTATATTGCTTTCAAAGTTGGCGAGTTTGGGGGAAATTTATGTTAGTAAATTTGGGGTTACATACTGTGAATTTCAGTTGTGTTGACAAAATACACTGCTATATTTTTTTGATAGAAAATAACAATAGGCTACACAAACATCTTCACGACTTTCTCCAGGCACGGTAGATATCCTTTTAGAGGTTTTAATAGCAAGTCACGAGATTATTTTGAAGATATCTAAAAGGGTAAAGGTAGGTAGTTTATACCCAATTTTGCTCCGTTGATAGGAAATACCATTCGCTTATAAAAAAATACTTACTGTATTCTACTTTGTTAAAATGTTTTATCCCAATATTTTTTAATATGGAATACTAACTGCAAACTGTGGGCATGTACCAAATGTAGTATTTGGACGACAGAGGTTCTTGACCAAGACAAGATCCTCAAAGGATCTTGACTAGGTACTTGATACTAAGAGATCTGAGGGGATATCTACCTTGCTTAGGGATAATAGTCGAGAAGTTGTTTGTTTTTTCTGTTTACATATTTTTATAGACATTATTGGCTTGTCTATTCTAAGCGCCAGTAAATCATTCATGCCTGCTTAGACTATCTCCTTTATTGCAGTAAATATATAAATTTCTGCATCAGCAGTTAGCGTTCGCTCTTTACATGTTTTATGGTACCAATAGAGCTTCAGATAAGCTTCCTTTCCTTTATTTCTTCGATTTATTCATGCTCGCGCATAAATATTGGCCGATAAGATTACTGAGATATGGCCGTCTCGTGGCTGAAATACTTGAGAAATAATGTATTTTAGTGGTAAAATGCCAGACGAAAGTTTGGAGAAAGTCTTCTAGTTTTTGTATTATTAATAATAATAAATCGTAAATGTCGTGTAGGGAGAATAATGCTAGGTATGAATGGCTATGAAGAACCTTATTATTAAGAGTTAGAGCATGTGAAGTGCTCGTCCGGGGAAGTACTACCACCGCGCCTTTTACTGCCGCCAAGC
Source organism: Chloroclysta siterata (assembly GCA_932294275.1). Classification (NCBI taxonomy): domain Eukaryota; kingdom Metazoa; phylum Arthropoda; class Insecta; order Lepidoptera; family Geometridae; genus Chloroclysta; species Chloroclysta siterata. Next base: position 23,303,958 of record OW028588.1, read on the forward strand.
AGCGTTGCTGTGTTTCGGTTTGAAGAGTGTGGTTGCCGGTGAAATTACAGGCATATGAGGCTTAACATCTGTATATGCCTCAAGTTGATGGACGTTCCTATCGTGCGCGACTTACGAGGGCAATACTTTGTTATAGGTGATGGTTACAACTTAGCATCAGGTGGGCCATTTGCTTGAACCATCAGCTAGTTGTATATAAAAAAAATGGAATAGAATATGTAACATAGAATTATTACTATTGTATAGTTACTAATTATAAGTTATAACGCTTTTCCTGTATCAATTGTATTGGTCACATTTATTTAAACGATTTAAACATGATGACAATGTATTTTATTTTGTTACAGGTATTTTGGGACAGTCCAATACCGGTAAGCTAAAGCGAGGAAAACTCACGATGAATTAACATAAAAGTCTCATTGAATTTCAAACAGTCTTTGGAAATTTAAATAGTTGACAAACCTGGAATGGTATTGTCAGCTTGGAATCGGCCAATGGTGCCAATTTGGGATTGCCACTCTTAAAGCTAAAGCTAAATTTTTAATCTGCATTTTAGTTTTGCTGCTCATTTACTAAGTTAAATTTCGTGCTTTATTCAGCACCCACTATCTGACAGCTTTTTTTTGTATTAAACTGAAACAGCACCCTCAGATTCCTTAGTATTAAGGCGACGACAAGAGTGACTCGAAAATGAGTTTAGTTATTTTATTTCTTTCAACATGTCGAATGGTGCGAGCGAGAGTCACATTAGCTCTTGTCGTCGCCTTAAGTGCTAACTTCAGATTCTTTAAGGACGCCTTCGTTTTTTTATATTAGTAGGAATATTGTCTGAAAACCAGCGCAGCAGTATACCTACCTAGGTTGCTCTAGGTGCAGCATTAAGCTGAGACAAAGACCTCTGCCCTACAAAACGCAGCAGTTGCATCAGTGTGGGTACCTACTATGCAGTTTTTCATCATTGTTGATTGTTTTTACATGTCCGAACCTTGAGAAGTTGTACCTTATGTACTTACTGTTTATTGTTTTAGTACAAAGTGTCGGTAATATAAACAAGCTTTATTTCTTGATGGACATACACACTATAGGCCCGACTAAGCAAAGCTTCTATGGGATCCAGAAAGCTGACTAAAAGACATTTACATACATTTGTTTTGTAAATTAGATTTTTACATAAAACTGCAAAATCAACTTAATATAAATCAAAGTTAATACAGATTTATAAATCAGCTTTAGCTTTAGAGACGATATTGACACCACTATTCGGTTAAATATTGTAAAAAGTAGCAAATAAAAAAATAAAAAAAGTTAGCTTTAACTCGAATAAGTAAAATTGATCGTAGCCATTGAGAGTTTAGGGGAAAATCGGGCGATTTCAAGCGTGTTTTGGAACGACGCGCCATGGGAAATAGGCAATCAAAATATTGCGTCCGAAATAACTTTGCAGTCGGTTCTCGTCGACAAGCTGTGGAACTTTATTCGTGCGCTTAAGGCGAAGACAACTACTAATGTACCTCTCGCTCACACACACACATTTCGAGACACATTTTTGCACATTTCAACATGTTGAAAGAAATGAAATCACTGAACTTATTTATGAAAAATTGCAATAAACCAAGTTGTGAGCAATTCAGTTCAGAAAAAATATTGTTTTGATCTAAGCAAGTTTTCCTATTTAAAAATTGCATGTACGAAAACTAGTAAAGCAAACTTTTTAGTAAGAAACTCGTTCGAATTAAAATCATATTTTTGCTGAACTGTGTGCAATGTGATTTCACACAACTTGATTGGTTGCGATTTTTCTTAAATAAGTTGATTTCATATATTTCAAAATATTAAAATGCGCAAGCCAGAGGTACATTCAAAGTCAAAGTCAAAAGGTATTTATTCAATAAAATCACAAGGATCACTTTGAAACGTCTTAAAGCTAGGTGACTCTAGTTGCCAGTTCCATTCCATTAGTGCTTGTCATCGCCTTAAGCGATTGAGTTTTGAAAGGACTGATAACCCTACCGATAACCTCAGCTGCTGTAACAAAGGTGCAGTAAACATCTTGTTACATTTTACGTAATATTTTATTTAAGGGGCTGACAACTATCAAACAACTTCGCGCTCGCACGTTTCGACATGTTGAAAGATATAAAATCACTAAACTCATTTTCGAAATAACGCAATCAACCATTTTGTGTGCAATCACATTGCACACAGTTTAGTAAAAATTTCATTTTGATCGATACTGTTTTCCTACTTAAAAGTTTGGTTATGTACGAAAACTAGTAAAGCAAACTTTCGAGTAGGAAAACATGTATCGATCAAAATGAAATTTTTACTAAACTGAGTGCAATGTGATTGCACACAAAATGGTTGATTGCGATTTTTCGAAAATGAGTTTATTAATTTTATATCATTCAAAATGTCGAAACGTGCGAGCGAGAGTCACATTAGCTCTTGTCTTCGCCTTAAAAGGTGTCTGGTGCAGTTTCTGGAAACGATTCGAAATAAAAGTCCTCGGTTTTATAAAACGTTTCTTTCATCGGTAACCGCATTTCTGTCAGCGGAATGTATTTTCATTGCTTTGCGTCGAGGCCTCTATTGAATGTGTTGGACGCCCTCCGTTGCATTTTTCATTTGGTACGTGAATCTGTACCGTTTATTTTGTATTAAAAGTCATACGTAGTAGGTACTATTCATTAAAAATAAAAATCTAGGATTTTGGAAAAGGAATTCGGCCATAGCGACGTTATTGAGTAGGTTACTTGAGATACTTCCCTCTAAATATACTTGCCTGATATTTTCCCCTTACTTTGTATATAATTATGATTAATATTCAAAATTAAAATTCAATATTTTAATGTGCACTCAGACTCAAGAATCTAAGGTAGAGTAGCAAGAGGATTATATACCATGTATTAAAAGTCATACGTAGTATGTACTATTCATTAAAAATAAAAATCTAAAAGATTTTGGAAAAGGAATTCGGCCATAGCGACGTTATTAAGAAGGTTACTTGAGATACTTCCCTCTAAATATACTTTGCCTGATATTTTCCTCTTAATATAGGTACTTTGTATATATTATGATTAATATTAAAAATTTAAATTCAATATTTTAATGTACACTCAGACTCAAGAATCTAATGTAGAGGATTATATACCATGCATGAAGATTGCAGTCGATTTTTTTAATTTATTTATTTTGCATACACTCAATTCATTTTTTTTATTTTGAATTAATGTTAATAATGGTTACCAACTAACGTGGTGGGCCATTTATAGCATTTGCAAATAGTGCGATATTAATAAAATATCTTTCATATTATCTTCATTGGAAAAGTCTTGAACAATTAAAATAAATATACACTTCACTGTCCTTTCACCACACTGGTTCATCCACGTCCTACTCCGTAATGTCAAAACACTGACATTTATGCATATCCCAGTAGCCCGTTCCACTAGCCTCGATATTTAGAGTTCCCTTCGAAAAGCCTAATGTCACAGGTCACTGGCGAAGTAACTAGGGCACTGAATAGACTAGCCAAAAGCATAGCTTATTGAATGTAGCTGAGTGTCTACAAACATATACCTCTTTCTCTTTCGATTCCCAGCAAATATTTCTACCAAGCAGCGTTGCTGTGTTTCGGTTTGATTGTTGTTGCCGGTGAAATTTCAGGCATATGAGGTTTAACATCTGTTATCCTCTCAAGTTGATGGACGCCATATAGGAATTTTATTATACACACATTGCATACGGTCCAGAATGTATCATTTGTAATGTTGAAGTATTTGACGGTTGTCAGCCTCTTAAGCAATATATTCATCGTTCTCGCTCATCTCAGATCAGATTTACAATTTTGATATTCGAGCCTAAGTTATTACTTACTACTCTTAGTTTACTCTATTTCATTCAGTCTATTCATGCAAATCTTATAGTAGGTCAACGTTTAGTACAATATTTCTTGAATGAGATATTTATATTTATTCCTACTCCATTTCTTTATTGAAGTTTCAGAGATCATAATATCAATTTATATAGTTCTTAGATTTATTACTGTTTAGATTATTTAGATTTAGTAATATTGAAGTATAAGGTCGAGCTAGCCTATTTCGTGGGAGTTACCTAGCTGTAATAACTAAGCTACATATTACCTTAAATAAACAGGCTTGACCCACTGTCATGTAAATCCGTAGCGTTATAGCACTATCATCGGAGTTGTTTGTGTAATTTGGGGGAAAATAGGACTGTTCGCTCTATTTCAGGGACCTTTTTGTAGACAAGTGGCATTCAGGACGATATCTCCTAAACAAATTATATCATAGCTACAAGCTTCGTGCGAAGCTCTCTGCTGACATGCAACTTTGACAAGCCTTTTCGAAACTTAGATTGCGAAGTTTCAACAATCCTCAAGGAGTAGGTACCTACCTATGCTAAATTTGGGATCTCTGGGCCCTGTAGGTTCGGATATTTCTTCATGACTAAATTGAAATATCTTGTATAAATTCATGCTGCTGCCTGTATTGGTGTATTTCCTTGACTGGGTTAGTTAATATTTTCTATCCCGTTCCCGTAATTTTTCGTTATAAAAAGTAACCTAATTTAGTTACGAACTATATTTTTTCTAAGTTTCATCTTGATCGGTTCAGTGGTAAGGGCGTGATTGAGCCACGGACATCTAAATATCTCATCAAGCTTTTGCATTTAAATATAAGTATCTGGCACAGATATTGTATATATATATCTGTGGTATCTGGTTTCCGTAGACGCAGATGTGTGAAATAACACCAATATTAATATTTACGGAGCATACGTTTTCATTTAGCTGTACATTTTCAATCAGAACTCTCATCATAGACGTTATCCGCACATCAGCCTTTCGCTATAATTTTCTGTCTTTTGTCTTGATTTTGTAGAACTCTGGTTTACCGGGGCTCTAATAAAGAAGAGCTTAGAAAGGTCAGGTTGGGTAAAGCCATTATTTATGATCGCTTTTGTTCTCCTTTATTTTGTTTTAGTTTATTTTATGTATGAAAATGAAACTTTAGCTACAGAAAGCCGAAACACAGGTTTTGTTTATTCGTTTGTATGATTAAGAAAATACCCCCTCGATCTCTTTATACCAAATACCATACATACATACATACATAAAATCACGCCTGTTTCCCATAGGGTTTGGCAGAGACCGCGGATTTCCACTGGCTAAGGTCCTAACACCTCTTTCGCTTCATTCACTCTCATAACATTCTTCATACATTCTCGTCGGTTTAGGGTACTCCTGACCTGGCCCTTCTCTAGAACCAAATACCAACTCAGGATTTTTTGAGAATGTCTAAGGGGTGTAGTCAGAGGTACTTCCAACTTTACATTTCCCACATTTAAAGTCACATGCATTTGTATGTAAGCCATTCGTAAGATATTGAAAAATAAATAAATATTATACTTAAAATTAAAATTTTATAATTTTTATGAAACAAAATACGATTATGTATAATAGTTTAATAGTGTGTAATAGTATATGTATTTTGATTCCTAAAAATTTTAAGCAATGGTTTAATACGTACTTTACGTGGAAAAGTGCTAAAATGTAGTGCAAGAAAAACTTTTTTATAAAACAAAATTAAAGGCTTCATAACTAAGTTATTGTAAAACTTAAACCGTCTATCGTGCTCATTTCTAGTTTAAAATTGGAGTTTTAAACTCCAAGTTTGAGAAGTTGAGTCTTACCACAGAATAATAACACTTACACATTAACAAGCCTCACTTTTATTCTGAAGACAGTTTTAAGGTATGAATATATTACATTATTCCACTTTTCCCAATGAACCAAAGATATTGTGAAGATCACAGATCAAAATTGTTCTAAAGTTCGGCTAAATAGGCTTATTCGTAGCAGTGGATTTTTTCAGGATAATGATAATGATTCTATATTGTTTTGTATAACTGGGTCATAGTAATATCAGCTAGAATCAAGCTGTAATATGAAAAAAAATACATATATATGTATATTTTTTCCAATCAGATCAAATCTGCATCTGCAGAAGTGTAAAACTGTGTCGCAGATACCAATACTCTCCTCCAGTTCACTGGGAGTATTTAACAATACCTCTAGAATATAATACTTTATAACGAATAACTAATATAATACTTTTAATTTATATATTTTTTATAGTACGTAAGTACAAAATAGAACATTAACTATAAATAACATAATCATAAAGGCTATTTTTCACTACAAGTTGATTTAATATAAAGTGGCAAGTTCGAGAGTGTTCAATAACGCCGTCAATTAGTAAGACTTAGGACTTGGAAGATGGAAGTTTTCGCGGAGACTTAGTGAATGGAACACCTAAGTTCTGGGTTGATTTGAATAGTGGAGCTAAGTAACCTAAGATAGTATTATCGGCTTAGAAGCGAGCCAAAACAACTTGGCCGTTCTCCAAAAACTTTGGCCTGAATTCGTAAATTTTCCAAAAAGTCTTTTGAATTTTCCAGGAAGCAAGGGGCACTTGCTTATTCAAAATATTATGAACGTAGCTATCGTACTTCTTAGTGAAACTTTTCAGTTAGGTTTTTGAAATTCATACATGTTTGAGAAAATTGTGTATGCTTCAATATTTTGTTTTATAAGCTTCACGTCTTTGATTCCCAGGCACGGTAGATCCTCTCAGATGTTTTAGTAGGTACCAACTTAGGATTATTTGAGAGACTAATGAGCAGCAGAAATATGAGCTTATTAGAATAGGGTATAGTAAATTATGTAATAATTTATGTACCCAAAATAGTCTTGGAAATTGTCATAATCTTAGTTTTTTACAATTTATATAAAAAATCCAAATATTAGAATAGGGTACGAAAATTATTACATAATTAGCATTGTTACATAATTTACTATACCCTATTCTAATAAGCTCAATTGATATAATTTTATGCTCGGAAACCCATATTTTAAATTTATTGTTTAAAAAGCAAGCGTGCACATATTTTTTAAACAATGATAGCCACCGATTGAATTTGTGCAAGACACGAATGCGTGCATTGCACTCACATGATATAGGCAGGCAAAAATGTCACGCAAAGAGAAACCCTTGAGGTCTAGTCGATTAAACTAAATAGTTATTAACGCAATTATAGACATCGATTAAACTAGGTATTTAGTTTAATCGATGTCTATAATTGCGACCATACCTTTATTTTTGTTCAAAAGTTACCTGGAAGAGATCGCTACTGAGCGATAAGGCCACTCAATGTACTGCTCATGCTAAGCTAGTTTATTATTTACTATATGGTGTATATGTTTATGTATTTTCCTAATTATTTATTCAAATGTTCAGGGTACCTGACCTACTAATATTATTCTCACTTACCACAGGGCTTTACTTAGTTTTATTGAAAACAGGGGTTTCCACAAGGAAGCACTGTTAAACAAACCGAAGGCCAAAGGCTTTAAGCATACAAATTATAGTTTAAAGTCGGTGTAGCACTATGATGGTTTAAACCGTAGTTATCTACTTCGTAATGAGGTGCAGTCGGCGAGACCACAGACGAAATAATAGTACTTACACCGTACCAAAGAGAAGTACATAATCTAAGGAATGAGAACGTACAGTACAGGTATCCTCACAAGTTTTTTTTATACAACTAGCTGATGGAACAAGCATATGGCCCACCTGGTTTTAAGTGGTAACCATCACCTATAACAAAGCGTTACCTCGTAAATCACGCTAGGAACGTGCCCTACGATGTACTGCCCTGCGTCCATCAACTTGAGGCATACGGATGTTACGCCTCATGTGCCTATAATTACACCGGCAATCACACTCTTCAAACCGAAACACAGCAACGCTGCTTGGCGGCAGAAAAATGCGTGGTGGTAGTACTTCCCCGGACGAGCCTTTCACAAAGAGCTCTACTCTTAAAATTGTATATATTCGCCCCTGTTTCTGAATCATTATTAGCCCTTCGTCCTTTCGTAGTTTACCGTTTTACTGAAAGAACAACGCTCGCGACTGTACGCATGTGTTTCCGCGTAGGTAATTATGGCGATCCTTCAGGCTAAAGCATCGTCTACAAAGTTGTCTAATTTCCTTCGCAGCTTAGCTCAAGTTACTGTTAGGCTTGCAGGATTGAAAACTTGAACCATAACGCCCCAACTTAACTAATTCTGAACGAGCACTGATCTCTGACATTAGTCACTCAACTAAACGGAACGTTACTAAAACCTTTGACTATGGCACAATAGTTTCACGACTTTGATCCTTATGTAGTATATCTCCACAGATATGTATCGTCTATTACGACATTGTATTTTGTTTATATTCTCTGTTAGTTATTTTATTATAAATTTAAATCGTAAGTTTGTTGCCTTGGTTGCGTGGAACTAGCACCTAGATTACCTAGCTTTAAGACGTTTCAGAGTGATCCTCGTGATTTAACTGAATGAATACTTTGACTTTGATTATGAAGAACATTTTTATTTTAAAACGAATGAATTGTTCTGCTTCTTCACATGAGAGATCTTCTGCATTCATAAATATCTAAATAAGGATTTTTTTATGCTATATCAAAATTTTATCACACTATAAAACGCCAATAAAATGCTGAATTACAAAAAACGTATTACACGATCGACGTTGTTTGGGCGGGCGGCGCCGGCATAGGCGGGCGGGGTCATCGACCTCGCTAATAACTTCCGCTTACCTGCAAACGCTAGTCGTTAGCCAGGACTGATGACAAAGAGGCGCAGGCTGCACTTCACAACCGAACCTCTAAAATTGACGTAAAATATGGAAATATCAATATCAACACTAATACTGATCTTGTAATATACTACTAATATTATAAACGCGAAAGTTTGAAAGTATGGATGGATGTTTGTTACTCTTTCACGCAAAAACTACTGAATGGATTTTAATGAAACTTTACAATAATATAGCTTATACATCAGAATAACACAAAGGCTACAATTTATAAAGATATAGTGTGACTAATCCTGCGCAGACGACGTCGCGGGCACCAGCTTGTTCTTTATAATCTTGTCTCTATCAGACTATCTATCTATTATAGATATCTAGTGTGACTCACGATGCAATGCTTTGTTATAGGTGATGGTTACCACTTAACACCAGGCGGACCATCTGCTTGTTCCACCAACAAGTTGTATAAAAAAAACTATATATCTCGTCTTTTCAATTACATTTTTTTATAAAATATTATTTTTCGTCTTGTGTAAAGTTTATGGCTACAACTTTGATATGATACCTAGCTATTATTCTATAGGTACGTTTACCCCGGTAGGTAGGTCACATTTGTTCTATGGAACATGACGTAATATAACAATTTGAGAAAATATTGTCCCTATTTGTACTATAGAACAGTTTGTACTTTTTGTCTAAATTGTTCCATAGAACAAATTGTTTTTAGTTTGTAGTTAAAGAAACAAGTATTGTTAAACTGCTGTTTTGCTTTTATTTTGCAAAATATAAATATTATGTAGCGAGTAGTTTCATTTTTTTGATAGTGACTGTACCTGGTATTAACGTTAGTGATTAAATGTCATTCACGTCTTATATATCTCATCATGGAAGAATTTGGGAAAAGCGATTCCCATTTAGTTCTGTGCATTCAAAGACAAATAAAAACAAGAGCAAAAGCTAGTATGTAGTTCTATATTACAAATAGGGACAATATTTTCTCAAATTGTTTTATTACGTCATGTTCCATAGAACAAATGGGACCTACCGGTTTACCCCACACACGACCTTAAAATATTTCCCTAAAAACACTTGGTAAAACACATGACACCCGTACATTTTTCATAAATTATGTATGATGCTTGGACGCGCCTCTGACCCCCTTTCAGACATTCTCAAGGATCTTGAGGATACAGGGGACGTCTACCACGCCTGGGGGCCATCGCGAGCTTATTATAGTTAGGTTATTCTAGGTAGGTATATGTATTGGCCTTTAGATTATAATATTTTCCGTGAGTGACTACACTGCCGTTAATTTTAAATTATTTATATCCATCGAAGGTTGATCCCTCTCAGCAATAAAGTCCCCCATTGTTTTGACTTAATGTATGCCTTAAGCCTGTATGTTTCTGTGTGGTGAAAAATAAAGATATATCTATAAAATAAATATAAATATTGGTGGACATTCCACACAGCACTATCTCGCCCCAAACTAAGCCAAAGCTTATGATTTGGGAACCAGATAGCTGATATACTACTTATACTTTTTGTAAATATATACTTATAATATTATATAACACCCAGACAGATATGAACAAACATCTATGTTCATCACACAATTGTTTGTTCTCGGTGGGGTTCAAACCCACGGCCTACGGCACAGAAGGCAGAGTTACTAGCAACTGAGCCGTGGAGGCTGTCTATTATTTATATCTTAACCCTTCAGTAAAGCGAAGAAACTCGCGCAAATCTGCTTGCATCTGGTTCATTTTAACCAAACAGTGCTGTTACTGGCGTTGGAATCAAAACACCACAATAATGAATATACGCGCTGATTGAATGCATTGTGGAGCGGAGACTGAAAGCCATGCTCAGAGATGCCAACGACAAATAAGTGTAACTAAAATTATTTCCATCTTTGTTTTGGACAAGTCTAAAGTAGATACGAATGTATTGTTATCACACGTTTAAGTGTTAATTAAGCGTTAAATGCGTAACTCTGCTTAGGGCGACTAAGGGCCGGTTTCACCATGCTCTGTTAGTTACTAATCAAGGATTAAAAGACCGTTAAATCTAACCTTAGCTGTCAAACGCGTACATTTTGACATATTTAACGGCCCTTTAATCCTTTGTTAATCTAACAGAGCATGGTGAAACCGGCCCTAAGTCATACACAGAATTGTAATCTCATAGAAAGGCGATGTTGGTGAAATGCCGCATAACTATGCAATAAATTAGTTATTGGCAAGTCTTAAGAAGATGAAATTATTTAATACAATGCTTAAGTATATTATTTTGGTTGAATCCAAAAATAGACGGAATTTGTTGAAATGGAAAAGCACAATGCAACTGCGGCTCTGAGTATGGCTGCAAGTTTATTCTCTCACGACCCAGATACGAAGCAATACGATTCCCAATACCACCCGCTTGGGGCGTTGCGATGCAGATTACTGGCAGGTACTGGTGTGCTGGAAAGACAAAGATTAAGTTCTATCAGAGGATAGGATATGCTTATCGCTTATCGCACAAAAAAACGGTTAAAACTTTAAACCATATTTATCAACATAACTTAAATTTATGACCGTGTTGGCCAACACAAATTATATTAAAAATAAAAAAACTATAGATTTTGTCTATGGTTCAAAAGACTACTGGTGTGAGGCTTGTAAAACATTATAACCTTTTCTTGTGCTGTACTAAATAAATAGTAAAAAGTGCCACTCAGTGTTTTCCATCCATCAGAAGTTCTGCGATGCTACACATACCAGCCTACAACACCTATACAGGAATACTAATAGACGTAATGGTCCCAGCGTAGAATCGGACCCCTTAGTCACCTCTCGTGGATGTTGTAGATGCGGCTAAGGGATGGGCAGTAGCATAACCAATGACAAAAAAAGAAAAAAACAAGGCCTATGTTCAACCATGGACTTATTCGGGCTGATAATGTTGTTTTGTTTTGTTTGATTGAATAATTGATTAAAATTTGCTATGACATTGTTTGTTTCTACCTATAGTGGTAAGAGATAGCATTATTTATTTTTTCATGGATTTTTTTATATAACACTTAAAAATTATGTGATGATGATTTCTAGTATTTTGATCATTTCTTACTAAAAGGAAGAAGAAGGAAATCTCAATTCATACACAGTAAAAATATATTTAAAAGAAAAAAACAAATTTATCTCTAGATTCTAGATCGTTCGTAACGGTCTGCAGATAACTCAACTGCTTCATATATTAAGTATTTTGTAAATTTTGTGAGTACTTGTATTCATTTTAATTTTAATTTATATATATTATTTGTAAAAACAAAGTTATTTCAGACCAAAGCAACGAAGGAACTTTTATTGTGACTGTACAGATGCACTTCTTTCAAACACATCTATCTGATGGACCGTTTGCAATAAAGAGTATTCACAAAATAATTTATGTTCTATCGCAGACGCTTACTATATGTTTCTGTAAAAAAAATATATTGCATTTAACAAGATTGTTTGTTTAGGTATTTATATATTTTTAAAATTATAATTATGTGTTTTCTTTCTTGACTTTGTGTGCATAATTTTATATAACTTATTTTGCTAAAGGTAATCCGAATGTACTTATGTATATGTTATATACCTGTAATTTGTCTGTGACACGTTTCTAGTTACATAAATTAACAAATAGCTATATAAATTATAAAAATAAAATAGGTAAATAAATAGCATAGGCCTCCCTCATACACTTCCAGGAAGAACAGTTTTGAGCCTACTCAGTCCTACTTCCCGCCATCTTTAAAATCAAGCATAAACTAAAAATACGTTACAGAAATTGTTTAACTTACAAACAAGCTCATCTTGATAAAACAATCTGAAAACAAACCATACATTTCAAAGTAATAATTGATAAAGTTACGCCTGTTATACAGAAGAAAAGTTTATACTCATTTACATGGAAGGAATATCTCGTACGTTTTGTAGCAAGAATGGGATTATCGTTGGCGATAAGCGCGTGCAATGAAGCGTACGTGACGTAGAATGTTTCGTAATTCCTAACTGATCGACTAAGTCACGGCTAAGCAACGCGCGGTAATAATTTGGACGGGTGACTACTTGTGGCACTTATATTTGAGCGCTTCCGTGTTTCGGAGGGGTCCTGGCTTAAGCGGTCAAACTTGTAACTCATACGAGTTTACTTCATTGTAGGCGATGAGTATCAAACAAAAACATTACTTGTAGTTGCTAGGTGGTAATTTGTCATTTTCATAATTTCACACGTCCTCTCAGCATAGTCAGCCTGAATTACCGATGAGGCATAAAATCATGGCCATTAGCGTCTTTTAGAAAGGAACATGGGTATAAACTCGCTTATGCTCTTTCATTTGCGAGCGTAATTGACACTTTTCAATCTTTTCAAAGAAATGAAGAGCTATGCTTTAATCCAAATAGTCGTATCTTTGAGACGAGACACTCCATGTTAAAACCGTACGTAAGTCGGTTACGTAAATCGACCGTACAAATCTTATGACCGTGCAGCTTTCGTGAGAAATTACAAAGCAAGTGTGAAAATTGCTACCATTTACTAAACTGTACATTCCAATTATTGCATGGCATGTATGTTTTGTAAAATACTTATGTCGGAGCGTTTTCAGACATTTCTTTAGGGTTCCCAAGTTAACCCTTTACGAATATAGTCTCGCGTCTATCCGATTTTCATAGTCAAAGTAAAAAAAAAAGGTTAAATGTGTTTTATTGACATAATAAGTTCCAACTGTTCCAATATAATAATTTGAATCAATAGTGAATTTTTATTGCAGAATGATGAGGACATTCTTGTAGATCTCTCGGTACCTTTTAAGGATATCTAAGTCAGAGGCACGTCCATAATTATTCCCCCTATTTTCTCTCAATACTGTCCCACTATTTTAAAGCTCCTTTTAGCCTTTACTCTAAAAACTAACTAGGTAGTTTGTTTAGAGTCAGCTCCATCAAAACAGGCGCGAATATGCCAATCTCAATACCGGACTGTTATTTCATTTGGCGATTGTTTCAAAATGTGGTTTCCGACAATCGGTGAAAAAGTTTTTTTGTGTACAATCCTGACATACGAGTTGGGCGTTGGATTGGATTTAGACAATTCACGGTTAGATCGATCGGTTTGTTTCACAGACCGCCGGATTTTGGGGATTGAACTCGCTATTTCCCACTCGAACTACTTTTTTATTTTCTATTTTTTGTTTGTCTATTTCATTCATGAATATATTAATGATGAAGGAAAAATCTGTTGGTCGTATACATTCCCAAAAAGTATTTAACATTTGATTCTGGTTTTTAACAAATTCGACAATGATTGTTTTAAATTGTACATGGCAACATTGTATTACTGTTTACGCATTAAATTCCTTAAGGTATGTGACACACGTGCCGTGCAGCGAGGCAAGACGAAACGCAAACTCGAGTCGACGTCATTAGCCTCAATATTTTAGACATCAAATGAGTTCATTTGGATTGAAGATACTGTCGTCGATTGATTATGATCCGTCTTATGATTGTATTTTTTTGCAGTTCTTGAGGTAGTTTCGAATACGGTCGTGTACCAACGAATTTTTCTCTTAGAAAAACGTTTATGCGCAATACTAGTGCTCTCTATCGGTGAAGGCAATGAGCTAGCAGCCTGCAAGTATGAAATTACTAATGCAAATATAAGTGTCCAAATGTAATATTTGGACGTTGGTACTTCTGATCACCCATTCTTAGAAATCCTCAAAGAATATCTCTCTAGGTACTATGATCCGACAATATCTACCAAGCCTGGGGTTAAAAGCCTGGTGTCACAGTTTTTGTAACTTTTACTTGCTTACTAAAGTTACCTATTTTTTGTGTCGATACCGGAATCATTATGGAATCTAAACCAACAATCGATGCGTAATTAAGGTAATTTTCTCTTCAACATGAATTCTTTATGTTAATTGATTTGGTTGAATGAAAGTTTCTAGGCTCCAATGCCCCAATAAATACAAAGAATATGGTTTTATTATGACTATTGGAACAACAACCTTACAGGTAGGTAGAACATTTCACATTACCTACGCAAGCCCTTGACAACAAAATTCATGAACTGAGTTTTCGATTGTAACAAAGTTAGACAAAGTCATGACTATTTTCCTACGCATTTTCAAATTTCGAATGTAAACGCCTTACAATAACTTTATTCTTTTGTTCAAAATAAGACCCAAGTCATGAGTTTCAAATTCAGAACTCATGTTCACGCACGCCTTTGTTGACGCGACAACAATGTAGCACGCGTACTGCCAGTGTTGCCAGCTTATTATGTTGTGATTATGCGTTAATATTGTGTGCTGCCGTGTTTCTGCTCCTTCGTCGAATTTTGCCGCATCACTTCTTACGCGCTTTCTCTTGTCGCATCCTGTTCCGTTGTAATGTAAATAACGTTACTTAGATACATAGTTATCACGTTTTATTGTGACTGACTTCATTGCTTTTGTATTATTTGAGATTGAGACTTTGCAAGCTTAAGTTTAAATCCTATTTTTACTATAGGATGTCTAAATAGTCAAATGCTTCATTTATGCCTTGGTTAACGAAGTCTATAAATTCTCGTTATAATTTAAGATTTTGCTCTACTTTCATACTGCCAGTAACTACTCACCTTTAATGGACAATAACTGTCCTGATTATTAAATGGATTTAGGTATGTGTCGCCAGGTATTCAAGTCATTTGTAATACAAACTTGTACTACCATTGTTTTGCGCTTATAAACAGGTTAAGTGATTATAGACTGGTTTAACGACTATAAAGCCAGCAAAAACGAAGAACGTCTATTAACTTGTCTACATAGTTAAGCATTTCGGGACGACAAACTGTGTCGAATAACAGTATCTGTCGTGGACAACCTGTTACCGCAGTCTGAGCGTTTCGGTAGCAGGCACGTAAATCATGAGGTTGAGTGTTGCCAATGGCTACTAACTTTCGTTTTTGTCACTAGTCACACATTTTTTTATAATTTGGAACAAAGGAATTTTGTTCTTCGAGATGAACATTCTAGGTCACTGAGCACATAATGGGATTTGATAGAGTTCTTAATGAAATTTAGTGCTGTAATCGGATTTGATTGTGGCACGAATTACTAAAAAAATTTCAGAATTAAGAGTGAAGTTCGTAATTAAACCAGATTGGGTAACTATCTCCTAAAAACTATACTTACTTACTAGAAATAAACGAATTAGTTAAGTTCAAAGAGTTCAGAATACGCAAAGGAATGTATCTTGTCAAGCGAGTACTTATATACTCGCTTGACATTACAAAAGTGACGCAAGTGCGTACCGCGTATCCATTTGTTATTGTGTAATTTCTGAAGATCGAGGCATAATGTCTCTATGAATCAACTTTTAATAGCATTTGACGATTGATATGCGACCTTTAATAGCGAATGAACAAACAGCCAGTTGTCATTTAATAGCCTTGACCCCACATTAAGATACACCACCACCCAAGAACAAAACATTCAGAATTTGAATTATTTTATTCATTAAATCCAAAACTTCGGAATGCTGTGTACCAGCATTATTGCTGTGTATCTTAAACCTATCCTTGGGCACTTTTGGATTATGGGGTCCTTTCTGAGACGGATCCACGATTTCTTGGAAACAAGAGAGCGATCGAATCGGGACCCGAATTGTTTTGTTTTGGCACAACAATCACTACCCAAAATATGTGTAATAAGACAAATAAAATAAAATATAAAACGATTGAGTCTCAGAGTGATGGACGCATTGCAATTTCACATTTACGTGCCATTATTAGATTAACCTACTTGCTAATAGAGAATTGTTCCATAACATTCTATCTCACACAATATTAGTAAGAAATTATAAAAAATATTACGGAACAAGCAGCTCTCCAGGGACTCAAAAGTTAATAGAATTTTTTATTTTTTATTCCAAAAAAACATTTAAAAATTTTTTTTTTCTTAAAACTAGGTTTTTATACAATTTTATAATTTCTTACCAAATAAGTCACGAGGACCGAAAAATAAAAATATTTGCTTGTTTTTATCATACGCATGTCATTAAGGCACGGTTCGTTATAAACCACTTCCTGCATACATCTAAAGCGAATCTGGCTTTATTCAAAAAGTACACAATCCCGAATGGAGTATTTCCCTCACAAAGCAACTGCTGAGCTCTCGGATTGCATCATTGTGCTGAACAAAAATGCTGCAGTGCTAATTTCGCATGCACCGCGCTTCTCATGAATGCCATTATAGGCTGACGAACGCAAAGCCTAGCTCTAGTTTAACGAGCACGAATAGGCTAATAAGCTGCATCATCATAAAAAGAAAGAAACAAAACAAAAGAAAGAAAGTAAAGCTAAAAAACTAGCTCGAACTACACATTTAAAAATTTAAACGTTCGGTTGTGTTCGAAATATGAATTGGAATTGAAATGTTCCTGGCAACTTTTTTCGCGGTCAATCTTAAAATTTATTTTAAATATTTTAAATAAATAGGCCTGATACCCATCTGTCATCAAGTTCTGTCAAATAGGTTCATGAACGTAGAATAGACATAGACATAGACAGACATTTATTTGCTACATTAACACACACATTACAAATTAAATAAAAAAAAAAGAATTTTGTTGTTTTGTTTATTTGTACTACAATATTGGATATTACATCAAAGTATTTTGACACATGACACTTTGTATGCTGAGTTGCTTAATGCCAAATTTTCAATGTAAATTGGTGTATATTATAATCGGCACGTCTTAACCCACTTCGAAGGTGCTGCATCAAGAGACGATTTACCCACTTTGCCACAATGAATAGAATGGAGCATATTTCTTAGCTGTCAAGAGTAAAACAATGGTTAATCTTGCAACAAACGCGTTATTAGCCTGAATTAAACACAATGAGTTTCGTTTCGAATTATTTAGCAGGTATTTATATGTAATAGTACACGGAAAAAAAAGATGTCTTAAATCAAGACAATATCGACTTGGTCAAGACAAATGTAGACTCATATATGGGGAAAACAATATATTTTTGAATAAAGAAAATTATTGTCTCAGTTTTATTGTCTTCGCATAAGATATTCGTTTTTGAAACAAGAATTCTGAAGTTTCGTTTGAAGAATGCACGCTATTTTGGTTAAAGAATAAACTGTTTTCATATTTTTTTTGTTTTTTTTGCTACAGAATAATTATTTTTGAAGCAAGACACAATATGTTTCGTACCGAGACAATATTATCTTAAGCAAAGCATCTACTATTCTTAACTGAAGAGTTCTATGTGTTGAGACAAGTATCGTTTGTTTTCTACTAAAACAATATAGTCTGAGGTGAAGCCTCTACTATTCTTAACTGAAGAGATCTTTGTGTTGAGTCAAGTATGGTTTGTTTTCTACTAAGACAATTTAATCTTAGATGAAGCCTCTACTATTCTTAACTGAAGAGATCTATGTGTTGAGTAAAGTATCGTTTGTTTTCTACTAAAACAATATAATCTTAGATGAAGCCTCTACTATTCTTAACTGAAGAGATCTATGTGTTGAGTTAAGTATCGTTTGTTTTCTACTAAAACAATATAATCTTAAGTTAAACCTTTACTATTCTTAACTGAAGAACTATTTGTGTTTAGTCAAGTCTTGTTTGTCTTCTACTAAGGCAATTTTATCTTAGGTAAAGCCTCTACTATTCTTAAATGAAGAGTTCTCTGTGTTGAGTCAAGTATCGTTTGTTTTCTACTAAAACAATATAATCTTAGGTGAAGCCTTTACTATTCATAACTGAAGAGCTATTTGTGTTGAGTCAAGTCTTGGTTGTTTTCTACTAAGACAATATAATCTTAGGTAAAGCCTCTATTATTCTTAACTGAAGAGTTCTATGTGTTGAGTCAAGTATCGTTTATTTTCAACTAAAACCATATAATCTTAGGTGAAGCCTCTACTATTCTTAACTGAAGAGATATTTGTGTTGCCACAAAACTCGTTTGTTTTCTATTAAAACAATATATTCTTAGGTAAAGCCTCTACTATTCTTAACTGAAGAAATATTTGTGTTGAGACAAGACTAATTTGTTTCGATTAAAATAATATAATCTTAGGTGAAGCCTCTCCTATTCTTAGCTAAAAGATATTAGATTGATTTGAAAAACCAATCCGCCTTTAGCTAAGAATCGAAGAGGTTTCAGCTAAAATTATATTATTTTAATGTGAAACGTATAAGTGTTGCCTCAAAATGTCTAAGGTTCTGGAAGCGTCACGTAAATTAAATACAGTGATTTTTATGAAATATTAATATTTTTAATTAATAAAATAATAATAACACAATGTCTGCAATGCAAATCACATTTAAAAAAAAATATTCATACGAAATTATTATGAATAGGTAGGTACATACGAAGCAAAAGTTAGTTAAAAGATAACATCATAAAATTACACGAGGTACACAAGTTACAAGTTGGTATCAAACTAAACCTGTAAATGAAAACATAGAGCTTGCCATGTTGCAATGTTTTATCAGGATATTTATATAAATAAGTTTTTTTATGGTCTTATGTTATGAGAAAGAAACATTAAATTAGGTATTATTATATACTTATTAACTTAATTTATGCAATTTTGATATTAAAAATACATTTTTTATATTTTAAGGTGAAAATAGCTAGCTCAATTTTATAGCCTCAATACTGTACAGTGTAGTTTTTGGGAAATCTTAAACCATAATATGAAATACAGGAAAACTATCATAGGAACCATAGATTTTTTTGTGTATTAATTTTGACTTTAATAACATTTTTGGTTAAGCATGACTTGTGCATAGATTACCTGAATCACCTAACATTTTTTTAATGCTTATCGACCCACTTTCCTGCAAAGACCAATTTCATTGCAGCGAAAGAAAATAATTGGGACGGCTAATCAAATAGAATAGCAATAGAATAACAGAGTCGTTCAGTACAAAAAACAGTCAGTATTAGTAATTTTTATGGACAACTTACGCTTAACCAAAAATTTTATTATGACAAAATTGATTTCACATAAAATCTTTGATGGTTCCTGAGACAATTTCCCTGCATGCGATAAAAAAAATAATCGTAGGTGAAGCCTCTACTATTATTTAAAAAACTACACCCACTGTATAGATTTAATAACCTAACCCACCTTGATACCAGAACAAAAACATTATGCAGGTACATAATACACATATTTAAAAAATAATATAAATTTGCGGTTAACAAACCGTAAGAGCCACATTAAAATATGAGACAAAAAGAATACTGAACAGAACTCGGTTTAGAAACGCAATAGGTAATTTAATTAACATGTTTTTTTATCTTTATGTTCAATGTTAAACTTAATACAATAAGTTACTCAATAGGTACATAAAAATCGGAGGAGGTTCTGAATCACAACTTATTACTCAACTTATATTTTCAATTGTCATTTTTAAATAAGTTACATTACAAAAACCAAAACGACACAAAAACCGCTAGTGTAGTCCCACTTACCAAACTTAAAATATCACTAAGCTATGTACTTACACATAATTAGGTGAGGAATATTCTTAGCTTTTTAAATCTACATAAAAACATTGATTTAACTTTCTGTTTAAATTAGGTGTTGTACTATCACAATCTTCTAAATGAACCAATCTAGTTTGATTCGTACTTTCTGTTACAAATGCCATATAGTGTGAAGAGTAATTTACCGTTTCTAGCACTGTACACATTATTGATACCATACTGAAATCAGTTTCTGTTTATACTTTGAGTACCAAAAATTACTCACATTACTAGGTACATTTAACATCTGAAATCAGATCCAGGATGTAGGGTGGGATAATATCATATTTAGTGTTTATGCCATAGATACATTTCTGAATCAGTAAATACAGGTGGTAGCCTGGTTTTGGATAGAATACATGGAGTGCATGATAGATAACACTTGAATAATGTGTCGAAAGCCTTAAAGGCTGTTTGAAAAACATACCTGACCTTATCTATAATCATCATAAAATGTTCCTCCAATGCCTTCGTCACTGGTGCAATGGATAATGTAAGGTTGTACAGTTTCCCGTTTTCCTGACGCATCAGTTGATATGTCGTCAATTTTCTTTTGGATATCACCAGGTGTCTAAAAAGTAAAGGTTTAATAATTAGTTAAAAGTAACTTTATTGTTTAAATCCAACAATCCACTTTTACAGGCTGTGAATGATGATGAACTTCATTGAATTTAAAAACATTACTAGAAAAATCATTATAGTAGTTGCTAGCGCCACCTAACGCAACTCCTATAAATTAGGCTCTATTACTATATTAAAAATAATTATTAGTTATCCATTATAATGAAGTGGACGCTTTCGTCGCCCCACAATGGTTATTACCTTTACATTGACAATTAAGCTTTCAGTGTACTCAGTTATTGAGAATTTTTGATGTTTGTTCAGGCGTCCTTTTGGAGGTTCCAATTTACAGAGCAGCTTTATTTGAGATGGAAGTTTGTGATCTGAAATAAAATTATAATTTATAGTGTTATCGTAAATTTATTAATAAGTCATACATTAAAAGTGAACTTAGGTATGCCATTACGAACATTTATAACCTCATTCTTAAAATAAAACTAAATAATAAAAACCAACCGTCATCAACTATTTCATTAATATAATGGACTAAGCCTGCCACTTCTTCATTTAGATTTGGTTTTTTTATGTCCTCAATCTTTGCAAAGAATTCCTTCCATAGTACCTGAAATTTATTTGATCTTGCTCTTCCAGAATGTAGTGCATCAAAGCCTAATTGAATCTAATAATTAAAAAGTTTATTTAACATAACAACCTATCCAGGAAGATTTAACAAATTTTACTTTACTTTATTATATTATTAATTTATGATTTCAACTATACTTACAAACACATACCTACATTCCATATACTTAGACAGATAAACACATACCTAACTCTCTCTAGTCGGGTAAAAAGAGTGGTCAACTTACCAACACATTGCTTCTGACATCATTTAATATGGGCCAATTTTCTATTAATGCTTCCACGGTTTTATATTGTAGCTGCTGGCGATGTTTATATGTAGCCTTCCACTTGGTAAAGTCATCTTCCCATGGCTCAAAATTTATTTCGAGCCATACGACATCATCTGTATGCAACTCTGAAATAAGCAGAACATGGTAAATATCGTTAAATAACCACAAAATCTTTAAGGCTGCTACTACTACTTACTACTCTACCAAATGGATTCAATTTGTATGGTTTGATTTCATAATATTTAAATGTCAAAAAATTCGCTTTTAAAATATTGTTTCCAAACTAAGTACCTACCTACCTACCTAAAGTGAGAACTAATTGACTAGAATACATTAGGTACAAACAGACCTAGGACATACTTACATATCTAACCCAGTAGATATGTGACTAATAGAGCTAATAAATTATAAGAATTGTATTCTTCGTTCAACAAATAAAGTCTTCATTCAAGTCAAAATTCAAAAGCGTGCTACCCGCGACTTCGCTTACCGGGATACATGTAGGTACGGTTACGGTCACGGTAAGGTACCTACACGTAGATACCTACATGTCTTCATCTCGGTAAACGAACAGCTCCCTCGTAATTAGATATTGCTTACAATGTAGATACTTCCAAGCGGACGAAATCGCGGGCGGCGGCACGCAGTAGACCTTTAGATTTTGACTTGAATGAAGACTTTTTATTTGTTGAACGAAGAATACAATTCTTATAATTTATTGGCCATAATGTATAATTATAAGAAAATTGATAAAAAAAGCAAAAAATTACTGCTGCTCTGCTGCCATCTCTTGCTGCAAATTTATTCAATTCATACTTATAACTACCTACCTAATAACTCTTTCAAATTGAAGAAACCCAATCCAAGAGATCCCATTGAGGAATTCATCGGGAGATTAGTACCTACTAAGTACCTAGGAAGTACCTATGTTGTTGAATCACTATGTACCTTCTAGAAAATAGGAAGGAACTAACCCCTTATTACCTAGGTACTTTTATAAAACCATACAATGTGACAAGACAAAAAACTTACATGTAGGTACTTAGTGATTATAATATCTTTGAGACTTACTTGCAAAATTGTCAATTATGGCTTCCTCGATGTCCCAGCCTTCCAAAAGCTCACGCAGCTTTGTTTCTGACATTTCAACACACTCATAGAATTATCAATTAAAAAATAGAAAAGACGCGCACCAACACCAACGGTAACAAAAAGAAAGAAAGAATGATGGAATGAAATGAAGGAAGAGTGAGTGGGTGGATTGGGGTCTGGTAATTGTACGTCCAGTTAATGTTGTACAGCACGTTAATGTACGACATGACAATGAGAATCATTTTTGAGGTCGGTAAATCAACTCAAAACCAACAGTATAGTGTTTTATTAAGTTTTCTCATCGATATAATTTTGAAATCTTCGAAATCGATTCGTTGCAATTTTATAACACACTAGCGGCCCGTATTTTCTTTTTATTTTTAATTTTGTATGACTTAACGAGATACCAAAGCCACTTTTATATCTCTCACTATTTAAACTATATAACTACAATTAGTTGGACTTATGGTATCACGTAGTTTTTTGTAGTTATTTATGTTCTTAAATAGGTTTTATGTAACCCCCTGGACTTACCTTACCTTTCCACGCCGGAGTTTTAGATCTGTCCTTACAGACTGATGGACATTTCCAGCATACATATTTGTATGAAATGCCTGGCCTTCTTATATGTCCATGCACTATGGTTCTTACCTACCAGTACTAGTCTTTGGATTAATTTAAGTGACAATGACCTAGAAAACCTTCAATTCCGAAGTATGGTTTTTATTATTTAATATTATAAAATATTATTTTATAGTTTCCGCAGTGCTTGCTATGAATGGCACATTTAATGGCAAAAAAATTACACCTTGCCGTCCGTACATTACTAATAATGCACTGGCCGCTGGCTGTACATTATTGGTTCCCGGTGGATTCATTGATTGTTGTTTTTAAAGGGTTTCTTCTTTATTTTTATTAATTAGTTTTCTCATACGGGCAGGCGATATTTGAGAGATATATCATCTTAATTTTGTTTCGTAGCTTTTTACGTCTTTCGTTCACCAGTTCGCCATTTTTTATTTCTTGGATTGAGTGAAATGAATGAATGGAGAGCTATTACTTATTTGGCTAAAATGGCGGTCAAACGTCAAAGATGAAGACTTTTTTTCTTGGCTCAAGAATGTACTTTATTGGATTTTCATTTAGTGCAAGGTAGACACTTAGGTATACCTAATTACCTAACTACTGATAAAACCGTGGTAGGTAGGTAACGTTATGGTAGGTACTGCCAAAAACGGCTTCATGATAAAGCTTCATGTCGTAGCTTACATAGACCTTACCAAGGCCTACCTAGGTAAGGTCCTAGGCCCCATGACTTATACCTAACCGATCTGACCTAAGTACCTACTTTACCTTTATCAAGCCCTGGAACTTAATGAAAATCCAAAAAGTACATTCTTGAGCCAAGAAAACAAGTCTTGTTTTTACCCGACTGCAAAAGGCGGCAGGAGGGTAATGTTTTTTCAATAGATTTATAGCTAGCTACTTATCTACCGACATTCGTGTTCATATTGCTAATAAATGTAGCAGGTAACCTACCTACCTTAGTATATTTTCATTATCAGACGAAACTATGAGTAAAAATATCATTTAAATTGTCATTGTATCAAAAACTTTGTCACTAAGTATTAAATGATATAAAACATTAATAAAATTATAAGAATATAATAAGCTTAATTTAATTGAGGTAAAACCACTTCTTGGATTAGTCTTGTGTTGAAGTATTTCTTTAATGTTTACCTAGACAACGCACAGCCTAAACTACTGGTCGTAGAGACCTAAAATTTTCAGAGTATTTTCGCCTTGGTAGGCGTAGGGGTGTAACTAAGAAAGAAATTCCTGAAACTTAACCCCTAAAGGGGTGCAACGAAGGTTGAAGTATGTATGAAAATAGTGACACGCGAGCAAAGTTGCGAGCGTTTCCGCTAGTTTTCAGGTAAACCAAACGCAATACCTATTGTAATAAGAGATATTCTTCAATTAATCATAGTAGGTATATACTCTCAATAATCAACACATTTTTTGCTTACACATGGTTTAGTTTAGGTACATACATAGTTGTTGGGTGTTAGTAAGTATCATATGGACCCTGCTTAGGGTATGGCAACATGTAAGCAGGCCGAGGTTTACAATTTAATAGTAGGTAGATAGGTAGTCTTGCTTAATAAATACCGTTTAAGTTATCTAGGTAGGTCTGTCACATAAAAATTATAATCAGATAGGTATTGGGTATTTATGTCAAATTATGTATATTAAGGATTTAATTTATAATAAGAAATTTACAATACTTATTAAGTCTAATTGTGATAAAGTAGAGTGATAAAATGAAAAATGTAAAAGTTAAATGTTAAGTTATAAAAAAAATAAAGTATAAAATAAGTAGGTACCTAGGAAAATAGGTAGGTAGATAAATCATTTTCAATGTTAAAGGTTTATTTAATTTCAGTTGGATGTTGACATAGGTCAATAAAAAAATATAATTATATTATTTATATTAATTTTTTAGTTGAGATCGCGGTTTTATTATCTTATTTCTTCCTGGTCTTAATGCGTATCTGCGAGGCAGGACATATAACTAATTATACAAATGGGGATACTTTCTAAAAAAATTGAATATTTCAGGTTTTTAAAGTGTTGCTTGCACGTTTCTCGTCTTCTTATATTTACTTGAATACGGATACACTTTTTTTAAAGTCAAGCATACAAAATAAGATTATTTTAATCACAATGAAAGTAATCTGAAGTTCTTGAAGCAAAATTTAAACATTCTTGAACGTGGAATGTCTTGTTTCATTGATGAGCAAAATGATTTAAATATAAGAAAGTGACTTCTTGAAAGAAGAAAAAAAGTCTTGATATGAAGTATTTCTATAATGTTCAGATAAACCAAACGCTGTCTTCAAATGAGATTGACATATTCTTCAATTAACCTTATAATATGCTAAAGTCAAGCATAAAAAACAAGATTATCTTTAACCTTAATGAAAGCAATCTGAAATTCTTGAAGCAAAATTATACGTTCTTGGTACGCGAAACAAAATTGATTTGAAATTGAAAAAAAAAGTTTTCTTGATATAAAATTAATATATTTTAGATGTTGGTAAACATTCTTGAACGAAGAATGTAGTGAGTCTTGTTTCAAATATAAAGCGAAATTATTTAAATATAAGAAAGTGACTTCTTGAAAGAAGAAAAAATGTCTTGATTTGAAGTATCTCTCTAATGCCCAGATAAACCAAATGCTGTCTTCAAATGAGATTGACAAATTCTTCAATTAACCATAGTATAATCTTAAGTCAAGCATACAAAATTAGATTATTTTAATCGCAATGAAAGTAATTTGAAGTTCTTGAAGCAAAGTTACACGTTCTTGGTACGTGAAACAAAATTGTTTTGAATTGAAAAAATATGTGTTCTTGCTATGAGATAAATAAAATTTTAGAATAAGATGTAAACATTCTCGGACAAAGAATATAGCGAGTCTTGTGCCAAAGATGAGCGGAATGAATGAAGGATAAGAAAGTTACTTCTTGATATAAGAAAAAAATCCTGATTTAAAATTCTTGAGCTGCTAAAAAAAAAATAAAAAATAAATCAAGAGTGACATGTTCTTGAAGGAAGCGAACGTCTCTTAGATTAAGAAAGTGGTTTTTCTTAAACCAATTTTTTTTTAATGATCTTAAACGAAGTCAATTATCATCTTGAAAGAAGATAAGATTATCTTGATGTGAAAAGTTCTCAAAGTATTCCGTCAAAATCAGACGTCTTCTTCAATTGAGATTGCAATATTCTTGACTCAAAAATATTTTCTTAAATCAAGAATTAAAAGGAAGAAAATATTATTTTTCATTTAAGTAAATACGTTTCCTTCGGTGAAGAACATTTACTTTAGTTAATAAAATATTTACTTGGATTCTTTGAGAATATTGGTAATCTTGGTTTAAGAGATCCTTTTTTTCCGTGTAGCAAAGGCTTTGGGGAAAACGATGAACCTGAAATTAATTGCTCAGAAAATCGATAGTTCTCTATTACGATTTTTTTATATAAAAAGTTATAAACCTTTAAAAGCAAATTGCTCATTTAAAACAAAAGAACAAAAAAAAATTGAGCGACTTTCGTTTAGATCCAATTCTACATTCAAATATTGGCCTACATTATGGAATAAAGAAATCAAATCTGCAATCAAAAGCTATAAAAAACGGTGAATCGGTAAACAAACAGCCTGCGGAATTAAATAAACAAAAAACAACCTGATTAAAGGCGCAACGCTCATTTAACGGTCCGATAAACGCAATTACTCAACGGGGATCTAGGAAGAGTTTTCTCTAGGGTTGACTTATATCCGGGTTTTAAACCCCTATATGAGTATTTTGGTTCATAAAATTAAAGAGCACAGTGGTCTAGTGGTAGTGGCCCCGTCTTCTGATCGTGGGTTCGAATCCAGTCGTGTATTCTTAAGTTAGTACTACTAGTACTTGGCACTTGATATCTGGAGGGGATCAGTTTTTTTACAAATAGTATTTTTTTGTAATTGCAACATACTTGTGTTTCGTATTCTTTTAAATTAAATAAAGTGAAATCATCAATAATTTTACGGTGATTTTTATAAAATCCCAATAGTTATGGACCGAGTAGGATTCGAATCCCCGACTTTTATGTATATGCGTCACACTCATAGGGATAACCATGCCGTCTTTGTGATTTCCCTTTACCTCTTAAAAGCATATTTTTGTTAGTTAAGAAAGAAAGAAAAGAAAGCAAGAAAACTTTTTTATTTGAGACAAGAATAAAAAAATTAAAAACAATAAACAGTAGGTACAAAAAAGACAGTAACATTGACAGTACTGTAATAGGTGAAAAAAAAACAAAAAAAAAATAGCATGTAGGTGCATTGTTGTGTAGAGTCAAAAAGGTCATCCGTCTCAGCTTTAGTTAAAGCGTTTAGCCTAGAAATTATAAAAAAATAATTGGTAGATCCAGCTACAACCCTAGGCTCTGTATTCTTATATTAAAACGTGAATCGGAACGTTAATACTCCTTTTCGTGCCGCGAAACTTTAATCCTGCTCATTGTAGGTAGAATTATGTGAGCACGCTTCTTTATTATACTATTTCAAGAACTCTAATATCCCAATTTCTTTTTAGTTCGGCATGTTTGTATTCTCGACGGCTACATATAAATATAAACTAAAATAGATTTTGTGATGTTTTATCATATACAAGCTGCCGCCGACGGCTTCGCTCGAGTTTTGGTAGTGATTGCTAACACTTGTAGCTAACACTTGTGCTAGCTGTGGCTAACTTTAAGGAGTAAGCACAGGAAATGTACCTATCATCATTGTTGTTTTTTTGTAAGAATTGTGTATGACTGGAAGCCCTGAATAAATAAATAAATAGCTAACATTAATATTTTAGGCGTTTTTCCTTTATTCAGTTTTTCGTTAATTTTTTCTACCCCGTTCCTGGATAAAAAGTAGCTTATAATTCTAATCCAGGTTACGAACTATATTTGTCATAAGTTTCACCCCAATCGGTTCGGTATAGTTGGAACGTGATCGAGCCACAAACATCCAAACACGTCACTTCTATTTATATATTAGTAGGAAGTAGGTTTACCTCAAACGCCGACCAGACACCAAAACTTATAGCCGATGTCTAACCGAACCCTCATAATGAGACTCCCAACGGCAACAAAGATAAAATCGACACGCCAAATTATAGTCGTGAACTTATCTAAAACATATCTACACAAAAAGGGTCCCCATTGAATGGTTACGTCTTATTTGATAAGGGTCTGTTGTTTCCGTGACGCAGAATTTAACGCTACCATGTTACGAGACAAGTTAATAAAAGAACGTTCAACTCGATTCCACCATGCTTGCACAAGTTTCGTGTTGTCTCGCAAGAAACTGACACATTTCAAAATTCTAAGAGTCGCGTCAGTCATCGTAAAGGGACGGTAAACTAACGCCTTATCTTGATACGGTTGAAACCGTGTGAAGCACCCTTTATCTGGAGTAAATGGTAGAGCAATATCGTTAGTATCTGGCTCCGAACAATGGTAGACATCCCCTCGCTGTGTAATGAACACAAAGAAAGCTCAGTTACGGCACATCGAGTACCCGATAACACTACTGCGATGAAAATTCTATTATTTGAAAAATATTTTCACTGGAGGCATGCGCCGCGATCCGGTGCAAAATGAAACTAAATAATGACATTACATGCAGGCTGGATATTCAAGTTCCATTTTTGAATTTTCATTTAAATGGCAACATCGAACCCTGTAGTTTGATTTGAAAACTCGTTCGAAATTTAAATTGGGTTAGACGATAATGTGATATTGGCGTAAAATTAATAAACTAGTGCTGATTCGACTTATATTAGTGCAAAAGTAAATTAATATTAATAAAATGAATATAAATAATTGAAATCGATGTAAGTACGAAACGGAAAGAAGCTGGAAGCAATATTTCAAGTTTTTGATCAAACGATATCAATCAGTTTGGAAATGCGTGAAAAGCAAGTTCTGTGTGTGTGATGTATTAGGTATAACGTTTTTACCACTTGGATTACGTATATTGGCTGTAATATAAGTAATGTATCTTTCATAGTATTATAATGTTTTTACCACTTAGATTACGCGTATTGGCTGTAATATGTTATATGTTTCTTTCATAACGAAAGCACGTCATATTTCTATTATAACTGTATTTATAGTGTCTATATTTAGATTGATAACGATAGGTGTTAGTATTCTGGATGTACCTACTTATCTAAATGCATAATTCGATAATACCTAATAGGTAGCTATGATATTTTTATTATGATACTTTTAGTTAATATAACACTTGAACGTTTCGAAGAAGCTTTTAATGTTGGCAATGACATTGAAATGTAATCGGCTGCTATTTTTTTTTCATCAGAAAAAATGACGGACTAAGCTTATGTTGTTCTCGCCGCTCCGCCTTGTTATTTTATGCTCCTTTATCTTTTTTGATCGAGTGAGCGAAGCGAACGAAGATCTTAGTTTCAACTTGGGCGATTTGGCATTGTATGTATGTATGTATGTTTGTCTGGCTATAACTTTCGAACCGTTGATCCGATCTGCATGAAATTTGATAAGTCGATAGCTTGTACTTGCGAAATTTACTGGTGGTATGAGTAAAATCGGATGAAGGGTTTTTAAGATATGGGGTTTTTTAAGGGCGCAAAATTAAAAAAAGTTACTTAAAAAAATCAAGTTACATGTCATATGAAAGGACTTTGTTTGGACATTCCAAAACCATTTTTACTTTTTTTCTAGGACTCCCGGTTTTTGAGATACAACAAAAAAGTTAAATTAAGATAACCAACGATCCAAGAGCTCACATCTCTAAGAGTTTCGTTGAAATCAAGGTTTTTCTACTGGTCTCTCTCTTTATTCTATTTATTCCAGACTATCTAATTCTACTTATTCATAATTGTTGTTAGAAATAGGTACCAAATCAATTGGAAATCAAGGCGTCGCACTTAGCCCACCAGTTTCCCCGTCAAACCTCAAAATCAATTCACATTTCCACGCGCTGGCTACAGTTTCAGACAGTTCGCTTTACATTACTGGTTACTTGCGATAGATATTTCGGTATCGTCTAGTTCCTGCCTCGATCTGTACAATTTAGGGGGGAGTTGTTGCAATTTGCTTTCGATCACAAACCAATGATTGGCGGTGTCGTCACAACACCGGCAAGTATCGAATGTCGTGTTTACCCCAAATGTTGCATGGTCGGCAGAAATCGTTGCAAGTTGTTGATTTTTATGTCTGGGTAGGTGATGTAGAATATTGTCGTGTAAGCGCTTTTTGAAATTGGATCTAAGGTGTTGGTTTACAAGACAGACCTTTTTAGATTTTCCCTTACGTGTACCTACTGAAGTATTCTCAATCCAATTTTCTTTTATAGGCTATCGATTTAATTTCTGATCAGAAAGTTTTGCTCCAGTTTTCTGTAACGGTTTCCTATCTTTCACTATCTAGAATCCATGAAAATAAGATGCTAGTTTTTAGATTTTAGCAAAGTAGGTATTATGACAAAAAAAATCTAATATACGTTTTTTTCAACGTCAATCGTTCCTTTCGTAAAAAAAAAAGATATATTGTACATAGAATAAGAAATTCGTAAAAGTGTAGTGTATAAACTATTGGCAAAACGTAAATATAAAAAAATAACCTTCAGACTACCATCCACTTATTTGTTCGCCTGCGCGATGCATGTAGGCTAGAGTTGTTAACTAATTTATTTTCCAACGAATTATATTTATTTTTGTTCATAATTCTTGAGTGCAAAATAGTACTACACCAAAAACGACATTTAAAACATTTTACGATTCCGCATTTCCAACTTTTTCAATAACATTAATGGAGACCATCTGTAAAATGGAATACACGAGTACTGCGAATAGTGACTACGCTGTTTCTTGTTTTATATGTGGATGGGCCAACGGTATAGCATCAGGTGGTTCTACCATGGCAATATTGAAGTACTTGTAATTAAACATACCTGTTTCAGCAAGTTCAAAATATTTTAACTAAATATGTGACAAGCAGATAGCCCATTCGTTGTTGAGTGGTTACTACCTTTGACGACTACCTGACAAATGACCTATGTAGTATTTCAGTGCGTCCATCACTCACCCTCCAAATACCTAATCATCTTGCTACCCATTCCTAGTAGAGCTCTTTGTGAAGGGCTTGTCCGGGCAGGGCAGTGCATCGTAGGGCAAGTTCCTATGCTTTATTATAGGTGATGGTTACCACTTAACATCAAGTGGGCCATGTGCTTGTTCCATCAGCTAATTGTATACTTAAAAAAAATAACAATCGTCATTTCTGTCCTTCTTCTAACCTATAATTCCCCAAGTTGTCCGTCAATGGCGCTACATTCAGAGTCAAACATTAAAGACAATACATTCATAAGTTTTAATTCATAAAAAAATTCAATCAGTGATACAAAGAACAAGCAAACGTGTAACCATCGAAAAAACATAATCTCTTTATATATATATAAAAGATAAGAGATATATATATAAAAATCAATTGCTGTTCGTTTGTCTCGCTAAAACTCGAGAGCGGCTGGGCCGATTTAGCTGATTTTGGTTTTGAAATGTTTGTCGCAGTCCAGGGAAGGTACGGTGAGAAAATATGGAAAAGTTGCGAGAATAGGTGATAGTGAAGTACACCGGGTCATCTAGCTTAGAACAAAATTACATAAAGACACTTAACCTATTGAGTTTAGTGGTCGGTTTGACTTCATTGTATATTTGTCTTTTCACAGCGTCGATACTAACAAATCACAAACGTCTGATAAGGTTTAGCCTCACAAAACACCCAAATCCCGAACAATGTGATAGGTAGTAAACACTGACCTCGTAGTAAAGCTAGAAGAAAATTAGTGTGGGCAAGTCGAATTGTCTATTAAATCCTAGCAGTAAAACAGTCTGGCGTCCTTGACTTGTGAGGTGTGTTAATGCGATTAGGAATTTCGATTTACCACACTATTCACTACGACGGAGAGAACAAATTAGACGCGTGTTTTTTAGGGTTCCCTACCCAAAGGGTACAAGGGACCCTATTACTAAGACTCCGCTGTCCGTCCGTCTGTCTGTCTGTCACCAGGCTATATATCATGAACCGTGGTAGTTAGACAGTTAAAATTTTCACAGATTATGTATTTCTGTTGCCAAAAAATTAGAATAAAATAAATATTTAAAGGGGCTCCCACTCCCATACAACAAACGTGACTTTTTTTTGCCGTTTTTATAGATAATGATCCGGAACCCTACGTGCGCGAGTCCGACTCTGTTAAAATGTACATAGAACATAAAGTTATTGTTAAGGCGAAGACAAGAGCTAATGTGACTCTCGCTCGCACGTTTCGATATATTGAAAGATATAAAATCACTAAACTCGTTTTCGAAAAATCGCAATCAACCATTTTGTGTGCAATCACATTGCACACAGTTTAGTAAAAAAAACATTTTGATCGATACATTAATTGATTGCGATTTTTCGAAAATGAGTTTAGTTATTTTATATCTTTCAACATGTCGAAACGTGCGAGCGAGAAGTTGTTTGATAGTTGTCAGCCCCTTAAGAGTAAGTAAGAACTTGCCTTTATTACAAGCGGTTAGAAAACAAAAGAGGGAGAAGTCGAGCCATAATGACAATTCAAAAATTAGAAGTTTAATGGGCAATTCGTCCCTCTCATTTTTGAAGTATGTCATTTATTGGTTGCGTTTCGGCCAGGACGTCAGCAAGCAAAAACTATTGCTAGCATTTCGTCTCTCCGTCAAAACTTTTAGCAATCTTTGTATAACCTAGCTATAATAAACTATAGTCCTATTTTTCTAAATATTTTTCGTGTATATAGGCAAATCAGTAGGTACTGTTTTTATTTGTAATTTATAAACATAATATAAAAGTACTTAAGTAATTGATTCAGGCTTGACTTTGCGGAATTCCATTGTTAAACATAAATGAACTAAACCAAATATTAATATATTAAAATATTAGTACTACATATTTGTTTCAGTTCATTTATGTTTAATAATATAAAAGATCAAAATCCTCAACAACCTGACTAAAGTTGGACTATCGAAGTAAGCTTCTGTCACGTCACCGACGATTTTATGATTCGTTTTATGTTCCGCATAGCAATATTATTTTTCCTGAAAACCGTTCGTGCATAAAACAAAAAACGGCATAAAATA
Organism: Chloroclysta siterata; assembly: GCA_932294275.1. NCBI lineage: Eukaryota > Metazoa > Arthropoda > Insecta > Lepidoptera > Geometridae > Chloroclysta > Chloroclysta siterata. The sequence continues at coordinate 23,337,522 of OW028588.1, forward strand.
TTTTTATAAATAAACTATTGATCTTCTAAATATAAATTTCACCGAAACGTGGGGGCCATAGACAATCTGATAGTCGGAAGCTAAACTTGGTGTCGCAGGGATCGGCGACAGTTTTAGAACTGATTTTGGAATTCAATAGTTTATTTCTATTTTGGATGCAGAGAGAAATGTGCGTTTGAATTTATTATGTTTAGTTTATCCACCAATTAATTTCAATTTGATTTAGGTACATTAACAATGCTTCATAGGAAAAATGAAATTTTTACAAAAGCTTACTATAAAATATCTGATTAATAGATGACAAAAAAGCTTGGAACTGAACTATGCTCCAACTCATTACAAACACTAAACAATTACGTACCATATTAAAATTGTAAAAAGGATCATACAAAAAAAGCTAGGAACCAAGCCGTAAGTTTCTTGCCTGTTCTTCTAGGCTTTGGTCGCGAGGAACTGGCGATAGATTCACCTAGTATATAAGACGTTTCAAAAATCCTTCTGATTAAACTGAATAAAGACCGTTTTGATATTGGTATGGTAAAAGAAAACTGCAAATTATCGTTACCTTTAAGACACCTACCAAATTAATACTTTTTCCTTTGTTTTTTGTCATTTTCTTAAACCTTATTTATATTGTATTACAGCCTTTATTTATCCTGTTTCGGTAATTACAAGCTCCAGGTGTGAAAACATTGTGGGTGGTTTACGATCTTGTGAGGGTAATGTGGCTGCAATGAAATGCCACACTTAGTTGTTCCATTTGTCTTACGCTTGGCTTTGTAACTTGAATTAATGATACCTTAATGTAATGGGTAATGAAAGTAGTGTACAAATTGTACCTACTTTAGTATATTGTAAGTATAATAACAATTTGTTTTTTATCAGGCTTAATAGAAAAGAACGCATTTAACACAAGGTCAGTACCCCAAGAATGGGTTGTGTTTACCATATTTGGTTTTTCGTTTTTCGATTATGTTCCGTGTTCATTGCGGGTTTTGTATGAAGACGCGATAGAGATACCGATACGGAACTTTATGTTGCAAGTATGATAAAAATTAGTAGTAGAACATAATAGTTCCGTATCGGTATCTCTATCGCGTCTTCATTACAAAACCCGCAATGAACGCGGAACATAAACGAAAAACCAAATATGGTAAACAAAATTCATACTTGGGGTACAGAACACATTTCATATTGTTTTGTCAAAAGAATTTGTATCATTCAAACGAACGATAGGAACCAAGCCGTAAGTTTGTTGCCTGATCTTCTAGGCTTGGTCGTGTGGAACTGACACCTAATTCACCAAGCTTATTAAGACGTTTCAAAGTGATCCTTGTGTTCAATAGAATAAACCTCTTGACTTTGATTATTAGTACTTAAACTATACTCATAATCACAATTCTGTCTCCTTTATCTCAAAGGTTGCTTCCGACTTTGCAAACAAAAACAGCGTGTTTATAGCGCGTGTTTGAAACTATGCAAAGTACCGGTTCTGATTAAGTGTTCCCGCACACGGGCCTCCGGCCACAACCACAAAACGCCGCCACTGGCATATTTCCTGTAGTTTTCATACATTTTATATGGACTCGCCGCACATGGTTGACGCCGGTAGCCGCCACACGCTACAAATCATCGCTGCTCGCTTCGTATGAAAACTACACGAAATATGCCTGTGGCGACTTTTTGTGGTTGTGGCCGGAGGCCCGTGTGCGGGAACACTTAAGAGTGTATAGTGTTTTACGTGCGTCACACGCGCGTCAAACACCCGTTTACATACAGCGCGTCAAAACATCGTTGTGTGCATAGCTTTATGTGTTAAGATATTACTCTGCAACCAAAAAAGATTTCCAAACATTTTGAACGCTCCTAATTGATGTCCTATTTTTTAAAAGCGTCCTAATATAGCCCGTTTGATTTTCCCAAAATAGTTCAGTACCTCCTAACATTCTTTTTCCAAGTTAATGAGCCAGAAGGGAGGAAATTATTCGTGTCGTTCGAAATTGAAGCAATTATCCGATGTTGTCGAGATAATTTTATACTTTGAAGTTTAATTATTACTAAAAGTACCTACTTGAAATACTGATTGCATGTTTAAAAAGTTCTTTCATACGAGTCAATTCTTAAAAAAGTTACTCTTCTTGGGTTATACAAGATGCAAAATTATGTGCCTTCGTGTATCTAAACATGGATTAAAATGTTTAACTACAAAGTGCACCACTTAACCCACCTAATTATTCTAGTTTTTGCTCGATTTCATTTGTTTATAGTTCCGTTTCACAATGTCTGACAGTGTAATTGACATGGGAAATGAACAATACTTTTATAAATGTGCAAAGTAGCTTCATTGATATCCGGAAACACTTTAATTCGACACAAATCATATTTTAAATAGGCAAATTGTATTAATGTTTGATACGAACTAGGTATCTATTTCAGTAGCCTATTTCAAATTAATAGCTTATCGAATTTGATTTCATCGGTTCCGTCAGGTTCCGTGTTCAAAAATGCCGGTGACGTCAAATTAATTTGATCAAAGTGGAAATGGCGCAAGTTTCCACGCTACTTGTTTCGAGTCGCTCGCTGTCAACGACTTCACTAATGCTTCCGCCAGCTTTGATTTCCAATTTTAAACTTCTGATGGTGTTGATCGCTCGCACAATATAGGGCATTCCATTTTCGAATCGATTTTCGAGAATGATCGAGTTTTCAGAGCGCATCGCTTCTCACAATCATGTGACTTACTTGTGGTTCGATTAGGCTTTTATTCGGATTCACCACAGAGCAATTTTGTTGTTCTCAACTGTTACAATCAAAATCGACAGTGGCGGAATCCCACGGTGCAAGTTCAACGATCGATGCGTTACGCTTACTGACTTCGACTGTACCGTTAGTACTATTCTTTACTCTGTGACTGTACTTAGATCACACGATTCTACCTTTCAGTGATTTCAACTAGTTACTGCCAATTGCCTCTGGCTGAGTATAATTTAATGCAACGTCTTGGAACAGAACTAACCTGTGAAAATGAATGAAATAACAAACATTTGTTCTCTGTCTGGGTGTATAAGTATGTATTTATAAAAAAAATAAGTACTTACTTATATAAGTAGTATATCAGCTAACTGGTTCCCATATCACAAGCTTTGGCTTAGTTTGGGGCGAGATAGTGCTGTGTGGAATGTCCACCAATATTTGTTTATTTTATTTATTTTTAAAGTACCCACCTAACTGTATTTAGTTCTATTGTAATATTTTTATCAATGAGAATACTATACCACTAATTAACCTAACCAATCATTACTTATATCGAACAAGTACCGTAACCATTTTCCACAAGTTTTGATACCTCCTCAATAATGACATTTCATTCTTTGATATTTTATTGTTAAAGAATTTCTATAGAATTTTACAGTGTTTTATGTTTGTGACGTCAATGCAGGTCAAGCTTTTCTAGAGAGTTCTGCGAAATAAGCCCCTTGGAAACTTGAGCATTAGCAGCTGCCTAGTGCTTCCAACTTTTCTGCAATGTGGTTAAATGTAGCAATTCGAGTTTGAACTGGGACCCAAAATTTTATCAAAAATTGAACACTTTTATATGTTTACCAAGTAAATCCTTCCTCTGTTCATCAGGTATTATTTTTCATATCATTAGTTAGTATTTTTTTAATATTCTCAACTTAGAACGCTACTTATGAAAAATATAAACATTGTAATTTTGCTACTAATTTTAGCATAGATGAATCTGAAGTAATATATTGTCTCGTTGACATTCCCCGTCACATATTTTTGTTCATAATTATTAGCGTTTTTAAGTTAGCAACATTGTGGGTGGCTGTTGGAGTTCAAACCCATTAGCTGTGGCATGGTGACACGTAATCTTTAAGCTATCGTGCTGTTAAAAAGGCCACTTTCTGTAAGCCTTTTATGATGTGGGTGTAAAAAGGAATAAAATAAGTGGGCATAGTTTTAGCGATTTTCCACAAAACACGAATCTTACCCGCACTTAATTTCGCGTTATTACTTTAGGCACGAACATTAGTCTAAGCTAGTTCATAATCAGTAGAAACCTAGACTGTGTCAGGAAAAAAATGTTTTTTTACGTATGAAATCTTGATAAAAAAATGGTAGGTAAACAGTTGGTTTGCATTAACATAATATTTTGGTGAACATTTGTAATTTTATTCTCCAAAACTAAGGATGAATTTGTCCAAACTAGTAATAAGCTTAAATTTTATAAGAAATAATTCCGTTTTTATCATACGTTTTGTCAAACAAGTAAGTTTGGAGAATACCATCACAAAAGTTTAACAATGAAATATATTAATCTGACGGAAAAAGTCTGCGAAGGTAAAATAAACAATTTTTTTGTAACAGTCATTTGATGTTCTCAAATAAGTTAAAATGTGGAGGCAAGACGGTGCCTGAGGGTTCCTTGTCAGCCTAATCTGGACTTCTTACAAATGCTAATGTGACCCTTATCCCCAGGTGTCACGGACTGGAGCAGAACGCCGGGCGACGTCAGTAGGCGCCACAGTCACGGTAGCTGACCGGCATTCGTACGCCGAGGGTAGAGTCCCGGCTCCGCACGGACCCCCCTCCTCGCCAGGGTTCACCTCAGCGCAGAGGAAGGCGGCCGCTACTTGCCAGGCTAGCCAGAAACTGCTAGAGGAAACTTTAGCGAAACCTGGTAAGCTTTTAAGAGTAGTAGAGCTCTTTGTGAAGGGCTCGTGCGGGGAAGTACTACCACCACGCCTTTTTCTGCCGCCAAGCAGCGTTGCTATGATTCGGTTTGAAGAGTGAGGTTGCCGGTGTAATTACAGGCACATGAGGCTTAACATCTGTATGCCTCAAGTTGATGGACGCAGGGCAGTGCGTTGTAGGGCACATTCCTATTGTGCGTGACTTACGAGGCAGTGCTTTGTTATAGGTGTGGTTACCACTAAACCCATCAGGTGTGGCCCATCAGGTGGGCCATCTCCTTATTCCATCAGCTAGTTGTATAAAAAAAAAGGAGGAACCCCTTTTTTCATAGGGTAAATGCCTTACGCATGGCTCCCACTCGGGGAAACGGGATCTCTCCGTCAACACAGTCTCTCTGGCAACATACCGACTAAAAACCCACCGATATTTCGTTTGTAACCTTCACTTCTGTGCATCGCCAAGTGCATCGTCGAACCAGTCAGCTGACGAATGATCCGACAGTACTTACATCGGTACTAGATCGAAAGTGAAAAGAACCCTGCCATAACTGTTAAAACTGAGAAGAAATAGGTCTACTCTGTATAATGTCTACTCTGACGTACATACTGTAACTTAATGAAAATGATTGAAATGAAATTTATTTATACAACGTGTTTATTAAGAATTGTAGGGATCCGAAAGCAGGATATTCTACCGGTCATAACGAACAACTTTTGTTCTACGACTTTTAAAATTTCAAAGTTTTTCATTCATGAAATGCCTCTTAAACTTTTATCTAAAATGAATCTAAACGCATCATGAGGCAGCCCTATTTACAGCTGTTCTTTGACCTCTAGTTGTTAACCTTAGATAAAATAGGTAACAGAACTGCCACCAATTACCTAGTAATGTGCCTACCTAATAATGATGTTGCTGTTTTTAAAGATCTTGGTATGTAAAATAAATATTTTCGCGACTGTAATCCCAAGTCACGGTAAACATTCTCTGAGATCTTTGGTACTAATACCTATTCAGTAACTAGGTATTAGTACCAAAGATCTCAGAGAATGTTTCAGTACCTACGTGGCTACGTACTCAATATTTAATAGAATATTTATTTTTGTTTAATTACTAGATGTCGTAAACCAATGTTTATGATATTCATAGTTCTTTAAATTGTAACATGTTACTTTACCACCATGGTTCATTGACACGACAAAATTATTCAACTGCAATTTTGGGAAGTGTTTAGTCTGTCCTATTTAATCTTTGACTAACCTGTCTGTCATTGGTTGCATTTAAAAACGCATATCCAATCAGGACGGCCGACGGCCGCCGATCAGTGTTACCATTTGTGGCAGATTTCTACCATTTGGCAGATTTTAAATATTTCAAGAAAAATCTTATTAGTTTGAATTTTTAATGAAATAATATTTATAATTTATTTATTTTTTACCGAACTGGAAACTTCTTATTCTTTTTTACCTTTATTGATTTGGTTTCTAAACAACTTCTATCTCGTTTTAGATAACTGCAAACCGTTACAAACGATCAAAAGATAGTAACTGAATGTAATGTAGGTATTTAATTTATTCCGTAGCCACGAAGGAGATGGTATGAAGTCATATTTTTGGTATTTTTATCGTCAAGCTTGGTAGATTTTGACAGATTTTTTGGCAGGTGTGTGGTAGAACCGCCACTTTTGAGATGGTCACCCTGTTTGTGTTTACATGCGTTGTTGTACATTGTTTTGTTGAGAAAATGTCATCAAACGTGATAAAATGGTGATTGTTATGTAAAAAGCCGTCGTCAGTCAGTGTGTGTATGAGCAGTGCCTACGAGGTAATGGTTTAGTGTGAAGTTTGAAGCCTGTGTCGTGCGAAATCTCGCAAACTTACCAAAATCCAGTTTTATCCAGTGTTATTATAGCCAGTAAATAATGACAAAATCCATAGGAACCAGTAAAAATATCGTGTCAGGGGATTGGCGGCGTACCTACCTACCTACCGAAAGGTAAGTATTTCAAATTATCTCTTAGGTTATCGTTGTTTTTCTCTTTCCTAGATAGAAGCGCGCGTGCGTGTGACCTTGACACGTACACAGACAGGGCTGTTGCAAATTTCTGAGAAAATATTAATTTTACTTTTCTATGGGAATTTCGAAAACGATGTATTCAACCGTTGCACACGTCAAAGTATTCCAGTGCTTGGTCTAAATACACGCTCTTTGTTTCCCTACATAACTTCATCAACACGTTGTAGATAACTAAAGCAAACACATAAACATTGATAATAAATAGTAAGTATTGCTAAGTGGGGTTAGATATCTAGTCAAATTTACAAAATAAAAGGTTTAAACATAAAATAGTCTAATACGTAAAACCGACTTAAAATAGTCGTTCATACATTGAGCCTCAGGTGTATTAAACAAAATCCAGTGAAAGTTCATGCCCAACGAATTAATCAATGTCAATTATTATTTAAGGTTAAGGGCCGGTTTCACCATGCTCTGTTAGTTACTAATCAAGGATTAAAAGACCGTTAAATCTAACCTTAGCTGTCAAACGCGTACATTTTGACATATTTAACGGCCCTTTAATCCTTTGTTAATCTAACGGAGCATGGTGAAACCGGCCCTAAGGTCAATAAAAATATTTAAAAACATGAAATAGCAAAGGTGACTTCAACCATCTCTGCTGAAAATAAGCCTTACCTTTCTAGAGACATCGATCTTGTGCGACCTGCACCCTTATTTACTTATTTAAAAATAATCGCAATCAACTAAGTTGTGTGCAATGTCATAGCACACAGTTCAGCAAAAATATCATTTTAATCTTTCATAAATAACTTCAGTGATTGATGATTCTAGATCGGTTATTTCAAAATGTTGGAATTACCGATCTAGAAGATTTTTGACGGTTATCAGCTCCTCACAAAGATTAATTTTATATTATTTTTGTATCTTACATTCATCTTCCTTCAACTGGGAGTAAAAATAGAAAACGTAATACCATCAAAATACAACGACAAATTCACTTTGCGACCGAGCGTTCATAGTGACTCTTTTATGCTGGATAAGAATTGAATTTAGAATGCAGCAATTTTTGAATATAATCGTGTTTTCTTCATACAGTAGAAAAAGGACATAATAGAAAAAAAACTGTGTTGAAAAAGAGTGTTGTCTCTCTACCTCTTACTCATCAATGAGAAGTGATAAACAGAGACGAGAATAATTTTAATAATTTAAATTATAGTAACGTCATATTAGTTTGAATAAAGAACGTCGAAGGGTTATTGACCTGACTATAACACAATTAGCTACTTACCCGACTTGAATGCCATTCCACAGAAATTGCGTTTATTTCACAAGCTCCGTTTTGAAATGTTTTGGGGAGATTTCGAAACAATTTGGACCTCAAAATTCTAATTACTTATGAACTCTGTATAGAAACACGATTTTGTGTACCGCGGTTTGGTTTGTTAGTCTTAATGGCCTCTTCATAATATATTATGGCAATATGTGGTCTTAGACCACAGATCTAATGGCTAGAATAGTGGTTAAAATCATTTATTGGATAGCTGTCAAACTTGTCAGTGATACAATGACCTATTTGTTCATTCGTCTGCTCACGAATCAACGTAATGCCAAGTAACAGTACAGTACTAAGTAAGTATGAGTTTCCTTACCATATTTGGTTTTTCGTTTTACGGTTTTGTTCAGTGTTCGTTGCTGGTTTTGTATGAAGACGCGATAGGGGTACCGATATGGAACTTTACAAAACCCGCAATGAACACGGAACAAAAACGTAAAACGAAAAACCAAATATGGTAAGCAAAACTCATACTTGGGGTACAGATCAAGCTAACAAAGGCTGAACGAAAGTAATGAACGTACGTTCATTAATTAGGAGGTTTTATACCAAACGAACAAGAGCTAGAGCTGGAGTTTTCGCTAAGTTAATTACAACTAAATGAACGAGCAAAAAAAAAAAAACAAGTAAGTACTAGATTTTTGCACATGGTCTATATAATATACCCTATATAATAAACCCTATATAACTCTATATACGACTACAAATAAGGCGACCGAGTGCTTGTTCGGGCCATTTGAGTGGCGAGACCAAAAGTCATCTCTGGACATTTCAAAGTGACAATCAGTTTTAAAAATGCGCTATTAATACCGAACTCATTGTTGCTAACCATTTGCCAGAGAAAGTAAATGAAAATGTTTGAGAACAGATGCACTGTCAGAGGTGTGAAAGTACGTTCCTAACGACTCCATTATTTAGAGCTAAGGCGATTACGAGCTCAACCGCGACTACAAATCATGAAACTTTAAAGGATGTGGTTTACTGCGTGAAGTATGTTGACTGTAAGTATTACCGCAACAATCTACGAGTTTTCATTAAAAATCACTGTGAGGATCGCGGGAAGTCGGCGGATGGTGTGGGCTCAGAATCGTTCTTCCTGAAAATAACTGAAATAGGCTGCTCAATGTAGGCGATATTGAGCAGCGGACTTCTACAGGCTGATGGTGATGATTAATAATTATGAATGCTGCTTGCTTGAGCGTCTGTTTCGTTGGTAAAGGCTAAACAGATTTATTAAATTTATGGCACAGAAATTGACATGCGATTGAAGTCGGAGGCAAAAGCTAGTTACCCAAGAATTTTCAGCAAGAACAAGATACTCTGCTTAGATTAGATGCAAGCAGAAATGATCATCTTGAATGAAAGGAAGTCCACAATCCTTTGAAGCGAATATGTATAGTGACAGATAAACTCAAAGGGCAAAAAAAACATTCCCACCGCTACGCGCTATTTAGCTGATTAAAGCATTAATTAAATTACTTAGCCAGGATCTTGGGAAATCACGGCAGGAGCTGAACAGATTACCCTATAGTTTGTGTGCAAGTAGTTGTTTGTCCGTGGCGGAAAGTTTGCTTGTAAGAATTTGTAATGCGTTTGTGTGAATAGAGAAATCTTTCTCGCTTTTCCTTTTTGTAGTCAGAAGTGCCGAAGTAAAGGGGAACAGTTTGAATAGAAGCTTTTTTTTTACCTGACTGAGAATGTTTTTGAGAAGTTGCGTTGTAGGTATGTAGCTACTTTGTAGAAACAGAAATAAAGTCAATAAAATAATGTTATTTTCTGAATTTTGGTCAATGATATTTATTAATTTTAATATAAAAAATTATAGTTCCTAAGTTTTATTTAATACTTTTTGCTGATGGAATCCTACTAACATTATGAACGCGAAAGTTTGTAATTATGGATGGATGGATGGATGTTTGTCACGTAAAAACTACTGAATGGATTTTAATAAAACTTTACAATAATATAGCTTATACATCAGAATAACACATACAGGCTACAATTTATAAAGATATTGTGACTGACTAATCCTGCGCAGACGAAGTCGCGGGCACCAGCTTGTATGCAATAATAATGTAATAACGGATATAAGAAGAAGAAGAAGTTTATGCGTACGACTCATAATCTATTAAAGCTTCCGATTCCGGTGCCGCGTGCACTAAGGTTAAAGCTAAAAAATAAAATATTTAAAATACAGACGCAATAAAAACTCTTTGGTAAAACGCAATGTCCGTTCCGTTTGACGCAGAGCTCTCTAGGCATCAGATCGCAGAGCCCGCATGAAAGGAACGTTGAACAATGAAACCCACAGGACTAGACTATTGAAAGCCACGTAAAAATGGCTGGACAAAGCCTCTAGGACGTGCTTGTTTGAAATTAGATGCAGTCTGTGGGGAAGCCTTGTTTGCTGATTCTGTAATCGTTGATGCATATGGCGACTTTTCCAATTGCCTTGGCCTTGGTCTGAGCCTCATAAGGCCTTTGAAAATGGTTTATTAACTGAACTTTTTTTGCATACTTACAAAGTCTACCAAAATATGTTGGTGGAAATAACAATAACACCCAGACAGAGAATGTTTGTCATCGGTGGGGATCGAACCCAAATTCTACAGAGCAGAAGGTCGAGCTACTGTTAAATCTAAACAGAGAGCCTGACGTTGTAATTCTATTAATAGAAACGATAGCGAATAAAAAATGACGCAGCTATTTTAAGCAATGTTTAAATTATACAACGTTTACTAGCGGATATGAGCGCAGATTTTTTTTTTACTTGGGTTAAAAACTGTATTCTCCTAGTTTATATAATACAACTTATTAGTATGTAAAACAATTTAAGAATAATTACTAAGATATACGGAATAAAAATAAATATCTTCACGCTCCATATACCCTATTTACATAAAATACGAACTTCGTGATTAGAGACCATGATGGAACGTAATCGTATTTCTGAAGGCTTTTATCATAAAAAGTCAACATCGTGACTTCCTCAAAGGTTGAACGAAATAAGTACGATTGAAACAAAGGTAAAGGGTTACCAATTGCTTCACCTTCAAGAGTTTACCGTCATAAGCGTCCACTTTGCGAACGCATGCGATCGTATCCGAACGTAAAATACACTGGTCCCTTTTGGAATTACCACGTTTTGTGGTCCCTGATCCTGTCCATCCAACGGGTGTCTGGAAGAGATTGCTCACAGCGATAAGACCGCCTATTGTACTTCGTTATGTTCTTTTCTTGTGGTGTACAATAAAGAGTTTTCTATCTATCTAATAATTGATTTAATCTCGACAGTGAATGATCAGTAATTCTGTGGCTTGAACATTCGATGACAATATGATGATATACCTATACGATACGACCATCCATAGCTTGTATCTACTCATTGATAGTTTACTATTGTAGTTCGACATCCATTGTCAACAAACATCCCCATACATGACATAATTGTATTCAAAATAATGCTAGTGAGCTACTCTTGAAGTTATGGTATCCTCTTCCGTTATAACCGTATTGCGTAGTTTATTTGCAACTATAAATAATTTATATTTTGGCGTTGAAATAAAAATATGACCTCATAACTAGAAAATGATAAAAAAAACGGTGGATCGTTTATATAGCAATACCAACAACTACTGCTAAACGTAGGTAATTACCACCACATATTCCAAATATAATAATTGGACGGACCACTGACGGACTTACCCTTAGACATTTTCGGAGAATCTTGTTACATACATACATATAATCACGCCTGCTTCCTAGAGACCACGGATTTCCATTTGCTTCGACCCTTACATACTTCTTTTGCTCCATTCACTCTCATAACATTCTTCATACATTATCGTCCGTTTTAGGTACTCTTGACCTGGCTTTTCTCTAGAATGTCTGCTATCTGGTCGAGATACGTCTGCCCAGATCTTCTCCTCCCAACTTGAACAACCAAGAATCTTGTTACCTGGGGATAAGTCGGCGTAAAGTAGGCAAGATTTTGTTTACTTTCTAGACATATTGACGAATCCTGACACACAGCATGTCTTTTCAAACAACCCTAGTCTTAGCTGTTCTTTTGTTTCAGTAACGATCGTCCAGCTCCCAAATGGCGAGTACTGGCATCCGTCTTTTCAAACTACCCTAGTCTTAGCTGTTCTTTTGTTCCAGGAACCCCACCGACGATCGTCCAGCCCCCGCATGGCGGGTACTGGCTCGACGGCGTGGATGACACCCCGCCCGATGGAGAAGAAGCTGAATCTCGAGCACAGCCCGGTACCCCCCGACAGGCCTGCAGGCGACCCAATATCGACACCGACGACACCGCTAAGTACTACCGGCGGTTCTTCCTTGGCAAGGTACGTTCTACCTTAAACTGTAACTGTTACAGTGCATTTTTCAACAGGGTGTAATTTTAAAGCCATAGTAGGTAATTCCTTTCTTTGGTAACCACCAAAGAACCTTCCATCCGGATGGCTTAATATTGTTAGTAGTTGGGTATATACGAAACAGAAGCTCCGATTTCAATGTGGTCTAAGATGAAAGGAAGCTGACTATGTTTTGTGAAAGTCCTCGAAGACATTTTCAAAGTAACTAGATCGAGGGTTTTTAAGTGTTCGTTAAATTTACTTAACTTACAACTAAAGGAATTATTTCAGTGCCGTTTTGAATCTCGAAATGCTCGAGTGCATTGATTCTAATTTTAGGTAGGATCAGACTTGTTGTAACCTGTCCAAAGCAATGCAATGGTCAAAGTTGTGGAGTCATTTGTATTTGCAGCCACAAACGAGGAAAAGCCAGCCAAGGCTTTGGGTGTCAGTAATGAATCATTGGTATTTGGTACTAGCAGGTATATAAATAATGGATTTGTTAATCTGTTCAATTGCTTGTTGAAAAAATCCTAATCAAATTGAACGAGATTACGTTGAGTATTCCCGAAAAAGGCAAATAAGATAACGGTTACGTAACAGCTATGACGGTCGTGTCGCAAGTCACGTTTGCCAAAGCACGACGAGAACTTGCAATTCGAAAAAGTACACAGCGAATCAACTCGATTAAATTGCTTCGTGAACGCCGAACACTTTCTTCAAGTGGTCGAAAGCTGTCGGAAGAACGAAATAAAAGTTTGAAAACGTGCGCGCATTCCATTCGCGCGCCACGCTGTCTGCATGTCGCAAATAAAACCAGTGCTGCCAGCCGTTCGATGCTAATTATGCGGATGACTTCACATCCATTAGTTGTCATTGTTTTGCTTACAATGATGCCAAAGTTAAAGGTACAATTGTTCATTCTTGACTACTTGTCTTGGGGACGCTTACGATTGGCACTGATTTGGATCAGTTGAGCTATATGGACAGCTCAACGGTTTCATATGTATTTTGTAAATATTATAATTACTTATTTAGTATTCATTATATATTAATTTATAATATTAGTAAGTAATTAAATGTGTTTATACTATTTATTGATGGAACATGCAGATGGCCTCATGTTAAGTGATAACCATCATCTATAATTCATCACCCAAAAAAACACCAAAGCATTGCCTCGCAAGTCACACACGATAGGAACGTACCCTACGTACGAACTGCCCTGCGCCCATTAACTAGAAGCATAAAAGGAGTTGAGCCTCATCTGCCTTTAATTTCACCGGCAACCACACCCAACAGCAACACATTAAAATTGCGTTTTAAAGGATCTTTATCCTGTTTATTTGATTGATCTTACTGAATTATTATATTTAAAACAACGTAGTTTTCCTTAACGTTGTGGTATACCAAAAATAGCCCAACTAGCCCATTAGGTACCGTACTCCATGGTTCACGCACTTGAAATTTTTAATTTTATTCTGTACAACGCACAAGTGCACTCATAAAATATTCGACGAGCCCTCGTCATGTCTACTTAACCACGTTTCCCTTGACACATGGATGTCACGTCAAAGGATGTCCTTTCACACCTTGACCTTCCAGTAAGACTGTATACCAACATAACAGAACGGTAATTACAGCAATCATTTGCAGAAGATAGTATTTGACCTCCGTATTTTCAATTTGGTTTTGTTAATGATAATTATAGTCTTTAGGCCTCCCATTTTTTTAAAGAAATTTTTTTTCCCCTCTTCCTTGCGACTATCAAGTTTCATGTCTCTCAAGGAGCTTTTTGCGACTTTTCTTACCTTCTGAGTCATTAGCTTTTTGTGCTCTTAACATTAAAAATACTTTAGGCTTGATAGCTATATTTTCTTAGTGGGTATCTACTACTAGAATGTGTGAAAAACCTTTTGTAAACCGTCATAGATCATATCAAAGTTTTGTTTTTATGCTCAGAAAAATATTAGACAATCACATGGTCAAGGTAGAGGTATTGGCAAATACGTTATAGATTTGTCACGATCCAATAGAAGTTTACGAATTGAGCAAACTATTACTCAGCTTTATATAACGGTAGTAAAACCGAATTGTGTGTCATTGAAAAACTAGACTTTACTATTTTTATTTAGGCTGCGATCTACTCCCTTCTTTTAAGAAAGTGAACCAAACTACCCTAAATTTTGTATCGAATTGACTCTTTTAACAAAAGTGAATCAAAGCTGCCCTTGATTTTATATCAATGAGAAAACCATTACTTACCTATACCCTTAATTACATTGTGAACGTTCGCCTATCTTGCCATTAATATTCAAAGAACAAGACGCTCTATATTTCTCAGATGAAGGTACAATGCCAGTTGATACCATGGTTGGTTAGGCTGCGACCCTGCCTGTCAGTAAGCGAGAACCTCTAGCGATTTTAACCCTCCCTCGCTTCTAGTCTGGGGATGATCACGAGGAATAAATAAAATATATTTCGATCAATATTACAAAAACTGGCAGAACATTTTGTATGGTTCAAATATCACAAAAAGGGCGTGTGCCAATGGATATTTCGCTTATAAAATTATGTGCGTAATGTCTCAATCGGTAAAGGAAAACATCCTGAGGAAAAAAAATAGTATTGTAACAGCAGTAATGGATTTGCAACCTATCGAGTACATCCAGCTTGCACAACTAATTGACCGAGATTTTTGAGTTTATCAGCGCTGGCGGCGACACAGAATACAAAATGATATGTACTGTGGCGACGACGTGTCACGGTGGCGCGCAAATCTATTTCACAGTTCATCTAAGAATTAAAAACATTTTAGGAAAACCATTCGATTCGGATCATTGTTCTTTCTAACGGAATCAGTGTCGTATTTTCCGGTTAATGGACTAATTTAGTTATAAACGGTCAAGTAAGGTCAAGTTACTCGAAACTAGGTTGTTCGTGAAGTTATAGTTCAACTGATTCAACGCTTTACCGTTTGTTATACCCGGAGTAATATAGTTATGTGTGAAGTTATACTGAGCGGCCATGCGGTAACGCTCCATAGCCGAATAGTCTTTGGCACACAGTATAACTTCACTCGCTTCGTCTGCTTACGAAAAAAGGACGATTCCTATGTATGTTTTAGGCCGTCAAAAGTGAGTTCAACTAGCTTTTTTATTATAAAAATAGCTTATTATCTACATATGAATATTACATTAATTTCCTGTAAAGTTATATACTGGAATCTTTTTTAAATCAGGCTGAAATAAGAATATTTTACCATAAATGTTCATAAACTTTATAAGCTCTTTCTCGCAAAAATTAGTGATCGCCTGATGACTTTTATCGCTTGTAAATGAGGTAGTTATTTCAGAAATTCTAATCTAACTGCAGTGGATTGCTGTTTAAAAGTATGGAAGTAATATTCGACGCAAAACCACTCCGCTTACGAGCCTTTACAACGTATGCGATATGCACAGACGGTGGTCGGTTTCTGTGCCCGCTTCAGCTTTGTTACCCGCTTCGCTCGCTCACTGTAGACTCTACCTTGCTCGTACTACGAAGCTGCTACGGTTAACATCACGTGTGAACATTCCCATACCCACGCGTGCTTTTTGTACTTTTTATGTTTGAATCTTCATAATCGCCTCTGAACGTGCGACATCTGATATACGGTAAGTGTTGTTTTGATAAAGAGTTCTTGAATTCTGTTTGAGTAACTGAGATTTTCAGAACCGGACGTAATAGTTTATCTACTTACAAAATTTAAGTTTACAAAATTTTGCATATATATTTTCTGACGAAAATAAAGATGCATTGTTTTTAATATTTGAATCATTTTTGTTGAACCTCGAATACCGAGTGAAAGAAAACAAAAGCATTAAATTTTTACACTAAAATGAGTTCCATAAATCATTCTTTAAGCTCCTACGCAATCCCTTACTCGTACGTTCATAAATGAAACCAAGGATTGGGGGAATTTCACATTGGATTTATTTAAATTTTGATATTGTACTAGACGTTACAGTCCTACCTAACTAGCTGTTTCACATGCATTCTATAAAACCGTCTCCACTTTCAGACAAAACATGCATGACTAATTACAACGTCTGCAGTTTACGTTCTGACATACGCATACATTACAGTGTGTACAACC
Organism: Chloroclysta siterata; assembly: GCA_932294275.1. Classification (NCBI taxonomy): domain Eukaryota; kingdom Metazoa; phylum Arthropoda; class Insecta; order Lepidoptera; family Geometridae; genus Chloroclysta; species Chloroclysta siterata. The sequence goes on from OW028588.1 coordinate 23,354,068, forward strand.
AGCTACACATCAGGTTACGCACCCTAAATACCCATAACTATGCTACATCCAATACAAAAAATTGTTCAAAACGGACGGTGTCATTGCGAACGGCGCGTAAGTGAAGCGAACGAAATAACAAAAACATATCGCACGTTTGGCAGCGTTGAACTTCCAGTTCAGAGTCCGAACTGTATAGTCTGATGCGGATCCTTGTGTACGTGCAAGAAATATACACACATATTCATAGAATACACAAACTCAGACGTAAATTTTAGTAGCGATCAGGCAATATTGCAAGTGCACTATTAATTTCGTGTAACTTAGGTCGAGTGCAAAGCATAATATTAGTTGCTAAAGTTACCAGCCGCAACTGATACGGTTACAGGCTTTCAGACTCTCTTGCACTGTAACCACGAGTTAAGCTAATATTGGGTTAACAAAAATTAAACCTTAAGTTATAACTACCCCTATATTTTTTTCTCTTTCTTTGCGTTAGATTAGATTAGATCGACGGTGTAGCACGCTTACCTAGATGATTTTGGCGGATATTTCACACAGCGACATTTAGTAAGGATTACACTAGAAGAACCATTTAACGGATATCTATTTAAGTTTATTTCACTCCATATCATTGTACAATTTTATTTTATATTTTTAAGAGTGCAGTACACTTAAAATTTTTAAATAAAACTATAACTGTGTTCTGTTAAGTGTACAATGAAATATTTTCATTCATGTATTCTATTTCTTTATCTAGGCTGTTGACTCTTCTTTTGAAAAAAGTCATTATACAGAATAATTTAGAAAAATTATTAGGAATAAAACTTTTAAATAATTCAACATTCTAAGAATTCAACATTTTGCGAAACAAATAAATTAAACGTTCTGGGAAATAGTACGTTTTGGGATTTCAACATTCTGTTCCTAAAGGAAATTGAAGGTATTCGGAAACAAATTCTACTCAAAGTTCAAAGTCGTAGTTGTTTAGAAAAATATAAATACATTTTGCGATACCCGATAAGGGTGAATAAGTCTATAGTTCAATGCCATCTTTAATAAAAACTTATGTAACACTTATTTCTTCGAATAAATATCTTGCATCTTAATGCAAAGTGCTGGTTAGTAGTAGAAGCAGTCCGGAACAAGCCAATAACCGAAGCAACTTTTAAGCAGCTAGAACCATCTCGAAAGTTGTGAAAGGCGAGTCTCGGTAGGAAATGCGTCTAGAATGAACATGAATTTATTTAGCTGATTGGTTGCAGTTTCGTGGGAACCGACATTGCGTTGTTGAGGTTTATGAGTTCAATTCTAGTATGAATCTAATAGAACGGTACCGCTGAACTTGTTGTGTGAAGACTGGGGTCAGCCATTAGTAGACCATACTTCCTATACGCTTTACGGAGTCCAAAATAAAGTACCATAAATAAAAATAAACATTTAACACATCGCGCTTCAATTTTTATATTTTTTTTCATTGCTATGTTTTAAAAGCATCTTTTTTCAAATTAAGCTATGCTTGTACTATCGAAATTTGTACTATTTTTTTTAATACGTATGATAAGAATGCACACACATATAGCATAAACACCCAGACATATACTACTAGCTAATGGCACAAGCATATGGCCCACCTGATTTTAAGTGGAAACCATCACATATAACAAAGCATTACCTCGTAAGTCACGCACGACAGGAACGTGCCCTACGATGCACTGCCCTGCGTCCATCCACTTGAGTCATAAAGATGTTAAGCCTCATGTGCCTGTAATTTCACCGGCAACCACACTCTCCAAACCGAAACACAGCAACGCTGCTTGGCGGCAGAAAAAGGCGTGGTGGTAGTTCTTCCCCGGACGAGCCCTTCACAAAAAGCTCTACTACTCATATAATAAGCATCTACGTTCATCACAAAAATGTTTTTTGGAAGGCATCGAACCTACCTTCAGCGCAAAGACAGAGCTGCTACCAACGAAATTCTATGGACGGTTTATTATTAACAATTCAAAAACAGCCGTTTTCACCAAACCGTCATGATGTAATCACATTACTTATAAATTTATAATGCAAATGAATTCCTGCTCAGTCCACCATGAATATTCCTTGAACTGTAACATAAAAATATGAGGCAGTAATGACGGTGAAATAAAATCTGAAATAAAAATTGCGTCCACCAATTAACGTCCACCTAAGGGCCCTATACTTATGTAAGAAAAAAAAATAGTGGGAAAAGTCTGCGTTCACCAATGCGTAACAACTTCACGCCCGCTGCGTCGACTTCTCACAGATTGCTGCGATTAGTGCACTAACTATTTACTACACTGTGGTTATAAAGTACTAACTGTGTACTACACTGTGATGGTGGCAAACTTACTTAATAATACACTGTGGTTCTGGGGCAATTTGAACTCCCAGTACGCTTATCGGCCGATCTTGAAGTCTTGTTACTAAATTACGGAAAAATTAAGTTTATTCACGTATAAAGTTATACGTGTAATGCTTAATTTGAATTTAATATGAGCGGTCGCTGTTTGGCTCTGTATTTTGTTTACGAAGTTCTTTTTGGTTGTGACTTGAAAATAAAGTATGATAAATGTTAGGCACGTTGTTTATTTTTTATTTTCACGAACTTTATTTGATAGCAGAGCTTTATACAGTCCTTGGAAGCATAATCAAGAAAAATAACTCTTACACAAATCTTAAATATTTAAATTAATTAAATAAAAACATATTTATTCAGATGTCAATAGATCCATTTAAACTTAAAAATAACACATAATTTATGTAGCAATAATAACCATCAAACAATTAAAATCTAACATAGGTAAACATGAAGTAGGTAGGAACACTGAATGTAATGTACTGCGCACTAGCAAGCAAGAAGGTTGGTACACTGCCTTTACTCTATATAATAAACTTGTCTAGCATTCGGGTTAATAAGTTCTGACACTGTACTACTGTATCTTATTGGAGCTAGCCAACATTCTGTGCTTGATGGATGCTATTTTAGACAATAGAAATTGCCTATTGTTTAATTTATTAAGTTGAAGTGAATCTACTTACATATTTGTATAGTAAATATAAATATCGTTTGTTCAATTCATTTGTAAAAGATTTACATATTTCTAACATTTTTGTTTCGCAAATGCAAATGACCGTCTCTCACGCTATTTTGTTATAATATAATTTTTCTCCCACATAATGTAGGCAAAGGTTATTCAACTAATCTCTTTGCCAAACACATTATCATCGTTAGTTCTCATAAAGTGGCAAAACATGTAACGAAATAAAGCTTTTTGGAGTACATTTGAGTGGGTATTGCATTTCACAAAGGTTTAGAAATTTGATGTCTCTCCACCCTTGTATAAACACGATCACAGACATTTACGTAGTGTATGTACTGTTAATAGAGGGCGTGAATGAATAAACATTCACAGCTCAGTTGGTAGTAGCTTTGCCTTCTGCGCCGTAGGCCGTGGGTTCGATTCCCACCGAGAACAAACATTTGTGTGATGAACATAGATGCTTGTTCTCTGTCTGGGTGTTATTATTAATTATAAGTATGTATTTACGAAAAAAAAGTATGTTATGTATTATATCAACTATCTGGTTCCCATATTACAAGCTTTGGCTTAGTTTGGGGCTAGATAGTGTTGTGTGGAAAGTCCACCAATATTTATTTATTTATTATTATTATTTATAAAAAAAAAATACGCAGTAGCTCTACCTTCTGTGCTGTAGGTTGTGGTTCGACTCCCACCGAGGAAAAATATTTGTGACATGAACACAGATGTTTGTTCTGTGTCTGGGTGCTATATTGTATTATTAGTAAATATATATAAGTACTTATACAAAATACAAAGGTCTATCGGTTACATCGTTTTTGTGTCCTCAAACTCCGCAATATTGTAAGTAGTTTACGAAACTAGCCATAATCCTCAAATAACAAACATCCCATATCAAAACAAACCCATTCACAAAATCTTCTAATAACGTCGTAAAATATACCTTTAATTTTGCTGTGACCGGATAAAACCGCTGTACCACAAATTTCCGCTAAACGCTCGTACCGTATCTCAACAGCATTTTACGTGAACGTACTCGTTATTAGATTAGCTAAAAAGGGGCAAAGATATACCCCCGAGGAGGCATTGACTGTATGTTCTTCTAGTCTTTGGTCGCGTGGAACTGGCACCTAGAGTCACCTAGCTTTAAGACGTTTCAAAGTGATCCTTGTGATTTTATTGAATAAATACCTTTTGACTTTGACTTTGACTGACTATGTTGATTTATTTGACATTCAACTTGTACTTGGCTACTTCAGTTTTCTCGATTCAATAGATGGTTTAAGGCGTTTTTTTTATGAGCGAGTTTTTGTTAAACTTTGCTTGTCGTTAATCAGCCTTTAAATCTGTCAGAAAAAAAAGAAAGCCTTCTTTTTTTTATGACATATTTAAAGGGAGGGGATTGGACCAATCCAATCCCCTCAAATCCAAATGCCGAATGCTTAAACGTTTTTCAATTAATCTTCTAGCTAAACCTAATAAACAAAGTCACATCAAAATAACACAAAGATAGTGGATGTCCCAGGATGAAAGCCTTATCTGCAAGATCGCAATTGAATGATTGTATAAACTTCAAACCATGAATATAAAATTCAGGCGCGAGCTTGCCCCGAATTATAAAGCTTTGCCCCTGTTTAAAAGTCCTGACTTCACCCACCATCGTTTGCATAACATATTGCAATCGTTACTCGTCAGCCGTGGATAGCTGAATGGGCATTGCGAACCGCGCGGGTTAGGCCAGATGGATGCGATGCTGCGATGTTTAAGCTGATAGCGTGTTATGGTGACACGTATATGCAAATAAGTTTCGACAGGGCCACCAAGCACTGAGGGTATAGCCATTATTTAAGATTACCTTTTGCTGTAGACAGTATCTACAAATAGTGAGAGCCATTACAGGAGTTTCTGTTTCTTTTTTTAGAAAAAAACATAGGTACAGGCAGACAAAGCAGTACACATTGCCAGATTTTAGGGTCTAAGGTCAAACTATTGGTGGAGAACGTTTGGCCTTCAAAATTTTAAAACGTTTTTCTTTGAAACTGTTGAATAAATCAGTGATTTGTGTGACGAAGTATTTCTAATGCACTGATCTTCATAAATACTATTTTTACGCAGAGACCTAATTTCTGTGGTTTAACATTGGCATTATTGTTTAAATTTGTCGCCTTTGACTTCTATTCCTGCAGACACTAAACAGGTATTTTGTGGTGATTTTTGTTCGACAAAGTCCAATATAATTGGAGAGATTTATTTAACAATCTAAATATTGGTTCATCATTACTAATTTCATATCTGTCCTGTGTTTTACCTTTCACTCCGATGTTTTACCGTAATTGGTTTGAAAAGCTTCTTCAAAGCATCACACAAAATATTTCCAAGTAAATTACTATTCGATTCATTCATTCCAATCAGTGACGATGACGGATGTGCCCGACAAAGAAAAGTGGGAGCAATAAGCAAATGCCATCTTTCATAACGCAAAATTGGTTTGGGGACAATTCGCTTCGGGGAGCGATGGCCTCAGAAATCATCCAAGTAAAACCAGCTACGTGCAAATGAGTTTTATGAATAACCGTCTTCAGGCTTTTAGAAAGATTATTTTAAGTATTATTCTAAGTTCAATTGAATATTTTTTTTGAACGATACTCAGTTTTAAATTGAAGAGGGAGTATTTTGTCAGTTGTTAATTATAGTCTTATAATAAGTGATGGCTGTAATATAACTACGGGCAGCAAGAACAAAGTAAACTGCTTTTGCTAGTTTTCATCACTTTTAACGTTGCTTAATAGATTCCAAGACTCATTCTTATGAAATCCTTGCTTTATAAACAAAAATGTGTGATGTCAATGGCAATTTCACTACAAGAACCTTTAATTCTCAATAGAAAAATGTTTGTATCGCATGTTTTTGTATCAATAACTGCTTTTTAATTTAACACCGTCATTTACATCTTCAAAGGAATCAATTCACACGCATCAATGTTTTCATCTGACCTACTTAACAGCAACCTAAATGCGCATTGGTAGGCCATTTCCTATCAGGAAGAAAAATGTAAGATTTCATCTCAAATGATGTGATCCATCAGGGAGTTGAAGAGGGGCATCAACCCGTCGTCCTTTCAATTACCATCTTTAGCTTTCAATTTGCGTTTTTGTGGCGTCTTAAAAAGGGCATGTAATAAATTCCTGATATTTTGAACGAAAATCTGATACGATGCAGACAGTGTTTTGCTGGAAGATGGATGGATTTAATTTTCAAACTGTATTTTGCTTTTCAGTACACATTTTATTGTTACAACCACTTACTCGTTACAAAGATATTTGTCACAGAAGAGACCCTTTTGAATTTCGTTTTATTGTTCTTTTTCGTTTCGTTACGGCTTTCGGTCACCCTGTTCTAAGCCAGTGAGCAACTTGAAGGTAAGTTAGGATTATGTGACTGATACTAGAGTTTTGGAAAAGGATTTAGTGGGCAAGAAACCTCTTTTCAATTCAATCTAGCATTTTATTGTGGCGAAACTGGTATATTGGCAACAAAATGCAAACTTGCATAGATTAGTAAACCAGGCTTGCCTTGGCAAAAACATGTTCACTAATGCATGCTCATCATAATAAAGTCGAACTTGTTGTCATTTTTTGCTGTTGTATTTCGAAACTGAGGGTCTATTGTCAATATTCAGCAATTATTAAAAAGATAACCTTTGACGACTATTTTTATTATGTAGTGCTGCGTGATATTCCAGATATAACACAAATGTGTGCACCTAGACAAACTAGTAGAGGTTTATAAATGCAATCTAAAGAAAATAAATCTTAATCATAAGAATAAAAATTAATGACAATTAAAGTAAGATACTAAGGCTCCACTCAGACAAGATGTGTACTCTAAATAAACTACAAAATCTTAAAACAGAAGTACCAAATGGATTACAAATTCAAGCCTTCCGCATCTGAAAAGATTCGCAAAAACAATGGAGTGGCTTTAAAAGAAACAATGTACATTGTACATCCTTCAGAAAGGTCTACGATGGGAATTAAAAATAGGGTCGGCCTGTCGGATAAGGTTGACGTGACAATGCATGTAACTAATTAACATTTACATGGCATTTACGGCCTACCTTGCCGGGTAAACTGAACCCGTCTAGTTTAGATAACATCGTTGGAAATGTCGGAGCATTTAGGTGGGAATAGGGACTTTGAATAGGCCTTTATCGATTGTAGCATCTTTAGGTAAAAGCACTTGACTAACACGGATGTTTTGTTGTGTTTGAGGCTGATGTAGTCCACTGCTGGACATAAGCTTCCCCTCAAACCTTTCAACAATGTCATAGGGTCCTACGCTTCGTGTTTCGGTTCGTGCTCGCCATACAATAACTTTATTCCTCATGCGGTTATCGGTTCGAGCTATATGGGCCTGCATATTGCCACTAATAAACAATTATGAATTATAAGAAAGAACTGTAGGTTAAAAAAATCCTGAGATTCATCTAGGTATGCTATGCGATATGATGTCATGGGTAACCGCTCTGAATCATCTTTTAATTGGTTTAGATAAAAACGTAAGACATTTATCGGACGTACCTGTATGTATGTAGGTACTCAACGATGAAATCCTGCGAGCAATGATAGTGAACACATGTTTTTAATGCTATCGGTCGAGTCTAGTGTAAATTTAATGCTTCTCTTCAAATGTAGGTTTGGACAAATAAGAGGATATTCGCGTACCAGAAAGTGGTGCTAACGATCTATGCCAGGTTCACGTGGGAATTCTTGATCAAAGAAGGTCTTATTTGTATTGTACTCGTAAATATTGATAACCTTTATTAGTTGAACTTTATTTATTTGCTCTTGTGTCAGTTTCTTATTCTCACCAATATTATTTATTTTATTCACCAATATTAACATTTTCTAAGAAAGTGTTTTTTTTTCGGCCATTACTAAAGCCGTTTTTAGCGCCTATACATGTAATACCAGGGCCTTCCGTGCAGTGTTTTATTGCCAAACAGAATTCCGACTGACCCATCCACCATAAAAAACACATTAACGGACAACATCATTACCCCCAAAAATAACCTTAGCCATGATATTGCTTTCCTATCATATTTCGTAGACCGAGAGCCAGTGGTCAGTTTCTTACATCAATTATGCTTAAGAAGCACTATTTTATGCAGATTTTTTTATATTACTTGATAAGTAAAACCTCATGTGCCTGTAATTTTACCGGCAAACACACTCTTTAAACCGAAACACAGCAATTGCTTGGATGTCGAAAATGGCCGTAGTACTTCCCCGGACGAACCCTTCACAAGGAGCTCTATTACTCTTAAGGTTAATATTAGTTTTACCGATACAACTGAAACACCACTGAAAAGACAAATATTACTTTTCGGCGTCTATTTAAAAACAACATAGCGATTAAAAATCATATTGCTTTTCTATTATAGTTGATGCAAGTTGCATGTTTGCGGTTGTTCAAAGTAGTCTTTTAATATGACGTAGGAAATTCTCCAATGGCTTCCGAGCTAAAAATTCCATGTTTATGGCAGATGGGTGTGACTGTATTTTACCGTTGTTTTGACGAGCTATATTGGCTGTTTCGTTGCTAATTAGTTAGTTTTTCCGGTTACCTATTTACTTATCGTTTTGATAAAGGCTACGGTGTTGTTTACTGCGCAAAATATTAAATAAGGCAAATTATTTTGCAATTAGGTTATCAGGCTTTGTTTATGTTATGTTAGATTATTTTAATTGGTAATTTTAAATCCTGTAATAATATATTATGTAGATACTGATTTGGTATTTAGCCTCAGGTTGAATATGATTATTTTTTACAAACGTCGCAATCTATCCTATAAAATATTTTAAGACCGTTTGGATATTTAGACATTATCCTTAATATTTCAAAGTGCATTATCACTATTAAATAGTCAGCATTTAAATACATACATTAATAATCATTATCATTATCATTGACCTATATCAGTTTAATGCTAGATACGTCCATCGGTAACATGGTAGGTATGACACGGCACGCCACTCAGACATAAAATATTTGCTCAGTGTATAAATAATTTCCGATTGGTTGGACAAAGGAGGCTGGCTTAAAATGAAGATCTACTGTTCCCTTTGTCTATGTCTATTATATTGACTCCGCAGTATGATAGACTAAAAATCAATTCAAACGAACATTCTTTTCTCAACAGGAGCACATAAACTTGGTCGGATTCGACGAAGGCCTCGGCCCAGTTGTGATGTCCTTGAAAAACGAGCACATGGCTGGACAGGACCACACCAGGATACTGCTGCGGCTTCGCACGGAGACCATGCACGGACTTATACCCACCACCCGTAAGTTACAATAAATGTTATGTAGCTACTGAATAGCTATTAAATTGGTATCTTCTAGGTAAGCATGCCCCGTAGACCGCATCATCACTTAATATCAGGTGAGATTGCGGTCAAACGTTTTAACTATAGGTTATTAAAAAAGCTACAGAAACAAATTGATATTGTAACTTATTAAGCTGGACATGGACACGATGCTGTCTCTCTGCGGTCGGCATTTCATGACTGAAGATCATGATCACTCGCCCTCATACTATAAAATGGTGTCTAAATTGAAATAATGCTTAAAATTTGCGCTGTCTCTGTTTGCCATTACGCATTGGTAAGAGATGGCAATAGTTTAAGCATAGTTTATCGTTTGACATATTTTTGTAGTAAGGCCGTTGATGTATTTCCTGTACTGGAGTATCTACTCCAGTCTCTATCGGTCCAGGCTTGTCTCTATCGATCGAGTCGAATCATAAAACTGGCATCTACCCTCTTTACCAATATCCTTTTTTCCCAATAGGAGAAAATGTAAAGAAGTCCTTAAAAATATTGCAGACATGATACACACAATGCTAGTTAATAGAGTGAAATCATCTTCTGAAGAAGTCACAATCTTACTCCCAAAAATCCTGGATGAACGATACTCTGCAGACTAATAATTACTACTAAAATATACTAATTCTAATTCTGTTTTTTTTAATTCTAACCGTAATTTTCTTCTTAGGATCCGGCATGATGCCATCCCCGCTGAAAATGGCCAAAATGCTGAACGAGCAGGTCAACGTAGACAACTTCATGGCGGTCATGTGTATGAACATGTCCTCGCTAATATCAGCCTACGATGAGCACGTTCTAGTGAACAGCTTCAAGTTCGGAGTGCTGTATCAGAAGTACGGCCAGACCACTGAAGAACAGCTCTTCGGGAATAACGAGACTTCGCCTGTCTTCGACGAGTTTCTGGAAATGCTGGGGCAGAAGATCAAGTTGAAGGATCATAAAGGTAAGGATTTTGGCATTTTAACTAGCATTAAATAATAAAACATTTGAAATTTATTAGAAGTCTGCTGGAATGCTCACGTTATTCATTAAACCCCGCGACAACTTTCTTTGTATCAATGTCACGTCAAAGAGACACAAGCGGAGTAATGTTGGATTTCGAAGAATTTTTCACCCTTTTTTGGTAGTCTTTTTGACAGCCACCGACCTGTTCCACTAAGTTCAACAATAAGTTCAACCAGTTGAACTAATTGCACCAAAAAAAATCCAGTTATTTCAACTTTGATATTTTTTTTGTAAAAGTTGAACTTTCTTTACAAAATTGATCCTATTGGTTCAACTAACGCCCCTTGAGGAGCATTTTCACGATACATTGCTGGTTTTACAAAATGAAAATGTTTGACTGATTTCATGTTTATTCTCTGTAATGGTATTATAATATTTATAAGTACGTATTTATAAAAAGTAGTATAAGTAAAAGTTTCTTATCAGCTATCTGCTTTCCATGGTACAAGTTTTTCTTAGGGGCTAGACAGTGCTGTGTGGAAAGCCCACCATTATTTATATTGTTTTATAATACACAGTGGCATGTCAAACGACAAGGATCCCGATCACAAATACGTTTTGATATTCGTGGCGTTAAACGTATCGTACCGATATCCGACCTTTGTATTTTTTTTTATAAATATAGGTGTACATTCTCGCCCCATCACAACTAAGCCAAACCTTGTACTATGGGATCAAATAGTAGTATTGTAGTTAGGGATACGATACGTTTACGCTACTTTTTTTATAAATATAGGTGTACATTCTCGCCCCATCACAACTAAGCCAAACCTTGTACTATGGGATCAAATAGTAGTATTGTAGTTAGGGATACGATACGTTTACGCTACTAAAGTCAAATTCATCCGAGATAAGCCCCTGAATTGGCCAAGCTCTACAATATCAAGTACCACATATTGATCCGACTCCATTTATCGTAAAGCAGTGCTCCACATTCCGTTAGGGTTGACGCGCCGGCACACTGCCAAACGTCACTGCCAGCCAACACCATGTGCTAACTGGACGCATCTGTCTATCTTATGTAGATAAATGTTGCCAGTTACTGTGGAATTGCTACGGAAATCTATCTTAGTGTCTGCTGGTAGGTTCGATAAATATTAGAACTGTGCCAAATGTAATATTTTGATTGACTCCCCCTTAGATATCCTCAAAGAACCTTGAGTTCGTACTTGGTTATTTGAGGTGTTAAAATACTAGTACCGAAAACTTCAGTGGGCTAAAGTACCCATACCCATATATTTTAGCCAGGTAGGTATTGAACTTTTGCATGAAATAGCTGTTTTTTTTGCTTTCACAGTGTTGTTTCCTTAAAAAAAGTTATTCATATTGATGGGTACTTTTGCCCCCTAAAGTTTTCGGTGCTAGTATTTTAACACCCTGTATATATAAGTATATATATATACCTCTATCTGAGAGGATATCTACCGTGCCTGAAGATCAAAGTCGTGAAGCTTTTTCATAAAGACGTTTGAGACACAGAAAAATGATTTTTTTTATAATACCTAAATCTATGTTGCGTGTTCAATGGCGATGCAAGGGCGTTTGGTGAGTCACGGGTTCGAATCCCAATACGCTGATAACTTTAGAGATATTATAAATCTTAGCCAGTATGTCTACTTAGATAAGGTACACGCTATTTACAGACAGTGCCAATGTTTTAAGCGTCGAATTACATTAAACAAAACAATAGCACTTATACATAAATCCTTTTTCTAGGATACAGAGGCGGTCTGGACATAATGAACGGCCACACCGGCTCCGAAGCTTTCTACGAGAAGTTCTGCAATCGCGAGATAATGTTCCACGTGGCACCCCTGTTGCCACATACAGCGGGTGATGCCCAACAGCTGCAGAGGAAGCGGCATGTGGGGAACGACATCGTGGCTATTGTGTTCCAGGTTTGTGTTTTCAACAGCAGCATTTTGTTTGCGTCATGGAAGAAGGGGCCACCAGCGGCCTACTTGCGGAAACCAGTCCGCTCACGAAGTACCGAGAACCATTTGGCGATCTTGGTTGTTTAATTCGGGATATATTTTTCACAGCTCCCCATACAAACAACCCGTTCACAATTCGATATATAATTCGGAATTAAGTTTTTATACTGTTATTGGGAAATATTGCTTGACGACTTGTTTTTTTTTACAATCATTGGTAAAACGTTTGACCGCAATCTCACCTCTATTGTACGGTGTAACGCTTACCTAGAAGATGCGCTATGATTCGCTTACTTCGAAGAAATTTTGTTTGTATATGTAAGATTATCAAATTCGCTTCAATTTGACAAAATAAGCATCAGCCTGATAAAATCCTGTAGCCTCAGCCTGATGAAATCCACTACTGGAATCCCTATACATGTCTAGGAAGGAGCATTTATAAAATCATCGTCATCCACCTTAAGAAATCCCCTAGGCTTTCCTATACGTTTCTAGCAAGATGGATTTTGAGCCTTCTCCATCCACCGACTTCCAATGTCGTCGGTCCATCCGAAAAGAAAACAAAATTGGTACGATTCCTTTTTTTGCTTAATAAATTGTAAATTCCAGGAGAAAGCGACCCCTTTTACTCCGGACATGATCGCGTCACACTTCCTGCACGCGTTCATCGTAATCACACCCTTGGAATCAGACGGCGGGGAGACCAGGTAAATATTATTGTATATGTATTCAAAATCCTTTAGAATTTATTGAAGTCCTAGGGAGAGAGCTTGGTAGACGACGTAGGCCTAAAAAAACTTTTGAACGGCTATTTATAGCCAATTATATTCATTATATGCCAACTTATAATGTATTTAATTTAAGCCACAAAATAATACTTACAATACTAGATGAATTCTCGCTGTCGCCTGTATCAGGGACATACTCGTAGCTACAATCACTTATTCACAATTCTGACCCTGGTCGTGGTTATCAGAAACTACGCTACTTAGGTACCTGATTTGTCTAGATGAATTCTCGCTGAACCCGGTAACAGGGACATAGCTAACAAACACTTACACATACACAATTCTGGTCCAGTCAGTGAAAAAAGAAAAAAAAAACATAACTGGCTGGCTCAATTATTTGAGCAAATATTAGATGAAACGAAACATAATAATAATAAAACTTCATATAAACGAAACTTCAATAACATATTATATTACATTGTAAAAGGATCATACAAAAGAACGGTAGGAACCAAGCCGTAAGTTTGTTGCCTGTTCTTCTAGGCTTTGGTCGCGTGGAACTGGCACCTAGAGTCACCTAGCTTTAAGACGTTTCATGACGTGATCCTTGTGATTTTATTGAATAAATACCTTTTGACTTTGACTTTGACTTTGACTTTAATCATCATCATCATGCAAATTTGTCTTATAAATAAAAAAATGGCATTTAACAAATGATATTATTTATTTACTCTTGGACTGCACTGTATCACAACCACATAATCCAACTAAACCAGGGTCAAAACTATATAGATTATGCAAACATTTCATCCCATCTTTGCGGTTTGAACCCTGGTCTTTGTCTGGTTTACATTCCATTGCTTTATTTTCTTACAGCTAACAATCTTTTATTTTTCCACAAAACCATCTAAAATTCCTTTTTCAATTTCGCAATACTTTCAACTTGTCAAGTGAGTTGTTTAACTTTCCGACAATGCACAGCGACATTTGCATGAAACTGAGAAAATGGTTCGGAAACTGGAATGGAGGTTTCACTGTAATTTATATGCAAACGATTCTCTCTTGTGCAATTATAATATTTTTTTATGACTAACCCTGAATGGAAATGTTATCGTCTTGGAAGATTTCAGGAGATTTAAACGTTAATTTATATAATGCCGTACATATACGAAATCTATTAAATTTATAGAAATTGATAAAATAGTTTTTGGTCGAAAATCGTATATTAAAAATAAGAGGGTTGCAGGTCAGGACTAGTTTTATGTGGCTTGTTTTCCAGAACGTATTTCTACGAGACAAGACTTTTTCTAGTGACAGAAATCCCGACTCACTAGAGCATTTTTATGTTATTTCTGTATGATTTAAATCCCTTGCAGTTTCGGGAATTCTTCTTTAGACGGTAGTTCCTCGTAGGTCCTGTACCCCAAGTCTTAATCTTACCATATTTCATTTTTCGTAACGTCAGCCCTTTTTTGTATGGAGATTCGATAAGCGCCGCTATCGGCGTGCTGAGAACTCACGAGTCTCCATACAACAAAAGGCCTGACGTTACGAAAAACGAAATATGGTAAACAAAACTAAAACTAAGACTGATCTACGAGGAACTACCCTCCTTGATTATTACATACGCGGATTGTCAGACAGTCACTAAGAAAGAATTCATCATTTCCAGGTACAAAGTGGCCGTCACAGCGCGTGGAGACGTACCATTCTTCGGGCCGACTCTCCCACAGCCGTCTATCTTCCGCAAGGGTCGGGAGTTCAAAGAGTTCCTCCTCACCAAGCTAATAAACGGCGAAAACGCTTGCTACAAAGCCGATAAGTTCGCTCAATTGGAGCTGCGGACTAGGTCGTCCTTGCTTCAAAATCTGGCGGACGATTTGAAGAGTAAAACGACAGAGTTCCTTGGTACGGGGTTGAGAATCGATGCGGGGGCTGTTTCTCCGCAGCCTGAAGGAACCCCCAAGCAGGACGGTCCTGGAGCCAGATTTATTGACACTGTGAAGAAGGCGCTCATTTATAAAGTGAGGTAAGTAGTTTCTCTTTGTGAAGGGCTCAGGGGAAGTACCACCATGCCGTCAAGCAGCGTTGCTGTGTTTCGGTTTGAAGAGTGTGGTTGCCGGTGTAATTACAGGCACATGAGGCATAACATCTGTATGCCTCAAGTTGATGGACGCAGGGCAGTGCATCGTAGGGTACGTTCCTATCGTGCGTGACTCACGAGGCTGTGCTTTGTTATAGGTAATGGTTACCACTTAAAATCAGGTGGGCTATCTGCTTGTTCCACCAGCTAGTTGCATAAAAAAAACATGTAGCACAACTATAACAATGTGTAATAATGTTATTTATGTTACTTTCAGATCACCGAGCGTAGACACGAATCTTTCAGGCGACAGCAGTACCAAGACACATTTTAATAAGAATAAGTTTACGCCGAACGAAACTCATACTCCCAACGTAAGTTAAAACATAAAAACACAAAATAATGGGTCCTTAGTTATTATATGTTCAGCAGGCTTCTTTACAAGTAATCATAAGTTATTTATTATTATTATAAGTATGTATTTACAAGTAAAAAGTATATCAGCTATATGGTTCCCATATAACATGCTTTGTACCTTTAGCATAAAACATCTGTATGCCTCAAATTGATGGACGCAGGGCAGTGCATCGTAGAGCACGTTCTTATCGTGCGTGACTTAGGTAATACTTTGATAAAGGTGATGGTTACACCTTAACATCAGGTGGCCCATCTGCTTGTTCCATCAGCTAGTTGTATAAAAAAATGCTATGAAAATTCTATGAAAGCAACAAGGTCAACATTTTGGCCTAAAACTTAATCCAACCATAATGATACTAGCTTCTACTATTAACCAATTAAGTTGGTATTTCGATCCTATCGTCCTACTAATCCTATAAACGCGAAACTAATATTATAAACGCGAAAGTTTGTAAGTATGGATGGATGGATGGATGTTTGTTACTCTTTCACGCAAAAACTACTGAATGGATTTTAATGAAACTTTACAATATAGCTTATACATCAGAATAAAACAAAGGCTACAATTCATAAAGATATTGTGTAAATTGTTCAAAATATGACGATCCGTGTCAACTAAGAAAAAATCTACCATCTGCTAGCTATTCTGGCGTGCGCTGCCAAAACCGCTAGAATCACACAATGTACTAGGTACGCCAAGCTAATAAGCTACTCGAAATACTAATCCTGCGCAGACGAAGTCGCGGGCACCAGCTAGTGGGAAATAAATGTCTAGAAACCACCACATTGGTCGTTCGATCGTATCGTATTTCATAAATGCCTTTTCATTCCAGAGTGGACGATCCAAATCATCGATAGCATCATCATCAGCGTCCGCGGTGTCCGTCCGCTCGGCGGGCGGCTCCGGGGAATCGAGTCCGGATGTGACGTCACGAGCCGCCCCGCCTCGCCCGCCGCTGAACGATCACAGTGACGACTCCAGTTTAAACTCAGTCGACTTAGACCCACTTGGTAAGTTAATTTATTTAATTTAATTCATTCAGACAATATATCTTAAATACAACGTGTTTATTAAGAGTTGTAGGGATCCGAAAGCAGGATATTCTACCGGTCATAACGAACAACTTTTGTTCTACGACTTTTAAAATTTCAAAGTTTTTCATTCATCAAATGCCTCTTAAACTTTTATCTAAAATGAATCTAAACGCATCATGAGGCAGCCCTATTTACAGCTGTTCTTTGACCTCTAGTTGTCAATTGTAGATAAAATAGGTAACAGAACTGCCACCAATTACCTAGTAATGTGCCTACCTAATAATGATGTTGCTGTTTTTAAAGATCTTGGTATGTAAAAGAAATATTTTCGCGACTGTAATCCCTAGTCACGGTAAACATTCTCTGAGATCTTTGGTACTAATACCTATTCAGTAACTAGGTACCTACGTGGCTACGTACTCAATATTTAATAGAATATTTATTTTTGTTTAATTACTAGATGTCGTAAAGCAATGTTTATGATATTCATAGTTCTTTAAATTGTAACATGTTACTTTACCACCATGGTTCATTGACACCACAAAATTATTCAACTGCAATTTTGGGAAGTGTCTAGTCTGTCCTATTTAATCTTTGACATACCTATCTGTCATTGGTTGCATTTAAAAACGCATATCCAATCAGGACGGCCGACGGCCGCCGATCAGTGTTACCATTTGTGGCAGATTTCTACTATTTGGCAGATTTTAAATATTTCAAGAAAAATCTTATTAGTTTGAATTTTTAATGAAATAATATTTATAATTTATTTATTTTTTACCGAACTGGAAACTTCTTATTCTTTTTTACCTTTATTGATTTGGTTTCTAAACAACTTCTATCTCGTTTTAGATAACTGCAAACCGTTACAAACGATCAAAAGATAGTAACTGAATGTAATGTAGGTATTTAATTTATTCCGTAGCCACGAAGGATTTTTATTTAGGTATTTTTATCGTCAAGCTTGGTAGATTTTGACAGATTTTTTGGCAGATGTGTGGTAGAACCGCCACTTTCGAGATGGTCACCCTGTTTGTGTTTACATGCGTTGTTGTACATTGTTTTGTTGAGAAAATGTCATCAAACGTGTTAAAATGGTGATTGTTATGTAAAAAGCCGTCGTCAGTCAGTGTGTGTATGAGCAGTGCCTACGAGGTAATGGTTTAGTGTGAAGTTTGAAGCCTGTGTCGTGCGAAATCTCGCAAACTTACCAAAATCCAGTTTTATCCAGTGTTATTATAGCCAGTAAATAATGACAAAATCCATAAGAACCAGTAAAAATATCGTGTCAGGGGATTGTCGGCGTACCTACCTACCTACCGAAAGGTAAGTATTTCAAATTATCTCGTAGGTTATCGTTGTTTTTTTCTTTCCTAGATAGAAGCGCGCGTGCGTGTGACCTTGACACGTACACAGACAGGGCTGTTGCAAATTTCAGAGAAAATATTAATTTTACTTTTCTATGGGAATTTCGAAAACGATGTATCCAACCGTTGCACACGTCAAAGTATTCCAGTGCTTGGTCTAAATACACGCTATTTGTTTTCCTACATAACTTCATCAACACGTTGTATACAAAGTTTTTCAATAATTGTGTATACACCACTAATTTGTAATTACCAAAAAAAAAACCGTATGCTCAGTGTCAGTTACTGATCACATTTATGTAGTTAAAACTCAAAAAAAAATATTAAAAAGAATATCCCGAGAAAAGGATGATAACTAGTTACCCATTATCCGTACGTACCTACTACAGAGTCTTCTACTCGAGTTTCATTCTCATCCATTCATAAATTTTTGTCTCGTTCGAAACGAAACAAAACGCGCCGCTCGCGCAATACTAACTATTATTTTATCTATGGCCGGCAAACTCGTGTCGAACGAAACCCATACATAGGTACTCTAAATTCGATGCAGGTCAGTGACATCCGTAAAATAAAAATTGTACGCGGGTAGGTACTTAATTTATTGTGGTTTTCACGTTCACGATAGCTTGTCAGTACACTGCCAGAGAATAACGCATACATGTTACGTACGTATTTTTAGTCTGGGGAAATGTGAGTGATTACCTACGGATGTACCGCGAATTGTTCCCAAACAATCGGCAACCAAATTACTCCACGATGTCCAGCATATTATACCAACGCATATTGGACCATGGCTCTGTTTACGTGCCGTCGCATGCGCAAGGACGAGGAGGGCCTGCATACTCCCGAAACTTCTACGATGAAGTCCTAAATGATTTTGAAGAAGATCCGCGGAGGAGCACGCGTGACGCGGCACGTCGCTTTAGCACAAGCCAGTCCTGCGCTTGGAAGATTGTGCGCTCAGCTGAGATACACTACATGAAGACCCAGGAGCTACTAGCCATCGCCAGGCTGGAGGATATTCCGTTCAACCTGGCGGCGGGAGCTATGGTTTCAGCAGGACGGTGCGCTATCGAGTATCTATCTCAGGAGTTTGGCACCCGATGGATTGGTCGCGGTGGCCCAGTTGCCTGGCCTCCGTGCTCGCCCGATCTGACAATCTTTCAAAAATTCCCCAATCTTTTTGTGGAGCGAAATAAAAAGACTAGTGTTTGTGAGTGAGCCTAACAATGCATTAGACTCTTTTGATAGTGCAAAGACTAAGTATTTCCCTGAAAACAATTTGTTAAAACGTGTGTATGTTTGCATTGACAATGAAGGTGGACATTTTGAACAACTTTTAAAATACTTGTGGTTAGTGGAAGTGTAAATACGTGCGTAGTTGTAAGTACATACTGTAAATAACTTTAATTGTTGTAAATAGCTTGACATCCTGAGCCCGTAAAATTATGAAGGAAAAATGGCAATTAATTACAAATAAAAGTATTAAAAAAATCCCTAAAATAATGCCTTTTTTATGATACTTACCTATCTACCTACCCATTAAATGATTTATCTAGTGAGCG
The DNA here is from genome assembly GCA_932294275.1 of Chloroclysta siterata. Lineage (NCBI taxonomy): Eukaryota > Metazoa > Arthropoda > Insecta > Lepidoptera > Geometridae > Chloroclysta > Chloroclysta siterata. Next base: position 23,373,635 of record OW028588.1, read on the forward strand.
AGAGAGAAGGAATACGATGAGTGCGACAAGATGATGTGACGTAGGTACTATACGACGAGACGGTAGATGGAAGGAGTCATAATGAATGGAGTGTTTACGATGTTGACTAGCAGTAGTATTCCGTAGTATTTTCTTGTAGTGTGTCCATAAAATTGTGCAGGAATTTGGTTGAAAACAAACCTCGATAACTTGCTAAAAGTTAAATATTAAAAAATCTTGACAGTGCCAATAGCATTAGTAGCCTCTGCTGCAACTGTCCTTAAATTTTTTTTGGTAGTCACAAAATAGTGGTGTATAAACTTCAGGGTGCTGAAGTACCCATCAATATGAATAACTTTTTCTAAGGAACCAACACTGTGAACGCGAAAAAAAAACAGCTGTTTCATACAAAAGTTAAATACCTACTTGGCTAAAATGCATGAAACAGCTGTTTTTTTTCGCGTTCACAGTGTTGGTTCCTTAGAAAAAGTTATTCATATTGATGGCTACTTTAGCCCCCTGAAGTTTATATACACAATTATTGGAACACCTTGTATAAATTACGCGTCACGTTGTTTGTCCGCTATGGACTCCTAAACTACTTAACCGATTTCAATCAAATTTGCGCACCGTGTGCAGTTTGATCTAGCTTAAAAGATAGGATAGCCTTCATCTCAATTTAAATCCGCAATATTATTTTATTGCAAATTTGACCGCCCAACAAAGTGGGCACGGGTCAGCTAGTATTTCAATAAAATTAAGTCAAAGCAGAATTACTAAATAGCCTGCTTTGGCTAGATTGTATTCGAGTATAGAGATTGTATTTGATATTAGAGCTGATTTCACCATGCTCTGCTAGTTACTAATAAAGGATTAACAGGCCGTTAAATCTAACCTTAGATGTCAAACAATTTGACTTATTAAACGGCCCTTTAATCCTTTGTTAGTAACTAGCAGAGCATGGTGAAATCAGCTCTGATCTGAAATGAAATGCAGTACCCTATACCGCATTTCATGCGCTATGCTAATTTAGTAAAAAAAAAAGTAAATATTTGGTCCATATTTTGTTAGTAAACTTACAGGTTAACTTATTAGCTATGTAGTATATACATTCAGTAATCTCGTGGCTGTTTCAAATCAATGAAGATTTCAATCAGATAAGATTGGTTGAAATTAGTTAGAATTCTTTGATTTTGGTTGAAATATGGTGAAATTGGTTAAAATTCGTTTAGAATGGTTGAAATCAGCTGAGGTTAGTCAATATTATTAAAAAAAAAATTAAAATTAGTTGAGATTGGTTAAAATTGGTTAAATTTGGTAAAAAACTTTTGTGTTGAAAGTATTTATTACTTATCTTATGAGTGTGACTTATCGAACACCCATTATCTTTCCAAAATAGACGACAAGGACTGGTTAAGTTGTGGCAAAAGCGTAACAGGTTAGAAATAAAACTGAATATTGTAAAGTAGATCACCTTTTTTTTCAATGTTCCCATCATTTTTTCAACTCACAGTACAGTTGGCTCTGCCTTCTGTACCTCTATGTTGTGTGATCAATCCCAACCGAGGATAAACATTTGTGTGATGAATAGAGATCAGATAATCGGATGCATATTTACCTAAAGTTAATTTTTTTGTAATTATTTATGGAAGTGGCTTCTTTGGATACTTTTATTACAAATAAAATCCTGGGATTGCATAAATAATTGGATGTATACAGGGTGTCACGTTACATGTGTACTAAGCCGAAAGGGTGTAATTCTGGCCCCCGAAATTTTAGTGACACGAATGACAATTGCCCTGTTACAACGTAATATACCCCATATTACGTTGTAACAGGGCAATTGTCATTCGTGTCACTTAAATTTGAATTTCCTGGGATCCCGGGATTTTTAGACAATAGCAAGATTTTAATTTTCCCGGGTCTCGAGATTTTTCGATAAAAAGTGCTTTCCATAATAGCAGACATCTCAGCTTTAGGTAAATAATGCATCCGAATATCCGATCTCTGGTTATGATCTATTATATGCATGTTTTTTTTATTAATTCAGATATCTTGTTCCTATACTTTGCTAGCTCCATAGCTTTGCTAAGTTTGGGGCTATACAATGAAAATATTTAAACTCAAAACTAGACACTTATAGAAAGCATGTATGTATTTTTTTTTCTTCTATAGTTTTTACAAATCTGTAGTATTCAAAAAATATCTAGTGTAAAAAGATATGTATGTAATTTAATATTATTTTGATCCATTGTGTAGATTTTTTAGAATGGAACTATTATGTAGAATTTAGTAAGATTTAGTTGTAGCGGTAAACGATTTTTTTCAACAGCATGCACAAATTCAAGTATTACTAACGTAATATAACCTAAAGTATAACCTTTTTACCACATGTCTGTGCCTGTCTACCTCAGAACATTACCAAACCAGTAATTATCAAAACCATTTAACTAATGGCTCAACAGATCTTTGTGATCTCTGAAATTACCTGTAGCATCATTCTATCTCTATCTAACTGTATGTGAGCAACAGAGACACAAACACGCAGAGCTACAAAGATCCGTTGGGTTGTAGAATTGTAGATGCTGTAACCAACTTTCCGCCATTTTGAAAATGTCTTTTTGCCACTCTTTATAAGAAAAATTACTTAGTACTCTAGTTGATGGGCTTGTAACCTGTCGCGTATGGAATAATAACTAATCAAAGAAGTATACATTAGGAATGCTCAAGAATATTGAGTGCCAAACAATCTTATTACTATATTTTTATAGTAGCTTATATTGGAATTGGTAAACAATTTTTTTGAAAGTTGGATTTGTAACTTTGACGGCCGGTTTCTGAAAGCTCGATCAAAACTAATCGGATGTCAAGTCACTCGCCATTTCAGCTATTACATCGAATTAGATAGAGATATCAAGTGACTTGACATACGATTAGTTTTGATCGGGCTTTCAGAAACCGGTCGTGAATGAGAAGTTTTACCAAAAAACCTATTACCCCAATGACCCATGTCACTGTTTCACATTACCCTCGGTGAGAAATGGCGATATTTTGTGTATTGATTATATTTTATCATTTTTTTTCTTTTCCTACATCGTTCACTTATGGGATAAGGCCTATATACCCCAAATTCATCCAGTTCTCCTCCTGCCAGTACTCTCAAACGGTGAAGGAAAACATCATGAGGAAACCAACATGTCGTGGAACCTAAAAAGTTCTATAACATGTGTCAAGTGCTCGAAAGGAGCCTCTTGAGGCGCACTTAAAATCCTTTCACCACACTGTTTCGCAAGTAACTAGTGACACGACAAGAGAGATCCAGTTCCTCCTATCCAGGTCTCCTATTTATAAGTTTGTTAAATTTTTAAACATTTTCACAAATTCAAATTGTAAGAAAGTTGGTTACATGCTACGTATACAAGTACGTAACAAGTAGTTATTTAGATTTTTAGTACAGAAAAAAGCATGTTACTATAAATCTCCATCTTTTTACAGGAGTAGTGTACGTAGACAGCGACACTGGTCTAGAATCCATGTCATCTGCCGAAGCAGCCACTCGAGAGAACATGGGAGCGCCCAGAACGGACGCAGATCAGCTTCGACAAGAGGTTTGCCGCCTTAAGAACGACAAGCTAGACCTGCTTAAACAGAATATCGTAAGTATAATAATATAATATAATATGGTGTTTTATAATATTATATACACCACTAGTTTGTAACTACCAAAAAAAATTTAAGGACAGTTGCAGCAGAGGCTACTAATGCTATTGACACTGTCAAGATTTTTTAATATTTAATTTTTGCCAAGTTATCGAGGTTTGTTATCAACCAAAATCCTGCACAATTTTATGGACACACTACAAGAAAATACTATGCAATACTACGCCATACTAACTACAAGTCAATCTCGTTAACACTCCATTCATTATGACCCCTTCCATCTACCGCCTCGACAGTAGTATAGTACCTGCATACGTCACATCATTTGTCGGACTCATCGTATTCCCTCTCTCTCGCTCACTAGATTAATAATTCGATGGGTAGTTAGGTAGGTAAGTATCATAAAAAAGGCATTATTTTTGTTTTTTTTTAAATACTTTTATTTGTAATTAATTGCCATTTTTCCTTCATAATTTTACGGGCTTAGGACTGTCAAGTTATTTACAACAATTAAAGTTATTTACAGTATGTACTTACAACTACGCACGTATTTACACTTCCACTAACCTACAAGTATTTTAAAAGTTGTTCAAAATGTCCACCTTCATTGTTAATGCAAACACGCACACGTTTTAACTAATTGTTTTTCAGGGAAATTCTTAGTCTTTGCACTATCAAAAGCGTCTAATGCGCCTCCAGCCTTTCGATGGCTAGTAGCTCCTGGGTCTTCCTGTAGTGGTAGGGGTGCATCTCAGCTGAGCGCACATCTTCCAATCGCAGGACTGGCTTGTGCTAAAGCGACGTGCCGGGTCACGCGTGCTCCTCCGAAGATCTTCTTCAAAATCATTTAGGAGGTCATCGTAGAAGTTTCGGGAGTATGCAGGCCCTCCTCGTCCTTGCGCATGCGACGGCACGTAAACAGAGCCATGGTCCAATATGCGTTGGTATAATATGCTGGACATCGTGGAGTAATTTGGTTGCCGATTGATAGGTACAATTCGCGGTAGGTACATCCGTAGATAATCCTGCACTCACATTTTCCCCAGACTACGTACGTAACATGTATGCGTATTCTCTGGTAGTGTACTGTACTGACAAGCTATCGTGAACGTGAAAACCACAATAAATTAAGTACTCTAAATTAGATGCAGGTGCAAGCGGTCATTGACACCCGTAAAATAAAAATTGTCCGCGGGTATGAGTTTAGTTCGACACGAGTTTGCCGGCCATAAATAAAATAATAGTTAGTATTGCGCGAGCGGCGCGTTTTGTTTCGTTTCGAACGAGACAAAAATTTATGAATGGATGAGAATGAGACTCGGGTCGAGAAGACTCTGTAGTAGGTACGTACAGATAATGGGTAACTAGTTATCATCCTTTTCTTGGGATATTCTTTTTAATAAAAAATTTTGAGTTTTAACTACATAAATGTGATCAGTAACTGACACTGAGCATACGGTTTTTTTTTTTTGGTAATTACAAAATAGTGGTGTATGTGTTGTATGTATTTACAAAAAAAAAGTATATATTACGTGTTATATCAGCTATCTGGTTCCCATATTACAAGCTTTGGCTTAGTTTGGGGCTAGATAGTGCTGTGTGGAAAGTCCAACAATACATGAACTATGTTATCGTTTTGGCTATAAAGCTGTTAAGATAATTATATGTGGTAAATAATAAATAAATATAACAAAGCATTGCCTCGTAAGTCACGCACGATATGAACGTGCCCTACGATGCACTGCCCTGCGTCCATCAACTTGAGGCATACAGATGTTAAGCCTCATGTGCCTGTAATTTCACCAGCATTTCGAACAGATATTAACGTACCCTACGATGCACTGCTCGTAGGGTACGTTATTATCATGCGTGACTTGCCAGGCAATGCCTCGTTATAGGTGATGGTAAAAACACATGTCGCAACCTTTTAGGCACAAATAATAAAAGGTTTCCATAGCTTAATAAATATAAACCTTACACTAACGAATAAAATAATAAATAAAATACACACAGCGCCATCTAGTTCCAAGCAAAAGCTAATCGTAACTTTGTTTATCCTTAACATTCTAACCCGAAACTTTCTTACAGACATGGCAACACGAAATTAAATGCCTACGCGAAAAAGAGATGGCGCTACTATCGGAACTCGCCGCCGCCTCCAAAGAAGTGCGAAGATTGCGCGACCAACAAGTCACTGGAACCGTCATCCCCAATCCTTCCACACACGACTCTACAGCGTAAACACCATCTTTATTTATACAGCATTTACGTTACATGATAAAATACCTACACTTTCATATCACCAGCTATTTGATGTCTAAATACTGTGATATGAGTTATTGCTGGTATTTTATTATGAAACCGTGAAATATGTTCACTCATTTTATAAACATTGTTTGAGATGGGTGAATGAGGTGTTCTAAACTTGTGACTTATAGAGTTGGGACAAGAACTCAAGGCGCGTCTATTTATTTCAGAAACATTTAAGAGTGAGAGAGACACAAACACATTCTTCATAGCGCCGTCTCTCTCACTCCCCAACTCTCACAAGTTTATTACAACTCGATTGATTGTTTTCTGCGTTTAGTACGTGTTTAAAAGTTAGAGAATCTTCAAAGCTTAAATCACTAGCTACTCTGTGATTCATCGAAGTAATTTAAGTATTGAAATAGAAATCTTTCTGAATGGAAAACAGATCTGTTATAAACTTTGAACTTTCCTTACGAATTGATGATAGCCTACAGTAGCTTTCGATGGATATCCAACAGTTTAAATTTCAAGTTATATGTTATTGCTTCGAAGTATCATTTATCAGAAACTGGGTATGGGAAGTGGCTTAGTCTATGTCTTTCCTGTAAATTAGACTAACCAAACTAGGCAGGTATAGCAAAGCTACTTTTGCTAACATCCTGTCCCAGGATACAGCGTCCCGTAAATAAGGGCACGGGTGAAAATGTTCTTTAGGCAAAGCTACTCTTGCTAAAATCCTGTCCCAGGATACAGCGTCCCGTAAATAGGGGCACGGGTGAAAAGGTTCTTTAGGCAAAGCTACTCTTGCTAAAACCCTGTCCCAGGATACAGCGTCCCGTAAATAGGGGCACGGGTGAAAAGGTTCTTTAGGCAAAGCTATTCTTGCTAAAACCATGTTCCAGGATACAGCGTCCCGTAAATAGAGGCACGGGTGAAAAGGTTCTTTAGGCAAAGCTACTCTTGCTTAAACCCTGTCCCAGGATACAGCGTCCCGTAAATAGGGGCACGGGTGTAAAGGTTCTTTAGGCAAAGCTACTCTTTCTAAAACCCTGTCCCAGGATACAACGTCCCGTAAATAGGGGCACGGGTGAAAAAAATCTGACGCTGTTTATGCAATGTACAGATATACTGGCTTGTAAATAATGAGTACTCGTGTACTTAACAGATTGTATTGTTTTGCTCCGTAACTATAGTAGTTATAGTTAAAAACGTGCAATAATTTCTTTCAGCTGCTTCAGTAACGTTTTATTTATGGTTATATTATATTTTACCATAATTTAATTGTTTTTGAACTGCTAAACTGCAATTCGTACCTACCTAGGTATTCTAGAGATCTATTTATGTATATAATTTATTTCCTTTATAACTAGTATAATAATACGTACGTATATGTTGTAAAAATTACGATGTGTAATAATAACTTCTTAGATTGTGGCTTGACTGATTACTGAAAGCATAAATATCTTCGGTATAAACGATTTCTTATACTTAGATAATTATAGAGAATATAATTCGAATGTTTTATATGTTGTTATACCAAAACTAAAATTGTTATGTAGACTATCTTGATTTAGTAAGTGTTATACTATAACCTAAGCATCAGCCTTCGAAATTACTTTTATTTTCTCAAAATCTCTTAAAATGTTATATAAAAATTACTCGAATATTCCAAATTTAAAAACATTTTCGATCAGAATATTATTTTTTTCACTATGGCTAAAATCGATCAACCAAATCGATTCGAATGCCGATTTCGACACAGTTTTACAGTTTTTGGAACTTTTTACTAAATAATTCTAGGTCAGGCAACATTGTATTTAAGTCTCTAGTATAGTAACAAAGATTCGTTAGACGTTTGTTTTTTTCTTAGAAAAATGTAAGTATAGATTATGGATGAATTTAGATACTACATAACTGTGTCTTCTTAGAAAAATGTATCGAATTAATTGAATAACTATCTAAATGTTGCAGTTCTCAGTGGAAAATATTCATACAACGTTTTAGAGCGAGTCTAAAATCGGTATAAATGTATTGCCAGTAAAAAGTAGCTCGATATGATGTCAATGTTGTAGTAAAACTTCGAAATTTATAAAACTCAGCGTTAGGAACTAGAGAAAACGGTACCTACTAAAATAAGCCTTGATTTATCTATTAGAGCCTCTCATAATGGTGCGTTAGGAAAATATAAAGAAAATATTTCATATTTAGTCAATTTAAAAATATCTGATGTCCCAGTACACAATTTTTAAACTAATTAGTTTTTTTTTGCATTTGTTTTCATAGTCTGTGAAATTACTTTTCCTAGCTTGATCTTGCGTCTTGAAATGATTTCAAAGTTGTGATGTGATATTACAACAAAGTTTCTTAAATGACATTATAAAATGTCATTTAAAGTTCTTACGATTTACCCTTCGGTATTCTCTAAGAATGACATTACGTCACACGTTTTTGGTGTTGATTCAAACTTTGTTGAAATATTTATAACTTCCTAGTTCGTCATATTTTAGTTTTAGTTCTCCGGTTTTGTAAATATATTTTTACTGGAATTTAGGCTATCGATTAAACAGTATTTTTTTTAATTTATGCCTCGATTTAAGTTGTTCATGAGTGTCTTTGAGTTAATATGTTTTGTTGTTTATAATTAATATTTTATACCAAAGTTAACATTCCCCACTAATAGTATAGATTTTTATATGAATAACCTTGTAAGAACCAGTATTTGAGAGGGTTTCAGTTGATGTAGCTCGCAGACTTTTCTGAGCTTGCGTTTTGAGTAAAAGGGCATTGCTTTTTTGGTATTTTTCTCACATATACTTTGAATCTCTGTTAGTAAGTAATAGCTTTATTTCTCGTCAATAGACCTTTTTATTTTTTGATCACAATTAGCACTTATTCTGTTCGTTGATCTGAATCATAAACATTCTCAAGAAAAAATGTTTCTCAATCAATTTCTAGATGGCGTTGTACAGCAAAACTTTTTGTTTTTTTTTTCGTTTAAATTCTTTCGATTGATCTGGTACCCAGATAATCATAAAATGTAATTTCCTGTTTTAATCCTACTGCCCACTTCCACCATCTAGATAGCGTTATGGAAACTTTTTTTTTAGAATATTTTTTACCTTTTTTTGTTTAATAAAGCGCAGTGCTCGATATCACTAAATTAGCCAATTTAATAAATGCCCTTTTACTAATTCGAGATGTAACCTGTAGGCCTTTGTTTGCCTGTTGATTTTCAAGTTGACTAACTGTTAATTCGTCTTACTTAGACAAACCAAATATGAGCGCGGAGCGTTAGAAAAATAGATATAATTATAAGAGATACTATTGAAATATATAATAGTTATAACTAAATAATACTGTTGTTTTATTATAGTTCTTTCCAAACTTAAATTACATAAACAAAATAAAATGGTAAAAAAAATAAACATTAAATTGCTTCTAATTTTCTTAAGGCCCACCTGATGTTAAGTGGTAACCATCACCTATAACAAAGCATTGCCTCGAAAAACGCACAATAGGAACGTGCTCTACAATGCACTGCCCTGCGTCCATCAACTTGAGGCATACAGATGTTAAGCCTCATGTGCCTGTAATTACACCGGCAACCACACTCTTCAAACCGAAACACAGCAACGCTGCTTGGCGGCAGAAAAAGGCATGGTTACAGGTAACATTCAACACGACATAATGTAGGAGAAAACCTTAGATTAAACTGAAGTTTTGGAGAAACCCATAGCCTACTGGACTATCATGTAAAATAGTTCCACTAAGTAAACCATAGATGGCGCCAGGAAGTAAGAAATGAATAATGACTAAAAATAAACATAACTGAACGTGTTTTCTGTTATTAAAATAACAGAAATGTTTAAAAAAAATTGTTTAAATTAATTGATAAATGCTCCGCGGGTCTACGCCGGAAATGTTTAAAAAGTGAATGTTTGGATTTGCTTCTGACTACCCCCAAAAACGTACTGGATCTTCAGTACGTACAAATTTGTTGGGATGTCTACAGTGTCGCCTGGTGGATCAGAAGATTTTAGTCGCCCTAAGGAAATGAAATGAAATGATTTTTCTGAACACAAAAATGGTAAAAAATTACAGATAAAAGATACCTACATGAATTCGCGACTCAAAAAAGGTACCTACTTACAAATTCATGGTGGCACCCTATTTACATATTATTCAGCTAGGTATTTTTTTAGTAAGTTTTAGTAACTATTTGAATATTTAAATGGGGTGCCACAAAGAATTTTTTGTTAAAACAACAAAATTAATTTTAATTATTCCCAACTTCATACTACCTAAGAAACCCGGCGACTTTCAGAGTTCTTTGGACCACTTAAAAGTTAGTTTATCAAAATCAAACTATTTATGATGGCGTAGCCCTAGCCGTTTTCGGCTACGGCGACTGTTACTGGATGTTTACTGTGTGTTCACGAACAGTGGCGCTCTAATGTGGCTAGTGTACCCAATTTTTTTATTAAAGGTACGAGCGCACCTGAGGCATATCAATACTCAATACCCCGCCAATGTTATTTTAGCGGTTTATTATTATTATTCACTAAATGACACTAGCGACAGACTGAATAATATTAGTCGCCCAGCTTTACAAGGGTCGAGTGTGAACAATAAGTATGAATGTAGCTAGGTACGTACATACGTAACACGCTACATTATTATCAAAATCAAACTATTTATGATGGCGTAGCCCTAGCCGTTTTCGGCTACGGCGACTGTTAATGGATGTTAACTGTGTGTTACAGAGGGCAGAACCACGAACAGTGGCGCTCTAATGTGGCTAGTGTACCCAATTTTTTTATTAAAGGTACGAACGTACCTGGGGCATGTCAATACCCCGCCAATGTTATTGTATGTGATGGCTGCTGGCGGTCTAGCCTTTAATTCATAGCTCATCATCAGAAGTCCTCTGGTGGACATTGACGTCCCACATAATTTCCAGGACGAATGATTTTCAGCCCTTTCCATCCACTTCCACGGGCTTCCGGCGACAATTAAAATCATCGGTCCCTGGAGTCCCATTCATGGTCGTCTTTCGAGATGCTCAGAGAGAGATGTCAGTCGAGCCGAGTCATTGGGAAGTTTGGAATTAGGAAATCAGTAAATTCACCAAAGTTAAAGTGATTTTATCACAGTCAATAAAATCGAATGGATCAGTCTGAAACCCTCAGACTCGGGCACATTAATAAAAGAAACGTTGTCCCACAGCCCCCATATAACTTTGTCATGTCGCAGAAAACTTTCACATTACCTGCAACTTTGGCCCTTATTTTCTAATGGCTTGCGCACACCTTTAGATGGTACTTTAGAGGATTTTTGGTAATGGTCTTTTTATTATTAAATCGAAATAGTATGCATTTCTATGGGATATAAAAATCCCTATTTTTATTGTACAACTTGCGCATGAAACAAGCAGATGTGACCTTAAGTGGTAATCATCACCTTTAACAAAGCCTTGCCTTGTATAGGTTACTCACGTTAGGAACGTAGTGAGCATAAGTGCCAAATGTAAATTTGACGTACCTACCTTTGAAAACCTAATTACATACCTCAAAAAATCTTAAGTCGATCAAAAAATCCTCTAGAGCCTGAGGGGATATACAAGGTGTTAAAATACTTGTGTTTAAAACTTCAGGGAGCGAAAGTACCCATCAATATGAATAACTTTTTCTAAGGAACCAACACTGTAAACGCGAAAAAAAAAACAACTGTTTCATACAAAAGTTCAATACCTACCTGCCTGGCTAAAATGTATGAAACAGCTGTTTTTTTATTCGCGTTCACAGTGTTGGTTCCTTAGAAAAAGCTATTCATATTGATGGGTACTTTAGCCCCCTGAAGTTTTTAAACACAAGTATTGGAACACCTTGTATACCTAGATATCCCCTCAGGCTCGGTACCTACCGTGTCTGGGGATTAAAGTCGTGAGACAGTTTCTGTTTTAAAACTGAAACGTACAATAACTACCTTAAAATGATACCGTCAAAAAGTAACCTCTAAGTGCTTATTTACTGGTGTGATTTTTATATATTTGCCATCATTGTGTCGGTTGGTAATTTGGCTTCAAGTTCAACATATCATCCAAAAATTAAATATATACAAACAATATAATTTACCTGTAGAAGAATGCGTTTCGTCGGGGTACTGTAGTGTGTACTAGACCTTTCAAGGGTCATGCGCACTAAAAGCCCAGGTTATTCAGAATTCAGTGGTTGGTCCAGTTGCTTGGCGGGATAACCTCCACACACACGTATCGCGTGCGCGTATTCACCTTTCGCGATCAACTTTCGAAAAACGGGGTGCTCTATGTAAGAACAACGCTTTGTAGTCGCATGTTTGTGTATAGAAAAATCTTTCTATCAAGCTGTGAATTTCTTTAAAAGGTGAGTGTAGTATGACTGAATGCATGATCCCAGTGTGAAGTTGAACCCTCAAACCTTAGATTTAATAGGAATTATGTGATATAAGTTAATGTTTAGACTTACTGTGCTTTTTCTGAACTGAAATGTATGGGGTGGATGAGATACGTGGTAAGTTGGTTTTTAAAATGTTGAGTATGTTTTACTGCTATTTTATTTTATTCCAGGTTCTAATAAATATTTTCAAAGGCTGAATTGAATATTCATTAGAGTATGGTAATTGATGTAATTAAATATATATTAGTACATAGTTTGACTGTCACATAGATAATGATGATTTTAATTGTTTTCAAATGACAAGACAAAACTAAATAAAAATGAAAGCAAGGTTCGGCAGAATATTTTCAAAGGCTGAATTGTATATTCATTAGGGTATGGTGATTATCATGTGTTTTTGTAATTAAATAAATATTAGCAGGCTGACTCATATTTTAATCGTTTTCATTGTTATTAAATAATTTACCGAAATATAGACCGTATCTATAAATAATAACTGAAATGGCGAGTGATTTGACATCTGATTACGTTTGATCGAACTTTCAGACACCGGCCGTTAGTCTATTAAGGGTCTGACAACCATCAAACAACTTCTCGCTTGCACGTTTCGACATGTTAAAATATATAAAATCACTAAACTAATTTTCGAAAAATCGCAATCAACCAAAAGTTTGCTTTACTAGTTTTCGTACATAAGCAAACTTTTAAGTAGGAAAACTTGTATCGATCAAAATGAAATTTTGACTAAACTGTGTGCAATGTGATTGCACACAAAATGGTTGATTGCGATTTTTCGAATATGAGTTTGGTGATTTTATATCTTTCAACATGTCGAAACGTGCGAGCGAGAGTCACATTAGCTCTTGTCTTCGCCTTAAACTGCATTAAGTCGTGATGGGCAAGTACGGCCCCAGTGCATTTTTATAAATATCTGGTAGGAAGTTAATCGATTTTTGGTGCTGACTGTACCTTCTACGTCACCGAGATACCAATTTAGACCTACTTTTTTAGTTCTTTGTTTCTTTTGAAAAGAGCTTTATCCTTTTGACTTCCCAAACAAAACATAAATTAAATTTATCCGTAGTAAGATTTTTATCAAATTGTAACGTCAATAAAGGATGCATAAAAACAAAACAAAAGAACAGACATATAGAACAGGTTATATAAACCTATATTTTTGAGAAACCCCATTTTAAAACCGTTATGATCAAAGTTCTTAGAGATAAAGCAATTTCGAACTCTTTGTGACGGGCTCGTCCGGAGAAGTACTATCACCACGCCTTTTTCTGCCACCAAGCAGCGTTGCTGTGTTTCGGTTTGAAGAGTGTGGTTGCCGGTGTAATTACAGGCACATGAGGCTTAACATCTGTATGCCTCAAGTTGATGGACGCAGAGCACTGCATCGTAGAGCACGTTCCTATCGTGTGTGCGTGACGTACGAGGTAATGCTTTGTCATAAGTGATGGTTACCACATAACGTCAGGGGGGCCATCTGCTTGTTCCATCAACTAATTGTACGCACATCAAACATTTTTAACACACCAATCTGAGTGACGACCAATTTTTTGGACCCAACCAATATTGTTCTTTGTGCATCGCCTACGTTTTTGTAACAAGAAAAACAAACGTTGTTTTATTTTGTTTTTAAATTAAATTAATATAATACATAAAAATAAAATAAAAATATTGGTGGACATTCCACGCAGCACTATCTCGCCCCAAACTAAGCCAAAGCTTGTACTATGGAAACCAAATAGCTGATATAATACTTAAATACTTTTTTTTGTAAATATAATACATACTTATAATATTACACTATATATTATATTACACCCAGACCGAGAACAAACATCTATGTTCATCACACAAATGTTCGTTCTCGGTGGGGATCGAACCCACGGCCTACAGCGCAGAAGGCAGAGCTACTACCAACTGAGCCGTGAAGGCAGAATATGAATTTATATTTACTGATATTCTACCGCTCTTTGATTTTGAATGGTGTTTAAAGAAAGGAAGTACATTCATTTGTATTGTTTAATAATAAACGAACCCTAATTGGAAACGAGATCAAAATCATTGGTTTCCCTTTGTCTTCGTTCACTGACAGAACTTCCTTCCTTATTGTGTTCAATAGTATTAATGAAATGAGCCTATTTATTCTTTACCTCTTACTTACTTTCAAGCTTTATTAGTAAAGAGCCACTGGATAGTGGGAGTGACCCTAACCTTCTAATCGTAGGTAGTAAAGCAGTGAGTTCAAATCCCGTCGGGCAATAATGGATTTTTCTGTTTGAAAAAAATATGTGCGCAATACTAGTGCTCTTAATCGGTGAAGTGACCCTAACCTTCTGATCGTAACTCGAGGTAGTAAGGTAGTAAGTTCGAATCCGGTCGGGGATTAATGGATTTTTCACTTTGAAAAAATTATGTGCGCAATGCCAGTGCTCTCAATCGGTGAGGGTAAACATCGTGAAAAAACTAGTTAGTATCCTAACGTGGCGATGGACTCGTAAATTTTTATAAAATTTGGGTATGTGGTTAATATTTGGACGGACCTCTGACAACCTTCTTTAGACAAAATGTTGAGTTAGTGCGTGCTAAGAGATCTGAGTGGATCAATTTAATAATTTAAACCTCTTTCTGTCCTATAAAAAAAATATTACTATAAACGCTTTATACCTCTGTCGGGAAAAAAACTTAGTTAAGGACATTTTAATACAGTGTCAAACGTAAAATCTACCTAACGTGGCAAGACGAAATTCTAAATCATTTCGAGTAAAATACAGCGCCACATGACTGAATATTGATCATAATCCGACACCCAACCAATATGTCACAGTTGAGCTCATGTCGCAATACCCTGGCGCTTTTTTGTAGGTGCATATTTATGTTTTAGGATTACGTGGTCTGACAAGAAACCCGCGTGGTTTCACCATAGTCTTTAATTAAACTAACAGCTTTAGAGCTGATTTCACCATGCTCTGTTAGTTACTAATCAAGGATTAACAGGCCGTTATATCTAAACTTAGATGTCAAACGCGTACATTTTGACATATTTAACGGACCTTTAATCCTTTGTTAATCCAGCCAGTTAATCAAGGATTAACTGGCTGTTAAATTAAAGAATCAAACGCGTACATTAAAGGTGTCAAACGCGTACATTTTGACATATTTAACAGCCCTTTAATCCTTTGTTAGTCTAACAGAGTATGTTGAAATCAGCTCTTATAGTTAAGCTTGTTAACCGACTGTTATGGTTTATTTGTATTTCACCATTAACTGACCGTTGAATGTAATCGAAGGTTCAAGTTCGAAGTTGATTTAGATGTTAAATTTATGTCAATATGGACGCGTTAATAGGTACAAAGGTAATCCTTTATTAATTTTATTCCATGGGAATGTAATATTAGATTAGTAGCTAAGGGCTGTAAGACAACAATTGCAGCCCGAGATATTTAGCGCCTAAATATCTCGGGCTGCAATTGTTGCCTTACGAGCGCATTTTTTTCATTAAAAAGAATCAAGTAAAGAACTTTTTATTTTCTTTTTCAACATCGAAATTGAGCTTCGTCTTTCGATATTTAAAATTGATGACTATTATACTCACACGAAGACAAGGCTGAATAGCAAAGCGACCTCTTTGGTCATTGGGCTGAATGCATGATGTCTATTGCCAGTATGATGTTTGCGAACTTTTTGAAAGAAAGAAGTGTTTTTTTTTTAGTTACTTACCGCCCTAGGGCTTTTCTAGCTACATTATTACACTAGAGCGCTAATTAGTCACCCACAAGTCCCATTTGGAGGTAATAAGAACCTACTTACCGAACATGAGAGATGTAATAGTAGATTAGTAGCCAAGGGCTGTAAGGCATCAATTGTAGCCCGAGTTATTTAGGCGCACGAGCGCAGCGAGGAAAGAACCGGCATTACAAGAATAAACAATATTTAAAGTAAAAATTTTCTATTCCCGCCTTTTTTTATTAAAAACAATCAAGTAAATAAATTTTTAATTTTTTTTTTCAGATCGAAATTGAGCTTCGCCGTTCGATATTTAAAATTGATGACTAATTATACTCACACGAAGACAAGGCTGATTAGCAAAGCGACCTCTTTGGTCATTGGGTTGAATGCATGATGTCTATTGCCAGTATGATGGTTAGATGTACGCGAACTTTTTGAAAGAAAGAAGTGTTTTTACCCTAGAGCGCTAATTAGTCACCTACAGCCCCATTTGGAGGTAGGTAATAAGAACCTACTTACCGAACATGAGAGATGTAAAATACATTACAATACTTTCGGATTCGTTTCCTGTCATTTTGGGAAGCAACATAGCCTTCTCATTTTAATTGTTTTTCTAGTGTTATTTTGAGTTATTTTGTGTAATTTCGGTGGCATTTTAACCAACAATCAATCAATCAAATAACTTTATTGCGAATATAGGTACATGTTTTATACAGATGTCAGGGTTTATAATAATTGATCCTCCATACTCAACTTAATAATAGCATGCAATAAAAATAATTTAGGTATCTGTACAATTTCAAATTAATAATGTCATGGATTAAAAAAGATTAAAAAAATAAGATTAAAAAATAAGATTAAAAAAATAAGATTAAAAAAGATATACAATGTCAAAAAAAAATAAAAAGAATAAATGAAAATAGTCATAAACAATAAGAAACAAAACAAAAAATAAAAAATATACGGATTAATTTAATTTGTCACTAAGGTTTTTAAGGTATTCACACTGTAATACACTTTTTCGTTAAGCATTTTAATTACATTACTTGAGGTCTTAGCACAAAGCGTAAACATTTGGAATGAAAGTGTATTATGATATCCTGATTTGACCGAAAATGTTTCGAATGTTTGAAGAAAACCGTCACCATTTTCTTCGAAACAAATGACGGCCGACTTGACTATGGACTGACTTGACTATAAAGTATCTAATACATTCACTTGACACTGGCAAGATTGTCTGGTGAATCACGGACAGGAGCCATAACCGGAGGAAAGAAGAATTAAAAATACTTGCAAATTCTTGCTTATTTTAATGCCTGATTAGTTATAATGCTTTGTCAGCAAGAGTTTGGTGAAACGCGCTTAACCCGGCGAGAGTGTGGTGAAAAATGTAACAAGGAGTATGTGGCAGGTGATACGTAGTGGAATCTGAACCTACCTACCAGAGGAATTGAAGGAAAACCGCATTCAATCTCTAGTCAATTTTATTGTTCAGACACACACACAAAAAAAAGGAAAGTAGGTAATTTAAAAAAGATAGACCACGGCTAACTAGTCTTCTAGGGTTCTTATCGTGAGGCACCAGAGATGAATTGCAATTCAGATTTGAAAAGATGTTGAAGAACCTGAATTTACTTGCATGAATTTTTATATGGTTAATTTATTATTGTGATATTAATATTGGATATATTTGTATTTCAAAAGGGCGCCAACCATGGTAGGGTATACAGCCACGGTTCTGTAGGATAAAGATCCAATAATGTTTAAAATTGCTAATCGGTGTGAATAAAACCGGATATCACCAAACGTTGTCCAGCCGGAATGTTGAGTCCAATGGGTCCCAAATCCAGGACAGGAAGCAGATAGGTCCTCCAGGGATGAAGTAGAACTTGTTCAATAGTAAAAAAAAAAACCTCCTGTAATTGAAAAAACTTCAATTACAGACAAATATTGAAACATTTGCAACGGGAAAGAATGATTTTAAACAAAATATCAGGTTTTGGCCACATGGCCTGACTGTAAATATGACAGAGGGCCACATACTAACTAGGTAAATGAATAAGCACATAGCTTTTAGTCTTTTGATTTGAAATTGGTTGAATAAATTTGATTTTTAAGATTTGTGAAAAAGATGTTTTATTGAAATAAATTACAAAATTTCTCTCAAAAGGTTGATATAACGACCTACTTCTTACCTGTTGGTCAGACAGAAGGTTTCACTGTTAAAACTCGAAGAAAAAACTGGTAGACCCACGCGGTATTGCGCGGCAGAAATATTTTCCAATCTCCAGGTCAAAATATATAAATCCTGTAAACGGAACGAACTCGTTATTACTAAAGCACAACACTAAACAAATCCTGAAGGCTTTTCGACAAAAAACTCACCAAACGAAAGTATAATTGAAATATAGATGCGATGCATCAGCGATTTCAAGGATGAAAGAAAGAAGTTTCTTTTTTACAAACACAGGTCGGAACGACAGGCTAACGTCCCATACAACGCATTCCACCACAGCTTACTGACAGTTATATAACAGAAGTCACAGACAAGAACAGACTAAAAATGAAATAAAATAAATAGACGTTTTTATACGTAACAATAACCCCGCCAATCAGAAGAATTTTGCGACCACTGACGCGAAATTCAAGCTGGTCCTCCAGCTTCTGAAGCACAACAACTTGAGTAAAGAAAAGAGACAAATATTTAAAGCAAAAGCTCATAACAAAAACTGAAAACACCACACGAAACTCGAAAACTACAACCTGTATTGGCAGTATCTGCCCGCAAATACAGTAAAAACCTTACAAAGTAACTGTCCCAAAGAGATGCTATTGCTTGGAAACGCAAGCACTCAAAAAAAAAGGTAATAACAGTACACAAACATTTCACAAACAAATATGGAAGGAAGGCTTATTTGGAAAGGGTTGCCAAAGACCCAAAAGAAAAAAGGTAATAACAGAACACAAACATTCCACAAACAAATATGAAATGAGGCTTATTTGGAAAAGGTTGCCAAAGACCCAAAAGAAAACTTCTACCACCAACAAAAGAAAACTCTATAAGGTTAAGTGTACAACTATGGTTATACACTAATATATACTTATTATACATAAATTCCTTTCTCATAAGCAATCGAAACCCTATAAATAACCAACCGCCAGGACCTGATCTATCTATCGAATACAAAATCTCCTCTGTCCGGGCACCAGTCTTACTCATCAACTTAAATTGAAAACAAAACAAACGGGAAAGGGTAACAAACCCGCTAAAAGGTTTCTCAACCATGGGGACCAGACCATGGTAGAGGGATAGGGGAAAAAAGGAAAAATATAAAATCGAACCCACAAAAAGGCTCCTCCACCATGGGGACCAAGCCATGGTAGAGTGGAAAAAGGAAAATAGGAAAACACACCACTTTGATAACAAAACTAACCCTCACTGATACAAACAGTTCTCGTAATATGTAGAACTCCGATAACGGATATAAGCTGAAATTTTCCCTACCTAACAAAGTATTTGTTTGCTAGCACCGTACACAGAAGCGCAGGTCCTACGAGAGCAAAAGTCCTCTTGGCTTCACCAGCAAACAATTTAAATGACAAGGACTCCAGGTGAAACGAACCCACCAAAGGCCCTTTTCCTTCTTCTGCGTAACGAAGGACGATAACAAAATTTCCAAAGATTCAATTATAACACTAGAAAGCTCAAAAGCAGACAAAATAGATCAGTTTAGCTGTCAAGTATAACTCCATCCGAACTCTCACCCTTCAGATACTGAACATGCCAAGCACCCAAATGCTTGCCCGTAACATAACTTTCTAACTCATAAACTAAAGGGGAACGTTTACAAACGACACGACACTTCTCATATTTAGGAGCAAGCTTTGCCATAAAAAACTTACTGGCATCACTCTGAGGAAAGGTCTTTTTCCAAACGATGTCGCCCACATTGTACTCACACGCGCGACGTCCTTTATCATAATAAACGGCGCTTTTAAGGTGAGCCTTTGCGATAGCATCCTCCACCTTTCCGAAGATATCACGAAGAACACCCAACTTCGAAATGTAATCTTCACGTGAACCACAAGCGAGATCTACCTGGGAAGAGTGCACGGAACCATAAAACTTGCCGCTGGGAATGGCTTCACGGCCGTGAACAAGGGAAAAAGGTGTAAAACGTGTCGTTTCGTTGACAGCGGTATTCAATGCAAATTGAACCCTAGACAGAGTAGTATCCCACGATCGATGATCATTCTTAACGAGTATAGAAATGGCAACAACAATTGTTTTATTGTATCTTTCAACGGTGTTGACCTGCGGACAATAACGAGGAGTAAAATGTATTTGGGGAACATCATAACACTGAAACAAAGATTTGAGTTCACTTCCAGTGAATTGCGTACCATTATCCGCAACCACTGTGCGTGGAACACCATGTGTCAGGAACACACCAGTCTCCAAACACTGAGCAATAGCCTTGCCAACAGCTTTCCTAAGGGGAAACAACAAACAATACTTTGAAAAACAACAAACAACTACAAACAAAAAGGTGAAACCCGACCTAGAGCGTGGCAACGGCCCGACTAAATCGATACTTATAGTTTCAAAAGGACGAGAACAAACCTTGGGGTCCCCCATAAGACCTTTGGGTCGTTCCTGCGAATGCTTATAAGCAGCACAAACCTCACAAGCGTTTACAAAGTTGACCACATCCTGATACATCTTAGGCCAAAAATATCGCAAAGAAACCTGCTTAAAAGTTTTAAAAATACCAAAATGCAGAGACGTGTCTCCGCAATGAGAAAACTCTAGAACCTCTGAACGTCTATAAGAAGGTACAACCACCTTCCAGTCAAACTCACTCGACAACCCAAATTTGTTTTTAGAATATCTACACAACTTGCCGTCTATAATAGAATAATTTGGACAGGATTTTGGAAATTTAGTACACTTAACAAGTAATCTGTCAAACCAGAAGTCGCGGAGCAAAGGGTCCGGAGGATCAACAACAAGAACGGGAACTGCTCGCGAAAGCGCGTCAGGAACCACGTTATCCTTCCCTTTACGGTGTTCGATTACGAAGTCATACGGTGATAAGCGACAACCCCATCTCGCAAGACGACCAGTAGGATTTGACAAGTTGAAAAACCATTTCAAACTAGAATGGTCAGTAATTACCTTAAATTGAGGACCACCCTCCAAATACGGACGAAAATGTTCAACAGCAAAAACGACAGCTAGTGCTTCCCTCTCAGTAGCAGAGTAATTACGTTCAGCTCTATTCAAGGACCGACTAGCGAACGCGATTGGGTGTTCCATACCATCCTCTAGGAATTGAGTTAAGGCTCCCGCGATACCATAGCTAGAAGCGTCGCAATGTACTGAAAAAGGTCTAGTAAAATCAGGACACGCCAAAATCGGAGCCGACACTAAAGCTGCCTTCAACTCGCTAAACGACTGCTCAGCCTCTTCAGTCCAACGGAACGGAGGAGCATTCTTACGAGTGGAAGTAAGTGCATTCAGCGGAGCCGCCACAGAACTAAAATCCCTAATAAATCGACGGTAGTACGACGCGGTACCCAAAAACATTTTCACTTCTTTCCGGTTACACGGGGTTGGAAAATCGACAATAGCCTGTACCTTTGCAGGATCGGTCCGGAGGCCACGTTCGTCAACAACATAACCAAGATACTTCAATTCCCTACGGAAAAATTGACACTTGGTTAAATTAATAGTTAAATTAGCAAAACGCAGACGTTCCAAAACTCTAGACAACAATAAAATATGCTCACGAAAATCACTACTAACAATAATAATATCGTCTAAATATACAAAAACACGGTCACCAAACTCAGGACCGAACAACTTATCCATGAGCCTTTGCTGCGTAGCAGGAGCTGAGGTTAAACCAAAACACATAACCTTAAAATGAAATAAGCCGCGCCCAGGCACGGTAAATGCTGTCTTCTCACGGGATGAAGGATCCAACGGAATCTGCCAAAAGGAGCTTTTGAGATCAATGGAACTCAAAAACCTAGCGTCCCTAAGCTGATCAAGAATTTTAGAGATATAGGGCAAGGGATACGCATCATGCTTACTCACAGAGTTCAACTTGCGGCTGTCGATACAGAAGCGGAGCTCACCGTTCGATTTGGGAGTGAACAGGGTAGGATTGTTCCAAGCACTTTTGCTCGACTCAACGACGTCTTGGTCCAGCATCTCATCCAACTGTCTGTTCAGCTCTTTTATCCTTTCGGGTGACATTGGGTAATAGCGCTGTTTGATCGGAGGCGAATTTCCGGTATCAATGGTGTGAGTAAGAAGAGACGTACGGCCCAAACCTTTCTGTTCAAAAGCAATGGACTCGAACTCTTTTAACATCTTCCTGGCAACTAACTGTTGATCAGCAGACAACAGATCGAACGGTTGCAGAAAACGAATTTCCGATACTGCGTTCCCATCCGGAACATTTACAAAAAAATCTTTATTATTAAAAATCTTTGGAGCAAGATTAAATACTCTCCAAAAATCTACCCCTAATACCAGAGAAGGAGATACGCCTGGCACAACATACAATTTAATAATACGAGTCAAATTATCAAACCTGACCGGCAACAAAAAATAACCCATCACCGAAGCACGGGAATCCGTAGCCGAAGTGATGTGAGTAATATCATCACTAGGATGAAGAGTAGCTCCAGCTTTCAAAAACACATTACAAGCGTCGGATCCTAAAATGGATATCGACGCACCAGAATCTAAAAGGCCACGCAATGGCTGGTCTAGAATTTCAACATGGAGAAAAGGACGATTATCATAACGTTCACGAACCATCGAGACGTTTCTATAAGAAGAATAAGAAGAAGTTAACGGTTTTTTTAAATAATTTTGCCAATCGGCTTTATCAAAATTTTTAGAACAGTCTTGAGGGTTCGAACGAACTAGTTTTTTGTAATAGGTAGATTTGCCTGAGGTGAAGTCGGTGATGCAGAAAGTAAAGTAGGATTGCAATGTGGACACCTACGGGCAGTGAATCCAGGTTTACCGCATCGGTAACACACAATGTCAGAGGACGTACAATCGGCGAGGTAGTGTGAATCCACACGGCAACGAGCACAGAATTTATTTTTGGCAGGCACCACAGCATGTACTTTGGACTTGACACTTTTATACGCCAGATCAGGAGCCAAACTACCACTAATAAACTTCGGAGGCTCGACAAAAGTCTGCGCACGGCTTTTACCACACTCCAGCATTCTACATAACTCCTTCAATCTATTTAAGGTTGTGATCTCAACGGTACACAACGGAACTGAATATTCAGGTCGAATATTCTGGAAAACGATATCAAACTTATCCTTCTCAGAAACCACATAAGAAAGACGACTAAAATAATTAAGCATGATGGCTACGTAAGTAACTATGTTCTCACTTGGACCTTGCGTTCGGGTACGAATTTCCTGCATCAGACGGCGGTCAAAATCGTATGGCAAATACTCCTTAATCAAGCTCTGCTTGAGTTCAGACCAGCTGTTCAATTCGGACCGGACGCTACGGTACCAACACAAAACGTCACCATCAAATAACTCCGCGGCAGAAGCAATCAACAGCTGCTCGGATATGCCACGTGAGGCACACAACTCTTCTAAACGCTGCAAAAATACGCGCACACAAGATGATCCATTATATTTAAGATTCAAAGATGAAACCATTTGATACTTCTTACAAGGGGTAGCTGAAGTAATAGAAACACCTTGACTTGAATCTGAGGAATCGTTTGACATCACACTGGTTTTGAAAACGGAAAACATGTTATCCAGCTTTTGGAGAATCCCATCTAAATCGTCGGTCAGCTCTGAATGAGACTGCTTGTCGGTAATGCTCTCTGGTTCCAAGCGCGTAAGACGGTGATACAAGTGATGACCTAAAGCCTGAATGCGAGTCAGATTTTTCAAACTTTTAGGACCAATAGAGACTTTCAAAAGCTCACGCAACTCCTTGAGCTTTCCCTGCACGGCGAGCAGTTCATCCACAACCTTTCCCTCAAATGTAACAATAGAATCGGATGGAATTTCTTTTGCTAAGTTTTTAATTTGAATCCGCAACGATGACACATCTTCTGCGGGTACAACATCTCTAATACGAACTTCATGAATCAATTCATCCTTGTGCAACGCTTGAAAAGCAATAGAACGTTCCTCCATGATGAGAGAAAACTTCAAAACAAATTTCAATAAAAAAGTATTGGGTAAAAAAAATATTTGTAACTGAGATAAACTACAAGTCCAAGTAGGTATGTAAAGGTATGGTAGGTATGTAAAGGACCGTAGTTAAAACAGTGTAAGTAAGTAAGTAGTAAGTATTTTTTAAGTTTAATAAAATTATATTAAAATTTTGTCATTGACTGTACTAATCATTATTGGTATAACTGTATCTTATTAGAAAATTGTGTCACTAACTGTATTTTATATTATTTGTTTAATTTTATTTTATAGAAAATTTTGTGACTGACTGTACTAATAATTATTTTGGTTTTATTTTATTTGGTTAAAAGTTTTTCACTGACTTTACTAAATATTATTTTTGTTTATAGTTTTATTTTTTAGATAAAAGTTAATCACTGGTAAAAGAATGAATAAGTTTGATAAATTGTCACCAACTGTAGCTAAAAACTTTTAGTTATGATATTGATTGCAAGTCACCTCAAGTTTACAAAGACAATAAATTCACAAGAAAAAACACCAATGGCACATGATAACATGTGCACACATAATACACTTAGTACACAAAATGTAACACACTTCTTACAATATAACCTAATAATGCTTAAAATATTACAAATAGCCCCTACTATTTGTAATTGTAATTTCACTAGTTTAACCTAAAAATTATACCAAATATATCCAATATCATGCAAGTTAACTTTTGACACAGCTAATATGACGTGACAACCATCTCAGGAGATAAAAGCCCCACACGTTGGGTCGCTACTGATACGTAGTGGAATCTGAACCTACCTACCAGAGGAATTGAAGGAAAACCGCATTCAATCTCTAGTCAATTTTATTGTTCAGACACACACACAAAAAAAAGGAAAGTAGGTAATTTAAAAAAGATAGACCACGGCTAACTAGTCTTCTAGGGTTCTTATCGTGAGGCACCAGAGATGAATTGCAATTCAGATTTGAAAAGATGTTGAAGAACCTGAATTTACTTGCATGAATTTTTATATGGTTAATTTATTATTGTGATATTAATATTGGATATATTTGTATTTCAAAAGGGCGCCAACCATGGTAGGGTATACAGCCACGGTTCTGTAGGATAAAGATCCAATAATGTTTAAAATTGCTAATCGGTGTGAATAAAACCGGATATCACCAAACGTTGTCCAGCCGGAATGTTGAGTCCAATGGGTCCCAAATCCAGGACAGGAAGCAGATAGGTCCTCCAGGGATGAAGTAGAACTTGTTCAATAGTAAAAAAAAAAACCTCCTGTAATTGAAAAAACTTCAATTACAGACAAATATTGAAACATTTGCAACGGGAAAGAATGATTTTAAACAAAATATCAGGTTTTGGCCACATGGCCTGACTGTAAATATGACAGAGGGCCACATACTAACTAGGTAAATGAATAAGCACATAGCTTTTAGTCTTTTGATTTGAAATTGGTTGAATAAATTTGATTTTTAAGATTTGTGAAAAAGATGTTTTATTGAAATAAATTACAAAATTTCTCTCAAAAGGTTGATATAACGACCTACTTCTTACCTGTTGGTCAGACAGAAGGTTTCACTGTTAAAACTCGAAGAAAAAACTGGTAGACCCACGCGGTATTGCGCGGCAGAAATATTTTCCAATCTCCAGGTCAAAATATATAAATCCTGTAAACGGAACGAACTCGTTATTACTAAAGCACAACACTAAACAAATCCTGAAGGCTTTTCGACAAAAAACTCACCAAACGAAAGTATAATTGAAATATAGATGCGATGCATCAGCGATTTCAAGGATGAAAGAAAGAAGTTTCTTTTTTACAAACACAGGTCGGAACGACAGGCTAACGTCCCATACAACGCATTCCACCACAGCTTACTGACAGTTATATAACAGAAGTCACAGACAAGAACAGACTAAAAATGAAATAAAATAAATAGACGTTTTTATACGTAACACAGGGTATCACATACCCGTAAACAAAATTGACTATAAAACTTGTTTCTGAAAAAGTATTATATTATTTATTTTTTGTTTTATTAAGACAATAATATTATAAAGCATTTTAAATAAATTAATCGCGCTATTTTAACAATTTTTATTTTTTACTTAACTGGTAACAAGTCACTATGAATTTCAAACAAAAATTTTCTCTCAAAAACTAAAAGGAACTAACGAAAAAACAAGTTTTATGAAAACAAAAACTTAATTGTACGATAGAATATGAAATAAGTAACATTATAAACTAAAAAAAAATACTAAAAATCTTTGAAACATCTTAGGAACTGGAGTTGAAATCGGTACAAAGATCCTAAGATGAGAGTCATACAAATAGCCCTTTCACAGCTTGCACATGAGTGTTTTGTTTTCCGATCCTTTTGGTTTGGGCAATCTATATGTCATATATAACGACCAGGGACATTTTGAGTCAATGAAAGTGGTTCGTACAGAGAAAATAAGTTAAAAATGCAGGAAAAACAATGTAAGTTTTTGTCACGAAATATATACCAGCTATGTGGGAGGGTATCACATACCCAAATGCAGTTTGCAAGCGTGTAACTCGAGTGCAGGCTGCCGAGACACTGCAATCACGCCACTGTTCCCTCCCGCAACCCTGTAACTCCAGCTACTCATAGGGGATATAAGTTTGAAGGTCATGCACCAAAAATATACGCAATTAATTAACATGGTGGGTATGACATACCCGGCCCGGCCACACTCTCGCCGGGCTAAGCAAAACAAACAGCGAAATGTTTGTCTATTCGATATGTACACACAGGCTACTTACATAATTCAGCAGGTTATATTAAACCTACATATCGAGTACGCCCATAAAGTTTTTCAGGGTGTGCGAAGTGGGGTTGACCTTTACTTTATAGATATTTTTTCTGAGAATTTTTGAGCTCCGGTAATCTAGTGGGTGTGGCCGATTGATCGAAAGTTCGTGGTTTCGAATCCAGTATTGCCACCAATACATTCAGAAAAACAATGTACTTTTTTTACAACTCTTAGGCATACTTTTGACCGCAAACTCACCTGATGTACCTACACAAACCTGATGCACGCTTACCTAGAAGATACCTATTCACTCTTCTTTTGAAAACATCCAAGTTATTGATGTTCGTAAAATCCGATATAAAGATAAAGTAGTAAAAAGGATGCTGTTAAAGAATTCCACTTAAACGTTGAACATAAAAGTTGAGGCAAAGCGCTTGGTGCGAGTAGGTGGCAATGTCATTATAATATTTTACCAGCGGCGTGGGCTTGCAAACTGAACTTAGAATACCAACTTATACAAAATGGGGCTATGTGCCAAATATAATATGTGGACTTACCACTGACTGACTTTTAAGAGTAGTAGAGCTCTTTGTGAAGGGCTCGTCCAGGAAAGTACTACCAGTACGTCTTTTTCTGCCGCCAAGCAGGGTTGCTTCGAAGGGGGTACACAACGATCAAACATGACACTGATCATGACATTTGGACAGGCGTGCGTTATTTGCAAAGGGCTATAAAAAACAACAGAAATGAACAGAACATAAAAATACTGACGATTTTAGTATAAAATATGATTTATAAAACATTTTAGTATAATATTTGATTCAATCATTCAATAAACCAAATTGAATAAACCGAAGAGGTATGGAGGTTTTCTCTTTGTTACCAAAATTAAATGTTTAGTGTTTAATGTTTTATTCGGTAGCTTTGTGTTATAATTTGCAGAAAATGTTTAAGTTCTAACTTTTTAGGGTATAAAACATAAAATATAAACACTTTATAATAAACCTTTTTATACCCTAAAATGTTATCTCATGATGCTTTGTCTGAAAAATGTTCCACAAATTGCCTACAAAAATGTTTGGGTTTAAGTTGAGTTACGCCGATAAATAATCAGCTTAAATTAACTTACCCGAATATTTTTCATAAAGTTTTATGAATTCGTAGGCTTAAGAATATTTGCTTCAATTTTCGACATCACCATAAAGATCGCTCTAATATCGTCGTTTTTCATTTTTATAATTTTATTGAATAACTATTTATCACCTTAAACCGTCAGAGCCTACCAACTGAGCCGTTAGGCCCATAACAGGGGAAGCCAAGAGTGATGGCAGCGTAGCCATCACCTTTTCAAAGCATTTCCCAGTCACGTACGTTAGGAACGTGCCCTACAAAGCACTGCCCAAGTCCATCGACTTGAGGCATACTGTATGCCGCTGATGTACAATTGTTGTTGAGTACAATTACATGCACACAATTATATCTGTATGCTGCATACGGATATTACCCTCATGTGCATGTAATTTCACCGGTACCCATACCCTTCAAACTGACACAGATGTTAGTATGGTAATAAAAAACACATGAAAATGAAACATAAAACTGCAAACAATTCTGTAAAGTGAAACCGCTTCACAGTAACGCTGTTTGGCAGAAAAAGTTTTTTTTTACAATTTATAGGTAAAAAGTTTGACCGCAATCTCACCTGATGTTAAGTGACGATGCGGCCTACGGTGTGGCTCGCTTAACTAGTTTTTTTTTTTTTTTTTAATATTGGTGGACATTCTACACAGCACTATCTCGCCTCAAACTAAGCCAAAGCTTGTGATATAGGAACCAGGTAGCTGATATAATACTTAAGTATATACTTTTTTTTTGTATACATACTTATTACTTATAATATTATATAACACCCAGACAGAGAACAAACATCTATGTTTATCACACAAATGTTTGTTCTCGGTGGGGATCGAACCCACGGCCTACGGCACAGAAGGCAGAGCTACTACCAACTGAGCTGTGAAGGCTGTCTATTCATTCACTCGTCTCTTGAAAACATCCAAATTATAGGCATTCGGAAAAAGGGATGCCGGAACTCCACTCCTTGGCTGTTCGCATTATAAAAATAGAAGCAATGCGCTTGGTGGAAGTATTTCCACGGATGAGCTCTTCACAAAGAGCTACAACTACTTATATCAACAAAAGCTTATCTAAAAATAAGAAATAAATTCAATTCATTATTCCACGAGCCGATGCGACGACGTACTCGACGACGTCTGGAAATGATCAAATCTTCTAAACCCAATCTTGTTTCCGCCATATACATAAAGAATAACATATCTGCTTAGAATAAAATGTATTGTCAATAATAATTTATTTTATAAGACCATGAGTGGTTTATCTGGGAATTGGCTTGTACGTGAAATAGGCAAATCAATATCTTGTAGGTATATTGGATATCTAAACAAAACGCGTTTTAGAATTGGCTATTTTATGAAATCAATTGATGGACCGAATAATAGGCCTACATGCACAATGTGACATTTTTTTTATACAACTATCTGATGGAACAAGCAGATGGCCCACCTGATGTTAAGTGGTAACCATCACCTATAACAAAGCATTGCCTCGCAAGTCACGCACGATATGAACGATGCACTGCCCTGCGTCCATCAACTTGAGGCATACAGATGTTCTCTGACGCCCATCATTTGGAGACGTAAATGCGAGAATTTATCAAAGCAAATAAAAAAAGTTTATTTTGTGTTACAGAAGATGAGAAGACTGGTAATCCTCTGAAATCATAGACTTGTATCTATTTATAGTAGAAGATATCTAAAGGAGGTAGTCAGAGTTATTTTTGTATCTCAAAGTTTTGGCGCAGTATCCTTAGTAGCGATGCTAAAAGATACTGCGCCAAAGATGATTATTATATTAAAATATTATATTGTTCAAGTTTCAAAAACTGTTAACCTTATTACATTTTAGTAAATAGAGTTTTTGTGTTAATATTTTGCATGTATATTACAATATAATGTCGTGAATAAAAGATACAATTTTAGCTGGCAAAAGCTATCAAAACCTATATTTTATTCCTGCGCCATTTCCGTTTAATTTTCGGTATCAATCTGGGTCAGACCTGAGTCAGTTGGTACACTCAGTGGTCACGAAAGTGGGACGGGTGTGGACGAAACAATTTAATCCCAACTTGAAGCACTCAGGGTGAGTCATGTTTGCATGGCGAAACGCGTGGACATAAGATAACTTATTCGATTGAAATGAACGTGATTTGAGTTTAGAAATCAATACTGATTATTGGGCTATGTCTTAGATACATTGACTTTCCACCATACAATTTCAGTCCATCGGGTGGTGTTACGATTGGTGGTCATTGAACTTGCTACTTCCTATCCAATCTCATAATATCCTACCTTACTACTATCTATCATACTATAAATATGCGAAAGTTACGATGTTTGGATTTTTGTGGCACAATCACGCCATAACCACTCTCTCTTTTCTTGTCGTGTCACATGTTTCTTTCGAAACAGTGTGGTGAAAAGATTTTAAGTGCGCTTCAAGAGGCTCCTTTCGAGCATTTGACACATGTTATAGAAATTTTAGGTTCCACGACATGCCGGTTTCCTCACGATGTTTTCCTTCACCGTTTGTGAGTACTGGCATTGTGCACATACATTTTTGAACAGAAAAACTCATTGGTGCACGACCGGTTTCGAACCCACGACCTTAGGATCGGAAGGCGGGGCCGCTACCACTAGACCACCAGTGCTCGAATAACCATAACCACTGATCCGATTGGGGTGAAACTTTGAATAAACATAGTTCGTGACCTGGATTAGCATGAGCCACTTATTATACCGACACATTGGTGGGTGTTCCCGGCAATTTTAGTATGGATTATTGTCCATACGAAAATCGTAATTCGCGCTACAGTTTTTTCTTGGTTTGTTGTTTCATGTAGATAGAATAGAATAGAAATAGAAATAGAATAGAATATTTTTTATTCGGCACACAAACGGGTACAGCATCACATAATAGGTAACAAGAAAAACAAGAAGAAGAAAAAACTGTTTAACATAGCAGGTAGGTATATAGTAGGTAGGTAGATAGGTTCATATAATATGGAAAGAAACATTTAAAAACACAAAAAACAACAATGCAGGTTTCCTATACCTAAACCTATAGTAGGTACTATGGATACCGACCAGTACCTACTTTAAGAGATAAAATAGATAAAATTTATGTTTAACTGACTTTAAAAAAATCAGATCTTAGATTATTTAAACTCTGCCATTGCAGCCACACTTTTCATAAATAAAGTAAGTCTATTTCTACCATGTCTATTTCTGCCGCCAAGCAGCGTTGTGTTTCGGTTCGAAGGGTGTGGTTACCGATGAAATTACAGGCACTTAAGGCCTTACAAACCGTATATCTCAAGTTGATGGACGCAGGTCATTGCATCGAAGGACGTTCCTATCGTGCCGAGGCAGGGCATCGTTATAGGTGATGGTTACATCAGCAACTCATAAAAAAACCGTCCAAGTGCAAGTCGGACTCGCGCACGAAGGGTTCGTGCGCGTACGTTTGTTTTGTGAGAGCCCCCTTAAATATTTATTTTATTATGTTTTTTACAGAAATACATAATCTGTGAAAATTTCAACTGTCTCACTATCACGGTTCATGAAATAAATCCTGGTGACAGACGGACGGACAGATAGGCAGACAGACAGCGGAGTCGTAGTAATAGGGTCCTGTTTTACCCTTTGTGTATGGAAGCCTAAAAAAGACTGGTTTCTGAAATTGCTGTTTCCCATATTCGTTGAGCTTTCGTTTCTCTAATACTATCTCGGCTGACCACGAACTCACCTTCCGTTTGGTGGCCACGGAGTTAATACGTTCGTCCATTTATCGGGATGCATTCAGTCGACAGGGCTCACCCATTCCCATATAAAAAAACAGCTATTGCTACTGTTTTTTTATTGAGTAAAGTATTTTTTTTTATTCTTCTAATATTTGGTTGCGAGGAACTGGCCATAGATTCACCTAGTATATAAGACTTTTCAAAGTGATCCTTGTGGTTGTACTGAATAAATACCGTTTTGATTTTGATTTTGATAGCATTCTAACTGATTCTATGTATCCAACAAAAAAATTGGTGATTAATTGTTAAGCCAAAGTGATTGTACGTGTTTATTTAAGTGTTTTAAGCACGTACATTTTTACATACGTACGTACGCTTAATACCTACACTGAAATAGTCACGTTAAAGCCAGTAAAGTTATTTAAATATGATTTACAATAGGTAAGTGATTTTTGTAACTTCTTACGAGAAATAAAGATTCTAAACCACATATTACGAGCTTTAACACCGCGTTTACATTTAGACATTCGCGCTGCCATTTGCGTGGACGGAAAATCGGAAATGTGGCCGGCGCCTTATGGCGAAGACAAAAAGAAAATTTCATTTTGATCGATACATATTTTCCTACTTAATAGTTTGCATAATTACGAAAACTAGTAAAGAAAACTTTTGAGTAGGAAAACATGACGTATCGATCAAAATGAAATTTTCTTTTCGTATCGAAAACATGTATCGATCAAAATATTTTTTTACTAAACTGTGTGCAATGTGATTGCACACAAACTGGTTGATTGCGATTTTTGAAAATGAGATAAGAAGAGAGTAATTTTATATCTTTCAACAAGTCGAAACGTGCGAGCGATAGTCACTAGCGATAGCTCTTGTATTCGCCTTCAAATTCGCGGCAGCATCGCCGGCAACGCGAGCGGACATGGAAATTGCCTTTTTAATATCTCGCACCCATGTCCCTGCCTATGTCTCTGCACATTGCCACGGACATAATCTGAGTGTGAACGGGGTAATTTACGTTTACAGGGTTATTACGTTGTCGCCCGCTTTGTACATAATCAAAGTCTCATGCATATTTTGATAATAAGAATACGTGAGCTTCAGAAATTAAAGTTTGAAAATGTTCTGTTAAAACCAGTCAGCTGTTAGGGAAATGTTACTATGAGAATGTGTTCTCTTACCTGTGCTATATTGGTATCAAATATACAAGGTGTTCCAATACTTGTGTTTAGAAACTTCAGGGGGCTAAAGTACCCATCGATATGAATAACTTTTTCTAAGGAACCAACACTGTGAACGCGAAAAAAAAACAACTCTTTCATACATTTTAGCCAGGTAGGTATTGAACTTTTGTATGAAACAGCTGTTTTTTTTTCATGTTTACTGTTTTGGTTCCTTGAAAAAAGTTATTCATATTGATGGGTACTTTAGCCCCCTGAAGATTCTAAACACAAGTATTGGAACACCTTGCATAGGTACAGGACGATCATACTGTGTAATGTAATATACCTACTTTAGTACTCACAACACTGGTGGTCTACTGGTTCGGCGGCCTTCCTATACTTAGATTGTGGGTTCAAAACCGGTCGTGCCAATGAGTTTTCCTGTTCAAAAAGTTATGTGCACAGTAATTTAAAACGGTGAAGGAAAATATCGTGAGGAAATCGGCCTGACGTTAGAACCTAAAAAGTCCTAAAACAAGTGTCAAGTGCTCGAGAGGAGCCTCTTTGAGGCGCAAATAAAATCCGCACACTATTTTGAAAGAACAAGTCTTACAACTAAAATCGGCCATCGTTTCTTTGATAGGCGATTTTTTTATTAAGCCAATTTTGTTCCACTCTTTAGTCTCACTTTTTTGTTCATTTACCTCGGTCCCAGTGAAGCCTTGCAAAAGCAGGTATCACCGTACTCAGATAAGTTAGCAAAGTTTGTAATATGTAAACCAAAAAGCTGTAATACTAATATACTTTTTTGTAAAAACATACTTATAATTATATAATATGACTATATATTTCTCAAAATAACAAACTAAACTTTCGAGAAAAATGATTTTCTCTAAGCAAAACACTCAACATTCTAACCTAATATCATTTGAAAGTGAGCACTTGGAGTGCAGTTGCTAGAAACTTAATTCGCTTTGAACCTCTTAATGAAATCGATACTAGAGCACTTATAATAATCATCAACAGCCTGAAGAAGTCCACTGCTGGAGACAGGCCTCCGTTCCCTTCCCATTCTACCATCGGGCCACCGGAAAACATGAATAAGTAATTTGACTTTGCGTCTATCTTCGGATAGACGCAAAGTCAAAGTCAAAGTTAAAAGGTATTTATCCAATAAAATCTCAAGGATCACTTTGAAACGTAGCTAGCTAAACGGTAGCTAGGTGAATCTAGGTGCCAGTTCTACCCAAGCCTAGAACGCAAATAGAAGTACAACACATTACGTGTTTGGACGTACACATTGGTGTGCGTTGTGTGGGGCAAAAGTTTGGAATAGTTTTTTTTTAATTACATATTAAGTTCTTGAAAGTAGTAGAGCTCTTTGTGAAGGGCTCGTCCGGGGAAGTACCACCACCACGACTTTTTCTTCCACTAGGCAGCGTTGCTGTGTTTCGGTTGGAAGAGTGTGGTTACCGGTGAAATTACAGGCACATGAGGCTTAACATCTGTATGCCTCATGTTGATGAACGCAGGGCAGTGCATCGTAGGGCACGTTCCTATCGTGCGTGTCTTACGAGGCATTGCTTTGTTATTAGTTACCATGTATTATGGTTACCACTTAACATCAAGTGGGCCACGGCCTACAGCGCAGAAGGCAGAGCTAATACCAACTGAGCTATGAAGGCTGCCAAATATGTGGTGCAACCCTACACAGCATCTGCCAACGCTGCAAAGAAAGATCTATCTGCTCAGCGATCAACGAAACAACATGTCAAGTTGACGGGTTTACAGGGTTGACGAGTAAAAATGCGCCATTGAGCCAATGTGTTTATATACGGTGCAATGCTGGTTTTCAGGCAAAGCCTGGCACGAAATTAAGGTTGTATAACGATGCAAACGGTGTAAATAAAAATATCACTGGCTAGTTCTATTAATATTCAGAGCAGCAGACCATTTCGAGCCAGACAGACTTCGTGACTTATTTTAAGACCATTGATCTGAATCTATCAAGAGTGCAAAAATAACGTGACTAGACCAACCTGTCTATGTATCTAGGTATATTGGTTTTACTATTATCTTCAATACTTTTGAGGTATGGGATGGAATACCAATTACTGCAAAACGTGGGTAGATTTGTGCCAAATATAACGTTTGGACGTAACTCTGACGATTATTCACTAAACAAGTTGATATCTTTGTTTTGATAAGTTTTGCTAAAGAGTAGTAGAGCTCTTTGTGAAGGGCTCGTCCGGGGAAGTACTACCACCACGCCTTTTTCTGCCGCCAAGCAGCAACGCTGTGTTTCGGTTTGAAGAGCTAATTGCCGGTGTAATTACAGGCGCATGAGGCTTAACATCTGTATGCCTCAAGTTGATGGGACCAGGACAGTGCATCGTAGGGTACGTTCTCATCGTGCGTGACTTACGAGGCAATGCTTTGTTATAGCTGATGGTTACCACTTAACATCAGGTGGGCCATCTGCTTTTTCTATCAGCTAGTTGTACAAATAAAAAAAGATATCTTTCATAATGTTACAATATACATTAGCAGCTGTCTTCGCCTTAATGTAGAGATGTGTACCATGCGTTAGGCTCATAGAATGAATATTAAGACGGAAAATAACACAAGCTATTCGTCATCGGCTCATTAAGGTCTACTCCTAGGCCCATATGTGGGGGTTTTGCCTCATTGTGGGATAGGTGACCACAGTGTAAGTTTTAATATAATTAAAAGCCTGAGGATAACAGCCGGAGCCTATTTCAATTCAAAATCGTTTATAGAAACAGCTCTCCAACAGCCATTGAAAGTAGGAAATGACTCCGGACACTCCTTACTTATGCAAGTTACCTCCGGTCTCCGGTCTACTCGGCATCTAACCGACCAACAACGTTCGTATCGACATTTTGAACAACACTGCGTAATAACTAGAGATCGGATAATCTGATGCATATTTACCCAAAGTTAATGTTTGGCTAACAAATTATGGAAACGGCTTCTTAGGATACTTTTATTAAAAATTAAATCCGGGTATTGCATAAATAATCAGATGTATTCAGGGTGCCACGTTACTTGTGTACTAAGCCGAAAGGGAGTAGTTCTGGGCCCAGAGGGTCATATTACGTTGTAACAGGGCAATTATCATTCGTGTCACTTAAATTTAAATTTGATGCGAATTATATTTTTCGATAAAAAGTGCTTTCCATAATAGCCAACATCTCAACTTTAGGTAAATATGCATCCGAATATCCGATCTCTGGTAATAACACTACATAAATAAACTCAGCAACGGTGGGGCAGTGGCGTAGCTAGGTGGATAAGGGCCCCGGTGCATAGAGAAAGAATCGGGCCCTCACCCCCTCTTTCCACATTGCTCGAACTTATATTGGCCTTTGAAATAAATCATAAAAAAAATGTGAGCAGGCTCAAGGTTTTCTAGCTTCGGGATCTGACTGACCCTCTAATAAAGCTTAGGTTAGAGGGCCCCCTGAGCTGCGGGGCCCTGGTGCACTGCACCACCTGGCCCTGCGATAGCTACGCCATTGCGGTGGGGTCATTTATTTAAAACGGTTTTATTGAGTTTTTCCGCGTTGTTTGTTAATTAGTTTTTTGAGTCAAATTTAGTAGTTATTTTTTAAAGAACACACAACAGTAGCATTATTAATTTTTATTTGTTTTTATAGTGTTTACTACACTTAAGGAAAATCACAAAGATTTAATATAGTCCCAAAAGTTATTATCCGAGTGGGATTTGAACCCACGACCTTCCCCTTGATACGGGGCCAAGCTAACCAACTACTACTATTACTGCTACTAGTAGCATTATTATTATTCATTTATTTCAGATTATAAAAATCCATACAATAGTACTATTTCTACACGAACTTGCAACTGCATTAGCAGTTAAATAAAACAAAATAATACAAATTTCTTACTATCCATGAAAACTTTTTTGGTGTATTAATATTTTTTTGGACCTTTGTAATGCTATTACAAACTACGAAACTTTGTTGCTTGCGATTTTTCATAGATACCTTAATCTATACCTATATCTCTTCAAAAATATTGAAATGTGCGGGCGAGAAATTGTTTGACGGCTATATACCCCGTTTACACTCAGCTCATGTCCGTGGAAATGTGCAGAGACATCGGCAGGGACTTGGGCAATGCGAGAATGTAAACAGGCCACTTCCATGTCCACTCGCGTTGCCACTCGCGTTGACGTTCGCGTAGCACGCGCTCCCTAAGTGTCCGGGACTTAGACATTGCCGGCGACGCTGCCGCGGACAAATGGCCGGCCACATTTCCGTCCACGCGAATGGCAACGCGAATGTCTAAATGTAAACGCAGTATTAAGGCGAAGACAAGAGCTAATGTGACTCTCGCTCTATCTTTCAACATGTCGAAACGTGCGAGCGAGAAGTTGTTTGATAGTTGTCAGCCCCTTAAAATAAGCCGTAGCACCAGCTGGCCCTGAACCGTACATACCGCGCAGTGTAAATACGATTGCAGAGTGGACTTGCTTGTGTCAATATACAAAATAGGAAGCTATCTCGGCGAAACACGTTTTCTGTGGATTAAATAGCTTACTAGAAAGTAAACATTAGCTTTTTAGCAAATTTTAGCAAGAAACACGTTAAGAAGTACACAGAATACAGAAAGAGAGTGTATGTATATTTCTATGTTCTGTGGATATAAATAAAAGGTAGATAAGTATAGGTACATATATGTAGGTAAAGGTAGTACTATTATTGATCGAGTGAGGGAAGTGTGCGAAGATATTACAATCGACTTGGGCGATTTGGCATTGTATGTATCTTTGTCGGTCCATAACTTTCGACCCGTTGATCTGATGAAATTTGGTAAGTCGATAGCTTGGACTTGAGAAATTTTCTGTTGAGTTAGAAATAAATATAAAATGGTGACAGCGAGCCAAATGAGCTTAAACTTGGTTACCCCAAGTAAGAAGGGGTTACTCAGAGGCCAAATATTGTGTTTGGTATCAATGAAAGACCGGAATGGACATCATGTGATCTCAGTTCGGGGCGAACTACTAGTCTATTCTGTTAACCACAGAATATAATATAATAGTACCTACTACCTTATTAAGGGTGAGTTGCACCACCCAACGTTAACGTCAAATTGTTAGTTAAATCAGAGGTTTTGCTAAAAATGAGTTGCACCATTCAAGAGTTGTTAAAATGACGTCATTACCGCTCGATTTTCGCTGTTTAGTTTTAATGTTATTGTCAAATAGCTATCAAACGTCAGTCATAGTTTGTCATATTATTTTCCTTTTTTTTTACTATAACGTTGCGACAAGGTAATTGATGATGCAACCCATTTTGGTGAATGTAACTGTTAGTGATGTTCGTCATTGTTATAGTTACGAGTAACTTTAACAGTTACGTTAGCTGAAGATTTGGTGCACACCACCCTAAGAAACTTACCTACCGTTTATTCAGTGACTCGAGAGGACTGCAGTATTGCGAGTTTCTTGTGCACACATTACTTGCTCAGGTACAAATAATAAATGAGCGTTGTTGGACCTTGCTTGCTTAGCCTGGATTTATGAGTGCCTAGAGACGTGGACTAAACGGAACACTTTGTGTAGTAAGAAAAAAAAACAGCTTTATGACTTCGATCCTCAGACACGGTAGTATCCCCTCAAATTTCTTAGCACACACTTAGTGCACACGAATAATAATAGTAATATAATAAAATCATTTATTTTCTGTCATAAAACAAGTCAAACCTAATACTAACAAATAATATAGTAATACAATCAATTAGGTAGGTATAACAAAAAAGAAAAATATATATATATGATTTATGATCGTTGTGTGTTTTATAAAACTATTGTAGGTATCATAAGTTAACCTGTTTTGCGAGAGACTGGTGCCTGAAATAGGTTAATGAAACCTGTGCTTCAGGACACCAGGGCCTCACTCCGCTGACTACTTATATAAGTCAGATATCTAGTAGATATCTAGATCTTAAACTTTGGTAAGTACCTATCTAGGTACTTTGATTTATATTATAACTTGTGTTGTGATATTGAGTACGCACTGTTCGCTTTTATGTTCTTGAAATAAGCTTAATTTTTCTATGGTTTTGCGTGGCTTGATCTGTATTATCTCTCTGTACTAACTCAAGAGTATTTAATGTCTGAGGAAGTTGGCATTGTTACATCCTAGTAGTACCTTAGGCATATACATTTTTCATTGGTGCACGACCAGATGAAAAATTATAAGTAAATATTTTACGATGCACATATTTGAGCTTTTATCAATAAAATTCTGTAAAATGCATTCAATTTACCAGTAAAGCGCATGGATAATAAAAAGCCAAATATAAGAAAAAATATCCTTCTTTTATTAAATCGCTTTAGCTCAGCGGTGGCAATACCAGGTTTAGTTTTTTTTTTTTTCAAAAATTCAAATAGATAAGTAAAATATTACAGGTTAAGAGCTGATTTCACCATACTCTGTTAGTTGCTAATCAAGGATTAACAGGCCGTTAAATCTAACCTTAGATGTCAAATGCGTACATTTTGACATATTTAACCGCCCTTTAATCCTTTGTTAATCTAACAGAGTATGGTGAAATCAGGCCTAAGTAAACAAACTGTATGGTTCGATAGCTATGTCGATGTAAAAAATAACGGCTTGATCTGTAGAAACTCACATTTGTTAATCCTCTGCCATGAGCCGGTCCCGGGACTTGAAAACAATGTTGTGGCTTCACTTCACTGTCTAGTATGTGTTGACGATGGAAAGTTTTCTTAATTTTCACTATATTTGATATTTTTGAATTTTCTTCTGAGACACACGCGCATTCGTAATGTTTTGGTGAAGACAGTGGCGCTCACGTGCGGGCGGCCTGCGAAGCTAGGCTCTCAAGGCGGGAACAATGGGTTTCAAATCAAGCCGTTTAAAGTAAACCCAACACAAGCTTTTGCATCTATTGTCGATAATTTATACAACGTCAGAGGGGCGACTTTTTATAATATTTACGGAACATGGTTAAAAAGCAAAACGTGGGAGTTTATCTAAAGAACCAGTCATTGATGCCATTCATCCATTGATGAATACTTCGCAGAAAAAATACATTATTCCCTTGAATGAGGGTTGAGTAAATAATATGAATTACTTTAGCAGGAAAACGTTAGTATTAACCTTTTTTTTGTTCTCGGAAATACTTTATTGTTTAAGTCCTTTTCGCAAGTCGTTAACCCTTGACCAGGAAAATGTCTACGGAAAGGCAGGGTCATGACGTCATGTCCTCAAATTAGGCCAGTACAATATCATCAATGACTTCTATTCATTTAATGACAACCGAATTCCCAATCATTGGGAATTCGGAATTCCGAGTTCCCGATGCTGGGAATTCGGTTGTAGAAGCAATATTACTAAAATTGTGTAAAATATGATAGTATTTTTTAAATGTAATTAGCTGATGGAACAAGCAGATTGCTCAAAGTCAAAGTCAAAAGGTATTTATTCAATAAAATCACAAGGATCACTTTTTAACGTCTTAAAGCTGACTCTAGGTGCCAGTTCCACGCGACCAAAGCCTAGAAGAACAGGCAACAAACTTTCGGCTTGGTTCCTGCCGCTCTTTTGTATGATCCTTGTTACAATGTTGGTATTATAATACAATATTGAAGCTCCAGAATGGTGATGCTCACCTGATGTTAAGTGGTAACCATAACAAAGCATTGCCTCGTAAGTTACGCACGTTCGGCTCTAATGCACGCTGCTACTGCTACGCTGTTTGACGGCAGAAATAAATGTACTAAATCTACTAAAGAGTATCGATGTGTGTATTATTGAGGTACCTAATTTGGCTAATCGCTTTGTACAATCAAAATTACTATAAAGAAAGATCTACGAACTATGTACCTTTAGCACGATGTACCTCGTTTCATATTAATATCATTAGTGAAATTCCCGGCATAGTTCACGCGTATACAGGGTGTAGCGTAATGAATGGATAATAGGGTACCTACGGGAAGAGGACATTATGGTAATTAAAAAAAAAATGTCCCGTTAAATTCTCTCAGTGTCGAATATCTCGAATATTCGACTTTTTATAATACATGAAGTCGCGGACAGAAGCTTATATCGGAACTCAAAAAGGCTGTAACGTCATATTGGTGATACGTGCCGAGAACTTTAAAACTTATAGGTACTTTCGAGTATGAACGAACAGATTCAATTAGCTGTACAGGGTGTAAAAATATAGCTTCTGAAAACGGAAAAAGCAAGCACTCTTTACAGCTTTTCCTATATCAAAAAGATGGCGAGGATTTTATTCAAATGTCTGTTTCAATAGTATTCTGTAAATATGTTTATGTGCATTTTTGTACATGTATTTTGTTTATCTGTGGCAGAAACAAATTGTCTTATGTATTTAATTGAATAATATGAAATATCGTGTTCTGTGTTCAGAATCATCTCATGCAGTCACCTATCCGCTTGCCAAGCGTGGTGACTTCGGCCAATCACCCCAAATATGAGGAAGGCTTATGGGAAACAGTGGGAATATTTAAGTAAGTAGGAAAAAATCTACCATCTGCGAGCTATTCTGGCGTGCGTTGCCAAAACCGCTAGAGTTACACATATGTACTACGCCACGCTAATATAAGCTACTCGAAATAGTATTCCTGACGAAGTCGCGGGCACCAGCTAGTATATTATATAGCCGAGACATTTAAGAAACATAATATAATTTTTTTAAGGTTTTGTTTAAGTTTTCGATAGCAGTATTTTTGCAATCTGTATCGAGACTAATCAGTGATCACATAAAGTCACATCACGTCCGGAGTGTGGGTCGATTGTATTGATAAGCCATTTGGGACAACACTGGCAACATAAGGGTCGTTTCCCAAGGGGTGAATTAATTATAAAATGATCTTGCTTTGACATAGTTCCGCGTTCCTTTCCGTAGAAAACCCGAAATCAGAAACCGTTTCAAGACTTTGATCCTATCCACGGTAGATATCCTGTCAGCCTCACAGTACCATTTAGTTTTGAGAATCTTGAGTTAGGAAATACTAACTCAAGATTCTCAAGACCAAATTATTTAAGGTTGTCTAAGGGGGGTGATCAGAGGTACGTCCATTCCATATCACATTTGGCACATACCCAATTTTTGCAATTTGTATTAAGGTTAATAAGGTAACTGGTTTCGTCAGGACGTTTTCCTTCACCGATTGAGAGCAGCAGCATTCAGCGCATACTAGGTAAAACTCCATTGGTGCACGACCAGATTCGAACCCGACCTTACGATTAGAATGCGGGCTCACTCCCACAAGACCGCCAGTGCTCTTTTCCGTAAAAGCTTTTAATAATACTTATCTCGACTTAGATCTATACGAACTAGCCTATAAAAGGCTATCGGACAAAATTGAATTCACACCTAATCCTAGTTCATCGCAGAAATAAGTTTTGTAATGAGAATTTTATCCCCAATCTATTCATGAGATGAAGTAGGTCTATCTAAGCTTATTCGAATAGACGATTGGAACAGCTTTTGCCGGTCGTTCAAAGTTTGTAGACTACAAAATGAATAGGTACTGTCGCCTGCAACAATAAATAAATAAATATTGGTGGACTTTCCACACAACACTATCTAGCCCCAAACTAAGCCAAAGCTTGTAATATGGGAACCAGATAGCGGATGCCTACTACTTTACTTATATACCTACTTTTTATTTGTAAATAGATACTTATAATATTATATAACACCCAGACAGAGAACAAACATCAATGTTCATCACACAAATGTTTGTTCTCGGTGGGGATCGAACCCACGGCCTACGGCGCAG
The DNA here is from genome assembly GCA_932294275.1 of Chloroclysta siterata. NCBI lineage: Eukaryota > Metazoa > Arthropoda > Insecta > Lepidoptera > Geometridae > Chloroclysta > Chloroclysta siterata. The sequence continues at coordinate 23,416,578 of OW028588.1, forward strand.
AAGGCAGAGCTACTACCAACTGAGCTGTGAAGGCTGTCAAATTATGTTATTGCGTTCAAATAACTTTATTTGTTTTGTCTCTACACACATTAGTTAAATACTATAAGTATAGCGCTAAATAAAAATAATTACCTACTCTCATCATCATCTTAATGCCCTCATCCCACGCTAAACGGGGTCGGCACAACAGGTTTTATTCTTCCACTCTCCTCTATCATTCGACCTACTAATATTAATCAAAAAATAATACATGTTTATGTTTAACATTAAAATAAAAATTGTATAAAGATAGTAGGTTAAGGTCTGATCATTGTAACTGGGTTGTTCCCGACATGCTTGCCATACGAACCACCTTGTATGGCTCCTCCTGATCATCCTCTTGAAGTTTCCCCGCACGATGTACCTCCTGTCACTGAGAGTGAGTTTGAAAGCGCGGTTCTCCACCTTCGGGCTAAAAAAACTGCTCCTGGGCCGGATGGCGTGCCGGGTCGTGTTTTGGGCATTGCTTTAAAACACTTAGGGAGCCGACTCCAGGAGCTGTTTAGCTCATGCCTTGTGTCTGGTCAGTTTCCCAAGGTGTGGAAAGATGGACGCCTATGCTTACTTCGAAAAGAAGGGCGGCCAGCCGATTCCCCTTCTGGCTATAGGCCAATAGTTTTGCTCGATGAGGTTGGCAAACTACTGGAACGTGTGGTAGCTAATCGCATCCTCAGTCACCTATCCTGCGAGGGACCTGACCTGGCAGAGGAGCAGTACGGATTTAGGTGTGGACGTTCGACGATTGATACACTGCTACGCCTCAAGAACATCTCTCAAGAGGCTGTGGCACGAAAGGAAAGGGTATTAGCGGTATCATTGGATATAGCCAATGCGTTCAACAGCCTTCCCTATGAATGCATAGAAGAGGCGCTCCGATATCATGGAGTACCTCTTTATCTTAGACGGTTAGTAGGGCATTACCTGAGAGAAAGGGACGTTCTCTATCTTAATGATAGAGGCCGAGTTTGTGCTAGACGTATGACGACCGGTGTCCCACAGGGTTCAGTGATGGGCCCCTTATTATGGAACATTGGCTACGATTGGGTGCTCCGCGGTACACTGCTCCCACGGACAAATATTCTTTGCTACGCGGATGATACTCTGCTTATCGCTCGGGGAAGTAGCTACCAAGAGGTTGCGCACTTAACCACAGTGGCCTCCACTCTTTTGGTTAGACGCATCCAGTTACTGGGGTTGAAAGTGGCCCTCACAAAAACTGAGGTCATTTCGTTTCATGGAAGAGGAGGTAGGCCACCTGCTGGTGCCTATATACTAATTGACGGAGTCCGGGTCATGATTAAAGCAGGCATGAAATATCTCGGGCTGACTCTGGACAGTGCTTGGAACTTTTCAGAACACTTCCAGGTCTTAATGCCGAAGGTGCAAGGTGCGGCAGGGTCTCTTGCGCGACTTCTGCCAAACTTGCATGGCCCGAAAGCCCCTTGTCGTCACTTATATGCAGGAGTCATTCGTTCAATGGCCCTATATGGTGCACCAGTTTGGGCAGATGCCCTAACTGCCACCAATACGGCTCTTCTGCGGAGACCTCAGAAAATTATGGCAATCAGAGCTATACGTGGCTACCGCACTGTTTCACACGGGGCTGCATGCGTAATCGCAGGAACTTTGCCATGGGACAGAGAGGCAAAAGTGCTGGCTCAATTACACCAGCTTAAAATCGAGAAACGGGCAGAAGGGTACCGTCTCGCTCCACAAGAGGTTAGCCAGTTGAGAAAACTGGCCCAAGAGGATGCCTTACAGGAATGGGCTGATGAACTAGAGGTCACCCAATATGGCCGCTGGACTATTGATGCTATACATCCCATTTTGAAGGAGTGGGTAAACCGTGACCACGGTCACCTGACATTCAGACTGGTGCAGATGATGTCTGGGCACGGATGTTTCGGCCATTACCTTCACCGAGTCGCAAGAAGGGAACCAAGTACAGCCTGTCACCACTGCGATGCTGACGACGATACGGCGCAGCACACTCTTGAGGTGTGCAGTGCTTGGACACCGCAACGACAACTACTTAAAGACGAGATCGGACAGGATCTGTCGTTTTCTAGTGTGGTCAAGGCCATGCTCGAGAGCGATCGAGCCTGGGATGCAGTGGTAGCCTTCTGCGAAGTCGTCATTGCGCAAAAGGAAACAGCGGAGCGAGTGCGGGAGGACAACCCTCTCGCTGTACAGCAGCGCAGACGCAGGACCGGAAGAAGGCGACGGCAGTTCCATCGTCTTCTTCTGCTCGACGGTGGCCAGCAGGGCTTGAGTGTGGGGAGCCTCAGCCCAGCATCACACAGGCGACCGATTGTGGATGATGTCCTAAACACTCCGGGACATACTCCTCCTCGTGAGGTCAGAGGCGTTCGTCATAGACGAACAATCATCAACAGAGTCGCGGTAGAATCTAATCGGGACCCCGTGACTCTGTCTGGTGCTGATGTAGCGTCGGACCATTCGTCAGGTGATGAGTGGTTCGACGATGCACTAGCACTAAGATGAGTGAGGGAATATCGGTGGGTTTTTAGTCGGTATGTTGTCCGTTGACAAAGAGCCCGACATCCCCTCCTACTCTCCCCGAGTGGGAGGCATGCGTAAAGCATTTTCCCCCGTAAAAAAAAAAAAAAAAAAAAAAAAAAAAAAGGTTAAGGTCTGATTTCACCATGCTCGGTTAGATTAACAAAAGATTAAAGGGCCGTATATATATGTCAAAATGTACGCGTTTGACATCTAAGGTTAGATTTAACGGCCTGTTAATCCTTGATTTGTAACTAACAGTGAAATCAGCTCTAACACTGTTGTACTCTTTTGTGTTACTTAATTATCCATAAATTATGTCCTCCATAAATTAGGTTAATTACATTTCTACGTACATTTTCAGGTACCATTTTGCTTCAAGCACTACATCGTCCTGTTTAAGAGGGTATAAAGTGACCCTTGACACTATATTAATCATCTAGAACACAGATTCTCAAACTGATTTCGTCTACCGCCCACTTTGAGAATTAATTATATTATAGCGCCCCCCAAATTTCTTAGTCTCATTTTGGGGAAGCAAATTCTAAAATTAACAAAAATTTAAAACAAATAAAGTTTCCGCATTATAATGTTTTGATATTATAAATAATTATAATACACCTATACACACAATGTAAGAGACCCAGCAGCAGGTAGGTAATTTTATTTTAAACATAACGATTGCGTATGCAATTTCCTCTGAACCTTTTATTGCGTCCTGTAGGCTTCTAGCACCCCCATGGAGGCGGTATTGCCCACTTTGAGAAATACTGATCTAGAATATATGCAAAAGCCTGTTTACCTTAAATATGAGTACCGTCGTGAGTTAAAAGGTTCCCGTCATCTGGTTAATTTGTTAATTTCCATTACAAAATTCCTCACCAAAAGTTACCTGCCCGAGTGTTATGTAATTGTTTTAATTTTGTTTATTAAATTTACAAAGCTCTTCTCTGATTGGATGGAGAGTTTGAATGTGGAATCGTAAAGTGAGTCAAGGAAATTTCGTGTTCACTCCACATAAATGTTTCCTCAGTATAAAGATATCCGTCTCAAGTGCGCTTTGCGTTCGTGGCCAAAAACACATCTTTGCTTCATATTTTAGAATGCTTCCCACGCTCGCTAGTATCTTTACTTAAATTTAAACTTCGGATGTTATAAAAAGATCACAGAATAGATAAAGGCACGACGTCCAAGGCGCAAGGTATAGTATAGTGCCTTTTACAAAGATTTTATACCATGCAGTGAGATTCCATCAATAACATTCACCCGACCGCGGAATCCGCAATAAGTTTTCAATTTGGCATTCTGTAATACATTCTCCTATGACTAGCGCCACTCGTGTGAGTGTTTTGGCCAGTGGAAATGCCACGTGAGGGAGGCGAAGCTCGTGATTGGAGTGAGCTAAGAATAAGATAACTGACCCGCCGGCCGTGGTAGTGAGAACCGCTGAGGAACAAAGGTGACCTTTAACTGCAAGATGAAGCGTGGCACGCTCTCCGATGGACCGTCTACATCGTGAGGATTGCGGAAAGTGGATGGAGAATCATACTTCCAGGACATGTGACGAGGATGCCTATGTCCACCAGTGTTGTTCTTAAGCCTGATGATTATGACGATGATGAAGTTATACTAACGGACGCTCGTAGAATAACAACGGCAATATCCGTTAAACATAGCAAACATATAGGTAGCTATATGCACACTCTCGCATTAACAATATAAGTGATGGATTTAGATAAACTTTACATGTATGGTTTATCTATTATCGCTTGACCTGTTTTCATTTCTAGATACCCCGTTAAACCAAACTATATTTTATCATCATCAGCCTAATGAAGTCCACTAATAGACATAGGTGCTCCCTTACATACCTCCTCCCATTTCCATATAATATGTTGAGCCGTCTGCATCTGATTTTACGTGATTTTGATAATATCTTCGGTCCATCGGTCAATTACCATTTTTTTTTATAGTGTTTACCTACACTTAAGGAAAATCACAAAGATTTAATATAGTCCCAAAAGTTATTATCCGAGTGGGATTTGAAACCACGATACGGGGCCCCGTATCAAGGGGAAGGTCGTGGGTCCAAATCCCACTCGGATAATAACTTTTGGGACTATATTAAATTTTTGTAATCACCATTATGTCCATGATTTATAAAACTTGAATGGTTTTTAATATCCGTCCGCTTCTCCTCTATTGCACCACCCTGAGTACCTAAATTTCAAGATTCAATTGGAAAAAATTTGGAAGATTTTAAGAGTAGTAGAGTAGAGTAGAGCTCTTTGTGAAGGGCTCGTCCGGGGAAGTACTACCACCACGCCTTTTTATGCCGCCAAGTAGTGATGCTGCGTGTTTCGGTTTGAAGAGTGTGGTTGCCGGTGTTATTACAGGCACATACGACTTTTAATACAACTAGCTGATGGAACAAGCAGATGGCCTACCTGATGTTAAGTGGTAATCAGCACCTATAACAAAGCATTGCCTCGTAAGTCACGCACGATAGGAACGTGCTCTACGATGCACGGCCCTTTGTCCATTAACTTGAGGCTTACAGATGTTAAGCCTCATGTGCCTGTATTTACACCGGTAACTACAATCTTCAAGCCGAAACACAGCAACGCTGCTGCTTGGCGGCAGAAAAAGGCGTGGTGGTAGTACTTCCCCGGACGAGCCGTTCACAAAGAGCTCTACTACTGTGAATGTGCATTATAGGGCACACTCTTATCATGCCTTGGGCATCTGCAAGATCTATCTGGCATCGAATAAAAAAAATACAAAATCTATTTACTAGAGGTATAGTAAATTTTTTAGTTGGTTTCACGTTTTTTTCGCAAAAGTAGGTACGTAAAGTATTTTGATGACAAAACAATCATCGAACTGATTACGTAGGCAGGGTAACTTCATTCATATGGCATCTCTAGTCTATTAACTTTTGAGGGTTGTCTGGGGGCGTAGTTGTATGTACACTCAGAAATAATACATACGCATAAAATGAACCTCGTATGGCACGTTCCTATACTGCGTGCGAGGCAATTATAGGTAATGGTAACCACATAACATCACGTATCACATACTATATAATATCACATAATACACATCTTAATATCACATACTTAATAGGTTTAGGTTTTTATAGTTTTTTATTTTAGTTGAATAAAATAAAAACTATAAAAACCTATATATAAAATATATTATTTTAATAAAAGGTGTTCCAATACTTGTACTTAAAACATCAGCAGGCTAAAGTACCCATCAATATGAATAACTTTTTCTAAGAAACCAAAACTGTGAACGCGAAAAAAAAAACAGCTGTTTCATACAAAAGTTCAATACCTACCTGGCTAAAATGTATGAAACAGCTGTTTTTTTTTCGCGTTCACAGTTTTGATTCTTTAGAAAAAGTTATTCATATTGATGAGTACTTTAGCCCCCTGAAGTTTTAAGTACAAGAGTATTGGAAAACCTAGTATAAAATATATATTTCAAAGATATTAAATATCGTTAACTATAGGTATGTTTCCCTTAAAAAGTCAAAGCTATGATAACTTAAGATTATTCTTAAAGGAAGTATAAAAGCTAGCTCGTATAGTACCTATTTAATTTATAAAACAAATGTTTAACTACAGTCAACTTAAATATTCGAAACGAATACTTGAGTGGAGACCGCGTTTAGGTAAGCGTAGTTTAGGACGCCCTCCGACGAGGTGGGGCGACGATCTGCGAAATGTAGCTGGCAAACATTGGATGAGAAGAGCCGAAGACTGGGTTCAGTGCCATGTCTTGGAAGATAACTACGTCCAGCAGTGGACTAACATAGGTTGATTATGATGATGATGAATCGGAAGCCTACTAATATAATAAACGCAAAAATTTGTAAGTATGGATGGATGGATGGATGGATGTTTGTTTGTTACTCTTTCACGTAAAAACTACTGAATGGATTTAAATGAAACTTTACAATAATATAGCTTATAGGTACATCAGAATAACACATAGGCTACAATTTATAAAGATATTGTGTGACTAATCCTGCGCAGACGAAGTCGCGGGCACCAGCTTGTATTTAATAAAATATACATTTGTGACACTGAAGAAGACCCCATTACCAAATAAAATGATTAAAACACACGAAAGCTTTCTGCTTTATGCTCAAAAGTATTTTAGCAAATGTTTAATTCTAACAGAATATTTGAACAATGTTAGCTTGTGTGATTACAATGAGCGCTTCTGCATACTAAATTACAAGCCTGAATATCTAATAGGTTAGCTTTACAGCGTAGTTTGAACCTGCAGTTCAAACTACGTGTTCACCTTCGTGATATTTCCATAATTTCGAAACGGAAGGTAGAGCGTTGAATGCGTCATGTCACGAGATGTTGAAAGATAGAGGCATAGCGAGTTTCCATTGGCAAATATCTTGACAAAAAAAACAACATTGGCAAAAAAAAAAACTGATTAGTTATACGACTGATCCCCAGGCACGGTAGATATCTCCTCAGACCTCTTATTACTTACTAAGTACGACCCCCCGATTCTTTCTGACTTCAGACTGGAGTATGTCCAATAGGGGTAGTCAGAGATACGTCTGAATGTTTGGCGCATACTCACATTTTGCAGTAGTTTGTATTTCATACGTGACAGGTTGCAAGCCCGTCGCCGCTGCTCACGGCGTCTTCCTTCACCGTCTAAGAGCAGTGCCATTGGTCACTAACATACAATCAGTACCCCAAGTATGAGTTGTGTTTACCATATTTAGTTTTTCGTTTTGGTTCCGTGCTCATTGCGGAATGTCCTTTGTAAGGTTCCTGAATAATAAAAGAAAAGAGCAATAAAAGACGAATGCCGGAGAGGTAATTAACAGGCAAACAGAATAATAAAAGACCTTATTAAAAACCTCCAGTTCAGTGATCTTGTAAGGTTGTGAAAATGTAGTTCCAGGACAAATTTTGCCATCATCATCAGCCACCCGAAGATGACCATAGTTGGACATATACCTCTTGTAAGGATTTCCAAGACGAATGATTTTAAAGAAAAGGCCAAACAAACAGAATATCTAGACTACGCCACTTTCTATTGACGAACACACCAGTGGTAGATAAATTGAATGAAAATCATATAAGTTTGGCGTCGTCATCATATTAATGTACTTATCATATAATTTCAGGGACTCAGTTAATATTTTTAATAATTAAAACTCATCGTAAACGGTAGCCCATGTTTCCTGCGTTAATATGTGTGTGATACACTCTTTATTGTAGAAAATCGCAAAGATCACATTGAATATTCTTATAAACTATTTTATGTTTAAAAAGTAATAATTCCTTATAATAAGCATAAAGCCTCGCTATTTAGCGCAATTTTAAAGCAATAAAGATCCAACTATTTAAGGACTGTATTTCACTGACAGACGTGGCCACGGTTTGGTCTTTCAGTGAATCATATCATAGGAGCACTGGTGGTGTAGTGGTAGCGCCCCACTATAAATTGTATAAATATAAATTGGTCGGGCATCAACGACATTGACAATTTGCAATTTGTATTGACATTTGGCGCGACTGACAAGTTCGCCAGTTTGACACTCCATTTATTCTGTTCTCACTTATTTATGTATTTTTATTATTCATTAGTTATTTGTTTTTATTAATGTATGTTTTATTTTTTTCATTTGTATGCTAAGATTTATGTATATATTTTATGTTTTTTTTTTACCCGTGGTGTTACCCGCTCTAGGCCCTGGCAGAATACCAGTGCTGCGCTGTTACCTGTAAAATGGGTATCGGTGCAGCAAATACTGAGTCAGGGACCTATTAACCCATAATGCTCCACACAGTACAGTGTTTTTTTTTTTTTCATTAGTTTTAGTATTAATTTTTTATTTTTTTTTTGTTTTACGTGTTTTATGTATTTTTTAATATTTTCTTTTTGCACTGTACCCTTTCCCACTTTTAGCGTATATTTTTTTGTTTTTTTGGGTTAATAAATAAGTTTTCTTTCTTTCTTTCTTCTTCTTAACGAGTTTTTCTATTCAAATATTTATGTGCGCAGTGCTCTTAAACGGTGAAGGAAAACATAGTGAGGACACCGGCATGTCATCAAACCTTACAAATTCCAAAATATGAGTCAATTGCTTGAAGCTCCTTTGAGGAGCACTTAAAACCCTTTCACCACACTAGTTCGACACGTAGAAACTAGTGACATGACAAGAAGAAGAAAGAAATAGGTCTAGTTGCGCAACCGATCGCACAACCGTCTTTGAATTTTTGAAGGATACACCAGAGTTGACGTCTTGGAAACTATACATTGTCCACATTTGTAGCATCTTGGTTGCGCAACCAGCGTGCTACCGTCACATTCCATAGATGTGTCAATGCTAGTTGCTCAACCAAATTGGTTGCGAACAACCGAACAACGTACCCTCTATAGCACTTTATTCATTTTGTTGGTTGGACTCTCAGTGAAATAGGGCTCTTAAAGTACAACCTTGTAATGGGATTCCTACTAAAATAACTCCAGATAGGCCCTAAAAGAGAGTCTCCTTTCCAGTTATTACATTAAGTCTATTTTCAGCAGATCATTATATTTTACTTTCAATCATAATTATCATGAAAATGCTACTGAAATTATATTCTATTTTATGGGCTAAAAGCCTTTTAAAATCTTTAAGGATGACGTTAAGGTGAAAAGAGCAAGGCGATGACAACAGCTAATGTACATTTCTCTCGCTCACACATTTCAAAATTTTCAAACATAAATATGATATTTTCTCCATGTTTAGATATAAAAACAGTGAAGAGTAGTAGAGCTCTTTGTGAAGGGCTCGTCCGAGGAAGTACTACCACCACGCCTTTTTCTACCGCCAAGCAGCGTTGCTGTGTTTCGGTTTGAAGACTGTGGTTGCCGGTGTAATTACAGGCACATGAGGCTTAACATCTGTGTGCCTCAGGTTGATGGACGCAGGGCGGTGCATCGTAGGGCCCGTTCCTATCGTGCGTGACTTACGAGGCAATGCTTTGTTATAGGTGATGGTTGCCGCTTAACATCAGGTGGGCTATCTGCTTGTTCCATCAGCAGGTTGTATAAAAAAAAAAAAAAAAAATAGTAAAGCAAACTTTCTTCGTACTTGTGTTTAGATCCCTTTTGATGGAGTTACCTTAAACGCGAGATGCCAATGAGGGAATTATACCTAAACATGAGATTTTCTATTTTGTAAAACGGATTTAACAAAAAACTGCAAAACCAAGGCATATCTTTTTTCATGTTCTTCTAGGCTTAGTATGGATGGTTTTTGAAACGGGGCGCACTTTTGCAAGAAATGTATTTTTTTACAAAGAATGTTGTTTTAAATTACAAAGAAACATTTTTAATATTAGAGCGTCAGTCCCGAGAGCTTGTCTTCATAATGATAAACAATCTGTTCCTGGCTCCCGTAACTAATGTTTACTGCCTCGCTGGCCAACAAAGGTAGGCATTGAGTAAAACAAAGCAATAAAAATTGTTGTAACAAAAATATATTAAAAACAGGCAGCATAATGAGCACCGGTGGTCTATTGTCGCTTTAAACTCTTTCTGCAGGCACGGTCATAGGTTATCGGAACGAGACAGCAATATTGCTCTCTCTCTCTCGCACTTAGGAGAACGGACGATCCTTTTGTTTAAGCGTGTGTTATGATGATTTATGACCGAGTTTGCAGCGCGAGTTTAACGCGACTATAGTGAGAGTGACCCCGCCTTCCAATTGTAAGGTAGGTTCGAATCCAGTCGTCTAATCCGGCTTTTTCATAAAACACTTTACATTGCCCATATCCAAACACACACACATACACTCACACAGCATGATGCTCTCTCACAGCCACACACACACATACACGGCAACATATTTCCACACAGCCACACACTACATATAGAGACCTCACACTACACATAGAGACCTTTCACATACCTACACATACTTAAACTACTGATACCACAAAACTTTAGCTTAGGAAACCTAAAACTCTAGCATTAGAAAACTAACAACCTTAGTTATAATTTCCTTATATGTCATTATTCACCACAAATTGTGTCAGGGCATAAAACGTAAGCAAAGAGAGAGTCCGTTTGGTGATTGTCAAAGTCAAAGTCAAAGTCAAAATGTATTTATTCAATAAAATCACAAGGATCACTTTGAAACGTCTTAAAGCTAGGTGACTCTAGGTGCCAGTTCCACGCGACCAAAGCCTAGAAGAACAGGCAACAAACTTACGGCTTGGTTCCTACCGTTCTTTTGTATGATCCTTTTACAATGTAATAATATAATATATTATTGAAGTTTAGTGAGGCGTAGGCATACAGAAAAAGGTAAACATAATCAAATTTATAAGACAGCACACGCTACGCCTCAAACTAATATTACCTAATGCATAAATACAATCTATTAAATCAGAGAAAAATAAAAAAAAACACACAATAGTAGGTACAGTACAGACATTGCAGACATGTTAGCTGCCGATGGGCAGAGCGACCGGGACATCGGGCCACTCATTTTTATCAACAATATAGCTATCTAAAGTATAATAAGCTTTCCTTATTAGATTATTCTTAATGTACACTTTAAATTTTCTAATAGGAAGCCCAGTGGCACTTTCTGGAAGTTTATTATAGAAGCGAATACCGTTCCCCATAAACGAGCCATTTACCTTTTGAAGTCGAAATTTAGGTATACATAATTTGTTTTTATTTCTAGTGTTAACGTTATGTGCATCACTCTTTTTCTTAAAGCTATCTATGTGTTTATGAGTGTATAATAGATTTTCATAAATATACTGTGAAATGACTGTGAGAATATTAATTTCTTTAAATCGCTCCCTTAATGAGTCACGTGGTTTCATTTTATAAATGGCGAGTCCTTGTGACCCCGCTCCACAGGCTTTTCTAAGACCTAGTGCGGGGAACAGAGCTAACCTTGTGGTGCTGTCCTCATTTTGTACTACCTACCTACCTAACAAATAGGTTTTTGTATGATTCAGATATGCACCAGTTTCACTTTTTTTGGGAAATAAACGATTATTATTATTATTATTATTATATTATGAATACAACCCTTAAACGGTAAAGGAAAACATCGTGTGGAAACCGGTTAGTATTCTATCAGCGGCGATGGGCTTGCAACCAGTCACGTATGGAATATTGGACGATAACATATTTGGTCGTACAATAAATACCTAATCAACAGTCAACATAATTAATATTTATAGTAATTTATAGATAGTGCTGCGTGGAAAGTCCACCAATATTTATTTATTTATAAGCAAAAAAATTATTACAAGACAGAAAACAAAGGAAATTATAAAATGCCTCATAAAAGTACTGTCTATAATAAGTATTGTATTACCTAGCTATCTATCTCGCTTAGACATTCTCACAGAAAGTTTGAAGTTGGTACTAAAAGATATGAGAATATATCTACCGTGACTGGCAATAGGCTTTTTAAATTCCAAAATATAGATTGTTTTTTTTATATTTTTGCTTTGTTCAATAAAAATAAGGCATTAATAATAAAAGATGACGATTCTACTGTCTAAACAACTCTAACTACTTAATTAACCCTAGAAAGCTAACGTTCGTCAAAATGACGAGCACCCAATGAAAATGTTATTGTATCTTTCTAGTTAGTTTACTGATAGATTCGCCGACTTATATTAACTTAGTGCTAACTTTCTGTAATAGCTTTCCTAGATGTTTCAGTTTAAACTGAAACTGACGACCATTTTCAAAACTTATAAGACAATAATAAAATGGTGTTGATTCTGTGAAATTCGGGAATTCGTTGAATAAATATAAATACATAGACGACATAGACAAATATACCAAAAACAAAAGCTAGGATAAACACAAATTATATCAAATGAGAATAAAGTTGAATAGGCCAAAATAGCTCCTTATTATTTATTTAATCGTATGACAGTGCATAATAGGCAAAACAAAAAGTATACAATCTACAAACAAAATTAATAAAATCTTCTAAACCTAAATATAACAACTACACGACTTAATCTAATATATGTATAAGTCAATGTTCAGATTCCCAAGCCAGGCTCAAAATTGCTCCATAGTTACTCTTCTATACCTACATATTTTTAATATTCCTATCGACAAGAGTTATTAGGTAATTTTGAATCCTGAAGGCTGTGCAATCTTTCGACGCTATGAAAAAATTGAACAATACTTTTGTTAGGTTCTTGAGTTATGGCTATGTTTATTTATAAATGTTTCCAACATTACTCTCTTTTATATCAGAAACTTTAACCTTTATTATGTTGGAATTGGATCAATTCACAATACTTAGCGAATCCTTTTTAGGACCAATCGTATAGTGTTTATGGCATGGAAATGCTTTACAATGCCATACAAATAAATGATTATTATAAATGAATATAAATATTGGTGGACTTTCCACACAGCACTATCTAGCCCCAAACTAAACCAAAGCTTGTGATATGGGAACCAGACAGCTGATATAATACATATACAAGGTGTTCCATAAGTTGTGTATATAAACTTCAGGGGGCTAAAGTACCCATCAATATGAACAACTTTTTCTAAGGAACCAACACTGTGAACGCGAAAAAAAAAACAGCTGTTTCATACAAAAGTTCAATACCTACCAGGCTAAAATGTATGAATGATGATGATTGATGTACTTTCATTTATTAAGTTATCATTTTCACTGGATTCATCAAAGACGGTATCTTCAAAAAGTTCGAAACTTTGATCAAAAGTGTGCTTTTCTAAGAAATATTTAAACTTAACGAACCAGACACGTTCGTCTACTTTTGTCGCTGACTTTACCCAAGGAAGCAAGCTGCATGTTATTTCCAGGTCACTAACTTCGGTTTTATTTAAATCGGTTTTCCCGTTACGGCTCGATTGAGTCACAAATATCTAAACTTTGACATTTTAAAATACAAGAAGGCTTAAAAACATCTCGACTGGTTTAAGTCTTACGGCAAGTGCGCGAGAATCGCGAGTTTGTTTAGGAATCCAAATAAGCGAACGCCGAAAAGCCTGCCTGTAATTTCCTTCTCAACGAATTCTATGGCTCTCAACAAAACTCAAAAAGTTCTTGTATTTTCTTAAGAAACGAAACTCCCAAATTAAACCCGAATTTATTTTATAGCAGATTTCGCTGCCGAAAAAATATTAAGATTTAAATTAGATCGGTCTATTTGTATTATAGACACGGACAAGCCCCTGGGGGTTATAGTCTGTGGGCTACCTGGAATTCTTATTTTACTTTATTAACTTAAGGGGCTGACATCCATCAAAATTGCTTCCTCGCATATTTTCTAAAATATAAAATTACTGAAGGTAAATGAAGAATCACGAACATCCTAAAAAAACAAGGTCATAAAAATTTCTCCGAAAATTGGCTGTTTTATGTAAATTCATAACTACCTTTATATATATGAAAGTTGTCTGGCGGGTGGTTGACGGGTATTTAAAGTTTTGCTTTGATGTTTGTTTTATCAAAACAATTACGCTCAGCCTTCTGCGATGTAGGTTGTGGGTTCGATTCTTAACGAGGAAAAATATTTGGGTGCTGAAAATAGTTATACGAGTTTCATGTTATATTATTTCATGTTTTTCATGTTTTGTGATGGAGAATCAGATCAAGAAGCATTTTATTTTATTTATTTTTAGTTTATTTTATTCGGAAAACAAACAGTAATTAAACTATGATATAACAACAACAACTGAAATAAACTAAAACCCATTATTGTTTTCGCATATAAAAAAAATAAAAAAGAGATGCTTATTGAAAAATAAAAAAAAAAAAAACAGAAAAAACCAAAACAAAAAAGTAAGTAAATATAACAACAATAACTAAATAGATACATATAATCATACCTAACCAAGCAGCTGGGGCACCGATTCTTCATTACAAATTCATCATTATCATCAATAATCAAAACTGTATTTGTTATGTAAGCGGCTACAGCACCTGTGTTTCTCGCGAATCGCGCCGCGTTTCACAACGATCACCTACCGTGATCGATACAAAGCAAATGCTATCGCTGCGTTTTCCATACCGTGCGACTTTTTGGACAATTCAAAGTGATTCACTTCTGTTCCTCACATCGGACATTGGTCACGTTCCTTAAGTTAATTAGCTTGTAATTTCATTTTATTAATTAATAGTTTTTAATCAAACAACAATTCGGTCGATTTGTATCCTCCCTCGCAGCCGTACATAATTGGCGCAGGCGAAAAGGGATACTCGGTCGGTTTCGCGTAGAACATTTCCACAAAAAGCCGCCCGTGTGGCTATCAAGCTACAAAGAGTATCAGAATCTACGGTTCGTGCTGCTTTGGAGGTATCCAGCCATCGATACGTGTGTGCAAAGGGACCGAATCATGTTCATGTGAGTACACTAGATTCTTTTTAGTGGTTGCTCACTTCCTAGGTTATAATCCCTACCTACCTACTAACATCATCATCAGTGGGTAGCTGGACATAGGCTTATAAAAAATCTAGATTTTCGTTCATGAAAGTCTAGAGAGATAGAGTAATAGATAATAGGCGCAATATTAATTTTGAATATATATTCAAGGAATCGAACATCATGTCTGTGTCAGAAATATATACAAATTATTACCGGAATTTGACGGAAACCTAAATAGGAAATCTAGGTTTATACACCTATGTGACGAATTGGCGAATCAATTTAATAAGGTATGAGAGGTTCTATTATAAATATCATTTCTGGAAATTTCGATTAAACGGACGCGTTAAAATGCAACAGTGCCATTGCAAGTTTAAAGCAAAAAGAGAATAATTGAGCTGTTGAGATAAATCATGAAATCAGTTTAAGCAAGCAGTGGGTTTCACGCAGTTTGAATAAAACATATATAATTGTATAGAATCAGAAAAAAGTTGAGAAAATTAAAAATTATATTTTGGATAGAAACGCTAGACATGAAGCGGACATATTTGAATATGCTCATTTGGCTCAGTTACTTTTAATTCTTTGAGATGACATAGATAACTTGTCTATGCAATTTTTCTAAATTGGAAAATCTATTTGCCTTCATTAAAGCTAAAAGTATTAATCATTCAGTAATTAACTATGGCACATATAAAATCATGATAAGTAGATTAGATATTCTATGTAATAAGGAGGAAATTTTAGATATTAGTTTTTATTTCGATCTAATTAAATTAGGATATTTTTATAAGGGTAATGATATATTCAATTATTAAGTTTCCGATTGTTCGTCCTACTAACTATATCCTTAACAGATTATCCTTAGCCCCTAATCATGATATATTTTATATATAAATCCTGTCCCCTACCTATCCATTTGTGGCAATCCACGACAAAGGTCTATTGTCTATGGAGACTGAATGTCCGAAGTACAATCACGGTCACCTTTGCGAAGACAATTCAAGCCACCACAATGGGTACCAAAAGGAATGCATCCAGGAACTTTTACTTCGGCAGTGTATCCACGAGTCCTGCCATTTCACTTCGGTATCTTATCTTCGGAAGCCATGGAGCAGTTGGATAATCACCACTACGTGTTGAGCTTTCCTAACCTCACGAAAGTTCACCTTACTTGTTCTCAAGACCAATTCAGGATGCTGCAGGGTGGTTATCTGGCCATCATACCTAAAGGATGCGCACTTAGTAACCATCAAGAAATTATGGATATATCAGTCAGTGAAGAGGAGGCGTATAAAGCACCAGTGAAGAAGACCATAAAACTGAACAAAATTGAATAAGCCACAACTTCTAAAAGTTGACTCAATCAATTTAAACGAAGTCTACTCTAAGAAAGAAGATGAGTCAGACCACTTTGAAACCATAGCCGGAGATGCTGCCAGAGAACCAGTTCATCCAATATCTACACTATTCTCGGCAATAGCCTCAAAATAGATGCAGATCTTTCGGAGGGAGATGTTATGTAAGCGGCTACAGCACCTGTGTTTCTCGCGAATCGCGCCGCGTTTCACAACGATCACCTACCGTGATCGATACAAAGCAAATGCTATCGCTGCGTTTTCCATACCGTGCGACTTTTTGGACAATTCAAAGTGATTCACTTCTGTTCCTCACATCGGACATTGGTCACGTACCTTAGGTTAATTAGCTTGTAATTTCATTTTATTAATTAAATTTTGATCAAACAACAATTCGGTCGTTTTGTATCCTCCCTCGCAGCCGTACATAATTTATTTGTCAACACACCGCACCTATGTTGCACCTACTACAATGTAAAATTTTCTGTATTTTTTTTTCTAAAAATAAATACCTATTATTATTATTAATAAAAATCATCTAAATACTTACGTTAAAACCTCGGTTGCTTTATCCTATGCAGGGCCCATGATACCTATTTACACCTAACAACTATGTATGTACCTAAACCATCATTGTGAAAGCAATAAAAGAATATAATAACTTTTTCTATGGACCAACACTGTGAAAAAAAACAGCTGTTTCATGCAAAAGTTCAATACCTACCTGACTAAAATGTATGAAACAGCTGTTTTTTTTTCCAGTACCCCAAGTATGAGTTTTGCTTACCATATTTGGTTTTTCGTTTTACGTTTTTGTTCGGTGTTCATTGCGGGTTTTGTATGAAGACGCGATAGGGATACCGATTTGGAACTTTACAAAACCCGCAATGAGCACGGAGCAAAAACGATTCGTTTGTGTTCCGTGTTCATTGCGGATTTTGTATGAAGACGCGATAGGGATACCGATATGGAACTTTATGTTCTACTTCTAATTTTCATCATACTTGCAACATAAAGTTCCGTATCGGTATCTCTATCGCGTCTTCATACAAAACCCGCAATGAACACGGAACAGAAACGTAAAACGAAAAACCAAATATGGTAAGCAAAACTCATACTTGGGGTACGGTTCACAGTGTTGGTCCCTTAGAAAAAGTTATTCATATTGATGGGTACTTTAGGCCCCTGAAGTTTTCGGGAGTGGTATTTTAACACCCTGCATATGAAAAACTCTTTATTGTACACCACAAGAAAATAACATAACATTACATGACGTAACTAGAACTACAGCGAAGTACAATCAGCGGTCTCTCCCAGACAACCTTTGGATGGACAGGATTTTAACAATGTCAAATGGCGGTATCGTAAGGACTTCTACACATTTTTTACAAAAAAACTAACTGTTTCGTAAATGAATGTACTTCATATATAACTATATAATCATTATAAATATGTAAAATTTAAATCGTCAAAATTTAAAACGTAAATATACATAAATATACAACAATATACTTACATAAATATGAAGCTGTTCCTGTTATTTCCGAAATTGACTTTAACCTTTGCCCTTCGCAGGTTTCACTCGATGTTTAGAGATGTTAAACCTGTCTCCATCGAGTTATCGGAACGTTGATGTCGGCGAGCGGGTGGTGAACAGCAAGAAGGTCTACTCGAGGCGGCCGTGGTATGCCCCTCCGGTCGACCCCGCCGAGATACTGAGAGAACAAGAAACGTACAGCACTGGTTAGTATCCTGTACCTGTACGTACATGTACTGTACGTGTGGAGGCGGCCGTGGTATGCCCCTCCGGTCGACCCCGCTGAGATACTGATAGAACAAGAAACGTACAGCACTGGTTAGTATCCTGTACCTGTACGTACATGTACCGTACGTGTGGAGGCGGCCGTGGTATGCCCCTCCGGTCGACCTCGCCGAGATACTGAGAGAACAAGAAACGTACAGCACTGGTTAGTATCCTGCACCTGTACGTACGTGTACCGTACGTGTGGAGGCGGCCGTGGTATGCCCCTCCGGTCGACCCCGCTGAGATACTGAGAGAACAAGAAACGTACAGCACTGGTTAGTATCCTGCATCTGTATGTACGTGTACCGTACGTGTGGAGGCGGCCGGGGTATTATACCCCTCCGGTTGACCCCACCGAGATATTGAGAGAACAAGAAATGTACAGCCCTGGTTAGTATCCTGTACCTGTACTGTGTATTTATATTGTAAGTAAGTACTCGTATTTCCAAAAAAAAAGGTTTGGCGCTGATTTTTTTATTATTATGATTTCAAAACGTTCTAAGCAAAAAAAAGATTTTTTTATTTGCTTAGAACGTTTTGAAATCTTAAGGTTTATAGTTAACCGATTTCTAGTGCCGCTTCAGATATACCGTTGCTCATACGCTCAGCGTAAATGCATTACGTGTATGCCACTCGTGAAAATCGCATTTATCCGGTCTAACTCGATATCCTTCGACTTTGTAATGTATACTCAGTTGAGTTTCTACATAATTATTTCCTGCTGCTTGATTTAATGATATTACTTATTTTTCTTATCTTATTTTGTAACAAGGATCATAAAAAATAACGGTAAGAAGCTGCTGGAAGTTTGTTGTTTTTTCTCCTAGGCTTGGTCACGTGGAACTGGCACCTAGATTCAAAGGAAGATTCAAAGTGATCCTGTGATTCAGTAAAACTAGTAGTTCGGCCCGAACTGATACTTTCTTAGGGTAAACAACTGAGAGCACTGGTGGTCTAGTGGTAGCGGCCCCGCCTTCCGATCCTCAGGTCGTGGGTTCGAAACCGGTCGTGGACCAATGAGTTTTTCTGTTCAAAAATTTATGTGCACAATACCAGTACTCTCAAACGGTGAAGGAAAACATCGTGAGGAAACCGGCATGTCGTGGAACCTAAAAAGTTCTATAACATGTGTCAAGTGCTCGAAAGGAGCCTCTTGAGGCGCACTTAAAATCCTTTCACCACACTGTTTCGATAAGAAACTAGTGACACGACAAGAAGAAGAAGAAGGGTAAACAAGATAAAGCTCAATTGGGCTATTTGTTGCAGTTTCGTAGAACAGATTTAGACTTCATCATCAGACCAGCTCGCTGAAATCATTTTAAATTAACTTACTACTTAATTACAATTATAAATACAAATTATGGAAAATGAAAGGAACTTCCCGACTTAAGGGAACTACGAAGTCTCTTGCTATCTCTATCTAATTCGATGTAATAGCTGAAATGGCGAGTAACTTGACATCCGATTAGCTTTCAGAAACCGGCAGTTAGACTTCGGAAGTTACGATGTTGGGATGTTTGTTTGTGACTCAATCACAGATCAAGGTGAAACTTAGAGTAAATACAGTCCGTAATCTGAAATAGCATAATGCTACTTTATATCCCGAAAAAGTGCCAACCAGTATGTGAACCAATATGCAAGCGAAGCCGTGAGCGACAGCTAGTGTGATGTAATTTCCGCTTCTTATGATAAGTAGGTTTTGAATCGGTATGCTAGTATTGCAATGCATACTGTATTTCCTTTGGGATGCACTGGAAAACTATTCCGGCATTGGTGAGTTTAATATTCTCCAAACGTGTCGAGAATTTACATCAGGATGTACTTCGGACTACAAGCACAGTACACAGCTATAAGGCTTCTCCTTGCTTGTACCTAACTTCTCTAAGAAGTCCGCTTTGCACATTATCTTCATCATCATCTACTGGACTGTCTGACTGGAAGTCTACTGGACTTATTTTTTTTTTGTAACAAGGATCATACAAAAGAACCATGAGAACCAAGTCGTAAGTTTGTTGCGTGTTCCTCTAGGCTTGGTCACGTGGAACTGGCACCAAGATTCACCTAGCTTGGAGACGTTTCAAAGTGATCAACTGAATAACAACCTTTTGATTTTGACTTTGGGCCTAGCCTATACATTTCCAGGAAAACGATTCTGAGCCTTCTCCAACCACCGACTTCCCACAATCTTCACAATGTAGATCTATGAAGGAGTTTAGATATCCACAGCACCATTAACACCAGGTGGTTTTCATTTGTTTGTCAGGGCTGAGCAGACTGTCATATTTGACATTTGAGACTCGAAAATTATTTTCTAAGAAATTATTGTTGAGTAGAATATTGAGAATACCCCAGCACTAATAGCTACTACACCGGGTGCTCTACGAGGAATAAGATGGGTGCTCTAAAATCGGTGCTCTAAAAATTGGTGCTCTACGAGGAATACCCCTTTAAATTTCATTGTTTTTTAGATTACGACTCTGATTACGCAAGGCCAGAAGAGCAACCCAAGTCACCGGATTACTATGAGCGCCAAGACTACGAGGAGCCTGTGACTTCGCGCCACTCTGAGCTGGGACAGCTGGACACCACGCGTGGCCGCTTCCAGCAGCCCACCACCAGCTCCGTCTCGGAGTTCTCCATAGCCAATGCTGTGAATTTACGAGGTAAGATGATAATAGAATATAGAATAGAATATAATTTATGAAAAAAAATGTGCACAATTAGCAATTATAACATTAATTTATCATAGTTAGTGTGACACAAATCTCTCGTCACTTTATCTAAATTAGCTACATTCTCAATAAAATCACTGTAAATGGGTGCGAATTACAAAGAATAAATAAGGTCCGACCCTTAACATACGAGTACTTTAGAGACGGATTTCAAACCAGCAGATTTCTATGTGCCTGTGACTATTCGCTACACTGAGTTGGATTAACTTCGACTCCAGCCGAACTCAAGATACAATATTTAAACAAACCTTTAGTAATAATAATACTAATAATATAGCCCTTTATCCAGATCACTTTACACTAATTTAAACTTAAAAAACGAACTCTGGACTTATAAACTATTTATACTAATATCTGTTGTTTTGTTATCTTTCCTAGATCTGTTTGCCAGTCGGCAAAGGCCTCCTCCAACCTTTTCCATTCTTTCCTTTCTTGTGCTACTCTGTTCCACATGACTCCTGCCACTTATCCTTTAGTACTAAACCTAATAAAATACTTGCTTTTCGTTGATTTTTTACAGACTTTCCTTTACTTGTCGGTTCAAAATCTAACCTACAATGTTCAATGCTTACAACAATTTCTACACGACAACAAATAGTAAATTTTAGATATTTGCGCTTTTGTCGATTTATGTGCTTTTGATGATTACAAATATTGTATCTTGATTTTGGCTGGAGTATTGATATAAAGGGTTGTTTCTAGCAGCCGCCTATCACTCATAGGTGTCTTAACGCTATTGCTGTAAACTAAAAGCTATCTACTTTAGAAACATCTCTTTCAAATCAATACCTGGAGGTTATTATTCAATGCCCTTCTCACCTCTTTGTCAGCCAAGACGCGTCAGTGGACCGAGTTACGAGTTATCATTACTCTTTGTAATGACACCGCTCCGCTCACGATCACTAAAATATGATAGGCACTCAATATTGACATATTGACTGAGTTGAACGATTAAAACGAAAATCTTTCTTTTGTTCGGTTTTTGGGTGTTGAGACGGGTTGGAAGGTTACACTACCATCAAAAAAAAAATTAACCAGTGCAATCTAAGTATTTCCAACAAACGTTGATATCCATTTTCAACATCTTGGAGTGTGAATTTTCCTAAGCTATTTCTTAGAACGCTAACAAACCTTATATAATGTAAGTGCTAAATATCCCTTTAAATAAACTAATTGATTAAGCCCCTACCTTACGACAATTTTTTTTTATACAACAAAGTAAATAAACAAGCTTACGGCCCGCCTGATGGGAAGCGGTTACCGTAGCCTATAAACGCCTGCAATACCAGAGGAATCAATAGCGCGTGGCCGAACCTTTAAAATTTTTAAAACGCCCTTTTTGTTGAGCCCCGTACTATAGTTTATCGGGAAAACCTCAACATGTCTTTTTCAGCCGTCAAGCAGCGTTGCTATGTTTCGGTATAAAGGTTGTGGTTTCCCGGTGTAATGACAGGCACATGAATCTTAACATCTGTATGCCTCAAGTGCCTCAAGTGACTTACGAGGCAATAGGTGATGGTTACCACTTAACATCAGGTGGGTCATATGTTTGTTCATTAAGCAAGCTGTATAAAAAAAATTGGTCCTGTAGTTCTGGAAATTTCGTAATAGGTGAAAAACGAAAGGTCCACTTACTAACTACGTTTTTCATATAAATATCGATTGAATTTTCTATACCTAAAGATAAAGTTATTCTAGTAAATAATATGTTTGTTCCCCAGTGCTTGAAGAAATAAGTGGTATGTATGCCACGTTTAATGAACCCCATAAAACGTTGATGGCATGGTTTCATATTTCAGACTCCATTAAGTTATGTCGTAATTTCAAAAGTGCTAGTTCACTAGTCTATTATGATAGAAGAGTCGAGTCTCGACAAGTTAGTTGCTTGTATTCAGTTTATGGCAGATTACTAAAAAAAACTTCGTCATAGGCCTTGGCCTGGAGCACTGGTGGTCTAGCGGTAGCGACCCCGCCTTCCAATCCTAAGGCATTGGGTTCAAAACCGGTCGCCAGAGAGCTTTTCTGTTCAAATTTCATAATTATGCACAGTTTCAAACGGTGAAGAAAAACATCGTGAGGAAACTGGCATGTCGTAAAACCTCGAAAGTTCTAAAATAAGTGTCAAGTGCTCAAAAGGAGCTTACCACGCTTGGCAGGTGGATAGGCTCGGCGTCCATCAGCTTGAGGCACACAGATGTTAAGCCTTATGTGCCTGTAATTACACCGGCACCCACACCCTTCAAACCGAAACACAGCAACGCTGCTTGGCGACGAAATAGGCATGGTGGTATTTCCCCGGACGAGCCCTTCACAAAGAGCTCTACTACTCTTCTATGCCGGGTCCAGTTCTGGCCTGTTGCAGTCTTTGGTAATAAAATATTATTGAAAATGAAACTAAAGTCCATTACTATTTATTGAAAACGAGACCAATAGCCAAAAGTGGCTGTGGAATTTAATAGCTCATCATTTTATAACTGAATTACTTTCAGAAGCTGCGACTTTTTATCTTAGGTGGCAAAGTAGAAGATATAATATTTTCCTTCGATCATGCCCAACCCTTCGAGATATTTGCTGAAACTTTTGCGTCATGAGAATTCATCCCATTTCATGATCTTTATTATTGGATTATAGTGACGTGCATTGGAATTCTAAGGGCAATATTTTTTGCATAAAGATTTTTTGGAAATGTTAAGTGCTTCTTGTGGTGTAGCTTGGGTATTTTTAACCTATCGAAAGCAAAGTTCTACACAAGGTCACCATTTGGACACAAAAGGTGACAGCTAGAGGTATTTACATCATCTTGGCTTTAAAAGCATTAAGGCCTCCATAATGCCTTATAGCGACTCTGCACTAGCTTATACCGGTGGCTTTTTCCAAATGTACCTACTTTTTTTTCAAGAGAATAAGATTTTTAATGCCTTAATAACAACATTAGAATCAAGTCCGTATTCATAAATCAAGTATTTTTTAAAATTATTATATATTAAAATACAATTTACTGCAAATATAAATAACTGAATGTATGAAAACTGCAAAATTTGCTAATTTCTTTGAATTACAAATTCTTGTTTAGTATTTTCGTGATCAACACTGAAGGAAAATATTATTAGAAAACTCTACTTGCTACATAAACATTGACAATTTACGCTCACCTTCGTACAAGTTGGACTTACTACTAAGTAAATGTGTCTCCATTTCATTTGGTTTCTGCTACGCAATTCGGTAAAGAAGGGTCCATATCGTTTGGTCTGCATATTGATAATAGAAACGGCATTTTCAGTTGAAACAGCAAAAGGAATCCAAGGGAAAACCAGGCAGACCTCTGACCATCTGGATTTACACTTACGCTTATGCATAAAATAAGTGATATAGGGCAAACGTTAACTCTGCAAGGTTGATCGAGGTGGTCTGGAAGAGATCGCTTTCAGCGCTAAGACTGCCCATTGTAACGTTTTATTGTATATTTTTAAGTGTTCTGTTAATTCATTCCGTCTGCAAGTTTATTTATTAGTATACCAAAATAATAGGTCTTCCTTTTCGTGGTTGGTTCTATCGATAGTTATATTAAATTTTGTCCATTATTTGCTCACAGAGGCGGTGTTGGTAGCATTGGGCGGCGCAAGCGCAGCTCTAGTGCTCTTGATCGTGATGGCCGGCGTGTTCGTGGCTCGTCGCCGCAAGAACAGCCCCTCCCCCGTACCCTCCCCGCCGATACTCGTCTACCCGCCTCATGACATCTCTGGACCTTGCTACATGTAAGTTTACATACATACATACATAAAATCACGCCTGTTTTCTATAGGGATCCAAATACCACGTATTTTCACTTAATACGATCCTTACATATCTCTTTTGCTTCATTTATTATTTTGTGAGCAAATTATAGTATTTTTACCAACCTGATTAGCAAAGCTGCTGACTAGTTTGGTCAAAACTATCCTAAACCGTCTGTCGAATCCGTTGAAGAGTATAAGGATTCTGTGAATTTTGGGTAAACCCACCTCTTTGAGTTTGTGGTGGTGTGGTTTTGGCCATCGTCTCCCAATCCAATTGACTGACGATATTGTAAAGATCGCTAGAACTCTGTGGAGGGCTCAGAATAGTGCTTCCTAGAAATGTATCGATGAGTCAGTGGAATTCTAGTGCTCCCTAGAAATGTATCGATGAGTCAGTCGAATTCTAGTGCTTCTTAGATATGTATCGACGAGCCAGTGGAATTCTAGTGCTTCTTAGAAATGTATTGATGAGCCAGTGGAATTCTTCAAGCTGATGTTTATGATAATAAAGGCCGCCGTCAGTTATTCTTTTGATACGTGACAAGTTACACGGTGTTCCAATAAACTGGTGTTATTTTTACAGTAAAAACATGCAAGGTGTGTAAACTTCACAGAGATGGAAGTTTAAATGAATAAATATTACCGAACTTATAATTAAAGAAATTTATTTCTTCCGCTTTTGAAAGAAACCAGCTTGCCTCTTGTAAAAGGCTCCTATACACTATGCCGGCGGCAGTCGCCAACGGGCTTGCCACCTTCCTTACCGTTGAGATACCCACCGGAACAAGCTGATGGGCCACTCGATGTTAAATGGTAACCATCACCTTTAACAAAACATTGCCTCGTAAGGCACGCACGATAGTAACGTGCCCTACAATGCACAGCTCTGCGAATCAACCTGAGGCATAATGATGCTAAGTCTCATGTGCCTGTAATTAAAAAAAAGGCAACCACACTCTTCGAACCTAAGTATAAAATATTAATAGAAAATAATATAATCATAAAAAAAATTGTACAAACCAGGCGTAAGTTTCTTGTCTGTTCTTCTAGGCCTGGTTGCGTAGAACTAGCTTCTACATTCAACCAATTTTAAGAGGTTTGAAAGTGATCTTGTGATTTAGGTATGTGAATGAACACTTTACTCACTTACTTACTTTGTAGTAGAGAGCAGTTTAGATTTTTTTCATCGTAGTTAAATAGAAAAAGATCTTTGATTCATAAAACTTTTACTATAATTTTTTTATGGGACAAAAACCCGCCATCTGTGTCGCCGGCGTAGTGTGTATAACGTTTAAGACGATTGAGCATTTTTATTTCCGTATTTAACGGAGGCACCACGCAATTCTATCTTTCTAAAGGTCAACGATTCATCTTCGTTAATTCCCTTGACTGATTACAGACCAAGCTTGGATTAGCATTCATGAATAATACTGGTGGAAATTCCACACACCTAGCCCCAAACTTAGCAAAGCTTGTACTAGCTGTACATAATTTTGTTTAAATATATGCTAATTTTTAGAGTAGTAGAGCTCTTTGTGAAGGGCTCGTCCAGGGAAGTACTACCAACACGCCTTTTTCTGCTGCCAAGCAGCGTTGCTGTGTTTCGGTTTGAAGGTTGTGGTTGCCGGTGTAATTACAGCCACATGAGGCTTAACATCTGTATGCCTCAAGTTGATGGACGTATGGCAGTGCATGCAGCGCATGCAGGGCACGTTCCTATCGTGCGTGACTTACGAGGCAATGATTTGTTATAGGTGATAGTTACCACTTAACATCAGGTGGGCCATTGCTTGTTCCATCAGTTATAAAAAAAATGCATACAATTTAATACACAGGATAGCATTGTATATCTTACTTCTTCATCTTCTTTTGTCTTTTCGTGTCACTAATTCTTTCGAAACAGTGTGGTGAAATAAATAAACTAAATAAATAAATAACTATTTTTTTCTCACGATGTTTTCCTTCACGGTTTGATATTACTGACACTGTGCCCATATATTTTTTGGACCGAAAAACTCATTGATACACGACTGGTTTTGAAGTCAAAGTCAAAAGGAATTTATTCAGTAAAATCACAAGAACTAGACATGAGTCGGATATATCAAAACGTAACTTATATCGGATATGGGTTAGATATCATACCATATCGATATTCATATCAACATATCAGATATCATAAAAACTATTCAAAACCTCAACTGTTACCTAATAAAGACACGAACAAAACGAAAACTTCACAAACCAAACGATATGAAACAAACACCAATTGATATTCGCTACCTCCCTTTCTAAGAATGAATTGTTTTACTGGTAAAAAAGAGATGAAGCGAATATGACGTAACCATAGCCAAATAGTTTGCGTTTGTCGTTTCGTTGTTAGTTTGCCATAACTAAATATCATGATAACGTTTGCAACCCATACGGCTGATATCGATATCAGAAAACCGTTTTCAATATCGATATGCAAACTGTATATCGGTTAGATAACCGTTTGCGGGAAAAAACGAAAACGCCCATGTCTAACAAGAACCACTTTGAACCCACATCCTTACGATCGGAAGGCGGGGCCCTACCACTAGACCACTATTGCTCAGTATATCTTACTAATCCTATTTCCTTCTCATATTTTCAATGCAAAAGTTTGCGAGTGTTCTGAATGTTTGTTCCATCTTACCTCAATTATGGTTTCATAAACAATAATTTTGAAATACTGAAATACTAAAAGTCAAAGTCAAAAGGCATTTATTTAGTTGAATCACAAGGATCACTTTGAATCGTCTTAAAACTAGGTGACTCTAGGTGCCAGTTCCACGCGACCAAGCCTAGAAGAACAGGCAACAAACTTACGGCTTGGTTCCTATCGTTGTTTTGTATGATCCTTGACACCGGGTTATGTGTTTGGCTTGTATCTATGTATCTATCCTTCGATATTTTCTTTATTACTACGTAGCACCCAAACGGCTGGGTGGATTTTGATGATTGAGGTATCAAAAGACTTGTCTCAACTGCCCGTTATAGGCGTCAGTATACTGCTAGGACGGACATACACGAGTCCTCCGACTGCATGTGATTATTAAATTGTATCATTCGTCAAGAATGAACAACTGGAGTTCACTATCAAGGAATTTCAAACATAATCTTGTTTCCATCCTTTTAGTTTGGGCAGTCGGGTTTTTTTATTTTTTAATAAATATTTATTAACCCAGTTTATAATAATAATTGGTGGACATTCCACGTACTCTATCTTGCCCCAAACTAAGTAAAGCTACAATGGGAACCTAATGAGCCGTGAGGGCTGTCATAAATATAAAAGTACGCCATTAAAACTAAAAAGATACAATTAAAATTAATAATATTCATAGCGGGCAGATAAAACGCCTTTTAAACCTCAGAGGTTTATTGTGGATGAGACGAGACAGGAGAAAGTAATTAATAACGCGATGAAAGAAAAATTCAAATGATTAGTTTTATAAAGTTGACAACAGCTTATTTTAAAACGAATAACAAGCTAAGTTTTAAGAGTCTGAATAGAGAACAACAAAGTGATTTAGTTACTCTTATTAAAAATTAATAAAAAGCGAGAAAAATACTTTACGCACTGAGAAAAATATTGTACAAGCTCAACCGATTTTCATAAGTTACTAGCTGACCCGATACGTAGGACATTGATGCTATCAATATCGACGCGCTCGAGTATGTCCATGCAACAGTTTTTTTTTTACATATTAGAAAATCTATAGCCGCTCCCCCCACCGATGAAAAGGTATACTTATCTAAAAATTTTTTCTTCTTATTATCTAAGCTTTGCAACCCAATAGGTCTGTATGACGCTCGAGTAAATCCCCATTTAGCATCGTGGCCTCCCCTACTACGATATATTATACTATTGTCCTGTCTTAACTATGAATATTGAATTCGAATTGGTATAACACACCAATCAATCGGTGTTGTCAATTATATGTCAAACGTCATGTCCAAAGCGCTAAGGTAGATTATAAATAGATTCGTTTTCTGACATTTCTGGAAGCAACATAGCGTTTTCATTTTAATTGTTTTTCTAGTGTTATTTTGAGTTGTGTTGTGTAATTTCGGTGGTATTTTAACCAACATTACTTGAGGTCTTAGCACAAAGTGTAAACATTTGGAATGAAAGTGTATTATGTGATATCCTGATTTGGCCGAAAATGTTTCGAAGGTTTTGAAGAAAACCGCCACCATTTTCTTCAAAACAAAATGACGGCCGACTTGACTAAAAAGTATTCACTAAACTAATAAATATTTATTACTTGACACTGGCAAGATTGTCTGTCGAATGACGGACAGGAGCCATAAATTGAGAGAAGAAGAAGATTATAAATAACTAGCAGCGAAACCCGGCGTTGCTCGGGTTAAAATACATCGCATGTTTAATGGTATAAGAAATATTTACGGATCCATTTTCTAAAGTAGATAGATATTATTTTGGATCGATTTGAACCGTTACACTCATTTTGGAACTTTCTAGATCATTTCAGAAAATTTTAGAAAGTCCTAGAAAATTTCGGATCAATTATAACAGTTGCAGATCTTTGGAACTTTCTAGATCTTTCCAGAAGCTTTTTAAAACATTCTAGATCGATTACAACAATTGAAACTATATTAGAACTTTCTAGATCATTTCAGAATTTTTTAGAATTTTCTAGACCATTTCGGATCAATTTTATCGATTGCAAACATTTTGGAACTTTCTAGATCATTCCAGAAGCTTTCTGAAATATTCTAGATCGACTACAATAATTGCACGGCTTTTTGGAACTTTCTAGATAATTCCAGAAAGTTTTTGAACTTTCTAGATTGATTTCATCAGTTGCACACATTCTGGGACTTTCTAGATCATTCCCGAGATTTTCAGAATTTTACAGAAGTTTACATTAGTTAGAGAAGGACAGATATATATTATTCCACATTTTCGCCACCCACAACCACCCTCTTCCACCCACCCCGACCAAACTCCCTTATGCACACCAGGAGACCAAGGGGTATTTACCATCCCAACGGGAAGTTGATCGAAGTTGCGGATCATAGAGAAAACCGTGGACACACGTACGAACATTAGCATTTTATATAATATATTAAGATTAAGATTAAGATTTTATATGGTGGTTAAGTATTCTTAAATTTTCTAATGTTCCGCGCAATTTTTTCGCGGAGCATTAGAAAATTTAAGAATATTTTTTCATGTTTTTTTCTTTCATTCTTTCACCTTTTCCTGACAATAACAAACACAACAAAAAAGAATTAGCGAAATCGGTTCAGCTGTCTCGAGATTTGCGCTTAGCAACAAATTCAGCGATTCATTTTTATATATAGAGAAAAATCCTGCTATAAATGCAATTTTGAAAGTAAATGACATCTCTCACAGCTCAGTTGTTAGTAGCTCTACCTTCTGCGCTGTAGGCCGTGGGTTCGATCCCCACCAAATAAACATTTGTGTGATGAACATAAATGTTTATTTCATGTTTCTTCTCTGTCTGGGTGTTATTATATATTTAATATATGTTTAAAAAAAGTATTTAAGTATTACATCAGCTATTAAATCCCATATTGCAAGCTTTGGTTTGTTTGTAGCTAGATAGTGCTGTGTGGAAATTCCACCAATCCTACTAATATTATAAACGCGAAAGTTTGTAAGTATGGATGGATGGATGGATGTTTCACGTAAAAACTATTGAATGAATTTTAATGAAACTTGACAATAATATAGCTCATACATCAGAATAACACATAGGCTACAATTTATAAAGATATTCTGTGACTAATCCTGCGCAGACGAAGTCGCGGGCACCAGCTTGTATTTATATATAGTTATGACGGTAACTATCTCATTAGCACAAACGAAATACCCAAAACAGCATTTATTATTCAAAGGTACACTAAGCTCCTTGAAATTCACACCCTTCAAGGGTATTTCTATTTAAACAGCAATGTATGTAATATGACAATAAAGGGCCTTAATAGTTAATTTTAGACATTAATCATACTCAAATGCTATCAAATGGGCTTAAGAAAACATAGCTGTTGAGTCTAACTACTTACTACAGGTAAATTAATTAAATAAACAATGGTGAAGTAGAATAATATGCTTTTGAGAGCACCAGTGGCCTAATGGAAATGACATCGGCTTCTGATCGTAAGGTCAGGGGTTCAATCCGATCGTGCACGAAGCCAGTGCCCTCAAACAATTGCTCTACCTTCTGCGCTGTAGGCCGTGGGTTCGATCCCGATGTCATATAGACAAAATAAACAAAGAGTACAGACCAGAATCTATAAGAGCACCCACAAAAAACTTATAAGCAATTCAAAGTTATTCGTATAATTTATTTGTATGGAAATTATTATTGCCATACAAATAAATTATACAAGGTTATTACCAACTATAGGTAATGTACCTACATAGGATGCCCTTTTCACTCAGTAGCGTCTCTTCTAGGCAACCTTTTAAAGTAAAGCTCGCCACAGGAACGTAGGCGCGCGGGATGGTTAAAGATAAAAAAACAGAGCTAAGTTGCTTTCGTTATTATTCTGAGGCGATATCACACTGCAGGCTATGTTCAACCTTTTGAGCAAACTGCCAGTCAGTCGCTATCTACCTCTTTGAATACCTAAAGAGCCTTAACAGCTCAGTTGGTAGTAGCTCTGCCTCCTGAGCCGTAAGCCGTGGGTTCGATCCCCACCGAGAACAAACATTAGTGTGATGAACATTGATGTTTGTTCTCTGTTTGGGTGTTTTATAATATTATAAGTATGTATTTACAAAAAAAAAAGTAAGTATATCAGCTATCTGGTTCCCATATTACCGAGCTTTGGCTCAGTTTGGGGCTAGATAGTGCTGTGTGGAAAGTCCACCAATATTTATTATTTATTTATTATTAAACAGATCTTATCAAAAAACCATTTTGTCCGCTTTGAAAAACAGAATTTCTAGACATTTCTAGATTATATAAACAATCTTTATTTATTATTCTGAGGTTGTACTTACGCTTTAATAGTCTATTTAAGAACGAAATGACTTTATAATACTTACGTTTTAAAAACTTTCAAATAATAAAATGTTCTCAGTTTTCTTACGATTTGATAACAAGTTGTTCTTTGAAGAAACTTTTCGTCTCGCGTCAGCGATACTTTGGACGATTAAGGGAGAAACTGTCTCCTGAAACACAGATTTAACTAGTTGATAGCCTTCACTAAATAATAATAGATGTTTGTTCTCTGTCTGGGTGTTATTATCCAACTAATATTATAAACGCGAAAGTTTCTAAGTATGGATGGATGGATGTTTGTTACTCTTTCACGTAAAAACGACTGAATGGATTTTAATGAAACTTCACAATAATATATATTATACATCAGAATAACACATAGGCTACAATTTATTAAGATATTGTGTGAATTGTCAAAAATATGACGATAAGTGTCAAGTTAGTAGGAAAAAATCTACCATACCAGCTATTCTGGCGTGCGCTGCCAAAACCGCTAGAGTTGCACATAAAATATGTACTTACTACGCCACGCTAATATAAGTTACTCGAAATACTAATCCTGCGCAGACGAACGCACCAGCTAGTATATTATAAGTATGTATTTACAAAAAAAGTATATATGTATTATATCAGCTATCTGGTTCCCATATTACAAGCTTTGGCTTAGTTTGGGGCTAGATAGTAACAAATGAACCTTGTAACAAAAAAAACATTGTATAAAAGCAATTTCCGTTTATTTGGTTTCATAAATGGATTTGAAATCGATATCAGGGGTCCATCACTATCTGACGATAGCTTTGTCATTGTCTTTCGATTCACTGTTCTCAATTTTTCCATTTCACTGTCTGCTGAGCTAGCTCATTTCACGGTTTTTGATCTCAGTGCGTTGTTTTATACATGTCAGTGCATTAAAAATAAAATAAAAAACTATTAGACCTATAGGTCCAGTAAATAGGTCTAATAGTTTTATTTTTTATTTTTTTATTTTTAACCTTACTCTGTAGTAAGGTTTTATCGAAATCACGTCATGTTTTAGCACAAAACTATGGTATTTTTAAAAGATATTTTTTTATTCGAACTCTGGTCCACAAAGAAAAAAATTATTGTAAAAACCTTTCCTTGAAAAATGTGCAATGCCAGTGCTCTCAACTCAAAGAAAAACAACGTAAAGAAACCAATTAGTAGGTATTCTAGCAGTGGCGATGGGCTTGCAACCTGTCACGCATGGAATGATAACCAATTCAAAATGCCGGTATGTGCCAAATGTTCTATTTGGACGTCTCTCTGACTCCCTTAGACATCCTAAAAAATATTGAGTTATTATTTAATACTCTCTCTCTCTTGTCGTGTCACTAGTTTCTGTCGAAACAGTGTGGTGAAAGGATTTTAAGTGCGCTTCTAGAGCCTCCTTTCAAGCACATGACACATGTTATACCTAGAACTTTTTAGGTTCTGACGACGTCGGTTTCCTCACAATGATTTGGTGAAGGAAAACATCGTGACCGTGAGGAAACCGGCATGTCGTAGAACCTAAAAAGTTCTATAACATGTGTCAAGTGCTTGAAAAGAGCCTCTTAAGGCGCACTTAAACTCCTTTCACCACACTGTTTCGAAAGAGACTAATGACACGACAAGAGAGAGATTAAACCCATTGATCATGTAATAAAGTGTTAGGTCCAAATGACATTAAGGGTGAAATATGAGTCTATTTTTTAACCTCCTTGGAAGTAAGACGTCGAGTTAGGTAATAAATGAAGACTGAAAGTGGCTGGGGGTGGGCGTTTAAGGCATTAAAACAGAAAAGGTCAAAAGAGGTATTTTCAAAGGATAACGATGCATTATATAGTTTACCTTGCTTTATAGTTTAGCTCATACTAATAAACTTACCTGATATTTAAACATTGCTTAAAAAAGCATTAGCGTGTTTTCATCACGTTTTATTTAAGCTCTTTTTAAATTTGAATTAACTGTTGCGTTTTTTTTTTGTTTTTGTTGAATTAAAAAGCGCTAAATAAAAAATACTGTTGATTTATTAAGATAAATGGTTTAGTTTGATATTTTTTTATATTTATTGCTTTACTTTACGTAGTTTGTTTTGTTTTTTCAACTGGCTATCGATGCAGACCTCGGAGAGTGGGGTCCACTAATGGATTGGCGGTCAATACTAAATTGGCTGGACTAATGTTTTCGATCCCTATTTAACCCGTAGATTGCAAAAGCTTCGACATATACAAGCAGCGGTGCTGTGTGCACATGAGGCTTAACATCTGCATGCCTCAAGTTGATTGACGCAGGGCAGGGCATCGTAGGGCACGTTCTTATCGAGCGTGATTTACGATGCAATGCTTTGTGATGTAAGTGATGGTTGCCACTTAAAATCAGGTGGACAATCTGCTTGTCCCGTCAGAAAGTTGTTAAAAAAACAGTCCAATCACTGTCGATCATGCAATTAGTATTTTACGTTTTCAAAATATTAATAGAATAGAGAAATTCAGTTTAAGATGTCTGGAATAAATATATTTCATCTGTTGATTTTTTTAATTTACACTGCTGTAAATTATATGTAAAAAAACAAATGCCAGTACTACATTATTGCTGACGTCACTGTGTCCAATTTCTGTTCTTTTGCAACAAAATTATAAACAAATTACTTGTTACAATGTGGAAAAGCCAGTTCGTAAAGTTCAGAAACTATAAATTTACCTGGCCAACAGCAACTATAAACGTACCTAGTCACAGCCCACACAGCGAAAATATATTGCAGATCAAATTTGAGCTACATTGTTCCAAATATTGTGTTATATAAAACCTTTCGGGCGAGAAAAGGTGAATTTCGTCATAGCATATTCAATGCAAATTTTCGTACACGTTGCAAATGTGGTTTAGAGAAGTAGAGCTCTTTGTGAAGGGCTCGTCTACAAAGTACTACCACCATTCCTTTTTCTGCTGCTGTTTTGGTCTGATGAGTTGAGTGGATGAGTGGTTGGCTGTTAAATTACAGGCTACTTACCTGTAATTTCACAGCCAACCACTCATATATTATACAAAAAACTAATATATTATATAAAAAAGTTAATATTTTAACTACGAGTACCACTTTATTCTTCTATTTTGCGGAGTTCATACTTAACTTTTAACTTTTGTGGACCTGTCACAAACATATAGTTTTAACAAGATGTTGGAAAGGACAGATAGGATTATAATTTAAGAACTCATCTTTTATTATAAAAAAAGTCCTATTATTACTTTTAAAATGAAAAGATCCCTTAAGTGATAACATTGTTTGATTTAAAAGTGATTTTGATAGATGCGGTCTATTTTGATCGTCAGCGAGTAATGTGATAAATAAAATAATCTTTAGATAACGCGTTCAGCCTGCGTCCCCGCCCGCCAGTGTGCACGTCACTGCACGCAGACTGAACGCATAACGTATACGTAAACGTAATGTACTATAAAACACTTCTTTCTTACAATTTTTCTATTAATACATACTAAGTTAATCTAGGTCTAGCATACGAGTATCCTCAGTGGCGTAGGCATAAAAGGTTAAAGTTTGAAATATTAAAAATCAAACTATATACTATCTAATCTACTTAGATTTGTTAGAGTACCTATCAAAAATATACGATTGTTCTTTTTTAAATTGAATTACTAACATTAAAATTGATGTGCGGCGAAGCTCTGACTAGCATTCCATTTTAAAATTGGATAATAAATAACGTTGAACAAATTTACTTTGATAAATCAAGAGCGGTTCAGCTTAGCCAAAGTGCTTAGCTATTTTTGGATGATAACAATGCGAGCTTTTAAAGTGGCGTATTTTGTGTTGAAACCAAACTATGGCTTTCGAATTCGTAGTATGGGTAGGTATAGTATGCAATATAAATTCGCAATATTCAATTACCACCCACGAATGACAGTAATCGATCGTTCATTCGATCATTGTGGGTGCGATATTCACAAAGAAGAAATTTTATCCTACTTCTGTAAATCTACAATGTATGGATGTTTGTGGCTCAACCACGCCCTTAGCACTGAACAATTGGTGAAACTGAGAACAAATAGAGGTAGTTTAAAAATAATTTTAAAATACCAAAAGGATAGAAAACATGAACAAACACAATACCGGGACAATAGTCTACAATAGTATCATCATTTTATACACTAATGTCAATCAAAAGTAATACTTGAGCGAAGCCACAAGTGGCTGCTATCCTTTGCTATTGAGTAATTAAATCTCTTTCGACAGAAGAGAAAGAGATATTTCATATTATTTACATAGGCGGGCGGTAAGTATTAAAAAAAACACCTCTTTCTTTCAAAAAGTTCGCGTACATCTAACCATCATATTGGCAATAGACATCATGCATTCAGCCCAATGACCAAATCGCTTTGCTATTCAGCCTTGTCTTCGTGTGAGTTAATAGTCATCAATTTTAAATATCGAACGGCAAAGCTCAATTTCGATCTTGAAAAAAAAAATTAAAAGTTCTTTACTTGATTCTTTTTAATGAAAAAAGGCGGGAATAGAAAACTTTTATTTTAAATATTGTTTATTCTTGTAATGCCGGTTTTTTTCTATTTACCTCACAATCGAGATGTAAAGCAGAATAGTTAGTTCGGGTGTAAGCACCAATTGCACCCTCGAACTAAATATCTCGGGCTGCAATTGATGCCTTACAGCCCTTGGCTACTAATCTACTATTAGTTTCCGTTTAAGCACAACTATGTTACATTTTGCTATTAAGACTTTTTAAGTTCTAAGTACACTATCTAATTTTTATCAATCTCCACCCAAACAAGGGTTTTACCAAGAGTTAACCTATCTCAATATTCCAGGACCAAAGAAGTAAACTTCTCGCTCCCGTCGCTGCGCTCGTCGTCGCTCGGCGAGCTGCGTGACGTCATCAGCGTGAGCAGCCTCGCTAGCGACGTGCTCAGCCCTCCGATGCCCACGCAACTGCGCTCCAACTCATTCAGTAAGTCACTTTCAAAACAGCCATAATGGTTTTATTTCTAGGAAGCTATGTCAAGTATGTTTTAAGAGTAGTAGAGCTCTTTGTGAAGGGCTCCGGGGAGGTACTACCACCACACCTTTTTTTGCCGCCATGCAGCGTTGCTGTGTTTCGTTTTGAAGATTGTGGTTGCCGGTGTAATTACAGGCACATGAGGCTTAAAATCTGTATGCCTCAAGTTGATGGACGCAGGGCAGTGCTTCGTAGGGCACGTTCCTATCATGCGTGACTTACAAGGCAATGCTTTGTTATAGGTGATGGTTACCATTTAACATCAGGTGGGCTATCTGTTTGTTCCATCAGCTAGTTGTATAAAAAAAGCGTAGCTATAGATAGTTCTTGTCCAAAAAGTAAGTTCGTATGAGCTATACGAGCACACTACATACATACAGTAGCTGCTGTCAAAAACGTCATGAAGAAACAGTGATTTACCAAAATAAATGATACTTCCCAGTCGCATTAATATGCATAAAATTTGACATCGTTAACCCGTGCAGCCATGTAAAAATTTCGTTGAGGTCTCCGTGATACAGAGCTGGAATACGGGATTTTAGGAATTTTTATCCTGAAAAGTAAACGGGACCGAGGTAGGAAACATGAAATCAACAAGCGGAAAACGCTTTATCAGGAAAGGATACCTGAGAGACTTTTAGAAAAATAGTTATTTTAATAAAATGCCGCCGCCGCGCCCTAAGCAAGAAAGGAACAACTGCAGCTCAGACCGTTTTAGGTACCTACATAATTATTGACCAAAACATGCCCAATTGTTTTTTTAAATATAATTATACAAACCCTTTAACTATGCCCCTATGTTCTCATTTTAATGTAAATATTCGTAATTTTTTTGGATGAGTGTCTGAAAATGTTTAATAGGCAATTTTTCTAGTTTTTGAAGACTCCTACTTCGTTATTTAGAATATAAAAAAAAACAAGACATACTACCATGTCGGTCAGGGTATAAAAATAATTGCTCTAGTGTCATTATCCAGGGAGGAAACAGTCGACTACGTTTGTATGGAGAAAGAGCCGATATCCTTTCGTCTTAAATATTAATTATAGCAATCACCACTAATACGCAAACGAAGCCGCGAGCTAATCACTATCACTACATAGTATAAAACAAAGTCGCTTTCTCTGTCCCTATATCCCTATGTATGCTTAAATCTTTAAAACTACGCAACGGATTTTGATGTGGTTTTTTTTTATAGAAGGAGTGATTCAAGAGGAAGGTTTATACAAGATGTTCCATAAGTTGTGTATATAAACTTCAGGGGGCTAAAGTACCCATCAATATGAACAATTTTTTCTAAGGAACCAACACTGTGAACGCGAAAAAAAAACAGCTGTTTCATACATTTTAGCCTGGTAGGTATTGAACTTTTGTATGAAACAGCTGTTTTTTTTTCGCGTTCACAGTGTTGGTTCCTTAGAAAAAGTTGTTCACATTGATGGGTACTTTAGCCCCTTGAAGTTTATATACACAACTTATGGAACACCTTGTATGCATAATACAAGCATAGGGATAACCCACAATAACCGTGCGAAGCCGGGGCGAGTGGCTAGTTAATTAATAAATAACAAAGCTACAGATGTAACGGTGTTAACATAAAAGTACTTATTTTTTTTAGCAAAAAAAAACTATCTAGTCTAGTATCTAGTAAATATTATATCTATATTCTATCTATCTATTTTCTAATTTATATCTAGTAAATCTATCAGCTATATGGTTCACAAAGTACAAGCTTTGGTTAGCTCGGGATCACCAGTATTTATTTATTTTTACTTCTACCTGTCACGTATGCAATACTAACAGCCGGTTTCTGAAAGCTCGATCAAAGCTAATCGGATGTCAAGTCACTCGCCATTTCAGCTATTACATCGAATAGAATAAAAAAATAGATAGAGATAGCAAGTGACTTGACATGCGATTAGTTTTGATCGTGCTTTCAGAAACCGGCCGTAACTACTGTAAAAGGAGGGTATGTACATTTTGACATATTTAACGCCCTTTTAATACTTTGTTAATCTAAGACAGCATGGTGAGATCAGATCTTATTCTATCAGATTTCTTGCTAATGAAAATCCAGAATGATGTTATATTAGGGTAGACAGACAGAAAGCTTTCTATCTTATGAAATGTGTGGGAGGTTTGGTTAGGAAAATAACACCTTGCAAATGAAATCGTAAGGTGTTCCGTTATTGTTTCGCTCGCTCTTTTGTAAATTGTAAATTGAAAAAAAGATGTGAAAAAATATAAGCATTAATGATTACTTAATAATATGATTACAATATTATTATATTGTAATGTATAAGAATACATGTACATTTGTATACTACTGCGCAGAACAAAAATATGCTAACTTTTTTTTCGGATTACCAAAGTAGATTTAGTTTGCCTTACGTTTATCATCATCATCATCATCAGCCTGAAGAAGTTCACTTCTGGACATATTATGCCTCCCTATAGATTTCTAGGAAGAACAATTCTGTGCCCTATCCATTCAACGAATTTCCGCGATCCTCGCAAGTTCGTCGGTCCATCAGGTGGAATTGGGCTCACTCTTCCTCTTCTTGTTTCTGGTTGCCATTCGAAAACCTTTTCAAAAAAATTATCATGTAGGCAAACACTATAAAACGCATTCAAAACAAACCAAGTCTACATTATAGTTACATAAATAACTAAGCAGAAAAACCTATTATTATTAAAAAGTACCCACTCAATAAATTGTCCACAATTTATACTCCTTTTCAAATCAAATTATTCACATTCCTCAACTTTGTGAGTTCGTGAGTTCAAAGGAATTTTCATATTCAATATCTTTACGTAAATAAATCCACGCGAAAGAAATCGTAGAATTTCCACTGTCGTGTATTCGCGTTTTTCCGCATTATCGCCCACAAACAGAACCAGTTTCGTCTTTTCTTTGTTGGGTATTACAGGGGAATCTGATAAATAAATAAAAATAAGGCAAATCCTTTTCCAAGTAATAGTAGGTATTATATTGAGGTAACGTTATCATTAACAAGTACAACCGGTGATGGAAAACATCGTGAGGAAACCCGTGGTTTAGGCAGGGCCGGATTATAAGGCGGATTAGGCAATTGCCTGGGGGCGAAGCACCAATAAAAAAAGTATTTTTTTTAAGTAATAAAAGGGTACTTATAAGAAAGGGGCAACGATACTCGCATTGCCCAGGGGCCCCGATACGGTTAATCCGGCCCTGGACTTAGGTATTCACGTGTTGGACCATGTCCATGCCCCGAGAATTGCATTGCCTAGGGGCCCCGATAGGGTTAATTCGGCCCTGGGCTTAGGTATTCACGTGTTGGACCATGTCTTTCCTGTGGATTAGGCTGACTTAGCTGTAAGGTAGGTATTTTTACCGGGCAATACCATCTAAAACTAAATGCATATTTTTGAATGCACAATCTACCCACTATGACTTTTCTATTTTTAGTTTTTTCGCATTGATGTGTTAAGCATATTTTATTTTATATTAAGCTGCTCCTTATGCCGAAAGGCACACAAAATTTACTTAGCCTTAGTTTTCTCTGTGAGTGAATTGTACCTAATTCTTAAGAGAAATAAATATTTTCAATTCAAAACCCTGTTTAGGCACTATAATAGCGTTTCGTGAACAGGGATTAAAAAGTGAAAAAAGCTTGAGTCAAAAAAAAGTTGCTAAGGCACGTTTTTCCAAACATTACATTTGTACCATATCCATATTTGGCAATAGTTGATATTTCAAGAATAAAGATCATTCAATAAAACAAAAGTTCCCATTCAAAGGACGAATTCGGATCACCCTTTATGGTAACAACATTCCCTTTGGGGTCGGTCTATTTTCGGCTCAATGTTGAGCTATGACGTATGAGCTTGTCCATTTTCGGAACACGCAGGCACATAATCACGTTTCAGTGATGTTTCAATTTACTTCTGAAAGGCAAATTTTCAGATGAAGGGTTGGGAACTTTTGGACCGAATACCTTTTAAATCCATGCAACCCGCAGTGATATAAAAGGTATTCGCCAATATAGAGGTAAAAGAAATTATAATTGGCAGCGCTAATAACCTTAAAACGTGAGTGATCCAACTGAATAAATACCTTTTGACTTTGACTTCACGGGTACAAGTGAAAGATAACTCTCTTCTCTTGTCGTGTCACTAGTTTCTTTCGAAGCAGTGTGGTGAAAGGATTTTAAGTGCGCCTCAAGAGGCTCCTTTCGAGCACCTGACACAATATGTTATGGAACTTTTTGGTTCCACGACATTCCGGTTTCCTCACGATGTTTTCCTTCACCGTTTGAGCGTACTGGAATTGTGAACATACATTTTTGATCAGAAAAACTCATTGGTACACGACCGGTTTCGAACCCACGACCTTAGGATCGGAAGGCGGGGCCGCTACCACTAGACCACCAGTGCCCAGTGCAAAGATAACTGAAATAACAGAATCGAAATAATCTGATAACGTTAACAATATTGTGAAAATGAGCATAGACGCTCCCCTACCCGATGGACCGACAACATTGTAAAGATCACGGGAAGTCGGTGGATGGAAAAAGCTTAGAAATGTTCTTTATTTTAAGATATATTTCAGCTTAAATTTTCCATAAACTTGCTTATGTATTATGTATGTGTTGTTCAAGAGTTTGTTAACAAAACACGTTCTCACAAAAATCGCGTAATTTTGATTCCAACAGGGTGTTCGAATGAGATTGAGGAGTTTGAATGGAATTGTACTCAGATTTTCAATTTTGCTGCATTTTTACTGCAATTAGGGGTTTGCATTCCAAGATGGCGGCCATGTAGATCACATTTCGAAACATTAACCGATTGACTTCGTTCCAACGGGGTATCCAACTGCGATTGAGGAGTTTGTATGGAATTTAAATTTTTCTTAATTTTAATTTATTCTTAAATTTTTCTCAAAAAAGACGCGAGCTGCTTGCAGCACGCGCGGCACGCAACCACTAGTTTTGATATATACAAGTACATACTTCAGAAGATACAATCTTTTACTTTAATATTTTCTTAGTATTGTCCAGGTATTCCAGGACACAATATTTTGGGCATCTTAAAAATACAATAAAAAATGCATGTATTATACCGTTTTTGTAATTTAAAATGTCATAACATAACATTTGGGAGGTTTTTAGGAAACTAGCTCTCTCTGTTATATTTCTTTAAATAATATATATGTATGTCTAGGTCTAATAGTGGACTTACCCGATGGACTGACGATATAGTCAGGATCGCGGGAAGTCGGTGGATGGAGAGGGCTCGGATTCGTTCTTCCTGGAAATGTATAGGGGAGGCCTATGTCCAGCAGTGGACTTCTTTAGGCTGATAATGATGAGGTCTAACAGTCTAATTAATATTCCGTAAGTGACTACACCGCCGTCAATTCTGGTTAGTTTATATCTTTCTAAGGTTACCTGGAAGAGATTGCTCTCAGCTATAAGGTCGCCCATTGTTATACCTTAATGTATGTTTTAACAATAATGAGTGATCCTATCTATCTAAAGGAAATTACTTAAGTGCCTGGGGATACTTATGTAATTTCTTTAAATTCTTTAAATACAATACCATTTATGTCTAGAGAAGGACTAATTTGTAATAAGAAACCTTATTCTTAGTGAATTATCAAAGGGAGATAAGTAGAAATCTAAGCTAAAAAACAGATTAAGGCTTTTAGTTTGAAATAAGATACTAATTCGTATTATACAGCTGTAAAACATTGAAGATGTCCGAATTAACCAAAGACAATATAAAATATAAAAAACAAGGTTTATAAATTAAACATAGACATAGACAAACAAATATAGCAAATAAATGCTATAAAAACACAAACACATGCAAAACAATAAAGGAAATGGTTAAACAGATAGATATTATAGTACTTTGTTGGTATGTAGGTGTTTGTGTGCTGCAGCAGCAAAAGGGTCTCGACTCAGCGTATGCCTCACCAATATTTTAGTAGTCATAATCATAATCATAATAACTTTATTGCGAATATAGGTTGGTACATGTCAATACAGATGTCAGGGTTCTTCCATATTCCACTTATAAATTGCATGCAATAATTATACAATTTAAAAATTAATGAATTGATTGAATAATTAAAGAAGTAAGTCAGGCGCTGTTATTCTGCCGAGATGTTCAGCCAATAAACCTTGTGAGAAATTTATAAGTGTGGAGTGTTCTGTTATAAAATGAGTTACAATTATGTTGAAATTAGTCCTACAGATGAATGTTTAATGTCATTTAGACTTTTAAATATAATTATGTACCTAATATGAAAATTGGTGACACAGTGCGAAATGTTACAACAAGCTTTGAAATAACATGATTGCTAAATTTGTTTTTGTAAGTTAATTATTATGTAATCTATGTAAGCAAATTTGTTATTCTGGCGGTTGGGCGTTGAATTAATTTACTTGCAATAATTGTTTTACATCATGTTACACCAACACGATACAAGCGTGTAAACAGAAAATAGAAACAGCTTCTTTGATCCCTAGGCACTGTAGGCCTTAGATCTCTTAGTATATTACCAATTTAAGTCTTTTCGAAAGATGACTAAGGGGGGTAGTCAGAGGATAGATTTTGTTTCGTATCCACATTTTGCAGTAGTTTGGCATTCACACGACAGGTTGCAAGCCCTCTTAGAATACTCAAAGTCAAAGTCAAAGGTATTTATTCAATAAAATCACAAGGATCAATTTGAAACGCTAGCTAGGTGACTCTAGGTGCCAGTTCCACGCGACTAAAGCCTAGAAGAACAGGCAACAAACTTACGGCTTGGTTCCTACCGTACTCAGTGGATTCCTCACGTTGTCTTCGTTCACCTATTGAGATCACCGCCATTGCGTATATAATTTTTCGAACTGAAAAATCCATTCATGTACGACCGCTGATTGGTGATCTAGTGAGGGAGCGCTTTTGGTGCGCTTTTATGTGCCTTTAGTGTCCTTTAGTGCACGCATGTAGTTTCGAACGTGTAAATATGATAATTATAATATTAACTAGCGACCCGCCCCGGCTTCGCACGGCTATTGTGGGTTATCCCTAAGAGATTATGCTTGTATTATGCATATAAACATTCCTCTTGAATCACTCTTTCTATAAAAAAAAACCGAATCAAAATCCGTTGCGTAGTTTTAAAGATTTAAGCATACATAGGGATATAGGGACAGAGAAAGCGACTTTGTTTTATACTACGTAGTGAAAGTGATGATAATTATTATTAAATGGACTTCTCGCTTACAATATGGATTTTCTATACATAAGTAGTTACCTAATGGAATGTAAGTTGATTCGGTCACGATTTTCTTTGTCCTATAGTAAAAGAATACACTGCTCGAGTTATTTCTGTTAAAGCTTTGAATCTTCCATGACCATAAACCTTTTTACGGACCAAAAGCTTTATTACTTGCTCACCTTATGAATGGTTTATACGAAACTGTAAAGCTTTCTGGGACGTTGTCGTTTCTATTTTTTCTATATTCTTAGTCTTCCTTTACCGTTTAAGAGCACTGGCATTGCACACTTTAATTTATCGATAGGAAAAATCCATTGGTGCACGACCAGATTCGAACCTACGACCTAACGATCGGAAGGCGGGTCCCTCCCACTAGACAACTCAACTGGTGTTTTAAAAAACTGATATAAAACATTGCAACAATAATATTCGAATGCTAGATATAAAACTGTAGCTTGAAGCAATTCAAAAACGCGTCAAAAGGATTTGCTAATCCATACAAATGGATTTTGCTTCCATTTTCAAAGGCTTTAAGGCAGGGGTTCCCAAACTTATTTTGTCTACTGCCCACTTTGAGAATAAATTATTTTTTAGCGCCCCCATTATTTCACCTACTTAAAACCACAATAACTTCAAATTAAATTAATTATTATGAGCTATATTAGCGGAGATTAAACATTCATTCTAAACGAGACTTTTACTATAACCCGCAAGAGTCAACTTGAGACCTGAGCGGTAGTACACAACGGCGCTCAGATCTCAAGTTAATTCCCCCCATTTTTTTCTGGGTCTCTTGCCGCCGCCCTTTAGGCCTGCAGCGCC
This sequence comes from Chloroclysta siterata, assembly GCA_932294275.1. Lineage (NCBI taxonomy): Eukaryota > Metazoa > Arthropoda > Insecta > Lepidoptera > Geometridae > Chloroclysta > Chloroclysta siterata. The sequence goes on from OW028588.1 coordinate 23,461,356, forward strand.
CACAAGGGGGCGTTATCGCCCACTTTGGGAAAGGCTGCTTTAAGGGATATTGCAACATTACGCTGGTTTTATGAAAGCTTTTACTGCAGCAGTAGGCGTTCTCACAATGATAGCAGGGATAAAATTATTCTTTATTGATACATAAATATCTCGACTGTAATCCCATGTGAATCGTGGATAATGCTGATAATGAATTCAAAATCCAGGAATGAATTCTGGTGGGCTAGTGACCAATGTTTTGTTTTGTTTTGACAGCCTTCACAGCTCAGTTGGTAGTAACTCTGCCTTCTGCGCCGTAGGCCGTGGGTTCGATCCCCACCGAGAACAAACATTTGTGCGATGAACATTGATATTTGTTCTCTGTCTGGGTGTTATATAATATTATAAGTATGTATTTACAAAAAAATATTATGGATATTACCTATATCAGCTATGTGGTTTCCAAATTACAAGCTGTGCTTAGTTTGGGATCGATAGTGCTGTGTATTAAACCACAAATAATTAAAAAAAAAACTAACTAGTTCTCGGAAAATTGTCAGGGTAAAAGTAGTGTGGCCTATAATGCTAATCAGTTTATGAAATAAATTTGTTCTAAGATTCACCTCAATTGGCCTAATAGTTGGGGCGTTATTAAGCATCCAAACATCCAATCGTCGTAACTTTCGAATTTATACAAGGTGTTCAAATACTTGTACTTTAAACTTCAGGGGGCTAAAGTACCCATCAATATGAATTACTTTTTTTAAGGAACAAACACTGAGATCGCAAAAAAAACAGCTGTTTCATACAAAAGTTCAATACCTACCTGGCTAAAATGTATGAAACAGCTGTTTGATTTTTCATATTGATTTAGTACTTTTAGCCCCCTGAAGTTTTAAGGACAAGTATTTAAACACCTTGTATATTATGTAGGATGGGATAGGATCGGAATTAGGCTGTACACAAAAGACCTTTTTTTTATACAACTTGCTGATGGAACAAGCAGATGGCCCACCTGATGTTAAGTGGTAACTATCACCTATAACAAAGCATTGCCTCGTAAGTCACGCACGATAGGAACGTAATAGATAGACCTGTTTATTTTGGATTTTAAATTCCCTATGTGATAGTTGTGTTGGCTTGACGACAACTTGCCTACTATTTATTACTCTTGTCGGCGGTAAAGCTGTACTTCTCATTACTCTATGACGTCCGATGTAAGACGGAGTGCGTATTTTAATTTGTGTTGACGTGAATACATCAATTCAAGTGCTCGAAATCGTAAATTGAATATTAATAATCCACAACCAAATATTGTGCCTAGAAGCTTTTCACTTTGCATGTCAATAACAGAATCATATTCAGAAAGTCAATTTTGTCATTAGTATTACATATTACTTATAAAAATCTGTCATGATAAACAATGCTTAAAATACGTAAATAATAAAATTTAAGTACATTAAATTTTGATACGAGATGTATTTTTTTTAGATGTTTTCATATAGGGCATGTGTAGTGGCCCAGCGATAAATCCCTTAAAAAAAATAGGCGGGATGTATTTTAAACCAACTTTTGTGGAACACTTAGTTACATCAATTTGTCGGTAATACAAAAACACGGTAACGAATAAAATTTCACTAAGAAGGTACATCATTTTAGTTTTTTTTTTTAATACTGTTTTTGCCATTCGTGACAGGTTGCAAGCCCATCACTGCTGTAATTGTAACTCCTACTCCAAACGAATCAATTAACAACATACATACCGATACTACCGATTATCGAAAATTACATATATTTATGGTTGCTAAAGGCTAAAACTAACTACCCCTTTACTTTTTGGTGTAATTACCCGTGGGTGGAAGTTTTCGGGTTGAAATTAACTCGTGCAAATAAACGTTGAAACTCCTCGCGTATTGTGAAAAGTTCGATTTTGCGAACATAGGCATGTGATTTTCATCTCAAAGTTTAAAAGTTTGAAGGTTCAATGAAAATACATCGCTTAGGGTACATTTAAATTGGTATTCATAATAATTTATTCTCGGAGACATTCTCTGATAATCTCATCATCTTTCTACCTCATGTAGGGTCGGCACAACATGTTCATCTGAACAAAAAATGCATTTCATTCATTCGTTTCATCTTCTGATGTAATAATAAAATAAAATAAAAATAATAAAATAAATATTGGTGGATATTCCACACAGCACTATCTCACCCCAAACTAAGCCAAAGCTCTGAAAGCAATATGGGAACCAGATAGCTGATATACACCACCACCAGCAGAGAACAAACATCTATGTTCATCACACAAATGTTTGTTCTCGGTGGGGATCGAACCCATAGAAGGCAGAGTTTCTACCAACTCAGCTGTGAAGGCTGTCAGACGAAATGAATTCTTTGCTTAAAACCTCACATGAGGTTTAACATCTGTATGCCTCAAGTTGATGGAGACAGGGCATTGCATCGTGGGGCACGTTCCTATTATGCGTGACTTACGAGGCAATGCTTTTTTATAGGTGATGGTTAACACTTAACATCAGGTGGGCCATCAGCTTGTTCCATCAGCTAAAGATTATTGATTTGACACACAAACACTGAAGACGATAAAACTGTGTGTCGGTGTGTGTTGTATGTAAGTAGATAGGTACATCATCTTGTCGTGTCACTAGTTTCTAAGAAACAGTGTGGTGAAGGTAGGTATTAGAGGTACTTACTTAGAGGGTAAAACACATTAATCTATGTAGGTTTCCTATATGAATGAATGCTGACCAGCATTCTGTGAGCCAAAAAAATAGTCTTAACTCAGCATAAAGCTGCCCCGCCGACTACGAACTAGACACGAATATACGAACTATTTCTGTATTATTTCGGCAACAGCGAGTGGAAGCAATTATCCAGTCCATTAGGGTTCAGTGACCACCACACCTTTCATGACTAGCTTTAATTTTCAACCGTTAATAACTTGCAAATTTTGCATTCTTTTTAACAAAGAGAATACAGGTAGCCGAATAAATAACATTTTTAAGTATAAAAACTGGTATTGTCTGGTTTACGATCAATTTTGTTGAGGGACGTACTCGAGCATTGGTGGTCTAGTGGTAGCGGCCCCGCTTTCCGATCCTAAGGTCGTGGGTTCGAAACCGGTCGTACACCAATGAGCTTTTTTTAGACAACAAACTTTTTGATAGACAAATGTGTTTTGATCAAAATTATATTTTTGCTGAACTGTATGCAATGTGGTTGCACACTAGTGTAGGGCAGTGCATCGTAGGGCACGTTCCTATCGTGCGTGACTTACGAATCAATACTTTTTTATAGGTGATGGTTACCACTTAACATCAGGTGGGCCATCTGCTTGTTTTATCAGCTAGTTATTTATAAAACACTACTTGATAGATTGCAAATTTTCATTTACAAGTATAGTGATTTTACATCTTTCAAAACAGCCCCATAAGCAACTCCCTGGCTTTACATATTATTATTTAATTAAAACAACTTTGGTCCTGCATTCTCTGTGGCTTATTGCGGTTTAATAAAGAGTAATTTAATGAGCTGGAATACTGTTAACATAGGAGCTTCAAAGGCGATAGTCCCTGGTTTGCGGTTTAAAGGGAGAGAGATTCGAGAATTAGCTAACCTTTAACATATTGAAGGAATGTTTGTTTGATATCCTAATTCAATTCTTGTTTGTATGAACTTGAAATGAAATTATTTTTGTCACAAAAACGTGAAATTAGATGTAACATTTTTTTTGTCAAAAATTCCCAACTATTTTTTAAGCATGGCAACTAGTCTAGCTTGACTTGATTGTTTATTGTTTAATTTTGAACTGATAAATTTAAACTGTGTTTTGTTTTGTTTAGTTTTATTCTTGACTAGCCGCCGTTTATAAGTAATGATTGATATCAATAATATTGAAAGCCTTCCTTTTATTGGGGTTCATATTTGCTACACGTATGGGGTAGCAAGTAATTTCCCGGTATATTTATATTATTGATATGATTGACCTACAAACATACAAACATCCAGCCATCTTAGCATCGTAACTGTCGCATTTATATATTAGTAAGATAGAATAGGATAGGAAGGATCTTGTTTTGTTGCCCATAAAATGACAATAAAACCGGCCAAGTGCGAGTCAGACTCGCGCACAAAGGGTTCGTGCGCGATTATTACACCATTATCTGTAAAAACGGCAATAAAACACGTTTGTTGCATGGGACCCTCTTAAATATTTATTTGTTGTTATAGAAGCAACAGAAATACATCATCTGTGAAAACTTCAACTGTCTAACTATCATGGTTCATGAGAGTATCTCATCCGTCTGTCCGTCTGTCACAGACGGACACACGACAGACAGACGGACGGAACCCTAAAAATTAACATTTATAGAAAAAAGTATTACGTGATGACTAACTCGTCAGAACCACTCATTCCGTTTTAAGTATGATCGTATTTGCGCTACGCCGTAGAGGCTCTACGAACCAGCTACGAACTTGGCACTTGTAGCTAATGTTACTAGCTACGTAACCTAGACCATTAAAATGATTATATTCCTACTCGGAAAGGGCACCTTTAAGGGTTCCTGACATTCCCCTGAAGTATTTCTAACTACCCGTAGTTGGAAATACTAAAATAACTTTACGGGGGTGAAGCTAAATATTATTTCATATTAAATAGTCGATTAAATAGCCTTTTTTTTATCGCTTTCGCTTTTTAAATAATTATTTTCTCCTTAAGGAAATAATCTACTATTTAGTAGTTGCGTTAGGTTTGTAATTTTTATTGAGAAGCTCGAGTTTAACAAAACGCAATCACATGTTTAGTTGCCTGATGATGCTGACTGTACAAAATCGTCTATGATAAAGTTATTTTACTGGTATTTCATTATTCTTTAATTACATTCTTCGCCCATTGTTATGATACGAGTACGCTATTCTCTATTGAAATGGCACAATTCTTTCATAAGCATCGCTCGGAAAAGCGTAAAATGCCGTACAATGATAATATCGTGGTATTGAATATTATGAACTTTGAGGAGAAATAAATACAAATATTCAACGTTTATTGTTTTACTCGAATACTATTATGACAATTGTGTTATAAAAGACTAATTAATGTGTAATAATGTGTAACTAATTTTGTTTTTGTGACACAAAATAAACATATTTTGATTTGATTTGATTTGATTTAATCACTTCTATGTAAGTATAAGTGAATAATAAAAGATTGTTCCATGATGGAACATCATCATCATAATTTTACTGCCCTTATCCCACTTTATATGGGGTCGGCACAATTTTTTCCCTCCACTCTCCTCTATCAGCAGTCACTCCTTTCTTACTCATGCCATCTTTCCAACAGTCCATCCGTCTTTTCTTTGACCTACCTCTACTCCTGTATCCATCCACATTCATACTTAGCATTCTTCTCGCTACATGGTATTCTTCTGGAACAAAATTAATAAATAAATAAATAAATATTGGGAGACATTCCACACAGCACTATCTCGCCCCAAACTAAGCCAAAGCTTGTGATATGGGAACCAGATAGCTGATATACTACTTATATACTTTTTTTTTGTAAATATATACTTATAATATTATATAACACCCAGATAGAGAACAAACATCTATGTTCAGCACACAAATATTTGTTCTCGGTGGGGATCGAACCCACGGCCTACGGCACAGAAGGTAGAGCTACTACCAACTGAGCTGTGAAGGCTGTCTTCTGGAACAGATGAATTCATTCTTCAATTATGGAACTTAAAGGGTTTAAAAGGCTGGCAACCATCAAACAACTTCTCAGTCGTACATTTAATATTCGAATAATTTTCGGAGAACATTACAAAAGTTCAGCAAAAACGTAATATTGATCCAAACAATTTTTTTTAACTTAAAGTTTGATTAAGTAGGAAAACTTGTTTAGATAAAAATATTTAGTTTTACAAAATCTTTGTAATGTTATTTTCGGAAACTTGGTTGTTTGCAATTTTTCAATTTGGAATAACTAGGTGAGCCATTTGCATGTTCATTCAGCAAGTAGCATTTAAAAAAAAAAGGTAGAATGCATAGGCTGTAAAAATAAAACTTCGTTTTCAATTTCACGCAAACCTAAACGCTCATTAGAGTAAAAATAAAAAAATATCTCTCGCTTGCAATTTCACAGCCAGCATTTAAGCGGTCTCGATTTTCAAGAAACCAAAGCTTTAACTGTTAGACATTATTCAATACTTACCTGCGGTAAATCCCTTATCCTTGAGCCGCGGGTAGACCACACCGACGCTACCTTTATATCAAAAGAATTCTCGAATTGTACGCTTTGATCAATCGCTGGTCGAATCTTTGGGGATGATATTTTTCCTTGAGTTATATCGGCGGAAATGATGCAATAGGACTTTTTGAGCCGTATTATTTCTTATCCTACTCATACTTATAATTCTAGTATAATTTTGCTGATGTTTTGAACCATCAGCCTTTATATCGCTTAGAAACAGTTGTCGTCAAAAAAGCTGCTAATTGGCCGTATTTCTCCATTTATAAAGGAGAAGTCACTTATTCATCTCTTTTCACTTATCTATTAGTCTGGAAGAGATCGCTTTTTAGCGATAAGACCGCCCATTGTACATTTTGTTTTTCTTTAATTGGTATAATTTGTCCTATTTTGTTAGTTTGTAAGGTGTGCAATAAAGAATTTTCATTCATTCATTCATCACGAGATTCTTGATACTAGAGGACTAAATTTTAGTCTAGGCATAGTCGCAAGGAACTGGCGTTACATTCACCTTGTCGACGTTTCAAAGTATTTCATGTGATTTAGTTGATTTATTTATTTAATCGTATGACATTGCATAATAGTCGAAACAAAAAGTATAAAACACAAACAAAATTAACAAAGATTTAATATAGTCCCAAAAATTATTACCCGAGTGGGATTTGAACCCACGACCTTCCCCTTGATACGGGGCCGCGCTAACCAACTGCGCCATTGGATTCTAATCGCACTCGACGAATAACTCAGGGACATGCTCTTTTGGGACTATATTAAATCTTTGTGATTTTCCTTAAGTGTAGGTAAACACTATAAAAACAAATAAAAATTAAAATTAACAAAGTTTTCTAAAACTAAATATAACATCTACACTACATAATAAAGCTTATTATTTAGCTGGATAAAGACCGTTTGATTTAGGTTTTGGCACGGATTCTTTTTTGGGGGTGTGTAGGTAAGCGCTTACGAAGAATAAGCAATTAAGCATTCATTAATCGTTCGTTTTATCTATTTGATTATGATAAGTCTGAAGTAGAGACCGATCATATTTTAATCTGATGGTGGCGCCTAGATTTGCTTATTTTTCACTAACAAGACGAATACTCAAATATATTAGCAAATAAAAACGTGAACATCGAATAGCCATGTGAAGTGCTACGATGGACTGACGACATTTATTTATTTATGTATTTATTTATTCATTCATTCATTTATTTATTTATTTGCTAAAATGTGGTTACAACAGTAATATATTAGCAAATAAAAATGTGAACACCGAATAGCCATGTGAAGTGCTCCGAATAGCAATGGACTGACGACATTTATTTATGTATTTATTTATTTATTTATTTATTCATTCATTCATTCATTCATTCATTCATTCATTCATTCATTCATTCATTTATTTATTTATTTGCTAAAATGTGGTTACAACAAGTTCTTCAGGTAAAAATGGTCAGCACATTACTATAATCTAGCATGCAATTAAAAGCATGAGTTCTTCCTGGAAATGTTAAATATAAATATAATATCATGGTTTGCACTGACACTGGTCTTCATGGGTTCAGTGACTGGACCAAGCTATCGGCAGAATAACAGCGCTGACCTGACTTTGGATAGAGAAGTATAATGCTGAGCCGCGACCTTTTTGTTTCTGTACACACAACACTATTATTAGGTTTATTATAATATTATATAATTTAATCGTTATGTTCCATAGGTGGGTATACAGTCAAATTACCCTAAAATTTGTTTGTTATTTAATTAATTATAAATGAGTCATTTGTTTCAATTGTTTTGTGTTTAAACCTATTATCATGTTACTGTTTCATCATGTCGTCACTGTTTTGTTAATTTTTGTACCAACCTACATTACCCTAATTATATGTTGTGTGTTCTTGTGGCCAATAAATAACTGTCTATGTCTAGGGGAGCATAGAGGAGACCTATGTCTATGGATAAATAAATAAATAATGGTGGACATTCCACACAGCACTATCTCGCCCCAAACTAAGCCAAAGCTATGGGAACTAGATAGCTGATATAATACATATATCCTTTTTTTTTGTAAATACATACTTATAATATTATATAACGCCCAGGCAGAGAACAAACATCTATGTTCATCACACAAATGTTAGTTCTCGGTGGGGATCGAACCCACGGCCTACGGCACAAGAGGCAGAGCTACTACCAACTGAGCCGTGAAGGATGTGAAGTGCCTCCATGTTAAAACCAGTCTTTTATATTGTAGTTAACAGATAGTTGGCAGATGGCCCACCTGACGTGTAACCATCATCTATAACAAAGCATTGCCTCGTAATTCACGAATTATAGGTTTTACTTTGCCGTCGCTACTTTTTAGGAACTAGGTCTTAAGGATTAGCGACATAATAGCCTATTACTTTGGCTACAATGGCATAATCAAGTACGATATTCGGAGCTCGTGTCTGAGACACCGTTAATAGTAATTGAGTTGAAGCCGGGTAAATATTAATTATCAGGATAAACATAATCTATGTTCGATGCCGTACATCGACATTGTTTTAATCCGTGACTCCAGTTTTATAATGGAATTTCATGCACATGGATGATAGAAAAAAGTTGCGTCCATCAGCACTCTTAGCACAAAATGTAAGCATTTGGAATGAAAGTGTATTATGTTATATCCTAATTTGACCGAAAATGTTTCGAATATTTTGAAGAAAACCGCCACCATTTTCTTCAAAACAAATGACGGCCGACTTGACTATGGACCGACTTGAATAAAAAGTATTCAATACAAATCACTTGACACTGGCAAGATGTCGAATCATAGAGAGGAGCCATAAATGGAGAGAAGAAAGAAAGAAGAAAGAAGGTTAAGGCTTTATGTTAACCACACAAATGTTAGTCCTGAATGGAAATCAAACCGAAACCCCCCACAGAAAACATAGTGATTACAGATTTGTGAGACCAATTAGTCTATAATTTTACATTTACATTTAAATGCTTACTAGCAGTTTTATTGTTTTGTCTAACAGCTGCGAGAATTGAACCCACACCTTTTCCGACATCGGCTCAGCCTGCGTCTTTATGTTTCTGCACAAGATTATGGTGTCAATTTGAAAGGTCAAAATGAATTGACTTAGCTCTCAAAGTCTCTAAAGAGACTTTTGGCAACCCCGTAATAAAATGAAATGTAAATGAAGGGATGAAAGGTGAGGGTGAATTTCAGTTCAAATAGGACGAAGGGTTTTTGAGAGATCTACTTTTTTTCTGCGGAACACGCAAAAAAAACAGCTGTTTTATGCAAAATTTCAATACCTACTTGGCTAAAATGTATGAAACAGCAGTTTTTTTCGCGTTCACAGTGTTTTGTTGGTTCCTTAGAAAAAGTTATTCATATTGATGGGTACTTTAGCCCCCTGAAGTTTTCGGGAGTGGTATTTTAACACCCAGTAGTAACCAGTGGTATTTTGTAAATGATTGTTTTTGTACTGCTTGCTGATGGAACAAGCAAACGGCCCACCTCATGTTAAATGGTAACTATCTATCTATCACCTATAACAAAGCATTGCCTCGTAAGTCACGCATGACAGGAACGTGCCAATAATGCCTTGCTCTGTTCATCAACTTGAAGCATACAAATGTAACCCTCAGCATGTGGTTGTAATAACATCAATCACACCCTTCAAACCAAAACACAGCAACGGTGCTTGGTCGCAGAAATAGGCATAGTGGTAGTACTTCCCCGGACGACCTCTTCTTTGTGAAGAGGCCGTCCGGGGAAGTACCCGTAGAGCTCTTTGTCAGGTCTACGACTCTTTACATGATGATGATGATGGACGCAGGGCAGTGCATCGTAGGGCACGTTCCAATAGTGCGTGACTTACGAGGCAATGCTTTGTGATGGTTACCACTTAACATCAGGTGGGTATCAAAAAAAATGATAATTTTTCACTGAATATTCAAACCGGGTTTTAAATTGGCTCTTAAATCTACATCTATGCGTTTACGGTTTTCCTTTGAAACTTTAATGCGTTTATGATTTATTTAAAAGCACTTTAGTTGACGAGTACTGTTGCTCATATTAATAAGGGTATATATTTATATATGGATTTATTACTATATTATCTATCTAACGCATATTCAGAAGTGAAAGGTGAAAGAACTTATGACTTTCAAAATATTTTTTGATGAATATTAATAACTATTTCGTCAACCATTTTATTACAAGAGTCTATAGCTTTTTGCAATAAAATGTTGTTAACATTGATAATTTTACCATGGAAAATCACTTGTGGATGTATATAATTTTATGTTACAACCGACACGACTTACATCCCCAGGCACGGTAGATATCCCTTAAGACCTTTTAGTACCAACTAAAGATTACTTGAGGATGTCTAATGGTACCCCCGTTAGAGGTACGTTCATACCTCTATACACATTTGATACATACCCACATTTAACACGTTTATAAAAAAAAACTTTAATCTATTTAAGTGCCATTCAAACGTGGAAACTTTAGTTTTATATCTCCAAAATATATAAATTCTTCCGGGAAACCTGTACAAAATGACTCACTCAAAAAGGGCATAATACGAAAATGTATAGCAAGTCTTTTACCTTTTAATATGTATTAAACTTGTCAACTTATTTGTGTAACGGACCTAAGTTTTGAGGTTGATACCCCGATGACGACATATTTAACCCAAATCATCCTAAAATTACAAATCACGGAAGTCGGTGGATGGAAGAGTTCAAAATTAGTTCTACCTGTAATTTTATAAAGAAAAATATAACAAAAAAAAAAAAAGACATTTAGACTATTTAGTACATTTTTTTTTACACTTTGATTTTAATGTGCGTTATTTTTTTATTTTATGCTAATCTAACTATATAACTTTATCTGTATAACTTTTAATGATGACGGAAGACTTTTTAAAACCTTGCTCTTTTGTAAAATGTAGGAATGTGCCAAATGTAATGCTCGGACGTACCTCTGACTACTCCACTAAGACGTTCTCAAAGAATCTGGATTTAGTTTTCTGTAGTAATCTAGAGATCTTAGAGGATATCTACCGTGGGGGATCAAAGTCATGAAGCTGTTCCAGGTTTTTTTTTGTTTGCAGCAAACACAGCTGATCTAGGAGTCCTGGATCCAGCGCTCTACAAGTCCGACTGCCTCGATGAAGACCTAATGTGGCCGGAGGGACATGTTGTGAGTTTTATTTTTAAACATAATAGTATTTTTCGTTTTAAGGGGCTGACAACTATCAAACAACTTCTCGCTCGCACGTTTCGACATGTTGAAAGATATAAAATCACTAAACTCATTTTCGAAAAATCGCAATCAATTATTTTGTGTGCAATCACATTGCACACAGTTTAGTAAAAAATTCATTGTGATCGATACAAGTTTTCCTATTTAAAAGTTTGCTTATGTACGAAAACCAGTAAAGCAAACTTTTGAGTAGGAAAACATGTATCGATCAAAATGAAATTTTTACTAAACTGTGTGCAATGTGATTGCACACAAAATGGTTGATTGCGATTTTTCGAAAATGAGTTTAGTGATTTTATATCTTTCAACATGTCGAAACGTGCGAGCGAGAGTCACATTAGCTCTTGTCTTCGCCTTAAGGTTTTTAGCTAAAGTGACTCTCGCTCGCACGTTTCGATATGTTGAAAGATATAAAATCACTAAACTCATTTTCGATAAATCGCATTGTGATTGCACACAAAATGGTTGATTGCGATTTTTCGAAAATGAGTCTTCACCTTAACATGAAATGAAAATCAAGCAAAATCTATCGACGATGTAGTTTTTGAAAGATTATGGAGAAACTACATATACATTTTACGTGTCTGTAGATTGTAGATAGATTAGAAAACTTCAATCTAAATTATATATTGCCTTTATCTATTTTCAACGATTTTCATTTAACTTCATATAATAAATATTTTTGGACTTTCCATACAGCACAAACTAAGCCAAAGCTTTTAATAAGGAAACTAGATAGCTGATTTATTATATATTAACTTTTTTTATGTAAATACATACTTATAATACATAATAACACCCAGACAGAGAACAAACATCGATGTTCACTACACAATTGTTTGTTCTCGGTGAGGATCGAACCCACGGTCTACGGCGTAGAAGGCAGAGCTACTACCATCTGAGCTGTGAAGGCTGTCGCTGTATAAAATATCATAGTCTTCCTTACTTACCTTCTCATACTTACCGTCACTCATACAATGGTGGAAGTACGGATCACAACGTCAAGAGATCCTACAAATGTTTTCACAACGACAAACTCAGCAAAGGAAACCTAATTAGGTCCTGTCATTCCTTATTCAATTTTGCGGTGGAATCACATCACGTTCTGTACAATCCAACCCTTCGTCTTGTATATGGGCAGCTAGCTCAGTTAATATACAAGTCGGATGAAATGAGAATGAAAAAAATGTGCGTGTTTCACTCGATTGCAAAAATAACTTAGTCTTAAATAATATCAATGTCGTGAAGGTGTTTCTATTTTCTGTTTTAAATAAACGTTTATGGATTTATCAAGGTACCTAAATAAAAAATGCTGCTAGTTAGATGTGGGCTACCAATGAGTTTATTGATAAAACGTTTCTATGGGCAAATTACACTCTCGACGCAGTTTCAAACTATATATTTAATAAGAGTATATTGATTTTTGCGTGATTTAGTCACAATTTGAATAGAAACATCCAAAAATTCATATAAGTAATGTAAACCTACATGTTTTAATAATCGCAGGAAATAAATCCAAATAAAAATGTATATTGACAAGTTTGCAAATTGTAAAGTACCTTACAGAATGAGTGAAATAACACAAAAACTTAAATATTGGATATCAATAAAAAACAACAATCGTGTAGATAACCTTTATAAATTTTACATTCATGTTTTTATGATTGAATAGAAATGAGCTAGCTTTTTCCCTTATGCAAATTTTAATGAATTTACTTGGGCTAATTACGAAATATAAATTTAAAGGGAATGGGAGCTGTGGTGTGGAGAGGGCTTCGTTCAAAAATAGACTAATTGAGATAAGGCTAAAGATAATGCTAATTAATTATGTAATGTAGTAGACTCTTAGCCTATTTTACTTCTTAACTGCGAAGATTTCAGACGAAATCAAGAGCGTTTTCATTTTACGCAAACAAACACGTCTATTACAAAGCATTACAAACTTTTGAGTAGGAAAATTTGTTTCGATACAAATAATATTTTTTGCACATCTATGTTTTTTTTTTTTTTTAATACTACTAGCTGATGGAACAAGCAGATGGCCCACCTGATGTTAAGCGGCAACCATCACCTATAACAAAGCATTGCCTCGTGAGTCACGCACGATAGGAACGCGCCCTACGATGCACCGCCCTGCGTCCATCAACCCGAGGCACACAGATGTTAAGCCTCATGTGCCTGTAATTACACCGGCAACCACACTCTTCAAACCGAAACACAGCAACGCTGCTTCGCGGCAGAAAAAGGCGTGGTGGTAGTACTTCCCCGGACGAGCCCTTCACAAAGAGCTCTACTACTCTTAAATGTGCAGTTTTATTGCACACAACTTGGTTAATTACGATTTTCTGTAAATAGGTTCAGCGATTTTAAGAATGTTGAAATGAGCGAGCAAGAAGCACTTTAATAATATCAGCCCCTTAACTGTGCATTTCCATGAAAAAATACCACAGAAATAAAAAGACTCCTTAATCGTTTTAATGTACAACTTGCGTGTCCTGCAGCTATCTGTAATTGTCGACTTAAAAGTAGTTATAATTTTGCAGTATTTTCTTCCATTTTAACCGGCTGATTCTGAACTCTTTAGATGAAGTCAAGCCTTCGTAATGAATATTTATGCTACCGCTTCTAACTTTTTGGCGGCCGTGAGTTTATTTTTATAAGGGATGTAATTTATTGCCTGTCTTTCAAGGCTAAGAAAATAAAGTTTTGAAAAGATAAAGGGATGAAACGAAACATTAAGAATACAAGTATTGATGGTTGGATTATGATATTTTTTGTAATCAAACAAATTGAAGTTTGCAATAATTGCTAAGGTAGGTCAAAAGAACCTCAGACTATTTTAACACAATACGATAAGTTTTGAAGAATAATAAAAGAGTTGATGGATCAAAAGGGGTTAATTTATTTTTTATTTTTATCAGTCCATTTTTTATAATAGTTTCTATTTATGTTCATATTCCAATAATTCTTTAAAACCCCTTATCTTAATAACTCGTCATCCGATTTAACTCATATACTTACCAGTAAATTTCTCAAGTACATAAGCTATCGACTTATCAAATTTCATGCAGATCGGATCAACGGTTCTAAAGTTATAGCCCGACAAACATAAAATGCCAAATCGCCCAAGTTAACTGTAAGATTTTCGTTCGCTTCGCTCATTCAATCAATAAATACCTTTCGACTTCACTTTTCTTGATTAAACATTTTTTCATAATATGCCTCTTTTCCTCATCTCCCTCAACTATGCGACGTAGTACTTACTTTTATTTATTCTTTGCCTATGATTAAATTTTATCAAGCTTAACAAAATAGATCCCACTCAACATAGGGACTCTGACCCTTAAAGGGTCATCCAAGAATTAATTAGATCCTAAGCTGATAAGTATCCGCCTACATGCTTTAATTTCGCGTCAAAATTACTCGTTTTTACGACCCTTTTCGAAAGATTACCCGGATTTTACGGTCATATTTTTATAACGTAGTGTTAGACGGGAGGAAAAACATGGGTGTTTTTATAGCAGGGCAACTTGTGGATTCTGTTTTGGATCAGAATAAAAATTAGTTTATCTAGGTTCTTGAACTTAAACTGAAAAAGTATGAGAATCAGGAAGCAGATTTAATACTTGTGTACCTTATAATAATAATAATAATGCTTCATTTATTAGGAACATACTTAAACAGTTTTTTATAGAAAACGATGACATCTGTAGAAGTTAAAAAACTGTGTCACAGACATCAACGCCCTCCTCCGTTAAAAAAGTAAGGTAGTAGTTCCTTTACATGAAATTTTACACGGGTTTAGGTATAAGTATATTAGGTGTATATAAGCAGATGATACAGAAAATAATACAAATATTTAAAACATAGTTAATGGGTCTCTCCGTGTGCGTGTGTGTGGTGTGTTTTTAGGAGTTCTCCTGATTATTGATTATTTTGTGAATACATTCGTATAATAAATATTATATCACCCAGACAGAGAACAAACAACTATTTTCATTAAACAATATTTATTCTCGGTGGGAATCGAACCCACAGCCTACAGCGCAGAAGGCAAGGCTAAGAGCTATCGTGCAATCACAGTAGTATTGGTATCCAGGATTAATGTCTAACGGGGGTAATCAAAGTCAAAAAAACATTCAAACGTAAATTACCCAAGTCGACAAAACCGTAAAATATGTCTTTTTTCGATCGACATATGACGACATAATATCCTTCATTGACGTTGATATTTTGTCATCGACGAAAGTATTTGAGCTACGAATTTTTCTGAATTGTTTTTTTCGGTCCCTACGTCATACGTGCAGGTGTACCTTTTTGAAGGTGGAACTAGAGATTAAATAAATAACATAGTGTAATCCCTGCCCTTTCACACGTGAAAATATTGCGCGTTAAATTACCAACCCGTCGTGTGGTTTTGAACTCAAGCCTCATACTATACACAGAATTCAACCAAAATCATACTAATGATGAACCTGAAAGGTTTTATGATTTCCCAAGAGTCTCTAATGATATATTGAGGCACTGATGGCATAATAACATGCATGCACATTGGAAACCCACACACATCGCTTTCGTACGTATTCAAACATGTCTCGTAAATTTACCCTTAAAAAGTTTTATGTCATTTTCCTGACTATCATCGTTATGACTTCCTGATGACGACAGGCAGGTCTTCCCTTAAGTAACCAATAAGCACTTTAACAGTTGTATATAAAGAACAGATTCTAACAGATCCAAGCATGAGAACCATATATTTATATTGATTTATATATACATATATTGAGCTTTATCTCTTTGTTGTCAGGGTCGAGTTTGGTTCACGCTGAAGTACGAGGCCGTGACGGAAAGGTTACAGGTGCACATTCTGAAGGCGAAACATCTACCTTCGCGTACGCCCGCGCTCGCCAACGCATGCGATCCGTACATCAAGTAAGTATGATTATCATTATTTTAAACACATATTTTTCCACTCCTTTTTGATAGGCAATTCAAATTCCCTTGATGTTCACGTGTGTAAACGATACTGAGAGCAATATCATCATCTTTGATTTTTATTAGTTTTATAGTGTTTACCTACACACAGTCGCTTAAGTACCGTAGTAGATGTTCCTGAGTTATTCGTCGAGTGTGATTAGAATCCGATTGCACAGTTGGTTAGCGCGGCCCCGTATCAAGGGGAAGGTCGTGGGTTAAAATCATCATCATCATTATTTCAGCCTTAGGACTTTTGCTCTATACGTCATTCACGTCATTCATAGATCCAGAGCGTTTGGTAGCGTGCGGAGAAGACGCATAGTGTAGACACGGATACGACGAGGTGTGTGTCACTGAATAATCGTTAGACGTAAATCATCGTGACGTTGGCAAGACCTGCTAAAGAACTTGGCAGGACCTTCAAGATCCGACGGTGGGGTGAAACCGGCAGTTGATGATGATGATATTAAAACGTCATGGGAAGAGCTAAGATAACATGCAGCCAACAATTCCCAGCAGTCTTTGCAAGGTCGTCATAACATGTAACCTGCGCTTTTAGGTGCATGATGCGTTCTGCCCCAACCGCTGTCAATTCTTCGAGTATTTTTTCCCCGTTCTACTGCCACTTGTCTACTTGCTGAGCTATGTCAGTGACTTTAGTTACATAACTGATCTTATTTTTGTAGAGAAAAACCAAGCATAAAACTGTTTTAAAATATCGCGCGCGGGAAAGGTAAAGGAGCATGTTTCTCTGATATCAGAATGCCACGTGGGAAGATTAACATGCCGCTTTTGATCGTTGTTTTTTAAATGGAATAAGTAAATGTAATTATTTTGACGTAAATGTAAATAGTTGTGAGCTTTCAATACTTGGAAAACTAATACAGTTGAAAAGAAACTAAATGATAATAAATTAGTGAGAGTATGTACAAAAGGATTTAAACTTGATACCAAAAAACTAATATTGAGGACAATTAAAAAAAATCCTACGTTTTGTAAACGTTGTTATTTAATTATTTAATATTGTACTTACACCCAATTTAGACAAATCTTATAAAGCAGTTGAGTTTTCTTCCAGCATACCTTACTTGCGATATTTTTCTCAACTCTGCACCTTATATTAAAACATACCCAGAAATAAATATCTTGCCTTAATACATTAAATACTTGAACACCTACTCGGTATTTAATACGTGTTCAGTTTGCGGAAACGAGAAAATGGTCGAATAGTTCCGTTTAGATAAAATATCGCTAGCTATGGCCTCCATTTGGAAACTCGAAACCTATGTTTTCCAATGCCCTTTGTGTTAGTGTTGGATTCATGTTCCCAAATTACAGTTGGCTAAAATGCCAGACTTGCCTTGATGGATGACAGATGATGAAAGATCTTATTCTGATTAAGCTATAGTCCAAATCAGCTTTTTCATTTTAATTGTTTTTCTAGTGTTATTTTAAGTTGTGTTGTGTAATTGCGGTGGTAATTTAACCAAAGTTACTGGAGGTCTTAGCACAAAGTGTAAAAAATTGAAATGAATGATATCCTGTTGTAATAAGTGATATCCTGATTTGACCGAAAATTTTCTGAAGAAACCGCCACCATTTTCTACAAAAAAAAAACGGGCTACTTGACTATGGACTGACTTGACTATAAAGTATTTTATCTATTTCACTTGACACTGACAAAATTGACTTTCGAATGACGGACAGGTGCCATAACAAAGAAAAGAAGAAGAAGTACAAATCAGCATACGACCTCAGACTGACATTTATAAAATTGGTAGTTTCGTATTTTCAATCCAGTTGCGTACGCGTATTTACTCATTACGTAAATTGGTGCTTTCTAATTTGACGTAAATATACCCATTTACGTCACTAGGCACCAATTTAGGTGATGCGTAAATACGCGTAAAAATATTGCATTATCCTAAATTAACTTCATTTGACAGCACTAAAAGTGTTGCCGTCTCTTACTTATAAACTGAAACAACTAGGACGACAATAACTTTAGCGCTGTCTAAATTATGAAACAACAGAATTTACAACCTTATTGAAGACTCACCAAATGCCTTTTTCTGCCGCCAAGCAGCGTTGCTGTGTTTCGGTTTGAAGAGTGTGGGCGAGTCACATTACAGGCACATGAGGCATAACATCTGTATGCCTCTCAATCGGCTAGTAGTACTCAAAAATACAAAAAAAGGCCGATGGTAACCCATGCAGACTTATTGACCCTCGAAAACATCGCTATCCAATGGATACAGAAATAAAATTTTATTTTATGTGAACGATTTCACATTGCCAATTGATTAAATAAATTTGAGTAATGCTATCCGTTGTATTAAAATATTCTTCTGTTGAATATTCTTAAATATATAAGTAATTAAATATATTCTTAAGCGGAATAGTACCTTTCCGTTATTGATTTAGTCTAAAGTAGAAACGGTATAATCTTAAAATATTTATTTTGGCTGTGGCTGGATTTTGTGGTACTGATAGAACCTGCTCGTAGTTTTTGATACTACGTAGTAGAGGCTCACTTTTTGTTTATTAATTTACAAGTAATTTACAGCAATTACATTAATGGCTGAACAGTAATTTAATTAATAAATTAACATTTTGTCTTTCTGTTATTTCCTAGGTGTATAATTATTTTGTTTTTGAACTTTATTCTTTTATATATTTTTTTGTTTTAGTATAAACGCTATTTAAATTTAAAGCAGTGCTTAACTAATGGATTTATTAACTCTTCGTATTTTAAATAAATAAATAAATATTGGTGTACATTCCACACAGCACTATCTTGCCCCAAACTAAGCCAAAGCTTGTGATATGGGAACCAAATTGCTGATATGCCACTTATTTTTTTTGTAAATACATACTTATAATATTATATAACACCCAAACAGAGAACAAACATCTATGTTCATCACACAAATGTTTGTTCTCGGTGGGGATCGAACCCACGGCCTACGGCGCAGCAGGCAGAGCTACTACCAACTGAGCTGTGAAGGCTGTCAAAATGCTGTATTAACTATTCTTCCTTTGTTCTTGGACTTGTGTTTGCAAAAATACTATTTTTTTTCACTATCGACATATTTTAACCTACGGCCACATTAATACACTTATTACGCCTAAAGTATATTTTAGTACTGACTGCTCAACACGGTATTTTGTCTGGGAATTCCCAAGATATTACTATTTATTCTCCGAACCGTAACACAAATTGTGAAGACGTAATAGTATATAATTCAGAGGCACTGAGAGAGATTAATTGAGAAAGAAAGAAATAATCGAAGCGAAGTGTTCAAAGACTTATTAGATTAACATCAGACATCCCTCACAGCTCAGTTGGTAATCCACGTAGATCTGGCTTCTACAGGTACAGGCCATGGGTTTGATCCCCTTCGAAAACAGACATTTGTGTCATAAATAATATAGATGTACCACCAGACTTACGGAAACGAGACATCCTTTCATGGTTGACATGCCAACTGCCCGCACCAAGCGCTTTGCTTCAACGTTCATGCGTATGCGTCAATGCGTACGGCCAAAGAATGGAATTCCTTACCGGGGTCCGTTATTCCGAATGCCTATAATTTGGATGTTTTCAAGTGAAGAGTGAATAGGTATTTTCTAGGTAAACGTGCCACATCGTCGACCGCATCTTCACTTAACATCAGGTGATATTGCGATCAAACGTATAACCTACTAGCGGCCTGTCCCAGCTTCGCATGGGTGGTCATAAATTTTTTGAACATTTTAGGATAAACTTAGACCGTGGGTTCGAGCCTCGCGTCTACTTATTTCATACATTTGCACGCGCTTCTCCTTGAGTGAGTGAAATCGCACCCCGAGCGTGACCCGTGGACCCGTTAACATTTTTAATTTCGTCATATCTTTTGAATGGAATGTCCGATTTGAAAAATTTAAGAAGTAATCTATA
The DNA here is from genome assembly GCA_932294275.1 of Chloroclysta siterata. Taxonomy (NCBI): domain Eukaryota; kingdom Metazoa; phylum Arthropoda; class Insecta; order Lepidoptera; family Geometridae; genus Chloroclysta; species Chloroclysta siterata. The sequence continues at coordinate 23,481,795 of OW028588.1, forward strand.
GGTATTCAAACCGTCTTAATTATGAAATGATTTATTTGGATAAGGATTAATACCAAGGTACAAATAAACACCCTTTTCTGGCGGCGGCATTTCAATTAATTTTTTATAATAAAAGAACACTTATTGTGACATAACTATAATAGTTAGACATGCTGTCGCGACATTTTTTGTAGATGATGACGTGTTCTACAAAATCGTAGTACATGATTTTGTTGTTCTATCATCAATAGTTTTCGCAGCGCACGCGATGTAAGGTTTTTGTTTTCCACCTTGGGTTACATTATTGAAGTTTTAGTAAGGATCCCTGATTTTTTTGAAAATATAATATAGCCTATGTTACTCAGGGATAATGTAGCATTCTAATGGTGAAAGAATTTTTGAAATCGGACTAGTAGTTTTTGAGCCTATTCGTTACATACAAAAACACAAAGGTTTCCTCTTTATAATATTAGTGTAGATAAGTTGTAAAAAAAACAGATGATTGGTCTCTATCTGGGTGTTATAATATTGACAACCGCTCATTATTTTTTACATAGTTTTGTTCTCGTAAATACATGAAAGGTTGTCTGGAAGAGATCGCTTTTTAGCGGTAAGCCCGCCCATTGTACATTTTTTTTTCTATCATTGTTATAATTTGTCCTATTTTGTTAGTTTGTAAGGTATGCAATAAAAAAAGAATCATTCATTCATTCATGAACGACCCCATGAAAGGATAAACGCCTTAACTATAATTTATTTATTTATTTACACACATTTAATTAAAACGGTTGCACACATTAATTAAATATAACGAACACGAGCAGGCATAGAAATTTAAAAAACATTATCGAAGATACAAAGTATTCTTTTAAATACGGAAATAAAATGTCAAAAGAATTACGGTATTACATTACAGGCATAAAATAATTATTAACTAAATCACAATAGGGAATGAAAATTACGGCATACGTCTCGCTCACAGAACCTTAGGCAATCCGTAAGGATCTTCGTCCATCCTTCTTCTTCTTCTTCTTACGGTGCCTCTCCACTACTGAAGGTTGGCAGCCATCTCTTTAAATTTATCTTTTTTTTTTATACTATTAGCTGATGGAACAAGCAGATGGCCCACCTGATGTTAAGCGGCAACCATCACCTATAACAAAGCATTGCCTCGTAAGTCACGCACGATAGGAACGCGCCCTACGATCAACTGAACGTCCATCAACCCGAGGCACACAGATGTTATGCCTCATGTGCCTGTAATTACACCGGCAACCACACTCTTCAAACCGAAACACAGCAACGCTGCTTGGCGGCAGAAAAAGGCGTGGTGGTAGTACTTCCCCGGACGAGCCCTTCACAAAGAGCTCTACTACTCTTGAATAGTAGAGCTTCTCATCTTTATCTAGGGCAAGCCTAAATAGCTCTTCTACCTTCCTGTTTCCAGTCCATTGCCTTATGTTGCGTAGCCATGATGTTCTTCTTCTACCTACTCCTTTTTTTCCAGCAACTAATACTAACTATTAGTCCTAATAGTAACTATTGGTGCATCCGTCCGCAAACAAATCAGACTCTGGATTGGCATTCAGGAGAGCGTTGAGTGCGGCGAGAGAGCGTAGTAGTGGCGAGTTTTCCCGGGCGAGACTGTCCGCGATGAAGGCACTGCAAATAACATAATATGAACAATCCGTAGGCCGTGGGTTCGATCCCCACCGAGAACAAACATTTTTGTGTGATGAACATAGTTGTTTGTTCTCTGTCTGGGTGTTATTATATATTATAAGTATGTATTTACAAAAAAAGTATATATGTATTATATCAGCTATCTGGTTCCAATATTACAAGCTTTGGCTTAGTTTGGGGCTAGATAGTGCTGTGTGGAAAGTCCACCAATATTTATTTATTTATTTTAATCACTACTAATATGCTAGCGAAGCTAGCCAGTAATTTATTTATTTGTATAAAGGAAACAAACAGAACAGCACTAAAATAAAATTTAAACTATAATTCTTATCATTAATCCAATAAAGTTTTCATTTTATATCTGAAGCCAATTGTTTACATAAAAACCAAAAACAAACGAAAATTACATGTAATAGAATAAACGTTAGAGCACCGGTGGTCTAGTGGGAGTGACCCCGCTTTCCGATCGTAAGGTCGCAGGTTCGAATCCGGTCGTGCACCAATGGATTTTTCCTATCGAAAAATTTATGTGCGCAATACCAGTGCTCTTAAACGTCGAAGGAAAACATCGTGAGGAAACCAGTTAGTACTCTAACAGCGGCGATGAGCTTGCAACCTGTCATGTATGGAATACCAACTACGCAAAATGTGGGTATGTGCCAAATTTAATTTTTGGACGTACCTCTGACTACCCCCCTTAGACATCCTCAAAAGAATCTGGAGTTAATACTTGGTACTAAGAGATCTGAGGGGATATCTACCGTGCCTGGGGATTAAAGTCGTGAAGCTGTTTCAGTTTCAGAATAAAGGTTAATTCAATGATAAACATACTATTATGGACCCTTATTTAGCGCAAACGCACATCCATACACATAAATAGGTAGGTAATTATTTTTACGACGCACAGTAACTTTTTCTGTATGAACATTATATCTGGTTGAACATTAAGTAGTGCATAAATATGAGAAGACTATTATCGTGGGCTATTTATCTACCCCTTGACCTACATATGCTGTAGTCAGTTGGTTTCGCCACATTGTTTGTTTAATTACTTTGCTTGTTAAACTTCATTAAACTTTATGAAGCCGCTCGCATTTTCAAACCAGTGATTCTGAAAGTTTCTGACTGAGTTTTATTTTATTTTTTTATTCTACCCATAAAAAAGGGCACGTTCCTATCGTGCGTGACTTACGAGGCAATGCTATTATAGGTGATGGTTACCACTTAACATCATGTGGGCCATCTGCTTGTCCCATCAGCAAGTTGTATAAAAAAAGCTATCATACTTATTTTTGGATTTTTGTGAGGCTTTAATCGTAATCCTATTTTATCTCATTTATTTCTCAGGATTCAACTGATGCCAGATGAAAGAAGAGCGCTGCAAACCAAGCAGAAGAAGAAGACCTGCAATCCGTTCTATGATGAAACTTTCGTTTATCAAGTGAGTACTTAGTTAGTGAGTTTTTAAGAGTAGTAGAACTCTTTGTGAAGGGCTCGTCCGGGGAAGTACTACCACCACGCCTTTTTCTGCCGCCAAGCAGCGTTGCTGTGTTTCGGTTTGAAGAGTGTGGTTGCCGGTGTAATTACAGGCACATGAGGATTAACACCTGTATGCCTCAAGTTGATGGAAGCAGAGCAGTGCATCGTAGGGCACGTTCCTATCGAGCGTGACTTGCGAGGCAATGCTTTGTTATATGTGATGGTTACCACTAAACATCGGGTGGGCCATCTGCTTGTTCCATCAGCTAATGGTATAAAAAAAAAGAGTACTCAAATTCTCATCTACAAACTACTTTTAATCTGAGTATTTTTTCGTTCTTGGCTTTCTGGATTGCAAGCCCGAGTTCAGTACCCCTATTCTGAGTTTGTCGTATCGTCAGGCCGGTTGACGATATGGAAAAAAAAAACTGACTTGTACTGTATGGAGACGCGAAAAGAGCTTTTATCGGACGTGCTGAAAACGACTCCATACAAAACCCAGGCATAAAGAATTTTAAAGATTAAAAAAGAAAAAAACAAGGATAACTTTAAAACCATTCACAAATTACTATATCAATATCTAATCTGCGGATCAGGTTATTATTTGGTCTTCCTCAAAGAATCCTGAGTGGGAGAAGATACTAAGAGATCTGAGATAATATCTTCCGTGCCTTGGGATTAAAGTTTCTGCATTTTTGGTTGGTTGAATAAAGATATAAGGTAGGTATACTAACTACTGACTGCAAGATGTGGTTATGTACCAAATGTACGTGTATATTACGTACCTCTGACTACCTCTACCTCCCTTGATATCCTCTAAGGATCTTGACTTGGTACTTGGTTATAAGAGATCTGAGGGGATATCTACCGTGCCCGGGATAAAAGTCGTAAAATTGCTTCTGTTTCATGTTCTTTTCTAAAAGGTGTTTTTTTTTAAACAACTAGCTGATGAAACAAGCTGATGGCCCACCTGCTGTTAAGTGGCAACCCTCACCTATAACAAAGCATCAATAGGTGATTATTGCTCCGCTTTGGCTGCAAAATGGTGAAATAATACATCAATCATCGGCATTAGTAATCTGCTGCGTATAACAGGATTCGATAACGTGAAATTAATTAGCTATTAGTTTTGCGGTGATGGATACATATTGATTAAATTGCTTTTACCACTAGCTTTCTCCCGTGTCTTGTCTCACAAGGTTATTTAAAAAACAATAAATTTGTATTTGTATTTATTTATTTTACTTTAATTACAACGGTACACCAATTACAGTAATTAAAGACATCAGACTAATAATATTAAACTAATTACATAGAAAGGTAAATAAAAATTAAAATAGAGAAAATTACAAAAACTTTGAAATAATTAAATGTCATGAAAAAATGTATCTGTGTGTCTGGAAGATATCGCTCTTAGCGATAAGGCCGCCCATTGTAGCAATTTTTTTTATTTCTCAGTATGTTTTCCTTTGTGTACAATAAAGTATTTATCTATCTATCTGTGTGTGTTATGCAAGGTTTAAGAGTAGTAGAGCTCTTTGTGAAGGGCTCGCCCAGTGAAGTTTTTTTTTTTTTTTTTTTTTTTTTTTTTTTTATACAACTAGTTGATGGAACAAGCAGATGGCCCACCTGACTATTTCTGCAGTCAAGTTGCTGTGTTTCGGACTGAAGAGTGTGGCTGTCGGTGAAATTACATGCACATGAGGCTTAACATCTGTATGCCTCGAGTTGATGGACTCAGGGCAGGGCACTCTCCTATCGTGCGTAATTTTCGAGGCAATGCTTTGTTATAGGTGATGGTTACCACTTAAACACTGGTGGGCCATATGCTTGTTCCATCAGCAAGTAGTAATAACAATAGTAATCATAAAATAAGTGTCATTTAGTGAGTCTGCTGGTGTTTTTTTTTTAATTTCTAATTTAGCTGTAAAAAGCTAAGTCTGGACCTTTTTGGAATACTGCATGGGACTGATCTGGCTAGGACTAATTTGCGCACCTTTTACATGTATTTTTTATTGTAATATGTTTTTGATTTGGTAGGTACACCTACCTACCTATTGGTTTTGCCTGTACCTGTCTATTGTCCGTTTTGTGTGTGTTTTTTTTAGCTATAGGTACATTTTCTGTTTATTAGATCTCACCGCAGCTTGATACAAAACAAACTATTGAAGCACAAACCACACCCACAAACACGAACTCGGTTTCAGTAAAATGGCTAAGGTTTTTCTCAATTTTCCAAACATTTTAGCAAAACCGCGGCTTTGTCTCTCAAATCAAATATCTACCACACAATCGAGCATACAGGGTGAAAAAAAGTACTATATTGCAGATTTTACATTAAAAAATACGAACCGCCGCGTGGGAATGTGCTAACCAGTGCAGTGAATGTGCAGTGCAATTGATTTTTAAGCTCGCCCGGCAAATAGCTTTTAGGGAACTGTTAATACGGCACTTATGCGATAAATCTTTGTGATTTCTCTAAATGTCGATAAAACTTGTCATAAAAATGTACAGATAATAAAGGATTTAAATATTCGATCAGATTTATTTAAATGGCCACGGCCAGCGCGACATACCGCGACCGATGCTGCCTCCGGGAGGTACCCGAAGTGTATTGTTTCCGTATTCGGAGGTTCCTTATTTTCATAAGCTTTATATCGATTGGTGTCACCATAATTATGCGAATATATATACATACATTCTGGAACATATGGTTCAAGAATGTATTATAGGTATAGTGCTACAAAGGGTGCTACAATGGGTATGGGTATCGGTGCAGCAAATACTAAGTCAGGGACCAATTAACTCTTATTGCACCACACAGTACAGTGTTCTTCCATTAGTTTTGTTTTTTTTTCTTTAAACTCTGTACCTATTACCTATTATTATAATAATAATTCATTTATTTTAATCTACAATTATTAGCATTTGTTTTTTTTTTTAAGTTAATAAATAAGTTTTCATTTTTTTTCTTTCTACAAAGTATTCATGACTTCTATTTTTGTGAAGTTCAGAATGTAACCCTAGTCTAAACTTTTGACACCCTGTACTGTAATACTACAGACATAAAGGCAGTACGTATTTTATGTTAGTACTTTGTATTGATTTAGGTCTGCGTAGGGCTCTGTGTATGTTAGACTGACTCATAAATTTTGATTAAGCTCGAGTGGGCAGCGGTTTCTTGTTTTACACGACTCTTTTTTTTTCATTTAAAATAGCACCGGTGGTGTAGTGGGACTGATTCCATCTTCTGATCGTTAAGTCGTAGGTTAGGATCCAATCGTGCACCAATAGTTTTTTGTTTTTTTTCTAAAGTCTGGTCTTCTCGGTACATGACATTCTTCCCTTCGCATAGCATCCCCATACCACGCCAACAACAAGGTATTTTTCCTAAAAGCAAATAATATTTTGCTATCAATGAAACATGCATATTCATGCCCATAAAACGTCAAGCGTGATCACACTCCCGTACCATTTTAGCATATTCCTGATAGGTTTAATTACATTACCTACGTAATGGAGATTCGATCCAACGTCAGTTAGGCTATTGTGTTATTCGCAACAGGATTGCAACAAGCATCAATTGTGTAGTCACTTCTGTCAAACCAAATTGTATGTATTACCTTATGGACAACAATCGATTGACGTCAGAAGTATTGTCAGATACTCAGCCGTATGAAGCAAGTGTTCAACTAGCCACACACTGCCTCAAAATGGTACTATAGTTTTTTTTTACTTGAAGTAATTCGTGCTTATGTACAAACGCAATGTAATCGGTATAAAGAGTTTATTCTCTTAGAGAACATGTTCAATATTCAATAATGTAACGCCAGTAAATGGGAGAAATACGTGTCGTCCATCCATCTGCCGTCGTATGAATATGTAATATTATTTTATACAGTGACATACATGACATACTATATATAAATATTTTATATTTCTTTTTAAAACATATATCTGCTATTGCTGTCGCTCCTGTTTGTCTTTACGTAATAGACCTGTCTATTCTGTTTATGAGCGATGCATTAAGTTTTCCATTCCATCATTGGTTTAATAGGCTTCCTATAATTAAATGGATCGTTGATACACTCTGCGAGTAGTAGAGCTCTTTGTGAAGGACTTGTCCGAGAAAGTACTACCACGATGCCTATTTCTGCCGGCAAGCAGCGTTGCTGTGTTTCGGTTTGAAGGGTGTCCGGTGAAATTGCAGCAACATGAGGTTTAACAGTTTTATGCCTCATATGGACGCAGGGCAGTGCATCGTAAGGCACAGTCATATCGTGCGTGATTTGCGAGGCGATGTTTTGTTATAGGTGATGGTTATTAGGTGGGCTATGTGCTAGTCCATCATCAATTTGTATTTAAAAAAATACCTTCTCCGTCAGTACCGACGGTTTACTATTTTTCTGTGACAACAGTATTAACTATGACCTATTATTGTCACACACAATAATATTTATGAGAATTACAAACATATTACGTACCACTTTCACGAACCCAAGCCTGGTTTATGAAATGAACCATTTAATTTGCGTGACATTTTTCATATTTTATGTGTCATAAACAAATGTTGTTTTACGGGTTTATTGATGGTACTCTATCAATCACTCACAGTTGTGTACCTGTTACAAGAGGTATGAAAATAAAGGCAATAAAATTATGACACAAAGAGTAGGTATAGGCGGTTAGAGTAACGCTATTCATGAGAACAATTATTTTTTTGTATTGGACGGGTATTTATAGATTTATTTTTCCGTAGTTTCGATTATGTTGCAATAGCCGTGGTTGCGCGCAGACTACTGTTATACCTACTAGTTTGCAAAAAAGTCTAAACTTCGGGAAAATAAATAATTAATACGCCATAAATACCCGCGCAATATTTGAGAATATTACACATAATGCGAGTCATGATCGCGAAAGTTTAAAAAATACCAACAATATTTTTATTTTTGAAGAGTGTGGTTGTCGGTGTAATTACAGGCACATGAAGCTTAACACCTGTATGCCTCAAGTTAATGGACGCAGGGCAGTGCATCGTAGGGCAAGTTCTTATCGTGCGTGACTTACGAGGCAATGCTTTTTTATAGGTGATGGTTACCACTTAACATCAGGTGGGCCATCTGCTCTTTCCATCAGCTAGTTGTATTCAAAAAAAAATACAGACTTACGAAGTAAAATACATGCTGTAGTTTTTTTTAAATACATACTTACTTATATAAAACATCAATCAGAAAAAGAAGTGGTTGTAAAATATACGGGTTAGGTTCGTATGGTCTGGATTGTGAAACGTCTGTGTGAGCAAAATGTCTGGGTACATTCTTCATTTTGTATATACACAATATACACAAAAAGAAAAAGTACGTATGTATTGGGGTAGAATCTACAAAACCAGTATCTTGAGATCTCGTGATGTTAACTTCCCAGAGGGACACCAACTACGTGATACATTACAACCAGGACCACATGCAGAAACTTTTTAGGATTTACGCCTTTAGTTCGTAGAAAATAAAGTGCATTTTCCAGTCGTGAGTCCAGTTGCACTTAGAAGATCAATTCCGTAGGTAGACGGTAGCTCGTAACACGCAATTTAATCTTGAGCAAATGTCTCAAGGTTTATACGTAGTGATCTTCTAAGAAAAAATAGGTCACGCAAATTGCAGCTACAAACATATTAAAGTTGATTTTTAGGTGCTTTAAGTCTATGACAACTGCTAATGAACCTCTCGCTCATATTTCAAAATTTTGAAAAATATAAAGTTGTTGGACATAGTTTAGCAATAATATCATTTTGATCTAATTTTGATTTGAGTAGTAGAACTCTTTGTGAAGGGCTCGTCCGGGGAAGTACTACCACCACGCCTTTTTCTGCCGCCAAGCAGCAACGCTGTGTTTCGGTTTGAAGAGTGTAGTTGTGTAGTTGCCGGTGTAATTACAGGCACATGAAACTTGAACTGAATGCCTCAAGCTATTGGACGCAGGGCAGTGTATCGTAGGGCACGTTCCTATAGTGCTTGACTTACGAGGCAATGCTTTGTTATAGGTGATGGTTACCACTTAACATCAGGTGGGCCATCTGCTTGTTCCATCAGCTAGTATTATCAAAAATTAAATATGAATACTAAAAAGTTTGCTTTACTAGTTTTCGTACGTATGCAAACTTTTTAGGAGAAAAACTTGTTTGGACTTGGTTAATTGCGATTTTTTTTAAATATGTTCAGTCATTTTATATCTTTCAAATGTTGAAATGTGCGATCGATATATCTCTCACCTCCAAGTCTCTCCCCCTGAAATACCCGGTCCTTTTTCTTCCAAACTTTTGTTAACCTATGTTTTTTCTCCTTTTATTAAAATATTACCTATGTAAATTTATATGTGCTAATAAAATTAAATTGTAAATTGTTATATACCTCCCTACCAAATAATTGTTGTAAATCACCTACATCTTTTTGTATTTTTTTTATTTTTGTTTAAGTTCCTTGATAGTTGTAACACAAATAATTATATTTTTTATCATTTAACGAATCAACTTTTAGAGTCTCCCTTGTTATACTCAGATCTCCCCCTTTTTGTTTTAAGTCTTTAAAAACTTGACATTGGCAAATTCGTGGCAAACCCTATCGGTCACTGAACAGTCACAAATAAAAGAAGAACAGGTACATTAGCACTTGTCTTCACCTTAATGGAAGCTGAAGTGATATTATGCTATGGTAGATTTCTAAAATATTGGTTTTAAATTATTTGTGCCTCTATTGACTGTTTATTCAAAAGCTGACGTGATATGTACAAATATAAAAAATTATAATAAAATATTTATAAGTATATTTTTTATCATTTAACGAATCAACTTTTAGGGTCTGCCTTGATATACTCAGATGTCCGCCTTTTTGTTTTAAGTCTATAACAACTTGACATTGGCAAACAATAAAAATAAAAAATAAATACCAATTTGTTGCTAATCTGGACGATAATAAAGCATTTTTTACTTTGCCTTTTTTCAAATGAACCCTGAACCCTAATCAAATAAAACGATTGTATTTTTTTTACCTACCTGTATTTATTGTTTATTCATTTCTGTACCAGTGTTGGATCTCGAATAAAATGTGATTCATTTCATTTACTTGAATAAAATTGCTTATCAATGTCGCCGTTATTACGACGATACGACATTTTTAATTTAGGTTTCAAAGCATAATATATTTTACTTTACTATATTTTACAACATCATCATTTTCCTGCCCTTATCCCACTTCATGTGGGGTCGGCACAACAGGTTTTTTCCCTCCACTCTCCTCTATCAGCCGTCATCTCAGCAGTCACTCCTTTCTTACTCATGTCATCTTTCACACAGTCCATCCATCTTTTCTTTGGCCTACCTCTACTCCTATATCCATCCACATTCATCCCTAGCATTCTTCTCGTTACATGACATTCTTCCCTTCGCATAACATGCCCATACCACGCTAACCTATTACTCCTCATCTTTTCAGTCACTGGCGCCACTTTCAAACTGCCCCTAATAAACTCATTCCTTATCTTATCCATTCTCGTCACACCACACATCCATCTCAACATTCTCATCTCCGCTACATGCTTTCTCCTTTCATCCGTCCCTTTGGTGGCCCAGCACTCAGATCCATGCAAAACGACAGGTCGTATGATCGATTTGTAAATTTTCCCCTTTAGTTTGAGGGGCATTCGCTGATCGCACGTTGTTCCTGTGACCTGTGTCCATTTCATCCATCCTGCATTTATTCTGTACTTTACTATATTTTACAAAGATATTAAATTCTACACTTCAAAAAGTTTTAATGGATTTTCGGTACATCCGTTTCCTGTACAAAAATAGACCAAAAACGTTCCTTTCCCATAGATTCCACCAGGAAAAATAGAAGGAATCACGCTGAAGCTGTCAGTGGTAGACATCGGACGGGTCGGCAAGGGAAAGCAGCTAATTGGGCACATCATCCTGCCACTGACCGAGCTGGAGGGCGTGGCACCTGATGAGGAACCGCAACTCTACAAGCTTGATATTGAGAAGGTAAGTCCACCAAGGTAACCCAGAAAACGGCGAGGTGGTCGCTCTTACCTTGTTTCTTTTAACGAAATTCACGACAGATTTGCGACAAATAATAAAAGATAATAGAATATTTATTCGGTTCTTAAAAGTAATTTGGTACATTATATCGGTATCTACACTCGCCCGCAAAAATAAAGGGTCACCTTTGAAAACAACAATATCTTCAAGCAAAAGAATATCTTGATCATTAGATAACTTCTTTTGCTTATGAAATTAAACCAAAAGAAGATATGCGGACTGTATGCAACCCTTCATTTAACCTTTTTTACTGTAATGGCATTAAAAAATACGTAAAAACGACCTGTTTTCAAATTGTGATTCATTTTTAAATTGAGACTTCTTTGATTTTGTTTTTTAATTTTGTAAGTATAAATATGGGACTTGAAATTGATTCTGAATTTCTTTATTCAATTCAATTCGAGTTATTTGTGCAAAATCATGCCTTTGACTTTGGAAGAATGTACCAGAATTATCACCATGTTAGAGTTTGGGTTTAGCCAGCGCAGAGTGGTGGTAGTAAGTTTTATGCGTAATTAAATTTTCTTTCAGATACTTTTTAATTTAAAGAGCTAGATTGTGTGGTTTCTAAGTCATTTTGGAGTTAATCCTTTATTTTTGCGGGCGTGTGTATATTACATGACATATAGAAACTATGTAGGTAAGTTGCCTAAATGGCTATAAGTTGGCTTTTTTGTTTCTTTTTAGGGTTCCGTACCCAAAGGACCCTATTACTAAGACTCCGCTGTCCGTCCGTCTGTCTGTCTGTCCGTCTATCACCAGGCTGTATCTCATGAACCGTGACAGTAAGACAGTTGAATTTTTACAGATGATATATTTCTGTTTCCGCTATAACAGGAAATACTAAAAAACAGAATAAAATAAATATATAAGGGGGCTCCCATACAACAAACGTGTTTTTTTTTTGCCGTTTTTATAGAAAACGGTACGGAACCCTTCGTACGCGAGTCCGACTCGCACTTGGCTGGTTTTTATTTTTACTTGCTACAGCGTTTCGTAAAGGGATATGAGTGAAAAAGTTGTTTTTGAAAGTTATTAATTAAAAAAAAAGTTATTTTTATTAAAAATCAGCTTCATGAGATGCAAGAGCCTGTATAAAAGATATATTCTTAAAGAAAAATTATATGTAATGAGACAACGTTTGCAGGACTGTCAAGAACCAACATCGGATCTCGGGGAGATACTAGTATCCCTGCTCTACAATGAGAACCTGGATCGCCTAACCGTTACCGTCATAGAAGCTCGAAATTTAAAGGTAAGTACTATTTCTGTAGTCAAGGATGGAAGGAATAACTCTCTATGAAAATGTTGGAAAGGATTTGTTTTATTTACAAGGATCATACAAAAGAACGGTAGGAACCAAGCCGTAAGTTTGTTGCTTGGTTCTTCGAGGCTTGGTCGCGTGGAACTGTCACCCAGATTAATCTAGCTTTAAGACGTTATAAAGTGATCCTTGTGATTCAATTGAATAAATACCTTAGACTTTGAATATTAAACCTTAATTTTTGGAAAACAAGGAGAGAATACTTAAAAAAAAAGATACGAAAGTACTTAATTAGAATTCACGAAGAAAATATTCAAGGAAAAATTCTATGTTTTACGGCCTTCTTACCTTGTTATAAATCCTTTTTAGTTTAACTAAAATATTTTATGAAGATTTTACATGTTTTATTTGGATTACTACTACTATTAATATAAATACAAATGAATGATTGAATGAATGAAAAAACTTTATTATACAAATAATAAAATACTAAAGAAAAACAAACACAATCCCTGTTATAATTTAATTTACTGAAAATTATCTAATTGACTCAGCTTAGTAGTCGTTTAATCATTACTTAGTTCATTTCATCAGAAGTACGCGATATCAAATTTAGCTCAGGGCATAAAGATAACACCAACTTCAACTAAGTCTATTTTAAAGACAAAAGCCGTTAGACTTTAGTTCCCAAAAACACGTTTCACTAACGGCTGTTTCTGAGCCGCGTCGGCTCAGTGAAGTCGGCTGAGCTTACTATATAACTCTATACTATTGGTCCCCAAATTATGGATAAAAAATAGAAACAGCTTAACGACTTTGATCCCCAGACACGGTAGATATCCCGTCAGATCTCTTAGTACCAAATACTTACATAAGGTTTTTTTTATTTCCATAATAATTTGATCACTTTCAGCGATAAGACCGCCTATTGTACCTAGTGTTATTATTTTTTATGTGTATGTTATTATTTTTATTTTTAGTGACCGTTCCGATCCTAAAGTCGTGGGTTCGAAACCGGTCGTGCACCACTGAGTTTTTCTGTTCAAAAATTAATGTGCGCAATGCCAGTACTCTCAAACGGTGAAGGAAAACATCGTGAGGAAACCGGCATGTCGTAGAACTTATAAAGTTCTATAACGTGTGTCAAGTGCCTCTTGAGGCGCATTTAAACACACCACACTGTTTCGAAAGAAACTAGTGACACGACAAGAGAGAGAGGTACTTCCAAATATAACATTTAGCACATACCCATATTTTGTTGAAAAAGGAAAACAAACAACTGATAAAAATAAAGAGAAAACTGTACAATAGGCGGTTATATCGCATTTACACAGTGCATACTTACAATCTATGGAATACGTACGTTCTTTGACGGCACCGTTTGTCTATGAAACAATACCTTAAGTTCATGAACAAAGTTCGGATACAAACTATTTAGCAGTAGATTGGCCTCGTTAGCTTAATTAAACTATATATTTATAAATCAGTCAACTTTCAGTCAACAATTTACTTTACAAGTTTATACCTCTAGATTTGACGTTTATTTGTCTAAAACCATTTTAAATTAACTTTGTTATGACTTGGTCGACAAACATTGTGGGAAAGCCACTTAGTATTCTAGTTGTGGCGTTGGGCTTGCCATCTGTTACGTATTAAATTTAAGCTTTAAAAACATACAAACAAACTTCAAAGGTCACAGACATAACAATTGGCACTTTTGTTTTTCAACTTTTGCCATGTCTTTTTCTGCTGTCAAAGTGTTTCAGTGTTTCGGTTTGAAGAGTGTGGTTGCCGGTGAAATTACGGGCACATGAGGCTTAACAGCTGTATGCCTCAAGTTGATGGACGCAAGGCAGCTCGTAAGGCACGTTCCTATCCTGCGTGTCTTACGAGGCAATGCATTATCCATCAGTAAATAGTACAAAAAAAACTTATATCAAACCTATGTCCCAGTTGGGCAAAAGTTTCCCCCAAATCCCTTTAACCATTTCTAGCCTTTTCCCACCGTTCTGTCACGAAAGCTGCGAAATTTTCCTTCCAACGCTTTCTTGGCCGAACCCGACCTCGCTTTCCATCTGGTTGCCACTAGGTCACTTGGCACTACGGTGCTGTATTTGAACGTGCCTCGCACTACACTCTTAATATCCTTAAAGGTCCTATTCTGAAGAGTGTGTGTGTCTTTGTGTGTCTGTTTGTACCGTAGATTTACTACTGGACATACCTCCCATACATTTCCACGAAGAGCGAAATGAAGTCTTCTCCATCCACTGATTTTCTACGGTTTTTAAAATGTGGGCCATTGGGTTGAGGGCCGTCCTTTCCTGTTATTCTGTGCATAATTAAAAAATAATGTAGACATAAAAATTATACGAAACATACTCTTGTTATAATACATTTATATATTTTTTAAAACCATGGCAATAAAGAAACGAATCTTTTCCATTTATTCCTCTTGCTTTGACAGCACTCACAGCTAAGTAGCTTTGCCTCCTGCGCTGGAGGTCGCGGGTTCGATCCCCAACGAGAACAAACAATTGTGTAATGAACTTAGATGTTTGTTCTTTGTCTGGGTGCTGTTTATTATTATAAGAATAAGAATGTATTTACAGAAAAAAGGCCATAAGTAAATATCAGTTGTCTGGCTCCCATTTTACAAGATTTTTTTAGATCAATTTAATATGATAATGTTATAAATTACTTTTGAATGTTATTTTCACAGTGAACAAAGTTTAGTACTCCATCAAATTTCATTAAATTTCATAAAATTTCACTCCTAGCTGGACCCATCATCAAGTCGCCGCGAGATGGTAGTCCGCGTGACGCAGGAGCGCGCGTGCCGAGGCGTGCGTGCGCGGCGCACCGCAGCCGTCGACGTCAGCGAAGACGGCAGCGCGCTGGTCTCCGAATGCTTCCACTTCAGATTGAAGGCCGACGAGCTGCACACGACGAGCGTCACTGTACAGGCTTTGCAGCCACACTCCGTTTATGCCAAAGGTAAGGTTTGATCAGTAATAACAGGTTATGGGCCCAAATGTCACTTTCTTAGTGCAAACTGCCAAGGAGTGAAACACTTTACCGTCGTCGGTATTTCCGGAACGATATAACTTAGGAATATTTAAGACAAGAGTGAACAAGTGGATTATAGCTAAGCGTCCTTAGACTGCATCTTCACTTATCATCAGGTGAGATGGCAGTCAAATGTCTATCTAATAAACAATTTAAAAAAAATGTTCTATAGGTTAAACAAGAATTGAGATTTCACTTCATTCGTCACTAAGTATTTTTTATAGGTATTTATGATAATAATGGCCCTGTCCTTAAATGTTTACTGCTGTGTTGCCTGAAATAAATGAATAAATAAATAAACTATGAACGTAAACGCTTCTACATCAAAGAACTCCCCATAGATCACGTCGTCGTCTTATGTAGTTCCGACTGTGTCACCAAGATTCACTTATTTTTAAGACGTTTCAAAGTGATCCTTTTAACTTATATTTGACTTTGAATTTGTCGCGATTAAAAGTTTTGTTTTTGCTTATCGTTCATATATATCTGTTTTGGCAATAACCAAGTAAGTGTTTATTTTAGGACAAAGGAAGTGAATTTCTTTGAATAAGCGTATTTTTTAACCTTCTGCTGAAAAATAGGTGCTCTTGGACCCATAACAGAATCATTAAACACAAACACTGCTTTTGAGTAAATCATAACTGTCTGTCTAGTCTTTGTAAACACAAACCAAAGATGTTTACAAAGTTCTGCCTTTTGTTCCTTTTGACAGACAGCTGGTTTCACGAGAACATTTTCCGTGTGAACACATATACGTGACTAAACTTCATCTTTGCTGTAGTAGATAAAGTTATGCTCTGAAACAGATAAACAGCTGAGCTGCACGGTAGGTGTGGCTCGGTTTTGTAAAACAACTTAAAACATTTTGGATAGCAAATTGAATAAAAATAAGATCAATTTGATTTACAGACCATGTACAATTGTGATTTGGTTCATTTAATTGTTTATCTATGTTTCTTAAACTACCTTTACCTTTACCTTTTGTATATTTAATGTTTTATTATTATTATGGAAACCAGCCTGCGGCTATATTCGCGTGGTACCTAAAAGTTACGTTTATTTCAGGATTTCAGGAAAGGATTTTAAGTGTGCCTCAAAGAGGCTCCTTACGAGCATTTGACACATGTTTTTTAGAACTTTAAAACATAGCCGCTACTTAAAACGGTATATATGTACCAATTTGGACATAAAAAAATATTATACGGCACTGGAACTAATGAATTATGTTTGGCGTTCATTTTTGCATAAACGGAACAAATTGGGTGCTGATAATGGTTTAACATGAAGTGGCAAAAAATTTATAATAAAAATACCGGTATCCTTAACAAAATTTGGCCTGTCAGCATTATATATCAATTTTAGTATGCACAACGCCGCCGACCATAATATTTTCTTGTTAGGAATATGCCAACGCTCCATTTTCGTAACGAGGTAAAACATGGAACCACTTTGAGACAGGTGATTATTTTGCTATGAGATGCCGATGGTCTCAGATTTTCATAACTGGGTCAGCGAATGGTCGATAAAACAAACAAACATTTCTAGTTTGACTAAATATGCGTTAAAAGATTGTCACACCAGTCAACGGTTTTTACTTTAGAAGCTCATTCCTCCTTACCATGAAGACTTAGAATAACGTAAAACTCGTACATTTCGTTTTTATTCAAGGTAGTAGTAAAATGAATATTCATTACTTTGTAGCGTATATTATAATAACGTGATACTTATAATTTATAACATTTGCGAAACTGTAGGAATTAATTACCTAATAGTTCACTTCAAGTTCAAGGTATGCAATGTTCCTACCTACGAATAAATAGCAGTAAAAAAAGAGTCTTGTTGATTCAGCACGAACAGAGTGATAGTTGATTGTCAAAGATGAGCAAAGCCTCTTTAAAATAAAATCTAATTAAAATAAAACTTATTAGATACCTACCGATTTTTAGGTTCTCTATACAACAAACAAACATTTGTGTGATGAACATTTTTTGTCAACATTAATTTGATGTTTGTTCTCTATCTGGGTGTTTTATAATATTATAAGTATGTATTTACAAAATACATACTTATATGTATTATATCAAAGCCTCTGACAGAAAATCTAATTAAAATAAAACTTATTAGATGCCGATTTTTAGATTCTCTAAACAAGAAACAAACATTTGTGTGATGAACATTTTTTGTCAACATCAATTTGATTTTTGTTCTCTGTCTGGGTATTATATAATACTTATATGTATTATATCCAGCTATCTGGTTCCCATAGTACAAGCTATGGTTTAATTTGGGGCTAGATAGTGCTGTGTGAAAAGTCCACCAATATTTATTCATTTATTTATAACAAAACACGGGGAGTTTTACATGTTCAAAAGTTCTTAAACCGAACTACTGCTGGAGATGTTCCACCCCTGAAGCCTGAACGTGTGATCGTCATCTTTATAATACTGCGTTTACGTTTAGACATTCGCGCTGCCATTCTCGTGGACGGAAATGTTGCCGTCCATTGTCTGCGGCAGCGTCACCGGCAATTCCATGGAGTGGACATGGAAGCGGCCTGTTTACATTCTCACATTGCCCAAGTCCCTTCCCATGTCTCTGCACATTTCCACGGACATGAGCTGAGTGTAAACGGGGTATAACAAAATAATATTATTTCAGACCGCCTAGTTGGGAAGTTCGTGCTGGGCTCATACATGTTCGCCCGCGGCCGCGCCCTGCAGCACTGGAACGCAGCGCTTGCTGCACCGATGGAACAGGTCAAACAATGGCACTCGCTCACACACTAAACGGAACCAGGATAATACTGCTTGACTAAATTGACTTGACTAATCAATTATAGGATGTAAAAAATCTACTCCCAAATAGTTTAATCCCGATAGATTACCACAAATTGTTTAGAATATTTTTTTGAATTACAGTCATAATATATTTTAAAAGAATTTTGGTTTACTTGCACAAAATATCTGTTTGTAACTCAGCTCAAGCGGATTTTTTTTACTCAACACTATAATTATTATTTTTGAAATTGATAAAAACTGATCTAAAAAATTCTTAAAATAGTAGTAATTTTACATCCTGTATGTACTATCAAAACGGTTCAGCCGTATTGTATACTAAAGACATACTAACTTTCGAATTTTACCTATTCGTAGAATGAGTGGAATGCTCTTTAGACACCTTGTATCTATTTCCTATCGTATTATTCAAAAGTTTGATACACGTATAGCTCGGTTCATGTTATTTTCTCTTTGTACCTTTTTAGTGACAAAATAACAACAAGCATGAATTATACAGAGTATCAAACTTTTGTAAAATAAAGTCAAAGTCAAACTTATTTCTAATACTCCTTAAAAAAACTCATTTCCCTATCTTAGGCAAACTCGGTCCACTTGGTGGTAAGCGGTTACCGTCGCTTAGTCACACTCGCAACAGCAGTGGCAGATGTATTAGCTACACTTAAGGAATTTCCTCCATAAAATATTTTGAAGTGGTTTTCCTATTATTTTGAATATTAATTCAAATCAATGTTCACTGTCTGCTGATATACAATGCGAGCTTCAAAAATACAGTTAGCTTTTGTATTGTCGAAAAGAGCCAAAACGATTCCGTACCTCTTCCCCCTCCTAAAAACATATCAAGTAACCCTTTACAATAACCAATTTATTACTAATATACCTCTACAATAATATTTTAGTCCTATGAAATCGACGATCTTATAGGATAAAATTTAACTGTTTTTTAGAAAAGCTAAAATATTGCAAATTAAAAAATCCGGTAAAAAATGTCTGTCTAAATATTAATTTCTAATAAATTATGAATTCTCATGTAATACATAAGTTATAACAATCTGTAATACTTATATTCAGACATTTCAAAGTTTTCTAATCTATATTTCGACTTTATTATATCGCAAAAATGGATAAGATAAACTCAGCTTTTGGAAAATTGTATAAGTATAATAAACGTAAGTTAAGTACCTATAATTTATAAATGTTTATATTATAATCCCGTATTATAGATTATATTTTCAATACTTATTCCTTCGATATACTCGTACTTATCACTAAATTGATATTGCTCAGTAAGAGATCTTACAAAATGAATGTATTATCAAAATATTTTGTCTGTAACACGTAAAAATATAATGTAGTTATGTCTCATCTAACATTATGATATAAATTAATGCAAATATACACCTATATTGTAGTATTATTTCCAAATTGTGCAACATAAATTGAAATATTAAATGATTATATTTCACTTGTTGTTTTATTTATCAGATCTTAAATGATGATTATCTGAACTAATAGATACTACGTGGTGACGGAACAAACTGATGGCCCACCTGAAGCTAAGTGGTAACTTTTTTTTAAATAGTTGATGGAAGAAGCAGATGGCCCACCTGATGTCAAGTGGTAACCATCACCTATTAGAAAGCATTACCTCGTAAGTCACGCACGATAGGAACGTGCCCTATGATGCACTGCCCTGCGTCCACTTGAGGCATATAGATATTAAGCCTCATGAGCCTGTAATTACACCGGCAACCACACTCTTCAAACCGAAACACAGCAACGCTGCTTGACGTCAGAAAAAGGCGTACTTCCCCGGACGAGCCCTTCACTGAGAGCTCTACTACTCTATATCTATAACAAAGCATACCTCGTAATTCACGTTTACTCCCACCTGTTCTGTTGAGTAGTTCTGTTGACAGAACTACTGGGATTTTTTTTCACATTAGTTCAGTGACTTAAAAGACTATGCTTTACACCTGGCTTCAATCTCAACTATTCCCACCTTTTCTGTTGTGTAGTTCTGTCTGTAAGTGTCATATATCAGTGTTTCAAATTTACTATTCGCAAACAACTTACAGAGTAGAAGTGCAGAGCAGACTGACAGTTGTCAAATTGACACTTACTGTCAGATGTGACAGAAACTGTCACAAATCCAAGATAATCACGGAAATCAAACTGTTTTAGATGTCATAACTAAAACGGTCATATCTCGGAAACTACTCGTGCTAGACTTTCAGTGCGTAACTCAAATGAAAGGAAAGAACAATATCTACATTTTCAATGACAGCTGTCAAACTGACAGTTTCTGTCCGATGTACGAGTAGTTTCCAAGGAAGGCCGTTTTAAATTTGACATTTCAGGTTGACATGTCAAATTTTTGAGTTTTCCATTGTTTATCTTGCATTTGTGAAACTTTATGTCACATCTGACAGTACGTGTCATTAATTCATACACGATAGAAACGTAATCATATCAGCATACATATGCCTGCAATTTTACTGAGACCCATTCAAACCGACACACAGCAACGCTTCGGACATGCCGCCACCCGAGAACATTCCCCAGCGGTTTCCGTCACTTTCCGTTATTAGTGAAACATAAATTACCTGCAACAGTAGTTGGTTAGGTAAACCTATTGTACAGGCATTAGCAGACTTTACGCGAACTGCAAAGTACTCTTTGCAAATGCAAATTCCTTTGTCACTAAATACAGTGGCATTTGTTAGACACAATAGTAGCAGTTGGGGTTGACATGGCCTAAATAAAGGTCATCCCGATAGAACTGACTTTATTGCACAGTTGGTCAAATCAGAATTAAAATCAAAAAATGTTTAATGACAAAAATTTAAGGTGTAGGTAGGTAATCAGACATTTTCCTTAACCTAATTCTAGCACTATGAGTTCAAACTAAAGGGATATAAATGTTAAACAGTTTAAAAAATAAGGGCTAGAAATTTAAAAGAATACATGCAAATTGTGAGGTAGGAAGTGTCGATACCTTCGCAAAATTTAAGAAGCGACAAGAGCCGGACTAAATTAACTGTGTCCCGGTTCTTAGCGCCATTCCTTCGGACTGAGTGATAGTGACAACTGATGAAAATTATTATTTTAGAAAGGTTGGTAAGTATATACCTATTGTTTGAATATATTGAGTGTGCGTGTGTGAATGGATGTTGTGTAAGATAGAGTATGAGGTACTGAAGGTAATTAAAACTGAATTTGTGTGTGATGTAATCATCACACACACATTACCTCAGCTCAGCCTTCCGCGCGGTAGGTTGTGTGTTCAATTCCCATTGAGGACGAATTAAATATTTGTGTGATAGCATTGATGTTTGTTCTGTGTATTGTATTATAGTTATGTAATTACGATCTTGTTCCCGTAGTTTTATAGCATTGCCTAGCAAGTCACATACTATATGAAATGCCCTACGATGCACTACATCCAAGAGCTTGAGGCATGCCTGTAATTTGACAGGCTACGACACCCTTCAAACCAAAACACGGCAACGCTGGCTTGGCGGCAGAAATAAGCATTGTGGTACTACTTCCCCGGACGAGCCCTTCACAAAGAGCTCTACTACTCTTGTGCAAGCTTAGCTTAATTTGGGGCTGGATGGTGATGTGTGAATATTCCAACAATATTTATTATAATAGATGACTATTATAGTGCTATCTATATACAATAGGTAAGTCTAGTACCTACCTATTGTAGACTTACCTATTGTATATAGATAGCACATTATTGTATATTGATAGATAAGGCGGTTCACACCTGTGAACCGCCTTCTGATCGCAAGGTCGGTTTGTTGTAGTTATTATTATTATTATTTATTAACTTTAATTAACACGGTACATAACCAAATACTTTAATTAAACAGATAAGAATACATTATAAAACATATTAAATTAAATTAAATATTAATTTAAAGTAAAAATGTCAAAAAAAAGTAAAAGTAAAGTTATTAAATTCATACAATCGCAGTTTACAATTATTAGTAGTATTCTAGTATCGGCGATGGGCTTGCAACCTGTCACGGAATACCAACTACTACAAGATGTGGGTAAGTGGTAATATTGACGTAAATTGACGTTGGTATATTTGACGTACCTCTGACTACCCCTCTTAGACGTCCGTAATATAATCTTGAGTTTTTACTTGGTACTAAAAGGCCTGAAACGGTTATCTACCGTGCCTGAGTTCTGTTTTTTATTTATACGAGAAACACGTCAACGTAGAGAAGTAAATTAAACTAAACGTCGTAAAAGCAATCATAACTTTAACTACTTTTAGTTAAACCTAACATTGTGGTGCATTTTGCACTAATCTCGTGAATAAATGCGCAAGCATTTTGGTAAACAATTTAATATTCAAAATTAAGTTTGTTTGAGCCAAAATTTGTGGTGCAGCTTGGCGGCTGCCTGAAAACATTATGAAGCAACGAAGCGCTCAGATTCCACTGCCAGTGTTCGGTCACCCATCCAAATAACAACAGCTTTGAACGTTGCTTTAAAAACAAGTCAAAAAAACAGTCTCAAGTCAAGAGAGTTGGTCTCAAGTGGAGAGGATTTATTTGTATTTGTATTTATTTAAACATTACATATATCGTTACAGGTTAGACCTAATACAATATAGTAGTCAACAACATAATTATTACTAATATTTACACATTACATTACACAATTATACTACCAATGTCATATGATTATTAAAGTTTAATATCTCTTGAATCAAGATTGATCAAGACCAAGAGATATCATACTTTAACTCTTGGTCAAGACCAAGAGATATCATACTTTATCTCTTGGTCAAGACCAAGAGATAAAGAGATACTTTAACAATCCTCTCCATCCAAAAGTTGTCTGGAAGAAATCACTCTCAGCGATAAGATCGCCCATTGTACTATGTTATTTTTCATTTTTAGTGTACATTTGTTCAGTTTGGTGTACAATAACGTATTTTTTATTAATTAATTCATTCATTCATTCAGGAGTCAAGATTATTTGAGGAGGGTAGTCTCGGGTACGTCGAAATATTACATTTGGCATATGCTCACACGTTGTTTAACTTGATAGGTATATTAGCTAGATAAGACAAAGCCATGTGAGTACTACAGATAGCCCCCCTGATGTTGTGATTACCATCTCCTATACCAAAGCAATGCCACAAAAAACGTACACACACGTTGGAAACCCTAAGATGTATAGTCCTGCATCCATCAACTTAAGGCATACAATATAATAACTCTGAAATATCTCATAACTTTCAGCCACATGTGGCGCAAAAGCAATGAACTCGGCAACACGTTGGCATAACACGCGCTACGAAATATTCTGATCGTGGTGTACCTAAATTACTTACGGAAATTGGTCTACCAAAAGAAAACTTCCTTTTTATATGCAGTTATGATACCACGGGTGGTAGCTATTTAATCTTCTAGTCTTTTTGGCAATGACAATCACGTTAAGGCGCTGACAACCTTATTCTGAAAATTAGTTTTACTAGTTTTCGTTCTTATTGCGTAAGCTTTTTAGTAGGAAAACTAAAACAAGCATATGGCCCACCTGATGTTAAGTGGAACGATCATCTATTAAAAAACCTAATGTGCCATAGGCACTGAGTCCATCAACTTTAGGCTTAAAATATGTTAAGCTTCATGTGCCTGTAATTTCACCGGTCACCATACCCTTTAAATTGAAACTCCGGAACGCTGCTTGACGGCAGTAATAGTACGAAACGTCTCGAGAATCGTCCCAAGACGAGGCCTTCACAAAGAGCCCTACTACTAAGAAAGTATAAAAAAAACACAACCATCTTTTTTTTAAACTTTTTTCCTATCCGGAAAAGATTCCTTTTTAGCGATAACACCGTCCAATGTACATAATTATATTTACTTTTAGTCTGTAAGGTGTACAATAAATTATTTTCATTCACTCATTCAATTTTTTGTTCAAAATGGTCTTAAATATCCGGTAGGTAACGAAACAGAAGTGTTTCGTTACTCGAGATCCAATGGCTTAAATCCATTACTAAGCAGTAAAACGTTTGTGTCACGTATAGTTTATTTCGACCACGCCACATCGTAAAATTTATTTGCCCTGTGGAGATTTCATTAATTTTAGCAATATCGAGCTTTTGTCTCGTATGCCACAATATAAATATATAAAAAAATAAAAATTATCGAAATTGATCTTCTTTTGTTTCAATACATCTCGGGCTAGATAAGATGGTATTTTTGAAGTATTTTTTGTCTATGAAACCAATCAAATAAAACTTTTTTTTTAAACCATCATCATCATCGTCACCTACATCAGCTTGCAGAATTCCACAGCTGGACATAGGCCTCCACTATATATTTTCAGAAAGAACGATTCCGAGCTTTCTCAAACCACCGACTACCGCAATCAATGTCGTTGGTCCATCGGGACCCAATTTTTTTTCCTCATCTATATCCAGTAAAAAGCAATATGTGTGAATATTATAGTTAATTAATCGAACAATCGCGGCAGTGTTGATGATATGTTTTTTTTAAATGTTGTGGAATTTACTAAAATTACTTAGGTATTATTTTAAAATTACTCAGTTATTGTTATCATAATCCACTGGATCATAACATAACAAAAACATAACAGCGCCATTCCAACTGTCAGTCCCAACTGATGGAGGTTTACGGCTCATTTGCAAATGACTCACTGGAAATAGCAACTCGTGGCACCAACGCGTCCGATGCAGTGTACTTGACACTTTGAGCTGTTGAAATGTGAAACTGACTGGTAAAGTACGCTATTGTATCACAATACTGTCTTCTCCGGTATTTTTAATCAAAATTATGCGTTGCTGTGTTTCAATTTGAAGGGTGTGGTTACCGGTGAAATTATAGGCATATCAGGCTTGACATCTGGTATGCCTTAAGTTGGTGGACACAGGGCACGTTCATATAGTGCGTGACTTGCAAGGCAATGCTTTGGTTGATGTTTACCACTTAATATCTATATTTTATTTAGAATAGAAAAATCTTATATATTATAAATTTACAAAATTAAATTAGAATTAATTTTATTAAAATTAAATTTATATATACTGCTTCTTTTTTTTAATACAACTAGCTGATGGAACAATCAGATGGCCCACCTGATATTAAGTGTTAACCTATAACAAAGCATTGCCTCGTAAGTCACGCACAATAGGAATGTGCCCTACGATGCACTGCCCTGCGTCCATCAACTTGAGGCTTACAGATGTTAAGCCCCATGTGCCTGTAATTACACCGGCGACCACACTCTTCAAACCGAAACACAGCAACGCTGCTTGGCGGCAAAAAAAGGCGTGGTGGTAGTAATTCCCGGACGAGCCCTTCACAAAGAGCTCTACTACTCTTAAAAGAGGGTGCGAGGCAATGGCAGGTTGCTGCGTGCGTACGACACGAGGATGGCAAAAAGTTTGTGTTTCCTACCCCGGCTGTAGTGGTCTAGAGTGTAAAACCGAGCCGGCTCATTATGGTGGTCAGGCGCGTCAATAAGTCTCCGAAAAATCCATGTACCAGAATACGAGTACAGCGTCTCGTAACTAGAGGTCCAAGGGAAAAAGTGTCCCCAGACGCTGTATAAATCATCTACAAAGGTGTAAAGGTTTACTTACAAAAAATACGCAACTGTCACTCTTCAAAAACGTGCCACCATCTCCGTAGACCCACGTATTATTTGTTCTACTTTTTCGACTACATCGCACTATTGGTTCCGAAATATTCAAGATTTTTGCGTCCTCAAAGGATTTATCGGTTGACATCATACGTGACCCTTTTACGCGGCGACGTGTGGGACCAAAAATGACAATATATTGTAACATTGTTGAATACGATGTGAAACCAAAGTTCGAACCGAGTATATTTTTGGGTTGACGCGAACTCTACTGGGATTTATGTACCTAAAATCTATCTTAAAATCAAAGCCTTTTATTTTTATTGAGAAGAATCACAAGGATTACCTTCTAACAAATTATAAACTAGTATAAAATAAAACCGGCTATGTGCGGGTCGGACTCGCCCATAGCCGTTTAGGTTACCGTAAGGGTTTCGTACCATTATCTATAAAAATTACAAAAAATCACGTTTCTTGTATGGGAGCCCCCTTAAATATTTTTTTTATTTAATTAATTATTTTAAATTGAATACCTATAAAACTAATTCTGTGAATATTTCAAGCGTCTACCTGTTGCCGTTATTAATATCGAGCAAAAATATCACGTTTGTAATAAGAGCCCCCTTAAATATTTATTTTATTCTGTTATTTAGTATTTTTTTTATAATAGCGGCAACAGAAATACATCATCTGTGAAAATTTCAACTGTCTAACTATCACGGTTCATGAGATACAGCCTGGTGACAGACGGATAGACAGACAGACATACCGACAGACGGACGGACAGCGGAGTCTTAGTAATAGGTTCCCGTTTAGGATTCCCCTTTGGGTACGGAACCCTAAAAAACAGGTGAAAAAAAACCAATTCCAAAAGAACTACCAAGAAACTTAAATAAAAATATTCCTACGAAGTACCATGGTTTTTTAATATTGTTGTAGACAACACAATACCCTTGCAACTCTTGAACTAAGCAAAGCTTTTACCGTGGAAACCAGATAGCTGATATTATACTCTTTTGTAAATACGTTTAAAACAAAGTCAGACACAGAACAAACATGAATGAATGTTCAGCACACAATTGTTTGTCCTCGGTGGGGATCGAACCTACCACGTGTACAGTGAATACAAGAAATCCAAAGAGTAGTAGAGCTCTTTGTGAAGGGCTCGTCCGGGGAAGTACTACCACCACGCCTTTTCCTGTCGCCAAGTAGCAACGCTGTGTTTCGGTTTGAAGAGTGTGGTCGCCGGTGTAATTACAGGCACATTAGGCTTAACATCTGTATGCCTCAAGTTGATGGACGCAGGGCAGTGCATCGTAGGGCACGTTCCTATCGTGCATGACTTGCGAGGCAATGCTTTGTGATGGTTACCACTTAACATCAGGTGGGCCACCTGCTTGTTCCATAAGCAAGTTGTATAAAAAAAAGCACAGCTACTACCAACTGAGCTGTGACGCTGTGACGTAAGTCTAACAAAGAACAATAAACACTTCCTTTATTACTTTCGGCCAACTTTGTGTTATGGCTTCCACAGAGATATTACATAAGGTTGAAGGTTTTCCTTAAATGAGCACAAGACTTACATCTCATGTGGTTATGTAATTAGAGTAACGAAAATAGAAAACAATCAAACACGAATTAATCCCGAGACACGGTAGATATTCTCGAAATAAACGTAAGAATCTTTGAGGATCCCTATGAAGGGTAGTGAAGGTAAACAAATACGTATGGCGTCCAAATACGTACGGTAGTCGTAGTTGGTGTTCCATTCCGACTCGAATAGAGCCTTTGAGGGGCACTTAAAATCCTTTCACCACACTGTTTTGAAGGAACTAGTGGCACGACAAGCGAAGTGGTGACATTCATGACAGGCTGCAAATCAATCGCCGCTTCTAGAATACTCAGTGGCTTCCTTCCGGTTAACATCGGAAGGAAGCCACTGAGTATTCTAGAAGCGGCGATTGAGTTGCAGCCTAGGATCTTCATTGTTTAATGGGTATTGAAAAGGCTAAAAATGTTCATCCTGAAAATTATAGAGGTACAATAGTGGAAAAAACTTGGCCCCAGCAATCTGATTGCAGCTTACAAAATAAGCCTTGGTGCTACGCTCGTAGCATGCTGTAGAGGGTGCTACAGCTTGTAGAGCCCTCGTAGATTTGTAGTACTTACGTTACTCGTTGAGATTTTCTTTACGTATGTTTAGTTAAGGCGAAGTTTACCGCTAATGTACTAAAAAGTTTGCACAAGTCAGAAAACTGGTAAAACAAAACAAATAAAAATAAAAAGTTTGCTGAACTGAAAGTATTGGAATAACGTTGCACACAACTTTATTTTATACCTTTCAAAATGTTAAAATGTGCAAGCGAGAAGTAATTTGACGGGCGTCAGCCTGTTTATTTCTTATCGAATACAAAATTTCTTTTTCTCGTGTCACTAGTATTAACGATGAGGATAGAAATATCAAAACAACCTTAACTTGTCAATTTTACATTTATCAATTACAACAATTAGAACTTAATAAAAATGGAACAGGATCGAACGATAAGCAATTCTACAATATTTATGAGCCGTCCGCCAACACCGAGAGCCAAGCCAAAAGTGTCGAGCGCGGCCGGTGTGCTCCGCCACGCCGTGTTGCCGGCCGCGACCGCCCGACGACGCCGCTTGGCGCCTACCCTCGCTGGGTATTTCTAACACGGCCTCTCCTGACCGCGAGGCGTCCTCGACCGCTTGATTCGGGATGAGCACCTCCTCAGATTCTGGGAGGTCATCAGAAGGTTGATCATCTTCTGGAAAAGAACATTTCGTTACCAATAGGTACTGAAAATGTAACACAGTTGAAGAGCTAAGTCAGTTCCGCAATACGCGTGCACTCAAACGATCGCAAGCAAAAAAGATTACACTCAAGAAGCAATTTCATATAAACGAAATTCGTCTGTTAGTACAAATAATAAACTTGAAGAAACTTTGAAGAAAGCTTTTGTAAATCTGAAGTTTGAAGCTAATAAAGTCTGAAAGCAAATCTTTTTGGATTTTTCTCCACAAGTCAAGAGTGACTTCAAAATAATAATAAAATGAAATGATAATTTTTCTCACACTATCAGAGACTGAAAGCAAACTACTTTGTATTTCTACAAGACAAAGTGACTCCAAAATAGTAATAAAAAAATCAATGCGTCTTTATACTAAAGCTGAAATAGACAAGAAGTCTGTAAGTAGGAAAACAGCGTTCAAAAATAATAGCCTTTGAGTAAAAAGGACTTTATAGAAAAAGACACTACATTGCAATTAATTGGATTTCGAACTCCCACTACTTGCAATATAATCAAATAAGTTCAAAATAACATGACGGCATGTTATTTTCGTGACATAACTCACATCGACTATTTATATTTCACAATAGCCTACTAGAGTTACTCACTAAGTAACATAGAACACATTAGTAGTTCCTTCATACAAATGAATGACCTGTCCAATGCAATCTATTTACAAATATTGAATGAGTGACACAGCTTACGCCATTCACAAAGTAACATAGAACACGTTATAGTAACTTGCATCTCATGCGAAAGCTACTTTCAACGATATCTATTTACAAAAAAAAAAGTGACACAGCTTACGCCATTCACAAAGAAAGTGACCTAGCTTGCGCCATTCACAAAGTGACATAGAACACGTTTGATACTCGTCAGTATCCAACGATATCCACTCACAAAGAAAGTGACCTAGAACACGTTTGATACTCGTCAGTATCCAACGATATCCATTCACAAAGAAAGTGACCTAGCTTGCGCTATTCACAAAAAAGGTTCGTCCTGTTACGCCTTGGCAGAGAAGTGTCACCGCAGGCGTAGGCCACCAAGGCCTCGTGTCGCTGCAGGCGAAGGCCACCCAGGCCTCGCGTCGCCACAGGCGAAGGCCACCAAGGCCTCGCGTCGCCACAGGCGAGGGCCACCAAGGCCTCGCGTCGTTGCAAGCGAAGGCCACCCAGGCCTCGCGTCGCCGCAGGCGAAGGCCACCAAGGCCTCGCGTCGCCACAGGCGAAGGCCACCAAGGCCTCGCGTCGTTGCAAGCGAAGGCCACCTAGGCCTCGCGTCGCCACAGGCGAAGGCCACCAAGGCTTCGCGTCGTTGCAATCGAAGGCCACCTAGGCCTGGCGTCGCCGCACGCGAAGGCCACAAGGCCTCGCGTTGTCGCAGGCGAAGGCCACCAAGGCCTCGCGCCGCTCCACGCATGCGTCACGTGCCGTGTCCCGGCACAGACGCTGCAGGCGAAGGCTCCTAAGGCCTCGCGTTGCCGCAGGCGAAGGCCACCAAGGCCTCGCGCTGCTTCACGCAAGCGTCACGTGCCGTGTCCCAGCACAGGCGATGCAGGCGAAGGCTCCTAAGGCCTCGCGTTGCCGCAGGCGAAGGCCACCAAGGCCTCACGTTGTTTCAGGTGAAGGCCACCAAGGCCTCATGTCGCTGCAGGCGAAGGCCCCCAAGGCCTCGCATCACTGCAGGTGAAGGCCACTAAGGCCTCGCGTCGCTCCACGCAAGCATCGCGTGCCGTGTACGGCACAGTCGCTGCAGGCGAAGGCCCCCAAGGCCTCGCGCTGCTCCACGTCGCGTGCCGTGTCTCGGTACAGACGCGTCACTGCGAGAACTGCGAGAGCGCACCTGCTGTGGTGAAGGTTTGCGTGGTAGCTTCTAGAAAATAAGAATAAAAGTTCAAACATTTTAAGCAAACGTCAGTTGTTTTATCTCCTCTCACCAATATGTTGACTTTTAATAAGAAACTTAGTCATCAGAACTGCACTGCACGTATCAGCCATACGAACCTAGGTTACGAACAATGTAATCTTTTACCTCCATAATGCTGCTCGATACTCAGCTGCAAATAAAAACACAAAGTTACACTCGTTCGGCTTACCTGACCGTTAACTAAATGATCGTTTTACATGAGAAGCTAAAAACACTTTTTAGCATTGGAAGCGTAGACTATAACTCAAATTTGAATGAATTAAAATGATTGGTCTAAGTTCGGCTGTTGGTAACCTAATCATGTAGCCACGTATGCGCATCGCCCTTCGGGCAGCCACCAATGCGCGACAGGCAATCATGATCCACCTCAGCGCACCAAACATCAAAATTATGGATGCAAGGATCAAAGTTTTGATATGTAGTAATGGTTAGATGTTACTTGAATCAAAGGTGCTAGCAATCTTTTCCGCTACATCATTGACGACAGGCTCCTGAGAAATTTGTTCTGCCGTAACCTCTGCAGCAGAGGAATGTATAATCACACTGGGCGTGTGATTGGCAGCTGTAGGGTTCGGCACTGGTGTGGCGGACATGGCGGTACGGGTATTTATGAACATGAGACAACAGACAGACGATCGTCGATCGCATTCAGTCCACTAAGAATTGCATCTAATGCCGAATTAGTAGAACTATCCCGATAGCTAGATGAGGCGTCGAAATGCCTTTTACGAGAGCTACTACGGTGACGTGAACGATCATGACCTTTCGCCTTTTTAATATAAGATCGTTCTGCCATTTTTCAATCAGTAAAGGTACTTACGATTTTTTCGCAAAGCACAAAAACTTTCTACAAAATTTAAATGCACGACACTAAATACCTCAAAAGCAAAATTAATACGAATCAACTACGTAGGCAGGTACACACAAAATTACAAGGGAAAATAATTATCAGATGCCATTAGCGCCAGGCGTCGCAGTGGTCCCACGTCTGATATTAACGATGAGGATAGAAATATCAAAACAACCTTAACTTGTCAATTTTACATTTATCAATTACAACAATTAGAACTTAATAAAAATGGAACAGGATCGAACGATAAGCAATTCTACAATATTTATGAGCCGTCCGCCAACACCGAGAGCCAAGCCAAAAGTGTCGAGCGCGGCCGGTGTGCTCCGCCACGCCGTGTTGCCGGCCGCGACCGCCCGACGACGCCGCTTGGCGCCTACCCTCGCTGGGTATTTCTAACACTAGTTTAAAAGTAGTAGAGCTGTTTGTGAAGAGCTCGTCCGGGGAAGTACTACCACCACGCCTTTTTCTGCCGCCAAGCAGCGTTGCTGTTTCGGATTGAAGAGTGTGGTCGCCGGTGTAATTACAGTCGCATGAGTCTTTACATTTGTATTCCTCAAGTTGACGAACGAAGGGCATTTCATCGTAGGGCACGTTCCTATCGTGCGTGACTTACGAGGTAATGCTTTGTTATAGGTGATGGTTGCAACTTAACATCAGGTGGGCCATCTGCTTGTTCCATCAGCTAGTTGTATTTAAACAAAAAAACTACTCCTTTCGAAACAGTGTGGTAAAAGGATTCTAAGTATTCGAATACTATTGATAACTATTATCAATCATATTCTGCCTGTCTAGTTTCCGTGAGAAGTTGCCTCCGCCACCGGTACCTCACGCATAATGTAGGAAGGAGGCATAAACTAACACAAAGGTTCAATCTACAGAAAGGTACAATCGTCCTCAAAGTTACGTAACTTTAACAATTGATAAGGCTAACACTTTCCAACATTACAACATAGCCCTTTCGATATAGCTTTAATGCAATTATTTCAGAGGGTCCGCGAAACTATAATCGAAACTAAATAGCGAAACTATAATTTGATCGCGTGGAACTGGCACCTACCTAGAGTCACCTAGCTTTAAGACGTTTCAAAGTGATCCTTGAGATTTAATTGAATAAATACCTTTTGACTTTGACTTTGAAGGTTCATATTGGCTTAAAGTCACACTGCGTGAATACATGGCATCGACCAAGATTTTACTGGGTCAATTATTTAAGAACAAGCCATATTGACATCAGTTGCAGTCGCAAAATCATTAACCGTAGCGTGTTGAATTAAACAAAAAAACTTTATCCCATCCTCGACTTATTGGAATTGGTAATTGAAGAATGCTTGTTTTTTATATTGTGCGGTATTTAAAAGCAGTTTCAGACACAAAAGAATATCTTTTGTGTCAGAAACTATGAAGCAAACGAGGAGTTCTACTTTTTAGCACATACTTTAATAATATATGCATTTTTTTTTACCATAGCAAAGTTATTTTTTAAACTTACATTTATTTTTCTAGTAATCTGCATATACTCAAACAGCACAAAGGGATTTTAAAAGATTCGGCTATGGCTCTATGTGTAAGCATGCTTTGTTTTTTTTTTGGTTATCATCTCATCATCGGCAGAATGGAGCTGGGTGCAACAAAATGCACAAGCAAAACGCGTGTTTGTCAATCAGCTTGGTAAAAAAATTACAATTACAAATTAGGTTTGTTATTTGTGTATTTGCGTGAACAAGACTTTAAATTCGTAATCATTACATAGTATAAAACAAAGTCGCTTTCTCTGTCCCTATATGCTTAAATCTTTAAAACTACGCAACGGATTTTGATGCGGTGTTTTTATTGATAGAGTGATTCAAGAGGAAGGTTTATATGTATAAAACATGCATAATATAGTAGACAAAACACTTATCATTTAAGAGGTTTCTAATGTGATGCCATAAATAACATATTTTTTTGTGCTTACACTACAAACGCTGGCTGAACCCTACAAGATAGATCAAAATAATGTAATACAGTATTGTACACACACCTTAAAAAGGTCTACAAAAAAGTCCGCGATGGTATATGTCTATCTCTTAGGGATACCCCACAATAACCGTGTGAAGCCGGGGCGAGTCGCTAGTTAGAAATAAGTGTATAATTTTTGTTAGTTCTATTAGAAAAATCGCTTGTAGTACAAGATATGACAATATGCCTATTCATTAATAAAGGATGACACCATTATATGTAAATAATATGTTATATAGGTTGGTATAATTAGGGTTGGTAGAGATTGAGTTTTTATATGAGAAGTATTTTTTTTATGTTTTATTATAGGGCAGTGTGGTCGCACAAAGCCCTTAAAATAAATAATAAAAAAAAAGATATGACAACTCCAAAATAAGAAAGCATGCGTACCTACATCTAGGCATCTGACAAATGTCAACGATCAAACAAAAAGGTCAAAATCACAATCGTTGGAAAATAAAAGTTTAAACTGAAAATGGCGGATTGAAAATGAGATTGGTCTGGGAATTGGGGATACGCAAACCAGATCGCGAATCGTTTGGAGTGCGATAAGAGTTTTATTGCAGATTTTTTGATTATACATCGCATCATCCGTTGGACCAACAATATTCCAAAGATCATGGGAAGTCTGGTGGGGAATGAAGATTTTAATCGTTGTATCTAGAAATAGTGAAGGTTTATATTCAATAGTGAATTCTTTTCACATGATGATGATATTGATGATGATCATTATCACTTTCAGGTTGTCATGCAGCTCCT
Source organism: Chloroclysta siterata (assembly GCA_932294275.1). Classification (NCBI taxonomy): domain Eukaryota; kingdom Metazoa; phylum Arthropoda; class Insecta; order Lepidoptera; family Geometridae; genus Chloroclysta; species Chloroclysta siterata. Next base: position 23,516,146 of record OW028588.1, read on the forward strand.
CTCATGAATAGTGGTAAATTATAAACATAAATAGACTTCACACAACGCTTTGAAGCCCAAAATAAAGCTAAGCTAAAAAAATATAGTATGCTATTGTAGATTTAATTTTTGTTTTTAAAAACAACTAATAATTTTATAAACAAATCACATGCTTAAGTTTGAACTCTTTTGACCCCAATCATTGAGTTTTTATTCAATCAATCGCACGTTCTAGAAGTTCTGGAACAAAACTGATTACCCAATGTGCGCCACGCAATGGGTAATAATTTTTACGCTAGTAGAGTAGGGTAAAAAGAGCATAAAAAATAGCAAGAAAAAACAGATATTAAAATACATTAAAATAAATATTAGCATCACTAACATCTTTCTCATGCATTACTGTAGCAGATCAATAATATTATGTATCGTATCAAGATAATGATTAAAAATAAATATGACAAAAAGAAACAATTAAAGAAATTAAGTAACATTACTGGAAAACCATTAAAACTTAAAATAGACTTAGTTAAACATTTAAGGCAAAACTCTTTCAGTAATTTTATAGATGATTGTTAATAAAAATATTTAGACAAAACTTATTCATTATATTTTAAATTAGGAAAATTATGTAAGTAAATAAATGAGAAAAATTGTTGTATAAATTTAGACTACTAAAGGTAGGTAGGTAACAAGAGGGGAATGGTATTACGAAAAGACTTGTATGAATTTATGTAGTGAGCTGATTTTATTAGAAAACAAAAATTTTGCCTAACCTAAATCTCAAAACGCAACGATAGCGCGTTCTAGAAACCGTACACTTTTAGTCGCGCCATCTAGTTGTTATATTTGAATTAATTACGCAAACTAGCTTTAACATTTCGCCCGCCAAGGACCTAGTAATGGGTCCTTAACTCTAACTAAGATAGCATTTACTTATGGACTACAACCTAATGGCTGTTACAACTATTTAATGCTGACATGACTTCTACTGACATGAAATAAACATTACCTTTTACATAACCTTTAACCTTGACTTTAATTTTATCTTTTACCACTTTACTATTTTAGCTTAATTTTACACATGTATTTGTACTCCTATTTTTAACACTTACTTCTACTTATTCTTTGTCTATTGGCAACACACACAATTTTGATGTTGGCTTTTTAATTACATTTTTTGTAGTTCGCAATGTAACCACGCGGGTTAAACCATCTGAACCCTGGTGCTTTTCAACTACACGACCAAGCAACCAGCGACCAGGCGGTTGATCATCTTCCTTGATGAGGACTACATCATCTACACGTGGCTCTGGAACTTGATCTGTCCATTTATAACTATGGACAAGACTCGTAAGATAGTCCTGAGACCATCGACGCCAGAAACTTTGGAACATTTTTTGAACTAATTGCCATCGTGACAATGAACTAATATTTGAACTCTCGAAATCTACACCTGGCAAGGATACCAGAGGTTCTCCTACTAAAAAATGACCTGGCGTCAGTGGAAGTGGATCACCTGGTTCGGTACTATTCATTACGGTAAGAGGTTGCTTTGCGTCGCCTATACCTCGAATGCTGATCTGTATGATTGGAGCTGCACGTGTCTTTGCGGACAATAAATAAGTTTGAATGGTTTGAATCTCTCCATTTGATCTACATACCCGAAGGTATTTTATAATAGCGGAAGCCAACTCGGAAGAGTCACCAAACGCGTGCAGTTCATCATTGATATCATCTGCTCTCACCCCTAGCCATCGAGGGATTTTCACTGTGGTAAGTTGTGGCAATTCTGTATGGTAAGTACTCGATTTTTCTAATATTTTTGTGGATACCGCTTCATCCCATCCAATCCTTGATAACCATAACCTTTGTTTTAACATATTTTTTGGGAATATTACCGCTTTCCATATACATCCTAAGGGATCGAATATTATCGCTTTGTCTGATGTAATTTTTATTTTTGTTACAGGTGGTGACGGAGGAGGAAGCTGCTTCCTGTACTGGAAAATGCCTTCACTTCGATTCCAGGTTTCATCTAATTTCATTTCTATGTTGTCCTCATTTGATCTGTCATTTTCATATTTTTGTCCTTTTATTTCTTTGTTCTGTTTGTCCTTTTTCTCTATTTTGTTCTTTATTGTGTCCTCATGTGTGTTTTTCTGTTTCAGGTGTTCCTGGTTGTTGCTGTCCCATAGTTGTACTTTGAAGCCACCTTTGACTAATAATTCTGCTATTTGTTTGTACAAGTGCGCTCTCTCTACGACAGACCTTTCTACAACTGCCGGATGTTCTTTTTCTTCATCATACGCGACTTGATGCAATGCTCGCGAGGCTAAGTATGGCGCTGAATATGTTCTAGATCTTACCGTCAGTAACTCATAATCTTGTATTTCTTTTCCAGGATCTGTTTCTTCATCGTTCTTGACTACTGCATGATGTGGTAAGTTTACAACTTCATTTTTTCTATTATCTATCACAGCTTCTCTTTTAGTTCTCGCTTTAAAGAAAGCTTCACATTTTTGCTCTTTTTCGGTCAGTGGCTTTTTTGAACTTATTTCTTCTTCATCTTCCCAATATCGCTTTAATAATTCATTTTCATTTTCATTGCAAGCGATATGCATGACCGATATCTCATTTTGTGCCGTATTTGTAGGTGTGACAATTCCAGAAAGGATCCAACCTAGACTTGTGCTCTGTGCAACTAGTTTTCTACTAGAACTTTTCTTCATACCTTGTTTCAGGACCTGACTGTAGACGTCTGCACCAAGCAGCATATCGATTTTTCGAGGAGTTGCAAATTGCGGATCTGCTAGCTGTATGGTTCCTATATCTACCCAATCTATGTTCTCAATGCATTTTTCTGGTAGATAAGAGGTGATATGGCTTAACACGTAAGCTTGAACTTCTATTTTGAACTGGGGATCAGTACGTGACTGAATGGTGGTTTGTACTGAATAATTAGCTTTAAGTTTTTTATCGTTACCTAATCCTGAAACCGTTCCATTTGCAGGTATCTTCTTTAAATGTAGCAGTTTAACAGCCGCCTCGGTAATGAAGCAAGCTTGAGATCCCTGGTCCATCAGGGCTCGGACGGTTTGATACTCACCCGTCATTGATTCGGCTTTTATTAAGGCTGTCGGTAATAAAACCTGTTTGGTCATCGGTATATCGCCTGTAGATAGGCATGCTACGACTTGGTTACTCATGGATGAAGTTTCGCTCTCAATTGTGGATTCAGGTTCTGCCTGCTGCTGGGTGACTGGCTTATCTGCATTGAACTCTTCTAGTGTTAGATGGAGCAACGAGTGGTGTCTCCTCTTGCAAATACGACAGACGGTTGGTTTTTTGCAATCATACACGTTATGGTTTCCGCCTAAGCAATTGAAACACATCCTATTCTTGATAACGAACGCTTTCCTCTCACTTACGTCTTGTTTTGAAAACGCCTTGCAGAAACTTAACTTATGGTTCTCTGAACAAAACTCGCAAGCTATCGACTCTGATGTAGCTACCATAGACCGACAAGATCCTTGTGAACCACCTCCGTACTGTACTACAGATCGCTTGTTAGGTTCTATAAATTCTAAAGCACGAAAACGACCTTCTAAAAAGGTTTTGAACTGCGCCAATGTTGGTAAGTTATTTTTATTATCTAATACGGTACTTGACATATTTGAAACACTTAGTTCCCATTGTTTCCTAGTTTCTAGGTCCAGCTTCGAACCAACAATGTGAATGATGATGATGTCCCACGTGCTTACATCAACCTCTAATGCTTTCAACGCACTCAAACAATCAGATGTAACATCGATCAAATCTTTAATAGCTGTAGCTGACTCAAACTTCATGGATCGCTGTCCGAATAACTTATTTAGTATCGTATTTGACAAAAACCTTTTATTATTGTATCTACTTTCTAACAACTCCCAACACCGATCATAATTGGACTCAGCTATCGGCGTATGCCTGATCAAAAGTTCGGCTTCACCGGTGAGATGCCCTTTCAAATAGTGAAGTCGCTGAACATTATCTAACGATTTGTTTTTGTGGACTAATGAAACAAATAAGTCTTTAAATGTAGTCCATTCATCATATTTTCCACTAAATGTTGGAATGGTGATCTTAGGCAACTTTGCCAGTGAACTCGAATGACCTTCAGTTGTACTAATTCTACTACTACTACTATTTACTGTTTGACTTGACCTTAATGTTGACTTTATGTGTGATATAGCCAGAATATAATTTTCTTCCGTGTTTGCATATATATCGCTTTTAACATAAACAGAATCATTTAATTCACTAGCCTTGTATGATCCGTACAATGTGGAATTATTTTTACGAAACAAAGTCCAATCTTTCTCTAAATTATCTATTTTAGCCTCAATGTATTCAATGGTACATCTCTCTTTAGGACATTTTTTGAAATTAATTAGTGATCTTTCTATGGACTTTTGAATGTCTTTTTGTAAATTAATAATCGACTCCATAGTTAATTTTTTCAACAAAACCAGACTAATTTTACAACAAATAACTTTACAAAACTAATTTTACCTATTCTCAATAATGTACTAATTCCATTTGTCGAAATACGAAAATTAAAGTCACTTTTCTAACACAATTAAATTAAATGTAGGTAGTTAGCAAAAAAGTTCTCAAACAAATAAAACACGATATTCACTTTATAAGTTGACGAAAAGAGTACTCACAATTTTTTCACCATTATACCTCTACAAACACGTCACGATGCTGTCACTGTGTAGCTGCACCGTTCGATTTCCTGGTCTTCAGAGGCGCGGAGGATATGTTCCACCCGCCTTGGACTGATGCTGTAGGCTCCGTGCCTACTTCCTGTATGTTCTTGGGGGGTCGTGAGGGTTTGGGGCCCACACTCCTTGTACTACTGATCTTCAAGAGGTCACGTGGTTTTCTTGGTCCACGCGCCTTGTACTGCTCTTCGGGGGGGTGTGAGGTCAGGGGCCTCACACTCCTTGGACTACTCTGCTGGGGGACGTGGGGACAATGAACCCACACGCCTTGAACTGCTGCTTCTATTTCGGGGCCTTCAAAAGGCAATCCTAGCCTTTGCACGCCTTGATCTTGATATTTTTGTACTATGAACTCACTGCACTGCACTGTAATTTGTACTATAGTACCACTCTCGAGAGAACAACGGAGTATCGTTTTACTACCGTGTCTCAACTGTACCTTGCCGCTACGACCCACGGCAAGTACAGTTACTACCTATCCACTACTGGTTAGGAACCTAGCAATCTAGTGCCGATCTGGCTTACGAAGGACCATGTATAAATTTAGACTACTAAAGGTAGGTAGGTAACAAGAGGGGAATGGTATTACGAAAAGACTTGTATGAATTTATGTAGTGAGCTGATTTTATTAGAAAACAAAAATTTTGCCTAACCTAAATCTCAAAACGCAACGATAGCGCGTTCTAGAAACCGTACACTTTTAGTCGCGCCATCTAGTTGTTATATTTGAATTAATTACGCAAACTAGCTTTAACAATTGTAATAAAAAGGTCTCTGATTACGTCAGAGGGACACCTAGTGGCATTTCGAGATACCGAAAAAAAAGCACCCATTGGGCAATCACCCTTTTTGGCTTCTTGTACATGTTTATATTCGCTATCTATTTTTGCTCGTGTACCCACGGAGCTGACACACTTGTTGACAGCATAAAGTTTGATGAGGAAGTGGTTGAAGACGAGATAGATCCTATCCTACTATACCATATATGCGAAAGTTTAGATGTTAGTATAATTTGATGTGTGTGGCTCAATAACCCTTAGGGGGTTATTGAGCCACATACCCACCGATTATAATGAAACTTAAAAAAAATATATATATAACTTAGATTAGCAGATAGAAAGTAGCATAGTCTACTTCCTATCTCGATAAATGTACCGACTAAGTGGTAAAACGCCTTAAACAATGATGTTAGCAATCACCACTGCGACTCAAGCAAAGGTTACGGGTACTCGCTTGTTATAAGTAAACATTGATTTAAGCGTACTATAAAATATATTGATGTCAAATCTTTTTTTTAATACTTTATGCTGATAGAACAAGTAAATATTAATAAATATACTTAACCAGATTTTATGTGGTAATCACTTATTATAACAAAGCATTTTCTTGCAAGTCACATTATAGGAACGTTCTACGATGCACTGTCCTGCGTCCATCAACTTGAGGCATACAGTTATTAAGCCTGATGTGCCTGTAATTTCACCGACAACCTCACTTTTCAAACCGAAACACAGCAACGCTGCTTGAAGCCAGAAGTAGGCATGGTAGCTATGTCTATGTTTATATCTGTATCGACTTTTTATCCTTAGCCATATCTTATTCAAGTGTAGAAGATCTAAACGCTATTAAATTTTAATGAATAAGTAATTAAGTGCTCTTTCAATCAATTTACACCGGAGGAGCCTAAAGGAATGGCTTCAAAATTTAATTTTACCTTCTAATTAATAGGAAAGTTCAAATTGGATGTGAAAATTATGTTATTTCCGCAATTATGTTTTTTTTATACAATTAGCTGATGGAACAAGCAGATGGCCCAATGCTAAGTGGTAACCATCACCTATAACAAAGCATTGCCTAGCAAGCCACGCACTATAAGAACGTGCCCCATGATGCACTGCCCTGCGTCCATCAACTTGAGGCATACAGAAGCCTCATGTGCCTGTAATACGCCGGCAACCGCATTCTTCAAACCGAAGCACAGCAACGCTGCTTGGCGGCAGAAAAAGGCGTGGTGGTAGTACTTCCCCGGACGAGCCCATCACAAAGAGCTCTACTCATAAAGTTATGAAATTGCCCCACTGCTTACGCTGTGTGTTTTGTCCACTTTTTATAGCCTAAATCGTGGGTTCGCCCGTCCCGACTTCTGAGTTATGCGAAATATGAATAATATTGATAACGATTTCCCTACACATCAAGCGATCAAGGGAGCGATCTAGGGAGCGATCTAGGGCGTTCCCCAACACTCTTCCGATATTGCCACCGATTTTAGGGCCGTGTGTAAACGCTTTTACGTAATTTGCAAAGTTTGTTACCGTATTACAGGGAATGTCTGAAACTCAGTTGGAATTCACGATTTAGAGTTCTTAAAGCTCGCAATGAGAGAAGTAAAAATAGAATAACAACAAGCGAATAACATATTTTCATGCCGTCTTTTTTATGCCTTAGCTGCTCTCGCTTTCATTATGCGAACCGCCAAGGAGTGGAACTCATTTCCGTCGTCTGTTTTTCCTGATCATTACAACCTAGATCTCTTCAAGGCAAGAGTGTCTACTAGACCGTTCTGCTATTGTCACCTTCCTCGTCGCTTATTATCATTGTAGCCAAAGGACAGCCTATTGAAATAACTCCCAAGCGAGCAGACAAATACACCAATAACACCAGAAACGATCCTGATACGCTACCGGTGTTTTAGGAAAAGATAAACCCGCCTAATTCTAATTATTCTAATTCATAGTAGGGGAATGAGACCTACACTGACGTCCCGTAATGGGGTGTTTTGTGCATTATCCACCTACTAACCTTATGGGGTAAGGAGCCAGTCCAGCTCCTTAAAGTAGCGGAGCAGGTCTTTGGGTTGGCGGCAGCAATGTTCTAACATCCCCAATGATGATGATATGGATTGCAGGGGAGCAAGACTCGATCAGCTCCTGCAGCCCCGTTTTAGATCTGGCTTCGTTTGTGCAGAGCAATGCAGTACTACATGCTCGTCAGTTTGTTTTTCCTGTAGACAGCCGCGACAAAGGTTACAGTCGGTCTTTCCGTCTTAAGAAGATGGTGGGCATTATCACAGTGACCTGCGATAATGCCCACCGTCAGCTTTAGGTCTTCGTGTTTCATCTTTAACACGATGATTGTTAAGCGCCTGTAAACCCGCCTTTTGAAGGAGCCCATTTGTTGAAACTCTGAAAGAAAACCGCAAAAGGATAAAAGTTCATTCACAATTCAACAGCAAAAAACAAGGCGCGGGAATTCTAGTAGTCTTCAACATAAACGTAATTTGCCAGCTCAGATCAACCCAGGAGATGATACTTAAGTCCAAATACAACAACAAACTCACTCCGTAGACATTTTACAAGATTTTATGTTTGCATCCGTTTTAGCACTCTCAGTAATTACTTAAATCCCAAGTTACGAGGCAGCTGTAATGGATACACCTACTAGGGGCTTCCATACCCGAAGTCTGACTTCTAATTTTCGTTTTTCGTTTTCTGTATCGTCAGGCCGTTTTTGTATGGAGACTAGTGAGTTCTCAGCCCGCTCGATAGAGACGCTTATCGAATCTCCATACAAAAAAGGCCTGTAGTCGCGTTAATCTCTCGCTGCAGGCTCGGTCAGACAGCAATCTTATGTAGGTTATACCTATTTAAAAATAGAATAGGTATCCATATTAATTAAACCCACTCATGACTCCCCCCTCTGTTTTTTATGTTCAGTCCTTCCATCCCAAGGTTAGAATCGCTGTTATAGATAAGGTCGCCCATTGTATTACTACAATTGTTAGTTTTTAAGTTAAAATGTGTATCTTAATTTGTTGTGGTAGTCAATAAAGAGTTATCTATCTATCTATCTACCGTACGAAACACAGCTAGCCAGTTTTGTATGTTGTATCTGTTCACGCGTACCTATCGGTTCAGTTGGTTAGCTATGCCTTTTTCTATAAAAATGACTTAACAATCATCTTATAATAATATAATAATAATAATATTGGTGGACTTTCCACACAGCACTATCTAGCCCCAAACTAAGCCAAAGCTTGTAATATGGGAACCAGATAGTTGATATAATACATGCATACTTTTTTTGTGTGTGCCTACGGCGCAGAAGGCAAAGCTACTACCAACTGAGCTGTGAAGGCGCATGTGTGTGTGGATGATCATCGACATCATCATCCACATTACAACTTCCCCCACTGCTGGGTATACCCAGTTCCCCTCCAGTTGGCCTCCATTAGTTTGTACCACGATCCTGTGCCAGTCTAACCCATTTCCGACCCGCAAAAAAAAGTCGACTATAAAAATTAAATTTTACAAAGAGCTCATAATTTAAAAAAAAGTAGATGTGGGTATTGAAGGTACCATAACGGGTTAGATAAGCAAGGAGTTATAAAGTTTGCATTATACTATAAATATTAAATTTTATCAAAAAAGTTGAGCTTTTAGCTTAACCAAGTTGTCTAGTTATAGGTAAAGGTTTAACTTAAATGAACCGTGTTTAGTTTTAAGCGATTTTTCTTAAAAAGTGTATTATGTTAATACAGAACTTTCAAAAACAAAATCAAAGCTTCTGCGCTGAAGTTTGTTTCGTGTTTACAATTCTCATCAAGAACATACATTTTGTGCATTGAATATAAGTGTTTGTTCGGCAAAAACATGTATTGTATAAAATGAGGGTTTAAAATAATTTATCCTAGACTGTATAAATGTATAATGTGTTCGGCAGATGATAAAAATTTCCAAAAAAATGGATTCTATCAGTTACCTTTCTGGATTCCATAGAATAGAATATTTTTTATTTGACACACAAACACGGGTACATGACATAACAAGAAAAAAACAAGAAGTGTAATTTCTGGTCTTTAACTATTAATGTATCAGGGTAGCGTACATAGCTCGCAGAATCAGCAAATTAGTGCAAAAGTTGTTATCAGTAAGTACTGGTAGTTAGTTAAGTGGCAATGGTAGCCTTACCTACTTTTGTCAGGCAGCAAAAAGCTGAGTCTGGAACTTTTTGGCATACTGCACGGACGGGACGAACCTGTGAATAATGTGTTTTTATTTTTATTTTATTTTATTGTAATACCTACCTATTGGTTTTGCCGTTTTGCCCGTATCTGTCCATTGTCCGTTTTGTGTGTGTCAAATAAATGTATTTTCTTTCTTTCTTTTCTCTTTCAATGGGCAGGTCATAAAACTCGAAGAACTGAAAACCGCTGGGGAATAAACGTTCTCGAATAGCCAACACGAACAGGAAAACGATACTCGTTGGACTGACGACATTGTTAGGATCGCGGGAAGTCGATGGATGGAGAGGGCTCAGAATCGTTCTTCCTGGAAATATGAAGGGGAGGCCTATGTCCAGCAGTGGACTTCTTTAGGCTGATAATGATGATGTTGATTAATTAATGTAGGTACATTTCAAATAACACAGTGTAATTTATTGCGTATTTATAAACTGCGTCGTCTAGCATGAGTGGAAAGTATAATAGTGTTAGCTTTATGTTACCTAGGTAATTAAGTAATACTTTCATCTAAACGTATGAATTTGTTTTTTTTTAAGTAGACACCACAGTTACAAAAACAAAATAATGTTGGTCCTAGAATCTAACCTACGACAAACAACGTGGAAAGAAAAACCACTACTGCGCTGTGAGGAAATAGAAATATCTTGTAAACCATTTAAAAAACAACCTTTTTTCTTACCTTTACCTGGCCTTGCCCGTACAGATAAGGGATGGTTTTCTAAAAACCAGTGACCATGATTTTAATATAAATTGGACGAAGTAAAGATGTAAATGGACGTTGCAAGACGTGCTGACAGACAGGGATGACGATACAATACCGATAGGTACAACACCGAATAAGTTTTCAGGAGTAGGTACCTAGTTTTTTACACGCGATTTAATAAATTTGAATCAGGCGTAACTTTGCGGAATCCCATTGTTAAACATAAATTAAATGAAACAAATATGTATCCGCTAATCTAATCTATGTAAGTTAAACAAATGTTGACTCTTGTGTACACTGCATCTGCAAACTCTGCAAAGTGAAAAAAAAGTGAATTAGAGACAATAAAATCTGTCTGTCTCTCACCTTTTTTCACTACACACCTTGAGTGCACACACGAGTCTACATTTGTTTAACTTACATAGATTAGATTAATGGATTAGTACTACATATTTGTTTCATTTAATTTATGTTTTACACGCTATTTAACGGCCATCTAAAAACGGTTACCACGTTTTTTTTATACTACATGTTGATGTAACAAGCAGATGGCCTTCCTGTTCAGTGGTAAATTACCTATTAGATAGCATTGCCGAGTAAGTAACACGCCCTATGCACGTACCGAACGAATGCACTGCCCTACGCCCATTAATTCAAGGCATACAGATGCCTCATGTGCCTGTAATTTCACCGGCAACCGCAATCTTCAAACCGAAACTCAACAACGCTGCTTGGCGGCAGAAAAAGGCGTTTTTAGAGAATCAGAGATACCCAAGGATGTTTCAGAAAGAGATTAGAGCCGGTTATCGTGATTGATCACTCCGGAGTTTTAGCGTAGGATTTAGCTTGGACAGTCATTGATGTTTGTCTTTTGCGTAGGATTAAATAGAAGAGAGAAATAAGGTTTTTAATGTGTTTTTTGACCCACATTGCACAGAATTTAACAGTTTTAACCCACAGTAATCATTTCAACATAATACAATACAATATTGATTTTATTTATGCAACTGATACACAAAAGCAATATGTAAGAATGGATATGAAAAAGTTACAGTAACATAAACATTGAATAAAAATAACTAATTATAATAAAATTAAATAAATATTAAATATTGGTGGACATTCTACAGCACTATCTCGCCCCAAACTAAGCCAAAGCTTGTACTATGGGAACAAGATAGTTGATTTAATACTTGTATACTTTTTTTTTGTAAATACATACTTATAATATTTTATAATAAGTATAATATCTCCCGCCAAGCAGCGTTGCTGTGTTTCGGTTTGAAGAGTGTGGTTGCCGGTGTAATTACAGGCACATGTAATTACATCTGTATGCCTCAAGTTGATCTACGCAGGGCAGTGCATCAGGAAGGCCATCTGGTTGTTCCATCAGCTAGTATAAAAAAAAAAGAACTTAACGTATGCTAAATTCGTTCTGGCCTAAACATATGCCTTAATTTATTAAAAAAAATGCCGTATCAGACATTCCAAAGACGTTCTCTTGTTGCTAAGTAAAGGAAGACCTTAATAAGTAATGCTGTAGGTTAAACAAAGAAATAGCAGATAAAGACCATTGTAAGCACACTGACCTATCCATCACACCACTATAACAAGCGCACATTATCATAAAAAAACATGCATTTCACTCGATAACGAATCACCTTTGGTCAGTGTTTCCATAACAATATTTTTTGCAATCCACTTTATCACAAGTGCAGAGGTTAGCTTTACAATGTAAGTAATATTAGGTATTTAAAACTTATAAACTGAGATATAGCATTTAATAAATTAAACGCTTGGAAAAAACATGGGCATAATAAAAAATATATAGAATAGAATAGAAAATATTTATTTTACGACACAAAAAACAATGATAAAATTAAAAAAACAAAGATACACAAGAAGAAATATCAAAAAACATTATAAATATAGTGTCGTAAAAAAGGCTTCCACTCAGCATTTTCCATAAGAGCCTAGTTGCTTGTATGGCGCTGGTTTTCAGTGACGCCGAAAGTATGTATACGCCTACGCATCAGGCTCGTTTTTATGTCTTTGCAGTAAGCGTCATTTTACATTGGCTTTGTGTAGCATAACAGGTATCAAATGAAAAATACAAATACATAAAAAAATTGTTTATTTTTTAAAGTAAATGCTCAAAATAAGCTTAATAAAAAAAATTAAAACAATCTACCCTATAGAAAGATAAACAATTTTAATATAAGAACTGTTAGCAATCACTGCTGATATACGGTTTCGTTCATTTTTTAGGGTTCTGTACCCAAAGGGTAAAGCGGGACCCTATTACTAAGACTCCGCTGTCCGTCCGTCTGTCACCAGGCTGTGTATCTCATGAACCGTGATATTTAGACAGTTGAAATTTTCAGAGATGATATATTTCTGTTGCTGCTTTATCAACAAATACTCAAAAACAGAATAAAATAAATATTTAAAATCACGTTTGTTGTATGGGAGCCTACAACAAACGTGATTTTTTTGCCGTTTTTATAGATAATGGTACGGAACCCTTCATGCGTGAGTCCGACTCGCACTTGGCCGGTTTTTTATACTTTATTGACGCAATGATCGATGCCGCGGGTGGCTGCTAGTCTAAAACCCAAATCAAAATACATTAAAAGTCGAACCAAACGTTCGTTAATCCGCAGAATCAGCAAAGTAGGTCACAATCGTAATTAGTTTTACAATTTACGCTTCTAATAAATCTAAATTAAAGCTTGCAAAGCTCCCATAAATCGCGAAGCTCACAAGATAATTTTGTTATCTCCCAAAATCGTTATGGGCTATAAAATAAGGGCCTCCAATTTCACACAACAATTGTCTTGTATTTTTTGCCATTTTTAGAATACGATGTACTCGTACCTATGCCAACAAATTACATAGAAGTGAGAACATACGACAGACTTTAAGTCAATCCAACTGTTGGAGTACTATCTAGTTGTCTATGCTAATATATTCAAGAGTATTCGAGCTCTTTGTGAAGGGTTCTTCCGGGAAGTACTACCACCATTCCTATTTCTGCCGCCAAGCAGCGTTGCTGTGTTTCGGTTTGAAGGGTATGGTTGCCGGTAAAATCACAGTCACATGAGGCTTAACATCTGTATACCACAAGTTGATGGACGCAGGGCATGCTCGTATCGCGAGTCAATGCTTTGTTATATGTGATGCTGATGGTTAACACTTAACATCAGGAGGGCTATTTGATGGTTCCATCAGTAAATAGTATATAAAAAAAACTGAGGCTATGGAACAAGATCAAGCTTTCACGTTTTCAAAGTAATTCTTGGGATTCTATTAAATAAATACCTTCTGACTTTTACTTAAAATTTGAAATCGACTCCAATAATGCACATCTCTGCGCTTAAACAAAAGGATCGTGCCGTTCTCCTAAGTGCGAGAGAGAGCAATTATTTCTGTCTCGTTCCGATAATTTATGACCGAGTTCGCAGCGAGTGTTTAACGCGACTATAGTGATACCGAAACGCCATCCAAATGTCCAAATAACGTCATTGATAGCTTTGCAAACTGTTTGGTTATTGGTTTTGCTGGTCGGAGTGCCCTCCCGGCCACTCTGCCACCCTGCCTGTTGAGGGTGGGGTGAATTTGATACATTGCGTTTCGTGTAGGTTGCTAATTCAATGATAATGTAATAAAACTACTATTTATTTACGTTCTGCGTCAGAAAATACCTTTGCTTTTCAAGACTCACGGCCGGTTTCTGAAAGCTCGATCAAATTTACTCGGATGACAAGTCACTCGCCATTTCAGCTATTACATCGAATTAGATAGAAATAGCAAGTGACTTGACATGCGATTAGTTTGGGCTTTCAGAAACCAGCCGTCAAATGATAATAACAATAGTTATTTATTTCAGATAATAACACAGTAAACTTTGTTTACTGTTTTCATTTAATTTTTTTATTTTCTGTGTAATCAACTGCGTAATTTTTATTTTTTTAACTGATCAAAATAAAATAGAAATGGCATAAAAAAAGTACAAAAGGTCAAATCGTGTCAAACATTAAATAAAAGTAGATAGTTATATGTAGTTAGTAGGTGTAGTGGTTAGTAGGTATACCAGTAAGCAACCAGTAAGTATATTCTTTTCTTATCATCTTCAACGCGCTGTTGTTATGATAGACACCATCATACATCTAATGAGTTAATTGGTTTACACATACGAGAGCTACTAACTGTGTGCATAAATATTCAACACGGTCTTAGGACGGTAATATTCGTTTGATCTAGACACAAACAGAATTATACCGTTGAAGGCATGGCTATTCGAGCCGACCGACACTGCCCATCAGCCTCTACTACAATACGACCTTTCGAAAGCTCAAGAAGCATCCTACCTTAACGCTTAATTCACAATCCAACACTGGCTCGACTACCGCTGCGCGACAAACATACGGGGAAAAGCAGCGATGTAATACTACATGGCGATATTTGGTATTAGATGGGACTAATTGGTGGTACCAGCAGGTAATTTGCTGTGCTCTCGTTTCCTTTTCAAATTGCGTAGCAGGTCCTCGTTAGTTATTTCTTACTGCCGTGTTTTTGTCTTAATCCTATCAAATAAAGGCTAGGGAAATGAAGAATCAGAAGAACTTCTACACATTTATTTAAAAATAATTTAATAAAGTAGCTTATCCAGAGGGGTCACTATAATTTGAAGGAGTATTTTGATCTCATCTAGTGCCTCAGATTTTTTGTGATCTCAAGAGTTTTGGTAAGTTTTGACTTTGTTACCTCAAATTTTATTAGTAGGTAATTTATAGAAATATTGTACGTCCGAAATGGATAAACTGTTGATTCATGTATTAATTTTATAACACCTTTATGTACAGTTATACAATAAAATATTCTTACATTAAGGCACAGACCACCGTTAAACTACTTATCGCTCGCACATTTTAACAGGTAGTAATGAAAAATTACAAACAGCAAAGTTTCGGAGAATACCATTACAAAGGTTTACCTAAAATGCAATTTTGATCAAGTTTACTTATCTAAAAGTTTGAAGTAAAAAAAGTATGGAAATTAGTTCAAAAAGTTGTGCGACCGATAAGTTGTTTGACGGTTGTCTGATGTATGTAACACTAATATTCACCTTATTGAAGGTAGAGATAGAGTATTTTTATCTGACGTAAAGCGTTCACTTGATATGGCCAAACCTACGCTTAATTAAAAAAAGGATATTTAAATTATTTGTAAAGTTTCACAGTTTCCCGATATTTCAACATGAATGGGAATTCCCCGCCCCGGTAAAAATAATGTCCAGGTAGTGACTCTAGTGACAGTTTCAAAAACTATAGTACTTTAACATAAAACTTGCGGCCGGTTTCTGAAAGCTCGATCAAAACTATTCGGATGTCAAGTCACTCGCCATTTCAGCTATAACATTGAATTTGATAGAGATAGCAAGTGACTTGAC
Source organism: Chloroclysta siterata (assembly GCA_932294275.1). Lineage (NCBI taxonomy): Eukaryota > Metazoa > Arthropoda > Insecta > Lepidoptera > Geometridae > Chloroclysta > Chloroclysta siterata. The sequence goes on from OW028588.1 coordinate 23,532,066, forward strand.
ATGCCATTAGTTTTGATCGAGCTTTCAGAAACCGGCCGTAAATATACTCAAAATAAAACTTGAAACCGGAGAGTTCAAGCAAAAAATCATACAAATGATAATAAAACGATAAATAAAACGCACGACAATTTTCTTACGCGCAAGACATACAAAATAGTAGGTAAACATTTAATCTGGAAATTCTATTTTCTACTCGATGGAAATTATTTGCTCAATTTATAGCTGTCATTTCCATGAGACAGCCTCACTCATTATGCCATAAAAATGCACAAGCACACTATTATGTAAGCTTTTATGATCACCCAGGGACATTTCGAAGCTAAGACCGTATGAAGGTTCTAAAATAGACCAGATATTTTTATAACCTTTTAAAATAGTGATTTTTTTTTACATGCCTATTATTATTACAATCTAGACAAGTAGGCTAATGAGTAGTTTTGTTTTGACTTAATTTTATATATATAACTAGCACGGTTATTGTGGATTATCCCTAAGAGATTATGCTTGTATTATGCATATAAATCTTCCTCTTGAATCACTCTTTCTATAAAAAAAACCGCATCAAAATTCTTTGCGTAGTTTTAAAGATTTAAGCATACATAGGGATATAGGGACAGAGAAAGCGACTTTGTTTTATACTATGTAGTGATATAGTAAGAATGTGTCCATTGGCACTTTTCTTACAGTCTCTACTTATGGCGACACTTTGTTATTGTGTTCATTAAAAGCAGCACTATCACTACACAATATTAGGTTTATCACTGCACTAACTCAAAAGGTTTGGTTCTTTTGAGTCTTTTCACTTTGTCTGTGTTGTCGAGGAGCTGGATGGCCTCGACGTTCACGTGATGAAGACGTCTTTTTTCGTGAGCTTCTGCGTGTTTCTCAATTAATTTATCAACTAATTCTATCTGGAGGTGAAGTGACTTATGTCACTTTTTTTTGGTGAAGATCAAAAAAAAGTGACATAAAAATGTGGGAGACAATTTAACAAATGGATATTAGTAGTAGTAGTAGTAATTACAAGAATAGTAGGGCTCTTTGTGAAGGCCTCGGGAATGCTTATGTTCATTGCTGTGTTTTGGTTTTATTGCTGTGGTTGCCGATGAAATAAAAGGCACATGAGGCTTAACATCTGTATACCTCAAGTCGATGGTTGAAGGCAGGAGTTTTAATTATTACTAACTTAATTACCATACTTAAATTAAAAATAATTTATGTCTATATTTCTTAATATTACACTATTAATTACCATGCTTAAATTAAAAATATGTCTTTCTTCCTTTTTATTACACTAGAATGGTGTAGGTAGGTATAGACGTATAGGAAAATAGCCAAATAGAGGTACATATAAACTGAAGTTGGTTTGAATCGTCAAAACGGAAATAGTCGGACTTCAATGAGAAATTCAATTCGAAGCAAGCTGAGTGACACTATTGATGGATCTGAAATGGATCGACAGAAACTGATAAAGGCTTTGCATGCATGACGTCATCTATTCTACTGGTTATATACGATTCAAATGAAGTTGCGTTTACCGTTTGTACCTATTAAAGCAATCCCTTGAAATCTGAGGATTCTGATTCTTATAATTATTATTTCATTTCATGCTGATTTTCTTTTTTTTTTCCTTTTTAACCGTCTTATTTTCAGGAAGAATTGGTTAAATCCTTATTGGTTAAGTTTTTCAGAATTTTAGGTAGAAACATGGGATAATATAGGTCTTCATAAAGAACCGGCCAAGTGTGAGTTGGACTCGCGCACGAAGGGTTCCGTACCATTTTCTATAAAAACGGCAGAAAAATCACGTTTGTTGTATGGGAGCCCCCTTCAATATTTATTTTATTCTGTTATTTAGTGTTGTTGTTAAGCGGCAACAGAAATACATCATCTGTGTACAAATTTCAACTGTATAACTATCATGGTTCATGAGATATAGCCTTGTGACAGACGGACAGACAGACGGACAGCTTAATCTCACTAAATTCATACCGATAGAGGTGAGATGCTGGTTTTGGTAAGAAACTATTGAATGTCGATAATTAAAATAATAGGGCTCCATATGTTGATACAATTGTGAAGCAGAGCTGCTCAACATCTGGTGAATCCCGTAAATTTTTCTCCTAATAAAAATTAAGAGAGATAAAACTTTCAAATGTAACATTATGTTAGCAATTGTATGTAACTAGTTTCATCTTAATTTATGCCAGTAAAATGCTGTTTATTTTTATTAGCTCTGTGACATTGTCCTTTTTATTAATTTAATAGACATATATGATTAATGAGTTTTCAATGCAAGAAAAACATTGCAACATATTTATGCGTATTTATTCATATAATTAATAAGGGTGCACGCTCTGATTTCTGTAATTAAGGCGAGGACAGAACTACTAATTTATCTCTCGGTCACACATTTAAAAAAAAATTAAAGATATTAGGCCCTTATTCGTATCGGTCGCTGAGCGCTTAAATGTTCACTAAGCTTGTTGCTATCTCTTGATGCAGCCTGGCGACAGACGGACAGACAGACAGACAGACAGCGGAGTTTTAGTAATAGGGTCCCTTTTTACCCTTTATTTTTCTCTATAAATTTTTCGTGCACTCGGAATAAATTGAACATCACAAAAAAGTAGCTTCACAACAATGTTTGCAGTCAATATTGGTCATGAAAGTGTTGACATATTAAAAAGACATTTTGATAGCTTATCACTGCAGAATGTTTATTACTCATTGCCCTTTCTTCTTCAGATGTTTTTTTTTATCTCAGTTTACTATAAAAAGGCAGGGAATTGTTGGAGGAGCACAGTTGAACTCTTACCGGGTTTGCTGCATGATGAAGGCTATTCTATTGGTTATTCTAGGCCTGGCCTCAATGGCCATGGCTCGGCCGACTGTGGAAGATCTACTTAACATGGGTAAGTATTCGCTGTTTGCTGTTACTTAAATTGTGTATAACATAAGGCATAAGACTTAGATATTTCCTCCAAGCACGAACACACGAAACATCCTACCATTGCATTGCACTGTCCTGCCACCATGTGCCAAAACATAGCAAAAACCATAAGTGGTTTAAAATTTCAAAATTTTTTAGTGCATTCAAATTTACTCTTAGCCTTAAAATGCAAAATCTTTCCACGGATTTTTTTCTTTACTTCTAAATTTTGTTTACAGATCTGAAACAAAGGCAAATTTTCGTCTTGAAAATACTGAATCATATCATGGACCCCGTTATGGACAAGGATATCCAGGAATTTGGCACCACCTTCAAACTTGAAGACAACATTAAGCTGTTCACCGTAAGTTAAGATCATAAAAACAAATCATATAGATTTTTTATAAGCTCAAGGGATTGTTTTTTGTACTGTTTTATCATTTATCCACAGAAAACCGATGTTGTTAAGAATGTGGTCTATCTTCTGAAGTCTGGAACACTGCCCCGTGGAGAAATCTTCACCCTCCACGTTGACCGTCAAATGAAGGAGGTTGTCAGCATGTTCCACCTGCTTTACTACGCCAAGGACTTCGCATCCTTCATCCAGACCGCTTGCTGGATGCGTATGAACTTGAACGAAGGCATGTTTGTCTACGCCTTTACCGTCGCCTGCCGCCACCGAGACGATTGCAAGGGCATCGTTCTTCCTGCTCCCTATGAAATCTACCCTTACTACTACGTCCGCGCTGATGTCATTCAAAAGGCGTACTTAATCAAAATGAAGAAGGGTCTCCTAGACATGAAACTTTGCGACTTCTACGGAATCAAGAAGACCGACAAGGGCGTCTTCATAATTGATGAGAACGTTTATGATAAGCGTGTCTACCTCAATGATGAGGACAAACTCAGATACTTCACAGAAGATATTGATCTCAACACCTATTACTACTACTTCCACGTTGACTACCCATTCTGGATGAAGGACACGAACATGAACAAGTTGAACGTCAATAGGCGTTTTGAGCTGACTCTGTACGTCTACCAGCAGATCCTTGCCAGGTACTACTTGGAACGTCTCTCTAACGGTCTCGGAAACATCGTTGAGCTGTCATGGAACAAACCTATCAAGAAGGGTTACTGGCCTTGGTTGCTGCTGCACAACGGTGTGCAGATCCCCACGAGGTTCGACAACCAGAAGATTGTTGACGACAAAGACATCGGCACCATTAACCTGGTAGAAAGCTACGAACAAATCATCAGGGAAGCTATCATCAAGGGCTACATTGAGGTATGTATAAAATACTTTACTTCTTCTTTAGGGCCGGTTTCACCATGCTCTGTTAGTTACTAATCAAGGATTAAAAGACCGTTAAATCTAACCTTAGCTGTCAAACGCGTACATTTTGACATATTTAACGGCTCTTTAATCCTTTGTTAATCTAACAGAGCATGGTGAAACCGGCCCTTAACAAACTAATAAAACGCCGTTAAGTCACCCTGCGGTTTCCGTACTCAGAAAAACATTATTTATTAACCTCCGATTCAAGCTACAAATTTCACATCATTGTAGGTTTTTTTTTAGAACTGTTTATTTTATATAGGTTATTTTTATAAACTATATTGTTTTTTAAATTTAAAATTGGACATACGAACAGACAAGAGGAACGGAACCCTAACAAGTGTAATTTTGAACATTTTAGATCAACGGATTGAGACTGGAACTTACCAAAACTGACGACATTGAAGTCCTCGGAAAACTGATCTACGGCAAGATTGATAAGAATGAGTTGGATTGCGTCAACTGCTACACGGCCTACCGTTACTTGCTTATCATCATGAAATCTGTGCTCGGTCTCAACACTTGGCAAAACGACAAGTAAGTAGTTTATGAATCTTATACTTATAAAGGTCTTAAAATTGCTTTTTTTTTCATACATTTCTTAATGTACTATCATATATGAAAGAAACAGAAATCTTATTTATTTTTTGTGTATTTCCAGATACTTCGTTGTTCCTTCCGTTTTGGACAGCTACCAGACCGCTCTGCGTGATCCCGTGTTCTACCAGCTCCAGAAGCGTCTCGTCAATTTCGTGATTCTATTCAAGAAACGCCTGCCTTGCTACACCAAGGAGGACCTCTACTTCCCCGGAGTCAAAATCGACAACGTCCTGGTTGACAAACTAACCACTTACTTCGATGACTACTTATTGGATATCACCAACTCTGTGCTCCTGACTGAAGACGAAATCAAGAAGACCGTTTCTGACATGACCATTTTGGCCCGCAAGCGCCGTCTGAACCACCAACCTTTCAAGGTGACTGTTGATGTCTTATCCGATAAGGCTGTCGACTGTGTTGTGAGGATCTTCTTGGGACCCAAAAAGGACCATCTTGGTCGCCTCATCGATATCAACGTGAACCGTCTCAACTTTGTTGAACTTGATTCCTTCATCTACAAACTTGTGAACGGAAAGAACACGATCTTGAGGAACTCCTATGACATGCATAACCTGGTTAAAGACCGCATCAAGACTCGTGACTGGATGAAGAAGCTCGAGACGATCACTGACATCAAAGATTTGCTTATGAAAGATATGAGAAACTTTAACACCGGCTTCCCCACAAGGCTCCTTCTTCCTAAGGGCCATGTTGGTGGTTTGGACATGATGGTCTACGTCATCGTTTGCCCCTTGAAGTTGGTTGACAACGTTGACCTGACCATTCTTGACCAGACACGCCGGGACTTCTTCGTTGACTTCAGATCCACTGTCCTTCTCGACAAAATGCCTCTTGGTTTCCCTCTCGACAGGCACATCAACGTTGCCCAGTTCTTTACTCCCAACATGAAATTCGTTGATGTGACCATCTTCCACAAGCAGCTAACTTGCGATATGAGGACCAGATGGAACAGATACGTCTTGAAAGACTTCAACCTAGTTGACAAAACCACAACTGGTGGAACCTTCTTTGTTGATAGTAACGTCCAAACGAAGTTTAACACTTACTCCGACGACCGCTTGGAAATGTAAACAAAGCTTTATCTGGTTTTAATGTTTTAAGTAGCACCTTCCAATGATTTCATAGAAACTGCAATAAATAAATCTCAATTTATTTTATGTTTTCTTTGACTAAACAAACCGGATGTACGAGAAATATGTCCAATCCTATTCCCCTCATAGGTACCTCTAATTAATAGGAATGTGTAATTAGGAGCTATCGACATAAGACTCTTTAGTAGCATTACTTTTACAAACCTTAGTGGTTTTCTTAGTGCTATTGAATTAATTTCTATTATGTATATATTTTATAAAGATTAATAAATAAAACCTAAACAGTTTTTTCATGGCAATTTTTTTTCCCAGAATCATACTACTACTTATAGGAAAGATGAATTTGAAATAAATCATAACACCTATTAAAAAAAAATAGGCATACCTTACAATTTATTTCATTCAACTTGTTGGTGGGACAAGCAGATGGTCCACCTGATGTTACCTATGTGGTAACCATCATCTATAACATTGCCTCGTTAGTCACGCACGATAGAAACTTGCCCTTGATGTACTGTCCTGCATCCATCAACTTGAGGCATACATATGTTAAGCCTTATGTGCCTGTGATTACACCGGCAACAACACCCTTCAAACCGAAACACAGCAACGCTGCTTGGTGTCAGAAAAAGGCATGGAAGTATACTTTCCCGGACGAGCCCTTCACAAAGAGCTCTACTACTCTTATGGGCACTTTAAAGATAAGTTTAGTTTAATAGCAATTACAATTAGCCTTCCGATCCTGGTTCGAAACCAGCACGGCTGGTTTCGAACCCACGACCTTAGGATGATGACCTATGAGTTTATCTGTTCAAAAATGTATGTGCACAATGACAGTACTCTCAAACGGTGAAGGAAAACATCGTGAAGAAACCGGCATGTCGTAGAACCTAAAAGTAACCATCACCACCATGCTTACCGCAGACGCAAGAAGATCGCGTTGGTAGATCGCCTTTAGTTCTGAGTAATTCATTGTCAGTGTATTGATTGACATGAACACAGATACGCGCCAGGCTTTTACACATCTCGCTTTTATGTCCTTGTAGTAAGCGTCATTTTTCCTTGGCTTTATTTGATGTAGCTGGATCTGTATCGGTGTACCCGAATCGATAGTACTCATGCAAACGTGTAGATTAATGCAGATGGAAGAGTGATGACTGCCTTTACAGCTCAGTTGGTAGTAGCTCTGCTTTCTGCGCTGTAGGCCGTGGGTTCGATCCCCACCGAGAACAAACATTTGTTTGATGAACATGGGTGTTATTATAATACCCAGTTATAGAACAAACACCTTTTTTTTATACAACTATCTGATGGAACAAGCAAATGGCCCACCTGATGTTAATTGGTAACCATCACCTATAACAAAGCATTGCCTTGTAAGTCACGCACGATACTAACGTGCCTTACGATGCACTGCCCTGCGTCCATTAACTTGAGGCATACAGATGTTAAGACTCACGTGCCTGTAATTACACCGGCAACACACACTCTTCAAACCGAAACACAGCAACGTTGCTTAGCGGCAGAAAAAGGCGTGGTGGTAGTACTTCCCCTTCACAGAAGCTCTACTACCTACCACCACACTCTACCACATCTACTACTAAATAAAAATTGTGCAGGAGTAGTACGAAGTTTTGATGTTATATGGCTCAAACACGCCCTAGCAACTGAACCGATCGGGATGAAACTTATAACAAATATAGTTCGTAACCTAGATCAGCATAATAGGTTTATTTTTATCGATTCGAAAAAAAAACTGGAAATTAGGTAGGACAAACGAACCCAAGCAAATCTTGTAATTATAGACTAGATAGCTGTTATAATATTTATATACTTTTTAATAAATACATTCTAATAATGTATTATATCACCCAGGCAGAGAACAAACATCTATGTTCGTCACACAAATGTTTGTTCTCAGTGGGAATCGAACCCACAACCCCCAGCGCAGAAAGCAGAGCTACTAAAAACTGAGTTGTAAGGTCTGAATATATCACGTTTACATATCCCACATAAACCGGCTTATTATCACGCCACCAGCCCAATGAATAAGACTGAAATTAGAGGTATAACAATTTCCTTATGATCTATTGCTATCCAATAGTCTACCATGCCATTAGTATGGGACTTGTGGTATAGTAGACTCAGTAGCTTTTCTCTCAAGTCCGCTTCAAAAATGACATACATCTTTGTATTGGTTCCGTGTACTCAATAAAGTCACGTTGCTTTTATACTTGCTAATAAATTTCACCGTGTGTTTGTTAGCCCAGTGCATCCATATGGGATGTAAGTTTATGGACGCAGGACAGTGCATCGTAAGTCACGTTCCTATTGAGCGTGACTTACGATGCAATGCTTTGTTAAAGGCTATGGCTACCACTTAACATTCGTTGGGCCATCAGCTTGTTCCATCTGAAAGTTGTATAAAAAAATGGGTAGGGTATGGAGCTGAACAATAAGCTTCTGGCATACCTAGAAGACAATGACCTCCTAAGTGCCCGGTAATACGGGTTCAGCCGAAACCGGTCTACTGGAGATCTTTTTGCGTATGCCACTCATATATGGAGCGAAGCTATTGAGAAGAACGGAGAAGCTCTCGCTCTCTGTTTTCAAGAGAAGAGTGAATAGGTATTTTCTAGGTAAACGTGCCACATCGTCGACCGCATCTTTGCTTAACATTAGGTGAGATTGCGGTCAAAAGATTTACCTATAAGTATAAAAAAAAAATAGGTATGGACGCACGGTCACAGTCGAAAATCAAAGGAATGTAAGCTGTCAAACATTACATGGTCTATCTGTAACAAGGTTGTGATATAAATTAGTAACAATTAACAGTGGTCCCAACCAGGAGGAAAATATAGCGAGAAAACCCGCGTTTGAGTATGTTTTTCCTGTGAATTAAGCTGGCTTATCTGAGATGATGGTTTGTATAGGAGCTGGGTCTACTCTGGATATTGAGCCAGGTACTGAGCGTTTCAAAATGGGTGCACGAGTAAAAGTCTTTTTTATTATTACTAGTAGTTCGCCCCGAACTGAGATCTCGTGATGCGACCCAACGAACGCATCAAAACTTTGAGTAGGTGGTAGTCAGAGGCAAGTCCAAACATTATGTTTGGACTTTTTTCTGACTACCGCCTACTAACTTAGTACGGTAACCAAGTTTCAACTCTATTGGCCTATTTATTGAAGAGTTCCGTTGAACAGACCTTGGCTCCATCATCAGACCTGGTCGTTGTCACCGTTTTATGAGAACTGAATACCTTCTTAATTTATTTCAAGAAAAAAAAATAAGAAAAAGCAAAAGAACTGGCCGACCAGTAGAAAAACCTTGATGTCAATGAAACTCTTAGAGATGGGAGCTCTTGGATCGCTGGTTATCTTAATTTAACTTTTTTGTTGTATCTCAAAAACCAAGCGACCCAGAAAAAAAGTAAAAATTGTGTTGGAATGTCCAAACAAAGCTCTTTCATATGACAAGTAACTTGATTTTTTTAAGTAACTTTTTTTATTTTTGCCCCCTTAAAAAACCCCATATATCAAAAACCCTTCATCCGATTTTACTCATATGCTTACCAGTAAATTTCTCAAGTACAAGCTATCGACTTATCAAATTTCATGCAGATCGGATCAACGGTTCGAAAGTTATTCGTTCACTTCGCTCACTCGATCAAAATTATTTTATACAACTAGCTGATGGAACCAGCAGGTGGGCCTGATGTTAAGTGGTAACCATCACCTATAAGAAAGCATTCGTAAGTCACACACGATAGGAACGTGCCCTACGATGCACTGTCCCGCGTCCAACTTGAGGCATACAGATGTTATGCCTCATGTGCCTGTAATTACACCGGGAACCACACTCTTCAAACCGAAACACAGTCACGCTGCTTGGCGGCAGAAAAAGACGTGGTGGTAGTACTTCCCCGGGTGAGCCCTTCACAAAGAGCTCTTACTACTATTACTATTCATACAAAAGAACGGTAGTAATCAAGCCGTTAGTTTATTGCCTGTTCTTCTAGGCATTGGTCGCGTGGAACTGGCACCTAGATTCACCAAGTTTTAAGACGTTTCAAAGTGATTCTTGTGATTTTATTAAATAAATACCTTTTTACCTTGACTTTGACTTATTATCAGCCTTCTAAGTCCCACTGCTGGGTTCACTTTAATACAAGTACCTCTTAAAACAATGTGAATCTAGGTACCAGTTCCACTTGACCAAGCCTAGAATCTTGCATAAACCTATTCAGCGAAATGGTCAGACCTGATCAAATCATACACTCCACCATAACCGATTGCTCTCACAATCCACCATTAGACTTATAACCATCACAGTTTTGCCTCGTAAGTCACGCATGATAAGACCGTGCCCTACGATACACGATGCCTTGCCTGTTAAACCTCATGTGCCTCTAATTTCACTGGCAACCACACTGGTCGAACCAAAACACAGCAACGCATCTTCGCGGCAGAAAAGTCATGGTGGTAATACTTCCCCTGACGAGCCACACACAAAGAGCTCTAGTACTCCTGTGATGGTGATGGACGCAGTAAGGAAATAGCTAAAAATTAGTGCTGTGCTCTCGAGCAATAATATAATTAAGTCCTTTTTGTGTAAATGCAACACACACATGGACCTTATTGTTTGTTTTATTTCGTATTCACGTTTACTTGTTTATATTTTGTTAGTTTTTATTTGTTTTTCATTTTATTTTGTATTATTGTATTTGTGTATTAGGCAAATAAATAAATAATAAATAAATGAATAAATATTGGTGGACTTTCCACACAGCACTATCTCGCCCCAAACTAAGCCAAAGCTTGTAATATGGGAACCAGATAGCTGATATACTACTTATATACTTTTTTTTTGTAAATACATACTTATCATATTATATAACACCCAGACAGAGAACAAACATGTATGTTCATCACACAAATGTTTGTTCTCGGTGGGGATCGAACCCACGGCCTACGGCACAGAAGGCAGAGCTACTACCAACTGAGCTGTGAAGGCTGTGAAATAAATGTTTTATATATCTATCTATCTTTCTATCCTGACTGTTTTTATTCAGGCAAAGGTTTGTGTGTTCGGAGCCCGCTACATTACTTTTCTCATAAAATAATCTACGACCAACTAGTGCTTGACTGGGAACACCTATCAGCCCGCTACTTTTACTTTGTACTGTGTATAATAAACATTATAGGTGAAAGTTGACTGCATTGTTATTATTTTTAATTTGATTAACGTAGCTAGGATCATTATAATTGCATTGATCTGTGCTACAAGAAACAATACAATGTAAAATTTTATTTCTATTAAAAAAAAAAATATGGTTCCGCATGTTTTGTAGATTTAAGAAAATGTGATTTAATTCAAATTCAGAATAAAATATTAAAAACAAATCAAAAAATGGTAAATATCCCCTCAGATCTCTTAGAAAGTACTTACTCAAGATACTTTGAGGATGTCTAACGGGGGTAGTAGGGAACTCCCTACTGAATCTCCCTACTATGTCCAAATATTACATTTGACACATACGCACATCAAAGTTCTAGGGCAGGGGCGGCGTACCTTTTTGAATCAACGTGCCATTATTTCTTAAAAAAACATGATGCAATAGACGTGCCGTCAAATAATAATAACCAAAATGTAATAATCACTATCACTACATAGTATAAAACAAAGTCGCTTTCTCTGTCCCTATATCCCTATGTATGCTTAAATCTTTAAAACTACGCAAAGGATTTTGATGCGGTTTTTTTTATAGAAAGATTGATTCAAGAGGAAGGTTTATATGCATAATACAAGCATAATCTCTTAGGAATAACCCACAATAACCGTGCGAAGCCGGGGCGTGTCGCTAGTTATTATAATAAATTCAACGAAAATGCAAACCGTTTTGATCCGTGGCGTGCCCAAAATATCGCGTGCTATCAATGGTACGCGTGCCATTGGTTCACCATCCCTGTTCTAGGGCATGTGTCAAGTGCTCGAAAGGAGCCAATTTGAGGCGCAAACAAAATCTAGTCACCATACTGTTTCAAAAAAAAACCAGTGACACGACAAGAAGCCTTTTGGCGATGTTAGAATACTAACTTTTTCAAATTAAATGTTATGAATACTAGCTTCTGCCTGTGGCTTCGCTCGCGTATTAACGTCGTTAAATAAATGGTACTTGTAGGTAAGGTTAGAATTAAACGAATCAAAAAACCAATTTCACCGAAATAAACCAAACTTTGACTATCCTAACAATATTCGTCTGATAGAAATATTCATGACAAAGAAATAAGTTGTCTAATTCTAATTCATGGTAGGGGAATGAGATCTGCACTGACGTCCCGCAGTGGGGTCCCCTTTTTTTTTTTTTTTTTTTGTTACGCTGGGAAAAATGCATTACGCATTCCCCCCCATTGGAGGATGGAGTGGATACTCCCGCGTCGCCTATATGGAGGGGAACTGGGAAACTGGCAGAGCCTTTTCATCCAGTCCCCCGCCGGCGATTGGCTCGCCATGACAGCGGGGCCCCCGCAACGATCCCCGCCTTTACGGCGGGACCCGCACGCCCCCCCCCCCCTTTGCAGAGGGGGCCCGGGAACGACCGTGAGTGCCCGGCCGTTCCCGCCTGACGGGGTGGTGAATATGTGCAATGCGGGAGAAGGCCCCTCCAGGTCTTCTCCCGCTATTCACCACCATGAGCGGCGCGAGAAGTTCCGCGTCTCTCGCGCGCGCTCCACCGCCTGGGTAGACCCTGCCTCATCACACTGTGCCCTCTGCTAGACAGAGGGACACGCGGAGAGGCCCACCGTGTCGGGTTATTAGCCACCATGAAACACGTCCGCAGTACTCTGCAGGCGTGTTTCATGGTTTTACCAGGGTGCACCACGAGGAGGTTACCCGACCTAGCACCTCATTGTGCATTATCCCTCTGCTAACCTCACCCCAGCCAGCCCAGCTCCTTAAAGTAGCGGAGCAGGATTTTGGGTTGGTGGCAGCAATGTTCTAGCAGCCCCGATGATGATGTAGATGTAGGGAAGCAAGAATAAATTAAGGTGTTTGTAGCGTAATTTTTTTAGTATTTAAATTTTGCCATGGAACCCTAGATCCTATACAATCCCTCAAATAGAGCCCTGATAAGTTATCTCAGTACAATGTACCTATCATCTTGCACTTTTGTTGACCCTTTTCATTATAATATTTTTTCCTATCACCAAGTCGTAAAAATGGACCTAGTATAAAAAGGGGAGGATAGTTGGTAGCGGCACAGTTGAACTCCCATTGGGTTGGCTGCACGATGAGAGCTATTATTCTTGTGGTGTTAGGCCTGGCCTCCATGGCCATGGCTAAGAATACTCTTGTGGACAAACTTGTCGACCTTGGTAAGTTATTTATTTAATCCTCTTCATCATCATCATTCTTTAGCTTTTAACACTGCCGGGTAATAGACCTCACTATATTTCTGTCTTTTGCCAGTCCTGTGCTAGTCTTACCCACAATGTTTGCCACATCGTCTGCCCAACTGCCGGCCGCAAGATGGTCAATACTTTTAGATCCAGTTCTGGAACGCTAGCACTCAGTTAGCACCTTATTTCACCTTTCATCACCTCGCCTTACCATTTGTCTTGCCCACCTTAATTTATTTTCTGTTCCTGTGTGCTTTATGTTTATTCTTTATATAGTTTTTATCCCGTTATGAACCATTTTTACCCTTTTTTTGACAGCCTTCCCAGCACAGTTGGTAGTAGCTCTGCCTTTTGCGCGGTAGGCCGAGGGTTCGATTCCCATCGAGAACAAATATTTGTGTTATGAATATAGAAGTTTGTTCTCTGTCTGGGTGTTGTAGAATATTATAGGTATGTATTTACAAAAAAAAACTATAAAAGTATACTATATCAGCTATCTAGTTCCCATATTACAAGCTTTGCTTAGTTTGGGGCTAGATAATGTTGTGTGGAGAGTCTATCAATATTTTTTTATTTATTTTTAATAGGAAGACATAAAAATACTTAATTTGGTTTCAGACCTGAAAGGCAAACAGCTAATCTTACTGAAACTGCTGAACCATGTCTTGGACCCAGTCATTGACAAGGATATCGAGGAAGTTGGCAAAAACTTCAACCTTGACGAAAAAGTCCACTACTTCACTGTAAGTCATTTTATCGGTGGATTCTAAGTTGAAAACTTGTGTTAAAGATTTTAACAGGTTGTTTCATTATTTTCAGAAAGTTGACATTGTTAAAGATGTGATCAATATCCTGAAGGTCGGCACTCTGCCGCGTGGAGAGATCTTCACTCTTAACATTGACCGTCAACTGAAGGAAGTGGTCTCCATATTCCATCTGTTGTACTATGCCAAGGACTTCGCTTCATTCATTGAAACTGCATGCTGGTTGCGCGTGCACATGAACGAAGGCATGTTCGTTTACGCTCTTACCGTTGCCTGCCGTCACCGTGAGGACTGCAAGGGAATCATCCTCCCTGCCCCATATGAAATCTACCCCTACTACTACGTGCGTGCTGATGTCATCCAGAAGGCTTACTTGCTTAAGATGAAGAAGGGTTTGCTTGACTTGAAACTGTGCGACTTTTATGGAATCAAGAAAACCGACAAGGGGCTATTCATCATTGACGAAAACATATTCGACAAGCGCGTCTACTTGAATGACGAAGACAAGCTCAGATACTTCACTGAAGATATTGATCTCAATACCTACTACTACTACTTCCACGTCGACTACCCATTCTGGATGAAGGACATGAACATGAACAAATTGAACGTTAACAGGCGTTTTGAGCTGACTCTGTACGTATACCAGCAGATCCTTGCCAGGTACTACTTAGAGCGTCTTTCTAACGGTCTCGGACAAGTCACTGAGCTGTCATGGAAAAAACCTATCAAGAAGGGATACTGGCCTTGGATGATCCTACACAATGGTGTCCAATTACCTGTGAGGTTGAACTACCAGTACATTGTTAAGGACAAGGACGTTAACGCCATCAACTTAGTTGAAACTTATGAGTATATCATCAGGGAGGCTATCATCAAGGGCTACATCGAAGTAAGTAGAAACCCCTGTAGTGTAGATAGGCTTTTTAATTATTATCAAATTTTTGACTAAATATTTGTATAATATTTCAGATAAACGGCATCAGACTGGAACTCACCAAACCTGAAGACATCGAAGTCCTTGGAAAACTAGTCTTCGGTAAAATCGACAAAACCCACTTAGATGTGAACTGCGTTACTGCATACCGTTACCTTCTTATCATCATGAAGTCGGTTCTTGGTCTCAACACTTTGAAATCTGACAAGTAAGTACTTACTGATGTGTTTTTGTCCTATCACTTGGGACCCGAGTAAAAGTAAACCTGTGTTTTTACATAGTAGTAGACAATTAATACTGCGTCACGAGCGACTTTTTCACTCATGACCCTATTTACGAGACGCTAAAATGCCGTACCAAATAAAAGAAGCCTTTGCAAAATGATATCCAAATCACGAACTAGACCAATTTAAGCACCGTAAAGTAATACTAAGGATGACACTAACATTTCTTTTCTTTTTCAGATACTTTGTTGTTCCTTCTGTTTTGGATAACTACCAGACTGCTCTTCGTGACCCCGTGTTCTATCAGCTACAGAAGCGCCTCGTTAACCTCGTTGTCTTGTTCAAGAAACGTCTGCCTTGCTACACCCACGAGGAGCTTTACTTCCCTGGAGTCAAAATCGACAACGTCCTTGTTGATAAACTGATCACCTACTTTGATGACTACCTAATGGATATCACCAATGCTCTGGTTTTGACTGAAGACGAAATCAAGAAGGGCACTTCTGATATGAAAATCTTCACACGTAAGCGCCGTCTGAACCACCAGCCCTTCAAGGTTACCCTGGATGTTTACTCAGACAAGACTGCCGATTGTGTAGTCAAGATTTTCTTGGGTCCTAAATATGACCACCTCAAGCGTCTCATCGACATCAACCTTAACCGTCTCAACTTTGTTGAGCTGGACTCCTTCTTGTATAAGCTCGTGAGCGGAAAAAACACCATTGTCAGGAACTCCATCGATATGCACAACTTGGTGCGTGACCGCATTATGACTCGTGACTTGATCAAGAAGTTCGAAACTATCACTGACATTAAGGATCTGCTTATTAAGGACCTGAGAAACGTGAACACCGGTTTCCCAGCTAGGCTGCTGCTTCCGAAGGGTCTCCTCGGTGGTTTGGACATGATGTTGTACGTCATCGTTTCCCCCTTGAAGCTGGTTGACAACATCGACTATAACCTCTTGGACTTGAACCGCAAAGATTTCGTTGTTGACTTTAGATCGACGGTGTTACTCGACAAAATGCCTCTTGGTTTCCCTCTGGACAGATACATCAACGTTGCCAAATTTTTCACTCCCAACATGAAGTTCGTTGATGTGACCATCTTCCACAAGCAGCAGGTTTGTGACATGAAGACCAGGTGGAACAAGTATGTGTTGAAAGACTACAATCTTTTCTACGATAGAACAACCACCACATCTGACATCTTGGTTGATACCAACACTTACCTCGATTCCAACACCAACACAGTACTACGTAACTTCTAGTTTAAATCACGACCAAATTACTTTGTAAGTAATGGATTAGGAAACGGAAATGATTTCATCTAAATTAATAAAAAGATTTCAGCAATTATGTTCGCTCTTTATTTTGTTTCCCATATTAGGCAGGGATATGCATATCTGATAATTTTATTTCTTGATATAATCATTTTAGCTACCTACGACTAAAGAGTCTCATGGTAGTTGCTCTGAACTTTAGGTGATTAGGTAAATTAATCCAAGATGTTAAAGAAAAATTCAGATACGTCCAATCCTAATGATTAGCCTATTTACGCTTTGAACTACATAAATAAGTGCCTCGAAGTCAAAAAATATTTATTCAGTTGCATCACAAAGATCACTTTGAAATGTCTTAAAGATAGGTGAATCTAGGTGCCAGTTACAGCCTAGAAAAATAAGCAACAAACTTACAGCTTGGTTCCTACCGTTATTTTGTATGATCCTTATTACAATCGTTGCAATTTTCGTCAGAGCGTTTTAACTGCCTTTTTATAATGTGAATATATTTTATTTTATTCTCAAACAAAATAATCATTGCAAACATACACCATCAAGTATTTTTTTGGTAATTCCCCACAGTACTATCTAGCTCCAAACTAAGCAAAGCTTCTACTATGGGAACCAGATAACCGACATACTACTAATATTTTTTTTGTTTAAAAAAATATACAAAAAGTAAAAATACCACTCCTGGAAATATCAGGAGGCTAAAGTACCCATCAATATGAATAACTTTTTCTAAAGAACCAACACTGTGAACGATCCTTACTTCTCAGACAGTCTATTACTGTCTGTTCGACTTGAAACTTCTTAAAAAATAATTACTGTCAACTAACATTAAAAAACATAGTTAATCAACCAAAAGCGTTTCCATTTAAGTCACTTAACAGAGGTCTAGAATTTGTTGACTGAGTCATCAAATTCCAGATGTCAGTCAGTGGTGTCGATTTTGTGAAACAGTGCTAAAGTTATAGTCGTTGTTTCAATTTATAAAAAAAAAGACAGTTTCATTTATATTACTATCAAATTAGGTTAGTTTAGGATAATGCAAAATTTTTACGCGGGTTTAGACAACACGGAGTCATAGGCCTCCGTGTTGTCCACTTAAGTCAGTTCAGTTAGTCAGTAAGTCAGCCTAAGTCAGTTCAGGCTGATGATGATGATGAGACAACACATAAATTGGTGTTGTCTAGGTTTACGTAAATATACTCAAAACTGTTTTTTTATGCTACTAGCTGGTGGAATAAGCAGATGGCCTACCTGATGTTAAGTGGTAAACATCACCTCGATAATTAACTGATTCAGGCGTGACTTTGCGGAATTCCATTGTTAAACATAAATTTAATGAAATAAATATATAGTACTAATCCGCTAATCTAATCTTATGTAAGTAAATCAAATGTAGACTTGAGTGTGCACCCTTCACTGCATCTGCAAACTCTGCATACTCTGCAAATTCTGTAACGTGAAAAAAGGTGTATTAGACACAACAAAAATACCACAAAAAATATAAAATACTTAACAAGACTTCGACACGTGTTTCGCCTCTCTACGAAGCACCTTCAGGAAGATTGACTTGCTGTGCACTGAAATTAAGACAATAAACACCTTCCGCCTTATTATAAAACGTGGTTTAAAGATAAATCGAAGATGTTACTATAGTTAGACCGTGACTTAGACCAAACGTTATTATAAAACGTAGTTTATCTAGCATAAATAAACCTGATAGACCCTTGGTTTAACAATGGTTTATCTGGTAAAATGGCCGCCACAGCACAGCTGACATGATTTGTTTACTTACGTTTTTGTCAAATCAAAAACCTAATTTTAGGTTTAAAGATCTCTAAAATGTATTCGAAGTGGAGTGCACTTCAAATAAAGGATGAGCTACGGAAAAGAAAAGCATCTACCACTGGTAAAAAAGACGCTCTCATAGAAAAGGTAAATATCTAGACATCTATCAATAATCAGAGGCTAAGTTTCATCACAATTATTCCAACTGTTTTTTGTCATTGTAGACTGAATTCGTACGACAGGAACAATCTTAATGGAGTAGAAGACGAGTTGGACGATCAGATTCCGGAGTTTCCTGCCTTGGATAGCTTTAGGGACGAAATGCAAGCACTAATCTGTCGGCGTTTTCAAAACATCGCATTCAAAAGTTTGCAGAAAGGTAAAAGATAATATCTGCTTAAATGCTGCGAGGAAATCGTTTAATAAGAGAATATCATAAACTAATAAATATTGTGGACATTCCATACAACACTATCTAGCCCCAAACTAAGCAGAGCTTGTTCTATGGGAACCAGATAGCTGATAATATAATCTTTGGATATTTTTTTGTAAATAACTACCTACTCATAATATTTTATAATACCTACCCAGACAGAGAACAAATATTTCTTCTTGGTGGAGATTGAACCCACACCCTCCAGCATAGAAGGCAGAACTTTACCAACTGAGCGGTGAGCATGTATTGAGCAATGCACAATACACCCCATTGCGGGATGTCCGTGCAGATCTCTTTCCCTCACCACTAATTAGAATTAGAGGGATGTTAAAAGCTGTTAATCATTATTTCAGGTTTCAGTACTGCCTAAAGGAATGACTCCCTGATGGAATCATCTCATGTGCTACCTAGCAAGCGGTCTAAGTCTATGAAAGTAATATACCTATAACCCAGTCAAAGAAGAAGACAATTATAAAGTCTATGTGCAAAATTTAGCAATAGGATTTTATAGCACCTCGGGCAGCAATATGCCTTATCTGGAAGTCATCAAGCAGGCATTAGCCAACAGTATTTTAAAATATCCTTTTATATGAAGAATACTTAAAACCAGCAATTTTTAAATACCTTTACAAGGATTATTATTCTGTATTAAACCAAATTAATGTATTTAAATAGTTTCATTTATTGAACCTAAAATTGCAGCACATTAGACACACAAAATAGTTTTTTGATGCGAGGGGCACAAAATAGTGATGTAATTCTTCTCTAACAAGTTTTTATCACTTCAAATCCGGTATAGAGCCTTTCCTTCTAAAAATGTAGTAATATCTTTTCCAATAAACAGATCTTGAATATTGTAACCTCTGACTGTTATGATACTGTCTCCGGGCTCACACAATTTGAATAAGTCACTTCTTTCTACATTTGTCTGTCGCTAATTGACTTGAACCAGCATACGCAGGGAAGCAATATGATAGTAGAGTAGACCTCCAAGTGTGTCTCCAACTAGCATCTTCAATGTATTGTTAGGTATGCTTGTAACTGCTCCATGAAGCTTGCTGGGCTACAGGGTTCCTAGGTTTTTGGATCCGTATTTATGTCCCATCAATGATAAATTTAGTATTTATATCATATTTCTTTTATCTCTCGGTAATGCTCGGTGGAGAATTTTGTTCCTTTTTCATTCAATATTATTAAAATGGTTTTTTTTTATTTGCTTCGGAGCAGGCTATAGTTCTAAGACCATACCACCTAGTCTTACGTTTTGTTTTTTTTTCCTTTTGTTTATTTTTGCAGTTATATCTTGCGTGATTTTTTATAAGTAGAGATCGTATATTATTAAAATGGAGCGAGCTCAACACTTCTCCGTTACACGCATCAGTCAGATAGTAATATTGTAGGTTGTGTGTAAAAAGTTCTAAACTAAATGGTGCTTGCTTGATATAAAAAAACGTTATTATAACAACAAATTGAATAATATTTTATTTATAAAAATGTATCTAAAACATCAAAATACAGAAAATATCAACAAACAACTCTGTTGGTGGTAGAATGACTGAGGGAAAAATACAACGAAAGACGAGGTAGTATGATTATATGACTATAGCCTGTATAATATCTGTGGATATTAGTTAAACTATGGACTAACTCTAGTTTTATGTAATCCTTGATTAAACTGTGTTTTGTAATACGAACAAGTTTAGACTAGGAATTAACTTTGATACCAAGACTAGTTGTTACTTAGACTAAGTATAGTTGTTACCACGTTTTCGTTGTATTTTTTTTCTCAGTCATTCAAGCACAATCCCGATGCAACATTCCGTCTATGAGGTGTTGATATTTTCTTTACAGATGATGTCTTTTGAAGATTTTTTTTAATTACAAGATTAATCAATTTGTTCATAAAATATTTATTTAGTTTTTTTTTAATTTAGTTTAGAATTTATATTTCACACGATTTTTTTTATATACCACAAGTACGACTTTGGTTTACCATATTTCGTTTACGTTTTTGTTCCGTGTTCATTGCGGGTTTTGTATGAAGACGCGATAGGGACACCGACACGGAACTTTACAAAACCCGCAATGAGCACGGAGCAAAAACGATTCGTTTTTGTTCAGTGTTCATTGCGGGTTTCGTATGAAGACGCGATAGGGATACCGATATGGAACTTTACAAAACCCGCAATGAACACGGAACAAAAACGTAAAACGAAAAACGAAATATGGTAAGCAAAACTCATACTTGGGGTACGGATGCGTTTATCGGAGTAGAGCGCAGTTTTGCTGTTTTAGCATTTTTTGTGCTAAATTTAGCATATTTCTTGACTCTTTTGCATGAAAATTTTGCATTTAGCTTAATGCATATTTTGGCATTTCATATCAAAAGTCAATGTCAAAAGATTTAATAGGTAGTAAGGTAAGTATGGCAATTCTATAAAGGAACCCAATTCCCCGAAATTAGTTTGTCATTGTTTTTACGTAGGTAGGTACGTATTCTTGTAACGTAGGTAGGCTTGAAGAACTGCCAAAAAACTATTAAAAAGTTAACTTACTTCATGACGACCCCAGTTGCGTAACGCGCAAACCACCTGCATTTCAGGGCTCAAGGGGCATCCTCGAGGATCGTTGGACAAATCGTTACGCACTAGCTTTACAATTTTGCCGCCAAAACGTTTTGTAAAACGATATTTATATCGAAAATCTTCATCACATAGGTCGAAAGGATTTATTCGATCACGCCGTCTAATAAAGCGCTTCAGAGTGGTGGCGGTCAGTGACATGAAACATCAGCTCACCAATAAAAAAACAGGAGAAAACAGTAGTTAAAGTAAAAAAAGGCAGATTTCATACTTTCCTCATACAACAATTAAAACAATCACCTACTTTTATTAGTTACCAGGACTCACATAAATTGTTATATTATAACATTGATCACACACAACATAGTAAAAAACGAAAATCAAAGTAACGAGTTTTACCAGTTAAACCATATTTAAACTAGGGGTCTATCGGGTTTATCTTTAGACCATAGGCGAACAATGGTTTATGAGATAAACTACGTTTTCTAATAACGTTTGTCTAAGTCATGGTCTAAGTATAGTAACATCTTTGATTTATCTTTAGGCCACGTTTTATAATAAGGCGGAGTAATACGAACGAGTTTAGACCAGGAACCAACTTTGACACCGGGTCAAACCAAGACTAGTTGGTACCAGGTTTAAACCTAGTTTAACTGATATTTTTATAATAAGACGGATTAGGTTTTATTCGTCAACCCTGTAACGAATGACGTCACCTTGACGTGTTGTCTCGTCGAGCGCCGAGCAGCTTTATTTCATTAAATTTATGTTTAACATCACCTCGTTCATTACCTCGTAAGTCACGCATGATAGGAACGTGCCTTACGATGCACTGCCCTGCGTCCATCAACTTGAGGCATACAGATGTTAAGCCTCATGTGCCTGTAATTATACCGGCAACCATACTCTTCAAACCTAAACACAGGGCTGCTTGGCGGCAGAAAAAGGTGATGGTTACCACTTAACATCAGGTGGGCCATATCTTTATTCCTTCAGCAAGTTGTATAAGAAAACTGATAGAACATGCTTATTGCTTCTGGACAATCACGCAAAAGACCAGTAAATAAAAAAACAGTAGACATCATCAAATAAGTTATTCAGTGTAGTTTATTTTAGTAACCTCTAGCAGGAGTATGCTGAAACTACTGAAAATTTCAATCCAGCCCTATTTAAAACGAACTGAAAGAAACATAAGCGATGTTGAGTAGTTCACGCCTCTCGCAATAGATGTCGTTGCAAAGCTATGCGCCAATTTAGTATATAAATATTTTATTAGTTAATATTCTTTTCAGAGCTAATTTTTCTCGGAAAAGAATGAGGAAGAAAGTTCTTTAATCAGGATTTTAATTTTAAAACGTAAATTACGTAGGTATTTTTTAAATTTCAAAGAATATTCTACTTTTTTGTGCTGTTGCAATCTTTCATTAGGTTTAGTCAACAGTTTCAGTGTGTTTGTGAGAATACAATACAATACAATACAAAATCATTAATTCACACGTTATTGCCATTAAAAGTAAGTGACATAAATTGCTATCACTCAGCATACGAGTAAATGCTATAGCAGCATACGCTACTATAAAGCTGGTCTTCTGTGACACCAGTACGCGACAAAGTGATGAACTAGCAGATGTATCACCTGATGTTGAGGTGTCACCCCTGTCTGTGTATACAAGGTGTTCCTTAAGTTGTGTATATAAACTTCAGGGGGCTAAAGTACCCATCAATATGAACAACTTTTTCTAAGGAACCAACACTGTGAACGCGAAAAAAAAAACAGCTGTTTCATACATTTTAGCCTGGTAGGTATTGAACTTTTGTATGAAACAGCTTTTTTTTTTTTCGCGTTCACAGTGTTGTTCCTTAGAAAAAGTTGTTCATATTGATGGGTACTTTAGCCCCCTGAAGTTTATATACACAACTTATGGAACACCTTGTATATACCAATTGCTTTATCTGACACAGTACGACCTTCCTGTTGCCTGCTGCCTGTTCTTAGAGACTTGTTCACGTGAAACTGGCACCTAGATTCACCTAGCTTTAAGACGTTTCAAAGTGATCCTTGTGATTCAGCTAAATAAATACCTTATGACTTTGACATCGAGAACGTGTAATTTCGCTGAGACGTGTTAAGTCTTATGTGCCTATAATTGCACCGACATACCATTCAAATCGGAACACAGCACTGCGAACACCTGGAATGCCAAACTCTTTCAAAGACAGCTCTTTTACGACGCTCATGAGAACGTATACTAGCCACCATTTCTTTCCGTTCTGCCATTTTGAGGAACTAAAAGCAAGAAAAGTCGTTAAACTTCCGTAAAAGTGCTAATAGGGCTGGACTAGCACCTTTTTTGTTGTTTTTTTAACGTTGTAATCCTCATGGACATTTTTCTTTGTGGTGACAGCAGAAGAGTTACGTCAGACTCTTACCGACTAAAGTCCAAAGGGGTCTTTCTGAGGACTTTGTGCTGAGGCTGTGGGTACGCTTTCGCACTCTTCCATGGCCCCGACGGTGTTGGCTCCTTAAATTGGAAACCCCTCCTTGGCTTAGAGTCATAATCAATTAATCTCTTTCGAGGGGCGCGTGGGACACCCGCGCGCCAACTCAAGGCTTGTACGGCTACTTACCAGTGCCGCCGCCCAAGTCTGTTTGTGCCCAAGTTTTGGGGAACGGATTCCATGGAGGCCTTGCACAAACCTCTTAGCCTAGTTGCACTTATCAACAGAAATACGTGCGGGATATTGGTACGTGCGAAATAATTCGGCTATTTTGAATACAAATTGGCGAAGTAAAACATCGTTTCCTCACGACTTTTTATTTCACCAATTGTGAGCATTGGCATAGCGCACATAATATCTTTAGTGCACTTGATTCGAGCCCACGACCTTAAGAGGAAAGGATACCTGAGAGACCTTTGAAAAATAGGTATTCGAATTAAATGTTCCTGTCTCTGCATGCCGCCGCAGCGCCCCGAGCAAGAAAGGGACAACTGCAGCTCAGACCGTTTTAGGTATATAATTTTTGACCAAAACAGCATTTTGTATTCGACTATTTACTCCCCCAAAACATGCCCAATTGTTTTTATTTTTTTTATATAATTATACAAAACCTTCAGGTATGCCCCTATGTTAATTTTTTTTTGTAAATATGCTTCTTTTTTTGGACGTGTGATGAAAATGTTTAAAAAATTAGGCAATATTTCTAGTTTTTGAAGACTACTTCCTATGATAATTAGAATATGAAAAAAAAAAAACAAAACGTAGGGCATGGTCATGGTAGTTAAAGGTTATACGGTACAACAATATTTGCTCTAGTGTCAATATTATCCAGGGAGGAAACAGTAGACTACGTTTGTATGGAGAAAGAGCCGGTATCCTTTCGTCTTAACATCAGAAGACGGGGTAACTCCCACTAGACCATCGGAGCTAATAGCATATTGTACATGGACGATCGATGGAGCGTATTAAGTCAAGGACAATGTACTTCCACTCGTTCAAGTTCCGGGGGGAATAATGCCACTGAATCTGTTATATTAATCTTGCCTTGCATAATCACAAATGATTTTTGCCATCTGTGGCGTTAACGTATCCTAGCAATATATATTTATTTATTTTAGGAAAACAAACAACTTCAAAAATATCAGTAGTCAAGGTAATAGTAGTAATAGGTACAAACTAGCCTTATTAGTTTTCACTTAAAGAACGTGACAATTCAAACTGCAAAACTAACTAAAAATTAAAAATAATGACTAAACTAAGGATATTCGACCTTATTCTGTTGTAATTAGGAATACGATACGTTTACGGGAGTAACTTCAAATTCGTTTGTGATTAGATTGTTTACTTAACTTTAATATTTTTTTAGAGATAATATTTTTTGCAACTTTCACGGTCTAAGTTCACTGTGCCATAACAGCTTTATCAGTTTGAAACTAATTACATACATATTTTGTTATGTCTTTATTGTATCATTATGATAACCTAATTGACTAATACGTGGGGTTATTAGCGTGCATGATACTGATATGACCTTGGCATTGACTCATTGTCTGTGAAATCTTGTTTTGATGATTATAAGGCCTTTTTTGGGTACAAAATAGTGAAACAAATGTTTAGGTACCAAAACTTGATTGTATCAAAATGATCATTGTAAGGTTTGCTTGTTTGAATGCGTTTTTTTTACCTCTATAATAACGTTTAGTGACTTTATATCTATAAAAAAAATATAATTGTAATGATTGAGAAACTATTGTAGAACACTTAAATACCTACTTTTTGTAAATACCTATGTATTTATAAGAAAGCATAAAAACATAATTATAACTCCCAGAGCTCATCACATAAATGTATGTTCACGGTGGGATTCGAAACCACAACCCTCAGCGCCGGCAGGGCTACTACTAACTAAGCTGTAAGGCCTGTAAAATTAATAAAACCTGTAAATTATTATTTTTCTCACATTAAAGTAGGTAACTAAAACATTGTAGGCTTATCTTAAAAGTAAATTCATGCGAGGTTTACCTGTTTTGCAAGAAACTTGGTGAAAATAGTTTAATAAAAACTGTAATTCATGTCACTACGACTTACCTTTACGTCAAGGACAATTGTCAACTAAAACTTAATAGTTAACTATGTAATTTGTTTTGTACAAAATAAACCTGTGACCATCATTTTCCTGTCCTAAACCACTTCATGTCCGGTCGGCAAAACAGGTTTTTTCTCTCCTTTTTCTTCTATCATATGACATCTCAGTAGTCCCTCCTTTCTTACCCATTTCATATTTCACACAATCCATCCATCTTTACTTCATAAACTTATCTTTTACAAAATAAAAGTATATATGTATTATATCAGCTATCTGGTTCACATATTACAAGCTTTGTCTTAGTTTCGGGCTAGATAGTGCTGTGTGGAAAGTCCGCCAATATTTTAAAATGTCATTTCGCGTGTGGTTAACCCTAAAATGTTTACTCAAAACAGAAGTTAGGACAACGACACTGCAGCCACTATCAATAAGTACCTACAAAAGTTACTTTCGTTCTTAACTAGTGCATTGAACTAATTTATCAATGTTTTGAGCACATTGGGTATAAATTGATGCGTTGTTTAGAAGAAGTGACAGTTTACAAAGCAATATGAAGACGCTCGTAGCTCTGGTGGCTACAATAGTGACCGTGTCAGGGTACCTGATTAATGTACCAGTGGTACCTATTGAGGAGCCAACTTCAGGTAAGTTCTTTTTTCTTTTGCTTTTGGAACCTGATGGTCCACCTGATGGTATTCTTCTTTTTGTCGTGTCACTAGTGCAAAACAGTGTGGTGAAAGGATTTTCAGTGTGGTAACAATCACATAACAAAGTATTGCCTCGTAAGTCACGCAATATAATAACATTGCTTACGATGCACTGCTCTGCATCCATCAACTTGAGGCATACTGACGTTAAGCCTCATACTGCGTTTACATTAGACATTCGCGCTGCCATTCGCGTGGACGGAAATGTTGCCGTCCATATGTCAGCGTCGCTGGCAATGTGTGTTCACGCAACACGGGCAACGCGAGTGGACATGGAAGTGGCCTGTTTACATTCTCGCATTGCCCAAGTCCCTGCTCATGTCTCTGCACATTTCCACGGACATGAGCTGAGTGTAAACGGGGTATCATGTGCCTGTAATATCACTGGCAACCACACATTTCAAATCGAAACACAGGAACGCTGCTTGGCGGCAGAAATAGGCAAGGTGGTACTTCCTCAGGAGAGCCCTTCACAAAAAGATCTACTAGGTACTCTTTTATGAAATACAGTTATGTAGGTAAAGTAAAAGTTTATTTGGAACTAAGGTACCTACAATGTAAAAAAGAGAGCCAAGGTACAAAACCTAAATTTTTAATACCCTATGCAAATCAACCGCGAACATTTAGATTCACCTGCTGTAAGACGTTTCAAAGTGATCCTTGTGATTCAATTGAATGACTACCTTATGATTTTGACTTTTAGGAAGTAGCTTTGTTCAAAACCCCCATTAACCCCCATTGGTAAGGGCGGAACCCTCCGACCTATTTACCTTATTTTCCTATATTTTATTTGTTTCTCTGTGTTTCTCCTATTGATTTTATACTGACTTTTAATAATTTGTACTTACTTTTTTAATAATTTGTAATATTATGTGTGCTTTATTAGCAAATTAAAATAAATATGTCTAGACAGACTAAGAGCTGATTTCATCATGCATAGATTAACAAAGGATTAAAGTGCCGTTCAATTTGTAAAAATGTACGCGTTTGACATCTAATGTTAGATTTAACGGCCTGTTAATCCTTGATTAGTAACTTAAATCAGCTCTAAGAAATTTTAATTGTAGCTTATTTTTATCCTTTCTTTTTATCTTTCGTGTTCTATTTTCTAATGGTTTTGACGTTCGAACGAAAAGTTCTCTCTCATATTATAAGCTTTATTTAGTTTATGGCTAGGTAGTGCTGAGTGAACAGTCCACCAATAATTTTTTATTTTATTTATCTTTTGTTTTAGCTCCGGGAGGATGGATACAAATGCAGAAGCTGATACTTCCTCTTTTTGAAAATGTGTGCGAAACAAGTAACAACCCCACGGTTGTAAGACTATCTCAGGAATTTTTGACTACGACAACCGCCGCAGAATTCTGGGTGACTTATGACTTATGACCTTAGTTATAAAAATATGTCAAAAGATTATCGGTGTTTCAACTATTGCCATCTCTTACCAAATGATAATGACAAACAGTGACAAGGCTAACTTTGATCAATTTTTCAACTTGGGTAACGTTTATTATTTGTATGTATGTGCTCATCTGAGTACTACTACCACTTACACTTTTATTTGAAGCTTTATAACAGTATGAGCCTATTTATACCTTCTTCTTCTTGTCGTGTCACTAGTTCTTTCGAAACAGTGTGGTGAAAGGATTTTAAGTGCGTCTCAAAGAACTTTTCAGCACTACATATTTTATATACCTCTATAGGTTTTGTATATTACTTTTTTTACCGGAGCCTTCCTCAAAGAGGTACTTGGTACCTACTGAGAGATTATTACCTACTTGCGAGGTTTTAATCCAAAAATAACAGCTATGCATATTAGTTACAAAAAAACAAAGTTTGACACCTTTGTACGTCCTATTAATGAAAAAATAACGTAAATTTAATTGATGCCTTCTTTCCAGGATGCTGATTACTTTACAAAACTGCAGCAGTTAAAATCAGGTAACAGTTTGCTGGCGAAGGGAGAAATATTCACAGAATACAACCCAGATCACATCACTGAGCTAAGAATTGTATTTGACGTTCTTAAAAACGCAAAGACTTTCGACACGTTCTACAAAGCAGCTTCGTGGGCTAGACAAAATCTAAACTGCGGGCTCTACGTCGACGCTATTTACTTGGCTTTTGAGAACAGGAGAGACACGGACAAACTAACACTGCCTCCTCCATACGAGCTGCTCCCGAACTATTTCATTCGCAAAGACATCATTATCCAAGGATCGTCAATACTCGCAGGCCAAGATATAGCAAAAACTGCAGGTGTACGAGACGAAGGGAATGCGTACACACTAGATGCCAATTATACTGCCAACATTTATGAAGCGGATGATGAATCGAAACTGGCTTATTATCGTGAGGACGTCGGACTCAACTCCTACTATTTCATTAACATGTTGAAGTGCGCTCCGTGGCGCAACGAAGAGGTCGACATTAACAGCCGGTATGGCGAGGTGATGTACCACTGGATGAAGCAATGGATGTCGAGATATAACATGGAGAGGTACTCGAACGGACTGGCTGAGATTGATGGCATGGGCTGGGATCTCATTGCTGACATACCTTACGACCCTATGTTAATTTACTCGAACGGAAACGAATTCATTCATAGAACAGCGCCGCTGAATGTAGAAGAAAATGAAGGCAAAAGACTTCTGCAAACCATTGAAACCAACCTAGCAACTGTTGTTGGCCACATGGTAAGTCTTAATTACGTGCATGTTTTCTTTTACAAAACAGTTGAACGATTATTCTTTACAAGTTGCGGTTTTTTCAGAGGGACACCGGTTATAATAAGACTCAGATTCTGAATCACTTGATGGAGATCCTAGTTACTGGCGAGAAGAGCTACGACAGTTTGGCACGACGACTCCTTGGCAAAGCTCTCAGCAATAACGGGTAATTTAAACCATTTTTATTTTATTTCGTCAAGTATATTTTGATTACCGAGTTTTTAGGCCGCAAAAAAGCTTCCCATCTTGGCTTATCAAGTTCTTTTTGCCAGGATCAATGTTTTTAGGTGCTCTCCAAAGCACAAAAGCGCTCGGATGGAAACGTTAATGCTATCCGATCTCGATATTAACCACTCCGAACGTCACTTTACTAATTAGATATGTGGGAATTAGAGATGTGGGAGGAATGAACATCCTACGCCACTAACATAAATTGTTACTCCTGACCTACATTAATTGTTTTACGGTACATATAGATTACATTGTATGTTTATTTATTATGTTATGCGGGTACATACATTACTGTATGTTTATTGTTTTTTTCTGCACCACCGTCCTCTATCGTTCTTGTCAAATCCAGTCCATCTCAAGGTTGTCTGGAATAGATTGATTTTAGCGAGTATATTATCTATCTATTCAACCTGTATGCACCCACTGCTGGGTATTATAGGCCTCCTCTTTAAAACGCCACTCTCTCCTGACCATATGATCCGACCATCGGGCGGGTGGTCTGCCTCGTGGTCGCTGAGCGTCTCTTGGCCACAATTCCGTAATCGCTGTTGTCCATCTTCCGTCATTCCTTCTTGCCACGTGCGACAATACTCCCATTTTATTCCACTTTCACGTTATGTGTAAATCTTAAGAAGTGTGCAGCAAAGTATTTTCTATCTATATATTTATGTATGTATCGTAATTTTCAGAAATCCTTCAGTGTTGGAGCACTACATGACTTCATTAAGAGATCCAATGTTCTGGAAACTGAACAAGAAAATGGTTGACCTAATAGACAACGCACTGAAGGTACTACC
Organism: Chloroclysta siterata; assembly: GCA_932294275.1. Taxonomy (NCBI): domain Eukaryota; kingdom Metazoa; phylum Arthropoda; class Insecta; order Lepidoptera; family Geometridae; genus Chloroclysta; species Chloroclysta siterata. The sequence continues at coordinate 23,562,521 of OW028588.1, forward strand.
ACCTTACACAAAAAGTGAACTTTACTTCCCAGGCGTAGAAGTTGTAAATGTGGAAGTTAAAAAAATGATGACCAGCTTTGACTATTTTGAATTTGACATCACCGATGCCCTCAAAATAGGAAACGGTGATGCTACCTTCCAAGTGAAGATCGGTCAACCTAGACTCAGCAACAAACCTTTTACAATTAAAATCAGCATTTCATCACTAGTGACACAAAAAGGAATGGTGAAAGTATACCTTGGACCCAAAGTAATGCCTGGGGAGTTCTCTAAGAACAAAAACTTGTTCAGTTTGCTAGATTGCTTCGATATAAACTTGAAGAAGGGATCTAATGTCGTTACAAGGTCGTCTGCAGACATGAGTTTTTCATCAGATTTTGTTTCTCTCCGAAGTCTAAGTAAGAAAGTAGTGGATGCCCAGTTTGGACTGGACTCACTGCCTCTTAACAGTATGAAATCGCAGATCCAATACCCTTTGAGACTAGTTTTGCCAAAAGGTACTCCAGAGGGATTACCGCTTCAACTTCTTGTTTTCGTAGCACCTTATATGAAAACAGCTCTAACAGGTACTAGTACTGGTATGTACTCACCCACGAGTATGGAATTCAATGAGGCAATCATGTCAAAACTGTATCCGTTAGACTTGCCCATTGAAGACAATATGTTATTAAGCCTTCCGAATCTGATGTTTAAAGATACAACGGTGACCTTTAAAGGTTCCGCTAATGGAGGCTCAGGAGTAACCAATGGGTACGTACGACCTTCGCAACCCAATACTTGGGCTGGACAATTTGGCCAAGATACAATTATACCGGTAGAAAATGAAATTCATGAAATGGTCAACAGTCAACCCACAAAGCGCAAATACACATATGAGGAAAATAGCAGTTATAATACAAATGGCCAATATCAAAAATCTGATTATTTATCTTACAAAAAGTTTGATTACAAAAACAAAGATGTAACAGTGGCACCAACAAACGTACCTACAGAAATATCAACCGAATTACCTACAGAAACGCCAGAAACGCTACAAATAATACACCAGCTTCTCCGATCTAGTTCCGCTTCTAAAACTGTCGACCCTAAAACAAAAGAAATATGGGATAATTACTACAAAAAATATGGTGGAAAAAAAATCAACCTTGACATATCAATTGACACCAAAAAAGTGCCTACTTCTGTAAATGTGTATACTCCTGTAGAAGTACCCACGCAACCTCCAATGGACTCTCCCACAGTGAAACATATAGATATTGACATTTTCAGGATACCTGAAAAAGTGATGCCTAGCAACACTGAGGTGAAGGTTGACGAAATAAAAAATTACTCAGAAGAAAGAGTAAGAGATAGTGATAGCATGGAAACTTTAAAAGTACTGCAGGTAGATGAAAATAGTCAAGAAATTAGAGTCATCCCAATACGTAGACTATCGATCCCAAAGCAAGAAGCCTTTACAATTTATGACTACGTTATTCACTGGCTCAATGACGATGAGATGAAAAGGCGTATCGATGAAAACGAAGATGCTAAAGTTGATAATGAAGAAACCAAGGACGATAAGAAATCTAGAACTGAGACTTACATTCATACCAATAAGTAGACACTTCAAATCTCAGGTATAGGATATATTAAGTAAGTACACGGATTGTGATAGTCATCAGTTAACTAATTTGGGTTTATGTGTTAACGCGCTGGTATTCTTAAACATGAGCCAATTTAATTTATAGCTCGGAGAACTCTTCACTTTTGTTGAAAACATACCTAAGCTAAGTAGAACAAATAAAATCTGCCACTAGGCAGTAGTTATTAACCATTGAGATGCGTTTTTGATAAGGTATGGTAGATTTTTCTACATATTGTTTCTGCTTAGCTTATGTGATACTAAGATTAGACCTAAGTCCTTCTTATAACTGTTGTTAAATAATTGTTGTCTAGAATATTGTAATAAATATTTTAATTACACTGTATTTGTTCTTTTGTTATTTATTTTAACCACATTAGGGTAATAAGATAATGAATAACTGAGTTAGAGTCAGAGTATGGGCACCTAGAGTTAGATTCTCTAGGTGCCCATACTCTGGCATAAATATAAGTCAAAGTCAAAGTCAATAGGTATTTATTCAATAAAATCACAAGGATCACTTTGAAACGTCTTAAAGCTAGGTGACTCTAGGTGCCAGTTCCACGCGACCAAAGCCTAGAAGAACAGGCAACAAACTTACGGCTTGGTTCCTACCGTTCTTTTGTATGATCCTTTTACAATGTAATATAATATATTATTGAAGTTAAGTGAGGCGTAGGCATACAGAAAAAGGTAAACATAATCTAAGGAGATGGCCCAAATCCCATACAAAAAAAACCCAGTCCCGGCGCAAAAAAAATGTTTCTCAATTTTTTGAGGATATTTAAAAACAACATTCCAAATTATCACCATCTCTCTATTGGGCCGCAAACATTTTGCCCTTGCTGAAAAAGTCCTGTAGGCGTTCCTATCAAAATCTCATTTATCGACTAAAATACTTATTATTATTTGTAATTATTGAGTAATCGCAATCACATTCAAGATTATGACAAAACCAGAGATGGTATGGGTATATATAAATAAACACAAACATAGTAATAAATGTATTTATTTGTTCAAATACATCTGGATATAAATACATTTATAAAGATTAACATTAATTATTTTCCAAATCTATTAATGCATAATCTAAGCCTTCAGCCGGATGATCAAGTTCTCTTTAATTATGTCTAGCCCAACCTAAAAAGTAAATGACGCTCTTAGCATGTGCGCAGCTTCGAAAAGTCCGTTGGCCGTGTATGCAGGAACAATAATATTCTCTTATGGCATTGATTCCACCAATCGTTGTGTTATTATAGTACGTATATAGGAATAATAATTTTCAAAATAATAATAATTTCAAATAATAATTGTTAAGTACTACGATAAGACTACAGAATTAGATTAGTGTGTAGTGTGTTATTGAACATATTTTGATAACCTTATTATTTATTTAAGTCCTATACATAAGTGAGGAAATAGAGCAAATTATGATGAACACTCATGATGATGATGAATATGATCATTTTATAATGACTAAGGTATCTACAAACTAAAAATTGCGCGATTACTTACGACTTAGTTTTTTTTAGCAAGCAAATTTCCCAACTTGCGTTAAGTTGTAACCATCACCTATAAAAAAACATTGCCTCGCAAGTAAAGTTCGATATGAACGTACCTTACGATGTACTGTCCCGCGTCCAATGTCCATCAACTTGAGACATACAGATGTTAAGCTTTATGTGCCTATAACTTCACACACACAGTCCACACCGTTCAAACTGAAAAATTGCATCACCTTCACCGGCACAAAAGGCATGCTTATAGTACTACTTACTGGTTTGAAGGATGTGGTTACCATGGGCAGGCACATGAGGCATTTGTATGCCCCAAGTTGATGAACGCAGGGCAGTGCATGCTAGGGCACGTTCATATCGAGTGTGACTTACGAGGCAATGCTTTGTTAATATGTGATGGTTAAACTTAACGCCAGTTCTGCTATCTGCTACTACTACTCTCCAACTACTATGCTAGTATAAAAAATGTAATTTAAAATAATCAAGAAAAACGGAATCAGTAGCCGATGCACATTATTGCTATTTCGCTCGGTTTTCTATCATTATTTTTGGACAAGTTCCAGATATTTTACAACAGCTTCACGCTTTCCCTATTTTCATCGTGGAAAATTTAAAAACCATCGGTCACCAGTGTGACAACGGCTAGAACACAAATAGAAAATATTTTTACAGCCGATTACAAGGTTTTAAAAGTAAATTTTCATAACGTCCCTATCTATTGTCTTCAATATCTCAGCGGTCATTGTTAGTTGGGAAGCTTTCATCTGAATATCATTAGCCGGCATCAAAAGCAATAATATTAATTTAAACTCTTGTTTTATTAAACACGTGGCCAGATTTTAAATTAATAAAACTTTATGATGCATCGTTAAAGTCGGACTGTTCATATGTGTTTTCTAAACATACTGGACATTCCACAAATCATATTTCCACCGGTAGATTTAGCAAACATTCAAATTGTAAAAAATATACCTAAATCAAGGGGCACATAAAACTCATCAAAATAAAATAGCGTATTATCGTTTTAATTGGTCTGTTGACGTATTTTGAATAACTTTTGGGAGCCGAATTTTTACATAAAAAAAGAAATCTCGCTACCAACAGATAGGTTTGCTTTTTTAATAAGAACAGTATTTTTAATAAGCGTAGCGAACGGTGAGATTGAAAGGTTGCTAGGAACCGTTGGATCCAGGCCGCACAATATCAGTCGCTCTAGAAATTGATAAGAGAGGCCTATGTTCATCGGTGGGCATAAAATTGTCAATAGTTTTTTATGTAGGAGAAAATAGTTATATAAGTAATACTTCCATTACTCTTACTTATATCACGAACGAAAGACGGGATGAGACTAGTTAGGACCAAGTTTATGTGACCTTTTTGCTTTTGTAGCGACCAACTTTATTTTAGAAATAGACATAGACAATCATTTATTTAATCCTGAGCACACAACATACAAGACATGATAATTAAATATACATATAGGAAGGATAATTCATCACAATAGAAAAACAAAAGAGAGAGAAAATATAATTACAAAACAATGTTAAAACCTACATGTTTAAATATGAGGTATGCTACGAGTACAGCAGTGCCCACTTATCAGTAGACGCTGTTATTCAGCCAAGACCTTAACTGCCACAAGACCCTGTGAGAAAGTGTATAATGTGTTGAGAATAAAAGTGTAGTGTAGTAATTAGATATGTATATATATACACACAAAACAGCAATACAGTGTGTGTAAATGATAATAATCAAAGATTAAATAGAAGAAATTAACATATGCAAGTGTGAGTGGGAATGGGGGCTTGAAATCGGAAATTTTATTAGGTACTTATGTTTTTATTATGTACCTACGAGTACCTATTCTGTTTGTCTGTACTGTAGCTGTCCGTTTAGTTTTTTGTGTGTATGTCGAATAGAATGTATTTTCTTTCTATCTTTCCTTCCATTGAACTCCTAATGATGTAGGTAGGTACTAGCATCAGACGCTGAAGTATCATCTGCGACAACAGCCACCAAATTTATGGATTCAGTGCCAAAATGAACACACATTCCGCGCCATTGACACCAATGATTCACATAATTCAGGAACTGAGAAAACATTGCGCTTGGCTGTGAAATCCAATTATTTTCATAATGGAATGTTAGGTTATAAATTTTCCGTACGTCGGTTACGGATCAGCTAATAAATTTAACTAGATCCCGGAGATTCGGCTCAAAACTTCTGGATATCATACTATAGTTATTAGCTGTATGATTTACGGGATTTTATTTTATAATAGCTGCTTGTTATGTTCTTTTTATGGTTTTCGGAACTTGCTGGCGCCAAAACTCAACGCTGATGTTTTCAGATGATATATTTTTTTGCTTTTTATGTTTGACATTACTCCTTTTAGAATACAATTTTTTTTAAATTTTATAATTTTTTTTAGAAGGGCTTTGTGAAGGGCTCGTCCGGGGAAGTACTACCACCACGCCTTTTTCTGCCGCCAAGCAGCGTTGCTGTGTTTCGGTTGAAGAGTGTGGTTGCCGGTGTAATTACAGGCACATGAGGCTTAACATAATTTGTATGCCTCAAGTTGATGGACGCAGGGCAGTACATCGTAGGGCACGTTCATATCGTGCGTGACTTACGAGGCAATGCTTTGTTATAGGCAATGGTTACCAATTAACATCATGTGAGCCATCTGCTTGTTCCATCAGCTAGTTGTATAAAAAAAAAACAAAAAAAAACACTTATTTTATATTATAGTGAGATAATTGTTCTTATTCATGTTTGAGGCGGCACGGTTTCTAGAAGTGTAATGCAATGAACGTATCTCACGGATCTCTTTCAGCGTCATTACCACCTACACCAGATTTAGATCTTTTCTCGACACTATGAGGATGTTCCCCCGTGTAATATGTTCCTATTTTTAGAACACGGAACCAATGAATAATTTTAGTGTTCACGCAAAGTGAATGAATCCTTTTAGAAAACAGCTCCATTTTATTATAAAATGCGTATTTTGCTTTATTTTTACTGATGTCCCAATCATACATTTTGTTTTCGTGATTATCCTTTACTTTACGTGTATTTTTTTAGGGTTCCGTACCCAAAGGGTAAAATGGGACCCTATTACTAAGACTCAGCTGTCCGTCCGTCTGTCTGTCTGTCCGTCTGTCACCAGGCTGTATCTCATGAACCGTAATAGTTAGACAGATGAAATTTTCACAGATGATGTATTTATGTTGCAACAAATACCTACTTAAAAAAAAATTAAGGGGCTCCCATACAACAAACGTGATTTTTTTGCCGTTTTAATAGATAATGGTAACCCTTCGTGCGCGAGTCCGAATCACACTTGGCCAGTTTTATTAAACAAAGGTATATTATATATTCTTTTAATTATTCTAACATTAGGTCAAAGTCAGCGCTTAAGAAAATCATGGCTACTCTAACCAAAACAAATCAATTTGGCTCATTTACCCAAACCAATACTATCTCAAACTTTGAAATAGAGATAGAACTGGCTATTATCCAAAATTGCTTACTGAATCGATAAACCTACTGGTTTAAATCGAAAACAAACAAAGGAAACGAAAACCCATAACCCATATACACATATTTATAAAAAAGGAAGTTATTTCCAATTATTTATAAAAGAAGGTAGATATAGAAGAATTATAATTATAACCTTTGTCAACTACATCTTCAACTAACATCAGCTGTGGTTGCTTTCAACTATAACTAAAAAAATATATTTTATAACTAGTCGTAAATAATGTTTCTGAGATCTTTTTGAGAATCCTATATCGTCGAGGTGTAACATAGTTACACACACTTATCAACTTAAGAGATGACGAATCTACCGCATATACGTAAAAGCTAACAAAGTTGTAAAATTTGTTGCGCAGGATGTCGAACATCAGAAGAGCCACCTGTCATTACACAATAAAACAATCTGTAAAAATGCGATGTTCCACAATAGAATCATCATTTATTTCGGTTCAGTGGATATGTCGTAATTCTATCTTCATTGAAAAGCATGACACGTGTTCGAAGCTTTTACTCCGGACGTTTCATTGTGGCGCGAGTGGAACACAAAAATTATAGCCGATCACCGGCAGTCTATATCTGCGCGAGCGCATGTATAACCCGTTTCACGCGCCAGTGGTTGCCAACCTTCGTAGGTGATTTTTACTGAAAAGAAGACGTTTTGGCATTATTATTCCATTTCAATCATCTGTTTCTTGAACTTTAAATGGTGAAACTGGTGTTTTCATTTCCTTACGACCTAGTCTTGGCTCATTTAAACTATCACATTTGATAAATGGTATACCTACTCACTTGTATCTTCTTGAAGCCAAGTTTGACGTCAAATATTTTATTATTTAATGTTTATAGCTACCAATGGTTTATAACGCTATTTACTATGCCTTTAAAATTATCGCTAAAACAATTAAGTGACAATTTGTCTTATATCATTAATCTCACTGATTCTTGCGTTGACATCTATTTTATTAATCTAGCCATGCACAAACGCTACTATCATTTTGGTGCAAATTCCTTGTCACAATAAACCACTAAATTGAGATGTTTTTCGTGCCAACCAGTCGCCATCAAAAGATCAAAGTAGCACCAGATTTGACGAACAAATGTTGTCGACATCTGAAGGTGACGTCGCCGTTATATTTTCATTGAAACTGTTGTGAATCGACGGCATCAAAGGAATTTCCTGCTTCAGTGGGCCACTCTATAAGCTCAAGTGCCTGTTTTGTTTAAATCCATCTGCGCTGTTTTGTTTCACCTGTTGCGATCAGAAATTCAGACTATTTGTTAGCTATAATCATTCCCTTTTCGTGTTCGATGAACTGATGCATTTGGGTATAAATAAACGGAATGCACTGAAATTCCAATACAGCCGCGTAAAGGTTAAGTAAAGATGCATGTTTTAACACGTTTCCTGCAAAAGCATTATTATCATCATTATCATAATCAGCCTACAGAAGTCCACTGCTGAACATAGGTCTCCCCTATACATTCCCAGGAAGAACGATTCTGAACCCTCTCCATCCACCGACTTCTGCGATCCTCACGATGTCGTCGGTCCCTTCGGGTAAGGGGGCGTCCTACTCTTCATCTTCCAGTTCGTAGTCGCCATTCGAAAACCATTATTTCCCAGTGGTTATGAGTTCTTCGAGCTATTTGACCGGCCCATTGCCACTTCAACTTGCTAATTCTGCAAGCTATCATTTAATTTGTTTACGGATGGTTACTTTGGTTCTTCTGTGGATCTCCTCATTTTTGATTTTATCACGTCTTGAAACTTCCACCATATCTCTCCCCATAGCCCGTTGTGTTACCTTAAGCTTGGTAATAAAGCCACCAATTATCAGTTCCATAAGTCAACACTGGCAACACATACTGGTTATAGACTTTCGTCTTGAGAGTCTGCGTTATCTGTGGCGAGAAGACGAGACGTTGTTAAAAAAACAAGTTCTTCAGAATACATACTTAGTTTACTCTTCCTTGTTCAGATCAAACCAAACTATGCTAGTCATAAATCTTAGTACAAAATCTCTACGCGTATACGTAGGGCTTCGTAGTCATCACTAAATGTAGTTTCTAGAATATAGAATATAAATTTAGAATAGAATATAATATTCAGAATATTTATCTCATTTTGGCAAACTATCTTTTTATATTCGTTTTGATATAACTAATTCGTAGCTACCTAAAAATCCTGGCAGTTGTTTACAAAATAATAGCACGTCGTCGAGTTGTTAACATTGACCTCGTACCATAATAATTGACCTGTCAGCAGATTGTCCAATTCAAAGAAGTAAAGTGCTCAAATCTATCTGTTCAAATTGTCATAAACACACTATAAAAATTTATAGATCAAAAGTGTGATGAAACATTTTACCTAGCTACCTACCACGCCCATCGAAAGCTTTCTGTCTATCCAATCAAAATACTCGAATACTCGACACAGTTTTAAAATACTTGTAAAACTTGGTATTTCTGTCGTTTTTAAAACGTCATGATAGCTGTTTGGAAAAATTGTGACATTTCTGTGAAGCGATAGAGCAAATAGTTTCATCGGATGATCTAGCAATACCACGTGATCATTTCAGTTTCTGTAAACTTGAGTCAATTAGCGTAAATAATTGTGACTGCCTATTTCCTGCGGGAAGAATGTGGGATTAGACTTCTTGGTGCTTACGTAGTTGGCTCTGCTCTGAGGGCTTAAGGACTGGACAACGGATTCTATTGATACGAGCTTCCTTATGAGCTTATTAACGAACTTGAGCCAGTGAACGGATGTAAGCCCCATGTGCAATCATATATTTTAGAGTAGTAGGGTTCTTTGTGAAGGAATCTTTTTTATTTTTGCTGCCAAGCAGCATTGTTGTGTTTTGTTTTGAAGGGAGTAGATGCCGTTTAAATTACAGACACATGAGGCTTAACATGTTCTATGCAGCAAGTTGATGGACGAGTGACTTGCGAGGTGTAATGCTTTGTTATAGGTTATGTTTACCGATTAACATCAAGTGGGCCAGCTGCTGCTGCATTCTGCACCTCAGTGCTGCATTCTGCACCACAGAGACTAAAGGGCGGATTCGATTCCCAGAGCCGAACAAAATGAAGTTTGCATGATCTGTTGTTATTATTTGACAGCCTTCACAGCTCAGTTGGTATAGTAGCTCTGCCTTCTGTGCCGTAGGCCGTGGGCTCGATCCCCACCGAGAAGAAACATTTATGTGATGAATATAGATGTTTCAGTAATCAGTAATCAGTAATATTTATATATATTATATCAGCTATCTGGTTCCCATATTACAAGCCTTGGCTTAGTTTGGGGCTAGATAGTGCTGTGTGGAAAGTCCACCAATATTTATTTATTTATTGTTAAAGTCTAGCTGCTATGATACTCCCATGGTGTGTGCATGTGTGTTTATAGTCATTCATTCATCCAAAGTTCTGAAAATCCCGCTGTAGTAGACAATTGTTTCTGATTTAGAAAAACTGAATCTGCTTCATGACTTAGATTAGAAGTACTGTAGATATTCCCTCGGATCGTTGAATACTAAATACCAACTCAAGATTATTTAAGGATGTCTAAGGGGGTAGTCTGAGGTACGTACAAACATTACATTTGGCACATAGCCACATTTTTCAGTTGTTTGTACTCCTGACAGGTTGCAAGCCTAGACAAATTAGTTTTCGCACGTGTTTTTTTCACCGTTTGAGACCATTGCGCTCGCACATCCATTTTTCATAGAAAAACATCAAACTAAGCACGATTGTGCATATTATATTCGAACCCATGACCTTACGTTTAGAAGGTACGGTAATTCCCACTAGACTACCGGTGCTCTTAAAGTCATTTTTGGTTTTGATTTTTGTAGTTATTTTGAGCTCCACCCCTATACCCTCAAAGTCACTGACGAATTTCACGTCACGATTCACGTGCGTGACAGAGAACGAAACAGGCAGATTTTCACTTATTTTCGTATTCCACATTCTGTCCGGAATCCTATAAATAGGGGTGGCACACGGATGTAAAATTTAGTGTAACAACACTCGCACTCGGATTCGGTTCTTGTTACGACTGTCAACCCTACACACACACAATGGTGAGGATCTGTGAAAGTGATATAAGTGAAAGTGATTGTGATGTTTTGTTATATTTATTTTATTTTATTTGGGAAACAAACAGTACAATAGATCACTAAAAAAAATAACATATAGAGACACATAAACCAACAAAGTTTCCTCAATTAAATATAACAGAGTGAACAGAAATAGAAGTAAAAATAAATTACCCAAAAAAAAAAAACTCAATACTCTCAAACTACTCAATACAAATAATAGTCATTTCAAATAGAAACAAAGTGAAAATTTATTTCAGTTTGTATGGGAGAAAGTTACTTGTTTATTTACTGGCAATGCTTAACATAATTCTCGGCGATATTTGGGCAATTAAATATATCTACATCTGGTAAATCATCATTATGAACCTCGCATACTCTATTCAAAAACATATTCTAGTAGTTTTGTAAATAGATAAGGATAATTTAGGTTTAAAGATATTTATTCTCAAAAAAGACAGATTATAGTCACTTACATGAGATTAATACTAACAAGTAGGTAGGTTTTGTCGTTCTAAACAGGGTAAACAATTTTGTACTCATCTAATGCACTCGTATGATTTATAATAGTTAGGAATAGCTTACAGTCAAATGCTGTTTAATTTTTAATTTAAATGTTATTTACAAACTTTAATTTATGAAGTTTCCATTTTGTGCAAAATTTGTGCAAATTTGGGTTTTGACTTTGACTCGTTAAAATAATAATTGAACTAATAAAATATTAATATAAGCTCCTAATACTATACACCTCTACTATATACCTCTTCTACACTTGTTAAAGTTAATTTTGCTTCTTAAAGAAAGATTGCATGCAAAATCTAACTATTAGGAAAACTGAATACTAGACTCGGACAGAAAATCAAACATTGATTATGGGATATTTATTGACAAAGCATTACATATATTAGCATTACATACTGTAGGTACATTTATTTTCAAAGCATTAAACCATAAAAATACAGGAATGATCAATTCACTCAATTTATAATAAAAAAGGTATCAAAAAAGAGTTTATATTTTTTTTTTCACTAATCTTTGGCACTTTGCCAACTAAGATTTAATTATTTTTAAAAACTACAGATGTGGTAGTTTATGCGTTTTGAGGAGTTTGTTTATCTATTGCTATTTTAAATTTAATTTCTGTTTGTTTCTGTTACCTTTATAGGATGCCTCTATTTTATTTTATTATTGGGGAGAATATAGAGATGGAATTGTGCTGGCGGTTCCAGCTCCAACAGTCGTTCAGGCGAAGACTTCCGCTAATGAACTAATTGCACGAACATTTTTGTACTTATTTATTTAAAATCAACCCAGTTGTTTGTATTTTTTTTAAATATACAACTAGCTGATGGAACAAGCAGATGTAGTGGCACCTAATGTTATGTGGTAGCCATCTTTTATAACAAAGCATCTCGGTATCTTTCAAAATATTCAAATGTGCAAGAAGTACTTTGACGGCTGTCAGCCCCTTGAGCCAAGATGGAGGCCTTAAGGCGGCCTAAAACCTCAGTCAACCGAGTTAGTCACTATCTCATGCAAACTTACTTAGAAATGGATGGCAATAAAGTTATTTCGTCTATCTATTTATGCCATGAGAATGTTATCATCTTCCTGCCCTTATCCCACGCTAAGTGGGGTCGGCACTAACGGTTTTCTTCATCCACTCTTCTCTATCATTCCTCATCTCAGTGCTCACTCCTTTCTTACTCATGTCATCTTTCACACAGTCCATTCATCTTTTCTTTGGCCTACCTCTCTTTCTAAAACCATCCACACCCATGTCATATTACGATAAGAGTGTTATTTCTTCTCGTAATATGACTTTCTTCCCTCCTCATGACATGCCCATACCACGAGAAAGTAATTATAACTAAAGTAATTATATTCCATGAGAAAGTAGTATAAAAAAAACAAAGACGATGAAAACACTAGTTGTTTTTCAGATAATCGCGTTAACGTGTGAGGACTGCGAATTAATACAGATAAAATAAAGAAGAAGTAATAATAAGGAGGATATTAGTAGAAACATAGCATTTGATAATTACAATAGCCTTAATATTATTCATTAAACTTGAGAATATCTTAACAATTTTTAAATAAAACTTACTACTGAATTAAATTTAAATAAAATAAAAAACCAGTAAATTTAACTTATTTAATCAAACCTAAATATGTAAGCAATGCTTAAACTATTGTCATCTCTTACCAATGCATTATGACAAACAGTGACAGGACTAACTTTGCGCAATGTTTCAACTTTAGTAACGTTTGTAAGTAAGAGCTATAAATGTTACGAGGCCTTCCTCTTAGAGCACCAATTTTTTACGACGGGTTTATTTTTACTAGTCGGATAGCGCCTAGTACACCATGTCTGAGTAATGACTCAGAGATGGTGAAATAGGCGCATAATGTTATACTAATGTGACTTATTGTAACACTTTGCTTACATACATAAAATTACGGCGGTTTTTAATAGGGGTAGGCAGAGACCACGGATTTTCACTAGCTACTATCCTTACATATCTCTTTATCTTCATTCCCTCTCATAACATTCTTCATAGATTCTTGTTGGCTTAGGGTACTCTTAACCTGGCCTTTCTCTTGAACTTCTGCTTTCTGCTAATAGAGATACGTCCCCGAGGTCTTCCTCCCCCAAAAGTCGCATCTGATGTACCTTTTTCATTAGTCTCCTTTAACCAATCCTCTCTACATGCCCAAACCATCTTAACACACCTTTCTCTACGCTTATCAGACGTCTTCTTCACATCAACATTCAATCACACTGTTCTTCACTTTATCATTTTTCACACCACATATACCACTTACTTATTGTAATTGATTATTTTGTCTAATAGGACACAGACGACGACCAGAAGATGGCCATGCTCCGCAAGGCCTTCCAGATGTTTGACACCACCAAGTCTGGTTACATCGACGTCCTCAAGGTCTCCACCATCCTGAACACAATGGGGCAGTTGTTCGACGACTCGGAACTGCAGGCGCTCATCGCTGAAAATGACCCAGAGAGTAAGTATCTTTCTTCCATTACTATTACTTGCGTTTTCAGTTTGAAGGGTGTGGATGCCGGTGAAATTACAGGCGGTCAAGTTGATGGACGAAGGGCAGTGCATCGTTGGGCAGGTTCTTATCGTGCTTGCCTTGCGACAGCCAATGCTTTGTTATGAGTGTTGGATACCACTTTAAATTAGGTGGACCATGCTTGTTCCACCAGCAAGTAATTTTTTTTATAATATAAAATTCTCGTGTCACAATGATAGTTACCATACTCCTCCGAAACGGCTTGACCGATTTTTATGAAAGTTTAGTTTATTCAGTAGGTCTGAGAATCGGCTACTATCTATTTTTCATACCCCTAAGTGTCTATAAGGGTTGTCCACCCCTAACTTTTTTTTGGATTTTTTTTTATATTTTTTTTAATGTGGCATTAATAAATAAATACAACCCTAACTTTTCAACCTTCTATCAACAACCCCAATTTTTAATAGTCATTGTTGTAAGTATATGGCAAAACGACGTTTGCCGGGTCAGCTAGTTATAATATACTAGCGGCCTGTCCCAGCTTCGCATGGGTGGTCATAAATTTTTTGAACATTTTAGGATAAGCTTAGACCGTGGGTTCGAGCCTCGCGTCTACTTAATTTCATACATTTGCAATCCCTTCTCCCTGAGTGAGTGAAATCGCACCCCGAGCGTGACCCGTGGACCCGTTAACATTTTTAATTTCGTCATATCTTTTGAATGGAATGTCCGATTTGAAAAATTTAAGAAGTAATCTATAGGTATTGAAACCGTCTTAATTATGAAATGATTTATTTGGATAAGGATTAATACCAAGGTACAAATAAAGACCCTTTTCTGGCGGCGGCATTTCAATTAATTTTTTATAATAAAAGAACACTTATTGTGACATAACTATAATAGTTAGACATATGCTGTCGCGACATTTTTTGTAGATGATGACGTGTTCTACAAAATCGTAGTACATTATTTTGTTCTATCATCAATAGTTTTCGCAGCGCACGAAATTGGACCAGTAGTTTTTGAGCCTATTTGTTACATACAAAAATACAAAGGTTTCTTCTTTATAATATTAGTGTACCTAAACTTATTAATTAGGCTCATACAGATAATATTGACAGTAATCCAGAAATTACTGCCAGATTCCCGGTTCCACGTGTTACAATAAACGTTAAAACCGAACGGCAAACAGCTACAGCAAGCGATCAATCATCATTACACGTTCACACGTGCCGAGGCTATGACACCTTTTCGAAAATAACGAATATTTTCAACGCAGGAGCCAATGAAGCTATTTCCGTGATTTAGAATATCACCATCTCTTTCTAACCTGTTTTTACATGGTAGCCCATAAGATTGAGACTGGGGAGAGATTTCATGTGTTCACCTAGGTACATGTTTGTGTTATAATGTTGTGTAACAAATCCTTCTTCTATAGGTACCGTAGCAAACTTGTGTCGTGTTACTAGTTCTTTCGTAATAGTGTGATGAAAGGATTTGAAGTGAGCCTCAAAGCAGCTCCTTTCGACACAATATGTTGTCGAACATTTTAGGTTCGACGACAGGCTGGATTTCTCACGATGTTTTCCTTCACCGTTTTAGAGTACCTACTGGCTCAGTGCGCAAAAATTTTATGAAGTAATAAAACCGGCCAAGTGCGAGTCGGACTCGCGCACGAAGGGCTCCGTATCATTATCTATAAAAACGCCAGAAAAATCACGTTTGTTGTATGAGCCCTCTTAAATATTGATTTTATTCTGTTTTTTGTATTTGTTGTTATAGCGGCAACAGAAATACATCATCTGTGAATATTTCAACTGTCTAACTATCACGGTATATGAGATACAGTCTGGTGACAGACGGACAGACGGACAGACGGACAGACAGACAGACAGACAGACAGACAGAGAGACAGGCGGACAGCGGAGTCTTAGTAATAGGGTCCTTTTGGGTACGGAACCCTAAAAACTTATTGGTGCATGACTGATTTTGAACCTAGGATCGGAAGGCGTGCCCGCTTCCACTAGATCACCGGTGCCTTGCTTTGTAGCAAAGTAAAGAAATTAAATACCTAGTGACCAATTTTCCCATTTTAAGAATTTTTTTTACTAGGTAGACAATTGAGCATTACCGAATACTTACATTCTTTTAGACCTATGAATTTGACTTAATTAAATAAATAAATATTTGTGGACTTTCCACACAGCACTATCTAGCCCCAAACTAAGCCAAAGCTTGTAATATGAATGAATGAATGAATTTTTTATTTAACACACAAAGACATACACAGAGAAAAACATCTGACACAGCTAATAAAAAGAAAAGAAATTAAAAATAACTTACTACTAAACTATAACTTTAGGAAACTATACATAGGCTTGAGAAAAAAAAAAACAAAGTGGATAAAAAAAAAAAAAAAAGTAAAAAGTAAGATATGCCAGAGAGTAGCCTCTGTGCGTCTGTGGGTCAAATTTGGTCCCATCTCAGCATAAAGCCACTCCACAACACGTTGTGTTGCAGAGCGACGCTGGTTTTCAGATGGGACCATAGAGCGCGACAATATGGGAACCAGATAGCTGATACAATACATACTTTATATACTTTTATTATTGATCGAGTGAGCGAAGCGAACGAAGATCTTAGTTTCAACTTGGGCGATTTGGCATTTTATGTATGTATGTATGTATGTATGTATGTATGTATGTATGTATGTTTGTCTGGCCATAACTTTCGAACCGTTGATCCGATCTGCATGAAATTTGATAAGTCGATAGATTGTACTTGAGAAATTTACTGGTAAGTATTTGAGTAAAATCGGATGAAGGGTTACTAAGATATGGGGTTTTTTAAGAGGGCAAAAATAAAAAAAGTTACATAAAAAAATCAAGTTATATGTCATATGAAAGGGCTTTGTTTGGACATTCCAAAACAATTTTTACTTTTTTTCTGGGACGCTTGGTTTTTGAGATACAACAAAAAAGTTAAATTAACATAACCAACGATCCAAGAGCTCCCATCTCTAGGAATTTCGTTGACATCAAGGTTTTTCTACTGGTCGCCCAGTTAGTTTGCTTTTTCTTATTTTTTTTTCTTGAAATATATTAAGAAGGTACTCAGTTCTCATAAAATGGTAATAGACACCTGGTCTGATGATGGAGCCAAGGTCTGTTCAACGGAACTCTTCAATAAATAGGCCAATAGAGTTGAAACTTGGTTACCATACTAAGTTAGTAGGCGGTAGTCAGAAAAAAGTCCAATCATAATGATTGGACTTGCCTCTGACTACCACCTACTCAAAGTGATGCGTTCGTCGGATCGCATCACGAGATCTCAGTTCGGGGCGAACTACTAGTATACTTTGTTTTTGTAAATTTATACTGATAATATCTATTATATAACACCCAGACAGAGAACAAACATCAATGTTCATGACACAAATGTTTGTTCGCGGTGGGGATCGAATCCACGGCCTACGGCGCAGAAGGGAGAGCTACTACCAACTGAGCCGTGAAGGCTGTCAAGACTTATAGTGAACAAAAATCTGTAGATATTCTATTTTGGGATTATCATTTTTGGATACCTCTCGATTCTAACGTTGTTTATCCGCTCAGCTGTTTAAAAACATATGGTAAACTGATGTGTTTGTTTTAGGCTTGGGTAAGATCAACTTCGATGGCTTCTGCAATATCGCTTCTCATTTCCTGGAAGAGGAGGACGCGGAAGCAATGCAACAGGAACTGAAGGAAGCTTTCAGGTATGTTTTTTTTTTATCTTCTAGGCTTAACTTCTTCTTCTTGTTTTATCTTTTAAGGTTTATTTGTATATAATAAATAAATAAATATTGGTGGACTTTCCACACAGCACTATCTAGCCCCAAACTAAGCCAAAGCTTGTAATATGGGACCAGATAGCTGATGTATTGAGTATGTATTTACAAAAAAAAGTACCTATATATGTATTATATACAACTACCAACTGAGCTGTGAAGGCTGTCATTATGTAATATACCGAGCTATTAAATAAACAAGCTGGAATTTCTGATTATATTTCACGAGTGCGGGTGAAAGATAACACAAGGACACTATCTAGTCCCAAAAAGATAATACAGAGAATAAAGAGATATAGAGTAAGAATAGAGAGAGCATTAAGCACATAACTTTTGGTTTGTGTTGGTTCCTCAGAAAAAGTTATTCAAATTGATGGGTACTTTAGCCCCCTGAAGTTTTAGACACAAGTATTGGAACACCTTGTTTAGTGTAGGTATGTTTTTACGCTGCGTTTTGCGACAAACCAAAGGTTTAAGCAGTTTGTGTTGGTTCCTTAGAAAAAGTTATTCATATTGATGGGTACTTTAGCCCCCTGAAGTTTTAGACACAAGTATTGGAACACCGTGTATAGTGTAGGTATGTTTTTACGCTGCGTTTTTTGATGAATTTCTAATAATTGTAAATGTTTGTTTATGTCCTATATTTTTTTTCTCATTGCTTATACATATATCACTAAAATAGAACCTTCCTTTGACTTACAGATTATACGACCGTGAAGGCAACGGTTACATCACCACCTCCACGCTGAAGGAGATCCTGAAAGCCCTCGACGAAAAACTTAGCAATTCAGACTTGGACGGCATCATCGCTGAGATTGATACTGACGGCTCCGGAACCGTCGATTTCGATGGTTAGTTTTTTTTTACAACTAGCTGATGGAACAAGCTGATGGCCCACCTGATGTTAAGTGGTAACCATCACTTATAGCAAAGCATTGTCTCGTAAGTCACGCGCGATAGGAACGTGCCCTAAGATGCACTTCCCTGCGTCCTTCAACTTGAGGAATACAGATGCTAAGCCTCATGTGTGTAATTACACCGGCAACCACACTCTTCAAAACGAACCACAGCAACGCTGGTAAATTTTCGGTATAAAAAGAAGCCCATGTAGTTTAATGAGATCTTTTTAATGGTTAGGGTGTGATTGAGCTACAACAATTCAAACATCGCTTGAATGTCTTCATCGCTTATTAGTAGGATCTATTTCACATTACAGCTCAGTTGGTAGTAGCTCTGTCTTCTGCGCCGTAGGCCGTGGATTTGATCCCCACCGAGAGCAAATATATTACAAGATTTGGCTTAGTTTAGGGCAAGATAGTACTGTGTGGAATGTCCACCAATATTTATCTTATTTATTCTTATCTATTCTTTATATATCTAGGTGCCAGTTCCACGCAACTAAGCCTAGAAGAACTGGCTACAAACCTACGGCTTGGTTCCTACCATTCTTTTGTATTTGCGATTTTTATCTACATTCAATATTTATACATATTTAAAAAAAAAAAATGATTGCGAAGTTATTTGACGGTTATCAGAGTCGAAATCTCGAGCATAATAAAAAAAATCGATACGTAAAGTTATCTTATGTGCTTTGTATAAATGTTTAAAATCACCTTAAATATTAACAAGTCTAGTTGGTTACATACGCAGCTGTTCTGGCTTTCAAAGATCGAATACCACATAAATCTTACAAAAACACAGTAAAGAAACTCGCACATAAACATAGCATTAGTGTACATACCACACATACAACTGCGTGTGACTTGGCATTTAAAATTTACGATACATCGTATGTCCGAAAAAATAGCTCATTCATAATTTATTTAGGATTAGATCAAACAAAGATGTCTGAGGTATTAAATGAAAATAGCTTACACTGCTAACAAGTTTTTTCAAGATTTCTTTGAATATTGAGCAATATTTTCGTAGTTTTTATTTTAACAAATTATTTTTGATTGTTTCAGAGTTCATGGAGATGATGACTGGAGATTAAGCATAACCTAAGATTTTAGTATTAATAGATATTTTATAATTTATAATAAATTTTATTAAGACTAGTACAAATCTGTATGCGTTAATAGCATAGTTGTTATTCCATGTTTAGTCAATCTATATCGTAACATTTATGGAAATTGTATGATTTCTAAAGCAGATGACCCATGTATTCGTTCCTAAGTATTATTTCCGGAATAATTCACCAGAACGAATGATGAAATTAAATGCTAATATTTATAACGCATAGCACTCTTTATTTGGTAAAAAACAAAAATATATTAAACAGTTTACATCAATTGTTTTTGACTGACCCTGACCCAAATATGAAGCGACCCGCTGACTTATATTTAGTTTAGTACTTCTTGAGTGTGATATATCTGTATATTGAATGAGATGTATACATGCTAAGTGTTTATGTATACGTTGTATATTATTTTAGAGTAGTAGAGCTCTTTGTGAAGGGCTCGTCCGGGGAAGTACTACCACCACGCCTTTTTCTGCCGCCAAGCAGCGTTGCTGTGTTTTGGTTTGAGGAGTGTGGTTGCCGGTGTAATTACAAGCACTTGAGCCTTAACATCTGTATGTCTCAAGTTGATGGAAGCAGGGGCAGTGCATCGTAGGGCACGTTCCTATCGTGCGAGGCAAAGCTTTGTTATAGGTGATAGTTACCACTTAGCATCATGTTGGCCATGCTTGTTCGAGCAGCTAGTTGTATTAAAAATAAAATAAAATTGAATGTGATGTATACATGCTAAGTAAAGAATATGACACTCTTCTAAAACCTAGAACTTTTTCTACATAACTGGTTACAAAGCGCGCGTTTATTAACATCAGTATAGTCAGTTTCTGACACAAGAAGACACGCCAGTGCATTGTGATCAAAGGTACACAAATAGACGCTGACTTCTGATTTATACATCCTGAGTGGTCAGTCGTTACGTACGGCAGCAGCAGTAGTTATCTAAATATTTCCACAAGTGCTACGTTCCTAGCATAACACGTTGAAAGTGGTGGATCGCCTCCTGACCGAAATTAGCTTATTCCAAGAGTCGCAATTGGAAAATTGTCCAATTGCATTTGGTTTCCTGTGAATATTGTACCGTCTTGTCGACAATTGCTTAGCAAGAAAAATATGCTACTATTATGTAACTACTATGATCTGCAGAACTTTAGAGTGTAGGTAATTTTCTCAGTTAGCTAGATGCAGAAAAGTTTGTCTAGCAATATTATTTAGTGACTTTGCTTGTAGTGAGACTAGTTATATCACACTTATTTTGCTATAGTGCGGATTTCTTGAAATAAAGCACACTATTTTTAAACAATGTACTTTTTCATAAAATGCCCATTGGCTAAACTTACTCTCGTTTGACAAAATCTTTATACAGCGTATTCATCAAACAGTCAAACCAATAGTCAATCAATCATCAAAACATTTTTGGGTCATTAAGATGTTTGTCTGTAACAAAATGATCACTAAAAGCTGACCGAAGCTGATGAATGCATAAAGTTTTGATGTTCAACTTAGTTTTTTATACAACTAGCTGATGGCCCACTTGATGTAAAGTGGTAACTATCACCTATAACAAATCATTGCCTCGCAAATCACGCACGATAGGAACGTGCTCTACGATGCACTGCCATCAACTTGAAGCATACAGATGTTAAGCCTCATGTGCCTGTAATTACACCGGCAACCACACTCTTCAAACCGAAATAAAGCGTTGCTGCTTGGCGGCAGAAAAAAAACTTGGACATAATAAGACTTGTTGCAAAATTGCATTATCGCAATCATCTCTCCACCGGACTGTACTATGAAAAATTGTTCCTATTAAACCGACGCGACGCGAGGATCTCAATTGAGTCAAGAGAAACATAGTTATGCCGACCCTCATACCCATATAAGGCCGTATTTACTATTTACTAACAGTAGTCGAGGATCTCTCTCAGTTATGGTACGACTACAAGTCACCATGATATTGTGGCTTCTGCTTTTGAGTCATGTGCTGGGTGCTATTGACGAGTTTGGAGAGTTTACCAAAATTGCTGAAGGGGGTGAGTTTATACTTTTATCGTACTCTAAATGAGTAATGGGGCAGCAGATACTGAGTGAGGAACCTATAAACCCCTCACTAACCGGACAGTGCAGTTTTAGTGATTTTGTTTAGTGTTTAGTTTTAATGTTTTTTTTTACTTCTGTACTATTATCGGTCTTTTGTGTTTGACCATCAACATTATCATTCATCCCCTTATTTTTTTATTTCTGTACTATCATCGGTCTATTTTGTTTGACCTTCAACATTATCATTCATCTCCTTATTATTTTACCGGCCGGTTTCTGAAAGCTCGATTAAAACTAATCGGATGTCAATTATGTCACTCGCCATTTCAGCTATTACAACAATTTAGATAGAGATAACAAGTGACTTGACTTGCGATTTGTTTTGATCGGGTTTTCAGAAAGCGGTCGTTAGTGTATCAACTCTTAGCTTGAGATTCAATAAACACGTTTTATAAATTATATTTATACATTATTTTTGCTGTTGGTTAAAATGTAAGTAGTAGGTACTAAATTTAAGTTTTATTTCAAATTTATATATTATACTCTAAATAAATTATTAGATTGATCTTATTGAGGTAACTCCTCTATTTTTAATGATATCTATAAGTAAACGTATATTACTATTTATTATACCTACATTTAACATTTGTGTGCATTCGAAATGTTTAATAATTACATAATCCTTACTGCACTATTTAACCTTTAGATATTCTTCCAAATGAAGATAAACTACTAATGAACATAGTCCCTGGGTATGACTCGGAAATAGTGAAACAGCCAGAAGTTAAGAAAACAAATTATTTGCCCAACTTGGATGGTATTGATATGGTAAAGATAAAGATATTACTCACATCAAGATTTGTACATAATGCTTTTTACACTAACTGTCCAAGCCATGATGTTATTGCTTGTTTTTTAAGGAGTAATTTACCAGCGTCAAATAATAAACTTTGACTTTTCATTTCAGAACAATGAACATGTGAAAAACTTTAACAGCTGGATAGAAAAGGGCGTTACCAAGAGAGGGTTAATTTTTAACATCTATGATGATGACATGAGAGAAGCAGCCGTGTCTTTGTTCAGATTATTCCTACTGGTCGAAGGTGAAAACTATACGACCCTGATAAATTGGTCTGAGCAAAACATAAATAGTGAAATGTTTTTGTACGCTTTACGTTTGAGTTCATTGTATGGTTCCAAAATGCCAGAGCACCATATTTTACCACCTTTCATTATGAACCCACATTACTTTGTAAACTCTGAAACGATCACAAAAGCTTCAACAATTATTAACGATCTGGCAGAGCTCGGCCAGATTGATGACGAGACTGCTGAAGTAGATCAGTACGATTATGTGTTTACTTCTAATAAAATTCCACGGTATTTTATAACTATCAACAGCAATTACTCCGGATGGAATCGGCCATTCAATGGAATGGAAGAAGAAATCAACTACTTTAGAGAAGATGTAGGATTAAACAGTTATTATTTGGGATTGCAGCTGCTACATCCGTTTTGGATGTCCAGCGAAGAACTTAACCAGAACATTCCTAAACATAGTGAACATTATTACTACGCACATCAACAGCTGATGGCGAGATATCTGTTAGAAAAAGAGCATATACCTTTGAAGAAGCCCAAGTGCTCAAAGAGCGAAGCAGATAGTGATTTTGTTAGTTATTTGAGTTATAAAAATGGCCTTGCTTTTCCAACAAGACCCTGCGATGGAGGGAGAGGGGAGAGAGCGAATTGGAATAGTGATAAATCTTTAATTAAAACAATTGATATTGCTATCAACGAATGCATTGACAGAGGACTAATAATGATGGTAAGCCCAAACATAGCACAATATAACCCTAAACATTTGAAATAACTAAAAAAGGTTTTTTTTTTAATGGATATTGTTCATACCGTAGGTAGTATAAATAGGTACTTATCCAAAATAAACGAAGACTTTTTATCTATGTGATCTATTACAAATAAGCTGCCGAACCATATGATAGTTCGGCCAATCCATGGCTTGATGATGAATGATTTCCCGTTATTAGTTCGGACCCAGTTGGGCACCACTAGTGAAAGGAAATAGCGTGAGGAAACTAAATAATATTCAAGCCACGGCAAAAAGCTGTCCGGTAATGTTCTGATATGGAATACCGACAACTGGCCAAAAAGAGGCCAGGCGCCCAATATAAATGTCAAAGTGCTAGACTCTCTTAGATTTTCTTATGGATTTTGAATTATTCATGTCGCATGTTGATTACAATATTATGCCTGTTTTTCAGTTTAATGGATCCTCAATTAAAATATCTGATGATAGCCATATTGAAGAACTATCTAGACTAATTCGTGCTAAC
Organism: Chloroclysta siterata; assembly: GCA_932294275.1. Lineage (NCBI taxonomy): Eukaryota > Metazoa > Arthropoda > Insecta > Lepidoptera > Geometridae > Chloroclysta > Chloroclysta siterata. The sequence goes on from OW028588.1 coordinate 23,586,573, forward strand.
TTAGATGGAGTAAGAACGGCTAAGGTTGTGAGATCTGTATTTGGCTATGGAAGCAAGTTCCCCGTCGATGAGTAAGTTCATAGCGATAATAATTTAAACAAAATAAAGGACATTCTAAAGTTGTAGGTAATTTCTAAACCTTGATAAAATTCTTTTCAGTTATAGTCCAGCTCCGTCACTCCTCCATCACCCTGAAACTTCCCTAAGAGATCCCGCGTACTGGATGTTGGTCCGATATACGCTAAACTACTTCACTAAACACCTTAACTCTATAAAGCCATATGACCTTTCCCAGTACGAGAGCGAAGATATAATAATAACCAATGAAGATTTCACTGAGCTAAATTTGACAACATATTTTCATTCGTATAAATTTCCGTTGGACTACGCTCGAAGCATTAATTTTAAAGATTCAGAAGATCGCCAAACATTTATAGCGGTCAAGCAAAGAAGATTAAACCATGATCCCTTTGAAATAAACTTGAATATTCAATCAACGATCAATACTAAGGCAGTTATTAGGTTATATTTGGGTCCGCAATGTGGTAGTGATTGTTGGAAGAAGTATTCAAAATTTTTTGAGCTAGATACTTTCGCGGTAGATTTGCAAGAAGGGAATAATGATGTAGTTATGAGTTCTAAGTTTTCCAGGAAACATTCATTTGATTCTATGTTTGATACAGTTCTTTTGAAATCAAAACCGGACGGTCTTGCTCGTAAGTCAAATTTGTTTAGTATATATAAATTCCCAGATAGTTTATTGATTCCTCGTGGTTTAGAAAATGGTTTGAATTTGACCTTGTTTGCCATGGTCACGCCTGCCGATGAAGACTGGATACAGCCAGCAAATAACTTTAATTATAGAAGAGCGGTTGAACTGTTTGATGATAAACCTTTAGGATTTCCATTCCATAGACCAGCTGTTGGTTTCAAGGACGATGCTAGAAATTACAGGTTTTATAACATAACTATTTACCATAGACGTCAATCAGATGACGCCCGAAATTCCTATTTTTCTTGCAATTTATACTAAAAAAGCTAAGAGTTTCATTTGCAATAAAGTAGTTTAACTGTTTTTCAGCTGTTGGTCAGTTTTTTTATCAAACCTACCTTATCCTTAAAATCTTGGAAACGTTTTATTTATTTTCTTCTTTTGACTAAATGTGATCCACGGACCACCGTCTAGTAGGAATGATCCTGCCTTCTTATCGTAAGTTCGTGGGTTCGAATCTGGTCATGAACCAATGAGTTTTCCACTTCGAAAAATTTATGTGCGCATAGCCAGTGCTTTCAAACGGTGAAGGTTAACATCGTGAGAAAATCAGTATCTACCTATCTACCGTAAGTATATTGAGAGTGCTAACTCATGCTACTTAAGCATTTCTCTAAAATGACAAAAAATCGGTATATGGGCAGTTCGTCCCACACATTTTTGAAGTTTGTCATTTATTGGTTGCATTTCACAAAAAAAAACTAGTTTCGACCCAATGTGCCTATTTAACGGAATTGGATATTAAAATAAAAAGAAAATTTGTATTTTGTTATTTATTAAAACCTTCTTAAGTTAAGGCATCTAATAGCCCTAAATTAAATGTTTTTCTAGTTTTTCTCTCTCCACAACTTATTTAGGAACTTCGTTGGTGTGATGGTGTCCAAAATAAGAAGGGACATTGAGTTCGTAAGGGTACATTTTTCCTTCGTGGTGGATAAAGACATCCTTGAAGAACATGTTAGGTTGCTTGAAATAATATCCACTGTACACGGGACGGTCGAAGGGATAGCTGTAAGGTTTGTTATCAAGAACGTAGGCCTTAAAAGGCTCAAATTCCTTAGCGATAGCTGTGTAAGGATAAGCTATCACGAAGAACTGGAAGGGGAATCCATCCTTAGTACCCTTAGGGAGCATGAGACGGTTGGGCTGATGGTCGAATTTATCGGCCATATCTAAGGGCACGGTACCTTCTTCCATCAACTTGACGATAGCGTCAGTGGACACAGAATCTTCTCTGAAGTAGAAGAACTCGTTAGAGTTGCGAGTGATTTCATTCTTGCCAGCCACCAGCTTGTGTGTAAACCAATCAAGAAGGTAAAAGTGGTTCCAGTTATTTTCAATAGAGATCGGGAAGCCCTTGCTGTCGTATTTAGGCCCTATGAAGACTCTGAAGACGGCTTCCGTTTCAACCTCGGATTTTAGGTCAATCTTCACCGTGAAATCTTTGTGGTTGAGACGAGGTTGACGAACGACGTAGGAGTATGGGTAAGATTTTAGTTCTTCCTTGCTAAAGAAGACACCGTTAGTGGCGTTGAATTCATACAAGTCGAAGAATGTTACCAGTTTGTTGACTTTCACGTCTTCGATTTCAACTCCAGTGAAGGCGAGACTCTTAGTTTTGTATGGAGAAAGTTGTTTCTTAAACTGAATGATGTAATCGATGATCCTGTTGTACATTTGGAAGAAAGCAGGGTCGCGCATCGAGGTCTGGTAGAAGTCAAGAGCACCGGGCAGGAAATTGTATCTGAATTAGATGAGATAAAACAGAAATTAAACAAATACCCTTTAGTTATACGTAAAAAGTCCTAATACATACTTCACTTAGGTTTCCCAAAGTCTTAGTTTAGTAACTATATTTATTTACGTGATGTGTAAATTAGTTTGCTGCATGTGTGCTATATACAACGTGTAACATAATACCCCAAATAATAACAATAACCCCGGAAGCAAGGTATTCTACAGGTAATGGCGAATAACTTATGTTTAACGACTTATTCGTAGTTTTTCATTCATGAACTGCCTCTTAAACGTTCCTCTAATATGAAACTTAACATACTATGAGGTAGCCCTATTCACTGTTGTTTGTACGCGATCTTGGTACTTACGTAAACAGTATCAGGGGTGTTAATTGTTAATTTTACGTTTATATGGGAATTTCGAAAACGATATATTCAACCTTTCCACACGTCAAAGTATTCCAGTGCTTTGTGTGATCACTTGGTTTTTGGGCTTATAGGGGTATTATGTTACACGTTGTATATTATGTAATTATAAAACTATGTTAAAAAAAACTGGGCCACAAAAGGTGGCCTTAACTTACTTGTTAACAGGGCGAGGAGCAGCACTTAGAAGATGACGAGCGGTTGCTTCATAAGAGCGTTGGTACGACTTTGTGAAGTTCTCTTTGAACAAATCAGCGTTATACTGCCAGAAGTTTCCGACAAAGTTCAGCGTCTTGGGGTCATGGAAGTCGATATCTTGGTCGAACTGAAATAAAAAATTATTATGTACGGTTCTAAGTAAAGTTACATCTGCACAATTTTCCAAAGTTAAACTTACCGCCTTAAAACGGCCATTCTCCAAGAACTGAAGGAAAGACTTTTCAAAGCTGTCCATGAACAAAACTTGTTCGTAGTTTTCTTCAACGTTCACATTGTAGAAGTCTGGTCTTTGCACAAATGGGTAGTTGCTGGTAGTGAGTAGAGGGTAATAGCCGGTGGGAATCGGGGAAAACCAGGAGAATTCTGGGATCGGGCCCAAGCCGTTGGTCAGACGCTCGAAGTAGTATCGGTTAAGCATCTGTTTGTAGAAGAAGTAGTAGATTTCCCCGCGACGTTCCTTAAAAGGTCCGAACTTGTCTCCGTTCCACCAGAAAGGAATTTGTGCGTGGAACCAATAGTATGCAGAGTTCAAGCCAATATCTTCAGTGAAATAGGACAGTCTCTGCTCTTCGTTGTTGAAGACAAAGGTGCTAGAGTAGTTAGCGTAGAAGACGTATTTGCCATCTTCTTTGACTAAACCATATTCCGAAGACTGGCCAGGGAACTGAATGCCTTCTTGATCCTTGACGTAGTTAAGCTTGTTTATGACGTCTTTATTAAGGAAAAGTTGTGGGTAGATTTCATATGGAGCTGGGAGAATAATCCCCTGGGTATCAGGTCTCTGCAGCACAGCAATGTAGAAAGTGTACAGAAATTGTCCATGGTTCAGATTGAGGCGGGCAAAAGAAGCTGCCTTGTAGAAAGTGTCAAAGTCCTTTGCGTAGAAAAAGAGGTTAAAAAGAGCAATTGTTTCTTCTCTCAGATTTTCATAGAAGATGGAAAACACCTTATATTTGGGCATAAAGCCATTTTCCCAATAAACCTTGAAATCAGCAACAACCTCAGGTTTCTGAAATAAATAAAATTCTGTGTAATTATGAATAAAAAAATCCAGAACATACCTCTATAAAAATCATAGCTCTCAACATTAGCAAGTTGAAAAGAATGAATATTAGGCCTTTTTAGAAAATCTCTGAGCGATATGCATAAGTTTTCGATTGGCAAATTCAAAAAACTAAAACATTATACAAGTGCTTACTAAACATCCAATTATGTAGAGTTAGGTAGCATTATGAATTTATATGTATAATGGTGAAGGAAGACAAGTATTATAACAGTGGAGACCAATAGCCTATAACCCCGGAAGCATGGTATTGTACAGGTCATGGAAAACATCTATTGATATGAGACTTTTGAAGTTTTTCATTCATGAAATTTCTCTTTAACTTTCAGCCAAAATGAAACTAATACAACATGACGCAGCCCTATTTACAGCTGTTTTTGACCTTTAATTGTGAACTGTAGATAAAATAGGTAACAAAACCAATTAGTAAACGCAAATAGCGTATGTACCAAGGTCACGTACACATTATCATCAGTGTTGTTGCAATATTAATTTAACTTTTGTATGGGAATTTCGAAAACGAAGAATTCAAACTTTGCACACGTCAAAGTCTTAAAGATGTATAATTATGTTACACGTTGTATATTGAATATAATATATTTATAGAATAGAACTAGTATAGAATAGAATGATGAATGTATGACATGTTTTTTTTATACTACTATGTACTTGCTGATGGAGCAAGCAGATGGCCCACCTGATGTTAAGTGGTAACCATAACAAACAAAGCATTATCTCGTAAGTCAAGCACGATGCCTGTAATTTCACCTGCAACCACACTCTTCAAACCGAAACACAGCAACGCTGCTTCGCGGCAGAAAAAGGCATTTAGTATTACTTACAGTGAAATGTTCAGCGTTCTTCTGGAAATCCCATTCCGTACCAATCTTGTAGTAATCAGCATCGTCGTTTGTTTGGTAAACATTTTCTAGAAGACCAAGGATTTTCTTTTGCTTTTCGATAAACTCGGCATCAACTGAAAACAAACAAAAACAATCAAATTAAAAAATAACTATTTTGCCAGTTTTTTAATCCACCAGAGCTGTTTATAATTAATCATCAACATTGGAATTGTTTTGGACAGCCTTATATACAAATCCTTTTTTTATAATGCAAAAGTTTAATAAGTAAATGTATGGTTGTGGTCGAATCTCGCCCACTACTCAGTCACTTGATTTGGATGAAACATGAAATAAATATAGTTCCTAGCCTGGATTATCTTATCTAGGATAAACTAGAATGTAGGTACAGGGTAAGACAACTAACAGACTTAAGAGAGAAAGAGACAAAAATACTTATTTTAGCAAAGTACAAAGCGGACGTAGCCGCTGGCGGAAGATAGTAATAATAATACTATATCGTACTCAACACCCGCTTTGGGCAAAGATAGCCACTGATTGGCCACGGCAGACCAAAGCGGAGATGGCAGGACGAGCTGGATGTTTTCCTGACGGACTGGGCAAACATAGCCCAGGATCGCGACGTGTGGTGCCTTTACCCAGCAGTAGGACCCAGAGGGCTCATAATAATAATATCGTAGTAGGTACTCAGGCAAGTGTATAAAATATGTTTATAAACTAATAATCACTCAATATGTGTATTTACTTAATTTTACCCTATTTTCAGAAATATTAACATAGCTAATAAGTTAGCCTGGAAGTTTACTCACAAAATATAGACCAAATATTGCCTAAATTTATAAAATAAACTAGGGCTTCCCGCGGCTTCGCACGCGTTGAAGTGGTGAGCCGTGATTGAGCCACAAACATCCAAACATCGTAACTTTCGCATCGATATGTTTATTATGGTAGGTTTTTAAATACCTACGTAGGTATAAGATATACCTATAGGCGTACATTACCTATATTAGATAGGTAGGTATAGGTACTAAGTTTAGCACAAACATGACAAATACATGACAACCTTACACGGAAAATATGTACTTATTTGTTCCTAGTTTCTACCCCAAAAACAAACGAAACGAAACAGCTTCACGATTTCGATCCCTAGGCGCGGTAGATACCCTCAGATCTCTTTGTAACAACGTTTTTAGAATAGCCCTTACAAACATTGACGCCCCGTTGTACCTATCCTTTTTACTCGAGCGTAACGAGGAATGTTTTAGGGGATGTTTTCGAAAAACAAACTGTCTGTTTGGTATTTATCCACAGAAAACATTCTTCTAGTTTGAAGTTAATTACACTACGCGTTGAAAATCTCCCATACAAACCTTGAAACTTTGACAGTCTTTTGCACCTTTTGTAGGGTAGTTTGCAAAATACAAAAACGTGATTTTAAATTATTTATTGTGGAGTATATTTACTTCAAGTTTGAAATCAATCGCACTATGCGTTACAAATCTCCCATACTAATCCGATTTCAAAAATTCTTTCACCATTAGAATGCTACATTATCCCTGAGTAACATAAGCTATATTATATTTTCAAAAAAAAGAGGGATCCTTACTAAAACTCCAATAATGTAATCCAAGGTGGAAAAAAAATCCTTACATCGCGTGCGCTGCGAAAACTATTGATGATAGGACAAAATAATGTACTACGAGTTTGCAGAACACGTCATTATCTACAAAAAATGTCGCAACAGCATATGTCTAACTCTTAGACTAAGTATCATATAGACGTAGTGTTACGGTTTTTCGGCGTGTCCGTTTTTTGTTAGTTTGTGTGTATTCGCGTGAGTGACTAGAGAAGGGACAACATTGACTAACCTATCGATAGAATAAGAAATGGATTAAAAAGTCGTTTTAATTGGAATCCAACTTTTTAATTTTAACTGGTTGCTGACTTTTATTGCGAAAGCCCAAAACCATTATAGACACTGGAACACTATCATCGTCAATAATGTTTCCCACATTGCCCTAACCGTGAGAGCGATGTCCATCCCACTCGATACAATTTCTTATGGCCATTTCGTCCGTGCATAAGAACATTTTGTAGGCTATCAGTTTTCACGCCTAACAGCTTTTATCCACTCCCGACTTCATTCTGGGCATTTAAGAACCTAAAAAAATATTGTAAAATTTAACAAAAATTGATCCCTCGCGATACGCCTATAAGGTGTGAAAAATTGAAACTACAACAGAACAGCCGGTCTGACCCACCGCATTAGATATTTCATATAAAAAACGGAAACTTACATATTATCGATAAAGCTAAATTGGTCGGTGGAAGTACATCTCTAGAACAGAAGACTAAAACAATGCATTTTATTTTGCAATAATTAATGGGTTTACATCATTTTCACATAGGAAAATATGACTAGTACTAATAAAATGTAATTCCTACAGTCTTTATGGGAGAAAAAACGTATTTTTTTAGCATGAAAATAGCAAAAGAATATTACGTATCAAATGACAATTCCGGGTCTTTAACTCCTCCTTTTGTTGTTTTTGATACACAAAACACAGCTTCACAAGACATACTTTCACCTTTTCAAATATATTTTGCCTAGACAATAATAATTCTTTAAAAATTTTCATAATTTCTTTCGCTGCATCGCAATGTTGCTGCGAGTTTTTCAAAAACGTCAAAACAAGATCAAAACATTGCATCAACTGACGGCCACGATTTACGCAGACAGTGAGTGAGTGAGATGGAGTGAGTGAAGTTACATCTTCTTTTCTTTTACTCGTAGCTAGGCTACATGGGAAGAACAAAGATAGATGATCAATGTTTGATACACAGTTGAAAAAGGATGTAAGTCTTATCGCTCCCTCCAGTATATAGTACCTCCATGGTCTAACTGTTATAGTTATGTCACAATAAGTGTTCTTTTATTATAAAAAAATAATTGGAATGCCGCCGCAAGAAAAGGTTCTTTATTTGTACCTTGGTAATAATCCTTAACCAAATAAATAACCATATAAACTAATTTTCATATTCAAGATTGTTTGAATACCTGTAGATTACTTTATTAATTATTGAAATCGGACATTCCATTCAAAAGATATTACTAATTTAAAAATGTCAATCTAAACAAAATACTAACAGAAAACGCCTTCGCGCCGTAGTCGCTGGCAACGCGGCGAGGGTGGGGACACCGGAGTGGAAGAGGCCTACAGATCTAGGAAATTGGTGGGTAGATATGAGGTAGGTAGGTCTACGTTTATCCCAAAGAGTTTAAAAAATAAATGCCTACCCGTGCGAAGCCGGGACAGAGGAGCCCGGGAGGAGCCGGGAGCCCCCTTAAATATTTATTTTATTCTGTTTTTTTAGTATTTGTTCTTTATTCATTATTGTCCACAAATGATTTACACAGAAAAAAAAACAGAAAAAGCAGATAGGAGAATCAAGATAAAAGTAAGAGATCGATGTGTTGTTATAGCGGCAACAGAAAATGCCAACTGTCTAACTATCACGGTTTATGAGATACAGCCTGTTGACAGACGGACAGAGACAGACGGACAGCGGAATCTTAGTAATAGGGTCCCATTTTACCCTTTGGATACGGAACCCTAAAAACTATGGACAAGATATCCAACTAAGCAAGTGATAGTTTATAGTATTTAAGTAAAGCAGGTGACCTTACCTTTCTTAGTTTTGATGGTCTTAACTGGAGCAGCTAATTCCCCCAACGTAAGGGCAAGAAGCCCCGCAAAAACGATGACAGTCTTCATCTTTCGCCGGCGACCCACTAACTGTAACGAATATTTTTTATCCCAAATTATATACTAGCACACTATCTGATAATGACTTGACTTTTTGTATCTTATTGATAGCTTGTATAATTTTCTTATCCACCTGGGTTGAAAGTTCACCACCAAACAAACCTTTAGAAAAATATGTCATAAGATAAAAGAAATGCCTACCTATGCTATTGTTGCCAATGTTTGTTTTTGATAGCCACAGCTCAGTTTGTAGTAGCTCTGCCATAAGCCATGGGTTCGTACCCCACCCAGAAAAACATTTGTGTAATGAACATAGATGTTTGTTTTCTGCCTGGGTATATGAAGAGTAGTAGAGCTCTTTGTAAAGGGCTCGTTCGGGGAAGTACTACCACCACGCCTTTTTCTGCCGCCAAGCAGCGTAGCTGTGTTTCGGTTTGAAGAGTTCTGTGTTTCGGTTTGAAGAGTGTGGTTGCCGGTGTAATTACAGGCACATGAGGCTTAACATCTGTAGGTATGCCTTAAGTTGATGGACGCAGGGCAGTGCATCGTAGGGCACTTTCCTATCGTGCGTGACTTGCGAGGCAATGCTTTGTTATAGGTGATGGTTACCTACCTCCGCTGGGCCATCTGCTTGTTCCAGTTCAGCTAGTTGTATAAAAATACGAGTATTTTATCAGCTACCTATCTGGTTGTTTTTGTTTTAAAAAGTTCTTTATTAACAATATTATTTTAAAAAATCACTTAAAACTAAACACTGTTAAGTAAAGTTTAAAAACTCTTAACTACAACCTATCAGACTAAGGCGCCGCTAAAAAAGTTTTTTGATTATCAGCTATCTGGTTCTCATTTTTTTTTTCTTTTAAGTATGTCTAAGTACAAGCTTAGCTTAGTTTGAAAGTTCTGTATCCGTGTGGAATATCCACCAATATTAAAAAAAGAACTTAACAGATGGGTAACTAACGTTATACAGGGGCATGGCAACATGGCCTTCACGACTTTTATCCCTAGGCACGGTGGATATCCTCTCAGAACTTTTAATACCAAGGACCACCAACTCAACATTATTTGAGGATGTCTAAGGGGAGTAGTCAGAGGTACGTCCAAATATTAAATTTAAAATCTAACAAGTAGGTTATTTCTTTCTAATTTTATATGCCGGAATATGCCGGAATATGACGGCTTAATTTATAAGGGAACAAAAACTACTTATGTACTTTTCTCAATTTATGGAAAGTGTGGTTTAATAAAACCTTATACCTAGTTAATATAACCACATTCAGTTTTTTGACAAGTTTAGTATAAAATATTTTTTAATTAATATTTACTATAGTATTCACTTCTACATGGAATATTACATTTTCTCATTATTATAGATAACAGAAGCTGAAAGTATAGTAATAAATTCAAATTTATTTCAGGGAACATAGTAGTTGAAATTAAAATACAGGACAATATACCATCAAAACTAAAAAAATATATCTACTACTAGCTGATGGAACAAGCAGATGGCCCACCCGATGTTTAGTGGTAACCATCACCTATAACAAAGCATTGCCTCGTAAGTCACGCACGATAGAAGCGTGCCCTACGATGCACTGCCCTGCGTCCATCAACTTGAGGCATACAGATGTTAAGCCTCATGTACCTCTAATTACACCGGCAACCACACTCTTCAAACCGAAACACAGCAACCCTGCTTGGCGGCAGAAAAATGCGTGGTGGTAGTACTTCCCCGGACGAGCCCTTCACAAAGAGCTGCACTACTCTTATATAAATAAGATACCTAATGTTTACGTGTCGATATCGACATATTATTAATTAGATAACTTTACAAGTACTTACCTACTATTAGCCATTGTAATGGTAAAGTCTAGGTGCATATTTAACGTGTTTATTATACCTTTGACACCTGATATCAAAAATAGGCATATTAACTAGCAAGCTACGTGAGATATGAACTTTCACCTCGTGCTACGATAAAAAAGCAACGGGATAGCTTTGAGTAGTACCTAGTAGTAGTGCCTTCGAGTATATTCTAGTATTACATAATGTTTTAACGGTGAAGGAAAACATCGTGGTGTGGAAACCGGCACGTATAACCTAAAAGGTTCTAAGACATGTATTAAGAGCTCGGAAGGAGCCTCTTTGAAGTGCAATTAAAATCTTTTCACCATACTTATAATTACAGGCACATCATAACATCTGTATGCCTTATAGACAAGAGCTAATGTGACTCTCGCTCACACGTTTCGACATGTTGAAAGATATAAAATCACTTACTCAATCAACACACAGTTTAGAAAAAAAATAATTTTGATCTATAAATGTTTTTCATGAAGTTGTTTGATAGTTGTCAGCCCCTTAAGTTGATGGACGCAGGGCAGTGCATCGTGGGGCGCATTCCTATCGTGCGTGGCTTGCGAGGCAATGCTTTTTTATAGGTGATTGTTACCACTTAACATCAGGTGGGCCATCTGCTTGTTCCATCAGCTAGTTGTATAAAAAAAACACTCATTCGAATGAAGTAGTGACACAAAAAAAACTTACTTATAGTGTTTTTGAGTAATCGTTAAAGTCCCTTTTCTAGTTTTAGAAATTACGTCGGTTTTTTATTCTACTTGCTGATGGATCAAGCAGATGGCCCACCTGAGGTTAAGTGGTAACCAGCACCTATAACAAAGCATTGTCTCCTAAGTAACGCACAATATGAACGTGCAGGAACGGCTATGAACTTGAGGCATACAGATGTTAAGCCTCATGTGCCTGTAATTTCACTGGCAACCATACCCTTCAAACAATAACACAGCAACGCTGCTTGGCGGAAGAAATAGGCATGGTGGTAGTACTTGCCCAGACGAAGAGCTGAACTACTACTACGTTTACTACGTAATTGCGTCGTTTACTAGTTAAGTCTTTATTTTTGTGTTCAGGTCTATTTGACAGCCTTCACAGCTCAGTTCGTAGTAGCTCTGCCTTCTACGGATTAATAATAAAGTTCTTACAGGACGACTCAAACCCAACATAAAATGATAGTGGTGCTCACTTGGCTTAGGTCCGTGCGCTCTACTTATACCGAAATGTTATTTCGAGAATAAAAAACTATGTCAAAATAATAATAATAACTCATTTATTTTCTCACACACAAAGGTTTCTTAAGTAAGTAATGGGTATAAATGTTATGGGTATTACAAAAAACCTGTTTTGTGTGAGACTGGTGCCCGAGATAGGTAAGAAACCTGTATTACGGGTCACCAGTGCCCCACTCCACGGATAGGAATAAATACCAATAATAAATAGTACATTATTGGAAGGTACACAAGAAAGTAGATTGGTACAGAGAGAAAAAACTAAAAAATGGGGGTGTAAAAGTAGACTATGCTAGGTACTTATTGATCGAGTGAGCGAAGCGAACAAAGATCTTAGTTTCAAGTTGGGCGATTTGGCATTTTATGTATGTATATATGTATGTATGTATGTATGTATGTATGTATGTATGTATGTTTGTCTGGCGATAACTTGAGAACCGTTGATCCGATCTGCATGAAATTTGATATGTCGATAGCTTGTACTTGAGAAATTTACTGGTAAGTATATGAGTAAAATCGGATGAAGGGTTTTTGAGATATGGGGTTTTTTAAGAGGGCAAAAATAAAAAAAGTGACATAATTAAAATCAAGTTACATATCATATGAAAGGGCTTTGTTTGGACATTCCAAAACAATTTTTACTTTTTTTTTGGGACGCGCGGTTTTTGAGTTACAACATAAAAGTTAAATTAAGATAACCAGCCATCCAAGAGCTCTCATCTCTAAGAGTTTCGTTGGCATCAAGGTTTTTCTACTGGTCGGCCAGTTCCTTTGCTTTTTCTTATTTTTTTTTCTTGAAATAAATTAAGGAGGTACTCAGTTCTCATAAAATGGTGACAACGACCAGGTCTGATGATGGAGCCAAGGTCTGTTCAACGGAACTCTTCAATAAATAGGCCAATAAAGTTGAAACTTGGTTACCGTACCAAGTTAGTAGGCGGTAGTCAGAAAAAAGTCCAAACATTATGTTTGGACTTGCCTCTGACTACCACCTACTCAAAGTTTTGATGCGTTCGTTTGGTCGCATCACGAGATCTCAGTTCGGGGCGAACTACTAGTTTTACAACAGATTACAGACTTGTTCAGTAGAGTGCGAGAGTGAGTGAAAAAGTGTGAGAGGATGAAATAGGGAAAGTCTCAATTGGGTCGTGTTTAAGAGTGGGGGTGTGGATTGGACGAACTGTGGATTTGATCCCCACCGAGAACAAAAATTGTGTGATGAACACAGATGTTTGTTCCCTGTCTGGGTGTTATTATATAATATAGGTATTGACAACCTCGTGCTTTATTTTTATTGCATATATAAATATATTATAGGAAAAAAAATAAAAGTTTTTTTACTCTATAATAAAAATAAAACAGAAATACAAGGCGGCTTTATTGCCAACGAAAATCTCTACCAGGCAAACTTGGGATAGACAGGACTGAACATAAAAGACTCGGTTACCCACAGTTTAGACCTAATTAGATTTTCCTAAATGCAACTTTGCATCGTTTCTTTGATACCATTTTGCCTCGCCATGATAATTTGAAATGGTGATGAGCAGTCCACATAGCTCGAACACCTGACTGGGCAATACTGGTTCTCGAATGGTCACCACGGGCCAAAAGACCGTACGATGCCGGAGAACCCGTTGTACTTACGAGATTGTGAAGGTTGTGGCAAGTTGGATTGCGGATAAAGACGGCGCCAAATCATTTTCCCTGGAAACTGGACTGGACTACTCCAAGCTAAAATAAGCTCTGGAGATTCGAACCCACAACTCTCTCTTATATTCTATAAGGTTAATCCTAAGTTACGAGGCTCCTTTCGAGAAATTGACACATGTTATAGAACTTTTTAGGTTCTACGACATGCCGGTTTCCTCACTAAGTTTTCCTTCACCGTTTGAGAGTACTGGTATTGTGCACATACATTTTTGAATTGAAAAACTCATTGGTGCACGACCGGTTTCGAATCCACGACTTTAGGATCGGAAGGAGGGGCCGCTAGACCACGAGTGCTCACAAAGAGCTCTTGCGATAATTTAAAAGTTGAGAAATAAAATATAATTCTGAAACTGAAAAAGTTTCTGAAACTTAGAAACAACATTATCAGCAAAAATCTACCCTTTAATATTCCTATCCAAGTTTGTAAAAACGGAACAACTATATTTAAACCTACTCTGATGTCTATCTGTCTGTCACATTATCAAGGATAATCTATTAGAACTTAATTTAAAAGAGCCTAATTGGGTGGGTCGATGTTAGGTAGATAATAATATTTACGAGTTTAGAAAAAAACTCAAACAACTTCTTTTCAACTCAAGTCAATTTTTTTATGTGTATTATGGTAATTATATGTTTGACAAAAACATTAAAAAGATAAAAAAATATTTGATAAGTATTTATCCTGAATTCTATCATCATATTTTTTTTACAAATGGGAGCCTGTTACATTGGTTTTATATAAGTAACAATTGCAACAATGCTATTAAGCCAAATAAATGCAAATGGGAACTATTTTTTGTTAAAATGCTTAAGACTTTTTTCTTATCTGCTACAACCTATTTCCATTAACCTACAGAGGTAAGTTTTTTATGACAAATTTCATGAAAAACTTATATGAAATAAATATAGTATATTTTTATAACAAATACAATATAACAACATAATATTTTGCAACAATGATAATAAATCCTACCTAGCTATAAGTGAAAACAATTTACAGCTCTTTAGCTTTGTAAGCCGGGCTGGCAAACTTGTAGGTGTGCTCTTCTCCCTCGTGGTAGACTAGGACATCTTCGAAGAACATGTTCGGCTGCTTGAAGTAGTTGGCGTGAGCGGGGCGGTCGAAAGGAAAACCGAAAGGTTTACCGTCCAACATCTTACTCAAGTAGTCGTATTTCTCAGTAACGTCCTTTGAAACTGAGTTGTGTTTGTAAACGTAAACGAAGATCTGGTAAGGTATACCACCCTTGGTACCCTTTGGCAGCATCAGCCTCTCAGGCATAGAACCGTAGTCTTCAGACATGTCCACGGGCAGTTTTCCTTCGTCCAATAAGTGCTGGATCTCAGAAATCGGGAGGGAGTCTTCCTTGAACCAGAAGAAGTCGTCGGAGTTGCGCTCGATCTTGTTTATTCCTGGTACAAGCTGGTGTGTGAACCAGTCGAGTTCGTAGAAGTTCTGCCAGTTCTTTTCAATGGTTATGGGGAAGCCATTAGAATCGTACTTAGGTCCAATCCAGAGTTTGAAGGCGGCATCGGTAGGCACATCAGACTTGACGTTGATGGTGACAGTGAAGTCTTTGTGGTTCAGACGAGGCTGACGGATCTTGAAGTCCTGAGTGAATTGCTTTTGGTTGTCCTTGAAGACCATGTTGAGAGCATCGAAGTCGTAAAGATCGAAGAAAGTGACCAGTTTGTCGACCTTAACATCGTTGATCTTAACTCCAACGAAGTGTAAGTCTTCTTGTGTGTAAGGTTTCAGGTACTCTTTGTATTGGACCATGTAGTCGAAGATTTTGTTGTAGAGTTGGTAGAACGCTGGATCACGGAGAGATGTCTGGTAGAAGTCGAGAGCACTGGGCATGAAGTTGTACCTGAAATAGTTTAAATATTATTAGCAGTTCGAATGGCAATCCTCTAAGTGTTATTTTAAGAACATATAAGTTTGAAATAAATCAACTCACTTGTCGAATGGTGCAGGGGCGGCGCCGAGAACACGACGAGCGGTAACTTCGTAGGAACGTTGGTACGTTTCGGTGAATTCTTCTCCGAACAAGTCAGCGTTGGTCTGCCAGTAATTGCCGACAAAGTTCATGGCTTTAGTGCTGTGGAAGTCAATTTCCTGGTTGAACTGAAAAGGAAACGTTCATTTATTTTCAATTGGAACGAATTTCAGTAGAATAAAATATACATGCAAGGTTTTACTTACTGCCTTGAAGTGGCCCTTCTGAAGGTACTGGAAGAAAGTCTTCTCAAAGATGTCCAAGAAGCGAACTGCCTCAAAGTTGTTCTCATTATGGACGATGAAGTGGTTGCTCCTCTGTGCGAAAGGATACTTCCATGTGCTCAGCAAAGGATAATATCCAACCGTGATGGGAGAGAACCAAGAGAATGAAGGAATTTCTCCCATACCGTTGCTAAGACGTTCGAGGTAATAACGGGCCAAAAGCTGCTGGTAGAAGAAGAAGTATACGTCTCCACGACGTTCTTTGAAAGTTCCGAACTTGTTTGCATTCATCCAGAAAGGCAACTGAGCGTGGAAATAGTAGTAGTAGGAGTTGAAACCGATATCTTCGGTGAAGTATGAGATCTTCTGTTCAGCATTGGGGTAAGTCAAAGAGTCAGAGTAGTTGGCGTAGAAGATGAAATCTTCGTTCTCTTTTACTACTCCATACTGAGCAGCAACTTCGGGGAAGTTGATACCACCCTGTTGCTTAATGCGCCAGGCCTCGTATACTTGAGCCATGTTGGTGAACAACTCAGGGTAAACTTCGTAAGGAGCAGGTAGAACGAATCCTTTGGTGTCCTCGCGTTGAAGAACAGCGATGTAGTAGGAATAAAGGAAAACTCCTTCGTTAAGGTAAACCCTGGCCCATGCAGCGGTCTTGTAGAAGGTGTCGAAGTCCTTAGCAAAGAAGAAGAGCTTATAAAGAGCGATGGCCTCTACTCTCAGATTGTCGTAGAAGATGGAGAAGGTGTGGTATTTGGGCAAAACACCAGCTCTGTACAAGTACAGGAATTCCTCTACAGCTTTCTTGTTCTGAAAAGTAAATACAATTTTGACATGGCGTAACTTGCAAGCATTTACATGATTATTGTTTTTATGAAGGTTGTCTTACGGTGTAGTTGTCGGTGTTAGCCTCAACATCGTACTTAGAGCCGACTTGGTAGTACTCAGCCTTAGTGTCGATCTGCTCTGCATTGTAGAACATGGACAGAATTTTCTTCTGCTTTTCAACAAAAACTTTGTCAACTGAAAAAAAAAACAAACATATATTATTAGTGTACCTAATATTAATATTAGTGTAATTAAAAAAATTTAAATTTATCAACGAATGAATAAGTACTGAAGTTATAAAAGGAGGCGTTTTTGTACCCAAATTATTTAAGATTAAACTTATCATGAGTCATGGGTAGATATACCTACACAGCCTGATTATTATTTGGTTAAGTTTAATTATATTCAAAATCCTGGCTACAATTAGAATGAATTAGAATAATTATTACAATGGGGAAAGCTTTCTGAGGAATTATAAAGAATGAATCGAAACCGAGTGTGAAGATCCCCCATTGCTTGGACCGACGACATTGTACCAACAGCCAACCAACCAATAATAACAGGAAGTGGTGTGGTGGAAAAGGTCCAAAGCCGTTGTTCCTGGATATTTATGGGGCTAATGAAGTTCTCAAAGAGTCCGGAGTTCGGATTCAGTACTAAGAGATCTGAGGGGATTTACCGTGCCTGGGGATCAAAGTCTTAAAGTTGTTCCAGTTTACTGTCCAGCAGTGGACTTTTTTACTTCTGCTAGTACTCTCAGACGATAAAGGAAAACATGGTGGCGAAACCGGCATGGCGTAGAAACTAAAAAGTCCTAAAACATGTGTCAAGTGTTCGAGAAGAAGTGGACTTCCTTAGTCTAATGATGATGGTAAGGAATGAAATCTTACCAGGCTTCGTCTTGATGTCATCGTGTCCATGGTGAGGCACAGCTCCTCCCACAGCTAAAGCCACGAGGGCCGCTAAAACCAGGACAGTCTTCATTGCTGCCAGTCGAGTGTTCAACTGTACTTTCTCATCCATATCCTCCCCATTTTATACAGGCCGCGCGTTATCGCGAAGATAAAATAATTCTGTTTGTTTTTCTACTATCACTCCAGTGCCGACCCTATGATCTTTTTGGATAGGTAAGGCGTGAAGGTGATTATTAGG
The DNA here is from genome assembly GCA_932294275.1 of Chloroclysta siterata. NCBI lineage: Eukaryota > Metazoa > Arthropoda > Insecta > Lepidoptera > Geometridae > Chloroclysta > Chloroclysta siterata. Next base: position 23,604,419 of record OW028588.1, read on the forward strand.
TTATCTTATTGTGATCTAGGTAGCAACCGACACGCGAAAAACAAAGTCGTGGCTCAAGTGCTGGCAACCGCAGAATCTGTCGAGTACAGAATCTGCCGAATTTCGAATCTGTCCAATCCAGAATCTGTCCAACAGCGAACAAGCGAACCGGTGGTCTAGTGAGAGTGACCCCGCCTCCAGATCGTAAGGTTAGGTTCGAATCCGGTCGTGTACCAAAGGATTTTTGTGAAAAATGTATGTGCGCAATGCCAGCGCCCTAAAACGATGATGGAAACATCGTGAGGAAACCATTTAGTATACTAACATCGGCGATGGGCTCGCAACCTATCAGGTATGGAATACTAAGTACTACAGAATGTCGGTATGTACCAAATTAATTTGTGACGTTCCTCTGAATACCCCCATTAGGCGTTCTTAAAATAATCAGGATTTCATACTTGGTACCAAGAGATCTGAGGCGATATCTGCCGTGGCTGGGGATCAAGATATGGGGATTTAAGAGTAGCAGAGCACTTTGTCAAGGGCTCTCCCGGGGAATTACTACCACCACGCCTTTTTCTGCCGCCAAGCAGCGTTGCTGTGTTTCGGTTGCCGGTGTAATTACAGGCACTTGAGGTTTAACATCTGTATGCCTCAAGTTGATGGACGCAGGGCAGTGCATCGTAGGACACGTTCCTATCGTGCGTGACTTACGAGGCAATGCTTTGTTACTACTTAACACAAGGTGGGCCATCTGCTTCAATCGGGCGGGTATCATACAAGTTATAATACAAGTTACAAGTTGTTTCAGTTTCAGTGGGGGCTAAAGATAAGAAACTAAGCTACCTTCTACTTGTCGTTTTCACTAGTTTTTTCGAAACAGTGCTCCTCAAAGAGTTTCCTTTGAGCACATGACACAGTCATGTTTTAGAACTTTTTAGGTTCTATGACAAGCCAGTTTCCTCGCGATGTTTTCCTTCACCGTTTGAGAGTACTGGCAATGTGCACGTACATTTATAAACAGAATAATTAATTGGTGCACGACTAATTTGAACCCACGACCTTAGGTTCGGAAGCCGGGGCCGCTACCACCAGTGCTCTAGTTACCAAGCTGTAATCTTGAGTTATGAGCGATTGTTTCTGGCAAATCATAAATATCGGATTTAGTTGACTTGACGATATTATTCTGATTGAAATGAATAATTCTGATACAGTGTACAGTGATAACAAGTGATACCCGCCCTAATCTGAAGTTTGTATAACATACTCGTAAATTCATCTATTAATAAAAAAACCTTTTTTTCATGTTCTATAAGGTAATGGCCACTCTGGTGACGGAGTTTTCAGGGCAACTTGGAGGCTTCCGATAAGGGCCTGACAGCCTTCAAACAACTTCTCGCTCGCACATTTCCACATTTTGAAAGATACAAAATCACTGAACTTATTTATGCAAAATCGCAAACAATCCAACTTGATTGTTTGTGATGCAATAACATTTCAGTTCAGTAAAATAATCACTTTTACCAAAAAGGTTTCCCTACTAAAAAGTTTGCATAAGTACGAAAACTAGTAAACAAACTTATTGGTAGAAAAACTTCTTTGGATCAAAATTATACTTTTAAAATGCTACTGAACTGTGATTGATTTTTATTTGGGGCTGTCAGCCCCAAACTAATCACGAAATTCTCGGATGATAAGTCATTAGCGGCCATCCATCCCAATGATAACCGCGCAGAACGTTGCTAAACGCACCATAACCTGATTACTGTGATTAAAAAAGCTACAAGTAAATGTTGTTTTTTTTGGCATTTTTTCATAGAAATAGTTGCAAAACCACGTTATGAAAAAATACGATTTCAATTACTAATAAAGTATAATAAGATATAAGATTTTTTTAGGAATTTTAAGCTCTGTTTAGGTTAATCAAAAATTAAAGTACGGTTATCAAAAACTGCTATTTTCTCGCATATTCAAGCTCGCGGCGGTAAAGCGCAAGTCGTTTTGAACTTTATTTCATGCATGCAACAGTGCCGAAACATCGGGAAACAATCAAACTCACAAATCATGGTAAATATAACACCATGATAGTTTCAAAAGTTATATCTAGAGTAGTCGAGCTCTTTGTGAAGGGCTCGTCCGAGGAAGTACTACGATGTTTGCTGTGTTTCGGTTCGAAAAAAGTGGTTGCCGGTGCAATTACAGGCACATGAGGCTTAACATCTGGATGCCTCAAGTTGATGGGCGCAGGGCAGTGCATCGTAAAGCAGGTTCCTATCGTGCGTGTCTTACGACGCAATGCCTTGTTATAGGTGATCGTTACCACTTAACTTCAGGAAGGTCACATGCTTTTTCCATAAGCAAATAATATAAAAAACGTTTTTAAACACAGGTTATCATTACATAAAAGTAGATAGTAATCGTAGGCAAGTATTGATCTCTGTGCTTTACTTGGCGGCATACAAACATTAAAAGGGCGAGTGTACCTAAAATAAATTAAAATACAATACTATAATGTCATGATCAAAAAGTGTCAAGGATATTTTTATCACAAAGTTCACACGTACTTTAGTAGGCTTGGAGGAAGTCTTATGACGTTGCCGCTTGTCACTTCTCTAGCAGTGGCGTAGCTAGATGGACAAGGGCCCCGGTACGAGAAAGAATCGGGATGAATACTTAACTAAAAATTTGACGGGTGGAATTGAGGAATTGATCTCACGACCGTCATGCACGTGAGCTTATCGCTGATGCAATGTGCTACGGGCGTACTCAACCAAACTACCAAATAACAATAATAAACAGCACATGCTTATCGAAGACGCTTGGCGAATGTGTTAAAAGTCTTAAATCGGAGGTTCTCTGACTGTCGATTCATTTAAAATCATTAAAAATAAGTGAGCAGGCTCAAGGTTTTCTAGCTTTGGGAGCTAGCTGTCCCTCTCTTTTTAAAGTTTAGGTTAGAGGGCCCCCTGAGCTCCGGGGCCCTGGTGCACTGCACCACCTGGCTCTACGACAGCTACGCTATTGTTCTCTAGTCACTCACGCAAATACATATCGACAACTGCACACTACACTACTACAAAAAACGGATACGCCTAAAACCAAAATGCTCTGTCTATTGAGTTATTTCGTCGGAGATAGTAGGTGTTTTTTTCCTAAGAGCATTTTAATAAGTTGAGTTTTTTTCTATTGGTAGACGTTATTGGTTGAGTTGATAGCGTTTGGCAGTCAAACGTCTAGCTATCAACTCACCTGATGGAAAGTGAAGATGTAGTCTAGGGTGGAGCACGCTTAGCTATAATCCACTTGTTCACTCTTTTCTTGAATATTCCTAAGTTATATCGTTCCGGAAATACCGACGATGGTAAAGAGTTCCACTCCTTGGCAGTTTGCACTAGGAAAGTGGAAGCAAAGCGCTTTGTGAGATAGTGGGGGATATCCACTATGAAGGGCACTTATCCGTGCGGAGGAGGATCTAGTTGTCCGGAGGTAGAAGGGTGACGGAAGAATGAGATCGTGCAGGTCCTGCGCACACTCACCAAAATGAATTCGGTAGAACATCAATAAGCAGGAAATTTGCCTCCTGTTCGAGGCTATAAAGCCTGGAGTCGAACAACTGGTCGCTGCCAATGAGTCTCTTGGCACGCCGCTCAATGGCTGGTACTTGGCAGAACCGTCCAACAGTACAACAACAGTACTCCATGCATGATCGGACTTGCTTGATAAAGGTTCAGAAGCTGTCCTGGTGTGAAGTACTGTCTGACCTTAGAAAGGATACCAAGTTTCTTAGCAGCCACTTTAGCCTTAGATTATATATGAGCCGAAGTTCAAATTACTCGAAAATGAATTGCACTGCGAATCTAGCAAAAAACTCAGTCCAATTACTTGCTCACGTAATAGGCTCATGTAAAAACTCTACCTAAATATTTAATAGGTATTGCAAATTTAATAGTGCATTTTTCACAGTCATTTCAAGATCACTTTCGCTTTGAATAACTAAGATAACCTCTCACCTATTTATTGATAAGTAAGTACCTACGTTACACAATGATGTTGATCAAGGTAAGCCGATTTCACAAACATTATCACCATTATTATTCCAATACCTCTTGTGTTGGATAGACCTCACCTATCTTTGGCTATTTCTTGCTTCCCATATAAAAATATATAAACTATTTTTGTAAGGCTTACTTTTAATAATAATAAATATAATATGACACTCAGCCACATATACATACTAAATAACTATGTTAGCTTTGATTTCACCATTCTGTCTTAGATTAACAAAGGATCAATGGGCCGTTAAATATGTCAAAATGTACGCGTTTGACATCTAAGGTTAGATTTAACGGCTTGTTAATCCTTTATTAGTAACTATCTGAGCATGGTGAAATCAGCTCATAATCACACAATGGTTTTTCCTAGGTGGGGATCGAACCCACGGCCTACAGCGCAAGTGCCCACAGAATACGTCATATATGACGTAATAATATTCAGTATCTTATGCAATGTGTCTGGTTACCGGTGTCGGATACTTTGGGGGGGTAAAATACGGCAAATTTTATCGACAAATCACTATCCCTATTTTTTTTCTCTCTCCATGATAAAATGGCAGCCATTTTGTTTTCCTTGCCTCGAAGCACGGGTGCTTGTGCTGATTAAGCTATAGCTACCCATGTAGGGGTCCTAGGAAGACGATAGAGGACTCATTTGATTAGCCAATAATGTGGACAATATAGTAATGATAATATTGTTGCAATTTTTTTTTTATAATAGAGGAAAAGAGAATTTATAAAACAAAAAAAAAACCTTTTTTTTTTGTTTTATTTTTATTGCAAAAAAAAAACTTTTTTTTTTTGTTTTATTCATCGTTTTTTTTAAATTATTAACTTTTTCATAAAATCTAAACTGTCAAGCTTGTTTATTTTTGTTTCTGAATGATAGTACAGAATGTGTGCTTCAAAATAAGTCTGACATCTTAGCCTTTAGTAAGATGGTTTAGAAGTTTAAAGCACATTTGCTTAAGACACGAATAGCAATGTGCCCTACTTGCGAAATTATCAAAGATTTCATGACCTTTGAGTTTTAGCCCTATAAAAGTCAATTACAATGCTGTGACATCCACCTTAAATATACGAATGGTAAACCTTCTACTGCAGGCGACAGCAGAAGGGGCATGCGTGGAGCACATGTTGTTTTTGTGACCTTGCCACTTCATCCTTGCATTGTCTCGTTCTAAAAGAACCTAAGCTCGAAGCAGACTTTTGAAAAAATAGTAGGGGTAAAATAATAGGTAAAGGTACGTAACTAAATTATTTTATTTCTTAGCCCTGATTAAATAAATAAATAATTCAAATAAGATAAACTTTGCTTAAAAAAGCTTCGCTTGAGTTCGTAATGCCATCTCGTTTACAGTCGCAATACCAAATGGAACGAAAGCTCTTTGCAAAATGCAGTCAAACAAAAGTTTCAACAAAAGGTTCATGAATCGGTTAAGTCACTGTTCCACTAGATGGCGCTTCAACTAGTTTACAGCTAAGCCAAGAAGATGGCGGTAGTGTTTGTGTTTAACTAATTGCTATTCGTAGCAATTAGTTAAACAAAATCAAAGTAGATAAATAGCTCATATGGCAAATGCTGAGTGGAAGCCTTTTTTACGACACTATATTTATAATGTTTTTTAATGTCTTTTTGTGTATCTTTTTGTTTTTAATTTTATCATTGTATTTTGTGTCGTAAAATAAATATTTTCTATTCTATTCTATTCTATTCTATAAAAGGTTTTTACGAGTACCTAATAAACCACAAGGATCACTTTGAAAATCCTTTTAAACTACGTGCCTGTTTTAGGATATAGCCTAGTAAAACAGGCAAGAACTTGGCTTGGCTTAACAGCTATGAATATATTCTTTAAAGATTTTTTTTAAAGCATTTCCTCTTAGTGAGGTGTGGGCAAGGTAGAAATCTGTCATGAACAAAAAAACTTAATAATATAATAATAGATTAATAATCTACATCTACACTAATATTATAAAGAGGTAAACTTTGTATTTTTGTATTTTTGTATTTTTGTATGTAACGAATAGGCTCAAAAACTACTGGTCCGATTTCAAAAATTCTTTCACCATTAGAATGCTACATTATCCCTGAGTAACATAGGCTATATTATATTTTCAAAAAAATCAGGGATCCTTACTAAAACTTCAATAATGTAACCCAAGGTGGAAAACAAAAAACCTTACATCGCGTGCGCTGCGAAAACTATTGAAGATAGAACAAAATAATGTACTACGATTTTTTAGAACACGTTATCATCTACAAAAAATGTCGCGACAGCATATGTCTAACTATTATAGTTATGTCACAATAAGTGTTCTTTTATTATAAAAAAATAATTGAAATGCCTCCGCTAGAAAAAGGTCTTTATTTGTACCTTGGTATTAATCCTTATCCAAATAAATCATTTCATAATTAAGACGGTTTCAATACCTATAGATTACTTCTTAAATTTTTCAAATCGGACATTCCATTCAAAAGATATGACGAAATTAAAAATGTTTACGGGTCCACGGATCACGCGCGGGGTGCGATTTCACTCACTCAAGGAGAAGCGCGTGCAAATGTATGAAATAAGTAGACGCGAGGCTCGAACCCACGGTCTAAGTTTATCCTAAAATGTTCAAAAAATTTATGACCACCCATGCGAAGCTGGGACAGGCCGCTAGTAATAAATAAAGTGGACTTTCCACACAGCACTATCTAGTCCCAAGCTAAGCCAAAGCTTGTAATATGGGAACCAGATAGCTGATATAATACTTAAATACTAAATTGTTTAACAAGGGAGCAAATAACTATTTTATAGGCAGTTTTGAGTCCAGAGCGTAGCTGAGGAGTAGACTAGAGAATATAATTTTCAACTTTGACTTATATATCAGTAACTTTAAAAATCTTGAACTTTTATATCTCCATTCCAAATTCAAAACACTTTTACTCCCTAGTGATCAAAGAGCTATTTTGCTTCCTCTTTACGAAGAACAAACTAGCTCTTTGCTAATAAATGTTATAAAAATATTACCTAATTGTATTGTATAATTAATTTCTAAGTGATGAGAAAAAAGTTGTTATTCTTTTTTATCACATATTAAGTCCTCAATGCTTATTAGTACCTACCTAGTTGTGTGACAAATTTATTTTATATTCGTATATAACTCGTAAGTTCATTGTTTTACAACAAGTTCCTATATTTTTTTATATCCTTTGGTCTTTATTTTTGTGGTTATAGGTGCTACTTGGGGTATTATGTAGGTGGTAAGAAAGGTATGAGAAAAAAAGTTTAAATAAGACAACTTAAGTATTAAAATTAAATAATTTAAATGAAATATATATTTAACAGCTATACTAAATACATATTATGATTAATAATTGATACATACACTAATAAAAATACATAAAGGCATTATTAACATTTACCAAAGCATTTCGCTAATAATACGAAGTTATTCCGTATGGGGAACGTTGATTTCTGGTGCATGCTTGTGGAAGATCAGCACATCCTGGAACCACATGTTCTTGATGCCATTGACTTGGTAGTGGTACAGAGGCCTGTCGGTGGGGAATCCCATGGGCTCGTCGATGGCCCAGCGGGCTCCAGAGCCGAGGCCTATGGAGACGGTGGGGTCGAAGCCAGTGCCGAAAGGAACCTTGGGCGCGCGGTACTCGTGGATGTAAGCCATCACGATGAACGGCATACCGTGGACGCGACCTGGTAAACAAATATTTAATTATAAATAAATTTGGACTTTCCACACAGTAAATAATAAGCCAAAGCTTGTAATATATGAACCAGATATCTGATATAATACATGTTTTTTTTAATACATACTTATAATATATAATAACACCTATACAGAGAACAAATATCTATGTTCATCACACAAATGTTTGTTCTCGGTGGGGATCGAACCCAAGACCTACGGTGCAGAAGGCAGAGCTACTACCAACTGAGCTGTAAAGGCTGCCAAATGTCTATTTAATTTCAAGCCAGTAATAGATAAGATAAAGTCGTTTGTGACGTTACTCCGCAAGATCAAGTTACTGTGCTAGGTCAGTGATGCCGAAAATGGCTTTCAGATAATTTACAGCAACTGTAAAAGTGAAAAAAAGTTCGCCTGACTAATCGACTTTAAGTGAGTAAATAATTTTGTATGAGATAGTTACCAACTCTAGTATCGGATTTTAATGACGACAGACACACAATAGTAGGCGAAATAGAAGGTTTTTACTACAAATATAAATTATAAAAATTCAATATAGGTATTGAAAAAGTTAAAAATAAATAGAAACAAACCTTTAGGCAGCAGCAGACGAGCAGGGAACTTCTCAATGGATTGGCTCATGTCAGGAGCCCATTTTTTCTGCATAACCTTTTCGTATATCTCGAATGAGCTGGTCCAGTCCTTGGTAAACCAGTCAATGGCGGAAGATTCACGTGTGATCACGGATTCACCAGCAGACACTATGGAAAATGTAACTTAGATTAGGAAATTGTCTAACGCACAACTCAAACGGTTTTAAAACCATTGTATATGAAACTATTAGTCAAAAGTTTCAGGCACCTCAGGTACCTCTGGCTACATTATTTTTTATGAGTTAACTTCAAAAGAAATAGAAATAAATTATTATGTTTATTTTGGCCTACAAACTAAGGGAATAATGTAATAATGCCCAGAAGGTACTTTCATACTTACAGTCATAAATGAACTCGTCAAGCTGCCAGAAGTTCTCAGTGTTCTGGTGCAGAGGAATTTCGTAACCTTCGCCATCGTATTTCGGAGCAAGGAAGAATTTCACAACAACTTTCTTGGCGACGTCGCTCTTGACGTGGACCTTGATGCTGAAATGCTTGTGGTTAAGGCGCGGGTGCTGAACAACAACGCTGACGTGGTCGTCGATTTCCTTGGCTGAAAAGTAAGATGATGATCAAAATTGTGTTCTCCACAAACTGGAAATGTTTTTACCAAGTCAGGAATTGAAAACCTTTTAACCATGTTTTAAAGCTTTGAAGCTTAAACATAAATTTAATGAAATAAATATATAGTACTAATCCGCTAATCTAATCTTATGTAAGTAAATCAAATGTAGACTTCATACTCTGCAAATTCTGTAAAGTTACAGAATTTGCAGAGTATGCAGAGTTTGCAGATGCAGTGAAGGGTGCACACTCAAGTCTACATTTGATTTACTTACATAAGATTAGATTAGCGGATTAGTACTATATATTTATTTCATTAAATTTATGTTTAACAATGGAATTCCGCAAAGTCACGCCTGAATCAATTAATTAGCTTTGAAGCTTATTTAAAAACTTACCCTCGACATCGTCCATCCACAGGTGGCTGGTGATGTTCATGTAAGTCTGTTCGAAGTAGGTGACCAGTTTGTCGACCTCAACCTTTTCGATGGCAACGCCTGGGAAAGAAAGTTGTTCAGTCGTGTACCGAGGCATTTGTTTCTGCCAGGCCTCGAACAGCTTCATAACACGCTTCCATAGCATGTAGAAAGCAGGATCACGAAGAGCAGTCTGATAATTCTCAAGTGCTGAGGGAAGAACCAAGGGAGAGAAACTGAAAAAAAAACATAGTCAATAAATTATAGCATATGTGCATACAGAAATAAAAAGCTTATTTATCTGCTCTACTTACTGGTTGGCGTACTGGTATCCCTTGACGATGGTGTTACCCAGGATGGTCTTCCAAAGCTTGAGGAAGTCTTTGTAGAAGTGAGAATTTACAGAGTCAGCGTTTGACTGGATCAGGTTTCCGAGGATGTCGAGGCCTTCGTTGGAAATAATGTTGATTTTCTCACCTTGGCTCTGTAAATGAAGGAAGAAATTAGTATTTGTGATGGCAAGATATGTGTTATAATAACAGAATTTGAAATATTTACTTACGTTTATGACGAAACCTTTGTCTACAGACTCCCAGATGCGACGCTCATATTCAAGAGCAGCCTCAAATTGGTCAGTGAACTCAGTCTGGTCCAGGTGGAAGTTGTTAGGCCTTGACGGGTACGGGATTCCATTATGGTACATAAGTCCAGAGAAGTAACCATCCTTAACAAAGTTAGCCAGGTCTGGGATCTCCCCGAGACCGTTTGAAAGCCTCTCCATGTAGTAACGGGCAAGGATCTGCTTGTGCATGTACCACCAGAGTTCACCGCGCTTTTCGTGGGCAAGACCAGGGACGACCTGGCTTCCGAGCCAGAATGGGTACATCAAGTTGTAGTAGTAGTAGGCAGAGTTTAGTCCGTAGTCGTGCGTGAAATAGGACATCGAGAAGCTGTTGTCGTAGTACGGCCATGTGGTAGCGTTCCACCTGATGACAACATTGTTGTCCCAAAGGAAGGTGGACGGGAACTTCTCGAGGTATTTGTTGCCGTGTGTGTTGATCCTTTGAGCAGTGGTCATGATTTCAGCATTGTTGAAGTACGATGGGAATACTTCGTAGATCGGAGGGATGGCAATTCCTTGGGTGTCCGGACGGTAGAGAATGGCCACGCTGAGGACGTACACATAAAGACCCTCGTTGACGATGTCTCTCAGGTAGACAGCGGTCTTGTAGAAGGTTTCGTAGTCCTTGGCGGAGTACAGGATGTTGAAGAGTAAGACAGTTTCGTAGTTGTGGGTAGGCTCATACACCGCGAACGGTACGGCGCGGGGTAAGTACCATTTGTTCTTCAGCATACCAACGTAAGTCTTTGCAGCAGTCACATTCTGTGAAAAAAAATTGCTGTAAACCCGATCCAGCTTATAAATAATGCTGGTTTGCATTAGATTTGCGTTATTAACTTACGGTAAAATGGCTGGTGTTCTCCTCAAGAGTCCAAGTCTTGATGATTTCTTGACATTTCTTCACGTGGATAGGCTCGTGAATGTGGTAGAAGAGGATCATAAGCTCCTCTTGGCGTTCTAGAAGAACATTTTGGTCCACTGAAAAAAAACTTTAGTCTTTTACTCTGCATCAAACTACATTTTTATAATCGAAACTTGTTAGAAATTCTAACCAGCGATCTACCATTTTTTATGATTTAGATTATTTTCGGTACTTACGTTTTTGTACTTTATTGGCGGGATCGGCGTAAGCGCCAAATGCGCACAGGGCTAACACACACAGCACAAGACGAGCCATGTTTGCCAGTGCCCATTTCTCCCGAACCCTACCTTTTTATACCCGACGTCAAAGATAACAATCCCTCTAGGTAGGTACACAACTTATCTTTCAATAAGGTCACATAGGTAAAAAAGAAAAAGTAGGTATGTACTATCAATAAGTCACATTCATGAAAGTTATCGGAACTGCATGAAGAGAGTTGTGTTTGCTGATATCATCAGAAACGATTTAGGTATTGACCACGATGGAGGTCTTGGTGTCATCCACGAGCACTTATCATGTGAGTGTTACCACATATAAAAAGAAAGCTTTATCAAGTAGGTACTATCTCTTTTTCTTGTCACTAGTTTCTTTCGGAACTGTGGTGAAAGAATTTTTAGTGCGCCTCAAGAGGCTACTTTCGAGCACTTGACACATGTTATAGAACTTTTTAGGTTCTACGACATGCCGGTTTCCTCACGATGTTTCCTTCACCGTTTGAGAGTACTGGCATTGTGCACATAAACTTTTAAACAGAAAAACTCATTGGTGGCGGGGCTGCTACCACCAGTGCTCCAACTGAAACTATAACTAAGTACTGCAAAAATTAAAATGTGTATAGAAGCACATTTTTATGCAGCAGCAGCCTTTGTGATGAACATAAGTATTCGTTCTGTGTCCGGGTGCTTATATTGAATTCTAATAGTGTTTTTATAAAAAAGAAAGTATGTATTATCGTGTAGGTATTTGGATCCCTTAGACTTTGCTTAGTTTGGGGCTAGATAGTGATGTGTGGAATGTCCACGAAAATCAATTTTATTTTTATACAACTAGCTAATGGAGCAAGCAGATGGCCCACTTGATGTTAAGTGGTAACCATCACCTATAACAAAGCATTGCTTCGTAAGTCACGCACGATAGGAACGTGCCCTACGATGCACTGCCCAGCGTCCATCAACTGTCATATAGATGTTAAGCCTCATGTGCCTGTAATTTTACCGTCAACCACACTCTTCAAACCGAAACACAGCAACGCTGCTTGGCGGCAGAAAAAGGCGTGGCGAAAATTTATTATTTAACCCATAATAATATGTGTGAAGAAGTGGTTACCTCCAATATTTTTTCTTCAGCTTTAAGACACTGTTTGTACTGTGCTCAATAATAATACTTACGATACCCGACCCTCAGCCTGACCCTCACAAAATGTAATTTGCATGATTTTATATTACTTTTTTTATGTAAAAAGCAGATGGCCCACTTAACAAAGTGGTAACCAACACCATAACCATGTTAAGTAAAATGCTAGGCGAAAAATAGGATCTATTCCTTACTAGTACCAAAAACTAATACCAATGGTAGGTATTTATCCTATTATAAATCAATAGGATAGATGGCAAGTGATTTACTTGCTGCTCGTAAGTAAAAATGCCGGGATGATGTGAATTTATAACAACCAACTGACATCGAATTTGCTACCAGGATCCAGGCAAAGCTGCCAAAGCCAGGCATGCCACGTACAATTATCGCTAAATTAAAGAACAGAATAACTAAAGATAATATACTCGCTGGCATCCGGCGCTTTCACGGTATCACTCGTGCTGCCATCGGCTTACAAGGAACCGAGAAAATATACGTTAATGAACACTTAACCCTAGAGAATAAAAATCTTTACAGCCAATGTCGAAGTGTGGCATCTTCCAAGTCATACAAACATGTGTGGATTAGGAATTGTAAGATTTTTGTGCGAAGGGACGACACTTCACCGAAAATACCGATAAAAAGCGAGGAAGATCTTTTGAAAATGAAGTGATTTGTCGTCCGTTTGTACCCGCTTTGAGGCCTGTGTGTCCCACTACCATAACTCTGTTTAAAAATTTTTGTTTTTATGTACTATGCATATTGTTTAGATATATGCACACAATATGTATCGACTGCACTAATATCACGCTCAACTCACTAAGCGCCCAACATACTAAGAATATACCCACATTGAAACACATTACATACTACACTAATACTTACACAAATTTACTAGTTACTCTAAATATTACCAAAAACCATAACATTAATTCATGGAATGTACGCTCGTGGAATTATAGAACTACCCTCAACATATTTAATATGTTTATGCTAACTTGTTTGTTAAATGTGATACCTTTTATTTTGATATCTTTATTATGTGAACCGGTCGGTCAGTTTATTTTATTATCGGATGTATATATCGTAATTGTCGTTGCTGATTCCTCATGGCTCCAAAAATCTTAGAAATTTTATACCAAAATGTGAGGAGTCTTTGTAACAAAACTTTGGAATTTCATAGGGAACTTCTTAAGAACAAATTCGACATAGTTTTAGTGACGGAAACCTGGTTGCACGATGGAGTGCTGGATAGCGAGTTTAGCGACTCCCGCTATGATGTTTTCCGACTCGATCGTGATTTTGGGCTTACTAACACTACTAGAGGTGGCGGAGTTATGATACTAGTGCGTAACGAACTTCAAGCCACACCACTTTGTAATAGCAATGTTACTCCGCCCTCTGAAATGATATGGATAACCATCCCTGCCAGATCATTTCATCGTTCTTCCAGAACAAAAAAATTGCACTTGGCTGTATTTTACGCGCCACCTAATAAAAATCTACCTCAGTCCATAGGGGATGCAGTAAGCAGTATTTTGCATGTTTTTCATCAATTTCCTAGCGATAATTTTATGATAGTTGGAGATTTCAACTTACCTACTATACAGTGGACTAGTCAGCTGGGACCCCTACATATAAAACGAGGTTCAATGGAGGTGCAGAGTGCTGCTCAGCATCTTCTGGATGAACTAACTCTTTTAGGATTTGACCAAAGTAATTTTACTAAAAATTTTTACAATAACACTCTGGACTTAGTCTTTAGTAATTTTTCTGCCTCTACAAACCGTTCACAAATAGCTCTTGTTACTGAGGACCGTGCCCACCCTTCTCTTTTGATTGACGCAACAAACATAATATTAGAACCACTTATAGAGTGCCCCATAACGCGTTTTAACTTTAGAAAATGTAATTTTGAAGAAATGTGTAGGTATTTATCACAGTTAGATTGGTACACCTTGTTCTCCTCCTGTAGTGACGTTAACATTGCAGTTGATTGTTTTAATAGTGAATTGAATAAATGCATTAGTTTGTTTGTCCCCAAGTGTAAAAGAATAAATAAAAACTTTCCTATATGGTACAACATCCCATTAACTAAAATATTATCTGAAAAGGCTAAGGCGCACGCAAAATGGAAAAAGTATAATAACTATTTAGATTACCAAGAGTTTTCATTGCTCAGGGCAAGGGCTAAGCATCTCGAGAATGACTTGTACAATGGTTTCATTGAGAATATACAGGAGGAAACCAAGGTTAATCCAAAAAAGATGTGGCATTATGTCAAATTAATGAGAGGTAAATCTAGTTATCCCAAGACACTTTCATTAGGCGATAACACTTATAACAATGGTCCCGACATTTGTAACGGATTCAATAGATATTTTGAAAGCGTTTTCGTTAATCCCGCTAGAGACTATGATCTATCAAACCTGGATCTTCCTGTTTGCAGTGACACTCATGCTATTGCTAATGTATTTGTGTCTGACATAAAATTACTGAAACTTTTAGAAAAAGTCGATATAAATAAATCTTGCGGTACAGATAATATCCCTCCCATCTTCATTCGAAACTGTGCTGAGGCACTGGTGAAACCGCTTCAACTGTTATTCATGAGATCACTATCAGAGGGTATATTTCCACTAAAGTGGAAGGAAGCGAATGTTGTTCCTGTTCACAAGAAATCATCCAAATCCAAAATAGATAATTACCGACCTATTTCTATATTAAATATATTTGCCAAAATCTTTGAAAAAACTGTGTATGATCAAATCTATAACACAATTGTGAATGGCGTTAGCCCAGCGCAGCACGGTTTTTTAAGGCAGCGTTCTACAACCAGTAACCTAGCGGAATTTACACAGTTCGTTCTTAAAAACATGGAAGGCGGAGGGCAGGTGGATGTGGTCTACACGGATTTTGAAAAAGCCTTCGATCGAGTAGACCACATCATCTTGCTGGCGAAGCTTGAATCGTTAGGAATCCACGGGGATCTTCTACGCTGGGTAAAGTCTTACCTTTCCAATAGATCTCAGGCTGTGGTCGTCGGTGGCTTTAAATCTGACTTCATAAATATTCCATCAGGTATTCCGCAAGGATCCCATTTAGGGCCCCTATTTTATAATGCTTATATTTTTGACATAAACAAATGCTTTCAATCCTGTAACCACCTCTTATACGCTGATGACAAAAAAATATTTTATCGTATCAGAAATCAACAGGACTGTGACTTTCTTCAAGAAATCCTTAATAAACTTGCCAAATATTATGATGCTAATAAAATTACAGTCAATGTACCTAAATGCCAGCAAATCTCATTTAGCAGAAAAAAAAATCCACACCGATATATATACAAAATGAACGGGATCCCCATAGAAAAAGTTGATGTGATTCGGGACCTTGGTGTTACTTTAGACAATAAGCTAACTATGGCAGAGCACATCGACGTTATCACTAATAAGGCCTACAGAAATCTTGGTTTTGTGATTCGCACATGCAAACCCTTTAATGATCCGGCCTGCATAAAAACAGTTTACTATGCATATGTACGCAGCGTGCTTGAGTATGCTAGTACTATATGGTTTCCGAATTATGTTATATATAAGGATAAAATTGAAAGGATCCAACGTATTTTCGTGAAGCATTTAAATTACCGAAGCAAAATATTCCTCGACTACAGATCTAGCTGCAGGCACTACAACCTGTTATCATTGGATGATCGACGTACACTGTTAGATATGATGTTACTATACAACATTATGAATGGTGGTATAGACTCCCCGACCCTCCTTGCATCTATCAATATTAACGCACCTACTAAACGAACACGACACACTTCTCTCTTCTCTCCGGCCTTTCAGAACACAAACTATGCCAAAAATGCACCTATCAATAGGATCTGTTCCACATACAATAAACGGTTCTCGAGCGTAGATATTCTAAATATTAGTAAAAATTCATTCCGTGTGAAGATCACTAAACTTCTTGCTTGACGTATACATGGCTAGATACTTCATTAGGCGATGTATATGGTCGTGGGTACGTTGGGTAAGTCGTATATGTTTTAATTTTTAAGTAGTACAAGTAGTGGTATACCTTCAATACTTTCTAAATAATAAATAAAATGTATATTAAGTATGTAATCGAATACAAATCAAAACTCACTCGTTTTTATACAATACTCACATAATACATATAGGAATTGTAGAAAAAAAAAAAATAGGAACACACACACATACAACACATTTTAATTTGTTTTTCTTTATTTTTATGTTTCTTTTTTAGTCTTATATAAAATTAGTAAGTAATAGTTTATTTAGGAAAACCTTTAATTGGCTATATAATGTTATACCTAAATAAGTTTAAACTAAGTTTTTTCATAACTGCTGTTGGTTTTCTAATAAAAAAAAAAAAAATAAAGGCTTAGGTTTGTATTATGACTAGTAGTTCGTCCCGAACTGAGATCTCGTGATGCGACCCGACGAACGCATCAAAACTTTGAGTAGGTAGTAGTCAGAGGCAAGTCCTAACACTATCTTTGGACTTTTTTCTGACTACCGCCTACTAACTTGGTATGGTAACCAAGTTTCAACTCTATTGGCCTATTTGTTGAAGAGTTCCGTTGAACAGACCTTGGCTCCATCATCAGACCTGGTCGTCGTCACAATTTTATGAGAACTGAGTACCTCCTTAATATATTTCAAGAAAAAAAAATAAGAAAAAGCAAAGTAACTGGCCGACCAGTAGAAAAACCTTGATGCCAACGAAACTCTTAGAGATGGGAGCTCTTGGATCGCTGGTTATCTTAATTTAACTTTTTTATTGTATCTCAAAAACCAAGCGTCCCAAAAAAAAAGTAAAAATTGTTTTGGAAAGTCCAAACAAAGCCCTGACATATGACATGTAACTTGATTTTTTTATGTAACTTTTTTTATTTTTGCCCTCTTAAAAAACCCCATATCTCAAAAACCCTTCATCCGATTTTACTCATATACTTACCAGTAAATTTCTCAAGTACAAGCTATCGACATATCAAATTTCATGCAGATCGGATCAACGGTTCTAAAGTTATCGCCAGACAAACATACATACATACATACATACATACATACATACATACATACATACATACATACATAAAATGCTAAATCGCCCAAGTTGAAACTAAGATCTTCGTTCGCTTCGCTCACTCGATCAATTATAATATTAAATTATTAAATTATTACAAAGCAAAATAATTTGTTTCTGTGACTTAACATAACTTTTGGTACAAAAGTTATGATAAGAGCTGATCTCACCATGCTCTGTTAGTTACTAATCAAGGATTAACAGGCCGTTAAATCTATAACATAACTAACATAACTTTTGTACCAAAAGTTATGTAATTATGCATTATGTTATGTATTACGTATTTGTTTTTGGTATTCGTTGGATTTTATACTTCATTTAAATAATTAGAAATTTGGTATTCGTCAGGAACATAAAATTAATTACGACAAAAATAAATACTACCATTGGTATTAGATTTTTGGTATTAGAAAGGAATAGATCAAAAGTAGTTACACCTAATGCAATTTCGTGAAAGCAGCACAGCGTTGCCTTACAGGTCACGCACAATAGGCACATGCCCTACGCTGCACTGCGTCCATCAACTAGAGGCACACATTCCTAACCTATGAATGATCTGTTTATAATGCCGACTCATTAGTAAAGCGGTTAATTAAAACGGGAAATTTATTATCCAGCAGATACAAATTTATAGGATAAAAGGTTCTGTGACACGAGCCAATAGATCACCTCTGGACGCCGAAAGCAGAAAGCCCCTCACGTCCAAAGTTTTGACATATGAGTAATTTATTGGATGAAAAGGAATAAAAAATAAATTACCGAAGTGCCCACACATTTGGATTCAAGGTGGTTGATTCGGGTGCGCACTAGGGTGGAGCGTCAATGTATGAGGAAAAAAAAAGTTATTACTATGAAGTTTGAATAGGTTTTAAAAGTTGCCTTATTGCTAACAGTTCCATAATATATCTTTTTATTTTTAAAATTATTAGATTTTCAGCCCTCTACCAAACTTCAAAGTTTTTAAATTTTTCCGAAAATATCTAAGCAGACTACTGTTGTTACAGTAAAAAAATATTCGAATGAACTTGTAAATAAGGGAAGTTTTAAATAAAATATGAATTCTGTAAACTTAAATTAAAATTCAATTTAATAAACAACCGCTAAAACTAGTTTTTTGTATGATACAATTAGCAGAAAAAATATCTCAAAGTTACAGGTTTAAACTAGCCGTTGTAGTCCTTTTTTGTATCAAAGAATGGCATTTTAGCCCTCGATTTATTTATCCTGGTACGTATGAAACGTATTTTTCACTCTGGATTTTTCACCGGCTACCGTCATTGAAGCTTCAGTCACCATCTTCACACATCTTTCAAAAGCTTGCGTTGTTTGTGATTCAGTACTTATAATTTGCTCTAGTTTACTTTGGCTCAGTATTCTTAACATAGGCAAAGGTGTAATTTGTGATTCAGCCCATATTATCCTAGCAATGTAATCTTTGACTTCAAAGTTCAGCTTTGGTAGCTTGAATATTCTCACGGCAGATCCAGAATATCTTTGACGAGTAGCGATAATACGCCTCACTGCTAGTTCTCTTATGTGAGCGCTTATCTAGCATAGCTAGCAAAATATTTTCAGGATGGGCGAAAAACAAATCCCTTTGAATAACGTGGTCAATAATTTATTTACCTCGTGGACTGTCAAATTGGTCCAGATGTAGCAGATTCTTAAAGTTAGGTCCGTCTACCTAACTTTAAGAACTAATGGCGTAAGGGAAGCTCATTTGCATGCAGTTGGCTTAAACCGTTGCAGTGGTATTTACAACTCGAATAGTCGAATCACTCCACCTTTCGATCCAGTATTAGTTGCAGTGCCACTACATCCAATTGCTTCTAGGTCTGCCAAATCAACGTTGCAACGAAGCATCAGCTATAGGTTGTAGCTTATTTGGCAAGAATAAACGAGGCGGCCCAAAGATGGGACATTTGAAGTCCTGCCTCGTCGCTCTTTTCATATTTGATTAAATTATTTCTCCAAATATCACTTTAGATACTCAAAACACTTACCTACGTTTAGAATATCCAATACAAATAAATTACGCGCTCAAATGAAAAGCGGTAAAATATTTTTAAATGCGTCCGTTTTAACGTGTGAAATTAAGATGGTTTGATATTGTAGCAATACTTTTACTGACTTTGAAAACTATCTTTATGATTTTTTTATGCATTTCCTACCGTTATTTCTTTAAGTTTTATAATTATAGTTTCAAATAAATTCGGTAAAAGCAAATGAAAAATTACGTAATTTTTCGATTTTAGGAAATCTTTATGCGGTGGTAGAGGGCTGAAAATATAGTTCAATATTTTTTTTGATATTTTTATCGTAATCTATTCAATAAGACGCAACTTTTAAGACCTCTTCAGATCCGGAAACAGAAAATTATTTTTTACGCTCCACCCTAGTGCGCACGCGCAAAAAATGATCAACGCCCAAGGCGGGGTATTAAAACGCTACTTGCGGCACTAAAATAACTAATAGTTGTTGAGCAATTTGTTTGAAGAAAATCAGGAAGTGTTTATGTGAAAAAAGGTCCATAATGTGTAAAGTAACAATTAAGTTTACCCTTCTATTGAGTGAGTACTAAATGAGACCAAAATAGTAGACTAATTGATGTTCCGTGCCAAGTTGCATTCAAATCGGTTCAGCCGTTACGTGGTGATTGAGTCATAAATGTCTAAGCATCCAAACATTTGTATGATATTTAAAATCTGTGTCCTTATTTACACAAGTATAAAATGGGAATGAGCTTTAGTAAAGTAAAAGAAAAAAAACTTTCACCAAAAAAAAATCTCGCTAACAAGAAATCTAAATCAAAACGGTCTTTATTCCGTTATGCACAAGGCTCACTTTGAAATGAGAATCATTCAGAGCGTAAATAGGTTTAGTAGCTGAAGCTAGCTGCATTATATCACTCAGGATTTTCATCACCATTTCAGTAGGTAACGTTTTCGTTAAACTATCAAAATCTGCTTTCAGTATCTAAATTGAACATTATTTAATTAAACACGCTAGCACTAAGCTATATCATCGAGCTTGCCGAAATTCCTCCTGCCTCGCAACTGCATACCACCGACCACAAAGCTTGATATATACCACGTAGTACTCTAGTACTGGTAAATTATATTATTGCACAAATTCTTGCGGCTTCATTTCAGTCTTTACGACACAGAGAATAGAGTTCTTTACAACTTGTATTTAAGAAGAGGAGAAATTTTAAATCCTATCCTATTTTACTTCCTACTAACATTTGCATTTTTTTATACTAAAAGTTGATGGAACAAGCATATGGGCCACCTGATGTTAAGTTAATCATCATCTATAACAAAGCATTACCTCGTAAGTCACGCACGATAGGAATGTGCCCTACGAAGCACTGCACTGCGTCCATCAACTTGAGGCTTACAGATGTTAAGCCTCATGTGCCTGTAATTACTCCGGCAACCACACTAAATAAATGCAAATTAATGTAGTATTACGATGTTTGGATCTAAGGATGTTTTATGGCTTAATACAACCCCTAACAATTAACCCCCTACAACTTTTTCGATCAGGATGAAACTTAGAACAAATTCGTTCGTAACCTAGATTAGCAAGCACTTTTTATCCCAAAAAAATACTAGCATATTCAAATTCATATATTTTTTTTATTCAGTAACTTAAATTGATGTTTACATTTTATGGGTTTGAGATCTCCTTTTAAGCATATAATTATACCTGAGTTAGGAGATCCCGCTCTTCCGTAACAATTATATTAGGGACTAAGTACTAAGTGTGTTATTCCTAAATTTAAAATAAATGGTCAAAGCTCTTATCTTAAAAAACAAATTATACACTACTTTTATCCCTAAAAATTAAAGAGGAAGAAAATATGAACAAGCCCATTAAAGGGCCTAACTATTCATACGAAAGCGAAGCAGCCAGGCTAAATAAATAAATCTAATAAATATTGGTGGGCATTCCACACAGCACTATCTCGCCCCAAACTAAGCTAAAGCTTGTGATATGGGAACCAGATAGCTGATATACTACTTATATTCTTTTTTTTTTGTCAATACATACTTATTATATTATATAACACGCAGACAGAGAACAAACATCTATGTTCATCACACAAATGTTTGTTCTCGGCGGGGATCGAACCCACGGCCTACGTCACAGAAGGCAGAGCTACTACTAACTGAGCTGTGAAAAATCGTGTTATTTGTATTTACGTTCTCTTAAAAATTCTTCTCGTCTTTCAACCACGACAGAGATCTTTTTTGACATCAAACTTGTAGAAATGTTGCATATTTTGAAACATTAGCTCTGCCTTTGTTTGTTATCAATTAGGGATGGAAATAGCTAAGCTATTTTTATGTTACTTAGTGGAATCATTCACGATATTGTTCGCTTGTAACTATTTTCATACAAACTTTATTCCCCACATCCCTATAGCAGGTGAATTTCAGGAATTTCTATCTTAGTAGATAGCTATCAACGTTGCTTTTAAAGCGTATCGCAGACGACGAAGATGCTTTAATATTTCATCTTAAGATACCTTACGATTAAATATTATAGCATCTTAAGGTATCACACACTGTTAAGATACGATAATTATATATTATGGTCTCATTCTATTGAAAATTTTAACATATATTTCCATAGCAAGGCTTATGATGAAGTCGCCCTATCGCTCAATATCTTAAGATACCGTAATATGAAAATATATATTACATAAACCGTGTGTGATGACTCATAGTGTAAAATATCGCTCGCCATACAATTATGGCGATTGATACTTTATCATAAGATGAAATATTATAGCATCCCAACGTCTGTGATACGTACGCTTTACTGTCATAATTATATACATAAATAGAGATAGAATAACAGATTCATTTGCAATTCCTGATTCATTGTTCTTATAGTTTACTTCCCCCTTAAGCATCTTGAAAGAAAGTTGAGTTGATACTTGGTACTTAAAGATCTGTGAGGAGTTTTATTTTGTACCTTAGTTCCAAATAAACTTTTACTTTACTTTATTTCTGCCGTATCAGCTATAGGAAGCCTAGCCTATGTGAAGCTATAGGAATTAGCTTACATATAATTTTAAAACCATTCGTCAGTTACAAACAATAGCAGGTGAGCAAGGCCATGCTTAAATTCATAAGTTATAAGTAAGTACGTAGATTCTTGAAGTAAGTTCTAAAGCTGTTTTTTTAGGGTTCCGTACCCAAAGGGTAAAACAGGAACCTATTACTAAGACTCCACTGTCCGTCCATCTGTCTCTCTGTCAGTCTGACACCAGGCTGTATCTCATGAACCGTGATAGTTAGACATTTGAAATTTTCACTGATGATGTATTTCTGTTGCCGCTATAACAACAAATACTAAAAAAAGCAGAATAAAATATGGTAAGGAAGCCTTCGTGCGCGAGTTCGATTCGCACTTGGCCGGTTTTTTATTTTAATAATTCAGTTACATAAATTTATTTTCAACTGGACTTATCAAATGACCTTTTTATTTTTGTGCACTCGTCGATAAGAATGACCTGCAACATTATCTTGTCATCGAGTCTAAGAACCGGGACACAGTTAATTTAGTTTTTTTTATATACGACTAGCTGATGGAACAAGCAGATGGCCCACCTGATGTTAAGTGGTAACCATCACCTATAAAAAATAATTGCATCGAAAGTCACGCACGATAGGAACGTGCCCTACGATGCACTGCCCTGTGTCCATCAATGAAATTGCGACTTAATGATTTGTGCACTACATCCTCATTACATCAGCTTTTTCCCGTTAATAGTATGATTGTATTGATTGTTTTGTAAACTGGCGGATCGATGTGTCATTTAATTTTCCAAAAGCTTAATCTTGTAAGTAGAAGGTACATGATTGAGCTTTTCTTAACTTAGAAATATACCCAAAAACTAATATAGACACAAAAAAGCCAAATTTGCCGCCCCCTAAAATCTGCCGTCCTAGGCTGCAGCCTACTCGGCCTGCTGGTAAATCCGCCACTGCTCATAGTGCTAGAATAAGGCTAAGGAAAATGTGTTATTACTCCTTTAATTTTTGAAAACTTTTTTTATTTCATTTTATTTGATTTAATCACACAACCCGCCCATAATTATTATCATACAGTGTAAACACTGGATTATATCCATATATTCATTCTTATATTCATAATTAAATTTGTTGCATCAATTGACTTGACGGCTTATCGCTTTCTTTTGTCATAGGAGACGTGTTAACGCACTTGTTAGAAGAATTACGAGCTTTGTTATATCAGGGGGTTGAAAGCCTTAGCTTCTTGAGAAACGGTGACTGTTATACTATAGTCTCCGCTATATGGCGGAGACTATAGTATAACGGAGTGCTCGAAAGGAGCCTCTTGAGGCGCACTTAAAATCCTTTCACCACACTGTTTCGAAAAAAACTAGTGACACGACAAGAGAGAGAGAGAGTTAATATTGTCAGTTGAATGAATACTTTGAATGAAACTTCTTGTAAATAAGATTTCTCGGGTGAAATATTTTAAAAACGGATATTAAATTTTTTCAATAGCACATTTTTTTTATACTATTTATATCTCACTTATCTGATGCTAAGTGATGATGTGGTAAAAGGTGTAGCACGTTCATGTAGAAGATTATCAATTTTCTTGAAAATACCAATTATTAATTCGATAAAATATATACATAATTCTAATAATATCAAACACTTACCTAGTTATTTTTACGAGTGTATGAAATCAATATTCTTAGCTTTTATTAGTACGTACTCATTCAAATCTTTTAAATTCTAGGAAACAACTCTCACTTCAATCGTGTCAACAAAAGATAATATCTTAATCTTCTCAAAAATAAGCAGATTATAACAAAATATTTTGCCAATTTTTGTCACAATTGGTGGTCTATCCTCGGCTTATCCACTTGTTCAAATACTCAAAATACTTTCTTTTTCAAAAGACTATGAGGGTGGCATGAATAAAGTTGTAAATTGGTTTGTCAACATGACACTTAGATCTATTTAATCTGATAAAGGACAATGGGGATGTTTTGTTGTGTCAAAAGAGCCACTTTCACTCGATTGAACATCTTTGATTTGTCGCCGATCCTTTGTTCTGTTGTGTAAATAGACAGTAATGTTGTGTGGCAAAACTTGTTAAGCTGAAAAGGTTTTTTCGTGAAAGAGTAACGGAACGGGTTAGAGAGGACACAAGCTGTGTGTCTCCTTAATTGTTAAGTGTCTAGCTGTTGTCTGTTGCTTCGCTCGCGTTTTACCTATTGGGTTCGTTTTTTTTACAACTAGCTGATGGAACAAGCAGATGGCCCACCTGATGGTAAGTGGTAACTATCACCTATAACAAAGCATTGCCTCGTAAGTCACGCACGATAGGAACGTGCCCTGTGTCCATCAACTTGAGGCATACAGATGTTAAGCCTCATGTGCCTGTAATTACACCGGCAACCACACTCATCAAACCGAAACACAGCAACGCTGCTTGGCGGCAGAAAAAGGCGTGGTGGTAGTACTTACCCGAACGAGCTCTACACAAAGAGCTCTACTACTCTTACGTTCTTCTTTTCTACCCCATGTCCGATATTTTTGCGGGATAAGTAAAAATAGAAAAATAAACCTTTTACACCAATCCAGGTAATGAACTATATAATGTTCTAACTTTCATCCATGAAGATCGGTTCGGTCGTTAGGGCGTGATTGGGCCACAATCATCCTAGCATACAAACATCGTATTTTTATTATGAAGTAAGTATGATACGAATAAGGAAGTAGGATAAATAATATATTTGCCTAAAAGTCGTCGGAAGATAATAAATAAATAAATATTGGTGGACATTCCACACAGCACTATCTCACCCCAAACTAAGACAAAGCTTGTGATATGGGAACCAGATAGCTGATATACTACTACTTATATATCTTTTTTTTTGTAAATACATACTTATAATATTATATAACATCCAGACAGAGAATAAACATATATGTTCATCACACAAATGTTTGTTCTCGGTGGGGATCGAACCCACGGTCTACGGCGCAGAAGGCAGAGCTACTACCAACTGAGCTGTGAAGGCTGTGAAGGATGAAAGTCAGATGAGAGAATAAGGAGGATCGATGAAGCCTTATCGATCGTCCCTGATATCTTTGGGGAGGGGATATCCAGCAGTGGATTTCTTCAGGTCAGGTCACTCTAGACTGACTCACAGCCCATTTGTAATTTTCTCTGTCATCTGTGCAATAGTTATCTATTTTAGTTACAACTTTTAATTAACTGAACCACATAATTCGTTCTCATAATGTCTTGGAGTTCTTAAAGTCGGAGGAGGGCGTTAATGTTCGCGACACAGTTTTTTAAACTTCTGCAAATGTTTTCTACATTATATTGTGCCTTGTTTTTGTTCCAAAATAAACTTTTTTTTTATTTTTGTTTTTTTTGAGTAGGTTGTGCATTCAATCCCAACTGAGGACTAACATTATGTATGATGAGCATAAAATATGTTTGTTATCTGTCTGTGTTAACAAAAAAGTGTATACCTAAGTACAAACGAGGATTCGCTTAGTTTTGGCCCAAATAATGCTGTATGAAATGTCCACTAATATAATAGTCATATAATATATTATTATTAATTTATTATTTATAATAATTTGGTTTCGTTTTTTGAATGATATTTCTCTGTCCTTTTCTGATATTTTTTTTCAAAATGTGGATGTAAGCAGGTATGTCTTACACGGATCGTGCCGGCTACACATTAAACCTTCCCATTCAATTAACGGGAACATCGCAATGATAGTAATTCTAGAATTCCGTGCTAAGCGACCATAACATTGCAAACTCGTAAAATTTTTGAATTTTGATGAAGTCTTTGCATTTTAACCACCTGGTATGTAATTGCTTTAAAATGGAGGTTCAATAATCACTTTGGTAAATTGTAAGGATGAACTTAGTTCGACTTTGTTCTAGACATTTGTTCAATTTGACAGTTATAACATGAATAGCTTCAAGAAAAAAGTTAATAAAGTCCTTCAGGGCAGGCAACGCAACGACAACACCCCTAGTGCTGTTGGTGTATATGGGCGACGGTGACCACTTAACATCAGGTGGGCCGTAAGCCCGTTTGTCTGTCTATTACATTAAAAAAAAGACATTTTTTTATACAACTAGCTGATGAAAAAAGAAAAGATGGATGGATTGTGTGAAAGATGATATGAATAAGAAAGGAGTGAGCACTGAGATGACGTATGATAGAGGAGAGTGGAAGAAGAAAACCTGTTGTGCCGACCCCACTTAGCGTGGGATAAGGACAGGAAGATGATGATGATGATGACAACTAGCTGATGGAACAAGCAGATGGCCCACCTGATGTTAAGTGGTAACCATCACCTATAACAAAGCATTGCCTCGTAAGTCACGCATGATAGGAACGTGCTATACGATGCACTGTCCTGCGTCCATCAACTTGAGGTATACAGATGTTAAGCCTCATGTGCCTGTAATTTCACCAGCAACCACACTCTTCAAACCGAAACACAGCAACGCTGCTTGGCGGCAGAAAAAGGCGTGGTGGTAGTACTTCCCCGGACGAGCCCTTCACAAAGAGCTCTACTACTCTTAATTTTGCTAGGTTAGTGCCTCTTTGTGTTAGAATAGATTTAGAAATACAAACGATAGATCTCAGAAAGCCACTTAGCTGTCTATAAAATATCGGCTACTACTCCTTCATGTGTAGGTATGCTTACTGTTTAATCCGATACCGTCCGACACACAAGCACAAGGGTGCTTTATCTGCAGAATAGAATAAAAAAAGAAAATATTTATTTGACGACACAAATTATAACATCAATACAGATACACATTAAAAATAAAGTGAGGTAAAAAAGGCTTCCACGCAGCATTTGCCTGAGTGAAGGCCTTTTTTAAGCCATATGAGCCTAGTAGCTTGTATAGCGCTGGATCGTATCTATGTGGTGATATCTGTGTGTCTTGACATCGTCGTTCCCAAACGGATGAATCAATTTTGATTCACTTTTGTTTGTTTGATAGGTGACTTGATCAAGCTCTTTATTAGTTACGATTTAAGGAAATATGTTTAGACTTATAAAGGTGATATTTTTTTTTTATTTCTTTTCTAGTTTTATGATCGGGGGTTTCTGAACGCCCGATCAAAACTAATCAGATGTCAAGTCACTTGCTATCTCTATCTAATTCGATTTTATAGCTGAAATGTCGAGTGACTTGACATCCGAATAGTTTTGATCGAGCTTTCA
Source organism: Chloroclysta siterata (assembly GCA_932294275.1). Classification (NCBI taxonomy): domain Eukaryota; kingdom Metazoa; phylum Arthropoda; class Insecta; order Lepidoptera; family Geometridae; genus Chloroclysta; species Chloroclysta siterata. The sequence goes on from OW028588.1 coordinate 23,632,074, forward strand.
GAAACTGGCCGTAAATTTTATATTGCTCCAGACTAAGTTTTAATGAGATGACTGTTTGATAAAGGAAAAAAAGGATGTGGTGATAGAGGTGCTTGTTTTATTGTTTGTATTATTCAAGACTCGTTGAAATTATGCGGTACTTTCGACGGGTCAATATTTGACATTTATATTTATCTGTTTCTGAGTACCTACTGCATCTTGCAGACATTTTTTGTAGGTATTACTGTTTTTATTACGTTACCTCTTATCATCTGGTGCTAACATTGTAAGGTATGATATCTCGATAGTTTGACCCCCACAATCTTGCATTATGAAATACTAGGTACTTAGTTTTTTTAATACCTTAAGGCCTGATTTCACCACTGTTAGATTAACAAAGGATTAAAGGGCCGTTAAATATGTCAAAATGTATGCGTTTGACATCTAAGGTTAGATTTAACGACCTATTAATCCTTGATTAGTAACTAACAGAGCATGGTGAAATCAGCTCTAAAGTTAAGAGATTTTTACGCAAATTTATTTAAATATCGATATAAGCAACGACCACATTTTTTTTTATATTATAGAAGACATTTAAAAGACTTATAAGTGACTATCAGCTTCTCGCGGCTTCGCACACGTTAAAGTGGTGAGCCGTGATTGAGCCACAAACATTCTACGCAGCCACTTTCGCATTGATTTGTATATTAGTAGGGTAGGATTTTAAATAACTACGTATATAAGAGATACCATAGGCGTGCATTACCTACATTAGGTAGGTAGGTATAGGTACTGAGCTTAGCACAAATATTTGCATTTACACCCTTTGCAGGGGTAGTTATCAAAAATTGATGGTGTATTTCTTAATTATTTATTTCGTAGTATATTTACCCCAAGTTTTAAGTCAATCGCTCCACGCGTAAAAAAACTCCCATACAAACTTTGACATCCCTTTTCACACTTATAAAGGGTAGTTTTTTTAAAGTAAAAATGTCTTTCCTATTCTTTAGCCTTGGAGTACATCTACTCCAAGTTTCAAGTTTGTAGGTTCAAGGAATACTATTTTTCATACAAACGTTTTCAACCCTTTTTACACCCTTAGGGGTTGAATTTTCAAAAATCCCTTCTTAGTACACCTCTACGCCATTAATATATGTATTCAATAATATTATAATTCTACTAACAATAGATGTAAGTTTTACTAACAAAATGATCCATTGTAGATTGAAATAAATGAATTATTATTATTATTATTAGACCTATGTACTCCTCAAATTTCAAGTCTCTAGGACCACCGGTTTAGGCTGTGCGTTGTCTATATGTCAGTCAGTCAGTCAGTCAAGACTTTGATTCTTATAGTATTAGAGATTAGAGATACATTTTTATAACTAAAATTAGTGTTTTTAAATAAAAACATACAGGGATCCATGGATAAGGTCAATCAAAATATTATTCTTACTAAGTACTTACATCATCATGCGGTTTTCGGTATCTGTGCTTATAATTTCGGATGTTAATTTAATCTGAAATATTAGGGCGTTTTACTTACTCAGAGGAACGCTATACAACAAATTAAAATATATCCGTCTTTGGTTTTGAGAAGGAAGTGACAGAAATATTTTTATCTGACAGATAGGGTTACTCTGCTATGTTAGAAAAGTTATTCTTACAAAAGCCAGTCCGCTCACCAAGTACCTACTCTGCTATAGCAAAACCCGACCATGATTCAAAGTGATTTTTAAAATTATGCTTAAATTTCAGTGTTCCAGATTTTATTTAGCTGGATTCAAAGCAATCCTACTGATTTTATACATTAAAATCAAAACTTGTTCAAATCTTTTTTAGTCTATTAAAGTCAAAGTCAAAATGTAATTATTCAGTTGAATCACTAGGATCACGTTGAAACGTCTTAAAGCTAGATCTAGAATCTAGGTGCCAGTTTTTTTTTATACAACTAGCTGATGGAACAAGCAGATGGCCCACCTGATGTTAAGTGGTAACCTTCACCTATAACAAAGCATTGCCTCGTAAGTCACGCACGATAGGAACGTGCTCTACGATGCACTGCCCTGCGTCCATTAACTTGAGGCATACAGATGATAAGCGTCATGTGCCTGTAATTACACCGGCAACCAAACTCTTCAAACCGAAACACAACACCGCTGCCTGGCGGCAGAAAAATGCGTGGTGGTAGTACTTCCCCGGACGAGCCCTTCACAAAGAGCTCTACTACTCTTACTCTACTACTCTTCTGTGCCTTGACATCGTCGTTCCCAAACGGATGAACCAATTTTGATTCACTTTTGTTTGTTTGATAGGTGACTTGATCAAGATCGTTATTAGTTACGATTTAAGGAAATCTGTCTCTCCAAGCCAGTTCCAAGCGATCAAGCTGACATAACTTATTTTTTTTAATTTTTTATTTTTTTTGTGATTCTTTCAAATGGTACCTGTATAATAATTAGTGTAATTGGTTTAACCGTTCTATTTATATAAATAAATAAAATAAAATAAAAAAATAAGCCTAGAAAGAACAGGGTTAAAAACATGATCCAGGTTTATGTTTCAGATTCCTCGTTAGCTCATATTGAAGAGTAAGATCAACGAAGCGTTGAATAAGAATTACACACTAGCCTACGGTCAAACCAGACACCTGTGCCATCAAACGCACCGCCCCGCCACAGTCTTCACACGGGCCGCCTCTTGAGATCTATACGACCTCGTTGATATACGCGCTACTAGATGTGGCCCTACAAATCTTTTTAGTTAGCAAACCAAAAATTGGTTGTCTGTAAAGTTGGTTTACGGACGATAGTTTAACGTGACAACAATGAGCGTAACGGGACAATATTAGTCATCCTTTTTCGTGCATGCAGCCGGCGCGCGTTCATCGATTTATTAGACGTTGTCACGTCAAAAATAATGAACCAAAATGTGGACCGTATAATGACGGAAAAGAAGTCTGAATTGTGAATTGAAAACGAATGTTTTAGCCTATTAAGAGCACCGATGGTTTAGTGGGAACGGGCCCTTCTGATCGTAAGGTCATGAGTTCGAATCCAGTCGTGCTACAATGGTTTTTTTTTTTTCAAAAAATGTTTGTGTGCAATGATAGTTAAACGGTGAAGGAAAACAAACATCCTGAAGAAAGCAGTTAGTAAGTAAGTAAGTTCTATTAGCAGCAATGGGCTTGCAAACTGTCACGTATGTCAAAAAGTGGGTATGTACCAAATGTAATATTTGGACGTATCTCTGACTAGCCCCCATAGACATCCTCAAAAATCTTGAATTGGTACTTGGTACTAAGATATCAGAGAGGATATCTCGGTAGATATCCTTTGTAGACTCGCTAGTCTGGGGATAAAGTCGCTAAGCTGTTTTTTTCTGTTTCTTACAAGACTTACCATATCCAGTAACTATACATCTGCGTTACCCACCAATATTATGGCTTTTTCTGATTTTTATTGATTTGAAATACCTAATTTACTGATTGATTTCTTTATAGCCAGCTCTCGACTGATCCTATTGACGCTTATATAGCAATTAATCGGCTATGTAGTTTTTGATGGTGTTCACGCGTGTTCGAGTCTCGTTTTGGCACCTAATTAAGTCCTGTGGGAATTCTATTGTTAGTTATTTTGATGCTCGTGAGAAAGCTTAGGTAATTAATGCTTTTATGATTTTTGTGGTTGGTTATGTTTATGGCGTTATTTTGAAGATGGAAGGTTTATACATAGATGGATCTACGTGTGGATAGTTAACGATCGCTGATAAATACAAGTACTCTAATGGAGACACAGCGAGGGACGCCCCCTTACGATGGACCGATGACATGTATTTTATTACCCTTACCTTTTTCTGTTATACCTACGCTTCACTAAATTCGATTGGCACCATTCTGGAGCTTCAATATTGTATTATAATACCTACATTGTAACAAGGATCATACAAAAGAGCAGCAGGAACCAAGCCGTAAGTTTGTTGCCTGTTCTTCTAGGCTTTAGTCGCGTGGAACTGGCACCTAGAGTCACCTAGCTTTAAGACGTTTCAAAGTGATCCTTGTGATTTTATTGAATAACCTTTTGACTTTTTTTTTGTAATGATTGCGGAAAGTTGTGGAAGAAGAGAGCTCAAAATCGTTCTTCTTGGAAATGTATAGGGGAGGCCTATGTCCAACAGTGGACTTCTTCAGATTGATGATGATGATGATATAAAGACCACTTAAAAAAAAAATGTGCTATACTGCATGGTACCCTTAACGCAAGCCATTATAATAATAATTATTATTATTATCTAGCAAGTGTGTATGAAAAATATTAGATTTGATTAAATTTACTTGTATAGGTAAATATAATAATACGGCGATGTCTGGAATGAAGGGCAAAGCGGTATTTTTATCCGAAAATCCTTCAAAGCATAAAAATATTTGAATATAATATTGCAAAATCTGTTTATTCAGGATTCGAGTCAAACAACATTCAGTGAATGCTTCAGCATTACAGAATTTTATAAGCGTACTTTGAACTTATATTCAAAAATGTCTCACAAGATCCATTCCAAAGATTCATTGAGACGAGATTTAAATAGCCCACAGTGAATTTATCCCATAGAACTAGTGAGTTTTTTTTTTTCAATGATCCTTACAGTACAAAGTACCTACGCAGTGGCCTAATGTCCGTAATGTTTAAATATAATCGTTTATAGATAGTGCGATTGGGCCAATAAAAAAAGAGCAACCGGTAATGCTGAAGCATTACAGTAGGATTCGATACTTAAAAATATCAAAAATCTATGTCATGCGTATTTCTGTTGCTAAGCAGAATTGCTGGGTTTCGGTTTGAAGGGTGCCGGTGAAATTACAGGCACATGAGGCACCTTTTACGCCTCAAGTTGAGGGTTGCAAAAGTACACCTTCGGTTACACGCGGATTCCTTGATTACTTGGATCACCAATTAAGGCGAAGACAAGAGCTTACTAGTTTTCGTACATAAGCAAACTTTTAAGTAAGACAACTTGTATCGATCAAAACGAATTTTTTACTTAACTGTGTGCAATATGATTGCACATAAAATGAGTGTTTTTTCTAAAATGAGTTTAGTGATTTTATATCTTTCAACATGTCAAAACGTGCGAGCGAGAGTCACATATGCTCTTGTCTTCGCCTTAATCTAATAATCTGCATTTAACCGATGGCTGTACATTAGCAGTATAATAGCATTATAATAGCAGTTTTAGTAGTAACATCGGACTTAAGGCTGACTTACGGCACTATATGGGACGCAGTGAAGCTTTACACTTGAACACTGAGATCTTGTACCATACAATGTAACAGGTTTTGGCAGCAGCCCTTAGGCATGCCGTAAACCAGACGAACTTGAACAAAGACATCAATCGGATCACATTTCATCTCAAATTGCACGAACACATAATGCACGCTTTTGGAGTACTAAAGGAAAGGTTTGACTGGAGCGTAACAACTTCTAAAATCCAGAGAGTAAAATTTTTTAGGTCATTTAGCTGTTGTTTTTGTCTTTTAAGGCGAAGACTACCGCTAATGTACATCTCACTCGCGCCTTTCAACGTTTTGAAAGTGATTTTATCGGCCGGTTTCTGAAAGCCCTATCAAAACTTATCAGATTTCAAGTCACTATCATCTCTATCTAATTCGATGTAATAGCTGAAATGGCGAGTGTCTTGACTTCCGATTAATTTTGATCGAGCTTTCAAAATGTTGAAATCTTTCAAAATGTTGAAATGTGTGAGCGAGAAGTACTTTGACGGGTATCAGACCCTTAAGTTAGATACTTAATTTAGTAGGTTTTTGGAACTGGTATACCCGTATAATCTAGGTGCGAAGAAATAATTAGATACCATGACGGCTAAGGTTCGCCAATATATTTTATTCTGAATATAGCAAAGAAAATTACAATGAAAACAAATATTTACAAAATTTACAAAATACATAATGAAACAGTTGAGCTATCTGCAGACCGTTGCAAATGATCTAGTCATAGCTCAACTGATCCAAATCAGTGCAAATCGGAAGCGTCCCCAAGACACTCGCTGCATTGCCACGCTGAATGGCAATGTTGATGCGCTGAGCCTGATGCCCTCGGGTCACGCGTCGCCTGAGACGCCTACCGAAATTATTTATTTATTTTATTCTTGGAGCGAGCCATGGAGCGCGGTATTCTCGGAGTCAAAATCACAGACCGCGTGCGCAACAGTTTATTCCGCTCCAAGACACAAATCGCAGACATCGGCAAGCACGCGGGTAAATTGAAGTGGGATTGGGCAGGCCCACGTTTGCCGTATGTCGGATGCGTTATGCGCTACAGATTGGTCGCCTAAAAACGGAAAACGACAACGCGGTAGACCGCGGCGGACATGGAGGGACGAAACAGACGCCTACCTTAAGAACTGGTCCACAGTAGCCCAAAGTAGAAGTGACTGAAGAGAAGGAAAGGAGGCCTTTGCCCTGCAGTGGGACACTACAGACTCCTAATAATAATAATAAAATAATTGTATTCTTATGTTTATTGTCCAATATCTATAGATATATTCAGAAATAGTTTTCAGCAAAGCAATGTTGTTTCTTATTTCATTATACTATTAAATCATTTTATTATCAATTTAGTTCTGGGTGTTTTTTCTGTTCGACCAAAACCCACCTTAACCACATATAAGTTCAAATAGCTACCTTCATACTTACAAATGTTGTTTTCGCCGAATTTCGCCAAAGGCTATTGCTAAAGTACTAAAATATTTTTTTGAAAGATATCGTAAAAACGCCGCTTCACTCTTGATGACTTCGTTCATAACTTCATCCGAAGAAATAACTTGAGCTCTGGAAGGATTTATTTGTATTTGGTATTTTGTCCACCTTGTTTTTTTTATATAGTGAACCAATGACATAGCTTATTTCCGACGGGTTTTAAAACATTCAGAAACGATTGGAATCGACAGTTTTTTTTTTTTTGGTTTCTCTCTTTCAAAAAAAACAAGAGCAAGAGACACACATTCAGTCGAGAATTTTAGAATAACTCTACATATGACATGATTTCCCGAACAAGCTCTCTTAAAGATATCTGCTAATCAAAAACTGCTAATTAGATAGATATCTGCTAATTAAACTCGACAGTTTTTGTCTTTTCGGTTTCTCTCTTTCAAATAAATCAAGAAGAAGAGCAAATTTAACATTTAGCAAATTTTGATCGGAAACGTTTTTGAACGTTTTAGAATAACTCTACAGATGACATGATTCCCCAAACAAGCTCTATAAAAGTTTTTTTTTTAAATTACAACTATCTGCTGGAACAAGCAGAAGGCCCACCTGATGTTAAGTGGTAACCATCACCACCATAACAAAGCATTATCTAGTAAAATATCTACTACAACTAAACAAAAAGTAAGATTCTTGTAAAATCCAGTCCATAAATCGAAATAGTTATGCCGAAAAATCTCTCACAGGGGCAATACCACCATTGCCTACTATGTACTTACGTACTAGACAAAGGCCTCCCCCTATTCAGAGGGATTAACTGTAGTCGCCTTGGCAGGTAGATTGGTGACGTAAGTAGGTACTCAGAGAATGCTTCTGCATATCTCCTGGTGCATGTTATTGGTTACCTCTTCTAAACTTATGACGTTGACGAAAGGTGATAGAAGGATCCTGTTCTATGCCGGGACAACCACGGTCGATGAACTTAGGTAAACAATCGTTTTTTAATTATATCGTCTACTAACGATATTTTTTGTGATTATTTCAGAACGGAGTTGGAAATTACTAGCGAGCTTGTTGCAAATGAACCAACAAGCTAGGTTCCTAGAAATCAGGTTTTTTTTCATTTTTGTGAAAGGTACATGCTTGTCTTGGTTTCCTAAAGTAAAGCAATCGCTATATAACGGCTATCATTCAATTATGTTAACATGGTGTGACTGACTGACTGTTTGTCTTCAACAATCCTACTAATATTATAAACGCGAAATTTTAGGTATGGATTTGTAAGTATGGATTGATGGATGGATGTTTGATACTCTTTCACGTAAAAACTACTGAATGGATTTTAATGAAACATTACAATAATATAGCTTATACATCAGAATAACACATAGGTTACAATTTATAAAGATATTGTGTGACTAATCCTGCGCAGACGAAGTCGCAGGCACCAGCTTGTAAATTATATATATGAATTCCGGATTAGTTTTTTCAGGATATACACAGAGAGGTATGCAAGGCAATGACATCTCAACTGTGGAATGGTCACTGAAAACATCAATACGAAACTTCGTTTGGCGAAGACTAGAGCTAATGTGACTCTCGCTCGCACGTTCCGACATGCTGAAAGATATAAAATCACTACAAGTTTTCCTACTTAAAAGTTTGCTTATGTCCGAAAACTAGTAAAGCAAACTTTTGAGTAGGAAAACATGTAGGTATCGATCAAAATGAATTTTACTAAACTGTGTGCAATATGATTGCACACAAAATGGTTGATTACGATTTTTCGAAAATGAGTTAAGTTATTTTATATCTTTCAACATGTCGAAACGTGCGAGCGAGAGTCACATTAGCCCTTAACATGTTTCATGGTAGACCAGTAACCCTATTTTAAAACATTCGGAAACAATTACGGTCGGAAACGTCAGAATGAATCTCTCTCGCTCTTGTGTTGTTTTCTTATGAACAAAAAACACAAAAGCTAACGTTTCCGATAGAAAACGGTTCCGTATGTTTAAAATGGCACTGCGACTGATCTTTTGCGTCGAATCAAAAAAAGGTCTAATTAATTCTTGTATTCATTATAGAACCTTTATTAACACAATTATACAATAAAATACTCTGATTATACATACTATAAAATTATTATTGTTCTTATTATTCGTCCGTTTATTTATCTCAAAAAATATAATTTGCCGTAAAGGTTGAAATCACAGTCACCACTTTAAATCAAGTCAGTATTAAGGCCGTGATGACAGACGCTGCTTCTTAGAAACTCAAGATTGAAAAACAGTAGCTAAAAATATATTTGTCACGACTACCCACGGATGTTAACACTATGATCCCAAGTATCGATTCCGTGGACAACCAATTATTTAAGCATTTCAGTAAGGTCAGGTGACAGGTGGTTTACCGTTTTCCTTTCAAATTTGCTTGATTTTAAAAACTTGGTAAGAAAAAGTTTCTAAAATCATCGAGCTGTTTCGTTGCACTGTTCGTCGTCCGGCATTTTTACCTACTTCATTTATTATCAAAACAATAATACATTTATTTGTATTCTAGCAACAGTGATGGGCTTGAAACATGTCACGTATTATCGTGTCACTAGTTTCATTCGAAACAGTGTGGTGAAAGGATTTTAAGTGCGCCTCAAAGAGGTTAAATCTCTATTGGAAATATTATAAGAAATGGAAAAATATTTAGAAGTTAGCTAACTAGTATAAAGCAACAGTGAAAAATACGGTTCTGTATTATAGGCAATTACTTTTATTACCTATTCTATAAACAAATATACATTCTTCTATTTAGTACACTGTTGAGAAGAAATTTTTTATTGGTGCCTTGGGGGGTCAAAAACGAACAACACCCTATAGAATGACACTAGGTAGTTCTCATGAAAAAGTGTTACAAACTTTTTTGTATTAACCTATTTTGAGTTTAATCAAATTATAGAAGAATCAGATATTTTTTTACAAATAAGATTGCACAATTTAAATTGTATATCGCTATAGTGAATAGATCTTATCTCGCATTATCGAATTAGCTCTTTGTCATACAAATTGCATTATTCACCTCTAATTCAGTTCGCAGGTAATACGTTTCTTCCACTTTCACCAACTTTTGAATTGCGTTTCACTACATTGATTTGTTGTAGATTACTTTTCGATTGTTTACTAATAGAATTTTTTAACAAAACTTTAATTTTATCAGCTTCGTTATATTAATTCGTTAGGTTATTATTGTTAAAGGTCTTCAAAATGAACTGACCGTATTATAACGTCTGTCTCATAGCAGATTTGTGTCGAAAGTTATTTCAGTGGCGACAAACATTCTTGTCTTGTCTTTATTATTTATCAACTTAACATGGATTTATCTATATCGGTTCCAAAGTACCTAGATAGCTCGCAGATTTATCAAGTTGAAGTGGCAATGGGGCAAAGTGGCAATGTGTCATATATCTCGAAGAACCGGCAGCCGCTGAGGAAAGGTTCTCGAATGGTGACCTCGAAATACGAAGCGTGGAACGCCCCGTTACCCGATGGAGCTACAACATTATTAGGATCACGGGTAGTCGGAGGATGGAGAGAGCTTAGAGTCATTCTAGAAATTTATAGAGGAGGCCTATATCCAGCAGTGGAGTTCTTTAGACTGAAGATGACGGCGAGGTTCAGCGTTGTAGATGCTTCTAAAAAAGTCTACTCCGCAAAAGATAAACGAACGGTTCGGTTAGTTCAAGGGCTCAATCGAGCTATTTTCAAACATGTTTGACGTTGATGATACGTTTAGGTTGCAACCGTCACAGTGTCTCCGCACATTACGGTCATAATGTATCGCCACCGGTTTTTTTGAAAATCATTCTTATTTGTAATAACGTTTCACGTTTCGTTTCTTTTACAAATAAAAGAAATTACTTACCTAACTCAAGCAAAATCGATGATGTTTTTTTCGCTTTATTCGAATCGCATTGGATTGTAAATACTGCTACTATTTTTAACTCAAGAACTTTAAAGATCCTAGCAAGAACGTACTAAACACTAGTAAACATTAGTGGCCTTACCTACTCAAAAAAAAAACGTATAAAAACAATGCTTAAGCTATGGCAAGGCTAATTTTAAGAAATGTATTTTTTTAAGTACAGCAGAGAATATATTTTTTAGGTACATACTGCTTGATTAAGTATGAAAACTAAAAATAAAACTTTTTGGTAGGAAAACTTTTGTTTGGATCAAAATGAAATTTTTGCTTCTTCTTCTGTCACTAGTTATTGTGAAACAGTGGGGTGAAAGGATTTAAGTGTGCCTTAAAGAGGCTACTCAAATTTTCGCTATGTAATTTTATTATCCGAAACTTGGTTGTATGCGTTTTTTCGTAACTTTATTCCTCAAAATTGATAAGTTAGAATTCTTTCGTCTGTGTCATAAACTGTAATCATAGAAACGACGTATCTAATACCACAGACCTAACGATTATATGACTAAGGTAATATGTTAATTTTTAGAGCTCTTTGTGAAGGGTTCGTCCGGGGAAGTACTACCACCACGCCTTTTTCTGCCGCCAAGCAGCGTTGCTGTGCTTCGATTTGAAGAGTGTGGTTGCTGGTGTAATTACCTACAGGCACATGAGGCTTAACATCTGTATGCCTCAAGTTGATGGACGCAGAGCAGTGCATCGTAGAGCACGTTCCTATCGTGCGTGACTTACGAGGTAATGCTTTGTTATAGGTGATGGTTACCACTTAACATCAAGTGACCCATATGCTTGTTCCATCAGCTAGTATAGTATAAAAAAAACTTTTTTTGTAAATTCATACATATATCTGCGTATACCAATCAAATACAGAAGACAAATGAAATGAAAATGACAATCGCACGCCCATCACACATGAATCACAATAAATTAACGAAACCACACAATCAGTAATTAATAGTTCATATTTAACGTGCTCAGCTCAATTTAAATACCATCATCGTGTTCTCTATCATATCAAGACAACAACAGATAGGGCACAGACCATTGAAGTTGCAGCTAGTTCATTACATTAAAAGGCCTGGTGCGGAAAACACGAGAACAACACAAAGACAACACACTAAACTTATTTAATTCGTTTGTTTAAGTACTCGCAGAGTACAAAAATGGCTACAATAATCCTATCCTACTAATATTATAAACGCGAAAGTTTGTAAGTATGGATGGATGGATGTTTGTTACTCTTTCACGTAAAAACTACTGAATGGAATTTTAATGAAACTTTACAATAATATAGCTTATACATCAGAATAACACATAGGCTACAATTTATAAAGATATTTTGTGACTAATCCTGCGCAGACGAAGTCGCGGGCACAATATAAAAATACGCTAGCTTCCACCCTAGGAGAACCTGTGCTGTGGACTATTATTTTTTATTAGAACTATAATAAATCAATAATTCACATATTTGGAAAATTCATAAGCCTAAGCATAGGCAGTAGCATATCACGTTTTATTGTAAAACTATGTGCAAGACAAACTACTTTCATCCGTACGTAGTTCTTTCAACAGTTAGTTAAGTAATTTTTTCTGTGAGGTTAAAGTGATCTAGCTATATTTCTATGACCTGTGACATAAAATAAAATACTCCTCAGACCTCCAGGTGTGAGTGCATAAATATAAAGCGCAGGCGACCCGCTGGCATCCTCAAGCCGCTGTCATATTAACTGTTACATTAAATTACTGCCACGGAACTGATCAACCTTACGTACCTATTATCTCAACCACTTTCAAGCCAAAACATACCCAAAATAAATACAGATAGAGTTCAATCTTGAGTGGTGTGCAATGAAAAGTTATGACCTCTTGTTGAATTAGGAATAGTGTACAGCTCGCACATTGATTTCGGCTCTTTGGAAAAGCAATATTTTTTGTTCATTTGTTTGTTTTAATAATATTTTATGAGAGTGATGGAGCGGTCACATTTGTCAGCTGCATGAGATATGGACACGTCCCGAGTAAAGCCGGGTAAATTAATTAGTAAGAATATTATGCTAATGAAGGGATGAACGGCTAATGAGGAATAAGGTTAACGAAGGCTTGCATAGGTAAGTAAACTCATTACGAACGTAAACATAATAAAACATACCCAACAGCCTACTTGCCCTTTTACCGCCAAAGTGAAAGGGGAGTGGAAATCCTTGGTAATAATTTATCTATTATAGCAATAGATATCTCTTCGAAATAAACTTCACACGTAACGTTTAAGTTCGACAAAGTAAATAATTTTTTTGGTGGAAAAACTTATTTGTATCAAAATAATATTTTTGCTGAACAGTGTGATGTAGGTATGTTATTTATTTATTTATTGAATACAAAGTTACTTAAATATTATTGCAGTAGAATATGCTATATGTAATCTCTTAAAATTGGTTATTTGTGATATAACTATATTCAGTAATTTTATATCGTCTAAATAAATAAATGTTATAATGTGCTAGTGAGAACTGATTTGACGGATGTCATTCTGACCTTAAAAGGTCTTTTTGTTTCCATAACAAGTATTGGAGGTAAAATTAAGTTGGCCTATATTTTTTTTATCTAAGTATTCAATAAAGTGAAAAGGTACTCAGAGAAGTTTTTTTAGAAGAGTTGTAGATTAGTTTGGAGAATCGCAACAACAATTTCTATTCATTAATCATGAGACCATCGCAAGTAACCTGGGAACATCATCGCTTTGGGTAAATGACAACAAAATACTCTAATGACAATGTAACTTATCCCAGTGGGACTGCATTTACATAGAAAACAGGCGGCGCGGTAGTCTAACTATTTATCGGTAGCAACATCCAAACTTATGATCTTTTTCACTAGATTAGAGCGCTTCATTTGGTAAACCGACCATTAAGTCTGTGGCTGTCTCTTTTATTTGACGTGAAATGACAGCGTAGTCAAAAGTCATGAGGTATTCATTCCGTTTTAGCACAAAGTGTAAACATTTGGAATGAAAGTGTATTAAGTAATTCCTGATTTGACCGAAAATGTTTCGAATGTTTTGAAGAAAACCGCCACCATTTTCATCAAAACAAATGACGGCCGACTTGACTATAAAGTATTTTATCTATATCCCTTGACACTGGCAAAATTGTCTGTCGAATGACGGAGAGGTGCCATAAACAAAGAAAATAAGAAGAAATCGGAAGGATTAATTTGAAACGTCTTAAAGCTAGATAAATCTAGGTGCCAGTGACAAGTACCTAAACTTTATCAAGCCGCTATAAAAAAGCAGGTAATATGAATTATGGCCTTTATATTATACAACCTATTTTCTATGTAAATGTCGATTAAATGACGTCAAGTCCGTAAACGCAGCGTATCCGATGCGTTTCGGCAACGGTTCGTTAGGTGTCGTTTGCCTAACCGCACGTAATAAGCTGTCATTAAGTGTGTTAACCTTAGTACCCTAATATCGAGAATTGCAAGTCACTTACGCGGGCGTTTGGTGTCTCACATACACACGGTTGCTATCTAAACGGTGCCGTGTTTTGATGTCTAGCCAGTATGTTTTGTTTTATACAACTAGCTGATGGAACAAGCAGATGGCCCACCTGATGTTAAGTGGTAAACATCACCAAGCATGGCCTCGCAAGTCACGTACAATAGCAACGTGCCCTACGATGCACTGCCCTGCGTCCATAAACTTGAGACGTACAGATGTCAAGCCTCATGTGCCTGTAATTACACCGGCAACCATACTCTTCAAACCGAAACACAGCGATGCTGCTTGGCAGCAGAAAAATGGCGTGGTGGTAGTACTTCCCCGGACGAGCCCTTCACAAAGAGCTCTATTACTCTTAAAAAATAGAAATTAACCGTAAGACATCTTTGAGCACTTATTCTTATAAACGCATTTATACACGAGGTCCAACATGTCGATATATTTAATTTCAAAATATATTTATTTATTTTACTTTAATTCAAATGGCACATACAACCAATTACATGAATTAAAATTTATGTTATCTGTGATTCTTTAACTCTATTTTTAAGTTTAAAATGAAGATAGTAAGCATTTTGGTATGCAGACTGTAAGCCACTATCATTTATAAAATAAATAAAAAAATAAGCTTGGGTCAACTTTTCACTTGCACATTTCAACATAATTAGAATATATAAAATCGCCGAAAGGAAAATTGCAAAGTTTCAGTAAAACATTCTTAAGGTTCGGCATAATAATTTAGATCCTAACAAGCTTTTCTACGTAATTAAATATTTTGATACTTTTTGTACTTAATCAAACTTCTCGGTGGAAAAACTTGTTTGCATTAAAATGTATTTTTTTAAAGATTATTCTCCTAAACTTCCTCGTTTGCGATTTTACATGACTGTATTCAAGTCTGAGCATTTTTCTTTCTGATATTATTTCTCTGTCCACTTCCGTGAAAGTCAACCGATATCGAGCGTCATAGAGACCTATTGGGTTGCAAAGCTTAGATGATAAGAAGATTTTTTTTTTATATAATGTATATTTTTCATCTGTGGGGGGAACGGCTATAGATTTTCAAATATGTAAAAAAATACTATTGCATGGACATACTCGAGCGCGTCAGATATTGATAGCATCAATGTCCTACGTATTTTTAATAATGTACGTATGTTAATCCCCCTGTATATTAATCTGCCGCGCTTAGGTAAATCCCGAAATCTATTCTATCTATTTCACAATCTGAGTAACGTATGGTCAAATAAAAATATTTCCGTCTCTACTTTTAAACATTTGAAAAACAAAGACGGGTATATGATTACTTGAAGCGTTACTCAGAGATGATAAAATATGCCCTAAACGTCATCGGTAGCGCGACATTCTAAAATTGCCACAGACTCGATACGAAGGTGCAACTAATGCTAGCGGTACCAGCAGTTTGAATGGTTTAGTTTAAAGCCTATTACGGCCTTAGTTCTCAGAAAACGCCTTGCCTAGCCAGTTCATGCATTTGTAATGAGTAATTAATCTTAAGGAGTAATGCCATTTTGATGACTCCATTATTCGATCAGAGTTGATTTTATCTTATAGCACAGATCAAAGATATGTTACTGAGGATAAGCTTAGAGCATTTAATTTATTGATTGACCACGTATCTTGACAAAGAAACTTAGTTAATTACTTGGTACCAAAGATGTCTGAATTATTTGTTAGTTATAAGTTAGCAGGTTATCTTTGTATGCAGTATTTGAATTGTCCAGTTTCGATACTAAATATTATTGGATCCAGTATCTTACTTCCGGTTTCTGAAAGCCCGATAAAAACTAATCGCTTGTCAAGTCACTTGCGGTCTCTATCTAATTCGAGGTAATAGCTGAAATGGCGAGTGACTTGACATCCGATGAGTTTTGATCGGGTTTTTAGAAACCGGCTGATAATGTACCAAGTAAGACCTGACTTACTTTATTCAGTTGACAGCCCCCACAACTCAGTTGGTAGTAGCGTTGTAGGCCGTGGGTTCGATCTCCACCGAGAATAAACATTGTGTAATAAATATAGATAAAAAAAAACTTTGTTTGGGGTTAAATTGTGGTGTTTGGAATATACCAATATTTATTTATTATCATGACGTATCCAGTAATGAATCAAGTATGAATGTTTTCTTAGAGCGAATATGCTCTGAACAAAACTGATTTTAAATGTACTTAGAATGATCTATCTTTATAAATAAATCTATGCCTGAGAGTAATAAAGTGTTTATTAACGTTGATCTTTACAGAGTCACGTAATCATGATTCGGTTCAATGCTTGAATGGCTTTGCAATTTTTAATTGTTTATTCATATTAGGTATAATATTTGAATTCGTCTTTAATAGGATTTTGATAGGTATAATCCCCCGCACTGACGACTAAACCGCAGTACTTTTTTTTAACAAGTAGCCGATGGAACAAGCAGATATGCACGATGGTACGTGTCCTACGATGCACTGCCTTGCGTCCATCAACTTGAGGCATACAGATGTTAAGCCTCGTGTGTCTGTAATTACACCGGCAACCACACTCTTCGAACCGAAACACAGCAACGCTGCTTGGCAGCAGGAATAGGCATACTTAGGACTTGCTGTCATGCAGAGATTCTGCATGACAGCCTTCACAGCTGAGTTGGTAGTAGCTCTGCCTTCTGCGCCGTAGGCCGTGGGTTCGATCCCCACCGAGAACAAACATTTGTGTGATGAACATAGATGTTTGTTCTCTGTCTGGGTGTTATATAATATTATAAGTATGTATTTACAAAAAAAAGGATATAACTAGTATATCAGCTATCTGGGTCCCAGCTTTGGCTTAGTTTGGGGCTAGATAGTACTGTGTGGAATGTCCACCAATATTTATATTTATTTATATTCCCACGGCTCAGCTCTACGTGTCACAGGTCCATTACGCCGTGAACCCTGGGCAGGTCGTGGAGAATCCGAAAAGGAAGACCCAGCTCACCATGATGGTTGTGCCCCAACTGCACAAATCATCTCATCGAAATGTATGTGAATTATAATAGTTTTTCTTAGCTTTTTATGGTATGGGCCCTTCTGTGATGCCTGAAATAAATAGTCAATAGTCATTTATTGGTAATAAATTTACAGGTCATTGCACGCTTTCAAATTGAAAGAATATAACATAGCTTATTAATAAATATTAAAATAAAAATTGTATAAAATTATTTCTAGTAGGTATAACTAACATTCACATTTATTTAATGTTAAATTACAACATTATCATAGGTACCAAGTTACCTATATTACGTACTAATGAATTCGTCATAGCTTTAGAAAGCCTGCTCAACTAACCAACACTTGATCCTAGCTTTGAAAGTCATTGTGCTCATAAATATTTATTTATGTGAAGTTTTGGCAACTTAGTATGAAGGTTTGGCAACAGATATAGTAGTGTAGGTACTCAGGCACCTTCAATAATGAAAAATACAAAACAACCTGCTTGGAATAAAAAAATACATCGCCGTTACAAAGAGCACAGGGCTTGGTCACGTAGAAGCGTGGGGCAAATAGCAGTTTATTATGCCAATTACATTATTATATTCACTTTAGTCGCAGCTTTAGCTGTCACGAGGCTGATGACACGATCCGAAGATTAGACTAGTCTGGGGGTTAGGATCGGTTACAGCGTAATTTGTATATACCTCACTATAGGTTGTGCTTTGCTGCAACTTTTATAGGTAATGCAGACAGCCGAACAGTGGAATTCCTTACCGGGGCGACCGTTTTTCCTAATGCCTATAAGTTGGATGTTTTCGAGAGAGGAATAATCTTCTAGGTAAATTGCAACAAGGTCTATCGCATCGTCACTTAATATAAGGTGAGATTGTGTTTTTTTTTACCTATAAATTGTAAAAAAAAAAAGAGATAGAGACGAAAAAGTAGGTACTCTTTTTACGAACCATGTGACTAAACTGCGAAGAACGCATTTTTTATAACTATATAACTTAATGTCTTTGATCCCCAGGCACGGTAGACATCTTCTCAGATCTCTTAGTACCAAGTACCAACTTAAGGTTCTTTGAGGATGTCTAGAGTAACAGTAGGTCCTAGTAGGTACTACATTTTGGCCTTACACACATTTTGCTGTAATTGGTAATCCATTCGTGACGGTTCGCAAGCCCATCGCTGTTGTTAGAATACTTACTGGTACTTACAAGATGTTTTTCTTCATAGATAGAAATCATTATTCAGTTATCATTCTGCGGATCGGTGAAGGAAAACATCGTGAGGTTACCAGTTCCAATCTATAAGAAAATTAATAAAATAAGCTTGGCATTGAAGAGTTCTTTATAAACCTATAAAATGAAGGCTCTATTAGAAAATGTGCAACATTTTTATACAGGTAACATGCAATTTCTTATGAAAATAGCTCAGAATAAGGCGCTTACATAGGAATTGAGGATTTTCTACCCACTGAGACTTTACTGTCGTCTTTTCTTTTCTACAAAGTTGCTTTTAACCTACAAGGTTCTACTTATACAAGGGTTCGAAGTATGCTTATAGCTATCAGCATTTTTGTACGACCGTCGTATCACTAAGGGTAAGGGTAGTCAGAGTCCAAACATAAAATTTGACATACCCACATTTTTCAGTAGTTGGTCACGTGACAGTTCGCAAACTGTTGCTGGAAAACTAATTGGTTTCCTCACGATGTTTTCCGTCACCGATTCAGTTTACTGGCATTGAGTCACTCCCACAAACACCGGTGTGCTATGATCTTGAGGTAGTGACTTCGCTATCTACCGTGCCAGGAGAATAAGGTCGTGAAGTTTTTTATGGTTTTCATAATTCTAGCGATTTACTTTCGTTCCAATTTCTTGAATTGAATATTTTTTACTTTCCCTATATAAGGACGTAACGTAAGTCATAAAGGTACGTCACAAAACTTCTTTACCTAACAGTTTATATGTTTTCTTGAAATCTCCTTCATTTTTTTCAGTCTTAGTAAGCTAAGCACCAGTGTCTGACGTCATCGAATCGCTAGACTGCGACAGCAGTGTCATGGTGGCACAGCACATCGCTATTCGGTATCGCGTTTTTATTTGCGTATTCGTCTAGTTCGTGAAAATTAGACAAATATAGACGAATAGGGTCGTATTATGGAAAATACGAAAAGATGTGTAGTTGTATTGCATCGTCGTATTTGGGTAAATACGAGGAAAACGCAAACATGAATGTACCTAATTATGAAATATTCATAATTAGGTACATTCAATTCACAATTAAGGGCAAAGTTTTGTAAAATACCATTACGAAGGTTCAGCAAAAATATAACTTCGATCCAAACAATTTTTCCTATAAATATTTTAACTAAGCATAAAACTAGTAAAAAAACAACTGTTTTACAAATACAAAAATCCACAGAATATCCACATCCGGACTCAAAACAAGGCTCGATACTAAGTCTACCATCTACCATCATCTACCATCTAGACCACCAGTGCTCCTAATTCATGCTTAGACTCGCTCGTCGATAGCGATATAAACCTATGCTTTGGGTACCTAAGCACCTTACACAAATTCCCAGTCATTCAAACGAGTCAGAAACGATAATTTTTATAGTGGTATTGTTGGTAACAGAGCTGTTGCAGAGAACAGAGGTCAATAATATTGAAGAACTGCGTTGAAGTTTCACGTCGACATTGTTGGTATTCGGATGTTTCAACTTACCGCCTGGGTTTTTTACAAATCAGTACGTTCAATCTTTCTTCTTTCAATAAAATCAAAGGTTCTTATTTACACCCTGTTCCTAAAATTTATGTCGATACACAGTATCTCTCGTCTGAGCCCTTATTTTTCATATACCCTACTAGCGACCCGCCCCGGCTTCGCACGGTTATTGTGAGGTATCCCTAAGAGATAGACATATACCATCGCCGATTTTTTTGTAGACCTTTTTTAGGTGTACAATACTGTAAGTATTACATTATTTTGATCTATCTCGTAGGATTCAACCAGCGTTTGTAATGTAAGAGCAAAAAAATATGTTATTTACGGCATCACATTTGAAACCTCTTAAATTATCAGTGTTTCTCTACTATATTATGCATGTTGTATACATATAAACCTTCCTCTTAAATCACTCTATCTATAAAAAAACCGCATCAAAATCCATTGCGTAGTTTTAAAGATTTAAGCATACATAGGGATATAGGGACAGAGAAAGCGACTTTGTTTTATACTATGTAGTGATAAGATAGGATGGAATAGCATAAGAAGGATATGATTAGAAAACCAACAGCAGGAATGATAAGCAGGATTTTAAATCTGTCTAATGGTAGGTTTCCCTAAATTATTGAATTTTATGTTCATAAAAGCAATATAAGCAAACTTTATAATACCTAAGATGTTATGGATTTAATAAACTTTGGATGGGCATTAGATATTTACATTGTATTGTCGATAGCATTATTGGGCTTCTGGCGACAGCAAAAGGCACTTCGTCTTTGACAATTTGGTTTTCAGACAAAAAGTTTTAAAAGTTTCATGGACCAACTGTTCTATGGAACTAATGGAAGTTACCAGATATTGTTAGTTTTATAGAACAAATGGATTAATTTTCGTTTCAATAGTCCTACAGGAATAAAAAAGTTTTAACAGTTCTATGACTTAACAGTCCTATAGAACAAATGGGAGTTACCAAAAACTAATAAGTACTGCCAGCTAAAACTGACATGGAAAACGACAGCCTTCACAGCTCAGTTGGTAGTAGCTCTACCTTCTGCGCCGTAGGCCGTGGGTTCGATCCCCATCGAGAACAAACATCTTATGTGATGAACATTGATGTTTTTTCTCTGTCTGGGTGTTATATAATATTGTAAGTACGTATTTATAAAAAAAAAGTATAATAAATGTATTATCTGGTTCCCATATCACAAGCTTTGGCTTAGTTTGGGGCTTGATAGTGCTGTATGGAAAGTCCACCAATATTTATTATTGATTATTATTATTTATTAAATACTTTGACATTTGGTATACAGTTTTTCAGCTTATATCAAGTTTAAAAGTTATTGAATGATATTGCAAATTTATGTACGCCTGCTGAACGCTAAGGAATAAAGGTTCTCGAATGGCGACCACGAACTGGAAACCGAAGCGGGGCGCCCTCTTCGACTGACGACATTGCAACATTCGTGGGAAGTCGGTGGATGGAGAGGACTCAGAATCGTTCATCCTGGAAATTAATAGGGGAGGCCTATGTCCAGCAGTGGACTTCTTTAGGCTGATGATGATGAATATGATGGTTGCTTATGTTTTAAAAAATAGCACTAGCAGTTATTTTTATTTATAAAAACACTGCTTTTTTAAACAATGAGCGCCTTTAACGTATTACATAGCACACATTTTTAAGGCAAATTCATAATGATCACATACTCCCGCTTAACAGAATAGTTAGTAATAATGACCAATAAATTGTGCTATTATATGTTCATTTTGCAAAGAGACGGCAAAACTGATTCAGATCTGAATCTGATTCATTTTGATGGAAAACACTTGAAACTGTTGACAAAAAAATATTCGGAAATTGGATAGACCCCCATCGAGTCTATCTTACATTACATCAGGGTAAAGGACATTTATATATAGATCCAATGTTGAGAGCCATTGCTAAAGGCTTATTGATACCGTACTCTTGCCCTACAGCTAGGGCACTAGGGATTTCGGTGGTTGAATATATTTGGTTCGTAAGACTTTATTTGCATCATGAATTCTGGGTAAAGATAGCGAAGTGTTTATTTTTAAACTCGCATGTTTTGATGTAGTGATGTTATTCATAAGTTTGTCTGAAAAACTTATATAAAGTGTTGTAAGTGTTGTATCAGCGGAATATCAGTGTTATAATGTTGATAAGGGCAGGAAGATAATGATGAAATATTGTTTCAGGTATCGGGGTGTCATGATATATGCATAATGCTCAATGTTTTTTAAGAGTAGTAGAGCTCTTTGTGAAGGGCTCGTCCGGGGAAGTACTACCACTACGCCTTTTTCTGCCGCCAAGCAGCGTTGCTTTGTTTCGGTTTGAAGCGTGTGATTGCCGGTGTTATTACAGGTACTTACATTAGGCTTAACATCTGTATGCCTCAAGTTGATGGACGCAGGGCAGTGCATCGTAGGGCACGTTCCTATTGTCCGTGACTTACGAGGCAATGCTTTGTTATAGGTGATGGTTACCACTTAAAATCCATCCATCCATTGATGGTGGGCCATCTGCTTGTTCCATCAGCTAGTTTTGCTTAGTTTGGGGATAGATGGCGCTGAGTTAAATATGCACTAATATTTACTGAAATCTATCCAGGGACCGTAGTTTACCGTATTACCTAGTTATTACTTAGTCCCGTTAAGGTAGTGGAAAATTTCCAAACCAGCGTAAAATGGACTGCGAAATTAATCCATTTCATTTTGCATACAAACTGTGGGATTTGCCAAATGATATGCACTACTAACTCGAGATACGAAATCTTTCAGTAACATCCACTAATTGTTTTTTTACCTATTTTTATGAGCAATCGTGAATCGCAGAACCGATTGCTCTGTCATTTGCAAAAAAGCATTTGCAAATAGAATAAAAAGTCACTCCTTTCCCACGGTAGCTCGGGATTCTATTTTGTGATTTGTAAAATAGAAAACATTCTGTGTGGAATACTTTGAACCTTTGGAAGAACTGTTTGGATCGCAAATTGAATGAAACCTTGAGTTTATGGTGATTGCATTTTTTGCATGTTTCAGGTCACAGACATAGTTCGAGCTAGATACCACAACTCGCAAAGTTACCCTTTGCGGGTCAGTATGGTGAGTGCAATACGCTCGTCTTACGCTACTTTTTTTTTATACTACTAGCGAAAAACAATACTTAGGGCCGGTTTCACCATGCTCTGTTAGATTAACAAAGGATTAAAGGGCCGTTAAATATGTCAAAATGTACGCGTTTGACAGCTAAGGTTAGATTTAACGGTCTTTTAATCCTTGATTAGTAACTAACAGAGCATGGTGAAACCGGCCCTATGCCTTTGGGAGGTTAAATCGAGTACAGTCTGTGATTTACCTCTAGATTTTCCGCTCATTTAGGTAAGTACTACTTTTTTCCTCGTTTCTTTGGTTATCCTTATTGCAAGGACATTTCTTTATCGAACCGACTTTCCTTCGAGAAGATATTCTCAATTTATCATCATCGTCATCATCAGCAAGAACCGTCTGCTGGATATAGGCTCCCCTATACATTACCAAGAAAAAAGCTCCGCTCTCTTCATCAGCCGACTTCCCGCGATCTTTATCATTGTCGTCAGTAGGTACTACTTCCGTCGTAACATCGGAAAATAATGCGTCCACAGCATTATTTTCCGATGTTCTTAATACACGTATATTTTTTATGTTAATAATTATCGAAGCGCCCCCGTCATAAAAAAATAATTTCATGCTCCAACAGAAATAAAAACTTTTGGTAAACCTGATCAATCAAAAAGAACATCTGCTGAAAAGTATTTTAAAATATAAAAAGTAGCACCCATGTCTACTTAAATATAAGTTTTCATTCAACTTTACAACAATAGCCCTTCCTTCATTGGCACACTGTCGGTTGATTACCTACTGCCTATGTACGGTTAGCAATAAAGGCTAGCTAAAGGTCAAACTAAATTTATTTTTTAAGATTTTATTCTCTTTAAAATTAAGTCAAAACAAAATTACTCATTAGCCTACTAGCCAGGTAGGCTAGGATTAATGATATTAGGGTTCCGCATGTCATGAGCTAAACTAATTTAGTAAAAAAAGAGATTTAAGTTTTTATATATCTATTTGTTTGAAGAGCACTAGACTAGACCATAGTGCGAGTGGCTCTGTTTTCTGATCGTAAGGTCGTGGATTTGAATGCGGTCGTGCACTAATGGATTTTTCTTTTCTCAAACGGTGAAGGAAATCATTATGCGGAAACCAGCTACTGTGTTGCAACTGTTGTCAACTGTAAGCAAACTAACAAACTCTGAAGACCGTACTTTCTATCAATTTAAATAAAATAAATAATTTTATTGGTAAACATTTTGCACTGCGCCATCCACCAAAACGAATATTGAGAACCAGTAACTAATAAAAAAATATGTGCTCTTTTTTGTAATTCGTACGTTTCAAAATCGTGCCACAGCATTACAATAAATATTTACTGGGCAAAAAATACTGGCACTCAAAAAATAAGTGAACTCATCAACTGATTTCATGATTATTGGAGTTTTTGCTATACTTTATTGTAGCGTGTTTTTATAATGTTGTGATACCATTTTGTTTTGAATATTGTAGTAGGTATAGCTAAACTAAATTTACCCACTAAAATTGTGACCATTAAGAAAGATCTCATTCGATTCACGCTAAAGTCCAAATTGGCATACCACCTCAGACTGACATGCCTAAAATGAGTCCCGCAGTTTGAAACGTGTGGTTACCCCACATTACAGATTCTCGTACATACAATAAAATGTGAATATTTCTTTAATTAAACAAAATATAATGCGCAAAGTGAAATGGTGGATATTTAGTGAAAATAAAATATTGAGACACTGGTGGTCTAGTGGTAGCGGCCTCGCCTTCCGATCCTAAGGTCGTGGGAAACCGGAAGCGCACCAATGAGTTTTTCTGGTCAAAAATGTATGTACACAATGCCAGTACACAAACGGAGAAGGAAAACACCTTGAGGAAACCGGCATATCGTAAAACCTAAAAAATTCTAAAAAACCTGTGTCAAGTAGTCAAACGGAGCCTCTTTTAGGCGCACTTAAAATCCTTTCACCACACTGTTCCGAAAGAACACAGTTACACGACAAGAAGAGTTAAGCTGTTTCTGCTGCCACTACCACACACACATCCACACGATACATAACTAGTTAATTTCCTTTGTGACAAAGGCGAGTCGCGGCCGGGATGGATGCGTGGAAATCGCGATGCGTCACGGTGATCCCGCACCGGGCGTCGGGTGCCGCTCGCTGGCTCTTACTATAAAATAGTGCATGGCTTCGTGGCAGCCTGCACTGCACAATAAGACCCTATTTAAGGCCACTGTTTTTTTTTATACAACTTGCTGATGGAACAAGCAGATGGCCCACCTGATGTTAAGTGGTAACCATCACCTACAACAACGCATTACCTCGTAAGTCACGCACGATAGAAACGTGCCCTACGATGCACTGCCCTGCGTCCATACAGATGTTAAGCCTCATGTGCCTGTAATTACATCGGCAGCCACACCTTCAAACTGAAACCCAACAAAGCTGCTTGGCGGCAGAAAAAGGCGTAGTGGTAGTACTTCCCCGGACGAGCCCTTCACAAAGAGCTCTACTACTCTTACAATGTAATGTACACTGTTCACCAATATTGCTGATTTTTTATTCTTCTATCGGTTTAGTGGACAGCCATAGTTAGAAAAGAATAGGAAAAAATATATTTATCTTTTGACTCTAAAATATAACTGCAGGGTGATTACGTAACTTTGTTGCAATCAGTTTCTTTAAGAGCAATAATGTAAGCATATAAAACAATATGAAAGCTTTGCGATTTCCATCAATAGAAACACCAGTTGTAATCTAACTTTGTTAGCAACTGCAGCTAAAATGTAACCACATAGCCGTCATATCATACTTATTACAAACAGAAACTGATTGAAACTGATTGCAACAAAGATACGTGATCAGCCAGCTGCCCCTGGCTTGTAGGTTGATTGTAACAGAAGCAGACTCTACCTACTTTTCTTTTTAAAACTGATATTGTCGTGTAACTGTTGCACGTACAGCTAAAATTGACATAATAATTTTAATGCAAAAAATGGCAATGAATTTGATATACCTATTGGTCGCTAGAGCCAATGTTTTTGGTTCTATGAACGACAAAAAAAGATCAAGGGCGGAAAAGTTTTAATCCTGAAAGTCATGGTGCAAATTGGTTGTATACTTATCAGTTATAGATGGTACTAAGTCGTTCGTATACAAGTCCTCTGGTGGAATGAAGATGGTGGTATCAGACTGTTGTGTGTAGGTACTGTTTCTACCAGAAATATTGCCATGCCTCATGCCACCATGAACTACACACATTACAGTACATTTTTTTTACTTAAAAAAAAATTACCTAATACTGTACAATCTTTATTACTTTTTAAAACAATTTTCCTAATACACTATGCAGTATCGAACTAACTAATTTGCAATAAATAATGGACCTTGTTGATGTTCAGGATAGATGCGTACAAATTGCGTTCCGCCACGGTAAGTGCTCCTAGCTTGGATGTTTACAAGTCACATACTTCAGAGTAATAAAAACATTGTCTATAGCTATCATGTCAATTACTACTACAAACAAAGGATGCAGTTGGTACAAGAATGTTAGAGCACAGAATAATCTAATCTTCGTCCTTTTACGGTACTTTTTATAAAATTGACATACTGTGTGTTTAACTATCAGCCGCCCACAGCTTCGCTCGTAGTGATTAGTATCATTAATGTTTAAGGCATTTTCCCTTTATTGGGTTCATTCATTTTTTAGGGTTCCGTACCCAAAAGGTAAAACGGGACCCTGTTACTAAGACTCCGCTGTCCGTCCGTCTGCCTGTCTGTCTCTCTCTCCGTCTGTCACCAGGCTGTATCTCATGAACCGTGATAGTTAGACAGTTAAAATTTTCATAGATGATGTATTTCTGTTGCCGCTACAACATACGTGATTTGCCGTTTTTATAGAAAATGGTACGGAATCCTTCGTACCCGAGTCAGATTCGCACTTGGCCGGTTGTTTATTTTCCAAAGAAAGCCAAATCATAACGTCAACCAGCAGACCTTAAAAATTGCATTGATTTTTTGAATATAAAACTAATTAATTCATACTCAGCTTAATTAAATATCAGAACGCACTCTCGTTCCGGGAACGCGCGATTAACGACACAACTATTTCCGGTAAAGCGAGACAAATCTTAATTACTACAGGGTTCACTCCCTCTTTGATGTTTTTACAAATACTGTTACGGCCAAGTTTAAACAAATAGAATGGCTCGACCGATTATACGTTTGCGTTAAAACGATTCGAGACGGTGATAGCTTTTCCTTTCGTATTGCCCCTGTGTGGTCTACGAAATGTCATTCTTTTTTCAAATTAAATCTGTGTGACTTTTATTTTTATTGGTTGTCGATATTGTGACGTTTCGGTGATTGTTCGAAACGTTTTCGATTTCTCACGAGAAACGTTTTTCGTAACATTTACGAAAACCGTTTCTCTTTTCAATTAGAGGTACATATTTTTTTTACTCTTCTGCTTAATATTGAAGGACTTTATTTATCGATTATGATTATGATTTTATTCATAATAATTTAACATAAGTTGTTAATTATCTATAAGACGTTTCAAAGAGATCCTTGTGATCCAATTAAATAAATACCTTCTAAACTTGACTTTAATTAAAAAAAAATGCTTGGCACTTCATAAACATTACTTGTACACATATACCTAATAATGACTTCACCAGATCATGAGAAATATAATGTACATAAACAAGTCAGAGTCTGTTAATTACATGCATCAATCCTCTTCACATGGTTTTCCTTTACAGATCACCGCGTATTTTGGGTGCAGGCGAGCGGTACAGTCGCGCAGATGCCACATCCGTCGGTCCCACGTGAAAATCGATTTTCCACGGTCCGCCAGCTGTCGCTTGCGACAACTACCAGCCACACATATCTCACAGCCACTGGAATTTCTATAGACTGTACTCGGTTGGAATAAGGTTCAGATTGAGCTGAAGAGCGGATTAGGAAGTGCAGGGTTATTTTTGCAATGGGATATGTACTATGAAAGTCAAAAGTTCCTTTGTTGATATTTTTAATGTTTCGCACATTGTTCGCGGACCCACCGCGTTTGATCCGATTGCAGCTTATTTATGTTTATTAGAATAGCGTGCCGATGGCGAATAATTAATTTTACGTTCAATTTTTACGTCACGACGTTAATGATTTTGATTCTGACATATTGGTTTACCACTGAAGTGATTAGTAACCACTATATATTAACAAAAAATACTTTTGGTACCTACATATTTAAGACATTTTGCAGTTCAGATAGGTATTTAAAACGTTATTATAGCTTATGTGTTATTCATTCATTCATTATGGCAAATAATTAATTTTACGTTCGATTTTTACGTCACGACGTTAATGATTTTGATTCTGACATATTGGTTTACCACTAAAGTGATTAGTAACCACTATATATTAACGAAAAATACTTTTGGTACCTATATATTTAAGACATTTGGCAGTTCAGATAGGTATTTAAAACGTTATTATAGCTTAAATAAAGTAGATACAATAAGTATGTGGCAAAACGTTTTTTTATTGTTTTGATACATAACATTATAATATGTAAGTCTAGTTTGACAAAGATTGTTAGTAAAACAATCATTATATCACTATAGGTAATAAAAGTTTTTCGACCCATATCAGAATTCTACTACATTATCCTCAAGCTTCTCAAAAAACAGAATCACAAAGGACGAATAATAATATAAATTGACTTCAACATTCAAATGTTGAAAAATCACTATAAAATGATGGACGACCGCCAATATATTGATGTCTGTACATTATAATGACTTCTGTGTCCGAAGACGGATTGCACGTCGAGAATCCTCAGAAACGTCAGAAACGTCAGGCTCTGATTGGTGATTCCCATGTGTAATACAGTAGGAGAACCTGCTTCAAGTTTCAATTGTGCTCGATTGTAGCGAAGCACTGTTTTGTTCGAACAAGGACGCGGACAAGACAATACGTTATAGATTCCAAGTAATTTGACAAAGTTGTAAACTTTAAATAATAGTTTTGTTAAACGAGGGTCGCGTGTTTTAACTTCCGGTGAAGGTAAGTAAGAAATGTAGTTACAAAAATAACTCAAGAGGAATAATGAAGTAGAAAATAACGTACTGCTAAATTGTATTTTTTGAAATTGTATTTATTTATTAATTTGTAATTACATCATATTGTTTGCATCATCACGATACTGATAGGTTAGTGAGAGTGGTGAGAGTTACTTAGGCCATACAAAAAAAATATTATTTGGAACAATACTTAACAAAAACGTTCTGATCGATAGAACATCAAAACCATTTGAAATACGAGGACGGGTATAGATAGCTTTTTTTTAATACAACTAGCTGATGGAACAAGCAGGCGGCCCACCTGATGTTAAGTGGTAACCATCACCTATAACAAAGCAATGCCTCGCAAGTCACGCACGACAGGAACGTGGCCTACGATGGACTGCCCTGCGTTCATCAACTTGAGACATACAGATGTTAAGCCTCATGTGCCTGTAATTACACCAGCAACGACACTCTTCAAACCGAAATACAGCGTTGCTGCTTGGCGGCAGAAAAAGGCGTGGTGGTAGTACTTCCCGGACCAGCCACACACAAAGAGTTCTACTACTCTCAAAACTGCTTCTATAAATAGTTTTGTTACGTTTTCTACGTTGTACATTCAAAAGGTTTGAATATACAACCAGCATTATCAAACCCCTTTAAATGTACAACGAAACAATCCTAGAATACGGCAAATAAGAAGTCACCGTTGCCAATGACAGGTGGTATATCAACGACAAGCAATCCTACCGAATTGATTACACACCCGAAATTAGGTATGCTATAATTAGGCATATGACATGAATTCAACGGGTATCACAAAGGAACAAACGAAGCAGAACATCGTGATATGACGCCGCATCAGATACGGTCTAGGAGAAATGTGACCACTCAATCGAGCACCAGGCTAAATACCTGGAGCTAATCACCATTTCTACACTTATTTTGAACAGTTGATTTTACACGTATCTTAGCGAGGACATTCGATTATACGCACTGTGTGATGCGGCTTAGTTATAGTAATTATATCGAGCATCATGATTTACACTTAAAGTAATATTAACATTTTTTTTTTACAACTTATAGGTTATACGTTTGACCGCAATCTCACCTGATGTTAAGTGAAGATGTGGTCGACGATGTGGCACGTTTACTTAGAAAATACCTATTCACTCTTCTCTTGAAAGCATCCAAATTATGGGCATTCGGAAAAACGGAAAGCTTTTTGAAAAGTAGGTCCGTCTTTGAAATATAATTAATAAAAATAAAACAATTGTATAGGTATACCTCAAAGATTTAATATAGTCCCAAAAGTTATTACCCGAGTGGGATTTGAACCCACGACCTGAACTGTATACCTCAAGTTGATGGATGCAGGGCAGTGCATCGTAGGGCACGTTCCTATCGTGCGTGACTTACGAGGCAATGTTTTGTTATAGGTGACAGGTGACATATTAGGTCAACATTATTCTTAAATACTTTTTGGAAATACATTCATTTAAATTACCTACATAATTATCACCCAGACAGAAAACAAACATCTATGTTCTTAACAGATATGTTTGCTCTCGATGGGGATCGAACCTACGGCCTACACAGCAAAAGGCAGAGTTACTACCGACTGAGTGAGAGGGCTGTCATATACACAAAAGAAGGGCGACTATAATTCCCAGGCACGGAAGATATACTATCACTCAGATCTAGTAAGTACTCAAGAATCTTTGAGTACTAGATCTGAGTGGTAGTGGTAGTGAGTTAAAGGTACGTTAGTTTTGTAATTATTTTTATTTTACATTCGGTATTAGAATTGGGTATAATTTTGTAACACAACGAAATTTGAACTTTAATTAATCCAATGAGAAAATAGCGAGGGTCGACGAAGGAAAAAAGTGAACATTTGTATAATACTTTATTAAACATTTCGACTTTTACTGTAAGATTTCTTAAACAGAATTGTAGAATTTCGACAGATTGCGAACTCATTATTTGTTATAAACTTTGAAAATTTTGTTTTCAGCAACTCGATATCAAGTTGTGTAACTAATATTTTTGTTTCAACATCACTTGGTGACGGAAAATACTAACTACCCACAACAGAGGATAGAAAAAAGATATATGTAAGATACCCAATCGGGTAATGGGGTAATTACCTAAGGTAAATCCAAATAATAATAAGATACTGTACTGTACAGGTTGCTTGGGTACCAAATAAAACACTTAATTCGAGTAACTTCCGCCTGGGCCGGCCGACTGGAATTGAGTGCCCGCTACCCGCTATCCGTCCATGCTTGCCTATACCCAGTCATCGCATAATTTATTATTATACACTACAGATACCATCTACGGTTTAGTTCAAACATCTTACTGACTAATTCGAATAAGTTTAAGTTAGAATATTTAGTGCAGGTCTCTAGGGTAAAAGTTTTAATACGGAGTTTGTAGTTCCAAATTCAAATCGCAAAATTTGCCAGCGCAGCGGGTCCTACTGAAATCGTACCACATTATTCCCGACTCCACTGACCTCCCACCAATATTTATTTATTAATTCAAGGCATAAAGAATTTTCGGTTGTGTCTCGACCATAGTGAAATGCTCCAAGCCAACAAATTAAATGAATATAATCAATCAAGAGCCGCAAACCTAACCAATAAAAGGCCTAAATAAACTTCAGCCGATCATTATTGGTTGATCCAGGTCGACATAAACAGGTCAAGTCTTCGGATAAACAGGGATACACCAACATAGATCAAACTAGATACTTCTTCTTCTTGTCGTGTCACTAGTTCATTTGAAACAGTGATGAAAGGATTTTAAGTGCACCACAAAGTGGCTCTTTTGAGCACTTGACACATTTGACAAGGTTCTACGTCATGCCGGTTTTCCTCACGATGTTTTCATTCACCGTTTAAAAGTACTAGCACTATACATTTTTGAACAGAAAAACTCATTTTTACACGACTGGCTTGAAATCCAGGACCTTAGGATTGGAAGGCGGGCCGCTACCACTAGTCTACCAGTGCTCAACTAAATACTGTCTGCAGTATCCTGAGTATGTAGAAGTCCTGAAAGCTACTCTAAAATGCTTAGATTAAGCTCGCGTTTTCGATCAAAAATGTTTTAATGTATGTATTTAATGTTTGTATGTATCTTTAAAAAGGAACCTCTCAAATTCTCAGATCCTATTCAGAGATCCTGTTTCAGAAGGAGCACAGTTATTGCTACAACGATAAAGTCACCGGTTGAAATTTCAGAGTAAAACTGAATGCGTTGGACTAAACTAGGGTACACAAGATACCGCAGGAGCTTCAAAGTTTGTCTGAAAGCAAGTGTTCCATAATTGCACCTACAACCACCTGACGACTGAATTCTCCGACTGTGCGCAATGCACTTTCTTGAGGGGTAAATTGCGTCACAAGAGAGCAACTTGCTGTATCTAGTTTGAACTATTTCTACGGATAGCAAGGCTTAGCAAACAAGGAAAGTGCTCAATAAGGCTGGAGGCTGACAACTATTCGACTACTGTCTCTCTCGCCCAGTTCAGAAAAAGAAACAGCTTTACTTCTTTTTTCCCAAACACGCAGATCTCTTAGTACTAAGTCAAACTCAAAAGGTATTTATTCAATACAATCAAAGCCTAGAAGAACAGGCAACAAACTTACGGCTTGGTTCCTTGGATGGAACAAGCAGATGGCCTACTTGATGTTGAGTGGTAACCATCACCTATAACAAAGCATTGCCTCGCAAGTCACGCACGATAGGAACGTGTCCTACGATGTACAGCTCTGCGTCCATCAACTTGAGGCATACATATATTAAACCTCATGTGCCTGTTATTACACCGGCAACCACACTTTTCAAACCGAAACAGCAACGCTGCTTGGCGGCAGAAAAAGGCGTGCGTGTAGTAGTACTTCCCCGGATTAGCCCTTCACAAAGAGCTCTACTACTCTTAAAAAAGTACCTACCAACTCAAGATTCTTTGAGGATGTCTAAAGGGGATTTCAATATTATTCCACTAATAAAATCACTGAATGTGGTTGCCGATCAATTTTATCTGTATTTTGTGTGTACTTTCTTTCATTATCAGGTGTGTTTGAAAATGTCATTTTCCACGTAACCGCTGAAGTAGTTGGTATGCCATAACGGACAGAAAAAATAAATTGATTATTGTAATTTACCGACGCATTCCACTGTTTCCAACCGCATTCTGTAATACACCTCTCTCCTTTCCTCTTTCCATTCAAGTTTTCTATGATTTCATGCATACAAACCATGAAGATTCTCAAGAATATTCCATAGCTATGTATGAGTCGTTAATGTCAATTTTTATCAGCAATCACCTATACAAAAAAGCTTTTTATTGGCATACCTAATAGGGTGGTGTGATTGTGGGAACACTACTTTGTTTTGTCGACTAGTATCTCGGCTCAGTTGGTACCGTCAGCGATAAAAGTAGATGAATATTTTTAATTATTTTATTCTATTTTATAAAAGAATTAGGTACAGTACTAACTTTACATAATATCTTACACAACGATATAACAAACACATACCTACCGAACTTTATTTTTAACTGTATATGTGCTAGGTCAAGATCCACAATACTAAAAATGAATTACGGAAGTTTTCAGTTATCTGCTTCCATAGTAGGTACATAGTAATTGAGCCATACCATTTACCCATAGCACGGGGTAGTATAACGCTGAGTTAGAACCAATTTAACCTCACCAGGCACAGAGCAGGACTAATTGACATAATTTTGTTTAGGTATTTTTGTTACCTACTTCTTTCTTTTTATGTTGTTTTATATTAATCTGTTATCTTCTCTGTTCTGTGTTCCTTTCTAATGTGTGTGTTAAATAAACTTATTTCATTTCATTTTTCATTTCCATTGTAATCGAGCTTTGCTTAGTTTGGGGCTAGTTTTGGGTGTGAAAGCTCAGCCAATATTTATTTATTTTGTCCTGCTAAAATAGAAGCCGCACTCTTGTGTTCCAGCATAAAGCTCGTCAAACAAGTTATGAGGTCAATATGATTGTTTCATTTGCGATCGTTAAAACATATCATAATGTTTATTGTCAATGGATCGCACATGAATATGAACGATAGTATGACTCACTGGCTGATTGATTAATCAACCCAAAGTAAACCAATCGGTTATAATAACCATTGGTTTACTATGGGAGCTTGTTTACTTTTAATTATGTGCTATGGTGTTCATTTCGTTGGTGACCGGAATTGACGTTGATTCGGGTATTATGAAACTTTCATTTGCTAGATTCTACTAGGCAAATAAATTATTATTTTTTTCGTTTTATTTTCAGATTGGACGCTTTTTAACTACCATCTGAGCTGTGAAGGCTGTCAATAAAAATAATTATATTATTCGGAGGTTTGGGCGATGTGAAACATGATTTTCAGATCCCGAAAAATGTTACGAGCTTCAATAAATA
Organism: Chloroclysta siterata; assembly: GCA_932294275.1. Classification (NCBI taxonomy): domain Eukaryota; kingdom Metazoa; phylum Arthropoda; class Insecta; order Lepidoptera; family Geometridae; genus Chloroclysta; species Chloroclysta siterata. The sequence continues at coordinate 23,666,605 of OW028588.1, forward strand.
AAGCTACAAACTCACTGAAGGAATTAGTACCAATTGAATGCACAGCTGTCAATCCTACCCACTGGTTGAATCAATCAATCAGAATATCCACAGTACGTGGGTATTTGCGGAATATCAATGGCGGGATTTGCAAGCCCAGCCAATTAACATTGAAAAACTGCTGTAGGTACATTTTCATGATATTTTTAAACGTTTTTAGTTTACTAGGGTGTTCTATTAGTACTTATTCCTGCATTCAAACTGAAAACTGAAACAGCTTCACCACTTTGATCCCCAGACGGTAGATATCTCCAAATAAATTGTTTGGACGTACCTCTGACTACCCCCTTAGACTTCAAAGAATCTGGGGTTAGACCTTGGTATTAAGAGTTCCGAGATTCAACCAAACGAATATAAGCCTTATACTTAGGCATTAAATTATTGTTTCCAAAACAACGACAGAAATCATTTTAATCTGACAGTTAGTTTTTTTTGTAATTAAATAAGTATGAAAAAAATAGCTATCATAAATGACGGTATAAAATAGATACTGACATATATGAGAAAAAATGTCTTTGCGATGAAATAGCAGTGAATTAAATTTAAAAACGATCGGACGAATACTAAATTTAAATTGCAATTTATGAATACACAAAATTTCAATTTATAACTTCTGAATAACGTTCGAACCCCAATATACGAAACTATAATGAGTCTGTACAATTCACCCTTGGCAACGAGGCATGACCAAAGCGTTACACTATACCCTTAGCGAATAAATTCACCCCACGTTAAATATAAATCGTGAAAAGTAAATAAACGGCCACCATTACTGCCCTGATTATTTCAACCCCTGAATTATAGACGCCATTTTGTTTTTTTTTTCATAGTTTGCTTTCAAGAATAATAAATCATTTTTTTAGCTTAGAAAAATAAGCACAGCTGCTAACTACAGGAAGTATTATAAAAGTAAAAGCTTATTACATTTTAAATTACTGGAAATGCGCAAAGCTATATAGGAAAGCTCTGTAATTTAAACCCTTTTATTTGATCCAGCTAGCTGAAAGCTTTGAGCACAATGCTGACATTGACACTGACATTGAGTGACGGATATACTGTGAAAATCGATACCAATCGTGCTTTGTGATCGAGCGTTCCATTATTGGCAGGCGAAAATGGTGAAACAACAGAAAAACAATAGCTAGAACAAAAAGGTTCAGAAATTTTATGTTAAATTAAATTATTGGACTTTCCACACAGCGCTATCTCGCCCCAAACTAAGCCAAAGCTTGTGATATGGGAACTAGATAGCTAATATACTACTTGTATACTTTTTTTTGTAAATACATACATTTATTATTAAATAACACTTAGATAAAGAACAAACATCTTTGTTCATCACACAAATGTTTGTTCTCGGTGGGGATCGAACCCACGGCCTACGGCACAGAAGGCAGAGCTACTACCAGCTGAGCTGTGAAGGCTGTCAAAAAAATTGTAAAGAAAATTAGTACATTTGAGCATGACGATGGAAATGAGACCTACTTTTCCTGAATAACCCCAGAAAGTCCTACGTTCAACTATAAAAAAAAGCATCCGGTAAACTATGGGCGGGATACGGGATTACAGTAGTGAAGTGCCTATGGAAAAGAAAACTTCCACAATGCAGATAGATAAAAATGTTCATATTGCATCTTCAATGAACCACCCAAGCTATACCACACGCAAACGCTGGGCGTAACTACTTTGTCACATCGTGAATTCAGATAGCGAAAGGAAACGAAGGCATAAAAGAATGATGTACCAAATGAAAGAGCTAGCCGACTAATTCGTGTCTCATACATCAAAGAGAGAATGGTTTGTTACATTTGGGAAATGCCGGCAGGACCCAGATATTGACGTTTGTGTTAGAATTGTAATCATTGTGTGTGGCGTTAAAGATGAATGGAGGTGTGGCTTAATAGGTGTGAAGTGTTTGTCTATTGTGTCCTTCAGGTAGGTATGCGTACGTGAGTGATGGGGGATGTAAAATGCGGATGAACAGGCATTTTATAATTCAGATAGATGCTGAATAAAAGGCCACACACAATACTTGGCAGCTAGTAGAAAAATCTAGGTTACGTGTCAACTTCTACCTTCTATATTAGGATAATCCAATTCGTTTATTCAATTACAATTCTCTTACAAATCGTGTAAGAGAATTGTAATTGATATGAATCTTAACCTAACATGCAACAAAAAATTAAAATAAACAATTTAATTTACATAATGTCCCCATCAACAATAATAAAATGTCACTTCTGAAAACCTATAAACTCTTCAATCGAATAGAAACACCTCTCTAACAAGAGCTTTTTCAGTTCAGATGTAAATTTGATAGGGTTCTTTAAACATTTAAATTCTACCGGTAATGCATTAAACATTTTCAAATACCCCGAAACCAATTAGCAAATAACGTAATAAACATATTTATTAACTAGTGATATACCCCAAACATGAGATCTTGTGATGTCTTCTCCGTTCTTACATTAATTCCAAACATCCTCTGACTATCCCCAGCTAACTTGATATTTGGTAACTGAAGCTGAAGCATCTCCACTGGGGGCGAACGATGGGGTCGAGCAGGAATAACCCACTAATTGAGTGAAAAATGTATAGCACAATTCCAGAGTTATTTTAGGAATAAACAATTTTCCGTGTCAAAAACGTCCAGAAAATAAAAATAGTCCTTGATTTCAGTTCACGTGTACATACACCAAATATAATTTCCTGTGAGTCGTTCAAATGCTGTCATAAAGTTGTACATTTTCGTTTGGAATGTTCTCGAAACGAGAACTAGAGTTTCAATTTCTATTTTGTACACGATTGAATTTCACAATTTATTTCACTGATTTCAAGGCAAAAATGTATCTGCAATTCCAGTGCTCTCAAACGGAGAAGGAAAACATCGCAGTGAGGAAACCGACGCGTCGTAGAACCTTAACGGCCGGTTTCTGTAAGCCCGATCAAAACTAATCCCATGTCAAGACACTCGCTAATTCGATCTAATTCGATGTAATATCTGAAATGGCGAGTGACTTGACATCCGATTAGTTTTGATCGAGCTTTTAGAAACCGGCCGTAAAAGTCCTAAAATATGTGTCTAGTGAAAGGAGCCTCTTCGAGGCGCACTTAAAATCCTTTCACCACACTATTTCGAAAGAAACTAGTGACACGAAAAGAAGAAAAAGTGTTTTCAATCGGTTTGGGAAAACATCGTAAGTAAACCAGTTCGTCTAGCAGCGGCGAGGGGCTTGCCGCTTATCACGCGTGGAATAATGCAAAATGTGCGTATGTGCCGAATGTAATATTTGAACGTACCTCTGACTATCCCCCCTTAATACTAATACTAACAGTAGGTGATGAACTGCCCTGCGTCCATCAACTTGAGGCATAAAGATGTTAAGCCTCATGTGCCTGTAGAGGTAATTACACCGGCAACCAAACTTTTCAAACCGAAACACAGCAGCTTGGTGGCAAAAAAAGGTGTGGTGGTAATACTTCCCCGGACGAGTCCTTCACAAAGAGCTCTACCACTCTTTCAAGGTTGGACTTGCCCATATAAACTTATGTTTTAGTTTATATTTCATAGCTTACTAAACTAATTTACTTTAGTAGCGCTTTGTCATCATCTATCACGCCGTTTATTCTTGAAAGAACAGGAAATTTCTGCTTTGCTACTGACTTTGTGTATTAGTATCCATAATAAGTAACTTTTCTGGTGCACAAATATTTGCTACATCTAATCAACTATACATAGTATGTATATAATATATATACTCTGTTGTAGATGACTTCATAGTATCATGACATAATTAGTCATCTCCTAAGATCGCAATGACGCATGCTTGTTCGTCATTGACTTGACAGCATATCATTGATCGCCTTTCAGTTAGGTCTTGTATAGCCTCGATACTAGATAGTGCGAGACAATAACAGTGTCAATACACTTCCACTAACTTGTTCATGCATTACCAAACTATCTCCATCATATATTATTCAGGATGCTATCAATAAATCTGTCGTCAGGTAAAACCACCGTACCACCCACTGGCACCATCATAGTTTGGTTTCCAACAATATACATCACTTACACTGCGAAACAAAGGAATACCGAACATTTTTGGCTTCAATAGTCTTGTTTGTGGTTTGTGATTGAACGGGAAACCTCGGGGGTTGTTCATCTCTGGCTACTGAACAGTAGTTGTAAAACTTTTGTTCTTATGCCAACATGAGGTCCATAATTGTGTGGTTGCCCATACAATCCATACATTATGGGGATTTGGCCGCGTAGCTAATTGAGACGTCTGAAGGTGGTGGACAAAATTTTAAATAAAAAGTATAATAATAATGGCTACCGAATTTCAGTGAAAACTAAATATTGTGGTAGAAAAAGTTTGAAATGGTATGTAAAGTGATGGGTGGTATTTTGTTAGGAGTCTGTTGTGAGCTGAATTTCATATGAGGGAAAATACTTGATGAAGTGAACAAATACGAGAAACAACTATATTTTCCTTATCAAATGTTTAACGCTAATACATACTAGGGTAGTGTTTATTTCTTTGGAAAGACTATAAACTAGATTCAATATGATAGAAGGAAGGAAAACGTCAAATTACATTGAATCGTATTTCAAATGAAAACAATCAAATTGGAGTTATTGAACTTTTTTTTTTGTTTTTATTTCCTTTAGCTAATCAACGTTACAATTATAATTAGACTAGCGACCCGCCCCGGATTCGCACGGTTATTGTGGGTTATCCCTAAGAGATTATGCTTGTATTATGCATATAAACTTTCCTCTTGAATCATTCTTTCTATAAAAAAAAACCGCATCAAAATCCGTTGCGAAGTATTAAAGATTTAAGCATACATAGGGATGCAGGGACAGAGAAAGCGACTTTGTTTTAGGTATACTATGTAGTGATTTAGCTTTCAATTCAGCGACAGCCTTCACAGCTCAGTTGGTAGTAGCTCTGCCTTCTGCGCCGTAGGCCGTGGGTTCGATCCCCACCGAGAACAAACATTTGTGTGATGAACATAGATGTTTGTTCTCTGTCTGGGTGTTATATAATATTATAAGTATGTATTTACAACAAAAAAAAGTATTTAAGTAGTATATCAGCTATCTGTTCCCATATCACAAGCCTTGGCTTAGTTTGGGGCGAGATAGTGCTGTGTGGAATGTCCACCAATAAAAATAATTATTAATGCAATATTAAATAGTGTGCCATTTTACACTTTGGTGAGTTTTATCAACTAACCATTATAAAAGCGGTTTGCAATAAAAGTTTTTTTTTCTTTTTTTAACTTATTGATCGTTTTATCGTGTAACATCACAATTTCCGGTACATACACGTAACTGTCACAAATTCAATTCGATTCTCGGCTTTCCATCAAAGCAAAACGTGCGATTGGTATTTTAAGAAACCGTTTTTCAAACATTCCATATAAAATCCATAAGATTTTTACATCGATCTGTGATTAATATTCCTTAAATGTATATTGTATGTATTTGAGCTGACCTAGAATACAGATTAATATCCTATAGATACATTTTGATCCAGATTAATATTAATATTAATGCCCAATGTGCTAAGGGTTCTTTCGTCGGTCCCGAATACCAAGTTACTCAACAACTTCATTTGTCATTCGGAAACAAAAGACAGGCAGTTAGGCCCAATGTCGTCAATTGTCACCCAAGACAAAGGGTGTAACATAACAGGACAATTTTATTGTTTTACTGCCTTACTGCTCAGCTTCTGTAGCCGCAGGAGGTAGCGCCCAGAAATATCGAGAGAAAAAGTCTTAGAAAATACGAAGCGAGGGAAAAAAATCTTTGAAAATACTGAGCAATTAAATAGATTTACAACCGTTTATTAGGTTCCCAGAAAGTTTGAAATGAGGATGTCGTTTGTTGCTTCTCATGACGAATTTGTGATGATCGGCACTGTTGTCTGTACAGAAATTATAAAGATATTTATATGGAGAAAAGTGGAATCTTTATGATGATAATTGATGTTTTATTGACGCTGTAAAAAGGAGAGGTTCAATTATTTCTGAAATATTATTGATTGGAAATATTGATAAAGGAAGTGTGGGTTTTTAAATAATATTTTAGTTTTAAATTCAACTTGATTATAAAAAGTAACCTTCAGATGACTTGTAACTTCAACAGCCTTCACAGCTTAGTTGGTAGTAGCTCTGCCTTCTCCGCCGTAGGCCGTGGGTTCGATCCCCACCGAGAACAAACAGCAACAACTGCAAAATGTGTGGTGCATGAAAGGAACCCCTTTGAGGCGCACTTAAAAATCCTTTCCCCACACTGGTTCGGAAGAACTAGTGACAGGATAAGAAGAAGAAGACTGCAAAATGTGGGTATGTGCCAAATGTCTAACGAAAGACGTAGCAGGATCGTAACTGAAAATAAAAAACAAAAATAAATGACTACAAATATATTTAATAGGTAGCTACAATTTCAATAACGATATATATAAATAATATCTTCAGTAGGTACAATTTCAATAACAATAAAAATTCTAAATAATACTTTAGGCACATTTTTGTTTTTATACAACATACAACTAGCTGATGGAACAAGCAGATGGCCCACCTGATGTTAAATGGTAACCATCACCTATAACAAAGTATTGCCTCGTAAGTCACGCACGATAGGAACGTGCCCTACGATACACTGCCCTGCGTCCATCAACTGAAGGCATACAGATGTTAAGCCTCATGCGCTTGTACTCTAATTACACCGGCAACCACACTCTTCAAACCGAAACACAGCAACGCTGCTTGGCGGCAGAAAAAGGCGTGGTGGTAGTACTTCCCCGAACGAGACCTTCACAAAGAGCTCTACTACTCTTAACATATATAATTAACGTTTTATATTACTTAGCTAAAATTATGAGTTTTTATAAAATTATATTAACCTTAATATATTTCATTGAACGAGCGTGGTAGATGCTTACCTACTAACCCACTTTTACAAAGTCGATCATACTGAAATAGGATTCCTTTGAAGAAAGTTTAAATATCTACTTAGAATTTCTTGCGAAAGATCACTTATTTCATAATTTAGCTTGAACTTTATAAATACTTTCTGAATTAAATTTAAAAATAATTTTAATATTCTTTTCAGTCAGCATCACAGCTGAGATGGTCGAGCACTGTAGGTAGGTTTGGTTCCCACCTAGGGCAAGTATTTGTATGGTGAACATAGGTACAGGTACCTATGTTCACCATACAAATACACCTATGTGTTATCACGACGAGCATAAAACAAAAAAATAAAAGTATTATATCAGCTATCTGGTTTAAAAGTTTATGGCAGTATGTGAAATGTCTACCAATATCTATAGTATAAAGTATACCTATTTACATAGTGATAATGGCGGACGATCGTCAGCCAAAAACATAACTGTAGCGAATCCCTTTGTCTCACTCCAATCATGGACTCCTACGCTCAATCATTGTCAACTAAACAATAAATTCCACCTTCTAAAGAAGCCATTAAACATAACACCTCTATAAAATGTTTGTAAACACGCAAAGCCTTCCAGCTGAGAAGCTCGCTGTGCTAACTACCCGTAAGACAAAGTATCCAACTAATGCTACCAATGACTCACATACTATAAATAAATCATTGTTACTCAACTCGCTAGCAGGAATCAAGAGCGATTGTCCAGCCTTCTATGCTAAACCAGACTAATAATTTGTTCAAAACAAGGCATGTTTCAGTACTAAAGGGTCGCAGTGTGACGTCTGCGCCGAAGTCTGAGGAGCTTCGTTTTCCATTGTTGATTAGAAGACAAAGCGGCGTGTCGACACCCTCGTTTCTTTTATACTACGAGCTACAATTCCTCGACTGTCGAAATGAGAAACAAAACATGAAACGAATGACACTTCTTTTGTCATCTTGTGATAATGAACGCCGTTATTTTTATACGTTTATCTTACATGTATATAAAATAACAATAAGCGCTTTACAAAATAAACGATTTCTTTTTGCTCCACTCCAAAGCACGAGCCAGACTGATAAAAGAATACAAACAATAGATACACCTATCAGACTGTATTAGCACAGGTAGTACTTATTATTAGTTATATTTACAGATAGGTAACCTATAATCGTATTATGTTAGTTGTATTGACTGTAACCACTTGTTTTGTTCTACTTACTCTCCCTCTCCTGTTGTCACTAGTTTCTTTCGAAACAGTGTGGTGAAAGGATTTTAAGCGCGCTTTAAGAGGCTCCCTTCGAGCTCTTTACTTGTTATTAGCTATTTAGGTTCTAGAACATGCCGGTTTCCTTACAATGTTTTCCTTCACCGTTTGAGAGTACTGGCATTGTGCACATAATTTTTTGAACAGAAAAACTCATTGGTGCACGACCGCTTTCAAACCCACGACCTTAGGATCGGAAGGCGGGGCCGCTACCACTAGACCACCAGTGCTCTACAGTTAACTCTACAATCTACATGTTAAGTGGTAACCAACAGCCTTATAATAAAGCATTGCTTCGCAAGTCACGCGCGATAGGAACAAACTTTCGACCATTCCCTTTCTGGCATCTCCAATACCAAAAACTGGTATTAGACTTTGCAAGACTACCCTATCCTGCTTGTGATGTTAGAATAAAGATATTTATGACTCCAACCACGTCGTAACGGCTGCATCAATCCGAATGAACCATAGATAGATGTATGTAGTTTGTATGTATGTAACATGGAAACGCGGAGTTTTTATTTGAATAGCACGCAAGTCATGCCGCAGCCAGAAATATACTTTAAACTATGAGACAGTATAAAAATTACGAAAAGCTTTATTATCAAGAATTTCTGGAGAGTTGTAAAGCTCATTGTAATGGGCTCGTCCGGTGAAGTATTACCACCAAGCCTATTTCTGCCGACAAGCAGCGTTGCTATGTTTCAGTTTGAAGGGTGTGGTTGCCGGAGAAATTACAAGCACATGAGATTAAGATCTGTGTATATGCCTCAAGTTAATGGGTGCTGCAAGGCGGTGCATCGTAGAGCACGTCCATCTCGTGCATAACTTGCGAGACAATGCTTTGTTATAGGTGGTAGATACTGCTTAACATCTATATTTTATATCGAAAGTAGTATAAAATACATACTTTCCTTCCAGTCTAAAGTATTTACAAGATTATCCAAGACACCATTCAAAACAACTACATGATCTCAAGAACTCAACAGCGGCCAATAAGCGACAAAAAGACAGAAAAGATGTTGACTTTTTTGGTCGAACGATCAATCGACATGCACGACTTTCGCGTTTGTACGAGAATTTTGTGGACATTTGATAGGAATGCCGCCGATTCAATTCTCGTGAGAAACTTCGATAGAAACTACTGGTACCTACAGCGTCAAGTACCGCAGTCAAATATTGTGGGGTGATTGAGAATTTTCGCTAAGCAAATGCTTTCGATACGGCACTCAAGAGCTTTCTTGAGAAGCAATTTCAGCCATCGGAATGTCTACTGGTGTTAATAAATGTCGTCTCGCATTTTACATAGGTCTTGTGAACGGTGTCAGTACTTTCCTCTAATACTTTTACCAACCGAACCGCTGCCGGTGGTCTAGTGGAAACAAGCCCGCATCATGATCGTAAGGTCGGGGTTCGTTCTGGTCGTGCAACGGATTTTTCTCTTAGAAAAAACCAGACTTACTTGTATATTAATCAGCACCTTATACTAAGTACGTTTACTAAAAAGATTTTTTTTTTACCTCCTTTACCAAAAACAAAATTATCAAATTTCGTTATTCGATTGAAGACTCAAATTACAAGTTATTTATTCAAGAGGGTTATTTTTAACTCAACGATCTCAAATCTTTACTTAATAGAGATCCTTAATCAAATTTAATTAAAGTCTCGTCTCCAACAAACAAATAGCTTAACCACTTAATCGCGGCTGGCTCGTCAGTGCGTCAAATCTATATCGAGTCGAATCCGGACACGTGCGTGAACTATCTGCTGTGAAAATCGATCACCAATACTGATTTTCCCGAAAAACTAAAGTCGTCGTCCGATTTGACGAATCCGATCGCTGTCGCCATGACACCTGCGCTTGCGCTCCCGTCCCGCTATGATAATAATTGTTGCTGCTATTTTTAACGGCACTTACACACTACAGTGTTAAGCCGCTTTGATTTTTATCAAGTTTAGAACTCGTTTTATTGATTTATGAGTTACTCGTAGCTATTTAAGAGTATTAGAGCTCTTTGTGAAGGGCTCGTCCAGGGAAGTACTACCACCACGCCTTTTTCTGCCGCCAAGCAGCGTTGCTGTGTTTTGGTTTGAAGAGTGTGGTTGCCGGTGTAATTACAGGCACATTAGGCTTAACATCTGTATGCCTCAAGTTGATGGACGCAGGGCAGTGCATCGTAGGGCAAGTTCCTATCGTGTGTGACTTACGAGGCAATGCTTTGTTATAGGTGATTGTTACCACTTAACATCAGGTGGGCCATCTGCTTGTTCTATCAGATAGTAGTAAAGAAATGGGTATACACTAATAATGACAGCAGAAATCAGAACTCAAATAGATCTGTCATGTCCATCTGTGTAGGTATTATTAAATTATAAACTAAAATGTATTTATTCTCTCTTCACAAATGGTTTGTCTTAACTAGGTCTATGGACTAAATAGTGCAAGCTACATATAAACCTACAGGTATGTAGGCTGTCTGTGTCTTTCCTTCCGTCTATATTTACCCCAATTTACCTATTGTAGGATCTTTTACATACTTTTACAATACATATTTATTATTTTTATTCTTAGCGTTTTCGTAGAAATGACACACAAACTAACATTTAGCTTATTTATAATCTAGTAAACTTGGTCTAAATTGTCCAAAACCCGCTCCCGCTAAAGCTCGCAAGGGGCTTTTTAGAGGCGCACTTAAAATCCTAGCACCACATTAGTTTGAAAAAACGAATGACACGATAAGAAGAAGAATCTAGTCTATATTTTCTGAAAAATCATTTATTTCTCACAAAATGTCTTATGTCTATTCTACCATACTGTGTATTAATCGTTCTACTACATCAGTTCCTCAGTGTAAAAACACTCTGATTGTCGCTGCCATTTTTAAATGTTTAATAGCTAAACAGTTACCCGTTCAATTTAGTTTTTTTTTCCAATTTTGTGATTGTCGTTCTCACGCGTTCTGTGAGAACAATCGGCGAGAGAGTTTTACATGTTTTAGTAGTTGTTAGACACGATTACCTACGTTGGTCCGATACGCAAATACCGATGATAGATTTGGTGCAATTAAACAATATTCTGTTGTGAGTCATATTAACTTAATGGCTTTAGTGATTGAGGCGTCGAACTGTCTGCGATACGAGTTTTGAGGCATTACGATTTAGTGTTATTAAATAGTTTTTTGGGAACTCGTTTTATTTGGCTTCGGACGTTTTTATGGGGAATAAACTACTAATTAAGTTTTTATTAATTCTAATATAATACGCGTGTATCACACTAAAAAAATCCATCGCATTAGAATTATGACAACGTATTATGACTAGGTAGGTTTTATTTATTAGTTAAATAAATAAATTATGTATTTGGTACTTTTTCAACAGCCCCAATTTAAGCAAAGATACATTTATACATAATGAATAATATATAATTTGTTTAATAATCGGAATACGCGAAAAGCCAGGCGCTTCTCAGTAATTTTATACTGAAATTATTACTAGTAGTTCGCCCCGAACTGAGATCTCGTGATGCGACCCGACGAACGCATCAAAACTTTGAGTACGTAGTAGTCAGAGGCAAGTCCAAACATTATCTTTGGACTTTTTTCTGACTACCGCCTACTAATTTGGTATGGTTACCAAGTTTCAACTCTATTGGCCTATTTATTGAAGAGTTCCGTTGAACAGCCCTTGGCTGCATCATCAGACCTGGTCGTCGTCACCATTTTATGAGAACTGAGTACCTCCTTCATTTATTTCAAGAAAAAAAATTAAGAAAAAGCAAAGGAATTAACCGACCAGTAGAAAAACCTTGATGTCAACGAAACTCTTAGAGATGGGAGCTCTTGGATCGCTGGATATCTTAATTTAGCTTTTATTATTTTATCTCAATAACCGAGCGTCACAAAAAAAAAGTAAAAATTGTTTTGGGATGTCCAAACAAAGTCCTTTCATATGACATGTAACTTGATTTTTTTATGTTACTTTTTTTATTTTTGCCCCCGTAAAAAACCCCATATCTCAAAACCCCTTCATCCGATTTTACTCATTTACTTACCAGTAAATTTCTCAAGTACAAGCTATCGACATATCAAATTTCATGCAGATCGGATCAACGGTTCTAAAGTTATCGCCAGACAAACATACATACATACATACATACATACATAAAATGCCAAATCGCCCAAGTTGAAACTAAAGATCTTCGTTCGCTTCGCTCACTCGATCAAAAAGCCGGCGCTAGTTACCGACGTAGTTTTATCGCCTCGTTAGATAGTTATCACATTATGATAATAATGGGCTAAAAGCCACACAAACTTGTGTCATCCACCTCCGCAAACAGTCCCGCCCAGATTTCACAACTTGATTCGTCATGTCCAATTAAAACTGAATATTCTCGAATGGAGACCACGCACCGGCAAGCCCAGCGTAAGACGACCCCTTGAGTAGGAAGACGACCTGATGGAGATCGCTATTAGCCGTTGGATGCAGGACCGATGTTTTCCTAGATTTACATAGATTTCCACTGGAAGACTATGTATTATACTTGCCAGCCCTCAGTTGATTGTAGCTCTGCCTTCTGCGCCGTGGGTTCAATCTCCACCGAAGAGAAACATATTCGTGATTAATAATAATAGTCCACGTGTTATAATATATTATAAGTATGTATTTATAAAATAAACAGTAAACTGAAACAACTTCACGACCCCAAGCAACAAGCACCAACTACCAAGTCAAGATCTTTGAGGATGTCTATTAGGGGTCTATAAAATAAAGTATTATAAAAATCGGGTATCTGCTTTCCATAGTACTATTAGTTTTGGGCTAGATAGTGCTGTGTAGAATGTCCACTAATATTTATTTATATTTATTAAAGGTTTAGTAGTTGACGTATCAGTATAGCGTGCCTCCTTGGTCTAACGCCAAAGGTATTGTATTGACTAGTCTGTCGTGAGTCGTGACTAATTTTTTTTGACTTTGATAACCAACTTAAGAACCATTTTATTCTCCTAAATAATAGATTTTTAGTCCAGAGCTTTACCTACCAATAAACTCAGTCTAGAAAAAGATTATTTGTTTCATTATTAAATCAAAAAGGTTCCTTAGATTAATTAAATCTATTTACAATTTGCTTAGTTTGCAATTCACAGCCCTCACAGCTCAGTTGGGTAGTAGCTCAGCCTTAGACGCTGTAGGCCTTGGGTTCCATCCCTAAAAAAGTCAAAAGTCAAAATACAATAAAATCACAAGGATCACTTTAAAACGTCTTAAAGCTAGATGACTCTAGGTGCCAGTTCCAGGTGACCAAAGCCTAGAAAAACAACCAAAAAACTTACGGCTTGGTTCCTACCGTTTTGTCCGTACCCACCGAGAACAAACGTTTTGTGTGCTGTATACCTCTATAAGTACATATATCAGCTATCTATAAATTTTGCTTAGTTTAGGGCTAGATAGTGCTGTGTCAGTGCAGTCTACAAAAATATTTAATACTCCAATCCCCGTCACCAAACTTCGACAAGACGGCGCGGCGGTCAGTCATTGGTTCCCACGCGTGTGCCTTACCGAACACTTTTTGCGCCAAGAATCCGTTTTTACGGAAAAAACCTGACTTTAATCACGTTTTCCATTTAACCAATGCACGGATACGCCGGCGACGATTGGATGTGATGGCATTTAGATGGTCTTTATGTAATAAAACTTATTTTATTTTCAAATATTTGACACTTATTTACTCTAAAACTGTTGCTTGGGATCATAAATAGATAAAAAGGAATACAATGGCCATATTATTATTTAATGAACAGATATAATTTTAATGTAATAAAATAAATAAAGACTTGGACAAGCATCATTATTGACCGCCCTGTTTTTATACTACCTGCTGATGGAACAAGCAGATGGCCCACTTGATATTTGTTATAGGTAACCATCACCTATAACAAAACATTTCCTCTTATGTCACACATGAATGGAACGTGTCCTCGATGCACTGCCCTACGTACATCAACTTGAGGCATACAGATGTTAAGCCTCATGTGCCTGTATTTTCACTGGCCACTATACTCTTCAAACCGAAACAACAACGCTGCTTGGCGTCAGACTAAGGGATTTTGCTTTCCTTTGCTCAGCAATAGGGTGAGAGACTTACTGAAAATATGTATCAGCGAAAGATTTCCATTAGCCAGTGAGATATTATCCAATAAACTATGACCCGTAGTGCTACTATCAGATGCTTGTAAAATATAGGAACCAAATATATCCTTACCTTGTGGCCTTGTGGTATCTGTGGTGTGTGGTATCTATCTTGTGGTGGTGGTGGGAGGGCCGGAAATATAACTTGCCCACGCGCAATTTAAATGCAACGTATTGTTTTTAAAACAAATAAACTTTTTTTTCAAAATTGTAAGCCCATAACGAAATTAAATATTTACCGAAGTACCCAGGACCCTAGAATTCACTACAATGTCTCATAAAACAAACGAATAAAACTGAGTTGCTCCTAGAAAAAAAAATTGTTTTTAGGCAAACTATATATTATTTTTTATCGAAACAAGTATGGTCAATCGTTATTCTAGTTCCATAACTAAATCACTATTATATTTGAGTTTCATGATCAACCAAATAATAAAATAAATAAATATTGGTGGACATTCCACACAGCACTAATCTCGCCCCAAACTAAGCCAAACCTTGTGATATGGAAACCAGATAGCTGATATACTACTTATATGCTTATTTTTTTGTTAATACATACTTATAATATTATATAACACCCAGAGAGAGAACAAACATCTATGTTTATCACACATCGGTGAGGTGGAGATCGAACCCACGGCCTACGGCACAGAAGGCAGAGCTACTACCAACTTAGCTGTGAAGGCTGTCAAAAAATAAGTTTATTTTGTCGTTTTTGAGTTCTTATTGATATTACTTACGGAGCTTCGAGCTCACTTAACCTTAAAGCATCAGCAGAATAGCGTAGAATACGAACCGTTATGCTCAATATGCCTGCATTTGACTAGCTAATTACATCCCCTATGGAGCTGAACCAATAGCCTTTGCCGTAACGAGTAGAACGGAATCCCGGTAATGCTCGTTTGTATCTGTGCTATTTGCTTCGTATTTTATCAGCCCCTTGGAGGCAATTCCGATTAAGGGGCTGACAACTATCAAATAACTTCTCGCTCGCACGTTTGGACATGTTGAAAGATAGGTATAAAATCACTAAACTCATTTTCGAAAAATCGCAAACATCCATTTTGTGTGCAATCACATTGCACACAAAATGGTTGAGTTTAGTGATTTTACATCTTTCAACATGTCGAAACGAGCGAGCGAGAGTCACATTAGCTCCTGTCTTCGCCTTAAATGACTATAGTCGCGTTAAACTCTCGCTGCATGCTCGGTCATAAGTTATCGAAACGAGACAGCAATATTGCTCTCTCTCTCTCTCTTTCTCGCACTTAGGAGAACGGACGATCTTTTTGTTTATGCGTGTATTAAGATGATTTATGACCGAGATTGCAGCGGGAGTTTAACGCGACTATAGGTTGAGAACTGACCGAGCCTGCAGCGAGAGTTTGACGCAACTATAGTATCAGCTATTCTATTTTTATTTACAAATAAAAAAACGTATGACCTCTATCTCACCGCGGTAGCAGGTGTGGCACGCTTGCTTAAAAACACTTATTTAGATCTCGATTATTCGGAAAGACTATATATTTTTAGAGACTATATCTTTTTCAGAGCACTGGTGGTCTAGTGGTAGCGGCCCCGCCTTCCGATCTAAGGTCGTGGGTTCGAAAGACCACCAATGAGTGCACCAATGAGTTTTTCTGTTCAAAAGTTTATGTGCACAATGCCAGTACTCTCAAACGGGGAAGGAAAACATCGTGAGGAAACCGGCATGTCGTAAAACCTAAAAAGTTCTATAACATGTGCTCGAAATCAGCCTCTCGCGGCGCACTTAAAATCCTTACACCGCATTGTTTCGAAAGAAACTAGTGACACGACAAGAGAGAGAAGAGATACGAAGATTCGTTCCTTCAGACTGATCATAAATTTCAATAGTTTTTAATCATCTAAATCTAGTTGAAGTTCGGTGATTAGATAATAAATTATCCTTACAGAATGTTTCGTTCAGTTTTAATTCCTTTGCCGACCAAGTTCTTTATTAAGATAGCAAATTCAAGTTACATTAACAGGAATTCTCTCTACAGATAGACTCCGTCAATCTGCGTTCGACGTGCAGATAATCAGAAGGCTCCAAAATGCAGAACCACATTAAGCTTATCGGTCTAAATCTGTGCTCTGTGGTTGACAGTTAGGGCTTTCATTAGATTCCGTATGTTCAGATACCTACTACTTTTCGTAGTTGTACACACGGGTACGCATCAGGCTATACACTGCACGCTTTAATGTCCTTGTAGTAATTTTTCTTTGACTTGGTGTGGCTTGATCTGTATTCGTGTGTAAATAACTCGCTTTTGCTAGCAGCGTTAAAAGTAGTCGTCAAATGTCATCTTACTACGTTAGGCTATTCAACGCCACGAACTTCTCTAATTCAGGCAATTTGGGAGCGGAAATATTACAAGAAATCGAACAAGAAGTGAAGATGTGAATTTTGCATTATTTTTTTCATTTTAAGATTAAAAATTAATAGTATGTGCCTTTGTTTGTCTTCTCTGTCTCAAAAAAGACACTTTGATGAGTGCCAAAAGAAATAAACATAACGGAATTGCGTCGTAATCGTAAGATAAAAAATATGGTATTCTTGTTACCTACCATGAATTTTTGTTGGTCAAAATCAAAACAATACAATCACAAAGATGACTTTGAAACTAAATTTATATTGAGATTATGTACAACTGGTGGAGACTGGTAATATAAATAAGTCAAAACATCATTTTATTTCGCATATTCATTTATTTTGGGTAAAATACTTTACAAAGTGCTTATTCTATTATATTTTCTATAAAAATACTTACTTATAATAAATATATACTATTCTATCACATCGTAAGGCAATTTTTGTTGAAACACAAAAAGGCAGGATAGTTTAGAAATACAATTTTGCTGGTTTTTAACATTGACCGGTTTCTGAATGCCCGTACAAAACTAATCGCATGTCAAGTCACTTGCTATCTCTATCTTATTCGATGAAATAGCTGAAATGGCGAGTGACTTGACATCTGATTAATTTTGATCAAGCTTTCAGAAACCGGCGGTAAGTTTTCTAAGTCCCTTAATATTTGATAGGTAGAGGTGTCTATACAGTAATTATACTTAAAATCGTATGATGATTTATGTACTTAACACATTTTCTTTAGAAATTAATGATCTTAGTTATAAAAATCTGTCAAAAAATAGACAATTATGAAATATCAGCCCTACCGGATTACCAATGGATGGAATATCAATGGACAAACAGCGACATGACTAAGTTTAAGTAATATTTAAATTTAAGTAACTCTTAAAAGTATGGGAAGTAGCAGACAGTAATACTTAAAAATACTTTGTGCTGATGTGTGCAGGTATTTTTATAGTAAAGATTAATTTCATTTTTAGGAACCGAAGTTAATACTAAGATTTTATAAAGCTCTTCAATATACAAGTGAATGTCATAAGGCGAAATTAATATACAGTGACTTTTGTACAATACATTTTCAGGTTACTTAACAGTACATTTTAATAAAATATAATACAAGTTGAGAGAAGGCACATTGTGGCTTAATAACACCTAATTATTTACAAATTTATTGATATAATATATTGTTAACAATTCTATAGAGATTACAGAAGACAGAAGATAAAGGACACAAGGAGCGAAACATCGTTATAAGCAAAAAATATATTCTAGAGGTATTCTTCATTGAATTGTTTCAATAAAGAATAGAATATATTTAAACTTCAGCAAATAAGCATGCATTACTACACAATGAAGTAATAGTACACTCCGCGCCAGAAACATAAATACAAATCTAAACATAAAACTCCACAGTTTTAAAAGCTTAGTACTTATTTAGTTTAGTAAATCTAGTGAACTCGTCCCATATCCATACCACCGAGCTGGCCTAAATAAGGGTAGCCAGACTTGGCCTCAGTAGGCGAGTGTGCGTGAGATGTGTAGTGAGCGTTGGTACCGAAAAATGGACTGTAACAAAAGAAAAATAAAGTTAGAAATCGAAAATCATTATCTTATACATTTATCTTATTATTACTAATCAAAACATGTTCGTTTAAAATTAGTTTTTAATCCTCCTAGAAGACTTTAAATTAGACTTCTGAATCTTCTACAGATTAAGCTGTCTATAAGTGAAAACTGCAGGAAAGATTAAAATATTCTTATTGTGTACAGACCGACGTGAAGTACGATATTCTAAGATCTATGTGGTCATTCCACACAGCACTATCTAGCCCCAAACTAATGTTAAATTTTGATCTTTATTCTCCAAAAGAAACAAAGATTCATAACAAGTAGTCGATATTGGGAAGGCATTTTATTAGCCGTCCAAATAGCTAAGAGCACGTAAGTCAAAGTAATCGAAGCAGAAAACTGTAGCAAGCCCACAAAACACATTATTCTTCAGACCTCTGCAACAGACGTCAATAACACAGCACAGCCCCTGATTGCTGTTCCACCTAACCTTCCGAACAGTATAATTTTCTCAAAGGTCAAACAAAAACTACAAATTTACGGAAGCGCATCGTGACCAAATGCACATTAAAACCATAACCATTAAATACGGTGGCTAATACATCATTAGACTACTTTTGTGGAACATTTGAGTATGCGCAAGGTTTTCTAAAGTTCAACGCTCGAAATTGTTCCAATGACTTTTGTTCCGAGTTCCAAGTTTGGAATCCCTAGTAAGTCCGACGAAATGTACAATGAGTTAGTTCTTGTCAGCTAGTTGCTAACTCAGAGTTTCAACAATAATAAATTCCATTAGTGAATTTTCGTCACTGTAGCTTTGTTTTCGTTCTAGTACTCATTCCATTTTACAATCGTTTTCCTAACTATACGTATTTAAGTTCTTACTACTATTTCGCAAGTATTAGTATGTTAGCTTTTTAAGTTCTAGCTTTAGTATAATTTTCTTTTATAAACTGTTGAATAATAATAATATTATAATAACATTGGTGGACATTCCACACAGCACTATTTAGCCCCAACATAAGCCAAAACTTGTGATATGGGAACCAGATAGCTGATATACTACTTATATACTTTTTTTTTGTAAATACATACTTACAATATTATATAACACCCAGACAGAGAACAACCATCTATGTTCATTACACAAATGTTTGTTCTCGGTGGGGATCGAACCCACGGCCTACGGCGCAGAAGGCAGAGCTACTACCAACTGAGCTGTGAAGGCTGTTGAATCTTTTGGTAAAAGACTTTTGTTACAATTTAACCCGAATATTAGAGCAGGTGTTGGACTCGTTAACATTGTAATTAATTTAGGGTTATTACAGAACCTAAAGACTTTGAAACCACGCA
This sequence comes from Chloroclysta siterata, assembly GCA_932294275.1. NCBI lineage: Eukaryota > Metazoa > Arthropoda > Insecta > Lepidoptera > Geometridae > Chloroclysta > Chloroclysta siterata. The sequence goes on from OW028588.1 coordinate 23,686,358, forward strand.
ACGGAAGTGTGGCAGTAACAATCAGTGATTAGTCAAATACCCTAAAATTATGAAGTGGACTCGAAAAAATTAATTTATGATGATTGATTTGATATTCGAAGGACATTCGACAGGATATTCGAAGATCCAATTTTATATCAACATTTTTTTCAAATGTTAAGCATAATGCAATAAGTACTGCCACTATAATCAAATTGTGTTTTTTTTTATTAAAAAATCAAAATCATAACGGCTTTTATTCAGTACAATCACAAGGATCACTTTTACACGTCTTATATACTAGGTGAATCTATCGCCAGTTCCTCGCGACTACAGCCTAGAAGAACAGGCACATTATACATTTCTAAATACATTTCTTTAAGATTTTTAAAGGCACCATTTTTTAAGTGCAATGGTAATATCCATAATACTAGATTTAACGCATTTGACTCTGTATCATTCAAGTTATTTGTAAATATATAATTTGTAGTAATTACAAATAAAATAATGAATGGCATAAGACATCTCAAACATATTCTGAGTATTAACATCATAAAACCGTTCAGATAATGAACGACTGTTTAAATCAAAGGCATAAGAAATAATGCTACGTCTAACTTATTATAGCCGTTTGTTACTGGCTTATCTAAATGTGTGTGACTATCGGTGTGTTTATGGTACCTACACTTTATATTTATTTGCTAAAGCACATAATTTCTAGTCTTCAAACTTTTATTTACTGAATGTCAAGAAATCTAGAGGATTTTTCCTATAGATCTATTGACAATGACAGTCAAACGTGTAATCAGTCAACGTATCTATGAAACAATTAAAAAACAATCAGATGAAGGAGTCTTAATATTAGTAACGCACTTACAATCTGTTATTTTTGTATTTTTAAAGATCTGATCTAATACAAAAAAATAGTGGATGTATGGTCTTTACATAACGCATAACTCAGGTCGTCTTGGGTGCCAATGTTTAAAGTTCATTCCATTTTCAAGACAAAGCACGATCTACAACAAAACCGATCAGTTCCTCTTTCACTAGCCATTACTGGTCCATTTATTACTTAGCCATTACAAACCAGGGCGAGAAGCACTAGTTTCTGAGGGTATCGCGTTGAGAATCTACATACCAATTTCTAGTAGAATCCCGCGCGATTCCATACGCGTGTAACTTTGTAATGCCCTTATCAGCCACTTGGGGTGTAAATATTCAAAAATCGTTTCTTAGTGAGTGCCTATACCCTTGTGCTCCAGTTTAGGCCCTGCAGTTTTGTATATCTCGTTATGACGATGCTTTAAACGCCGCAGAAGTATGGATTTTTGAAACGAAACATTCAAATATTTCGATTACGTCAGAAGCTAGTGCTAGCAAACACTCTAGCCGAGGAAGTAGGCAAGATAAGTTTTAATACCAGCTTCGAACAAGTAATGTGCGAGTTCACTGCACTAATGTCACGTTCGGCCTTTCATTAATTGTGCACTTGGTTGGTGTACTGTGACGTCAGCACTGTCGGTTTAGATTGAGCTGATTTGTTTTGAGATTTCAATCAAAGAACAATGTTGCATGCAAAAGTGTTGGTCGAAACGGACCTCCGGTTTCTTGTTGTTTCACAAATAGTTTGCGTGTGCTAAGTATTTAAAACATAGTAAGTTTGCAAAGGCTGAATCTAAGACATGATAATTATTAAAAGAATACTACTCAGACCAGACTCTCTTCAGAGTAATCAGAGTCGGACTTCAACTTTTTTGATTACTCGCGTTGCCAAAATGTATTTTGATTGCGCAAACCTTCATACTCAATTTAATTCGTTGTATAAACAGTTAACGAAACCATGTACAAATTGCAGTATCAGTGGTATTATTTACTTGATAAAAGCCCTCGGCCGATAGCCGGAATTAATCGAGTCCATAATTCGAGGCCAATTTACGAAGACAGATGGAAAATATTCAGGGTTCATTTCTTCGATACGATACGTGAAAAATATTCATCAATATTTCTATGTTATAGAAATGAGGACAGAGGAAGTTTGAAAGTGGCGCCAGTGAATGAGAGGATAGAAGAAGAATGTTTGATTTTTGTTTATAAATATAAAATGAGCCCGGTACTCATTCTCGTATTGGTTATTGCGATAACTTTAATAAACTTTATTATAAATTTCATAATCAAGTTTAGGGCATGGCAATATTTAAAGTAATACACTAGTAGAGTCGTTCGTCAACTCACACCATGAATCTTGTCCCAACTGGTGTGAGTTGACGAATCGTAAAAAAGCTATACTCTTCGTTCTGCAACTCACACACCACTTATTACTCTAAATATTGCCATCAAATTGTGTTTATATTTAGAGTAATACACTAGTATTACTTATAATATTATGATTAGTAATATGCCCTAAACTAAAATCAAAACATATTTGTTGAACTGGTATATAAAAGCTGTTGATTAATAGACAAAACAGTTTTAATTAAAGGTAAAGTTACTTCAAGTTACATACCAACTTCTAACCAACTTAAGTTATCTTAAGTTAGAAGGTTATAGATATTAACTTATTCTCTATCAATAAGCTAATATTTGATTATATGAACAATTTCTTTGGCATAGTTAGATTAATGGCAATCACAACAAATCAAAGAAATCGTAGAGTTAAATGAAAGTAAGATTGTTTACTGTTTTTGGCAGAAGGTACCTAAGTTGCGAGCGTACGTCAATCAAGTGAAGGAATAGATAAGACAGGCTGACACTCCGACGTGGCTAACCAATATATTATTAGTTTGCCCGCCATTGTGAGACTATATTGTGTGTGCTTGTGTGGTCCATCGAGGTTTATATAGACGTGCTTTGTCTTGATAACACGGATAAATGTCGTCGCCGTATACAGCACAATGCGACATGAATTTGTCACCATCGCTCTACAAATTTACACTAGAACTTACACATTTTTCCAGTGACATGACTTTTGAAAGTGGAGTACAAAATACAAAATCCTCAGTAAAGAATGAGAATTGAAAAATAACAAAAAAATGTATTGAAAATCGATCGAATCTGGCATAAAATTCACAGCCCTATTGCGTTCACGATCGGATCGCGTATTACGAAGCGCTGTAATAACTACCCATGCGCCGTATAATGGCCAACTTCTTACACTCTTAATTGATTAGCGGCCGCTTCGGCTAATGATAAAGGAAGGTGAAAAGAAATAAAACGTACGAGCACAGATTTGCGATCGATGCCCACGCCTCGCTCAGCCACCGGACGCTATTATTTCATCTAACCATAAACCCTTTGCATCATCTAAGATTGACATCATGAAACGCGAAATGAGTAACTCGAAATGATGTCATTGTACACAAAGAACCTAAACGTACTATTAGTGAAACAGCCGGGTACATGCGGTATTCGCTTTTAATTGATAGTTATTTAAATTGCCGCCAGCAAAGGTCAGGTTATTGTGATTGCATATTCACTGTTCAATCCGAGTCAGAGTATGAGTAGCGGGATCATCAATAATTCATGAGACTACTTAGTCGCTGTCAGGGATTATTGAGATGTTATGACTGTTTGTTCAGCATTAAATCAAACATAAATTTATTGTTTCTTACCTATAACTTTCCGGCCACGCGCTGACTTCGGCGAGTTTGTTCTGGGGATGGCCGCTCAGCTGTCGCGAGGTCCAGTGGTTGTGAGCAGACATGGCATGGTCTTGTTTCGCGTAGTCACCATAGCCGTACGGATGGGAGACAGGGTCGCTGGGAGACGCATAAGTAGGGTGCTGGTAGGTAAGGGTTTGATGAATTGAGGGACTTGATGTGACGGGGCTTGAGCTGGGTGGCGTGTCAGTCGGGGCTTGCAATGGAGTAGGCAGCTCTGAAGAGTGCGATAGAGGCGTCAAGTTCCCAGATGAGAAGGACGTTGACGTAGGAGGATGCAGAGATGAGGTAAGTGCAGATTGACAAACGGATGGAGCAGTTAGTGCTGATTGGTGGAGTGATGGCGCAAGAGCTGAGTTTAGCACCGAGCTTGAGCCAAGTGCCGATGAGTAAGATTGCTGCCAAGATGCGCACTGAGCGTTAAAGGTCGAAGGAGGTTCGTATTGTTGGTGGACGGAAGGAAAGGCTGACTGTAAGGACATAGTGTTGAAAGCACTCAGTTGCTGGGAGTTGAGTTGCTTGCGCAGGCGAGCTCTTCGATTTGAAAACCAAACCTATACAAAAGAAAAAAAAACATCTATAAACATAAGGTCATGGAATAGTTCCTGGTTGCTTTACTAGGCAAGGCTACCCTTGAAAACATAATCAACTAACACCATAGTCCCACGCGATCTCCCCAGCTAATTCTCGTGAATCTCATAAACATTTAAATGTATTCCTAATCCATTATTGATTTACTTCGGCATTGCACAGGATTCAATTTCATTAAACTAAAGTGACGTTTACTTTGCTTCATAATAAAGTGGGTTAGTCTCGATTACACTTTTAGAATTGATGGGGAATATTAATTGTACAAAAAGTAGTAAGACAACAGTAGCGGCATATGGTAGCCGACTTAGTATTCCTATAATTAATTACAAAGGTAATTTGAGGTGTTTTTTCACGCCCAGCTTGTAGGGGCGGGAAGTTGAACTGATAATACAATGGGTTGTTTGATTGCGCTATCCATCATGGATACGCTCGACTTGTTTCAAGCAGATGCTTACCTGAACTCTAGCTTCAGTCAGCTTAGTCTTCTGTGCGAGCTCTTCTCTGGTGTAAACATCAGGGTATTGAGTTCTGGTGAACGCCCGTTCTAAAGCTTCTAGTTGGTCTCCAGAAAAGGTAGTTCTGGATCTACGCTGTTTTCTCTTGAGAGTTATGCCTGGTTCTGATTCAGTGTCTGAATCTTCACACGATGACGGACCTGTAGACAAATGAGACGTTGTTGATGAATAAAGTACAGAGGTTTTATTTTGGTAATAGATGTTAGCTTTCAGCAATAAATCGTAAAATTACGTGACGAATCACGGCTATTACCACTCATATGGGTGGGTGCGAATAGTAGCACAACATATATCTTTTTGTCATCGTAATCTTTACAGCAGCTTTCTAGTAACTCGTTTATTTTGTTTTCCGTCGATTACCGCCAGACTACCGCGGACCACACGCGGCCTCGATTAAATTAAACCACATTACATTATGTGGCAGTAACTTTGAATGAATTTGGGGCCTCAATAAATATTACTTTACGCTAGTTGATTACGATCCCATTCTGAAGTAATTTTTATCTTATTCTAAAAACACTTCTCAAACATTTTGACAGTTTATGTCGCCTACTCCTTCATTAATTCACAAGTTTACTGTGAAGTTGATTACAGAGTGTGGCAATTTAAATGAAGGTTGAATTTCTCCGAAGCAATGCAAAATAATTCGTGGAAAAACTCGCGGCCGAAAACCCCGTTAGGTCGTAGGACAGGCACGAACGCAAATTTTCAATGCGACGCCGACTGCAAAGGCTTTTCCAGTGTAGACATTATTTAGCCGCGCACAACTTAATATGCATAATCTTATCGGTGTGCAGAATCTCGCTCCGTTGCTGAACCGGGATATTAGGAGCGCCATTTTATATTGGATAGCTATACGGCACAAGACGTGCAGTACGGACAGATTGTCGTAATGCAAGCCCCGCGGCCAAACGCGATGGGATAATAACACCTTTGGATACTAATTTCATTTTTATAACCTACAATTTTGAAGCCGACACAAGGGGCGCTGCTGTGGCGTGCGCGCGTTCCGTGCGCTTTACGTGGATTATTAACTTTATACGCCATTTTGTAAAGTTTGCAAACGTTCCGACAGTCTCATTATAACAATGAAATTATAATAGTGTCTCTTCAACAAAATTAAGTGATTACGGGTTTTTGACGACGTGGCCATTTCATTACGTTCGCGTTGAAAGTTCTATATCAGGCATTATATGAAGTTGATTATAGGGTAAGTTATACTTATGCTAAGTAAGAAGGTATCCTACTAAAAAAGTTGAGCTAGTATTTTTGTAATCAGTTCAGTAAATAATGCTGTAGAGTAGATCACAAGGCTAGTTTAAAACTCTGACCATGCGAGAACAATAAAATAGGGTAATATAAAATTTTATGCAAACACTTGACAGATTTCTCTTTACGCAGTAAAGTGCTCCAACAGCTACGAGCAAAGGCTTCAACATATAAAATGAACTTTCTATTCTGAAGAACATTTTCATTTTCCCTACAATAAAGCTACAGTAAAGTGGGCACTGAATCCATAGAAAAATCACATTAACTGAGGTAAGTATTGACTTACCTAGAATGCCATCAATGCTGTGATTCCTTCTAGGGTCTGATTCGTCCCGTTTGCCTCCTCTTATAAGCCTCGATATAGAACTGACTGAGGGCGCGGTGTTTTTATCACAGATGCCTTCTTTTATAAGTTTATCTCTAATCTCCCAGGAGAATATACCTGGGTTATGTCTCTTCAGATCTTCGATCCTGTTCTCAACTTCAGGTGTCGCTACTCTCGGTTTTGACCCTCCAATCACGCCGGGACGAATTGATCCAGTTTCCTGTGCAAGAAAAATCATGTTTTACTTCCATGTTTCTCTAAGTTAACATTACCTATAACATAAAATTTCTTATGGAAAATACAACTATAGTCCTACTCCTAATATATCAAAGTCATAACAGATGATCAGCGACCCATATGTATCATGGTTTTTAGCTTCTTTTTAAGTACCTAAATAAAAAGAAAAGAAAATAAAATAAGAACTATACACAGTCAGTCATGTAAGGCCAGCTTATTGCTAGATAGGATTATCTACCAGCTAACGTTCTTACCTGATATCTATTGAGGATCTTGGAGACGCATCCATGGGACACACGGAGCTGACGTGAGATGACGCAGGGCCGTACCCCAGCAGCCGCCATCTCTACTATCTTCAGCCTGATATGGTTTGGCAGAGGCCGACCGTTGATAAATACTCCTCCGAGTTGATTCATGCGACCTTGACCTGCAAAAGAATTACAACTTAAGCTGGCTGTACGTTTGGACTAATATGTTACAGCAGAAACCACCTTTAAGGGAGTTTGTTTCAAGGTGGTAGAACTCTCATAATGTATGTAAAAGTTTGTAAGTTGCACCCAACCAATATAAGATCTCATTTCATATTCGTTACATCGAAACCCAAAAGTTTTTATCCGAATGAATGGAATAGAATATGAATAGTTTCTATGTAGCGGTGTCCATACGCTTGATAGAATAACAAAATAGTTAACAAAGTTATTGAATTGAATGGAAACACTAGTGCGGACTACTCGATGCCGTATTAAAAATAAATAAAGCGTGAGAGATCAATAGCAACTATGCAACACAGAGCACAATGACGTCATCGCTAGGCGTCGATCACCTCGTAATTTTACGTTCCATTGCCAGTGTTCTCAACCAAAAGTATCCAATTTCTTTAGCCCGAATGCGGTCAAGCTGAAACGATAACACTCAAGCTATTTCTGGCCTTTGTGCTCCTGGCTTCTGTAACTCTGCAAGAAAGGCAGTGCAATATCTAGAGGTTTACGGTTGAAAAGAAAGTCATCAAAAGTTTAATTAAAGTTTTATCATCGCGGGCGTGCAGTAATTAATTTGAAGCGGCCAATAGTGCTCTCAAGGGTAGATGGAATTTACGGATGTGTGCGTAGATGTCGCTATTATAATCACATCACTCGAAGTGTGGACCACCTAACGTCAAAGGAAGCCGCTGCGGGCCTGCATTTTTGCACTGACTTGGATGTATTTTAACATCTATTGAGAACGGAATGGCAATAAAAATGAGGCTTTATTAGATTAATGTGACGGGAATGAGATTATTGTGTACTTTTTGTTTCATCCTTGATAGAGTAGTTAAAGATGCGAATTCATAATCCTGTGAGCAACCGATTCAATGCCAAACAAAGGGTTAAAATAAAATTATAACGAATACTCTAACTTATATTATAACTTCTAGGAACATGAGTCAAGATTGTAATCTAAGATAGATCATATTCAAAACCAAATTCCAGCTCTAGATGATTGACACGATATATTTTCCGAAAAAAATAACAGTGGCATTTACCACTTGTAAAGGCATTTATAGTTTATCAATTTCAAATAATTCCACAAAGGTTCCGACACATGTAGACCCTAGACCCCCGCTGGGAAACACCAATCAATTAGACAACATGTCAACAAGTATGTCCTTTGATAATATGGAAAACCGAAGTGGTTTTTAGACAATCAAATATAAACCGTAACACAAACAACATATGGATATTTTGTGGTCAAGACGAGAATTTGAATTGAAAGCAACAGGAAAGTGAGACCTGCTTTTTAATTATGAACCTTCTTCAGCAGTGTGTAAGGTTCTTTTGCTGTTGAGTATTTTGTAACGTTTTAGATACCAAGCTCGGTGGTGGTTTCTGCAAGCGATCCTCATATTTTTTTGTCGGAGCCCGTAGACGTTGCGGTGCCTCCAAAGGCCATGTTTTTGAGTGTTAATTTTATGTTCCCGAAATATTTATGACGCATAACGTGTCCATAATAACCTGGGCTATACAAATGTGGGTGGCTTTGTGGTAACGTATCACTTCATTACCTGTGCCTTCTATTTTTTATTTAAATACCTACGTAAAATATTGCACCAGTAAAATAACAAAATTTTAACTAGCTAGACGAATACAGAAAAAAATATGAATTGAGAATATTAGGATAACAAAAGACCGACTTTAAATATAACTAACAATTCATACATACAAACTCCTCGACCAATTCAATTAATATTGAAAAAATTATACAGAAACAGGATCAGTCAGTCGCACAATCGATAAAAGGCTCACACAACAAACGACCTCGACTCAACAATGCGTAATAGAATTCGCAAACATTGTAACACTATTAACGCAAAAGGAGGCGAAGTTAACAACAAATTCAAACATCTATTTGTGGCTAATCGTCCGGAAGCACTTTCGGATCATGCACAACTAGCTTTCAATGAAAACCACCCGGGTGGTATACGGGAGCTGAAATAAAAACCAAGATGCTTATCTTGGTTTTTCAGATTGCATTTTCGGCAAAGCATTTGAAACTTACGCGCTTTATTCATGGCAGTTTCAAGTCGTCTCCGCAGATCATAATCACACACTAAACTCAGACAAGCACAGAAAATGCACTATAGCTCAGTTTTTTTTCTCACAATCACATAATCGTGTACCGATTCGTTCAACCGACGCATTCGTGTTAAACGAAATTGAAACATAGTCGATCATTTAATGCTAAACGCAAGAGTCGAACCGTGGCCGTATAAATGAAGATTTTTGAATTCACTTTGCATTTCTGTGTCAACTTTAATTAGCAATCAAAGTTTCCATCAACCTTTGCAGTACTTTTCAGCTATCACTGCCATTGTGGGACGGTGATTGGATTTCTTAACCCTCTTGATATCGGCTCTCGAATCCCGGTTTCGTAACGTTAACTTCAATAGAGCAATAGTCTTTTGTTTTACGTTAATCTGTTGGTTCGCTTCGACGGTTTCTCATTTTCTGCATATCGGAACGTTACAACGCGTTGTTGGTTTCAATAAAAACGTTTTGTACAGTCAGTTTATTTGCGACATAGTAATAAAAGGCACAATGGCCGTGAAGATATCTGCGCCAAACCGCACTATATCGAGCTGAGCTGTTATCTAGATCACAAACACGACAAAATTCTAATTCTATCGTTGATTTTTCATGAAAATAAGTTCTCAGGGTGATTTATTAATTTCATGTAATATATGCCTGTCTTTTCTACAGTATCATAAACGCACGTAAGCGACACAATCACACCAAATGTGCTCAAAGAAAATCTCTCAATGATAGTGTAAATGTTTCGAATCGATATCGCAGAGAGCAAATAAATCGTAAACCCAGTTTTCACAATCATAATATGTTTCTGGCTGCAAATCAATTTCACGACGCGACATTAATGTGCCTATAGTAAAATTTATATGAGGCTTTACGTCACGGCATGGCTTATTACAAGAACAGCTAGTACACATCTATTGAAGGACAACCATGTTTCAATGTCGTTTGTTATATTTTGTCTGTTAGGATATTATACTAGAATGTAGGTACATTTACTAACACATCTAAAAACTGTTTTTTGTTACTTTGAACTTATGAGTTATGCTGGACAAATCAACAAATCTTCAACCAGTTATCCAATATTGGTTAGCAAAAAGCAAGCTTGTTGCCTTTTCTTAGTGGCGTGGCCAGATTCACCTGCTTTAAGACGTTTAAAGGTCATCCTTGTGATTCAATAACTTTTGACTTTGACAGTGTCATGTTCGATAGACTCCGTATGAATGTAATTTAACATTTTGTTGACAGTTGATCTCAGCCACAACAGCTAACATAGAACACATAATACCATAACACATAACATAACATACACATAACACCCATTATACTACACCCCAAATACTTTTTGCTTTGACTTTGAAGCATATTTCTCTTTTAACAAAAAGCTTACATCATTGTATATCTTTCACGGACACTACGTTATTGCGTTTCTAGGCTTCGCATGCTGTAGGATGAACCGCGCACGATTAGCTCCAAAGTGTCAAAAAGGCCACTGTCCTGACATGACGACTACGACCACTCTGCCATGAGTGCTACGACCACGAAGTTGAACTAGCGGTTTGATTCTGGACTGTCAGTGCCGCTTTTCTCGCAATGCATATGAGCTGCGAACGATAACCGTTGGACGGTTCTAAGAAACCCGGTCATAGTTCAGGGATGTAATTAATGTTGAATTTCGCATTTTGAGATACGTGTATGATGTATGATACGGCATGAGCTTAGCTGTATTTCTAATGTAATTACGAATTATTTTGAAATTCGTTGGTTATACGACTGGGTACCTACTTTTTTTTTTAAACTTTAATTCGAGGAAATCTAAAACATTACCTATTATACCTATTACAATAAATTAACTTCCTTTTATTTAATTCTATATTTTAATTTTCTAGCATAAGTAGGTATGTCCTTCTCAAAATAATTGCAAAAATTTATATATTTTTTTATAAACCGCCAGCATTAAATTCTATTTTGTTTTCGTCAAATTGAATTATCTATCCCGATTTAAAAGGAAGTGTTTTCAAAAACAAGAACCAAATATTATTGTTGAAAAAGTAATCGAAGATCATAAAGAGCATTATTAAATCATATCCGACCGACAAGCAAACGTTTAAAGGTACTTTATTAACTTCAAAAATAAATTGTTGTATTGCCTTAACTCAGAGGGAAAATAATAGAGAACGCATACCTGCCCTTAAACTTACGTAGAAACACAGATATGAACAGCTTACAATGCTATCATTGGGAAAACTTGGGATTGAAGGAAATATTTGCATTTTTTTTGTCTGCAAAATGTATGTATGTGCAAATTGCCAACAATTTTTTTTTTTTTTATTATGTATTTTTTAATTTATAGAATTTGGTACTCAGACATCTGAAGGGATATCTACCGTGCCTGAGGATAAAAGTCGTGAAGGTCTGTATGTGTGAGTTTCGCGTGTCTTAAATTTTGGCTTTGCTGCATTTGGGCATGTCACTAAAGCTACGATCTAAAGTTTATTTTTTCTCTGAGTTCAACAATGAGTTGTCAGGTTGAAGATTTCTTTGGATTTCTAATAAAACTATTACTATCAAAAATCAAGCAACAAAGAGGTGAAATTCCATCTCAATAGGCATTAGAATTGGGCGGCGTTCCCAAAGGCCATGTCATTCCATTAAGCCTCCTTCACACACCGACCGAGTACGTGTGGTCGTGTGCGTAGAAACTGTTACATAAGCTATGGTTTTACATACGTAGAAACTATTGCATATCCTGTGGTTTTATAACGTAGAAACTGCTATTTTCTGTGGTCGTGGTCGCGTGGCGTACGCGGTCGAGTATCAAATCAATTCTATTATACTTTCCGATGGATAATACTCATACGAGTAATAGCTTTGGATTTTGATACTAAAATTCAATGTTCGAATAATAAATGCTTTATCCGAACTGAAATATGAATTTAGAGTTGGGTTTAGTAAATTTTATTGCGGTAAGCTTTCATCACAGTGTACTCATTAATAAAATTATAATAGAGGTAGATTACCAATACCGAAATGGTTCTTTTTGGACACGCTACGTAATTCTATTAACATGGTAACTACGTTATTACGTTTCTAGGTAAATAATAATATATTCCACAAATCCCGAATCAAGCAAAGTTGTACCAACCGGATATCTAAATAGTACTTACATGTTTTTTTTATAAATACAATAGTAGAACACCCTGTTAGAGAACAAACATTAGAGTACCTACCTACTCTTATTAGCTACGTATTATAAATAACACTAAATCGCGCGATCTGTTGTCATAGATACTGTCTCTCTTGTCGTGTCACTAGTTTCTTTCGAAACAGTGTGGTGAAAGGATTTTAAGTGCGCCTCAAGAGGCTCCTTTCGAGCACTTGACACATGTTATAGAAATTTTTAGGTTCCACGACATGCCGGTTTCCTCAAGATGTTTTCCTACACCGTTTGAGAGTATTGGTATTGTGCACATACATTTTTGAACAGAAAAACTCATTGGAGCACGACCGGTTTCGAACCCACGACCCACTAGACCACCAGTGCTCTCATATCATACTGTAATATGTATGTACTTGAGGATGACCAGGAAAAACCCCGAAAAACAAATAAGTATAGAACGATAATAAGTTTCAATAGCATGTAATGGTCGCGTGGAACTGGCAACTAGATTCACCTAGCTTTAAGACGTTTCAAAGTGATCCGTGTGATAAATACCTTTACTGACTTGACAATAATAAATTGTAACGGAAACTTACGGAAGCCACTTCTCATATTGAATAATGAATGTTTCAACAAACGCTGTGTAAAGTTTTAACATATGCAAGAAAGCGGCGAAAGAAAAACTAAGTTACATTATTTAAAAAAAAGTATCCATAGACGTCGGTGACAACTGTTCAAACTTAGGCAACTCTTTTCGGCACGTCAACTTAAGACCACTTTTAGATAGAAAACCGGTTACCAGTGCCTGTTTACTTATACTTACCGGTACAAAAAAATTAAGTTCGTATACTATGAGAATCTCTGCCAACTCTGGCGCAGTATTTTTTTTTTAATTTTCGTCAATTTTTATATCAGCTGATACAGCCGAAACCCATATCTTTATTCATCCTCTTAAAGCAGATAAATTTGATGTAATAGCTAAAATAGCAAGTGATTTGACATTTGATTACGTTTGATCGAGCTTTCAGAAACCGGCCGTTAGTCGCGTTGGGATGCTTTGATAATAATCATATCTGAGTACCTACTAATTATGTATTATCATTATGATATCATCATTTGATTTACCGGTAAAAAAAATCGAATTTGAATCCAGAAAATTCACAATAACATGCTTTTTATGTGAATAAGGACCAGCATTGCCCAATGAATGGGTCTGAATATTTTATTTCAAATAATAGAGTGCCCTATTTGACCTCATTCTGTATTCATAACGCGCTATGTACTAATTTGACGGAATCTTTTCATGAAATGGACTCTTTGACGTGACGTTGCCGACGCTAGACAATGAACGCAGGAATCCAGTGAGTTATTTGGATGTGAAAGTGTTAAAGTTATTTACATCATTAATTTACTAAACAAAGGCTTTATTTCAAACCGTGCGTCATAGTTTGCGAATTATATTTACACCTTAACAAAGAGATATAATAATGGCCTATTATTAACAAGTTGTGTTTAGAATGAGTTTGTTTAAAGCCAAACGCACGTTTAAGAATAAGTGCGTAACCAAACTTTCCTGACTTTCAAAAACACGGGGCGATGAAGTTTTGCGCGGGTTTGGTGCTAAAAGCGCATTATCAGCGAAAGCCTTCGGCCATTGTCGCAGAAGGCGTGCGCTGCGCCTGCGGTTATTTAGATTCCGATCTTCGGGTTCACATAAATCTGATAATCTTTTCGATGGTTTTTTCTTTGTAAAAGATTTCAACGCGCCGTTTATGCCCCTTTTGTCGATGACCTCTCATTTTATCGGATTAGATTTGAATCATCGTTCCTATGAATAAGTGACTGAATCAATTGTATTTCCGCTCATCATCATTACGTAATGACTTTGTTTTTAAAACTTTGCAGAAGGTAGAGCGGAACTCTATGGTGACATAAGTGATAAAAGTGATACGATAAAAATGATAACAAACAGATCACAGTGCATAAATAAATAGTAGTTCTAAAAAAATGAGAGAGGAAAAAGTCTAATCTAAAGTGGATGACCGCTAAAATCTGTCTCGCAAAATGTTTAGATCAAAGTATCCGCTAAGAATATCCATTACATCAAATTTGTATATTAATAGATCGGTATAAGTAATGGCAAGCGCCCTGGAGGTTGATCGAGGCATTTCGCCGGCCACGGGCGGGGGCGGGGGGGGCGCGTCATATTATGCGGCTAAAAGAGCCTGTCGGTGCCTTTGATCTGCGCCCGCGCAGCCTCGCGCCGCGGTGCGCCTGAGATGTGCACCGCTTGTCGGCCCGTGATATGAATGTGACTAAACCTTGATTATGGTACTGAACTCCTTATAAAGGTCAGAAAACCAATGTAGGTAGTATCGTTTTCGTAATTGCCTTCATCGAAAAAGCCTAATTGAGGCGGGAATTTATGACTGGGGTTATTAAAAGCAGAAATTGCTGCGCGAGCTTGATTTTGGCTGATTTTGGATTTATCCTTTGAGATTCGATGGAATATACGTATGTGAGTTTCGTTCGCGAGGTAATTACAAGGTGCATACGATCGGGATCGCTGCACCGAGGCCGTCACATAGCCTCGGGCCCATCTGATCACGGCGGCTATCATCGGCCGCAATATGCGAACTAATACCGACATTTACTTCCATATTATAAGCTTTTATGATACTATCTTTGCAAAAAAAGATAACTTTTTAAATCTAATATCTATATCTCCAGTTTTTTTATCAAAGCAAAATTTAGGTATGTGGCAATTTTAATAGTTGGACGTACCCTTGACTACCCCCATTAGACATCCCCAAAAAAATCTTGAGTTCGTACTTGGTGCTAAGAGATCTGAAGGGATATCTGTCGTGTCTGTTTTTTATTTGTTTTATTATACTCATATTGATTTTAAATCCATGTTGCGTTTAAAATGCAAAAACAAAGAAAATTAATCTTTTACAAATCGTTATACTTCGCATAAAATAATATTCTATCATCTTATGGAATTAAACAAATGTTTTGTGATGTTCACGG
The DNA here is from genome assembly GCA_932294275.1 of Chloroclysta siterata. Taxonomy (NCBI): domain Eukaryota; kingdom Metazoa; phylum Arthropoda; class Insecta; order Lepidoptera; family Geometridae; genus Chloroclysta; species Chloroclysta siterata. The sequence continues at coordinate 23,701,684 of OW028588.1, forward strand.
CCGCATCAGATCGGGTTATGACACTAATCTCGACTTATGATACAGAATGTCATATAATTTAGACTGGAATTAAAATTCAAGATATTTTTTACAATAAAAAAGTTAAGACTTGTCTCAGCAGTGCTATTCCGGAAACAATATTCACCCAAGTGACCGCGGAATCCGCATTGAGTTTTTTATTTGGCATTCTGTAATACATCACTATCACCATCAGCGTGATTGTTTTGGTGAGTGTGGAAATGCCAACGCGAGGATGCGAAGATCGTGGTCAAAATGAGCATGGATCCACTGGGTGAAATTTCCCGTGATTTTGTTTTTTAGAGAATCGACACCCAGTACGGGATTGCTCGGAATCGTGATTCACTCAGGATAAATACCGAATTCTTAATTTGTTTTAATTTCCATAATAACAATAAAATATTGAGTACCACCCTTTGCTTCGTTATTCATTGTTTGTTTATAAATTCTGCGCCGTAGGTCGTGGGTTCGATTCCCACCGAGAACAAATATTTGTGTGATGAACATAGATGTTTGTTCTCTGTCTGGGTGTTATTATTATATTATAAGTATGTATTTACAAATATATATATATATATATGTATTTATATCAGCTATCTGGTTCCCATATTACAAGCTTTGGCTTAGTTTGGGGCTAGTTAGTGCTGTGTGGAAAGTACATCAATATTTATATTTTATTTATTTATTTTAAATTTCATGTACTACGTCAAGAAACCTTCTTTTGTTTTTAACTGTTCCCCTACTTACTCAACCTATCATCTCTCAATCAGAGCCGAAGCAGAGACCCTTGTGTCTAAACACAAGTTTTTTAACTTAGAGCAAGGTTCAACGTTTTTCACTGTAAAGTACAGATAGAGACCACATTGTTAAATTGTATATTCAACAAAAACTGTATTCGTCAACACACCTATGTTGCACCAACTACATAAGTAAAATATTCTGATTTTTTTCTGAAAATAAATACTTATTATTATTAATAGTCTTTTGTTCTTGTCTATTGTTGTGTTGTTTATCACCTTTAGAAAAAGAAAGAAAGAAAGAAACAGCTCCACGATTTGATACCCAGGGACGGTTTATATCCCTTCCCATCTCTTATATCAAACTGTATTTAAAATTTCTTTGAGGATGTCTAAGAGATAGTCAGAGGTAAGTACGTCTAAATAATATATTTGGCACATACTCCTTCAGAATATTTCAATATTTTCTACTCGGCTTGTATCAACCTTTATTGTAAGTTTTATAAAAAAAAGTGTACTTATTTTGTTTGTAAACACACGTTTGTAAACATTTTCAAAAAGGTTTGCTTATGAGGTAAGTGCTAGCCTATTCAAGCTGTTGGATTGATGGTTACTCAATAATAATTCTAGTTTTAAATACACTAAATGAACAGTATGTATATATTACACATTGTCGGCATTCTTTCATATCGTGCTCCTATTCTCACTCAACCCTTTTAATATATTCCTTTTAATTTAGCTTAGACGAAACAGGTCATAAGTCGAAGTGACATCTTGAACAATGCAGCCGAAATGTTTTCGTATGGAAATGATTTATGTGTTAAAGTGTCCGTGCGAGGGATTTTTCGAACATCCGTCGTTATTAACTGAGCCTTCGAAATTATGGAAGCAGCCGTAGGGGAAACAATTAAATTGGTCCCAAACAGAGAAATTTAACATCTGTGGAAAATGAAGCTTTTGACGGTAGTTTAACATCAAGAGGAACACTTTTTCATTTATTTTATTCTATTTAAATAAATAAATAAATAAAGGTGGGCTTTCTACACAGCACTATCTAGCCCCAAACTAAGCCAAAGCTTGCAATATGGGAACCAGATAGCTGATATAATACACATATACTTTTTTTTTGTAAATTCATACTTATAATATATAATAACACGCAGACAGAGAGAGACTAGATGTTTGTTATCTATGTTCAACACAAAAATATTTGTTTTCGGTGGGGATCGAACCCACGGCCTACGGCGCAGAAGGCAGAGCTACTACCAACTGAGCTGTGAAGGCTGTAAATTTTTTAGTATTTGTGTTATAGCGGCAACAGAAATATATCATCTGTGAAATTTCAACTGTCTAATTATCACGATTCATAAGATACAGCCTGGTGACAGTCGGACAGACAGACAGACAGACGGAAGGACAGGGGAGTCTGTAATAGGGCCCCGTTTTACCCTTTGGGTACGGAACCCTAAAAAGTTGCTTACAAATGAGCCAATGCATTCTAACTATAGCTTTTGAGATCCTGCTTTGCTCAACTAACAAAGTAGTAGTTATATTTAAAACAGTTGTCCATGAAACCGTAGAGACAAAAACTGTCGTCTACTTGCAATAAAGTAAACAAAGTAACAAGAGATATTATAAGACAATAGTTTGTCAGTGAGTTTATGATGGCTATTATAACTTTGAGCGATAGATGGGAAATGTAATCTAAGAATTTGACAGAGAACGGCTGGACAATGTTGACAATGAAGTGTAGAAACTAGCAAATAGATTTGTAGGTATCACTTCGATGCCACTGTATAAATTCAAAAAAAGAGGTATGCTGTAAATGTATGAGGTAATTTAGTGGTATGCTGATTACAATAAAATAAGGATGGATTCAACCAAACTACCATGAGCTTCATAATATAAAATAATTCTGTATCTAAATATTTCTAGAAATATTTTCATATTTTATAGTTAATCTGAGATGGTTGAACCCATAAGGTAGATAACTAAACTAAAACTAATTCGGTAGGTACTCATTACATTTTTACTCCTTATATAAAGTGGATGGATTTCTTTTATTTATTTGAAATAAAATGCAATAATCATGTCCATTCTTCGACAATTAAGATCAAGATCGTTCAGAGAACGACTCTAGTGACAAAAGACAGTCGTGACAGAAAATGCTTTATTGAAACAGAGACGGATCGCTTTCTATAGCTTACGGTCCTTGACCATTCCAGAAAGTGTGGCATAAACAAGGTTCAGTTATAAACGAAAAAAGTGAGGTTATAATAATTCTTTCTTATTTTGGTCCCAGCGCGCGAGGATGAAATATTGTTATATTGGTAGCTGTAAAAGGCACTTTGTAATCCGTCGCAAGTTTATAGTTTTACGATCGTCTCTGGCCCTTTGATTCCAAAAAGCGACCATTAGACTTTATTATGTTATTTAGAAAAAATCTGATGATTGATCTTTAATCAGCTGCTAAATACCTAATTAACGGTGCTATAAACATGTTTTTTAAAGGTACAGTTTTATGACAACCTGTTGATGGTGAAGATATAGGTGAGGCACCAGAGATGCAAGAAGATAATTTGATGATAAAGCTTCAAGATACAATACCCAAGAGGAAATAAGAAGAAACTTTCAAAACAGTTAGGTTCTTAATGATTTCATGAGCTGAAAAAATAGGATATAATAAAAAAAATATCCCTAATTTCAGAAATGTAATATAAAACAAACATACTTTAAATCTCCCCTTAAATATAAAAACTTGTGAAAATAAACCTTATCATGAAAAGCAAAAGAAAAACGCATACCTTGAAAAGAATATCCTGTAAAGTACGGCGTCATGTTCAGTGTTGATACCGCCATCGAAGAGATAAAAATAACTGACGAAGGCAAAGTCTCTGCAACCACCAAATCAGCTCAAACACATGCAAAAGTCCCGAGAGATCACAATTTCAGTCTTTCACTATCACAGCTTCAGCGCAGACATAATGACGTAGAAGAAACTGCCTGTGTCTAATCCGTGTTACTTTGAAGACAGCTCAGTGCCCACTGACGTGTGATGTAAAGATGTATTTCGACTCTCAAGTGTAATCTTTCACAATCAGCGGTCCAACAAAAAATGGTCAAACTGGCCGCCTCCGCAGCCTTCGAAGCCGTTCTACCTGATCGTCTGTCCCTTTCTGCCGCTCGGTTGTTGTCATCGGGTGTGCCTTCCCCGGCTTTAAAACTATCATGTATATCAAGCGATACCAGTTTTACTATTATTTCTACTAGCTGATTACAAAACTTTACATGTTTAAAATGTTTAGTTAATGTAAAAAGTTAGCCGTAAATCGTTTATTTTCTCAACTTTACTTAGACGGTCAGGTTCAAGTAAATCCGGCGAGGAAACGAGACAGCACGAAAGCTTGGATCCGGTATCTTCAAAGCAAGGAACGCTGGCTTTAACAATGTGTGAGTCGCGCCTGAGTCGCTGCTGCGTGACGAAAAATATGAGGCGTGTTGCCAGAACGATCTATAGCTTTAGAGCTCAGCCATTGGTCATAATTTGTTGGGGGTGGAGCTTATGAGCACACTAAGAAACTCAAGCACTATGTTTGTGTGTGTTAATTGCAATGTCGCTCTGTGTTCGTGTACCACATCCACAGGCAATAGGTACCAAATGTAAAATATTTTTTTTTTCCATCTTGTGGAATATGGATACTTTTATGGTGTGGGATTTTTACTTATTTTCAAAGTAACTAGTGTGTATTGTATTTTAACCGTTTAGACTTTTTTTAAATCTTTTGTTAAACAACTTTATTTTTATAATATGTGTGAAACTGAAAACTTTAGAATAATCTGAAAGGAATTCATAAAATTAATAAGAGTTCATACAATGTTTTTGCAAATATTAAGAATAGTTACTTGATAACTAAAAATGTAAGGTCAGGTTTGCATTTTTAATCTTAAATAAGTTAAGTATAAAAAAACGATTTACTAAAAAAGCGATTTTATTCTCTTTTGACTGAGAAGTTTAAAAAACATCAACCAACGTCCCTTCACAGAATGGAATATATGCATGATCAACAAGGGACCTAGTAGGATTGACCCACTTTCAATCGTAAGGTAGTAGGTTCGAATCCGGTCGCGCATCAATGGATTCTTCTCTTCGAGAAATGTATGGGCGCAATTCTATTTTCTGATAGAATTACAACCACTCAAAATATTTGTGTTCAATAATTTTATAGATAATAACAGCAAGTGCTTTTTACCAATCGATTTCTCTAGCGATTTATCATTGAAACTTATCTTCAATAACACTTTGACAAAAAAACAACTCAATCGATTTTGGCAGATTTGTGATATAAAAATCGAATATTAGTATCTTTTTTTTATTCCTTGAGAATTACTCCCCCGTACTATCCCGTACGATCTACCACATTTTTTTTTATATCTGCCCTCAGACTGTAATAACCTTAAACCTTAACCTGGTTTAAAAAAAAACTCCTTTGGTAATACTTGGTGGTAACCTTTGTTTCACCATCAGCGACCAAGTTTATCTGGAACACGGAGTTTAATTAACTATTTTAACTATCGAGTTGGTAATTAGTTATAGGTACTCAACCTTTACAATATCCCTGAATTGCTTAGCAGAGGGGTTCTGCGAACTATTATTACCTAAGAATAAGCAATAGCGACAGCGATAGCAATAGACAAATCTCCCGACTATTGCTATAGAGATCTGTCGCTAAAGTTGTATCATCGCATTCAGCAATACCAACCTTTTTAAAAGTTCTAAATGAACAGAAAATACAGAAAAAAGGTTGAATAGCTTCTCTTGCGCATAGTCTGAACGTACCACCTTTACTAAATCTTTTTTTTTTTTTTATTTATTTTGCATGTTAACTGTGTCATTCACAGTCTGTTCATAAAATGTTCGAGATTGATCTCTTTGATAATTAGAACTTTTCAATATCCACATTCCAAATAACTTTGGGTCCCTCGCTCAAGGGATTTAGTCCCTGTTTACAAAAACAACTAGCTCTGCGAACAAATGTGATAAAAAATATAGGTAATTATAATTGTCCATTTTAAGAGTAGTAGAGCTCTTTGTGAAGGGCACGTCCGGGTGCGTACTACCACCACGCCTTTTTCTGCCGCCAAGCAGCAACGCTGTGTTTCGGTTTGAAGAGTGTGGTTGCCGGTGTAATTACAGGCACATGAGGCTTAACATCTGTATGCCTCAAGTTGATGGACGCAGGGCAGTGCATCGTAGGGCACGTTCCTATCGTGCGTGACTTAGGAGGCAATGCTTTGTTATAGGTGATGGTTAACACTTAACATCAGGTGGGCCATCTGCTTGTTCCATCAACTAGTTGTATTAAAAAAAAAAAACCCATTCCCATCGAATCAAACCTTACCTTTTTTGTAATTAAATTTGATGCCATTAGTTTATTTTAAAGAATCAGGTCAAGTAGTCAAACGGCTGGTTATGAGGTTGGTGCACACTAGCCTTAAGGGTTTGGTAAAAGCAGGCCAGTGAAGCGTTGTTCGACTTTATAATTAAAATTGGTAACTCGACTCAAGGCTGCCATTAATGAGTCGATTTCAGCTTGATTTCGATATTTCATTGTTTCTTGTCTCATTAATTTAGGGCCGTCTACTTTGCCATTGGCTTGGCAACAAGGTCGTCTGTAATGCTTGATAGAGTATTGATTGCTTAGGATATTTTTTATTTAATCTCTTCCCACTGATGGGCAAAAGCTGTCTCCCCAAGTCCTTGACTCAACCCTGTGCTTGACAATTCATTATAATTATTTAATTATTTATCGGATGGCCTATATTTAGAGCTAGCTGAATCAGACTAAAGAATTCGAGACAAAACTGAACAGTGATGGATTATTACAATTCATTTGAGGTTATATGTATATAAACGTCAAATGAGGCTGAACATTTGTATGCCTCAAGTTGATGGACGCAGGGCAGTGCATCGTAGGGCACGTTTCTATCGTGCGTGACTTACGAGGCAATGCTTTGTTATAGGTGATGGTTACCATTACTATACCAAAGCAGCACTTAACATCAGGTGGGCCATCTGCTTGTTCCATCCGCTAGATGTATAAAAAATACCTTAAATTAATGGTGAATTACAAAAGATTCTTGCAGGTACAAATTGATGACTGATAGACAGGTGACCAATTAGTTCATACTAAACTTTACTTCAAAGCAAATCTTAGCAATTAATAAACTCTTGCAATTATCTCTACAGTTGACACTTCACGCGCTATTAAGGCCTTTTCACACACGCGGTACGCCCGCCGCACAAAAAAGGCGTGAAACGTACTGAAATCGCTGCGAGAACGCTTCAGGCCCCATTGAACGTGAAAGACGCCGCTGAAACTAAGCAATGATGGGCCGCACACGATGCCTGTTTGTTTTCTTGTTCTGTTTTCGATGAGGCAAATAAATATTGCTTTTTTTTATACAACTAGCTGATGCAATAAGCAGATAGCCCTCCTGATGTTAAGTGGTAACCATCACCGATAACAAAGCATTGCCTCGTAAGTCACGCACGATTGGAACGTGCCTTACGATGCACTGCCCTGCGTCCATCAACTTGAGACACACAGATGTTAAGACTCACGTCCCTTTTTTTTTTTTTTTTTTGACGCTGGGAAAAATGCTTTACGCATTCCCCCCCATTGGAGGATGGAGGGGATATGTGGGACTCCCCGGTTTTCCGCTCCCGGTATACCCACTAAACAACCCAGCGACACTCCCGCGTCGCCTACTGAAACTGGCAGAGCCTTTTCATCCAGTCCCCCGCCGGCGATTGGCCCGCCATGACAGCGGGGCCCCCGCAACGCCCCCGCCTTTACGGCGGGGCCCGCACGCCCCCCCCTTTGTAGGGAGGGACCCGGGAACGACCGTGAGTGCCCGGCCGTTCCCGCCTGACGGGGTGGTGAATATGTGCAATGCGGGAGAAGGCCCCTCCAGGTCTTCTCCCGCTATTCACCACCATGAGCGGCGCGAGAAGTTCCGCGTCTCTCGCGCGCGCTCTACCGCCTGGGTAGACCCGTAGGTCTACCCTGCCTCATCACACTGTGCCCTCTGCTAGACAGAGGGACACGCGGAGAGGCCCACCGTGTCGGGTTATTAGCCACCATGAAACACGTCCGCAGTACTCTGCAGGCGTGTTTCACGGTGTTACCAGGGTGCACCACGAGGAGGTTACCCGACCTAGCACCCCAAGCCTCACGTCCCTGTAATTACACCGGCAACCATACTCTTCAAACTGAAACTCAGCAACGCTGCTTGGCGGCAGAAAAAGGCGTGGCGGTAGTTCCCCGGACGAGGCCTTCACAAAGAGCTTTACTACTCTTAAAATTGCTGATGACCCACTTGATGTTTAGTGGTATCTAACCATCACCTATAAACAAGCCTCGTAAGTCATGCACGATAACGTGTCCTACTATGAACTGCCCTGCGCGTCCATCAAATTGAGGCATACTGATGTTAAACCTCATGTGCCTATTATTTCCCTGGCAACCACGGCCTTCAAACCGAAACACAGCAACGCTGCTTGACGGCAGTAATAGTTGCTAGCCCCAGGCGAGCCCTTCACAAAGAGCTCTACTACTCTTAAAATCATTTATACTCATCTATCATCTAGCCACACACTGAAAAACGGAATAATATACTTGTCCTTTTTAAATACATAGTTTTAATACAATATGTCACTTGTGTGTTTTTTTCTAACGAGAATCAAGTTAGCTCCATTTTTAAGGTACCAAAAAACGAATAAGATTTAGGATACTCATAAAAACAACTCAATGTTCATTATAAATATGGACCAGAATTATATATATATTTTTTAATACAACTAGCTGATGGAACAAGCAGATGGCCCAACTAATGTTACGTGGTAACCATCACCTATAACAAAGCATTGCCTCGTACGCCACGCACGATAGGAACGTGCCTTACGATGCACTGCCCTGCGTCCATCAACTTGAGGTGCCTGTAACTACACCGGCAACCACACTCTTCAAACCGAAACACAGCAACGCTGCTTGGCGGCAGAAAAACAGCGTGGTGGTAGTACTTCCCCGGACGAGCGCTTCAAAAAGAGCTTTACTACTCTTAAAAATATGTTGTACGTTGTCATATAGGAATATATTTTACTATTGGTTTTTGTTTTTTATCTATATTTATAGATAAGTTTCTTCTGCACCGCTTGAAATAAAATCATGTTTCAGCTTACCTATCATAGGCCAGGATCCAAATTGTACGACGCTACTGCACCTTCTTCTTGATAAAAGGATGCGTCAGCCCGCTGCGCTGATTTTATGTTTCCAAGATTACAAATCAAGGTCACAGTGCAACGTAACCTAGTACTCTAATATCCTAAATCGAATAATCAAATGAAGATCCATCCTCACCCAACCGGTCTAGACTCAATCAACGTCATTCGGAATCAATTCAGAATGAGTCATAGTGCGAAAATAAAGCGCCCGCGGCTTTTTGCCACTAATGAGGGGCGGACGGTGGTCTGCGCTAGAGATGTACCAAACGAGACTGATCTGAAGATTTAAATCTTGATTACTAATCTTAGCTGTTTAATTAAAAAAACTCCTTTGGTAAAACCTGGTGGTAACCTTTGTTTCACCATCAGTGACCAACACGGACACGGAGTTAATTTACTATTTCATTAATTAATTATACTTGCGAACGATTTGATTCTTAGATGTTTAGTTTAATTATAATTTTGATACAACTTGCTGATGGAACAAGCAGATGGCCCCCCTGATGTTAAGTGGTAACCATCACTAATAACAGAGTATTGCCTCGTAAGTCACGCACGATAGGAACGTGCCCTGCGTCCATCAACTAGAGGCATACAGATGTAAAGCCTCATGCCTCATGTGCCTGTGATTTCACCGGCAACCGCACTCATCAAACCGAAACACAGCAACGCTGCTTGGCGGCAGAAAATGGCATTGTACGGACAAGCCCTGCACAAGTATAGAACTGTGTCGCAGCAAGTGAACTGTTTGTGTTTGTAACTCAATCACGCTAAAACAAAAGAATAAATAAATAAAATAAATTAATATTGGTGGACATTCCACACAGCACCATCTCGCCCTTAACTAAACCAAAGCTTGTAATATGACAACGCAGGGCAATGCATCGTAGAGCATATTCCTATCGTGTGTGACCAACGAGGCATTACTTTGTTATAGGTAATGGTTACCACTTAACATGTGGTAGGCCATCTGCTTGTGCCATCAGCAAGTAGTAAGTATTAAAAATAAAAGTCCAAATATAATTTTGTTTAATTTGCAGAGGCTAAATAGCTGTATTGATAGCATCGGTCACACCATCACACCTCTAGTCCAGGCGATAAATAACACGGATGCGTTGCCACCATGTTGCCACGCGACTATGTGCTAATTGCTGCAGACAAAAAGCGACGGATGAGACAAAAAAATAACATTCGAATGAGGTGCAAACTTATACGAACAAGGTGCGAATTAATTATGAAAATATTGTAACTTCTTGAGCTTAGAATGGATTTTTCCACCTGATAGAATGAATTTTTTTTAAAGTCAAAGGTTGGTCAAATCTTTTGGGTTTGTGATCCAGTCATCTTCATGATCATTTATTTCCTTAATTCAAAAGAAATCCCAGTAAATGTTGTAACTATCCTAAAAACGGTAATTTCTATTTTTATTTTTATTTATTGAAAAGACCAACAGCACAAAAAATAATATAAAACAGAATATAATATCAAAAACATTAGAACAGCCAATTATAGGTACCTATCTCTAGGTTAAAAAGAGGTTGGTCGGTATTAAAGCCACATACACATTTTTCGCCCATATTCATAAGCACATTAATAATTATTATACCTAAGTAGATACCATATTTCTTATATTTTTAATTAAAACCATACCATTGCTTAAAATAAGCCTTTTAGGCTTTTTAGCGGTATATTGCTTACGTAGTTTTTCAATATTTTCAGATATATTAGCTTTCTAGTAAAAAACAAACTTGTCAGTAAAAATGTGTGTGCAAAAAAAAAAGTATGACGATCTGTCGCAGGCCGTACCGGGGTCGTCCTTCACTTTGTTTTATTTTTCTTTTTTAAATGTGCGATGGTTGCAGTAGCATAAAAGAGGATACTACCATGTTTATAACTGAAGAATGAAGCGTACTCATACAATATCGATCGAACTTCACTTTGCAAGTTCGTTTGATCATATATTATAGTTAGGTCAATAATCATAAAACACGTTAAATTTATCTAAAAATATAGAAAAGTCACATGTCATATTTAGAATGTTCGTATGTCGAGTCACGTACGATAGTTTTTTGTTATAAATATCTATTCAGTACACTGTGTCACACGTCACAGGTTGCGCCCGTCCGGTAATTAGTAGCATTCGCCTCGCCCCTAGTTCCGTGTCGTAATTTGTAGCCAACCTGTGGGACATCCATTAATGTTGCCATATGAATTCTAATTTAATTTCTTTATGTTGGTTGTATGTTTCTTTAAAAAGTAATAAACAAGATATTCATAATCTAGAGAAGGTATGTATAGATGACACTAAATTTGAGGGTTAATTATTGAAACAAGAAATCGAGAGAGATGAAACAAACGCAAAAACGCCTGTTTCGGTTTGAAGAGTGTGGTTGCCGGTGTAATTACAGGCACATGAGGCTTAACATCTGTGTGCCTCAAGTTGATGGACGCAGGGCAGTGCATCGTGCAGTGCAGGGCAGTGCAGGGCGGGCACGTTCCCTTCGAGCGTGACTTACGAGACAATGCTTTGTTTTAAGTGATGGTTACCACTTAACATCAGGTGGGCAAACTGCTTGTTCCATTAACTAGTAGTATAAAAATAAAAAAAAACTGACTAGCAACTATAACCAACTAAATTTAAAAATACATTGGAATTAACCTTTAAAATATTTATATCTATAATGAGATCATGTAGGTATATTTTTTTTATTTTAATAGTGTACGTTATTATTTTATAACATACTCTAATAAAATTAAAATCTAGCCGTAATTACGGCTAATAGGTAATTTAACACTGACCTACTTTTTTAAAGTAAGCTACATCTAAGAATGTGTCCACTTACTCTTTTTTTACTATCTCTATTTAAAGCTGATTTTACCATGCCCTATTAGATTAAAAAAGGATTAAAGGGCCGTTAAATATGTCAAAATGTACGCGTTTGACATCTAAGGTTAGATTTAACGGCCTGTTAATCCTTGATTAGAAACTAACAGGGCATGGTGAAATCAGCTCTTAAGGTAGGTATTTAAGTAACCTGCTGTTGTTTGATGTAAAAAAGTCTCATCTAGCCTCAAAATATTCAAAGCGAACTAGATATTTGATAAAAACAGCCACAATAATCTTTTCATCTTACAAATGTTGTCCTTAGTAGTAATAGAACTACTAACACTGAGCTGTGAGGACTGGTCGAGGTATCTTTAAGAATCAATAAACAAGAGAATCAAATTAATAGGAAATTATGCAAACCACTTTATGTGTTGTTTTTTTGGTTTTACAACAGAACTAAGCTTACTGCTAAAACAACAAGATTGTTTTAAATGAGTGTTTAGTTTTTTGTTTAAATAAATCCCCGACCAAATCGCCGTTATTTGAAACCAGTAAGACCAGTATGAATTGCGAAGAAAAGAATTTATTTATTTACTAGCATCTGTCCGCAACTCCGGTCGCTTAGTTCATACCTACCAAGTTTCTGAGGATGTCTAAGAAGAGTGTTTCAAGAGTGTGTGTCAAAGAGTTGCTGTGTTTCGGTTTGAAGGTTTGCCGGTGAAATAACAGGCACATGAGGCTTAAAATCAGTATACCTCAATTTGGTGGACGCAGGCCAGTGTACGAAAACTGGTAAAAAATTGTTTTTTGTTGGAAAACATGTTTGGATTTAGCGATAATGTATTCTAAATACATACCTAATAATAATAAATAAGAATCATGCGAATCAATAACATAACAATAATAGCATAACACAAAAACAAAAAGCCTTACAAATTAAAAGCCTTAAAAAAAAAAGTAAAGATTAAATCAACCAAAGTAATGTACTGAAACGTTCAGCGAATGGCATCATAACGCGGCGTGTGAAAGGGGACCGCCCTGTGTGAAAAACAAACTCATAAAAATGCGTCCAAATGACATGTAAAATTTTTCTATGTCACTATGAGATATTGTAATGATCCGTTACGAAAATACGTAATGGCGGGTCATGCAAGAGTGGTATTAGACCGCCCTCGAGGCATGTGTGGCGATGGCTTAAGCCCCGGCCAGACGCAGGGAGTTTGCGGGGATAAAGTTGAAACCATTATTAGAACAATACTGACACATTGCAAGGCTACAGAGGTCGATAGACGTGCTCAGTGAGTTAATGCAATTGTTATCCGCAGAGGTATCCGCTCAACATGAGGTGGTTCGTTTACTTGTTCTCATAAAATAACATTGCTAGTTACTTTAATGTGGATTAGATCGACTAAGCTGAGTGGATGACATAACTACTAAGGGTATGCCTGCTATAGTCCATCCACTACAACGCGCAACGTCCCGATAACAGTGGTGGTTAAATTTCTTCACTGACATTGCATAAAATTATATACAATGAGCTTTAAACACTCTATTTTTGCAGCCTAGTAAAGTGCGAATCTTTCAAGGCATTAATCAATATACCTACTTGAAGGATTCGCACTTTACTAGGCTTATAGAGATAAGAATTTAAAATTTTGTATTTGAATCACACAAAAAAAAATATAGTCACTTTACTGTTCAAATGCGACTATATCAAACGTCACATGTCTGTGATTTTAAAAAGGCTGCTTAGTTTTGAAGGCTCGCCGCACTTTCATCGGACCGCAACCCGCATTGCGCCCGCATGGTGTGTCTAGGCCTAATTCCATAATACGAAAGAAAACCCAATTCACTCACAGCTCTGTGTAAATTGAATAAGATAATGGGAAGTACACAGATAAAGAACGGTGGAAGCGACATCGAAATGCTAATTTTAATTATTCTTACCAGTTTTCAATTAGCGAAATTACTGCAACTATCACATATTCTGTAGAAGTCCGGGCTGTCCAATTTACGATTTGTAGCCGATAGGCATACAATAACTCCGTTTACAACGTCGAATTTAAAATTAGAAACCAGTAGTTAGATGCAATATAATTTGTTACATACTTCAGAGAAAGCTAAGCGGCTGAGGCTGTGCGGGACAGGTAGCTGTAAAAATTCGGGTAAGTGTGTTTTATTGCACTTTAAGCTTCATAATTTTCTGCATGGTTTTAAATGCATAGCTAACATAGCTATTTTTGGTTTCAAAATAGAAACCTCTCCATGATTTGTTTTTTAAAGCGAAACGATTTTTTTCTTTCGATTGCAATTAACTTTCTTCGATGAATTAACTGCCTTCTTCAACGTTTGCCGTTTGAGTTGTTATTTTGCCCTTATTAATTTTAATGAAAAATATTAAGATCGACTTTATTATTCTTCACAACACAATTTTAATTCAAGTTTTTTTGAAAATTTGTCTTAAACACCATTTTTTTTTGCTTTTATTTAGGTCACTAACAAATAAGACACTACTCACTGCAACCTTATAGGGTGTGGGCCGTGAACATTTATAAATATTATAATAATAATGTATTAAGATATTTCACATCTTTCACATCGCTTTCAGCAGCAAAACCGCCCATTGTACAGTTTCTTTTTAAGTGTACTGTTGTTTTGTTTGATGTACTAACAATAAAGTATTTTCATTTATTCATTTCTAAAATCTAACAAATACCAAGCATCTTATAACATTAATTATTACTAATTCGTTGGAAAATTTCCCAACCTGATGTATAAACAATTAGTTTAGTTATTTTGATTTAAAATTATAAAGTCCTGGTTAATACTGATAATTTATTCAAGACTGTTTTACTTGTAGCTTTCCCTGCGATTCACGTAAGTGGGCCTTTCCAGTATCTTATCTCTGCGTGCTATATGTCCCATATTTAACACATTTGACTTGTTTTCACAAACACGCGCGGTCTGAGGCGTGGCTTGTAGCGGCGCGATCACACATGTTTTTTTCTCTTTTTTTTTAAACCTGTCAACATTTTTCTTTTTTTTTCTCTGTCGGCATCTTTAACTTGTGTCTTGGCTAATGACAGAAATTAACATTCCCATATTTTGTTAGAGAAGAGTCTCATATGGTTGAAAGGATGCAATTAAATTGTTTTGACGTCGATAGGATGAGCAGTCAATTTGGGAATGAGAGTGATGGATAAAGAAAGATGGTGGGTTATTAAATATGATGGTAATTGTTCTCACCTACCGCAGGGTATTTCGAATAGATATGAATGTGTTCAAAAATCAAAATCAAAATATTATTTTCTACCTTTGATTTTCATCATAATCATGCTGAATCAAAGAGATGGCTCACCCAATTTTAAGCGACAACCATCACCTATGTTCGTATACACTGTTCGAATTCCCCTTTAATGTTACAATACTAAGGCCCAGTTTCACCATGCTCTGTTAGTTACTAATCAAGGATTAACAGGCCGTTAAATCTAACCTTAGCTGTCAAACGCGAACATTTTGACATATTTAACGGCCCTTTAATCCTTTGTTAATCTAACAGAGCATGGTGAAACCGGCCCTAACTATTACACTGGAATACATGTGAAAAGATATAACCTTCGCAAACCGAGTTTAAAAACTCGCATGAACTTCTAATCTGCATGAGATCTGAAAGTTCCCGAGTGCGTTGACAAGCCACAGACCAAAACAAAGACTGGGCTACTCTGCAAAACGGTAAACGTAAGTTTTCTCGTTCGTTTTTTTTTACAACTAGACAGCTGATGGAACTAGAAGTGGTAACCATCACCTATAACAAAGCATTGCCTCGCAAGCCACGCACGATTGGAACGTGCCCCACGATGCACTACCCTGCGTCCATCAACTTGAGGCCAACAGATGTTATGCCTCATTTCTCTAAATAAAAAGATATTTCAAACAAATGTCCTGGTGACTTTAGTTATTACCTACGTTTTATTTTTTAAAGTACTAAACAATATTTCTTTGCCACGAATTTAACAATGAATACAAATGAAACAGTTGAACTATATGCCGAACGTTGCAAACGATTTAGAGATATCTCAAGTGATACAAATCCTACGTTGACTTCCAAATTTAACACTGAGAACAAAAGTGCTGAAGTGAAGTTACTTACAGGCCGCCTACAATACGTAGGGTGAGCAGTAAAGCTCGTAAACGTTCTATTTATAGCTCAGGAAATGTGAAAGCGGAGAAAATTAATGTTTGCAGATGCTTTGAGTTCTTCTCGACACGACAGACGGCTTTAAGTATTTGCAGCCGAGAATTCTCTTGTGAAAAGTGAGAGAGAAACAATTTTCTATTCACAAACGTTATTGTGCATTCATCTTGACCTACTTTATTACTAAGTGAAAATTCTGTAATAACTAGAAGACTAGTTATTACAGAATTTTCCGTTCCAGTCCCATTACTCGTACCAGTTCCAGTCTGGTCAATATTTTGTTTTATTATTGTAACTTCTTAGTTACAATAATAAAAAAACAAATTAAAAAAAGGCATGCAGTATAAATAATAACGTAGTTGAACGTATTTTAAAACATTTGACACCAAATCGACAATCCACGCGCCATCCTTCTAAGTATGGACAACAAAACACGATCGAAATAATGAGAAAACCATTTTGCATGTTAACTTCTCAAATATTACAAAGTTGTGTCAAATACCACGAAGACTAGGAAAGGAATGCTTATAAAAACTCAAGAGCCTATACTACAGGTAAAAAATCTTTCATTATTATGTACACAGTAGGCGATCTTTCAAAAGCACTTGACTCGATTCTTACACTAATCCCAAGATGCCACTCGATTTTGTTTTGACACATGACACACGTCACAATTGATGTTGCTACTATGCAGCCACTGGACTTACTGAAAATATTTTTTTATTTTCATTCAAAATTTTAAAACGTGTGAATGAAAAAATATAATAACTTGGTGACTCAGCAGTTTTAGTCACTAGAAATTTTACAAAAACTTCAAGTATTATTAAAAGGATGATCGATACGGTGTATTGTAATATATCGAAAGTATTGCTAGTTTTGATGATGTACAATAATTTAATGCGTTAGTGCATATTTTAACGTATTTACTCCTCAATAAAGAATGTTTTGTTTATTACTTATAACATATCCTTGGATTTGATATAGGTACCAAGGGCTGATGCAAAATGACTCTTCTTATATGTAATAGTAATGTATTTGGGTAAATATTTCCAAAAAAGTATAACATCATTTATTTAGCTCCCATAGGCAATAAAAGCTTAGCTTGGAACTAGATAGCGTTGCTTGAAATATCCGCTGAAATGTGTATTTTAATTGATAAGATTTTAATTTATCTTAACACACATAACCTTGACAAAAAAAATCTAGGAACCAAGCCATAAGTTTCTTGCCTGTTCTTCTAGGCTTTGGTCGCGAGGAACTGGCGATAGATTCACCTACCGTTTACGATGTTTCAAAGTGATCCTTGTGATTGTACTGAATAAAGACTGTTTTAACTTTGAGATAGTATTTCATACTGAGAGATTTGAGGGGATATCTAACATGTCTGGGAATCGAAGTCGCAAAGCAGTTTTTTTTGTAATCACAATTTTCGAGCAACTTTCGAACGTTAGTAAAGTGTGACCTGACGTCACAGCCAGCTGGCGTATAGTATCCACACTGCATTTACAGGACAGTCGATCAGGTCGACAATAGGTTGATACGCACAACACAAAACTCAATAATTAGCATGACGGCTTTTTACCGTCGCCATTGTAGGCGCGATCCGGCAGCTGCGTATTAACGATGATAATGTGATAGACATTTTTGTTCAACTTTTATAATGCCGCTACTTATAAAATTTAACAGAAATGTATGAGTGAAGCCAAGAGTCGACTGAACCATCCAGAATTGCATGTAATGGCTAATTCATATGGCTATTTGGTAATCGCGTTTTTATTAAATTTTACTCGTGTATTTAATTTTGCATATTCGTCTTACTCGTATTTTTTTGATCGAGTGAGCGAAGCGAACGAAGATCTAGTTTCAACTTGGGCGATTTGGCATTTTATGTATGTATGTATGTATGTATGTTTGTCTGGCCATAACTTTCGAACCGTTGATCCGATCTGCATGAAATTTAATAAGACGACATTTTGTACTTGAGAAATTTACTGGTAAGTATATGAGTAAAATCGGATGAAGGGTTTTTAAGATATGGGGTTTCTTAAGGGGGCAAAAATAAAAAAAGTGACTTAAAAAAATCAAGTTACATGTCATACGAAAGGGCCTTGTTTGGACATTCCAAAACAATTTTTACTTTTTTTCTGTGACGCTCGGTTTTTGAGATACAACAAAAAAGTTAAATTAAGATAACCAGCGACCCAAGAGCTCCTTTCTCTAAGAGTTTCGTTGGCATCAAGGTTTTTCTACTGGTCGGCCAGTTACTTTGCTTTTTCTTATTTTTTTTTCTTGAAAAAAATGAAGGAGGTACTCAGTTCTCATAAAATGGTGACAACAACCAGGTCTGATGATGGAGCCAAGGTCTGTTCAACGGAACTCTTCAATAAATAGGCCAATAGAGTTGAAACTTGGTTACCGTACCAAGTTAGTAGGCGGTAGTCAGAAAAAAGTCCAAACATACTGTTTGGACTTGCCTTTGACTACCACCTACTCAAAGTTTTGGTGCGTTCGTCGGGTCGCATCACGAGATCTCAGTTCGGGGCGAACTACTAGTTTTATTAATACAACTAGTTGATGGAACAAGCAGATGGCCCACCTGATGTTAAGTGGTAACAATCACCTATAACAAAGCATTGCTTCGTAAGTCACACGATATGAACGTGCCCTACGATGCAATGCCCTGCGTCCATCAACTTGAGGCATCAGATCTTAAGCCTTGCCTGTAATTACATCGGCGACCACAATTTCAAACCGAAACACAGCGTTGCTGCTAAAAATAAATATAAGCGGAAAGGGTCACATCGTCGTATTTGGGAAAACACGAATTAGTATTATCGTCAGAACACGAATAGGCACGTGAAGTGCCACCACAGAATTCTTTTACATTTTTCCAAAAAATGCAATAACACAATGACAGAGCCATGAAAATTTATTTTTTACAACATTAAGATCATTATTAAAATCCTGTCCATCCAAAGGTTGTCTGGAAGAGATCGCCCATAGTGATAAGACCGCACATAGTACTTCGCTGTAGTTTAAATTAATTCTTAAATGTTATGTAATTTTCTTGTGGTGTACAATAAAGAGTTTTCTATCTTCTATCTTATAAAATGTAACATGGAATACGACTAATGTTACATTTTACTCGTGTTTTTCAGACGACCCCTGCTAATATTCTAAACAATGATTTACGTTTTGGCAAACAATAGTAATATTCAAGTTAATACAAACATACATACTTATATTTATTTTTATAATTAATACTTTGGATAAAAGTTTTAAAACAAACTTGGAGAGAGTTCTGTATTAAAAGGCTTAATTTAAATTAGTTAGCACATAAGCCTATGTCAAGCAAAGGACTTCGCAGATTGTTGATGATGAGTATGATGTACGCAGTACAGTGGTTGGAACGCGAGATATATCGTCAAATGACATGGTTTTAGTCACGCACCTACTAATTTCTATGAAGCTGACATTCAATTGACAGCTAAAGAAATATCAAAACGGTGGCACTCTGGTCAGATGTCAGAACTAAGTCAAAATAAGCTATGTACATTTACATAAAAAAATATAAGGTCAATCAACCAGGCTAATGTCAAAAGTAGTAACTTTAACTCACTCAAGTATTTATAGTTAAACTTTTGCTATTGCAATTTGAAATTAAACAAAAGTTAAATGATAATAAATTTGACCAAACCATTCGGATACGCTGAAACGACTACTAACTTTAACTGAAAATTTAGTTTTTACTACTTTTAAACATTAAACAGAGATATCTAAAATAATGTGATAAAAGCCATAACTATTTAAAAGTTTACCTTTAATATCGTATCTTTAATGAACGAAGGTTTTAATGATTGACGATAAAATAATTCCAAATAAAATTCGACTGCCGCAAAACTGAATCCATCACAAGACCAAAAAGATACGTCTCTTTAACGATTATTTCATGCAGACGGTCGTATAAGCTTCAAAGCTGCAGTAAAATAGTACATAAATTTACACCCTTTTTATAAGTGAGCCTTTTGACGTGAGCACATACGAATGTTCCCAGTGATTTAGTATTATTACTAGTAAATAAAAAGTAGTAGGGGAAGGGAGGTGGAGCGACATGCTATTGTATTATGCGATAAGAGTAGGGTCCGAAAAATAATGTTACAAGCGACAGCGACTTTGTAATTGATTCACTTATGTCCCCGCGAGCCTTTTATCTGTGCTGCCAACGCGACCGTTCGTTCGTGTTGCAAAAACAGCGTAGAGAATATAGCCCAAGCACAGTTTAAAATATATTACGCGTCCCAACTTCGCACGTTATATTACACAATAAAACCTTTTCCGAGAATCGCGGTATCTATAAGTGAAAACCGAAGTATAATGTTCAGTGCTTCTCGAGATTAGACCGTACAGACAGACGCGGTGGCGACTTCACTTATACTATGTAGTGATTCCATGATGTGTTCGAAGTGATCAACATGCAATATACGGACACAATATAAAGTGATCAAGCAAAGTCATAAAATGTTAAGCTACATGTGAACATGATTGTGCAGTGAATCTCCGGATAATTAAAAACATAAAAATGGATTACACAACAGGAACTACGTCTTCTATGAACAATATGAGACCAATTTTCGGCGCATACGCCTTTCAAGGTGAGTCTCAGGTTATGGGCGATAGACACGAAAGGATCAGAGAGATGAGAAAAAGACCCGATATGGTTAATTACTCTGTTCCCAGGTATCAATAAAACAAGCAATAATACGTCGGAATCAAAGAACCGAAATCAATATCGGCTATTGCTTAGACAATAAAAAAAATGGGCATAGTGCATTACGTTTATATTCCATGGACGGTTCCGTAAAGAATTGTTATGGCATTCCGATGCCAAATGGACAAACCCTCAGAATGATCATCTATTTGAGAAACCTAGGTACTATGAACAACTTTTAACCATCATCAAAATCTTGTGCAATAAACATGAGGATTATCTTTAGCTTGTTATCTTTGCTCGAAGCTATCGTAAAAATGTAAAAACCATTTGTCGAACAAAAATATAAAAGAACAAAACCATACAATATTGATAGTAAAACGATCTCATGATCACGGCAATCATAGACCACGTGCAACCCTAATAAAATCACAACAACGAAACTACAGTCATATTCCTATTAGGTATCTATTAACGCGGATCTCTAAAAAAAGTTACCTTTCAAAGTGCCGCTTATTAACCTCTCATCGAATCCGACCGTAAAATGTAAACTCGATAAAGCCACCAATTAAAACTAAATATGAGAATATCGACAATCAAAGCGCGAGCCGCTACATCTGACACCGAAAAACAGAAAAACATTTCTCCAAAAATTAAAGCGTGCTTTTTGTCGAGAGCGCAAGGTCGCTAACGCAGCATGATTTTTGCCTCTCGCCAAGCGCGATTACGGACCGAGCCCACCAAAGCAAAATTACCTTCAACTTCATTTTAAACCTTATACCGAATGATTAACGGAGTACCACGGTTTTCGATTACTGACACGAAGTTTGTCGAGTGTTATAATACGGGGTAGGTGGTGATAATAACAATGCTTTATGAAAAGGTTTAGTCAGCTAATTTGTTTTTTCTCGGCTACTGTCGATCTCGGTAGCGATGCAGGCTTTTTTGTTGGCGGAGATCAATCAGTCAAAATAACAGTATGATACCGCCTTTGATGGGATCCGACGGACCTGTTTTAATCTCGTCCCATACATGATTAGATCGCCGATGATGCAGCAAAGCCGAGTAACCGATCCGAAATTGGACGAAACCAACTTTGAAATGTAGATTAGAGGATGGAATTGTATTATCGAAGTACAACAGTTCAATTACATAGCTTTATTGTTGGGTCGTGACTGTAATATGGCCACCTATGAATAAAAGGCTGGGTGGACTAAACTTTGTGCAGTAGTTTTTGTACTTTTTTATTTTATAATATTACAGACGAGCTATAGTATATTTGCAAGAGTAGTGGACCTCTTTGTGAAGGGCTCGTCCGGGGAAGTACTCCCACCATGCCTTTTTCTGACGCCAAGCAGCGTTGCTGTGTTTCGGTTTGAAGAGTGTGGTTACCGATGTATTACAGGCACGTGAGGCTTAACATCTGTATACCTCAAGTTGATCTACGCAGGGCAGTACATCGTAGGGCACGTTCCTATGGTGCGTGACTTACAAGGCAATGCTTTGTTATAGGTGATGGTTACCACTTAACATCAGGTGGCCCATCTGCTTGTTCCGTCAGCTAGTTGTATAAAAAAAAGGGTTTTATACTTGTCACGTTTAAACAGCCTACTGCAGAAGACAAGCAGTTGCCATAAGAACAAGGATTTCAAGAGATTGCATAAGAATTACCTAACAGTTGCAAAAATAGAAAACCATTAACCCGTGCTTTTTAAAAACATAAGCGTTTTTTTTGCATATTTATATGCATACGATTGAAGTTGTTTTGCATAACATTTAATTATTGCTAAATTCCCAACAGTTACATCCTCAATCTTGCTGAAAAAAGTGGAAACATCCGATGTCAACATAATGCATCGTCCATCATCTTTACAACTTCTACTGAATGTTACAAGGGACAGTGGCAAGACTTCTACGTCATTATCTTGGCTAGCGTATTTAGGCTACCTAAATGTTTATTGGTAACTTGTAAACTTCTACATGACTTTTTGTTTACATTTTTATTTTATTTTATAATGAGATTCGCTAAGAACCGGAATAGAAAAGCTGTGTCCCGGTTCATAGCGCTCATATTTTATACAACCTACGTTATATGACCATATTTTCAGTCGATTCGAAGACATGAGTCTGAAAACCTAGATAATCGTCAATTTATAAGGAGTTTTTTAATCATAATTTAAAGCATTTAAGCCGATGCTTCAGTTAATATGTTTGACGTAGTACAACTACCACTGGCTCCCAAGCTATTCTGTCTTCGAATACTTTTTGCGACATCTGATAAAATTTATAATATGAGGAGGAAAATAAAGAATGAGTTATTTGACGTAGAGATAACGAGTTAACTGCAATTGTGAAAACTTCAACCTTGATTGACTTTCACTACCGTCATATTTATTTTTATTATAACAAAGTTGGTACCTACTACGGAGATATGCTATAGGATCACGCTAAAGTTGGTACTGTTATTAAAAAGCTTCATTTATTTTCCTAGAAGTTGTAGATGCCATTGTTAAAAAATGTAATATTATAGATTGGATGTTGAGACTTTAATCCTAGTTATTCTAATTTTCTAGATAGAAACTAACGAAATAAATTAACGAAAAAATTTATAAAATCAGAAACAAAATAACAAAGGTTTTATTATTGAAAAAATCCTTTTATTATATATAAATAAATGTATATGATTGAAAAGGTAACAAACAAATCTATAAAAGTAAACCATTCTTCATTTCTAAAAGACAATCCCAAATCCATCAACCCTTCACCTCCCACAACCACCACACAGTAGCTAAACTTAATTCATTGGGTACCTACAACAAAACAGTAACATCATGTTTCTCCCATTAAAGCGAAGCATTCATTAAAGGGAATAATGAGAGTAATACAACAAGAGTAAAATAAGACAGCAATTGTATTCGAAATTAAATCGGGTGCCGCTCATCAGCCATCCAAGAGTAATGTAATCAAGATATGCTGGAGGCCACATGGTGGAAGTCAGATATATCTATAATATCCATTCTCAAGTCACTGTTTTTTTAAGTTAATTTTACTAAAATTATATTCATCACATTATGACTCAATCTTTGATGATACTTTTTTTGTAGAGTTTTTTGTTAGTTTTTGATCCTGTTTAGTCTCTGGAATAGGTTGCAGTTTTTATCTCTATTAGAAGCGTATGTATTCTTTATTTTTTATATTTATAGGTACTATATAAACCACTTCATTGTTGTTCGCCACATATTAGCAATTTTTGTAAATCTTTGAAGGTCTCCCGCGATACAGGCTTAGTCCTAGTGCGGGGTCCATTGCATATTTTGATCCTTGTTATAATGAAGTCTCGAATAAATAATTTTTGTATTTTGTATTTGTACTTTTTTTTAACGCTTCAGATTAATAGCACTTTTTTAACTTAATTTTAGATATGATTTAGAACAGCAAACCGGCAATTTTTATTGGGTACCACGCGATCAAAGCCGCGGTGTAATATAAAAAGCAAAAAATTTACTTTCTATTGTAATTATATCGTGCAAGTTAGACAAATTCTTATAAAAGTAGAAGACAAAATAACTCTACCATCCGTAACTCTTTTAAAAATCTTATAAACAGACTTATAGAGCTTTTCTTCAAAGAGGTGTGGTATGATAAATTACGAGCTGTTCCGATGACTGACTCCTTTGAAGGACCCTTCGCTACTTTGTTACGATCGCTCTCAACATTGCATTCGGCAATATAGATGAGACTTTGATTGTAAAAAAACAAACAGTCTGTTCAACTCAAGCACTTAAGTTAATATGCTAAAAAACAATTAAAACCTAATCAGCTAAAGTAATAAACCTACTTAGTGCAATGCGAGTAAGAGTAGTAGAGCTCTTTGTGAAGGGCTCGTCCGGGGAAGTACTATCACCACGCCTTTTTCTGCCGCCAAGCAGCACGCTGTGTTTCGGTTTGAAGAGTGTGGTTGCCGGTGTAATTACAGGCACATGAGGCTTAACATCTGTATGCCTCAAGCTGATGGACGCAGGGCAGTGCATCGTAGGGCACGTTCCTATCGTGCGTGACTTGCGAGGCAATGCTTTGTTATAGGTGATGGTTACCACTTAACATCAGGTGGGCCATCTGCTTGTTCCATCAACTGGTTGTATAAAAAAAAATGCGTCTAAGGTAGTTACAGGGCGTCCCAAGACAATGCGACATGAAGGGAAAGTACCTTAAATATTGTAGATAGGATATTTTGCTGATAGGAGACATTATTTTATTTTTAAAAGTTAGTAAAACTGCATTCAAATATTTTTCTAAAAATTACTTGCTTTGTCTAGGAATCGAACCGACTCAAATGAGCTTTGTTTTAAGATACTATGTTACCGAAGAGAAATTATTATTTTTTACCCATTCTTTCGATTGGGATCATAAAATTACGGAATGTTTTTTTTCACATTCGAGTTGGTTCGATTCCCAGACGTAGCAAGTAATTTTTACAAAAGCTTTGAATGCAGTATTACTAAGTTTTAAAAATAAAATAAAGTTTCAGCAAAATATCTTATCTACAATATTTAAGGTACTTTTGTCGCATAGTCTGTATACTAAATTATCATTGAGATACTCCTCTGATTTAACTACCCAATCTCACAATTTTCTTAAATCGGGAACTAGACTACTCGTGGGGATCGAATCCACGACCTACAGCGCAGAAGGAAGTGCCATACCAACTGAGCTGTAAGGTTTGTAATGAAATTGTTAGGAGAATTATGAAGTCAAGCAGCATTTACTCAATAAAATCATATAGGTGACTTTGAAGAGTGCCTAACCATTTTAATGCAAGTGACTGTACCCTCAATAATGATAAACATTAAATTAATTAACTTTTTCGATGTTTCTTATATTTTACATACATCCGCAGAGCAAAGCTAGTAATAATTTGATGTATGTACATCGTAAATCGTCATAGAACTCCCAAATTTACGTCTTTGTTATTAAAGCTATGGTTGTATTTCTCTGTATAACGTCATCTGGAAGGGACACCTATAGCACAAGTCTTCAAGGACTTAGTGTAGGGTCTTGAATCTCTAATTATATCTACAAGCCATGTAATTCTCGATCCCTTATGCTCGTCTGCATCTAATTGTCTGTACCTATATCTATGTGCTTTTTTTGCTAAATAAATATTATTATTTATTAAGGTACATTCTATTCTATACCATGCTATTCATACATTCTTGAAGTTCTTGCAAAGTTAAACCACCTTTAGCACCTTGGTTGGTTGTAAATCACGTAAAAGTATGTTCGGAATCTCCTATCTTGACGATCTATGCTCTATTTCTATAGCTTTTATACAGATATGGAACTAGACTTGAAGAAAGATGGGTTATTCAAATATTTTACCAGATTTATGCTTTGATAGATATTTTAAAACATTTTAAATCATAAACTGAAGAAGTGGTATTGTAACAGTAATTTCGGCGGAATCAGCCATCATCATCATTATCATCAGCCTGAACAAGTACATTGCTGGACATAGGCCTCCCGTAATAATTAATTATTAATAATTTAAATTAAATTATTAATAATTAATAATTATTAATTAAATTATTAATAATTATTCTCAGCCCTCTACATCCACAATCTTTCCGCGATCTTCACAATATCGGCGGTCCATCAGGTAGGAGGGCGTGTTATGTTGAGTTGAAATATTATCTCTGATAACAATCTAATAAATCAGTATTTTTCATATAGGGATACACAGGAATAGCTCATCAAAAATGTAATAATGTTAATATGTAGTTTACGCCTTAGGCCGTCTCTGTGCTAGGTTGACAAGCCATCCGACATTGGGATTTGTCACAGCATAAATGTACAGTCAGAGTAATATGTAACTGAAAATTATAAGTTTTACGTGTATGTTTTTTTTTATACAACCAGCTGATGGATCAACCAGATCGCCCACCTGATGTTAAGTGGTAACCATCACCTATAACAAAGCATTGCCTCGTAAGTCACGCACGATAGGAACGTGCCCTACGATGCACTGCCCTGCGTCCATCAACTCAAGGCATACAAATGTTAAGACTTATGTGCCTGTTATTTCACCAGCAACCACACTCTTCAAACCGAAACATAGCGTTCCTGCTTGGCGGCAGAAAAGAGCATGGTGGTAGTACTTCCCCGGACGAGCCCTTGACAAAAAGCTCTATTACTCTTAAAATATGTACGCAAAAGTTCTGAAATCATCTTAAGCACAAACACAGATAGAAACGTCCGCCAAATTTGTCTTTATATGTTTTAGAACTCATATAATTAATCTACTTTTATGTATCAGTAGGATTTTCAGCGATCTTTGTTCAAAACTACTAAAATTACGAAAGGTACCAGACGCGTGGAATTATTCATTTGTTTGTGTGTCATTCAATGTATCGTTCCACCACGCTATTTTTTTATTGTATTATCTAATTTTATTTATTTTCAGTCTAAAATCCTTATAATTAATGTAATGAAAAAGCAAAATACTAATCAAGAACACGAGAAACAAGTGTATTCGCCTTAAATAAAGACGGTAATAATAGTCTTAGTGGACACATTTTAAGTTGTAGCATACTTGAAAAAAAATAGTCAGTGTTAAATTACTTACTAGCCGTCATTATGACTAGATCGTAATATTATTAGCATGATAGTGTTCTCTATAAAAAAACTAAAACATCATTTAAAGCTATCATCTATATTTTGACAGCCTTCACAGCTCAGTTGGTAGTAGCTCTGCTTTCTGGCCGTGGGTTCGATCCCCACCGAGAACAAACATTTGTGTGATGAACATAGATGTTAGTTCTCTGTCTGGGTGTTATTATGAGTATGTATTTTCAAAAAAAAAACCCAAAAAAAAATGTATTATATCAGTTATCTGGTTCGCATATTACAAGCTTAGTTTGGGGCTAGATAGGGCTGTGTTGAAAGTCCACCAATATTATCATTATTTTCCCCGACCGTACATACATAATAGGTGAAAAAGTATAAAATTCCTACTGTGCCTTGCAACTCCGCTCTGATTGAGCTGATTGAGTTATAAGCTATAATGGCGATACTACTCCGTTTTTGCAATGTTTTTCACTTGAATGCCATCCCACATATTTAATATACATTAGGGTTTCTTGTACGCCGAGAATGCGTGTCTTGTTTATTTCGATTTGTCGCCTTTGATATATGAATCCTTTTTGTTATTAAGCCACGATATTATGGTTGACTTGTGAACGTGATTGCATTGTTGCGTAGAAACATGTTCGAATTCCTGTTGTTATGGAAATTCCGACCTTTTTCTTAAACTATATTTATTAAAATTTTTAAATCTAGTTGTGTCTTTGATTTGGAACTCAGAGTCAAAGAGGAACAACTCAAAGAGCTGCAAGACTTTTATCCCCAGGCACGGTAGATATTCCCTCAGACCTCTTAGTTCACACGAATACAGATTAAGCTACAGAAAGCCAAAGAGAAATTGCGCTACTACAAGGACATTAAAGCGAGAAGTATTTTTTTTATACAACTAGCTGATGGAACAAGCAGATGGCCCACTTGATGTTAAGTGGTAACCATCACCTATAACAAAGCAAAGTTTTTAGCTTGATGCGAATCCGTGTTTATCAAGTAACAACTCAAAACTTTTGAGGATGTCTAAGGTGGTAGTCAGAGGCATGACCAAATATACCCATAATAGATAGATAGATAGACAACTCTTTATTGATTACCACAACAAATAAAGATACACAATTTACTTAAAAACTAACAATTGTAGTTATACAATGGGCGGCCTTATTGCTAACAGCGATTTCTTCCAGGCAACCTTTATTTTCAGTAGTTGGTATTCCATACATGACAGATTGCAAGCCCATCGCCGCTGAGAAAATACTAACTGGTTTGCACGTTGTTTTCGATTTTCTATATTTAAAGAAAAAGGAGCTTGTTCTTAAAAAGTTGGTTGTTAAGTTTTTTCCTGTAAACGAGAAAATACAAATCCTAACTAAAAGTAAACTAATATGAAAAAATATAATAGTGAAATAAATATACAAACAATATGTTTATCATTAAAATTAGCAACCTTTTTTTTACAAAACAAGATCAGGATACAGTACGTTTTGAAAAGCTTCCTTCCTTTGAATTATACTACCTCGTTAAATGAAGCTTAAAAATGAATACCTCATTTTCCAAAAAGTAGGTGGGTAGATGTGCCAACAAATTGCGAATCGCAAAAACATGAAAAGGAAATTGGTAGTTATACGTCGAACACACCAACATTTTACACAATATTCAAATTTGACTTTAATGATCACGCTCATGCAACAAACTCCTAATATCCTCATACAAAAAACCATATCAGAGAGACATGCCGTCGCCAACGAAGCCTTCAAGCAGTTGAACCTTATTCTGTTTGGATAGGGTTTGTTTTTGCTTGTTTTAGTAGAATGTCCAATGGCAGGTTATGAGGGACAAAGCCGGGTAGCCTTCTTATAATCGAGAGTGCCTCCGGTTTGATAGTTAATTAAAGAACTGAATAACGTGCGGTAATGCAAGTCAGCTGCAATCTTTGTCGTGACAGTGGAGGTCTATAGAGCTGTTGAAACTCTTCAATTACAAATCTGTGTAGCCAAGGAGCGTTGCTGTGTTCGCTTTGAAAGGTGTAGTTGCCAGTGAAATTATTTAGTGCCATAACATCTGCATGCCTCAAGTTGATGGATGCAGGGCAGTGCATCGTGGGGTACGTTCCTATCGAGCGTGACTTGCTAGGCAATGTTTTGTTATAGGTCATGGTTACAACTTAACATCAGGCGGGCCATCTGCTTGTTCCATCAGCATGAAGTATAAAAAAATCTACTACTGACTGACTTGGGAATCATAACATTTTACTTGGTCCTTGGTAAATGGAAATGGTTGCGATACGTAATTTAATTTTTTTATAGATGTGAAGTATTTTCAGTTCTTCTCCAATTACCCACATGAGAATTGAGTGCATTTTGGGTTCTGAAGTCTTGGAGTTGCAAGGAACCTTTAGCAGTTTCAATTTATATCAGTATTTTCATCCATTCCGTTCAGAACAGAATAAAATAAACCTTTGTACATGGCACCCGTTTTTATTGGACGTGCTATGTAAGGTAATGCTATTGCTATCGGCAAAAGTAACCGTGTATTTTAATGGGGGATTTGATAGCTCTGAGTCCATAATATCAACTCTTTGCACTTCATCTATGGCGGTGTTCCTGAGAAGATGAATCTACGTTTCAGGGACAAAATGAAGTATGCTCTACTGAGAACATAATATAATATTATTTATTTTGTATTATTGAAACTGAAGTATTTTTTTATAATACTTGCTGTTGAAAGAAGCATAAGGGCTACCTGATGTTAAGTGGTAACCATGATCATAATAAAGCATTGCCGTCTTCTTCTTGTCATGACACTAGTTCTTTCGAAACAGTGAGGTGAAAAGATTTTAAGTGCGCCTGCAAAGAGGCTCCTTTTGAGCACTTGGCATATATTTTTAGAACAGTTTTTTAGCCTTGCACTGCCATGTGTCCATCAACTAACTAAGTAGCATAGCTTTACGTTTAAAAATTTAAATAAATGTTGTAAATCTCCATATTGAAATAAAGTAAAATATTTTTTCTTGAATTATAATAATATTTTCAGAAGAAATCCTTCATTGGTTCCACAAATAGGTAACATTTAAAGCAATAAAACCGTTATCGATGGGGTTTATCGCGGCGCAACGGAGCGCATTTTGCACGCTCCTAATGAATGCCTTATGAAACAGGCAATTTATGACAATATAGTCCTTATCACTAGTTGTCCGAAGGTCAGTTTAGACCGTTGATTTTCGGCTTCATCTTCGGCTCCAGCAACGTAAATTAGGACTAATTTGCTGTGGATCACAACCACATAAAAAATAAAAAACTTACATTAAAAACTGAAATTCGAACAATTCAAGGCGTACTTGCAATTTTCATTGCATTGCAATGCATCGATAAAATGAATTAGATACCATTTTTATGTAGGAATGGACTCTCAAACGCTGAAGGAAAACATCGTGAGGAAACCGGCATGTCGTGGAACCTAAAAGTTCTCTAACATGTGTCAAGTGCTCGAAAAGAGCCTTTTGAGGCGCACTTAAAATCCTTTCACCACACTGTTTCGAAACACGACAAGAAGAAGAACGTATAATAAATGAAAAAATTGATTTGAGTGCTTCTTATTCATCAGTTTAGATAAACGTATAAATGAAGACGTTTTTTCTTTATTTTTGACAACACCACTTATATGTTTTAACAAACTAGTAAAAACAATATAAATAAACTTATTACCATATTTTTTTTCACGCATTTAAAATAACCTACCTTTTGTACTAATAAAAACCTTACCAAATGACTGAATCGCCGAATCAGAGCAACAATTCACAATAACGCGCTTATATGAATAATAGCCGAATATTTATTTAAAACCGAAAGCAACTGAAAAAAGGCCGAACCCAAATTCAAGATCGAACACCACTAAAAACAGGCAAAATGTCTTATCACTGATAAATTTTATACTAAAAGAAACTTAAACAATAGCTATTATCCAACCATTATCTACTTATTTTACACGCACTTAAAAATATTTTTTACGTACCTAGGTATATGAATAACTACAACTATAACGAACAAAACTTTCGTTATTCTAGTATTAATTATTATAACTTAAAGTAAATTAAATACGTACATTAGTAAAGTAAATTTCAAACACATTCTTAACATTGTTTGTCTCTCAATACTCAGTAAAACTTTACGCATTTGATAAAATTGTTACATTAGTTTTTTGAATCAATTTTGTTATACTTGATGTTTGATTTCAAAGTCAAAGTCAAAGTCAAGAGGTATTTATTCAATAAAATCACAAGGATCACTTTGAAACGTCTTAAAGCTAGGTAGCTCTAGGTGCCAGTTCCACGCGACCAAAGCCTAGAAGAACAGGCAACAAACTTACGGCTTGGTTCCTACCGTTCTTTTGTATGATCCTTTTACAATGTAATAATATAATATATTATTGAAGTTTAGTGAGGCGTAGGCATACAGAAAAAGGTAAACATAATCAAATTTATAAGACAGCACATTTCTAGAGGAATGTCGCTATACAATACGATGTTTAGTTTGGGGCTAATAGCGCTATATGAAATTTCCGCCATTATTTATTATTTATAAGCACTGTGATTAACAGAACCATAAACTGTCGAAATTACATAGTGAGAGGAAAAGGACCAACCACCTGCTTACAATATTTTATTAATTTTCAAATAATACACGGACCCTCACTTTTCTGTACATAAATTTAAATCCGGGATATCTTAGTTTACATATTCTTTTTCTTAATTAGATTTTGTGCTGTACAGGTTAAAATTTAAACAGTTTAGTGACTGTTTAGCGAAGATAAGCTTTTTCAGCTAACAGAGTTGTTCGCAGCTTAGCCAAATTAATTTTCCTACCTCGAAAATTCGCGTACACTTGCTACCTCGCTTTTAATTTACTTAAAATATTTTTGGACAAGACTTCATTTAAGCTTTCAAGTCAATGTTAGAAGGAGAGTTATTCAAAAATATTACCAAGTGCATTTTAAAGTATATTTTACCAAATAGGTATTTGTTTTTCGAATTCTAAACCCTTATTCGGTTTAACTTTAGGCGAGTACGTGACTCTGTGTTCTGTAACGTTTTTCACATACTCATTACCAATTCGAATAAGATGCTTAAAATGAGTGTTGGCGGCGCCTTCAAATGTGTGACCATGAATAAATCAATGAAAACAAATAGTATTCGGCTACTAGTGTTCCAGCTTTTTCAATGATATACGTGTAGGTACGATCTTCTTTTGTTTCAAGCTCAGTTTTGTCTCTAGCCTCAAGTATGTTAATTTATTCGTTCTTAAAGAATAGGTGGAGCATATTTTTGTGGCGAGATCCAAAACGTCGTACATATAAATAGGTTCGAGGCGTAATTTGGTAGACACCGAAACTAATTTATTTAACAAAGGATGGACCGACGGATAGAGAAGTTTTTATGCGTATACAAACATATTATTATTAGCTCGGGGAGGACATAAACACCTGTATTCTTACAACTATAGATTGCCTAGGGTTTAATTGTTTTTATCGTGTTTAAATTGATCTACTTCTTATGATATTATAAGCTTAGGTGAAGAAAAATTATTAAAATTATTAAAGAAAGTTGACGTCGTTATTCAATATTGATGCAAGCTCTGCAAAGTAGTACAGCACTAAGCAAAGTACCACTTCCCCTACCTTACCACACCTAGTTGGGATAGTCAGAGGCCAGTCCAAACATGTGTTTGGCATATATGTAAGACTGGAGCGGTTATCGACCTGTGAGATCTTAGTTCGGAGCGAAGCGGAGAAAATTATCATTAAGTCGATGACTATTAAAATAAATATCAAATAAAAACTCGGTTTTTCTCATGTTTATGAGCGCGCAGCATGTTGTATTGCAGTTTCAACCTTATTTCAACGATGCTAGTCAAAAATGTAAGTACACAGTCTCGAACAGTGAAGAAAACCAACGTAAGGAAACAGGCATGTCGTATAGAAACTAAAAAGTCCTAAAACAATGACATATGTTTGAAAGGAGCCTTTTTGAGGCGCATTTAAATCCTTTCACCACACTGTTTTGAAAGAACTTGTGATACGACAGCAAGAAGAAGTATCGTGTATCTGTCCATTGTCCGTTTTGTGTGTGTCAAATAAATGTATTTTCTTTCTTTCTTTAAGAAGAAGAGTCTATAAAAATGCATTTCTATAAAAAAATGCATCATATATAAATGCAGTATCAGAGGTGCCCATACTGGCGACTGTAGTAGGTATCAATGGATTATATTTTTAGGAAAATCTAAATTAAAATGCTGGTAACGCTGTTACTAAGAACTTCGGCAAACACTAGAACCGGAAATTAAAAATACCTGGAAGCAGGATGTTTGTAAACCGCAAACAACCTTTTACATCTTTTTAGGTTTATAATTAAAAAAAGAGCCAAATCGCTTAGTTTGTTATGGAAATTGCAAAATTTTCAATCAAAATCATATTAATGTGCGAATTAGAACATTTTATTCCTTTATTATTACGGCTACATTAGAAATACTGAACGACTGCAAACGATTGTTTGTGAACTCGAAACTCTCGGAATTTTACCAAACTAAGCAATGATATAATACGTATATGTAGTGTTCTCGGTGAAGATCGAACCCACGGCCTACAGCGCAGAAGGCAGAGCTATTTACAACTGAGCTGTGAGGGTCTTTTACGCTTACCCTTCAATGTAGACTATTGGGATCGCTCGTCCTATCTCTCTGTCTCTCTGTCTCGGTCTCTATCTGGTATGAAGAATGTTATGAGAGTGCATGTGGATGTGGAAATCCGTGGTCTCTGCCTACCCCTATGGGAAAGTGGAGTGATTTTATGTATTAATGTATGTATGTATCTGGCGTAAGCTAATTCATAATAACCTATTATGTCAAAATAAAAACATTATTCTATTAAAAAAGCAAAGCTCAAGCCGCTGAAATTAAAAACCTGATATTGCTGAAACTTCCTTTTAAGGACAACCCAACCTAATTAGAAGAGATTTTATAAAAGGGGTGAAAAGTTTGTATGAAAATCGTATTCCTTGAACTAACAAACATGAAACTAAGCACAAGTTTGCTTCTATAGGTACCAATGATAAAACCCTAAAGTATATTTGCCAAATAACCCGTAACCGGTAGTAGTAGTAAGAAGTAGTTCCCTTAACCGGATAGGAGATGTTTTTATAAAGAAAATATTTAGATGAAACATATGAGAGTAGTCAGGGGCACATCCAGACACTTTAAGTCAAAGTCAAAAGGTATTTATTCAATAAAATCGCAAGGATCACTTTGAAACGTCTTAAAGCTAGGTGACTCTAGGTGCCAGTTCCACGCGACCAAAGCCTAGAAGAACAGGCAACAAACTTACGGCTTGGTTTCTACCGTTCTTTTGTATGATCCTTGTTACAATGTAATACTTCTTAAGAAACATGCCCAGATTATTCAGTAGTAAGTTATATAGATACATAGCCCACGAAAATTCTTCTGATCGCATGGACTATGATCAAATGTTTAAATGTTTACTAAAAACAAATAAAACAACAATACATCCGGTCAATTGCGTTTGCTAATGAGACCTTTCCATTTTTCTGTGAGAAACAACATGGGGTCTAACTTTAATGGGAATCGGTATTTTGATGGAAAAAATCCGAGGAAATGAGTCAGGAATGACTCGTGTCGCTCCAGTGGACGTGGATAGCTGACGAAACAGGGGTACGCAACTTTTGTGTCCGAATGAGTTTAAGCTGAGAATAGCTCAGGGACTCTTCAACAAGTTATGTTGATGTTTTAAAAGCCCAATCATGGAAAAACGTATTTTCAACAACTTCAACAGAATGCTTTTACTCTTACTTACCTTTTGTGATTTTGCATGCCAATATTTTCATCTATTATTATTATTATTATTATTAAGAGCCTGTAGTGTCCCACTGCAGGGCAAAGGCCTCCCTTCCTTCTCTCCAGTCGCTTCTAGTTTGGGCTACTGTGGACCAGTTCTTTAGGTAGGCGTCTATTTCGTCCCTCCATCTCCGCCGCGGTCTGCCGCGAGGTCGTTTTCTGTTTTTAGGCGTCCAATCTGTAGTGGATTTAGCCGATAACGCATCCGACATGCGGCAGACGTGGCCTGCCCAATCCCACTTCAATTTACCCGCGTGCTTGCCGACATCTGCGATTTGTGTCTTGGAGCGAAGTAAACTGTTGCGCACGCGGTCTGTGATTTTGACTCCCAGAATACTGCGCTCCATGGCTCGCTGACAAACCCCGAGTTGGGACTTCTGATGTTCAGTTAAAGACCAGGTCTGCGCGCCGTAGGTGAGAATGGGGAGAATACATACGTCCATGAGCCTCCTCTTGAGTGACAGTGGGAGTGTACCTTTCATCAGGTGTTTCATGGCCCAGTATCCCTTCCAAGCGTTCTCGGTACGTCTTGTGATTTCGAGTTCTTGTCGTCCTTGGAAGGATACTAGTTGGCCTAGGTACAAATATATATTGACGTATTCCATCTCCCCTCCCCCTACCCTGATCTTGTGTTGTTTGCTGTTAGTCATCAGCTTGCTCTTCGAACTGTTCATACTAAGTCCAACTTCGAGGCTTGCGGTGTTAAGGTCGGTCAGCAATATTTTCATCTAATAATTTAAATTTAATCTAATTATAATTATACTTAACATTATTTACATTGTAAATCGTCATAGAATTCCCAAATTGAACCTCTTTTTTATTAAAGCTATGGTTGTATTTCTCTGTATAACGTCATCTGGAAGGGACACCTACAGCACAAGTCTGCAATGTGTGTATATCTGTGTGCTTTTATTGCTAAATAATTAAAAATAACTCTTAATACGGCTTCGTCGAAAAAGTAATTCTTCTGTCGGGTTACAAAATAGTCATGAAACTCCGTAGCACTACACAATGAGACACTCATGCTTACCCAACCTTTGAAAAAGGGGTTTCATCGATTGGCTAAACATGAACCAAAGGTACCAAGAAAATATCTAACAACAACTTTTTGCTGTTGCTTTATTTTTTTTATCTATATTCAGTGTAGTGGCTAGGTCTAGAAACCTAACTAAGACTCTTAAAGACCCATTCTATTTAGTAGTTTGGTGCCAGAGTTGCAGGTTTAGCATCACTGCCTGGTGACTTCCGGTAGAAACTCTCACAGGAACACCTGCTTTCATTGCTTTGATAACTTTGCAACGGATTAGTTTCTCCACTTTCAGTCATAATGCTAACTAATACAGTTTAATTTCCAACCTCTCCCTTCCCTGAAACATGAAGTTTGCAATGAAATTTTCAGTAACATGGTCGCAATGCACACTTACTCGTACAATTCCAGCTGATTGGTTTAATTTGAACTTTAAGACTGAGGCCATACGATGCTATGCCAGTACGTTGCAACGTTTGAACAATGAATGGCTTCGTTATACATATAAATTAGAACAAGCAACACGATGTGTTGTGACGTCATACGGCGACTTAGCGCACTCACAACGCATTACCGGTGGTCAAGTGGGAGTGACCCTGCTTTCCGATCGTAAGGTCGTAGGTTCGAATCCGGTCGTGCACCAATGGATTTTTCTATCGAAAAATTTATGTGCGCAATGCTAGTGCTCTTAAACGGTGAAGGAAAACATCGTGAGGAAACCAGTTATTATTCTAACAGCGGCGATGGGCTTGCAACCTGTCACGTATGGAATACCAACTACTGCAAAATGTGTGGTAGGATATCTACCGTGCCTGGGGATGAATGTTGTGAAGATGTTTCAGTTTCAGTTTACAACGCATTAAAACTTAGCGTTGCAATGACTTGAAGCACTAAGGATAGAGTCTGAATTTGGAAATGGAAATGGAAACACGAAAAGCGCCGACACATAGTGAATCGTCGTCGTCCTTCGTTTTTTTAAGGGGCTTCGTTTTAAAAAAAGGCGTGTTACGCGTGTAATGTGCCAAAAAACTCGGACTAGGCCCACTGGCAACGGCCGAGTAGTTCCACTCTGCTGATTGCAAGGCCAGGGAAAGGATTAACTGTTGACAATATTCCAACTCTTTTGTCGTCCAAAATAGGAACTTCGTGAATAGTTAGACTATATAAATAACTATTTAAGATGGTCTTAGACTACAATAGATGTTGCAAACCTAAAAAAAACCTTCAATTTAGTACAGTCTCAATCGACAGTCAGTGATTTTCTCTGAATTATAGACAGATAACTCTTTATTGTTCACCACACAGAAACATAGTACAAGGTTAAAGCATACATTTAGGTAAAACAATGGGTTACCTTATCGCAAAGAGCGATCTCTTCCAAGCAACTTTGGACGGATCTAAACCAATCAGAATTGACGACGGCGTAGTCACTGAATGATGTAGAAAATAAGCCTAAAGTCATAAGCTATATTGATAGAGCACATTGACAAATGATTCGTTATTGATTATCGTTATTTACATTCAAAATATTTCTGAGACAATTCAACAACCGTTAACTTTTAATGCATACTGTACCCCTCTATTGCAACACCCTTACTGGGTACATTATGTATTGAATCACAAAATACTTAGTCATAAGTCCTGACAATGTTAAATCTACATACATACATAATAATGCAATAAATATACTGAATACCCATTTCGAAATTCTTCTGTAACGAGAAGTGGACACTTTAAAGCTCCGCAAAAGCCTGCAAGAGATAATAAAATAAATTATAGCATTTTTAAATATCTAATACACTTTATTAAGTTAATTGACTAAGTTTTTTATTTAGTCCGTGTTAATTAACTTTTATAAATAGCCGCATAGACACACTGCCAGCAAAAAAGTGTGTTCAAGGATTTTCCATTAACATTCTTCCACTGATCGAAACCCTTGACCATTCCATCACTCGGAAGTACGCTCGTGAGACTAGGCGAACA
This sequence comes from Chloroclysta siterata, assembly GCA_932294275.1. Lineage (NCBI taxonomy): Eukaryota > Metazoa > Arthropoda > Insecta > Lepidoptera > Geometridae > Chloroclysta > Chloroclysta siterata. The sequence goes on from OW028588.1 coordinate 23,739,994, forward strand.
CTGGTAGCAGACTTATCAATGGGTTCCACGAAATAAAACGCTATTGTAACCGATATTCCATTCCAAACCACCCATCTCCCGTTCAAATACGGTTCACTTTCGCGTGCAGTCGGTTTTTGTGATTAAACTTACGTCCAAGCTATCAATGAAGTCCACTATGGTGTTTGTGTTAAGTCATCGCGTTTTAATGAACTATCGATGACATGCTATACGAGTAATAGACTCGGTTGATCTTTTTAGCGCCGAATTTTTTATACTTTTTCGGATGCGTGGAACTAAAATGAGGTGTACAAAAGTGATTCTGATACCCTTGTGTATGAACCTACCTCTACAAAGTTGTGAAAAAATGGGTTCTGTAGGTAAAAAAGTTTGGATAACAATGGCCTCCGTCATTTAAGCTAAAGCTCATAAAACTATTCAGTCAGTAAGTTTGGAGATGCTTCTGACTACCCTTCTGACCCTTAGACGTATCCTAGAAATCTAAAAGAATGTCTACCGTGCCTCACAATCACGGTTATTTAGACATCCTAAAAGAGGATCTTGAGTACTAAGAAATCCTTTCAGGATATCCACCGTGCCTCGTAACAGTTATGAATCATTTTGTAATTTCAATTATTCGTTTGTAATTTCGTTCTCAATTACTTGAAAACTAAAAGTTTATTTCCTTTGTTTTTGTTTAGTTATCATTTAGAGGTATTAAGTCATTATGATTACCTAGCGCATAGATACAGCAAGATATTTTTTCATTACTTTTTTGGGTATCCTGCGTCGTTCAATTTGCTTCCTCGTTTGGGTATTGTCATTTGTCATGTTTGCCGCTGTGGCGGCTCTTGCGGTTTATGTTTTATAGCATGACTAGTCGGGTATTCTGTAAAAAAAGAGGTAGAAGCAGCAATTTTGGCATGTTCTTGTTGCAGTGTACAGGCATGATTTAGTTTCGTTTTTCCTTTGTGAATATTCTCAATAAAATCTATACAGGGTGTTAAAATACTATTCCCGAAAACTTCAGAGGGCTAAAGTACCCAATAATATAAATAACTTTTTCTAAGGAACCAACAATGTGACAGCGAAAAAAAAAGCTGTTTCATACATTTTAGCCAGGTAGGTATTGAACTTTTGCATGAAACAGCTGTTTTTTTTCGCGTTCACAAAAAGTTATTCATATTGATGGGTCCTTTAGCCCCCTGAAGTTTTCAGGAGTGGTATTTTTACACCTTGTATAAATAATCAGTGAACTGAACCACTAAGCACTAAATTGCTGAAACTCTGTAGTTATGGTATCGAGGTCTGAAATTACAGGTACTCTAGGCAGGCTTTTTTATTCGAACTTTTGTGAAAATTTATATGGAAATAGCTTTATTTTGAAAAAAAAATACAATGGTGGTGTCAATGATAACAATCTATAGGGTGTAACGAAACTGCTCCTTAAAGATTTTAGAGTTTACAGTAAGAGCTCCTAGGAAATTCGGCTAAAGACAGCGTTTTTAGGGAACGCACCTACTAGCCTATATATATTATTGGTACCAATGAAAAAAGATATAAATTAATTTTCGCTTATTTTTTTGTACCATATAATATAGAGGTATAGTACAGCTTTTTCAGTGTTTAATCTGGAACGTTTCCCGTTAATATTTTCCGGGAGTAATCTCGTTCCACCCTCTATTTACTGTAAGAACAAGTCTTGTTAGATATTTCCCACGAATTAGCCAAATCATGTAGTCGTTTTTTTTATTTACAAAAGCATAGCGTTCATTAATTAGGTTTTCCTAGACTTTAAAAAGGAAAGTTAGATCTTAGTTTTTTAATAGCGTGAGACTTTCGGTAGATCAAGCAAAAAGATACGGTAAAAAAACGTTACAGTTACAAATTATTGTGCCGTGTAAATTACAGATTCAATGCAAAATCTAAGACTTTATGGTACTCGGTAGTCGATTATGTTTGGAATAAATTAATTACAGAATTTAAGTCGATTTTCCGTCAGACGCTGCACCGTAAAAATTACGATTTTGTAGCTAGATTCAATATTTATTGGGTTAGAACAAGTGTTTTAATAATAATGTTTTATCAATTCGCCATACTATAAATATTAAATTCTTTTAAGGGGGGGGTTGTTGCTAAGGGTTAAATTGATAATATTTAATTTATCTTTGATAGTCTAAATTATTTTTGACGACGTCCATCTAATATTAAATAAATAATAATGGCAAAAATATATTATGTTAGCTCTCAAAATGATACAAGAAAATAATAATGAATTCGTGAAAATATCTTGACTCGTTAAGAAAACAGGCCGGCAAAATACTAAAGGTGCTAGAAGAAGACGGATATATTTCAGCCATCACAGTTTTGAGTGGGCCGAGCTTCGCTCTTCGTCTGCGCGAGCGCCGCGCCGATATATCACTCGGGTGACAAGTATTTTCTTGAAAACGATCGAAAAACGAACTTAATACTAATTTCATTAGTCTAGAGTACCATAATTACCTACTGTAGTTCTTCTTTTAGTTAGTATTTTTTTGTGTAATAATACCTAGGTAGGTACTGTTTTCATATTGTTTGGGTCCATGTTCCAACTCAATGTTATCTCTTAATCAACATAATTTAACTTTACATCCATTTAAATTAAGTAAAAGTTTGAAAAGCTGGGGTCCATGGCTCCCCTACCATTTCTCACACTTGCGCAGTGGGAGTGTACGATGCACTCACTCACACAGCGGCAGGCGGGCACTCAACACAGCCTCCTCGCCGCATCACGCACACCACCAAACCTAACCCTGTCTGTACGAACACAACGGCACTCTCAGTCCACAACACAACCTCCTCTACTGCACTCACGCGCAGTAAAAAAAACGCGATCTATCGATCTTTTTTCAAATCTAAAAAACGTTACACAGTCGGATAGACGCGGTGTCTACTGAACGCGTCGCTAGCACGTAGACATTTATTTCGAGTTACCGTAATTAATTTAACATGTCATATTAATTATGTAAATACAAATGGGTGATAATCAATTTGTGTTTCGATCTCGTTCGGTTAATTTAATGTAAACAGATATTAATCATTATTGTGACGTTTTACGGTGTGATATAAAGCTAGGCGCAATGTTTTTTTGTCGGCGGCCGGTTGTGTTTTTTGAACTTTTGAGTTTGTGTTCGCTTGTTCTTTGATGGGATTGGTGTTTTGACTAGCACATACCATTATGGAACGTCACCAAAATGGTATGGATGTGTGGGTAGGTAAGGGTATATAAGTTTTTTTTATAGTTTGTAAGCATAGGTAATATACGTTTCTATTCTTGAGTCAACTGAGACAATATTTAAAAGCTGAAGCTATGACTAACGTTCAAAATTAAATTCCTAAATATTTTTCAATTCTAACAAGTTTTTTGTACTTAATATTGAGAGAGATCTAATAGGTTGTATGAACCTTATAAGATTGTAATTTAGAATAAACTGGATTGCTTCTAGTTTAGATATTCTTAATTGAAAACGGCAAACTGTAGAGACAAGTGGAGTAGAGTCTTGTTAAAGTTTATGTTTGAATTTGAATTGAGACAAATCATACTATAATTTTTGTTAAGTAGTAGTAGAGCTCTTTGTGAAGGGCTAGTTAGGCGAACTACTACTATGCCTTGACTTGCGAGGCAATGTTTAATTACAGGTGAAGGTTACCTATTAACATCAGATGGGCCATCCGCTCGTTCCGTCAGTAAGTAGTCTTAAAAAACCATATGGTTCAAGACTTTTCATTCTACAATCAATTTACTAACACCACAATTTTGAGGAATAGATTTCCTGGAGATTGTACAATAATAATTAAAATTGAAAATGTACGTCTAAAAACTTGTTTCTAATTATCATCAGTCTGAAGACTTCGACTGCTGGACATAGAGCTCCCCCATTAATTTATAGGAAGAACTATTATGAGTCTTCTTTCTCATCCACCGACTTCACAATATTGGCAATCAGACCATTGGGTCGGGGCCATCTTGCACTTTGTCTTCCAGTTCGCAAAATAAACAGGCATTTGGATCTTTTGTAGATAATTTAAAGAACGTCAGGGGCAACTTTTTTCACTCACGCCCCTATTTACGGAATGCTATAGTGGGGCAAAGCTTTAGATAGATTAGGCTTGCCCAGTAACTATACTATCCTCACAGCTAAGTCGGCCTAATCCACAGGAATGACATACGTGCGGAACTGATCAAAGCCGAGGGTTTCGTCACGATGTGTTCCTTCACTGTTTGAGAGCACTACCATTGCGCACTTATTTTTTCCTAATGGAAAAATTCATAGCTGTACAACCGGATTCGAACCCGCAGTCTTAGCAACAAAAGGCGCGGCCACTACCACTAGACCACCAGTGCTCACCATGTCTTGGTCGTAATATAGTTGTGTTTAATGATATATTTTATGTTTGTATATTTAACTTTTTAACATTTCACTCCTTGAACTGAACGTGGTGGTATCCCCCAGGGCAAGGCCGAGTGAACCAGTTAGGAGGGCTCTTCATCAACGGGCGCCCTCTGCCCAGCCACATCAGGCTAAAGATAGTTGAGATGGCGGCAGCGGGTGTACGTCCTTGCGTCATCTCGCGCCAGCTTCGCGTCTCTCATGGATGCGTCTCCAAGATCCTCAACAGATACCAGGTGAGTACAACTGAAAAACCACTAACTTGTAAAGGGACAGGACAGAACATTAGCTGACAGCGTCAAGATTTATTGCAAAACGGTCAGGCTATTTATTATCTAAAAATAAGCAGTAACGATAGCAGTAGCAGATAAATGAGCCGTTTCTTGTTTATTAAACAAATCTAGTCTGTCATGTTAGTCAACTGTCGTTCGTCAAAATAGCTTCATTATAAGTAAATGTATGAGATTCGTTTTCTGACATTTTGGGCAGCATAGCTTTTTAATTTTAATTTTTTTCTAGTGTTATTTTGAGTTGTGTTGTGTAATTTGGGTGGTATTTTAACCAACATTACTTGAGGTCTTAGCAGAAAGTGTTAACAGGTGCCATACAGAAGAAGAAAGGAAAGAAAGAAGTAAATGTACCTATTTTCCGACAGAGTACCAGTCGTCAATCGACCCTCTATCGGAAAACAAGCAACAACTCATTTTTCGGCGCTGCTATTGCTATTGCTTTATTTTATTTATTTGAGTCACCAACATCGTATACATCAATTACATTCATAAAATTACAAACAAAGATACAGTAAAGCATGTTACAATAGTTATAGGAGACAGACAGCATGCAATTAAAATTAAAAATTTGAGCTCACTAGTAATTGGCCCGCGGTTTCTTGTGACAAATGTTTGATATGATTCGGAAATATTTGATACTGCATATTTAACTGTATTATGCCATGGACAGTAGTCAAAATCTTTACTCCTTGATTTTAGTTTTAGACCTGTAATTCTTGTGATGCCGTTCAGTTTTGAATTCGAGTCTTTATAGTATATGTTTTTTATAAAGGATTTAGGCATTTTCCCAACAATGGGATGATGCGGTATTAGTAAAGGTTCGTTTCTGAGCAACCATTTTATCTTCAGGGATAATTAAGCCGTTTGGTAGGTCAAGGATTTTATCTAACTGAAAATGGGTTGATGCCTAATGGATTGGCGGGAGTTCGTATTTTTTGTGGCACATTTTATCCAGCCTCTTACTTAGAAATCTTTATCTGTTAAGAAATACTTTGGTCTTTTCAGAGACCAACTTTATGAACAACATTCCGATACGATGATAAAATAAAATAAATAGCTCAATTCTAAATATTTAGTCGAAATATTAAATTCTATCTTTTAATAACTACGGGTCCTTGTAACGCGATGGCCGTCACACTACGGCCAGAATAGTCACAAAGCTGATGATATACAATGACCTAATGGATGAATGAATGAATGAATGATGAATATATATATGACCTGCCAGCTGATGATATGAAATGCCATATGAATAAATGTATATTGATAAACGTTACACATGTAGCCCTAATACTTAGCAAGGCTTTAATGCCAGACAAGTTTATTATATTAACTAAACATTCAGTATTCCTACCTACCTACTTTATGTTAGATTTAAATTGATTATTATAATTTGCTACCTATTTTGTGTTATTTTTTAATTTATAAGGATCTATGACATCTGAAATAAATAAATTTTAATTATATTAAAATTTAATTTTAACTATGAAATTGATAAAATAAGAACACAAAAAAACCATAATAACAAACATCTATGTTTATCACAAAAGTTTTTGTTCTTGGCGGGGATCGAACCTACGACCTATCCGAGCAGAAAGCAGAGCTACTACCCACTTCTTCACTGCCTCACTGTTAAGGCCAGTCAAATAAGACACAGGACTATAATATTTAAATGAAAAAGGATTACTACTGTAATTCACACACGGTATATAAGTCCCACCACATCATTTGGAACTCAAGATCCAAGATCCTCGGGGAGTAATCTTCAAACACTTTTAATATCTATAAAGAGGGCTTTTAAAATGTTTACCAACCTGTTAGGATAAAAAATAAACTTGCTAATATATTTTATTACGAGAAGAAAATATAAACACTAATAGAAACACTATCTTTTTTACCAGACGCTATGTTCTGAAAAACTAAAATTTTTGTATCTAAGAATAATCTAAGTAAGGTTAGTAAGGTAAGTAAAGTTTTCATGCTAAATGTCTGGAAAAGATCATTCTCAGCAATAAGGTCGTATATTTCAAACATATTTACTAGAATAAAGTCAACTTTTTCATCACGAGATTTCAGAAACTAGAGGGTCTAGAGGTCTGAAATTTCACAGGGACTCTTTGAGGAGTGTAGGCGGTCCGTTAGTAATTAAAATAGTTTCATGCGAACAAAGTTGCGAGGGATTACACTATACTGTTATTGATAAAATCTGTATTGTGTTATCTAACTTAACCCTTTTCGCTCCTGCCATCATAACCTAGTATTAACTATTTTCAACCCATCAATAACCCTTTGAGGTTGTATAGACGCCTACGATTTGGAAAATCGCCATTGACACGGGCCAGCGAAGCCTGAAGGTCCATTTTCCCTACACAGCACACAATAATAGCAATTGTCTCGCTCAGGAAACGGTTATTCACGGTACATTGATGGACACAACTTTTCAAACTCCTCTTAGCCCATTGAAAATAGACCTCCGATCGAATAAACGCAAATATACCTTCGTATACGTGTGGCCCAGAATAAACAAAGCGGAGGGAATTTGGTCTGGATTCAACAGAGATAGTGACGTCGACAAAAAAAATATGATTGTGTTTGATATGAAAATTCAGGTTTTTTAAAAGGAAATGGAAAAAATAAATTCAGTTGAACTTGACAGATAGTATCATTTTAAAACTTTCATAATCAGAACATCTTGTGTCATCAATGTGTTGATACCTGAGTAACACAACTTTAGATAGTATGCTTGGAAAAAAATATTTTTTAGGAAAAAAGTAATGTATTTAATATCTCAAGATTATTACATATATCCCTTAAACCCTTTAATAATTTTAATATCACGCACCAAAAGTACCCAAAATAAGTCTATTTAAAAACCGTTTTCTTCTTTTAGCGATAAATCCTTGAAAAGCTTTGAGAAAGCTACAGGTCGGTATTTCAATTTAGATTTAATAATACAAAACAAACAGAGGATTAAGGAAAGCTCTTCAAAAAGATTTAATAGCCAATTTTCATGAACAGAATGCCATCATTTTGTTTATCCAATAATGTTGAGGAAAAAATATTTTAAGCTGGCAACAACTTATTTTCGATCATTTATGAAGCTACATTATCGCTTTTACTGAACTGATTTGATTGAAAGCACGATTAGAATTTCGGGCAGTAAAATTTATTTTAAACCCAATTCCACTTACTACTTCAGTACTACTTTTTTGGCATTCCTGTACTTAACCAAATTATTTTTGCCTAGGAGACAGGATCGATCAGACCAGGAGTGATAGGCGGTTCGAAGCCCAGGGTCGCGACTCCGGAAGTAGAAGCTAGAATCGAGGAGCTAAAGAGGCAAAACCCTGGCATTTTCTCGTGGGAGATCAGGGAGAAACTCATCAAGGTATGTCGATAATTCATAATTAAAAGCTTGTTTCAAAATTATTATGTTCTATTTAGTAACATAGTTCAAATAAGTAGGCAGTATTTACCGAGATAACTATAGTTTCCATTTTTATTTGATTATCTCATAAACTAACAAAAGGACAAAATTAAATCTAAGTAGAACATATTTTTCATCCTTATCTGGAGCTCTTGCCCAAAAAGGATTTATAATAAAATATATAGCGGGTCACTAGGCCCACCTTACGGCCCAATTCGTCATAATAAAGTTTGTTGCCTGTCTAGGCTTGTTCAAGTGGAGCTGGCACCTTGATTCACCTATTAGTTTTAAGACGTTTCAAAGTGATCCGTGTGATTTAATTGAATAAATGCCTTTTAACTATGAGTTTGGTAGGCACTAAGTTGAATTCCAAATTACACACACGTCGTGCTAAATGTTTATAATTTGTGTTATGGCCTATTTCTACAATTTATTGGTAAAATTAAAAATGCCAAGTGTAGTTGGATTCCAATTTTAATAATAACTATCTTTTCCCTCCATTTTTCGTACAATCAAGTAATACGGATAAAACTTTTTAGTCAGTCCATAGTAAGTTCAGTCGTCATTTATTTTGAAGCAAATGTTCCACAGGTTTCCTTCAAACTTTACGTGAATCATTTTAGTTCAACCTCCAACAGGATATCATACTTTCATTCCAACTACTCACACTTGCCACACCTCAAGTAATTTTGGTTAAAATAACACCAAATTACACAACAGAACTCAAATTAATACAAAAAAACCAATTTAAATAAAAAAGGTGTTCCCTAAGATGATAGAAAACGAATCAATATTGATCAATAATGATCAAGATTGATCTATTTCCAAGTCTAGGTTAGCTCTGAAAGAGACTGGAGACAGACAGATTGACAGACAGTAGCGTGAGCCCATAAGCAGAATGCACATAAATATTCATGTTTCTTTTTTCCAAAACTGGACCAGAAAGACTAACGGTTTTTTCCATTGCGCATCTAGCTTTTTATAAAAGCCTTTTAGATAAGAATTGACACAATAAAAGCCAGAGAATTTCTTGTTTTGTAACTTTACATAAAGACTTTCCAGAGAAAGGGACGTTGTAAAAGAAAATTTTAGTACACGCAAAATGTCACAGAATGGAAGTAAAAGGATCCCTTAGGTTTTATAGGATGGAATTTTGGCATTTACTTTGCGTTTGACTAAAGTTTGAGGGGTCCAAAAATACAATAGTTGTTTTATCAAGGACTTTTACAAACTTAAAATGAAATGAATTCATTGTATTTTACAAATGTTATTTAAGCGAACATGAGTAATTTTGCAACATTTTCACTTGAGCTATTTTGATTTGGGTAGTGTGATTAGATTTTTTTTAGTTACGTATTAGTTGTTAGTACCTGCCTTAGTTATACTTCACTTCAAAAAACTAAAGAAAACGAGCGTATACATATTAGAAAAAATAAATTTATAAACGTATATTTGTAGCATGAAAATAAAACGTTTAACAGATGAAAACTTACTCGTAGACTTACTTGATAAGTTAAGTCTACGAGTACTTGATCAGTAAGGTCTATAAAATCAATGCTGTATGATTTAACAGCTTAGAATTCTTCAGCAGTCTTCACACTACGCCTATATGAAGTGAAGTCAAGTTGCTTATACGATATCTCAAAAAAATAGGATATGACTAAAGGTATATCAACTTCTATCGCAATACTATTAGGTCAATTATTGAATTCACTAGGCCTGGGACACCTGTGCTTTTAGCACAAGTTTTTGACATAACTAAGTTCTAGCATTTCCTCTGTACACGTGGTGGGCTATTTTAAAATCTTGCCAATTTTTCGGAAAATATTTGATGGCATCGCAGAGGAATTGGTGTTTTGCATTTGAGCAATATATAATTAA